>JAPQWN010000007.1:19843473-21232848 GCA_028538565.1 Umbellularia californica
TCCCAGGCTTAATGGAACTGATAATTTGGATAGGCCTAACCTCTGAATCAGTTCAAAATTAGGGCCCCTATGAACTCATGCCTTGCAATTGACAGCTCTAATTAGACACCTTTCCCATTAAACGAATTGACACATTCCGTGTATCAGCATGCAGTTGCGCGCTATTCATTTACTGGGCCTCACATTCCAAACCTTGATCCATTAACAACCAGCCCATTTGCAAAACTCTTCCTCTTGTGTTTAATGGTAGTAGGGTTGTAAACGGGTCAGTTCCAGTCTGGGTCATGGTGGACCCGGAACCGGAACCGTTAAGGAGAAGGTGGAACAGGATCCAAACCCGGAACTGTTTCAGAACCGGTTTCTTGGCTCCGGAACCAGAATCAGAACCATATATGGGACATGTCAGGATCCAGGTCCAGGATTAGTTAGAGAATGATATTTATAAAAATAAAAATAAAAATAAAAAAAACATGGTTTTTGGGAGAGATTTTCGAAAATTGAGGTAATTTGTTGGGTCTCGGATCCACGGGTCCGAACCAAGGTGGAACCGGACCCGGACCCATTTACATAAATTGAGGCCTAAATAAAGACCCAGACCTGGTTTTTAACAAGTTGGACTCTCCAGGTAATCGGAGAATCAGGTACCCATTTACATCCCTAAATGGTAGGCAGTGGTGGGAGTATACTTGGGTTTTTATGTCAACTGTTCAGTCATCAGGCCAGTAAAAACACTGAAGCCCAGCCAACAATCCTCAAAACTAAAGCAAGTCCAGTCAACAAAGGCAGTCATGGCTAACCCCAATCACACCAAGCCCTTCATCAGGGGGGTTCTTGTAACTCTCAAGGGTCTTGATCAAGTCATCTTTTGTGTTTTTCTTTCAATCTTGCTTCATTGCTATTATATATTATTAATAGTGAAACTTTGTCTGGGCTGATTCCTTTCAACCTTTTACAACTTGATTGACTTGACTCTGCTGTTGACTGAGTTTTCTCCTTTAAAATTTCTGGGACCTGGTTACAAAACGCAAAACCGTGTACGCTTGATTAGTATTCAATGTGAATTGATTCAACCCATCTTATCTATTTATATTCAATGTGACTTGATTAAATCAACCCATCTTATCTATTTATAAGTAAGATGTTTTTGTTGAGTACGCAACGGAACGAACAACCTGCGATTAACTCAGGCACATAAATCCACGCAATCACAGGCAAATAATCTATGAAGAACATGGTAATTACATGGTTCATGTGCCTGCATCCATGGAAAGACCTCTGGTTCAATTCATTTTTTTTTCCTACTGTTGTGATTAAGATTAGGGTTATATCAAATGATAATATAAGATCATGGTACAAAAGTCCAAACTACCAGTGAACCCACCCAATTACAATGTTAATCCATAATGACTAACCTGGCTAACCTGGAATACAAGATACTCCCAACTGTTTTCATTCACGTTAGTCAGTCTAGACTCTTATTATGCTTCCTAAGAATTACATATTGTATGGTTCATAATTCATGAGAGAGAGAGAGAGAGAGAGGGGTTTATGCAATTGCAAGGTGGAATGTAAGAATTTGCATTTCTCTCTTTAAATTAGAGCCTAGCGTAACAATTTGTGCTAAACACATGGATATTTACCTATAAAAATTATAGCAACATACATAAAAATCAATAGTAAGAGAAGTTGGGTAGTAAGTAAAAATGAGTATACGTAGAGTAAGTAAATATGCGATTTGGGATGGAAATGAAGTTGCTGAAAAGAGGAGAGTGAAAAGTGGGAAGAAGTAGTTATATTAACTCCCAGTCAAATTCAGTAGCTACGGTCAAAATTAGCTTTAAAACGCTTTGCTTTAATATAGCATAATGGCAATGAGCCGAATAAAAACAGGCAACTCGACCCAACCTGCTCCCATTAAAGGCAGGTTTGATAGTGTTTCCATCTATTCAAGGCCAATATGAGATTTCAAACCTTTTTTTTTTAAACGATAACATAAACTTTCACTAAAGGAGAAAGAAAATAAAAAAAGAGAAAAAAGGACGTACAAAAGGATTGTACTCCGTCTAACATAAATTATATAATTACACCCTCCCAAGGAGACACCCTCTCAACCCCTTGTTTAGCCAAAGTATCGGCAAAAGAGTTGGCCGATCGTAATTCGTGACGGAAGACCATGGAGGAAGATGTCGACAACAACCAGATCTCATTAAAAAGGAATTGAAGTTTCCAATGGTTGATCTTTGTATTAGACACTCAAGCAATTGCATTAGAAGAGTCACTCTCCACAAATAAGGGCACCGTGAAAATATCTCTTAAAGCAACGGAGAGCTTCTAAAATAGTTAGCACCTCTGCTTCATTTGAATCACAGATGCTAACATTCTTTAAAAACATAAAAAAGACTTCACCATTGCTATTACGAAGAACACCCTCAATACCTGCGATTTACCTCTTGCCACACCATCGACATTGAGCCTAAGCGAATCAAGTGGGGGAGGAAACCAAAGAATTGACATCCTCTCCTTTGTTGGTCCGCACCCCATGCAAGCTTCCCAGTTAACAATAACATCATTAAGAGAGAAGTTAGAAAATTCATTTCTTGTCAAAGCCCACTCTGTAACTGTAATAGTGATTTTAAAAATTAACTGATCTACCGAAAAAGAGGTAGTTTTGAAAATTCTATTATTTCTTTCCCTCGGAATGGACCATAAGATGGCATACAGAAACATCTTCCAAAGAATACGACCGCAACCAAAGAAGCTGTCTCCCCTCCATAACTCTACCACGTCCGCAATTTTTTTTGGACTGCACCAAGAGACGCCGCATCTACCAAAGAAATGATACCAAACACTTGTTGTAACCTCACAATGAAGAAAAAGGTGGTCAATAGATTTCTCCTCTTTGCAACACATCACACAAGTATCTGAGATGACACTCGACATCAATCCTCTTCTTCTTAAATTATTTACCGTGGAGATCTTTGCTGCAATTGCTAACCAACAAAAAGCTTCCACCCAAGGAGGAACCATCCCCAACCAAATTAGGGAGGAAGAAGTTCTAGTGGGTTGGCTGCCCTCTAAAGCTAAGTAAAAAGCTTTCGCTGAAAATTCTCCAGAAACTAAGGGCTTTCAAATTCGAGAATCATTAGACTCCCTGCACAAGAACACATTTGTAAGAAGACTTAACTCCTCATATTGAACCTCCTCAGACAAACGAAGACGTCTCCTAAAAGACACACCCCACAATGTACACCCCTCCCTTACCTCAAAACACTCACAAATAGCAGACTCCTTGTTGGACACCACCCTAAAGACCCTAGGAAACAAATCACATAATGGTCCTCTCCCAACCCAATCATCCAATCAAAACCTAACATTCCTCCCATTCCCCACTACAAAACCCACCCCTTTAGCTAGGACTTTCCCCCACTCAAAAGAAGCATCTCCAACAAACACAATAGCACCCCACAAACCTAACCTACGAGATCTTGAGCCAGGGTTGGGCCACCATCCCAATTTGTCATCGCCGTACTTCGCAACAATAACTCTGTAGGATCTTACACCCCATTGAGCTACCACTTATCCCAAAACCAATTGGTGATAGGAAACGGCAGCACAATGGTTTTATGGTGAGGGCGAGGGCTCGACCACAATTATGACCGCTCAGGAGCGAGAGTGGACGTTGACCTCAACAAACTCTCCTCCAAAGAGCTTCCCTTTCCTCCCCAAACCTCCACCACCATTTAGCCAATAAAGCCACATTCTTTTTCTCCAAACTACCAAGACCCAATCCCCCACTCTATTTTGGTTTAATCACTTCACTCCATTTAAGGAGATGTAGTTTCTTCCTGTCCCCCTGACCTCCCATAAAAAGTTTCTGTGAATACGGTCGACCCTTTCCACCACTACCTTCGGCATCTTGAATAGAGACATATAATATACTGAGAGATTAGACAAAAAAGCTTTGATCAAAGTGATTGTTCCACCCAAAAATAAATAATTTTTTTTCCATAAGGATAATTTCTTCTCAAGCTTGTCAATAATTGGATCCCAAAGAGCCTTAGATCTCGGTTTTGCCCCAATCGGAATACCAAGATACATAAAAGGAAGCCTCCCTGATTTACAGCCAATCATATCAGTCAAAGACTGGATGGTTTCCTTAGTGCAGTCAATCCTCACCAAGATACTTTTAGACAAATTAACCTTCAGCCCCGAGACCAATTGAAAATACCGCAAGATTCTTTTTAGAGCCAAAATCTCTTCCCTCTTAGTCAAACTAAAGAGAATGGTGTCATCTGCAAATTGAAGGTGAGAAATCGCCTCTCTATTCCGAGTAGCTTTAAAACCATTAATCACTCCCATCTTTTTAGCTTGTGTAAGAAGTAAGCTCAAAGCCTCCACTACAATTGTAAACAAAAAGGGTGAGAGAGGATCCCTTTGTCGAATTCCTCTAGATGTATTTAACAACTTGGACGGAGAACCATTAACTAACACAGAGAAAGAAGTAGTGGAGATGCACTCCAGCATCAATCCACACCAAGTCTTTCTAAAACCAAATCTGAGCAACATGTAATCAACAAAGTCCAAATCCACGTGATCATAGGAAAATTGGAGTTTTCAAACTCTGGCCCAAATGGGTTCACTCGACCTGCCCCACCCTCTCACATGCATTTTATACATCATTTCTAACATGGCTTTCATAGGAAAATTGCAACACAGCTGGCAGCAAATGTTTCATAAGAGCTCGGGTTTACAAATTTGAGTCCCGTCCTCCATATGATGGAATTTTTGTTCAGTTTTGAAGTATCTAACCCGACCCAACCTATACCATCATGGGTCTGGGTCGGGTTTGGTAAGTTGGGCGCCAGGAAGAGTACATTTCAGGCAGGTTGAATTTGGGTTGGCCTAAAGCGAATCCAAACGGACCCCCTTTTTTTGGGAGTTGATGGGATAAAGCTTTGAGAATAATGATGGCCCACACATTGTGGTCCAGTTTTTAGACAATGATTTCCACCACTGGTTGGCTGATAAGACAGCAAATTGACCAGGCATCTTCATCTACACTGGGCCAACAGATGAGAATCACCAACCATAGCCATTAATTGAATCCCCTCATTGTAATGGTAGCACAACCTGATCAGACCAACAATTACAACAATGTGAATTTATGTGCATATTTACTCATAGGCTCCTTTTTTTTTTTTTTTTTCTATTGGAGGGTCCCAACCCTTTGAACTGGACTAATCCCTCCGGGCCCAGATGAAAGCCCAGTAAACTCCCCTGTAGCCCCAGTGTGGTAGTGTAATTTCGAACCTACAACTTCTGAGTGTAAATCGTGGTCTTAAGCCAATTGAGCTAGCCCTTGGGGTTACTCATAGGCTACCTAACTGATTCTAATTTGTAAAGGTGGCCAAATCTAATACCAAAACATAAAGCTAAATGAGGTTTACTGTTAAGAGATTCATGTGCAGGATGGGTTGTCTGAAAAAAGGTCATCTCGGCCTGACCCATTTGGACCCAACCTGACCAGTTTGCTACCCCTATCTCAATAGCTTAAGAATGGAGGGGATTAAGCATTAGGCGTATAGATAAGTGGGGCATAATTTTGGTCTCAAAATGCATCAACTTTGAACTTTCCTCTAATCTCGAATGTTAGTTGCAATTTTGATTTGAAGTCATCCCTTTTTTTCAAATACTCTCCTTTCTGCACCTTACTACTTATGTTATTCAACTACCTATTCTTTATCTTATGAAGCCTCAGGTCCACTCTCCACTTATAAAGGTTTCACTTCTTCTTTTCTAGTAACTCTCTCTCTCTACTCCACGTCTTCTAATATCTTTCCTCCCAATTCTCATTATATACCACTTAGCTCTCGTAGCGTGCAAACATTTACTTTTAACCTTTTCTTTTCTTTTTAAAATTTAGGAATAAGCTTAGCAGTTATGATGATTATTTGGATATTTTCGTTAGAAAGTAAGGAATCTATGAGTTAATTTTCTTTTATTTTTATTTCGCCTTTTATTTTAATTTGATTTTGTTTGCAATTATTTAATCTTTTATATATGAATATTTAGTTCGCAATATTTGGACCTACCAATGCTCAGCACGGGTTATTGTGCTAGTAACCAATTACAAGTGAGCAGTTTTTTTTTTGGCTTAACTACAAGCAAACACAGTTGCAACTAATTAGGTTTATAAGTAAGCTGAGAGTTGGCCATCTTTGTGGACCATCTAAAAGGTCAGTAGGCAGAAAATTGATTGCTGCAAAGCTTGTTTAGCTGCCGACCCAGATTATTGGGCCCACGGAAAAGATCAAGGGCCTCAGACTCGGCCCAAAAGAGGATTGGGAGAACCCAGATTACACAAGAACCAAAATTGAACTAATAGAGTGATCCCCACCGTCCAGTCGCTGGCCATCAAATGAACCACTAAAGGATCATCAGAATAGTCCTGATGCCTGATGGATCATGGCGTTTGTTGATCAAACATTCCCCCTGTCATTTTTGGCGAGCCCACATCTAACAAAAAGAAAAGGGAAAACATGAATTTAATGTAATTACTCATGTTAGCTAAAATAAGTGCATAAGTGGGACTAATTCAATCCAATGTTGCATTTCAATCTGATCAGAGGAATATTTGGATACCAATGTTTTTTTTTTTTTTGAATCATTGGATACCAATGTTAAGACACTATCATATTATTTGGGCCCAACTATGAGAGTATGACTCAAAACCTAAATTGGGCTTACCTGGGTGTCTGATGGGCTAAAGCCTTTTCGACATGGTCCCTCTAACAAATACAACTCAGGTGGGGCATATATTTCAGTAATGATCTGCGCCAAGGGATTAATATTTGGCCCATGATCTGGATGCAGGCTTCAAAACAACACCTGCTAACTAATGTCTGACCTTGGACCAGATTGGGCCTTTCCCAGTCATCCCATTGCCTACATCTTTGGCTTTTAGGCTTGTAGCCTAGATGTAAGCTATGAGTTAAGCTCTGGTCAATTATAATTTATTAAAACCAAAGATTTTGGATCTAAATTTGGCCGTCGGTTATGATTTTGACAATCAGTTATTCTTATTTTTCAGATTTTTTTCAACTCTTCTCCCCACTGATCACATGCAAACCAATTACCTTATCTCTTTACCAAAAATCACCTCTACTCCCCACTTTTCTTTTTTCGCAATAACTCCTTTTCTACCAAACTCGACCATTTCCTTTTTACTCCAATTCTCATCTTTCCTTTCTATGCAATTAGCTCTTTGATTACATAAATATGTACTCTCATAATTTATTTATTTTCTTTTGCTTTCTATCTGAAATTTATGAATATTTTTTAATGCATGAATATTAAGATGTAATATTGGCCATACCTATGCTCAGCACCGGTTATTATGCTAATATCAATTAATACAAAGAAAAAGATATATCCACTATATTTATTATTATTATTATTATTATTATTATTTTGGATTTTCCGTTGCTTGTTTTTTTATCGAAACTTACTATATCTCATTAAAAAAAGAAACCAAATTAATGGAAATCTTTTTTTTTTTTTTTTTTCACTTTCATGTATTGTATTTTTTGTGGCATTTCTACAAGAAAGAGAGAATAAAGGAAAAGTACCCAAATCAACTAAAAATCTTTAGCAGGGGCAGGCTATTCTCAATGGAAGAGTCCTTTTCCACAGCAGGAAAGGTTGAAGTTGTTGTCACTTGTCACTTCACAATATACATATTGGTGGTGCTAAGCTTCTAACTGTCCATATTGTTATTTATTTTATTGTAGTTGAGAGAATCTTTGGGCTCTTAAAAAAAGTCTCTGGTAGAGATTAGATGAAGAAAAATTAGGATACGTGACATCCAAATATTCTCACTTTGCTTCTGAATGGAGTCTCTTGTTGTTTCACTTCTATTAGCAATTGATGCAAGTAGCAGAAGTTCTGTTGGTGACATGATGAGATCAGCCTTTTTTTTCCTTGGACCTGTTTGTTTGCATGAATTCTGAAAATTCTTGGCTGGGGAGAATTTAAGATTCTTCAAATGCTCTCCTCTGTGCAATTCAAAAGGCTAAAATTATAGTTTTGAGGAGATATGATTTAACACCAGTGTTAGAACTCCCTAAGACTCATAATTCTTGTCAGAAAAACCTCTTAAAAAATAAGCTTAAATGGTAAGTGATACCTATATGAAATATCCAAATATCTTTTGTGGAGTTGTAATATTTTGGATTAGATCCCAAAAAATAAGAGTGCAGGCCCTGTTTTCTGGCCCATTTGATATTTGCGTCACGTTAGGGTACACGGATCTAGATATTTATTGGCAATGATATTGGGGCAATAGGGTTTACACCGTTTTTACACTATACACACATATATATGAAAAATGTTAATATAATTGAGAAAAGGCTTTGGTGATGATGATAAATGAAAGTTGTGATCTTATTCATCCAAGCCTTTCGGTAAAATCAATATATAGTGTTTTTGCTTTTATTTTTCCCGTAACTATTATTTTTCATTTTCCTTCTGTTAATGCATCATATTTCAGGAGAAAAATGAGGATTATTCTCTGACATTTGCCAATGAAGTTGGTAAGGATCCCAGTGAAAAAGTGTGTAGGTATCTAAAAGAGAGAATTTTGAAAAAAACATCTCCTGATATTTCTTGTGCAGCTGAAAAACTGTCAACAGCTATATTGGAGAAAGTGAGCCCCTACATGTGGGGGCATGCGCAATCTCATAAAGATATGCTTACGACAATATGTTTCCATGGATTAGGCACGTGTGGGCCTCCTTTTGAAAATGCCACCTGCTCTGAAATAGCAAACCTCACCAAGCTTTTTCTTCATTCAACTTTCACTAGCTTCCAACTCTGGATTTCTTTCTTCCATAGATAGGTCCCACACTCTCCTTTTCAGGTTTTCCTACCTAGGTTTGTTTGGTTAGTATTTGGAAAAAATGAAAAAGTAAAAAAGAAAAAATGATGTGGGAGAATTTTGGAGAAAAGTGGGGAAGAAAAAACTTCCTTCTTGTCTCCATTACTTTTCATTTCTGGATTGTATCATAGAATTTGGAAAAGCTCAACATATTTTTGGAAGATTTTTTTTTTCTTTTAAGTTTTCATTTGGATGCATGTCAATCAAATTAGATGATTCTAACTTCCGTTTTTACGGATATCAAAGTTTAAGGATTTTATAAGTTCAACCATCATCAAGAGTCAATCTAGATAGTCTCATCAGTGGAAATTGAGGTTAATGCCGATCAATGGGTGGGTATCAATCATAGTAGGCTGTTTTTATATAATTAGCAAGCACTTTCCTCATGTTAAAGTATCACTCCTTGGCCAATAGCCCAAAATTGTCAAATATATGTCTATTCCATATTTGACCATTTTCTTCCATTGGATTAAGCCACGGACCCAACTGATGTTGGACATAGAATTATCATCATAGAATTAGCATCATATTGAATATCATCAGGATTCAATTGGTTGCCTGCATATGATTCTGGGTCAATCAAATTATATTAGACCTCTTTGTGGCTGGAGCATTGATTTTAATGGTTTTGTATCACATGGATGGCTTAAAAGAGAAAGGTTTGTGAACGGGGTCCAACAATTTAATCACATGGTCACAATTGTTAGATCACAGTGAGAGTTTTAGATAAACAGAAAAAATATTGGAAAAGAATAGAGGGGAATAAAAAGGAAAGTGAATGCACTCCCCCACATTCTTTTAAAAGGGACAAGAGAGTAAAAGTTACCATTGTGTAACTTGCCATGTTAGAAATTTCCTAATATCAAAGCACAATAAACCCCCCAAAAAAATGTATAAGTTGTAAATTAACCTTAACCATCTTTCAAGGGCATCTCATAAGTTTTTCAACTATCAAATTCAAAAATTCTAAATTAATGATCAAAATAAAAATCAATTAATAGTTAATACTCGACCCTTCAATCAAATGACTAGAACTGCCAAATTATAGTCTTTGATAAATGACTTGTCTATAGCTTCATAAACCATCAAGAGTTTTATTTTAGGGCGTGTTTGGATGTACGGTGAATTGAAGTAAAATGAGGTGAAGCATCAAATAAAGAGAGAATAAAATCTAGGAAGTTATGATGGTATTTTATTTTTAGTTGTTAGATGGGAAATCTTTTTGACTTTTTACGTAAAACCATCAAGTGAGGAGTGTGTTGTCCCCCAGTACTTATAAGTTATAATACCCTTCCTTGAAACTATAAAAAAAAATTCAGATCATTGTAATGGAGATACTATATGCAAGTAAATCACAATTGAGTTTGCAAAGTAATAAACACTTCTTGGAAAAAGCTACAATTTACAATAGCTTTGAAAAGCAATACACCCTAGAGAATGACAACAATATAAGGCGAAAATTGTAGGTCAAATGAAAATGGATTCACTCCCAGCTTACCTACCAATGTCAGGTCACTTTTGCGGATGGTGGGCCTAATAGATCAGTTCCAGATGACTTGTGGCACTATTATGCAATGTTATAAAAGCATATGGACCAAGGAGAAGATCAGCATGGGCCCGGGTTTGGGAAGGGTCCAGTCTAATGAAGATCTGAACCCAATTATGTTTAATGTGGTTGTGTCTCAATCCCAGGATCCATAGCTGCATGTGGACTTGGTTTATATAAAAGTACAATTGCATTGTTAATAATGTTATTGTTCTAAGGTCTAAGTTGTAAGAAAATAGAAAATTTCTACTTACATTTCTCCTAAAGAAGGTTAAGTCAATATTGTTAGTCTTCAAACAGGCCTAGATTTTAAGGACTAGGTAAGTGTTCAAACTGAGTGTGTTGATCTGGTACCGGCTCGACCAAAAACAAACTCAATTGCATGTGGGTAATGTTAAGCCCAAACTCAAACCCAACTAAGCGAAACCCAGACATCTCCGGTTCAAGCCCATGTGAATGCAGGTCGGGCTGAGTCGTTGGGTTGAGTTCACTCAAGTTTGGTGTCCAAAGTTTTGGATTTAATTGGTTTGGTTTTAAGGTGTAAAATTTAGAAAATGTATATATATCACATGTATTACTATGTATTACACAATCAATTATATACATATTTTTATAGGTAAATCAGGCCACCCAGGCTGAATCTAAATCCCAAACTCGAGCTCGACCTGAGTCTCATTTCTTCTATCTAACCCAAACCTGGACAAGCTTGACCCTGATTAGACTTTTGGTGGGTCATATGGGTTTAGGTTTGGCCAAACCCAAGTTGCACCTAGGCCAAGGTTCGAAATAGGGTTTTGGACCCCTAAAACTCTGTTCAGGATAGGCCATTCCAGCCCCAATCTGAATCCACTGATTTTTTCATCTTTTTTTTTTTTTTGTTTGGTACCTGGTGTGGGGGCTATCCCTCTTTAGGTGTGTGTGTGTGTGTGTGTGTGTGTGTGGGGGGGGGGGGGGGGGGGGTGGGTGGGTGTATGGTCTCGAGTGAGGTAAGGTGTCTACATGGATTCGAGTGCATGACAGGTAGGTAAGAACTGACGCCTCTTACCACTAGGGTAAAA
The DNA here is from genome assembly GCA_028538565.1 of Umbellularia californica. Lineage (NCBI taxonomy): Eukaryota > Viridiplantae > Streptophyta > Magnoliopsida > Laurales > Lauraceae > Umbellularia > Umbellularia californica. Next base: position 19,855,013 of record JAPQWN010000007.1, read on the forward strand.
GGTTTTTGTTTGGTACCTGGTGTGGGGGCTATCCCTCTTTAGGGGGGGGGGGGGGGGGGGGGGGGTATGGTCTCGGGTGAGGTAAGGTGTCTACATGGATTCGAGTGCACGACAGGTAGGTAAGAACTGACGCCTCTTACCACTAGGGTAAAAGGTCATTGTTATCTAAATCCATTATTATTGACTTCGGATATGAGTGTAGGGAGGCCATATATCAATCCTTTGTTACTACATGGTGCCATCAAATAATTACCATTTCATAGAACCAAGATAGTGAGAAAGATGTGTAATTCAGGGATGGGTCCCACCTTTTGGATGGACATAATAAAAGCTCCTACTTTCCAATGCTTGAAGAGAATATTTTCCAGTCAAAGACATGTTGCAAATGCCTCTTCCTAGTTCCTATTGATAAAACCTATAACTAGTGGCAAGGCATGTATATTCTTGTTTAGGTAAAGTAAAAATTGTGGGAAGTAATTCAAAGGTGGGATTTTTATTTTACCCATGTTCAGTTGGTCATAATAAGCGGAAAAGTAAAGTCCTGGCTAGCAAAAAACTCTACTTAAATTTTGTCAGCCGTCAAAATTTTTTTATTTCACATAATACAACTAAACTAATTTTTTTCAAAAATACAATTAAATTAGTTTCTTTACTAGTCATCTTTTTATCTCACGTTAATTACTTTATCCTGAAAATAAATGTATTTTACCAGAAAGTACACTTCTCCTTCAATGCAACCATTTACCATGACCTTTCCAACTTATTTAACATTTACTTTACATAAATTATTCAAACGTCACCTAAGTTTCTCTTCCACCTTGGATAGCAATATGTATGGTTATTTAAAAGCTCTCTTCTTAGGGATTAGTCTAAAATATGTTCTTAACACCTTAAAAGTTATAAAAGAATAATCGGTGTCAAACTTAGCACAACTCATATCTATATTATTGATTTAAGTTTGATATCATATATGATAAATCTGATAACACATAAATAAAAAGAGATTATTATTTTGGAGAATGAGAAAATTTCTGGCAAGTACAAGGAAGCATTGTAAGGCATATATACAAATTAAGATAGGGTCTTAAAGTCTAGTTCTCCCACTGTTGGTGTCCACCTATAAGAATCCAATGTTTCAAGTGGAGATTTGACTAGAGAGGAGAAATTCACATGTCATCCATTTATTTGAGTTGTTTCTATATTTGAACGAACCCTAAATATTTAGGAGAGAAGGTATAAGTGCATGGTCTTGTAAAAGGTCCCTTCTCAATACGACTTCCCTTTGGACATTCACTTTTTTGTAAACCCATGTACTCTATAGTTTAGTGTTGTTTTTATAGGAAGACAAACAAGTGATGGCCAACCTTCATTATTAATAAATCTAAGGAGAAAACATCATTTTCTTAAATGGAGTAAGTGTTTCTTTGTCTACCTATCAACATTAGATCTTTGATAGTTGATAGCTAGCTATATATTCTTGTTGGCCTTAAGTGTATGGATAATGAATAGGTTGCTTTTGTACAAAGGGTTCGGAATGGATTGGGCAAAGCAACTAGTGAGACACTATGATAACTTCAACAAGAAATCTCTGAAGTGAATGGTGGGGAGGTCATGTATAGGGTTGATTAGATGTTAAAAAGCAGATTGTGCATTTTGCTGTTGATGAGATTGTGTGCTTGTATGGTTAATAACTCCACTGCTAAAGAGTCAGCCGTTTAGATTAACCTACCCATCATGATGTCAAATTGACAGAGATCCTAACAAAAATCCTAAAGATATTCTCTCTTTAAAGCATGATAGTGGTTGGAAAAAAACCTAAAAAAAAAAAAAAAAAAAAAAAAAAAAAAAAACTTCAATTCTGGCTTTAGGAGAAGCCACATCAGTTTTTTTGGGGCCCATTTGTAGATGTACCCTTTCAAAAATACATAATATATGCCTTTTCAATAAAACTTGCCTCTTGGCTTAACATATCTCTTGAGCTACATATGTGTCTTTTCAATAAAATGTCTATTGAGCCATTTGTGTGGCTCTAACCCAATTGAAATGGATGCTTTCCAACTCTATAAATAAAGAATATTATTTTAAAATTTTTTATTTAGTATTGAAAATGAGCTGAAATGTATATGTATATGCTGATGTGGATTACATAATATATGCCTTTTCAATAAAGCGTGCCTCTTGGCCTAACGTGTTTGTTGGGCTACATATGTATCTTTTCAATAAAATGTCTATTGGGCCATTTGTGTGGATCTAACCTAATTCAAAGGGATGCCTTCCAACTCTATAAATAAAGATTATTTTAAAAGTTTTTATTTAGTATTCAAAATTAGCTAAAATGCATATGTATATGCTGACATGGATTAAGGGAAGAAATATTTGGTTTTCATCATTTTTTCATTCATTTAAATTTATTAATTATTCTATTATAAATAGATTTCTATGAAAGGGATATTAATTTTAATATATTATTCAGGTCACACGAGACTTAATTTGTGCGATGCACACGGCCTTCATGCTAGTCTACATGATACATTTGTTCTTAGCCAAAAGGCCAAGAAAGGTACATCTACATGATGCATGAAATACGCATAATGCCTCCAAAATATTATGCAAATGAGCCATTGGCATAGGGGCTTGCAAGTTATACAAAATTGCAACCCGCCCAAAGTCGGATTTTCCTCCATCGACATTGTCTAGAATTTCAATACAGACAATCATAGATTGCTTCATATTGGGCTGATCAGGGGTCATTATCATCATTCGAGTAATCTTCCATAATTGTAAAGTTAGCTTCGGGTGCATTTGTGTAATAAGAGGATTCTATGATAGAGAAGAAAATTATTCACATTTTGTACAGCATAATATTAGTACAATATATTCTCTTAATTAACCTAGAACCAAGGTTTGCATCCGGAGGTTGTAGGTTTGAAACTGCACTATCATACTGGGGTTGCAGGGAGTTTATCCGGCTTCCCTCCGGACCCGGAGGGATTAGTCCAACCCTCCGATAGAAAAAAAAAAGTAAAAAAATTAATGAACTAATTATTCTCGATATAGAAGATTTTAATTTCCTACAAGATGGATATGAATGTAGCATCCTTTCTGCAAGTAAAGAAACAAAAATCCACCTAGAGCAGAATCCACTCAACACAAGCAAGTCCAATGATCAACACAAGCAAGTCCAATGAATTATTAGTTATAAATGCAACAACCCCGCCGGCAGCATGTCCCACAAATATCTTTTTCTTTTTTATTTCTTGGCATGCCACTTGCCCAGCAAATCCTTGTATTCTTTGTCACAACTAATTTTAACTTATAAGTAAATGAAGTAAGATATGATCAAATCGACTGGGAAATTAAGTACATGGCAATGGAGTTCCAACAACCCAAACAGGGCCTGTAGCTTTCTATTCAGTGCTAGGTAATTGAACATCATTATAAGCAAATGTTGTCATCAATTTAGTGCATCTGGCCTGATTTGTTATTTTGTAATACAAAAGGGGTATTTTTGGTAATTTCATTGACATGATCTTTAAAGCGGTTACAATATTCCGGTTATGTTGGGCCTTGCTGTTGGGGAAGAAATGGGACGTTTAGACATTGAGAGCGACCCTTGAAAGAGAAAGGAAATGGGCTTCACATGTGGCATTTTCCATTATGGAAGTGACTAAAATGACCTGCCACTTTAAGAGTACAAGTTAAGATTATTTAATTTGCAAGCCTTACTATTAGCATATATTCCCTTAAGAAGGTGGATTTCTCCTCTCAAAATCCGAAATCCTACATGAAAGCCGTGTAGGGTTTTTCATTTTACGGTATAAATTCAAGCAGGATAACTTCAAGCAGTTCCATTTTTTTGGAGATAGTGGGAATTGAAAATCCTACGCCATCCCTTGTGCAGACTCACATAGGTGAGAGTTTCGCTTATGTTATTTGACCTATGATCATAACGTATCTCGACCCGACTCATGGCATTGTTACTAGTCAGCTATTCGAGCCTCCTAATTTGTTAGTTAATGTTCAGATTGGCCTTTTGAACTTTTAAACTAATTAAATTCACATTTTGTAACTTAATCATTAATTAATTTCACATTTTTCAACTCAATCAATAAATGAGTTGGATTTTGGATGATCCTAGCAACATCAACCCAACCCATTGACACTAGTAGCGAGCATCAAACACTGAAAAAGTTCTACTCAACTCATTTCTGACTTGATAGGAGCTCACTTGACCAATCCAAGGGTAAATATTCATATCCATGGGGTTGCAACTTGCAAGGTGCTAAATTGATCGGTCATGTTGACTCGAGGAAAGGTGGGCCTCATGGTACACATTTTCTACCGACAGCCTTTCATCAAATGTCAGTGCACTATGCCTCCCTATCTGATGAACACAACTGATTGCACAATCAACAGAGTGTAATGAAAGAAGTCCAAGGATAAGATTCGCTTCTGGTTTGATTCTAATTAAATGGGAAAGTACAATAGTAAGAAGCATAATAACTAGCATAATAATCCATGCTCAATACAGGCATGACCAACACTTTAACTTAAATATTCACGTATTAAAAAAATATCTATAAGGTTTAGAAAGAAAGCAAAAGGAAAAAAGATTATGAGATTACATGTTTATGTAGTCTAAGAGCTAATGGAATGGAAAGAAAAGAGAAGAATTGGAGAATAAGGGAATGATAGACGTTGGATAGAAAGGAAGGTATTGGAGAGAAAAAGAGAAGTGGAACTTCGAAAAGTATAAAGTACCAGTGAGAAGTTTTGATAAAGATATAAGGTAGGTAGTTTGCATGAGATAAGTAAGGAGAAAACTGAAACCATTTGAAATAAAAAAAGACTTACTTCAAAATCATAATCGAAAGTCAAAACTAAAGCCAAAACTCTTGGCTTTAATATAGTATATAATAGACTTAACCAAAAACTTAATCAATTTAATAAATGGGTATAAATGTCAATTCCCAAATGATTAACCTAACCTGAACCCTCAATTTTTGGGTTGGGTTTAAGTATGGTTCATTGGTTGAATTAGAAATCCTAATCCCTTGGAGGGCCACTATGCAGAACATATCCGAGTTCATAACTTGTATGTGTTCATATAATGAGAAAATTCAGCAAAAGAGAGGAAAATTGCTCTGAGTCTTTTTTGCAGCCTTTCATCTCATTGTTCGGTTCTATATAATTTTTCAGAAAAAAAAATTTTAATATAGAAGATTTCAGCTCCCTCTAGTAGGATAGGAATGCAAGCATGGCCAAAACTAGAGGGGCAAAATCCACTAGCTTCACAAACTGAAGACAGCTTTATATAATCACTTTCATACACAACGACAAAGGAAATTAATACTTTTTCCACTGAAATTTTTTTTATACTGTTTGTTGCAACCGCTTTTTTAGCAGAAAAAGTATAAAAAGCAATATAATTTCTCGTGGACATAAAAAGGTATTTATAGTAAAAAGTGGGGTCAAGAAAAAATATAAAAAAAGATGTAGATGTCCAAAGATGTTGCATTTCAACAAAAACAACAGAACCATGAAAAACAAATTCCTTTTCTTCCAAATTCCAGCCCCAACATTCAAGGGTAAAAAGGTCATTTCACAAAACGTGATTCTTTTTAGCCAGCTCCCTTCTCTCTCACTCCTTATCTATCATTCTCTGCACTTCCCGCTTCTGAAGCGGTTATGGTTGGGAAGATATCGGAGAAGTTGCCAACTCTTAACGTAAAACCGCCCGTTCCGTCCCCCTACCCGTTACAAAAGTCATCCGAAAAGGTTCATAGCGCCCGGTAAGCGGTTTTGTGAAACCATGAAGTGGTTTTTTCCGTTCGCGCAGCGGGTGGAGGATTCCAAAGGGATCGCATTGATCCCCTTGTCCCCAATTCCTGTTCGAAAAGAGAGGGCGTGGACGATTCTGGATCGTGCGATCCCTTTGGAATCTCCCATCCGAGCCGTCCTTTCTCTGCATCAGCTGTTTCGTCACATGTGTTACGAGGTACGTGCGTTTCCTTGCACCCTAATTACCGTCGCAGTTTTTGACCTTTTTCTCTTGAGAAGAGCTTTGAATTAGATGAATATTCCTGATAACTCATCTCTGTAGATACATCATTGGGAACTGATTTTAGAATCCATCCGCTCAAAATTAAAGTCCCACTTTGTTTTAGTCAAAATGAAAAAAAAACAAATTCAATTGGAGTTATTTACACCGTTGGATTGATCACGTGTGAGATTGTCCTGCTTTGTTTTGATCGTGTTTCAAAGTTATCTATCTGATGTAGGGACTTCGGAACAACTCAAATCTAACTGGTTTATTTTTCTATGGGATAAGATATTATGGGCGAATGATTTTGAACTGTTTGGATGCTGGGAATCGGCACCACTGGTGATTTAATTTTTTTTATTTCTTTTTATGATTGATCATGATCTCTTGAACATAGTTCTTGAATTTCACGATTAAGGGAAATTCCATTTACCTATGTAATCGTTATAGGTAGGTGCAAATATTGGGTTTTTTTAAAGTCTGTTTAAAGAAAAGAAGCTGTTTGAAAATCAGTTTTTAAAATTTTGGAAGAAATACTTAAATTTCAATTTCAAAGGCTTTTAAGCATATTTTAGATGTAAATAAAGTATAACAATATATGTAATCATGTCATGACTATGTATTCATGTCATGACTATTTGAACTGATATGTAATTGGTTGTTATAAACCATTTTTTGGGTGGATAATTGAAATATTCATTTTCTTTTATTTGGGTAGAGTATATTTTTTTTCTAGATTTTGTTTGGTGAAAGGTATTGACAATTGATGAAGGTTTTATTCATTTATCATGTGAATGCATATCCTGTTCTTAGGTTGGTAAATAGTCATTGGTACCAATTATGGACAGATAAAACCCTTCCCTTAGTTTAGGTTGAAGGTTTTGAAGAGAACCATTCAAGGTTGAATTTTTTAAGTGGCAGATGATACCTTTTTTTTACATTAAAAGAAAATTCTTCTCTAGAATTCAAATTAAATATTGCAAGAAAAGATTGAAAGAAAAAGAAACCTTGGGATGGGCAATCCCTTGTTCTCTTATTAAAGAAACAAGTTGATAATTGATTATGGAGGAGCTTCCTTTTGTATTATGGAAACTTAAATTTAGATTTGCAGTTTTATGGACCTTTTCCCTTCTTCATAAAGAAATTCTTTAAGTTGGTGGAAGGGTATTTATGGAAGCAATATTAAAGAGGTGCAAAGTGAAACATGTTAGATAGGGACATAGACAGGACCTCACTTTTATAGAGTTTGATGCAGCAGGTTGGAGGACATGATTTTAAAGAACTTTGGATCTTCACCTTTAATTCTTTTTTTCTTAGCCTCTTTCAATGAAAGTAGAACCACGTGATTTTAAAGAACTTTGGATCTTCACCTTTAATTCTTTATTTCTAAGTAGCATTTTTCAATGAAAGTAGAACGCACTTAGTTACTTGGTTTGGAATTAGAATTAGGATTTTTATTCTTTTCCTTTATTAATTGGTGCACCTAGTAACTGGGTATTAGACAAGTCCATTGCCATCTATAGATAGTCAAACATACTGACGTCTGTGTAATAAAAGGATTCCTCAATAGTGCGGAAAATTATTCTTATTTTCTAAGCGATCAATTGTTTCGTTGTTTGTTACAACACATGTTCTTTGCTTTGATTTCCTAAAAGTCCACAAAGCACTAAATCTTCTTGTTAAATAAACTAGTCCCAAAATTCAATTGAACTCTATGAAAGAGTCGGCGGATAGGCTAAATGAGGTCGTTCACAAACTGTAGTATCATGATGTGGGTCGTGGGAAATTCATGTGAGCACTCTTTTTTAGTATCATCTGTTCACACTTTTGTGTTGGATATTTGTTCTTAGATAGACCATTTGGGAATTTACTTTAGAATATGAATCAACCATTAGAATCTTTACATCTGAAAAAGAACAGATAGTCTCATTCTAACAAGACTAGTGTAAACCTTAAGGGCACATTTGTATAGATGAAAAAATGGTTCTACGGATTTACCTCTTCCACGAAAAAAAAAAAAAAAAAACTACTTCCATCGGAAATGCTTTTCTATAAAATCACAAAAAACCTTAGTTCATTTTTATGTTTTTCCATGTGAAAAGCGGCCCCAGGAATGTTTTACTGTAGAAAAACAGCCAAATTTTCCACACTTTCTCTACATAAATGTGGTTATAGAGATGTGTCCTAAATGAGTTAAGAGGAACTCCAACTGTTGGAAGCTTTCAAGGGCATGTAAATTACATGTTTCCAACATTCTTCACTTATTTAATGTTATTTTGCATCATTTGTGCCAAGGTCACTTATTTAATGTTATTTTGCATCATTTGTGCCAAGGTCCCATCTTCATTAATGCATGTTTACCCAAGGCATCCTTTGTATCAAAGATATCCTTTTTATCGAATTTTGTTTTGTGGTCAACTACCCTAAATTTATCTAGTGCACATGTATGGATCAACATCCTTTTAGATGATAGATGTATAAGAATAAAATCCAACATCATCTGTAACATGATACACTTATTCAATCATAAAATGATAGATGTTTTGTGAGACCACCCGAGTAATCCCTTAAGGCAAGACCAGATCCAATAATCATGTGAGTCAAGAAAGGAAAATCTGCAGAGGTAACGGTAGAGTGCTTCGATTAGCACCGTAAGGCTTTGTCCAGGTCCCACATCGAAAATATTTAAGTCCTAACTCTGAGCATATAAGTGCACCTAGCCTTAACTCCACATAAAGCCCTTTAAAATCGTGCGACAAAATCGGGTTGAAATCCCATAAGCCAAAGCGGACAATATCATGTGGACAGTGGGTTAATCCGCCTTCAACCCATGAGCCAATATCTATATATTAGATTTTTGTTATCAAGAATAAGATAATGAATATTTATTTCTTGCAATTCCATGCCATAACACTTCCATGTGGAGTGAAACCATAATTGTATTTTGATTTTCTTGTCTCTGCGCTGCCACCCGAATTGGCATTTGTAGTGCCTTTTTCAACTTCTAACCATTATACCCTTAAAACATACAATAGGTAGTGCCCTTGATATATCATTGTAACCCACGTTATCATTTGGCAATTTGGTATTTAGAATTAACTTGGAATATGAGTACAATTAGCAAAATTTTAATTCTGACTTCTCTACATTCTATAGCATTTGTAATACTTTCCAAGGTCTATGCATAAGGTTAATTTATCCTCTATCTAGGGCTTTTTTCCCACTTCTCATGAGACAGCATGTCATAGGATGGCTTCGTGCTTTTACAGTGAGAGTAAAAATTGGTTACTTATCTCTAAAATAAATATTTGGTAAAACACTTTAGTAACAAAATTAACAATCAATGTGGTCAATCTTGAGTGTTTTATTTTCTTTATATTTTGGAACGTTTTGGAACGTTGCCCTTATTATTAATGCTATCAAAATCCTCACTTGATTTTGTAGTCGATGCTTTAGTATACGTGTAAGATCACGATATCAAGGGAAAATTTTCCTATAAGAGAAGGAGGGAGAAACTTGCCAAGGATTTCTACAAAGCAAAATTTTGTAGGACGTAGAAGATACAAGTAGAGGTGGCAAATGGGTCATATTGGCTTAAACGGGTTGGATTCTCTTAACCTATATCCGACCCATTTATTAAACGGGTTAGAAACTCCTAATTGTACCCGCCGTGAGTTAACCCGACCTGACCCGCACAACCCTTGCGGGTTACTGCGAGTCAGGTTAACCTGCTTCACTTGCACCCAAACCTAAATTTATTAACAATCCTTTAAGGCATTAATTACACCGAAAGTTTAAATTAGACGCAAACCAAAAAGTTAATTTATGAAATAAGATAACATCAAAAAGAACTAATCCTTAACTTTCTAAGTCGTATTGGTGGAATTTAAAATTTATCATGATAGGCAATATGGACAAGCTCTATTTAGTATATGATGAGTATAATGTTAATTTGTTTCGTGTAGAATTTTAAATTAGACGAAGGCTTCAACTATTGTTGGGTTGAAAATTTATACCTAAGCCTGGGTCATGATGCCATAATTCACCATTCTTTCTAGCTTGTAGCGGCGTAAAGAGAAAATAGTGTGAAAACTAGCATAAACTCAGCTATTATTTGATTATTTTATTTTATTTATATAATATCCATTGTATTTTCTTCATATCCATAATCCTCCCAACAGAGAATAGCACACAAAAACTATATTTTTAAGTAAGTTGACAAATGGTCTACTTGAGGGAAAAGAAAGAGAATGAATTATTTATACAATAAGTATTGTACACATTTTTTTTTTTAAATAGTGACTATAGAAATAGAATAACATAATTAATGAAAATAAAATCAGGTTTTTATAAAAATAAATATATATATCATATCAAAATAAACAGATACACTCTATGAAATTAAGAATTGAGTATAAGTTTTAACTGTAAGAAAAAAAAATAAATGAGTTATACGGCTTAAACCAACTAACCCTAATCAGATCTGTTTAAATGCGGGTTATGAAAGCTTGATCCGTGACCTACCCGTATATTATGCGGGTCGGATAAAATTAGATTGGCAAGTCAAGTTGGCTTTTGCCAGCTCTAGATACAATTCCTTAACGACATTCTTACTTTTATTTGTCTAATATGATTTTCAATTCTTGCATAGTTGTAATGCTATATAAAAGAACTGTTTTTCACAAGTCAATTGCAAGTTTGGGTACTTACAAATAAATGTAAACGTATATCATAATATCCAAATTCACGTTTGGGGTACTTCCAAATTAATCACGATTACAAAGATTAAAACCAACAATTCAGAAAAAAAATAAAAACCTCACGCGTGTGAGACATTAGAAGATTCCAACTCAGCACCATGGCCTCCTTATTTTATTGTAGACTGCTTTACTATAGAATTTACAAATTCCAATATAAAAGCATTTTTCAAAAGCCAAAGGCCATGTGGCATCCCAGCTACGTACAAGTGGCAGCATGCAAAGCTTTTATCGTAGTATTAAGAATCCAAATACAAAGGTTTGCCACGAAGGAATTTAACCGGAAAAAATAGATTAGGTGACCACCATACCGAAAAGGTAATTTTAAGTGCTCTTACATCAAATCAGTCATTTTCAATAAAAACGTATTTTTTTTTAACATTCTCTACTAGGGCTCTATCGACCTTCATTTGCAATGTTAAGGCTAGATTGAGACCCTGCAGTCCATTATAACCTTAACAAAACTCTCATTTACTTTATTTGTAGGATCTCAATTGACCTTTATTTATAATGTTAAGGGTCTCAATCGACCCTATGATGTATGCTTATAAATACACGAAACCCATCCCTCATTCCCTATTTTTGGAAAAAAAAAACAACCATGCTCGACTTATTCCCCTCCCGGATATTACCACCTCTTGAAGACCATTAAAGCCACATGTTGTTGTTTGATAAAGGACCGCTGGGAACCACTAAAATGTATGAATGAGTTGAACGCAAGGTCGCCAGGGACCCATAATATTAAAAAAAAAAAAAAAAAAGTCGACAGGGACCCTATTAGAGAATATTAAAAAAATTACGTTTTCAGACAAAATGACTGATTTGGTAAAAGGGCACTTAAAATTACCTTTTCGGTATGATGACCACATAATATATTTTTTCTGGTAAATTCCTTTTCTTGTAATAAAATAGTGTAATACGTGACCAGTATTCACAAACTGAGTCTACTATATGTATAAGTGGCAATATGGCATGTATGGAATTGATTATGACATGGAATAGACTAGTGGTAGATAAAATAATTTGGGGGTGGGGAGCACTGGCATGTATGGCACTTTTTTTTTTTTTAGTTAAAAGAGGGTGTCCCAGCCCTTTGGACCGGACTAAACCCTACATGCCTAAAGGGAGCTGGGTAAATCCCTAAATGCAATTTTAAACTCTCAATCTCCATAAGCAAATCGTGGTCCAGGCCAATTGAGCTATCCCAATTTGTTGTGACGCTTGCGTGTTCTCTTATATCACAGTCTTCTACAGTGGCCTTATCTCTCCTTGACAATAAAGCCATGATGATGAATGGTGATCCAATGGTATTTCCGTGATATATAGAAAATGCAGTGTGATTTTCATATTAAAGACATGATCAATTGTCTTACAATTAGTGGGCAGGTGGTCCCCACCTTGACTTGATACAGCCCATTCCTTCCAATCACCTCCTCTGGACAGGAGTGGACCACACCACACGTGCCTCACCATGCACAAGCGATGGTCCATGTTTCCCTCAAACTTGAAAGGTACTTAGATTTCTCAATCCGAAGTGGGCCCCGAATGAGGAGTGGAAGTATGGCTTGACCGAGCTGCAATCCTCTTGAGAGTCTTGAGTCACCAAAAAGAATCTTTCCAAAAGGAAGTGGAGCTCCATGGCTGAGCCACTCATTGAAAATTCCAACAGCTTATAGAATGAGGGGGTTCACTGTGAACAGAATGTCTTGAAATTTTACTAAAATAGGAGCTGGCTCTGCATTATCTTCTTTTATTCTTTTTTTGATAATGTAGGGTTCCCAGCCCTTTGGGCCGCCAGAATAATCTCTACGGATTCAGGAGAGAAAGCCAAGTAAAATTCTCATGTGGCCCCCAACCGGCTCTGCATTAAAATTGATCATATTTTATAATTGCATTGGTCGTCTTAAAATGGGCTACGCTCTTATGAGAGTAAAATTTGAGAACATCCACTACAAGATGGAGACGTCACATTATAATATAAGTGAGATAAAGTATGTGATCAAGTAAGTGAGAGAGATAGTGATAAAGTAAATTGTTTTTGCTATTGGTAAAGTAATTATTTTATGCACCATATTTACTTCATCTTACTTTATCCTAGTTTTTAAGGACCTGTTTGGGAATTTACTAATGAAGTAAGAGTAATGTAAAGCCTCTATGTTTCAAAAAATGGGTCATATCAAAAGTACACATATTCGAAATCTCATCATTCTTTAAGCAACCTCCTTTCTCCACTAAATGATAAAAAACACCCACTTTTATACAAAAAAGTAAAAAAACTTTCCTACCAAACAACTAACCACAAAATACAATCATTACTTATATTTTATTCTCTTTTGATTTGATGCTTTCGTTTACCTTTATTTTTCGAGAAAATTGCATGTATGATTAAAAAAAGTGCGGCTGGTCCGTTGAGATTACTTTACCCGTGGCTAAATAAACAACTCATATGTTGTCGATACAAGTAGAATAAAGGCAAATTTTCAAAAAAGACTAAATCTTTTGCCTTATTTTAAAAAAGAACACAAGTTTCAAAACTTTTCAAATTAAGGCCTAAGTTTTCCAGTGACTTTTTAATTAATAACATCCAACCATATAAAGATATTTTTTCGTAAAACTCTTCCATCAAAAATTTTAAAATATCTAAAATTTCTTTCATTTAAAGCCATGACATCGATCACCATTAGCATGTCGATGAAGAAAATGAGCAGAAAATGGAAGAAGTGCAGGCGATTTCTGTTTCAGTGAAGGATAATTCAACTATTTTAAAAATTGAGCTAAAAAGATCACTGAAAAAATGCCTTGTGTCCGTTTTTGAAGTAAGCCAAAAACTTTAGGCCTTATTTGAAGTTTAAAAAAAATTTGCTTTCATAAACAGAGGAAAGGTTTTGGGCTAGGGTTTGAGGAGAAAGAAGAGACAGACTTCTGTTTGAGTTTTGAGTTTGTGTTTGAGAGAGAGAGAGAGAGATGTCGAAGAAGAACAATCTGGCCAAGAGAAAAAGGCAGCACGAATACGAGCTTCAAAGTAAAAGCCCCATATCATATCTCTCTCTTTACATCTTTTCCGTCCTTTCTCCTATCAGTATGTGGAAGAGAATTCATTCATCCTGTTTTATGTTTGATTTTTTTTTTCTGTGAAACCAGAAGAGAAAGAGGAAAAGGAGAAGAAGGCACAGAAGCTGCATGCCAAGAAGTCCAAGATGAAAGTATGTCTCTTCCTTCCTTTCTTTCTATTTTTGGGCTTCCGTTTAATTTTTTTAGTTTTTTCTGTTATTACTTTTTTGTTTGTGTTGTGTTTTGCTAAGATCTTTCCTTTGAGCTAGCTTTGGAGAGAAAACAAAAACTTGGTATTTGGGATTTTAGTTTTTTTCCATTTTGTGATTTATGGGTGCTGAACTGTTGGTTGTGGAATGATTGGAATTAAGAAATAAGTTGAATTGGGTGTTTAAGCATCTGGGGTGTTTTTGTTTTTGTTTGTGGAATTTGGATTGAGAAGAACAAGAAATTGGGAACCCAAATACTGTAATTCTTTTTATCTATTACCTACACATATATTGTCTGTGGTTATTTGTTAAGTCTTTCATCTATACATAGTGTCTAACTGTCTATGTGTGTGTATTTTGAGGAAATGTTAGAGAATATCCCTTTACAACGTAATTTAGTACACACTAACAAAGAAATCTCCTCTGATGTGGTACCCATGTGTTATGAAGGCAGAACCATTGGATCAAACTTCCCCCCTGTTGATTATGGTGTTCCCCAATGTTGCTTTAGTGAGAGTGGCAACCATTGTTGGATTGGAGAAGTGCACATGGCATGTTCAGAATGTTCAGATTAATTCAGTTAATTTTGTTTTTGTTTTTTTTTTTTGCACTGTTTTGAATTTCAATTTATTGCAAAATACCATACTGTGGGCATCTTGACAGTGATTATCTATGGCAGTTGGTTGATTTAATTGAAGAGGCCCTTTTTCTCCCTTTTGGGTTTTGTGTGTTTTTTTTTTTTTTTTTTATATGACGTGGGGCTTGTTATAGGATGTTTGATTTTCTTGTTTGAGTTGTTTCCTTGTAAGCTTTCTTTGGTTTTTAGCAATAAGATCTATGCTGTCATTTTTAATAGATGGTGCTGCCCAGAATGACCTTCTGAAGAAAATACCAGTTAGGCTTATGGTAACCACCTTGTCGCTTGCCAATCTTAATCCCTCGTAGTCCCCAAACCCACAACAAAACAAATGCGAAACATAGGCCCTCATCCCAATTTGGCACTTATCTGGGTTCCACTCACCCTCATATTGATGATTGCAAAAGCACTGGAACAGCTGCTTCATCTAATGGCTAAAACTTGTCCAACTTTGATGCCCTAACACTAAGATACCTTGTTTGCCGAGCGCAGCTTGCAAGTAGGTGGGCCCATGTACATTGCAAGAGGCACAAATGCTTTAAATACAATCCAAGAAGAATTTTACATTCTGCAAGATACACCTAGAAAATAGCTCAAGTTCTTCATTTTACATTCTGCAAGATACACCTAGACAATAGCTCAAGTTCTTCTCCTTTGTCTTCTCCTCCTTTGCTCCCGCCTCATATTCAGAAAAACGTGTTATGTGCTTAAGGCTTTCTATTTTCCTAGTTCCTACAACAATGTTGTAATGGATATGTGCTTAAGATTTTCCCGTTTCTACAACAAAGGTGTAACTTCATTACCACAATTCCACCTCTCTGTGTAACTCTGAGCTCTATAGCAATGTGAAGACAAGTAAGAGGCTCTCATGTTGCCCAAGTGAGTAAGGTTTGCCTTGTCTTTCTTTTGTCATGGTTTCAACCTGTGGTTAAGTTATAATATCAGCATCTTCTTCTTGTGATGTTCTTTTTCCCCCCTTCATAATTTACAAAAGTCTCGTGTCCTTCTGAAATCTCTGCAAAATAACATCCATCATCCCTGAGCTAAATCAGCCCAGATTTGATCTTTAGGAAATCCACAGGACTAGATCAATTTCTTCTAAATTCGTGCACCGATATAATCCTGTATAACCAACCTCTATCAAACCTACTTTTAACCCTAATACCAGTGCCCTAATCAAGAATTTTGGAACCCTACAATACAGTCAATTTCTTCCCTTATACTCAGCCTGTTAATAGTCTATTCCAGCAAGTCAAACCTTAGGTTACATTAGTAAGTACAGCCAAAACCTAGCCCTACTTATTCCTGGGACAGCAATCTCTAGTATATTCTAGTTGCTGCCACAGCCTTAAAGCACTCCTTGGACTCTAGTATCTGTTTAACAGCTCAAGTGGCCCTGTACAGACCTGTTATCAACCCCACACAGCAGCATCACAGCCCAATTCCAGTTCTAAATATAGCCCGATCCTAGCCTCTATGCAAAACCTAAACTGCTGTCAACCTTGGCCCACAGCGTAGCCCCATCCCTGATAACCCGGCCTATCTGCCCCCTAATTTTTACTCAGACAGCCATTGAACTGTCAATCGTTTGCTACTGTCCCACAGTCTCTTAATCCCTGAACAAAACCGTCCAAACAACTGTCCAATGATTCCCTTGTCAGACCTCTTTACAGTCCCCTATTTCTATCCAAAATTTCAAACACTTAATGCTATTACTCTGATATTTGTTCCATAAACCAGCTCTTAATCTTACCTTCAGCCTGTCCCCAAAATTCAGAATTTCTGGCATATCTGGTTCGCATACCTTTCAGGAAAAACATTGCCGTGCATATCCCCACTCTTCCTTCTTTGAATGGTGACATTGCATTTCAAATCTTTTTCAATATAATTCTAAATTTCCAAATTTTTTTAGCAAATAGAGGGTAATGTAAATTGTACTTTTTTGGGCCCATCTGTACAGAGGACCTTGATTGGTGGCATGGTTTAGAAAATTGGTCCAGTAGTAGACTCAGATTCAGTGCCTGCCAAGTCAAGGCACTCGTCTGAGTCTGTTTAAAACCAGTTCCTACAGAAAAAAAAGCCTTTTCACATCATTTTCTCTGTTCCTGTTGAAAGAAGCTTTGGTAGGCCTTTTGATATCTTTAAGGCTGAATTTAAGACTAAAATCACTTTGTGGAAGATCTAGGCATTGAAATTGGAAGCACCGCTCATCCGACCGAGTGGAAAAAGACAATTAACCACAAATTTTAGCATTTGAGTTCATTTACACTCACTAAAACCTGATGAATCTTAACATGACTATATTTATATGATCACATCATGAATCATAAAACTCTATATTTATATAATAACATTTTTTTTTGTTAGAATTTTATCATATTTTCTATATTTATTAAGGCTTTGGGACTTAGGTGGGAATAGGTCTGACTCGGCTGAGTCGCATGTGACTCAAACGAGTCAACTCAACTCAAAAGTGACTGAGTCATCCCTAAGTCCAGTTTTTCAAACCTTAATTGGTGGTTAACCCATTTATCTTGTGGGCCCATAGACACATTACATCAACTGCACACCATAAAACTTTTCCATTGGACACCATAAAACTTTTCCATTGGCCTTTTACTCTGTTGATGTTTGTGTCCTATGATGCGGTATACTATTCAAGGTCGATCATGCTGGGAGAATGATTTTGAGCTCTGATCTCTGTGGATGAGCCCCATGACTACCCCCCCTGCTTTTTCTTCCATTTGTAATCATATATTCACCTGACAACTGTATGTTTCTAATATCCAGTTGTAATTGCGAAATCTATTTTATTTGTTTGTATGTATTTTGAAATATTATTGTTCATTTTTAAACTGGGGTTCTCTTTGTTTTTGCGGTTTAGATTGATGGCAGTGACAAGAAGAAAAAGAAGGGAAGTGGTGGCTTTCAAGTTGGGAAGAGAAAATTGAAAACCAAATTGACTCCATTAGCCAAGGCCAAAGCTGCACAGGCAATGGAGGTTGACAAATAACTTCTTGTTCTGGAAAGTGGGTAAATGATATTTTGGTTGTAGTTTGACAAGTTACAGAGAAGTGAAGAGTTTCACTCACATTGAACGATTGATCCATTGCATCATACTGTACTTCCTGAAAAATTTCCATATGTTGAGTGGAATCAAGGTCGCCATCTTATGAGATATTAGCTTAATTTTTGGCATGTCTTATTTATATTTGTATCTTAATACTCCTTGTATTGCTTCACCGATTTACTGGTGTTGAGTGGTTTTTGAAGTTAGTTTTCCTGCATCTCTTCTACTTACTAATATGCTTCCCATGTTACACTGGTATCCTGTTTTTTAAGGACATGCTTTTGCAATGCAAGAGTCTAGCACATAAAACCCTCTAATTTTTTGTGCTTGATATTCTTTCAGTGTTCGATTTAGCGCTTTTCCGAATGGAAGACTATTTCTCTACAACTCTTGAGGAAGACAATTTCCAATAGGAGCAGATATGAATCACTTTTTCGTGGCACTGCATGAAAGGAATCAATGGCCAGATTTGGCCGGTAGTTGGAAATCCAATGCTAGATTCTACCAAATTTTGCTATATCTAGCTCTAAACATTAAAAAAAACTCTTAAGATTATTGGATTGTCTCAATGTGGAATGTTGGCCTGGCCGTTTGGATGTCCACCAGCGCTGCAATGCGAAGTTTTTGATACTTGTACCAAGATATAACTTTTTTTTTTTTTTTCGCTATCGGAGGGTTCCAATCCTTTGGGCTGGATTATCCCTCCGGGCCTAGAGGGAAGTCGAGTAAACTGCCATGTAGCCTCAGTGTGCAGTTTCGAACCTACAATCTTCGGGTGCAAACCGTGGTCTTAGGCCAACTGAGCTATCCTTTGGGGTTGTATCAAGGTATACCTTAATAAATCTAGAGTGTGAGAAACCAATTGAAATACAGACAAGGGATGGTAAGGTCAATGCAAATGTTGGTAGATTCCAAGGGATGGTAAGGTCAATGCAAATGTTGGTAGATTCATCACAAAATAATTGTGAAGAGCTGGATCAGTCCTGGAGAAAAAAACTGTGCTAGTGGCATGGCTTCAAGTACTGGTTTTGGACCCATACCTGTCCACCAAAAAATTCATCGGCGGTATCAGTAATATGTATTGGTTTCAGTTCCCCATTGTTGTGCTTTTAAAAATGGGTCAAAGTCCAAAAGCATCATATAACAATCAGGAAAAGAGAGAGAACCCTAGTATTTGTATTTTTTAAAGATTATATTCCCATTTTCTCTACATACACTCAATAAGATGCTGGTTTCGACCTAGCACAGATTTTGATAGTTATTAACCTCTTGGGAATAAATTTTTAACTGGACATTTAAGCAGACAAGTGCAAAGATTGGTATGTGTATTCTCAATAAAAGTACACTATTGTTCTCTTCTTTCCCTTTTTTACTTTGATGTTGTCAATCAGATTAAGAAATTTGAATGAATGTAGTTTCTCGAAAACTCATGAAAATTGAGGTTTTAATATGGTGGATCGATAAAGATGAATCTCACATATACGACTCCAAAGAATATGCTCTATGCCCAAGTCTTTTGCAACAATAGACAATCCCTGCCAACTAAGTGTTACAAATGGTGTCGACTTGTGGCAATTACCTAGATGCATGACAGGCAATGGAAATATTGTCGTGCTCCAAAGAGCTAACTCCATCTTATTTTTGTTTTTCATTACTCTTTTTTATGCTCTTTAACTATTTGTATTTTGCATCCAGGAGTTCAACACAATCATTTATCTTATAAGAAGAGCAAACACAAAACTTTGAAAGTAATAATAAATAAACAAATGGGAGGGGATGATCAGTTTTCCCCGGGTGGAAAACAACTTTATTTCTTGTTTGAATATGCATTTTTTTCTTTGATAACCTTGAGTATCTCCCGCCTAGCCAAGCCCAAGAGCCCGATGAACACTCTATTTCGGAAGGTCGAGAACTAATCCCAAAGGGCACATACAAACCCTCCTATTCATATGTATCAGGTAAAACTATGGGAGGTAGCCAGTGGCGGACCCAAGATTTTCATTTGGGTGGGGCGGACGATAGTCAGTTGAAAAAGTTAAAATCAACGCCCACTACCAATAATCTCCACTTATTGCATATTTAAAGACATGATTTTCTATTTCTCTTTTGGCAAATTAAGTATAAAGAACTCATATCATGATACTAACACTCAATGCTTACAAAAGGTTTTAAACTACAACAGTCATTTCCTCAAGAAATTAGTCTTTATTCAAATCAATGAGATGAAAATTAAATTAGCAACCACACTACAACAACAATAAAGAAACTATAGAGAACTCCAAAGAAGTAAAATAATAATCATACAAAAATAACACCTCTTTGATTGTTTCCTTGAGCTCTTAAGAGTTCCTATATGAAACCAAATGGGACCAGTAGAAACATCAATTTTTTATTAAAGGAAAAAATCAATTCAAAAAAATCTAATAAGAAATAAAAAAAGAAAGTAGCTAAAAATCAAGACCAAGCAATAAAACAAAAAAAAAAAATATATCCAAAGTAGGATGTTTTGGGGGAAGATTGGAGTATTGGGTCATTATCATTGAGGAAAGAAATAGCAAAACATAAATTACATAAAGCAAAGAAGGCAAAACACAGAAAAATATATCAATCATAAATCACACCCTATTAACACAAACATCATAAAAGAGAAAAAAAGACCAATAACATTATACAAACCAAATACCTTGATAACAAGAATGAGCTCTATAACCAAAATGCAACCAAACTGCCAAAACAAGTTGTAGATGAATGGTTTCAATATATGTGGTGTAAGTTTGTATGAGATAGCAACTTATTTGTGCAAAAACCTCATTGTTGTCCCTTATTTTTGTGTGTGTTTAGAGAGAGAGAGAGAGAGTGGTGCTGTTAGTAAATTCAAGTAAGGAGGAAGAAAGAGAAGATAGAATCATATAAGAGAGAAGAGATTGAGAGAGAAGGAGGGCGGACCTTTATACTATGCTATTTTATAAGAGCCGAATTGTCTGAGCTTGAAGTGGAAGAAGGAAAATGATTGAATGGAGGGTTTCAAGGTTTTTTTAGACTGAAAGTATGATTTTTCGAGTCAAGAGTGGGGCAATAACTTTAATTGAATTGGGCATGGGCCATATGGTCCATGCAAACTTTAAGACGTTGTGGATCAGACAAAGCTTAGGTCCGCCCCTGGAGGTGGCTAACGAAGGTAGGTGTCAAACACAACACCTCTCTGCTTCCTTAGACGTAGAGTCCTTGACCAACTGAGCTACCACTTGTTGGTTATTTGGATATGTTTTTAAAAGGCAGAAAGTAGTATTTATTCTTGATATGCATTTTCCAAAAAGTTAGTGAAAATACCGACAACGAATTCTACAAAATACCCCCTTCAAAAACAGAGCATTTATGCATCCTATCTAAGGTCCAATGAAAGACAACTCATGTCTTCCTTTTGTTTGTCTGTTCTTATCTCTACCTAGTGAGAATTCCCACACGTCGCGTTTCCCTCTGGAAGGGGTTTCCCTTGGATCAAGTTGAAGGGCGACAAATGAATACCTTTTGTTTATCATTTATAAGACGAAGCGGTTCTCATTTGAACTGCTTTTTGTCAAAGTTTTTCTAGCGTGAATCTTGATTCCATTGATAGATGCATTGTACAAAGTGGGCTCTACAGGATGAAATGGGTGTTTGTGAATAGCCAGATATCGAAAATAAATCCATTGGAGTTCAATTGTCTTTAATCCCATCTATTCTTTTTTTACCTTGATCTGGTTAATGGATTTTATTTTTGATAGGCTGCTGAACTACAACTTCCCTTTCTGGAAGTGGGGCATACTCCATGTTACTTGTTCCCTTAAATCTATAAACAACATTGGTCTTTGTTTTAACTTTATTTGTTTTACTTGTGTAGCTTGGTGACCGGGGGGAATTTCCTAAAGCTACCTACCAAGTAATTGATCCATGGGAGGCAGGAGCTACAGTGGAAGCATGGAGTCCTATTCACAGAGACATTCCTTCTCCATCCTAATTTTGGAGTGCCGGTTTTCTATTATATAGGTGTGGCATTTAGCCATCCATTATCACCATTGTTATTATTATTTTTAAGAATGGTTATAATATAGTTTGAAATACAATAAACCCACTAAAGTTAATATGAGCAATAGTCCCCTAGAATTTGAACATATGACCCTGTATTTGATACCGTGTTAATAATAAAAAACACCAAAAGCTCGAGCTCTTAGTAAACAACATAATAATGTATATCAAAGGTCCTAATACCCCCCCTTACGTGTGAGCCTCCTTACGTAAACAGCAAAATGCCAAATAACCAACGTGGACAAAAACACAACACGTCCCCAAGAATACAAACACATTGAAATGGAGATTTCTCACCTCTAGATTTCTCCTTATTTATCCATCTAGTGGGAAACTTCCACTTGTCACTTTCTTCACATAATAATGAGCTCTAAAAGAGGTTTTAGAATGGTCTCATTTGAATATTTCTTCACTAAACCCCATATGTGGAAAATAATTACTAATAAGAAATTCATCAGCTCCTATTTTCCCCATTTTTTCACCTTGTGAGGAGTCTTCGGTTGTCACTTCACTAGTAGTAAAACTCAATCTCATTCTTCGTTTTCCAACCTAATGGAAAGTCTCCATTTGTCACTTCACTACTAGTTATAAATCTCAATCTCTGATCTTCATATTCCAACCTAACTGAAAGCGTCCATTTGTCACTTTACCATCATCCTACCTTTAATAATTGTGCGGTACCAAATAAAAAACTATTAATATTTGTGTGTTCGTGTGTATGCAAGCTCTCAAAATAAAACCTCAATATTAGGTATTCTTAATGAAGGTTTATACCATAAGTAGTTTCACCAAAGACTGTAAGAATGGCATTCTTGTCGTTCTAAGCCCATTTCTCTTACAAAAAGTTTGCATAGACGCTAATGAGTTGGCAAATTACCATCTAAGAGAGTGAGGCCTTGCTTTAATACAATCTTCAGTGATCCAAATCGTGATCGTAAAGTGTTCTTTATAAGATTTAAATATATTAAGAAAGGGAGATGCTCTCACCTTACTATGAGAGATAAGGTGGGGGCCTTCACATCCATATCCAATTCCAACAACTTAAATGTGAGGGTCCCAACTTAAATATGATGGCCCCCACCTTATTTCTTATAGTAAGGTGAGAGATGTAGGAGCATCTCCCATTAAGAAAAATGTGGTGTAATTTTTTTTGGGTACCCTAGCCAAGGGGATTGGGACTCAAAGTAGCCCACACAATTGGGAAGGTGGGCCATACGAGTAGAAAGAGGAGCCCACACACGTAGGAAAAGTGACATACCTAGAGATCAATCCTGGATAGGCAAAAGACATCCAGGGTTGCCAAACCAACATCCAGGGTTTTCAGCCAATCAAGCAACCTTATGTTGTCAAACCGTGACATGGTAGTCCTAATAATTTTGAATGATGAGAGTCCCAAGCATCCTCTAGCTTAGAAGATCATAATGTCCAATAATCATTTCAGAATTTTTCTTCGAAAGATGAATGTAAGGTAGAGGACCTAAGGTTTCTAATTGTTAACTTCTTTAATAAAACAATGTTGTTGCCAGATCATCCTTATTGTTATATGCATGGGATCTGCTTTGTGAATTTATTTCTCCTTTCTTTCTCACTCAAGATGTTAATCATGTCTCTATTAACTACCTTATTTATAGTCTTTAATATGCATTTTCTTCTCCTTGTTCCTTTTATTGCTTCAGTTTTGTTCCAAGGAATAAGCCTAAAAGCACTTAAGAATTAAGATGAAATGCATAACATTATTAATAACAGAAAACCCTTCATGTTAAGGCACTTAGAATTGGCAAGAGCAAAAAAAAACTTGCTTTATCATCTTCTCAAATTCATAATTCCAAAATTTGCCACCAAGCACTATGGAACGGCTCTTAATCCTTAACAAACTATTCTACGGGCCCACCTCAATGCATGCCAATCTTGAGATTAGGGTGAGGTTATATTAAAAGTTGTGTATATGGATTGAACATGAGCCAATATCAACATGATTTGAAGATTGTGTCCATCTATTTAAGAACTTTGAAGTTCAAACGTATTATAAGAGTAACCGTATGTATTTAAAATTTAGGCTTCTTCCCCCTGAGTTGGTTTAGTGGTTAGTAGCCAGGGGACTACTTAAATTTACCTGCCAAGAGTTGATCCTTGGGCGGTATGTGGTGAGAGCGGGAGCCTTATCCACATAGACATCTCTATATTCTCATTAAAATTTGGGTCATTTAGACAAATGTTCATGATCATGATTGTGCCAATTTTATACATACCTAAGTCCACCCTAATACCATGATTGGCAAAGTTGGGCATCACAACTACAACAAATTACAGGAACCAGCGTAGTACATGTGCAAGTAGAACAACAGATTTTGAGAAGGCATCAGGTTCAAGCTTTTGTCATCGTCCACAGTTAGCCAATAGCAATGCTGGTATGAAGCCCATCACATCAATGGCCCGGATCATCAAACCTTGGGCCCCACATGTAGGAATCAATCACCTTTTGGGGTGGAGACAGTGGATCGAGGGTTCTGTGCTGGTAAGAAATCAAGAGTCGATTGGGAGAAAAGTTGTAATTAAATACAGGTAAACATCTCATTTCCCACCTAATCCCATCATCATCATGATTCATTGTAACAACTGAGTGGGGGATTGTGAGTTATTCTGCCAAGAGCCAACCACATTTCTTCTCTTGCTATCTCTGCATCCTTTCTTTATCCGACATAACAGTTGCACCAATATTAAGCAGATCTTTAGGGGAATAATTTGAGGTTTGAAGCTTCTCTCCCAGAAAGAGACATGGTTTTATTAATTTAATAGTCATTACAGTGATGGGTCACCTTTATACGAAAGATATCACACATACAAAGATATAGACAAATATATTATTTGACAGAGAGCAAATATATTATTTTTCTGAATTGTTATAAATATATGTGGGTTGATTTTGTAGGAAATTCGATATTCGACTTTAATTAGGGTGATATGTTTTGCACGAACGGCAAGGATGGAATTTCCTGCACTATATGTCATGTAGACTTCAATAGGAGAAAACTCGCTCCATTATTTCTTTCTGTTTTTTCAATTTATTCGGATGACCTTGTGATTTTTTTTGCATTTCTTGCGATTTTTTTTATTTTGTTAACATTTGAATACATTGAAAAATTATATGGAAAATACCTTTTTTAAGTGCATTGTGATTTTTCAGATTACTTTGTTAAATCTAAGTATCAATCAAGTATGTGTTTGTTACCCACCTTATAGAGATGTTTGTTAGTACTAGAGTACTAGTGTGCACAGGGCCCATCTTGTAGATCAGCAAAAAAATGAGGCCATGATCCTCAAGTTAGACATGCTAAAGAGTTGAAAAATTGTCCATTCCCATTTTGAAAAAAGTTAAAACAGAGAAAAATAAAAAGGAAGAGATGTTACAAATTCCTAGTCATTACTGTCAAATAGGATGGGAATTTAATGATCATTTGTAGATCTACACTCTTTACTCTTCATCTTTGGAGCCTGTGTACTTACTTGAGGGGAAGAGTAAAAGAGGAGTAAGTGTCACATTATAAATAAAGTTAAAGAGGAGTGGGATAAAATAAATTGAAAGATAAATTATCTTGCATGTGTTTGGATGAATGGTGTAAGGTAAAAAATAAAATAAAAGGCTTTATATAAAAAGAATGGAGTAACTCTGGGAAGAGGGAAGCCGATTAAAAGAGGAATCTGTTTTAGCATATATGCTCACTCCTCTTGCCTCCTTAAGGTCATCCAAACACATTGTGAAGTAAAATTTTCTACTATTGGGGCAAATTTCACTCATCTTTCACTTTACTCAAGTGTGAACATATAGGTCAAACAAGTTTAGCAAAGTGCTTTTGAATAACTAGTAACTCATAAATAGGGAATTTCGTCATTGGAGTGGTGAGTGAAGCTCCATTGGACTAAATAGGTCAAACCAATATCTCATATGAGGTTGGAAAAAAAAAAAAAAAAACTCAATACATATGGGCCGATGTTTGAAAACATGCATGGGATTGCTTATTAAATTCATTAAGTTGGATGTCAAATGAGTGTGGTATATCTAGGGCGTGTTTGTACATTGAGATGATTTTTCTCTCCACATATTCTCATTTCTACAAGAAAGAGAGAACCTGTATTTCTAACCCTCACATGAGAAAAAAATATCCTCGTTATCAAGGAAAATTATTTCATTTCTTCCTTTTTGTCGAGAAGGTGTCACACCAAACTACATAAAATGGGCCACATGGAAAATTACAGTAATTTTTCTCTTTATTGCAGATTCCTCTGCATGATCCATAAATATGTAAAATTTGTTTGGCAAAACTTAAGGTCAATTCATATTGCCAAGTCTGTTAAGACCCACTATGGTTCACCACCCATAAACATAGCCATGTGTTTAAAATTGGGTCCTAGTCATTGAGTAATGGCAAGTCAACTAAACTAAGAGGATCATATCAAAGTAGGATGAAAGGGAAGGGTTAGAAGTTAGCACAAGAACTGAGTCGACTCATATGATCTACTTGACTCTGCAACTCTTTTAGGCTAATCCTGTTTTCAAGTTTTCAACCCTCCCTGAGTTACTCAACTTGGTGATGTTGTGAGTCGGTTTAGAGGTTCTGACTTTTCTAAAGCTTGCACAAATTTATCTTCTATTAAGATCCAATTAGTATTGTCCTCTAATTGCTCCTCTTTTGATCTGGAAGTTAAAGGTTAGAGTTCTTTTTTTTGGGGTTAGAATATTTATTAAGATTGAAAATAGGATTTGATAAGATTCAGAATTATATTAGGTTCCTTGATTAGCTCTTTTTCTTCTTTTTTGTTGAGATTCGTAAGATTGGTATATAACTAATTCATTGATAGCTAAATTGGCGAGGCACCTCCATTCCATGAAAACTCTAACATTAATGGCGAGGGTGTGGGTGTGTGCACTTTAAAATACAGATTGGTATATATATGAAAATCGTCAAAGCTTTTTTTACATCTCCAATGTATCCTTTTCCATTTAAAAGTAAATGGCAATTTATCCCAGTGGAATTTTTGGTAACTTCACTAGTAAAGTGAGGTGAGATGAATGGTCAAATGAAAAGACAAATAAAGAAGAATGGTAAAATAAAAAAGTGGTGATTTTTTTTTTGTTAATTAGTGATATAGAAAAATAACTTTTTATCTTTTTTAGGTAAAAACCATAACTATTTTTTAAAAACATAGTATTTTTTTTATTTAAGCCGTTTCCTTTAATTGTCTTTTAAAATGACTATTTACCTTACTTCACTAGTAAAGTGAATTTACCAAACAAATATAGAAATACGGGGCAGCTTTACGAACTGTCAAGATTGAAACTTTTAGTCAAGGTTTTCAGTTTTCAGTTTTTGTAAAAGATGCAAGGTTTTCATCTTGCCAAACCTTTTTTTTCTTTGGATTCGAGCTTTGTATAAAAATAGGCAGACATCTAGACTTAGAGTACGATAAAGCTACGTATCTTGTTTAGTAAAATCTTGTTCTTGTACGTATATAGAGGTTGATAATAACTAATAATCACGTTTAGTGATGCTCAAAGCTCACATAAGTTAGCTGCACACCTTATTATCCAGCCACAGCCAAAGGGATGGGGTAAGGGATGGAAAAGGTTTGGTTATTGTGTCGGGATCCCTGTCTCCCTCTCATGCTTTGCTCTGAGTGGAAGGAGTTTAACTTCACAGTGGGTCCAACTATTCAAAATAAGCTGCCTAATACATATATAAAATATTAGATGGTGAGACGACCTCTATTAAGGTAAAAGTCGAGGGTATTTGGCACATGAGAACGACGTTTATTTTGAATAGTTTAGATTTTTAATAGCAAAATTTCGTTCCTTTCCACGTGCTCCACTAGGGATCTGGATTCTTTACCGTGCATTTGGACTGTGCGACAACATCTACTCATCTTTTAACATTGAAGACTAAAAACACTATAATTTAAATATACACTTACAAAAATATTGTTTTTTCAGCATTTAACCCTGAGGATGAAGAAAGAACGCCTACACATGTAGAAAGTGAACCGATGGATCAAATCCTCTGGGTATGTAATAAACTGGGCTACCCCTAGTTTTCATGTATATTTTATGTCGAAACCGTAAATTCATACCTTTTTAAGTGCTTGCTTTCATCTCTTCAATTGACTTGATCAGTGTTCAATGAGCCTAGGCAATGGTCGTCCAATCTAATTTGAATACATTGCCCTTGGATCACTAATTCGACCGTCCTAATTGAATATTCACACATGAAAATTTATATAGAGAAATGCTTTCAATATGCCTTTTTTGTAAATTAAAGAGTACCTCCATCCTCACCACATTTTGAATTCGCGTATTGTTTGGCCACTTCACTAGTAAGGTGGAGTGAAGTAAAGCCTCCTTTAATCAAACAAGAAAAGACTAGGGGGTCAAAGTACAAAATTTTAAAATTTTCCCCTTCATTTTTTTTTTAAAAGCAACATTCTCATGCGACTAAAATACAAAAATTCATCTACTTTTTACCCTAAAGTCAAAATGATTTCTTATTAAGCTACTAAAAATAAAATTTCATCATAATATGATTAGACCCCTAAATATTTTATTCTCTCTTCAATATTCACTTTACTTCATTTCACCACATAAGCATTTTTACCAAGTATCTCTACTCTTATACTGATAGAGCCATCCAAAATTTTGAACCATGAAAAATAGAGGGAAAAATCAGAAAATGTGAAGAAGACTTCTGCCTCTACTTTTTTGAGACCCATAGTTTCTGTTTTTGGAATCCCACAATTGAGTTTTGCATTTTAAGAGGATTTACGTTTACTTCTCTAAAGTAGGTTGATGGTAGGATTGTGTCAAACACTCTTATTTTCCAAACCTCTATTTAGATGCCAAAGCACTAAATTATTCATTTATTTAAGAGCAACGATCAAATTCAACTGACCGAATTACAATTATAGCTCAAACACCTGCTTTGGTTACCTATTTATATATGGCGTAGGTTAGTTAAAGTTTAGCTTTATATACTAAAAAATCAGCCTTTTTAGATGGATCTATATTATGTTTGCCAGTGGCTTCCATACTAAATGGAGAGGACAACTTGGTCTAGCCATTCAATTTGTAATGTTGTTGATTCAATGATTATGATCTCTTGATCATCAAATCAAACTAAATTTAAACAATTTTGTAACCTTTTTTTAATGAGACCACTTGCCAAGCTTACTGGTTGCAATGGACCCATGGCATTCCATCCTGTTTCACTTTTTAAAAAAGGGTTTTGCATATTGCACTTGTTGGATGGTCCAGCCCTTTCCTCCATGATGCCACTGTGCAATTTGAAGTTAACATCCTTTTTGTACTTTGGAAGGAGCTGGTCCCCAACTTCATTATTCTAACAATTTGTAGATGAATGAGAAAATTGGACGGTCATATCATCACTGATAGTCCTTCTTTTTCTTTTCTTTTCCTTTTTTTTTTTTTTTTTTCTATCGAAGGGTTTCCAACCCTTTGGATTGGACTAATCCCTTCGAGCCCAAAGCAAAGCCGGATAAACTCCCCTATAGCCCCTATAGGGTAGCACAGTTTTGAACCTACAACCTTCAGGTGTAAACTGTGGTTGTAAACTAACTGAGCTATCCCTTAAGATTAAACTGAGTAAATTGTCTATTCATAATTGTAATTTTGTCCCCATCATGCTCCCCTTGCCACTTGTCACAATTTCATTATTAATATTTGTTATGTTTTTATTATATAAATGACAAAGGTGACAAAAGTAAAAGAGAACACCATTTCATTTGTAATGAAGTGCAATATAGATCTCACTAAAGCAGATGAGTAGGCCCACCTAATGTTTTCTTTTTGCATGCATAAAAGTGTGGCATCAAATTAAAAAAAGAGAAAAGAAAAGAATGAAAGATCTCACTTAAATCTAAAATTAAGTCCCACCTTTAATTTTTCATTTTTTATTTTGTAAATAGAAAAATGCCACCTGAGATTGTATGCTAATAGTATCTTGAAAAAATTAATAGAGCAACTCCTTGTGTAATGCCCCACCCTACACCCATATATGATATTGTCCGCTTTGGCCCACCAGCCTCACGGTTTTGCTTCTAATGGGCCTCAACCCATTAAAAGACCTCATGCAAAGTAAGGTTGTAAGCTCCACACATAACCCCATTCACTTTCCTCTCTATAGTCGATGTGGGATTCCGAGACGTCACACCTTGATTCCATGGAATATGAGTAAATGGAAGTCTACATACTTTTAGGGCACGTTTGGTAACCGGAGAGGAATCTGCATAATTTAGGATTTCTCTCTTCCAAGGGAGAAGTAAAATTCTTACCAAGGATTTGCATAGCAAATGATTCATTGCATTCCACGTTTGGTTGTAAGTGTGGAGACACAGAGGATTTCATCAATT
Organism: Umbellularia californica; assembly: GCA_028538565.1. NCBI lineage: Eukaryota > Viridiplantae > Streptophyta > Magnoliopsida > Laurales > Lauraceae > Umbellularia > Umbellularia californica. The sequence goes on from JAPQWN010000007.1 coordinate 19,885,260, forward strand.
CATGTTCGGTGTTGAACACCAAAATCCATGGATAATAAGCAACCCACCTATTCATTTTAACCTTATAGTCAACAACCCTCCTATTTATTTTAACCTTATAGTCAATCTTTTTTAAAGTTAGTTTAATAGTAACGTCAATACATCTTTTTTTAGAGTGTCTATTTTCATAGATCTTCTCCTTTCTGGAATTTTTTTTTAACTTGTGAGTTTTTAAGTGCTATAACGGATCGGATTTAAATCATATCAATCGCAGATTTTACACGTAAAAAATCAACAATAATTTGCTGCTACCAAACTTAGATATAGTACACAATAGTAGGAAGAGAAAAATTTGTCCCCGTAGATTTTGTTACCAAACGTGCCCTTACCCTTACTTATTAGTATAACTTTTTTCTATTGAAAAATACCTTTTCATGGATTTATGAAAACTTATACTGCTTTTGATGTTTTTCTTTGAAAAGAAAAGTTCACATCAGGATGAAAAAGAGGTTTTTTGTTGAAAAATGTTTCACTTATTTTTTCTTCTTTTTGCCCTTTTCATTTTCACAAAGAAGCAGTTAGATCCGCACCAATATACTAGTATCTAAGCGGCCAATCACCTTCCCTCCATAAAAATAATTAGGGATCAATCATTAGTTGTAGTGCTAATGGCAAAAAACTTGAGTAGTGTGTCTCTTTGCGTGTGCATTCTTTTGTGAAAATTTGTCAAAATTAAAAAAAGGTTTTTCCAACATGGCTAAAAGAGAATAAAATAATGTGCACCATGCAAACTTAATTTGAAACAACTTCATGTTACATGATGTCTTCTTTTTCCTTTCTTTTCGCTTTTTTAAACCAAGCTCCACCATTTTATTTTTGTACTCCAGCCAAGGGTGTTGGAACTCAAGAGAGAGGCCCCATACACAAGAAGGCAACTTAGGGGAAAGTAGCCTACACATAAAAAGAAAGCCTACACACTACTAGGGATGTAAATGGGTCCCCGATTCTCTGATTATTCGGAGATTCCGACCCATTAAAAGCCGGATCTAGGTCCTTATTTAGGCTCCAATAAGTAAATGGGTCCGGATTTGATTCCACATTGGTTCGGACCTGTGGATCGTAGGCCTGACATATTATCTCAATTTTCGAAATTCTCTCATAAAAATTATTTTTTATAAATACCATTCTCTACTAGATCCGGACCCGGATCGAGGATCGTCCCGTATATAGTTCTGGTTCCAATTCCGAGTACGATTCCACTTTCTTTTTAACGGTCTTGGTTCTGGATCCACTATGGACTCGGATTGATAGTGATCCCTTTGCAATCCAAATGACACTACAAAGGCAAGAAAAGGGAGCATATCGAAAGAAATCCTAAACAGCCAGGTAAAAGCTGCTGCTACTTGGGTAACCCAATTGTCAGCTATCCCAATTAACGGACCCATTCCAACCCAACTTTCAAAGGAGTGAGTGGTGCATGCCTACATTATTACATTTTAGATAGCTACAACCCAGAAAACTCTTCATTGAATATATAGGATGAAGAAAAAAAAAATAAAAATCCATGGATAAGATGAATGGGGCCCCACAATATTCTCCACAGGTTTTGATGCATGGACAGGACTCCAAAGTCCAAGCCCCAAGACAGAAAAAAGGGTCCATGAGCTGGGCCAAGAAGTGGACCCCACCGATGACCTCATGATATTTCATAGGTGGACCCCACTTATCTCAATCCCCCCCTCTCTCTCTCTCTCTCTTCTCTGCCCCTCTGCTGCACACCACTGCCAAACCAAATCAGACCACACTTCCCTCTCCCTCCCTCCATCCACCTCTACGATGACACACATACGGAGCTCTCTGCCCCAAGAACCCTATGCATGGCGATAAGAACACCAACAACTCTCTCTCTCTCTCTCTCTCGCTCTCTCTCTCTCTCTCCCCCCTTCTCTCTCTTTCTCTCTGCTCACTCTCATTTCCATTTCTAGGGCTTTTCTCCCCAAAAGCGTCCGACCTTTAATCAATCACTGAACAAGCTTTCAAACCCAAGGTCCTTTTTCTGCAGTTGAACTGTTCGGCACTTTGTTCAAAGCAAGAGAGAGAGAAAGAAAAGCTTCTGCTTGCTCTTTCTCGGCTCGCATTCTTCCCCAGAGATTGAAGAAAAGCTTCGAGATTTCGTGGGTTGGGACATTCGAGCTCGAAGTCCAGCATTTTCGTTGTTGTAGCTCTTCCTTCTTCAAAAGGCTTTTGCAATCTAGGGTTTTGGTTGAAGTTGTGGAAACAAAAGTCTCAATCTTTTCTTTCCTTTTTTGGTAAAAAGAAGATCTTTTTCTCTTTCGCTACTTGTCTGCTGCTTCTGATGCTTTTGTATCTCTCATTTTTAATCTCTTCGAAGCGAAACTGATCGAGCTTTAACTTGGTTGCTCTTTCTCGACTCGTATATCCTTGGAGAGAGAAGTTTGCTTCGAGAAATCTTGGATGGGGTTTATCCCATACGAAGAGTTAGAGGCTTAAGTGCAGCATTTTCTCTGCAGCGACTTCTCTCTCTTTGAGAACTCGGATTTAGGGTTTGTTTGGAAAAAAAATCTGTTCTTTCCTTCTTGGGTTTGGTTTTTTAAGCCGTTTTTACGTTTCTGCGGCTGTTCCTGTGTCTCTCATTTGCACAAGAAAGACTTTTGGAATCTGGGGTTCTTGGTTTTCCCATTTTCTCGATTGCCCACCACTTTGTAGAATTCTTTATTTGAAATTTTACCCATTGGATCGCATGCAAGAGACGGTTTGATTTGTCTTTGATTTTTATTCCATTGATGAGAGAGAAAGTTGTGGGTTTCGAGCTCTGAAAATGGATATTTAAATTCAAGAACTTTGGTTGCTTTTTTTTCTTCTAAAGAAACATTTTTTTTTAAGGCTATTCAGTTCGGCATTTCGCCGAAAAAAAAAAAAAAAGTTCTTGGGTGTGTTGGAATTCAAGCGAGTTAAGAATTTCATTTGGGTTCTTTCTATTTAGCTTATCAAATCGTCTATGGTGGGTGGAGCGAAGAAGCCCTTAAATTGAAGGACTTTCCTTGGTTGTAATTGGAGAAAGAAAAAAGTGTCTGTATTGGTGACACCGGCTATTTGATTTTATCCAAGTAGATGCATGGAAGGGAGGGGATCCATGGCGTCATATTACATGCAGAGAGGAATGGGTGGATCCGGTTTAATACATTCACCTCCTGGTTTTCGCCCGATGTCGAATCCAGGATTATCAGTACAATCCAACTATGGAGCTAGCTCTGCTGGATCCTCATTCCCTGTAGAGTCTCCTTCATCAGGGGCGGCAAATGTCACTGTTTCAGCTGGAATGCCCACGTCGGGCGAACCTGTGAAGAGGAAGAGGGGGCGGCCGAGGAAATACGGACCAGATGGGACCATTTCGACCATGTCACCCACTGCAAATTCAGCCCCTCCAGCATCTTCTGCTCCGGCGTCATCATTGGCGTCTCCGGTGCAGAAGCGGGGCAGAGGACGACCTCCTGGGTCTGGGAGTAAGCAGCAGTTAGCTGCTCTTGGTGAGCTTTCACAGAAGAACTTTTTATGTTTATGGCTTTTAGGGTTTAATTGATTGATCAAGCTGGATGCCTTATATTTTATGGATGCCTTTTAGTAGTTTCTAATATTTTATGGACACCTTTTAGAGTTTCTAATCAATGCCCAGTTTCTAAACCACAGGTTGAGAGTTGGGATTCCCCACTGTGGGAGAATTTTTAGGTTGTCAATCCATTGTGTGGCACCGGATGGATGATATGGATTGTCAAACCGTGGGTCCACATTTACTAAATTGGCATATTGATCATGTTTTTAAAAACAAACTTTGGCGGTAAGCTTATGGTGGCTTCCTTTTTTTTAATCCTGTCCGGATGTATGTATTGTTTATGACTGTTTGGACATAAGCCTTTAATATGAGAGAACAATAATTTTTGTCATTTAAAAACTTCTCTCTGTCTTAAGAGTTATCTGGGTAAAATAAAAAACTTGTCAGGTCCTTTTTACTGCTGCTTTATTAAATCATTATCTCAGAATGTTTTCACACACACACACACACATTTCCTGTTTCTTGATTTCTTCCAATGGGACATGCAATATACTGAGTGATTATCCAGGTCCATGTTGTAAGCTAAATTGGCCTTTTTTTCATCTACCATGTTAAACAAATTATGTATTTAACACTGCCATTGGTACCTACTATTAAAATATAAGGCAGCCTACTTTTCAGTTTAGTTGTTTTTGTCAAAATTTTGTGAACTAGCTAAACTGGAAAACAAGAGTGCGGGTAGGCACGTACAAGGATTCTGCTGGGCCCAACTGTGGTCAACCACCAATGTATGTATGTGCGCAGGCCTGGTTTTGTTCTTAATCAGAGCCATTTCACCATCAGATTGAGTCATCCTTAGTTTACATTGTTGATTCGTTGGGCACTTGGGCGCCATTAATCAATGCAATCATCATTCATCAAGGATGGATTTTTACCCAAACCTTTTCCTTGATCAGAACTTTCAACTTAAATCTTGATGAGCAGTTGTCGCATGTGGGCCTCACAATGTTGCCCACACCTTAGGTTCTTTCTGCATTCCTTCAGCGAAGTTACTTCGAGAGCAGCTTAGCAATGCTTTTCACTGTGTTATTGATTAAAAAAAAGTTGCAGTTTCAATTGAGAGTGCCTTAGCAATGCTTTTCATTGTGTTATTGATTGGAAAAGGTCCACCCCACCAAAAAAAAAAGAAAAAGAAAATGAATAAGACAGTCTTGCATGCACCTTTTATTTGGTAACCAGTGCTGGGATGCCTTAAGTGGCCTTCTGTTGGCCTTTTGTGTTTTAGTTTCTGTGTACCCTGAAGTTGTGTTGTGAGACAATATTTTATATTGATGGTTGTATTTTCTGTTTTTCTTGCTAGGTCAATGGGTTTCTGGGTCAGCTGGAATGGGTTTTACTCCACATGTTATAACAATTCCAGTAGGAGAGGTATGCTTTACCTTTTATTAATCTCTTTCTAGAACCCTAAGGTGTAAATGCATATCCTCGACAACAATCTAAGTTCTATTTGTGACAGGCCAATGGATATCCAAGACTTCAATTAATATTCACATGATCAATCATGTTTGCTTTTACTAATTCTTTAACTTCTCATACATTATAGCAGTTTCTAGTTTTACTAGCTGTGTAGAACTGGGATTTGTTTTCTTGTATGGCTCTATGGCTGTCATTCCGTGTAGTCAGCCATTATCATCTGTTCTTACGGACAACATAGTTTTAGTTTCCCAAATGCAATCACACCAAAAATGCAAACAGCACACAATTCTCTGTTCCGCTACTTGACATGATACTTGGTGCAATGCAGAGGCTATACATTATAAACTTGGTACGCTAACTTCTGAATTGCTTTGGTTTTGGTCTGTGATTTGGATAAAGCCATATACAGTCTTCGCTAGAGAGCTTCAACAGTTAAGTCCGTGTCAAAAAAACATGACAGTTCATAGAATATTTTGGATGGTGGAGATGATTTTATACACCATAAACTTGGTAGGCTTACTTCTGAATCACTTTGGTTTTGACCTGTAATTTGGACAAAGCCATACATTCTTTGTTAGAGAGCTTCAACAGTTAAGTCGTTGTAAAAAACATGACAGTTCATAAATTATGTTGGATTGTGGAGATGATGTCCCTGTTATATGGTTGCAGTCTATATTATTTTCTTGGCAATTAATTAGGTAAATGGAGAATCAAATGGTGCTTTTGCCTAATTATGAATGGAAATACAAACCAGAAACATTTCTTTCCGGTTTCCCATTAACCATCTTCTATGATGCCCAGATACGAATGCGGGCATGGACACGGATACGGGAATCGGGGATACGACTCTACACTTAAGGAAATCTAGGACACGGATAGGGATATGGATGTCCCAATTTTTCCTTTAGATTGCATTTTAATTAGTGAAATTATCATTATTTATGTTCCTTTCTAACATTTTTTATGTTGAGAAGTAAGAGAATTTAAAGATCTAAATGAAATAATGGACTTGCTATGTAGGATACGCTAAACTTGTACCCTAGAAGTATCGGCGCAGTATCCGGTACCAATACAAGTATCGTATCGGTCCGATACGTATACGTTAGGCTTTTGCAAGTATCTGGGTATCATAGACCATTTTTTCTATTATCATGTGAATCCTAAGGAGTGATTTTTTTTTTTTTAATTTTTTTATTTTTGCAGTTTGGGGTGTGAGTCATGGTTTTAAAAATTGTCCCCGTGTGAGCCGACCCGTACATTGCACGTACGGAGTCAAGTCACCTCCCATGTCTCATTTGGTCGAGTGCTATTGGGAATGACCAAGACTAATAAATTTCTCCAGTTTTCTTGAGATGGTGTGCCAATACTTGATCCTTTGATCTTTCGGTCTATTTTCACGGAGACAACCATAAGACCAAAGAAGAAATTGTTAAATTTATCTAGTTTTCTTGTCGTGAGAAGATGTTTTAACGCTTTAAGGATCCTTTTGTACTGATTTTGGAAGAAAAAAAAACCACACTTTGTAGAAGATCGAAGTACTCAAAGATCGAAATTAATGTTTATCCGATTGAATGGAATTTAAAGGTGACCATCTATTAGTACTCAAAATTCATTCTAGACTATCTATTAATAGTCAAAATTCATTCCAAGTAATTAAAACATGTGGCCCCCGGCACTGCTGCAGCACAGAAGGTAGAGTATACTGTGGTGTGTGATGCAGCAACACTATACATCCGTTGGAGCAACAGACATGGTCCACATGTGGGACCCAAGGAAGTTTAGGAATTCTTTATTAATTGTTATTAGTTTCTGATTTTATTTAATAAGTTGTATTTAGGATTAGTTTCTAATTTGGTTTCCTAGTTTGATTACGATTGATGTCTTAGCCCCTAAGTTTCTTTCATTATATATGGCATTGTAGAGATCAATGATCTCAGAGATTTGAGTTGATAGAATTTTCCCTTTGTGGGCTTATTGTTGGAGAGTGTCTTCATCATGTGATTGGTCCATCGAAACCCTAATCATGCCCTGGTACTTGCATCCTAACCCTACGATTGCATCAATTGGTATTAAAGGCGAACGATCCTCAATCGATCGGCTTGATTACCATCTATCCATTGTCTATCCAACCCTTTTTCCAAACCCCCATCCATCTCCTAAATCAGCCATTGCCGTAGCCCAAACCCAATCTTGAAAGCCAAGACCTTGCAATATCACAGCACCAAACCCAGCTAGAAGCCATCCATCCGGTGTGCCCTCTCCTTTTCCAAACCCCCTCGGAACTCCCCTTCCTACAACACAACCGACTGCCAAAACAACCCCCCCCCCCCTCGAATCACTGACCGAAGCCCCACCAACTTCCCTGCTAGCACACTAGAACCAAACCACCACCACCATCTCAACACCCAGACGCCAAATCGCAATCTAGATCACACCCTTCACAACCTATCTCCCATTCCTCGAAACCCCCAAAGCCCTAAACTAGAGAAAAAAAGAAAGAAGAAAAGGAATCAGAATGAAGCAGAGGGAAAGGGATGGAAAAACGACTGCACCTCGCCGCGACTCCAGCCGCGCCATCACCAACAACTGCACCTCGTCGCGACTCCAGCTGCGCCATTGCCAACGCAGCAACCTTCATCAGAGAAGAAGAAAGAAGCAACAACCATCAGTCTTGCCGACGCCATCTCTTTTCCTAGTCCGCGCTCTCCTATTTTCGTCACACATAAGCACAGGATCAAGGTCAAAAAACCTTTTTCCACCTTATTTTTCTACTCGCAAATTGAACGAGGCAGAACCTCATTGAAATGGGCCACACGTGTAAGCCCGGTCTTGTGGGCCTCTCTCCAATTCGGGTTGATCTGACCCATTCATACAAGTAGCCCATCCTCATTAGCAGATTTCAGTCAACAATTTTTTACCAAATCAACGACCATAATTTCTTTTTGTGATATCAACGTCATCCACCGTCAGATTTCAAATCCTTCTTCACCTACATCCTCGTGGAAGGTAGATCTACACATCAGGTCAGTTCAAAAATTTTAAATTTTTATTACAAACAATGCCTCCCAAGAAGTATGTAGAAGTGGACTCTTTCTCCACATGATGAGGATTTGAGGGGAACCCTTGCGGAATTATAAGTAAATGTTAATCAACTAATTGCAATGATGGTTCAAATCCAAGAGGCTCTTGCAAGGATTGAAACCCGATCAACCAATTTGGAAAATAATCGGCGTGAGGATAATCACAGAGATGATGCAGCCATGGGGGACATATTCGGAATCATCGAGATCCGCATGCAATAAATGTTGATCGAAATTTGGTTATTAAACTCGTGATTCCCAAATATGATGGAAAATTGAAACCGGATGGGTTCATGAATTGGCTGGTGTGTGTTAAAAATATTTTTGTACACAAGCCAATGACGGATGGTCATAAAGTTACACTGGTAGCAACTCGATTACGCAATTATGTTGCGATATGGTAGGCTGAGTTACAAAAGAAGAGAATAAACCAACTAATTGACCTCGTTGACAAGTGGACCGTGATGAAAAATTTGCTGAAGCAAAAATTCCTTCTTATCAATTGCTCAAGAGATCTGCGTTCAAGTTTTCAAGATTTGAAATAAGGATCTAAGGCAGTTGTTGAGGATTCCGAGGAATTCATGACCATGCAAGCTCGTTGTGGCTTGAATGAAGATGATGATGTATTAGTTGACAGATACTTTCATTGGCTTAGCCTTGACATACAAAATATCCTCACATTCAAACATTTTGATAATGCTGATGAGATCGTCTAGCATGGTATCAAGGTTGAGGTGATTGCAAATCATCAGGCCAGAAAATTTAATGCATCTAAATGGGTTGTGCAGAAGAATTCCTCCATACCAAATTCTTAACTGAGTGGTTCATCGGAGAAAGTTTTCACTTAGCCCGAAGGTCAAAATAGGATCACATGCTTTAATTGTAAACAACAAGGGCAACGTGCAATGGAATGTCTCAAACGCATCCACCTCATTGAGAATGAAAGTGATGTGATAGATACTCCAGATGATACTAAAGAGAATGAAATAGAGCATGTAGAGGACATTGGGCTTGAGGAGGGTCTTGAGTCTCTCATGGTCATCAAAGAGACTACATCAACTACTGAAAAGAAATGGCTGCGAGATAATATTTTTCACTCAAAAGGAACAGTCAATGGTCAAGAATGCACGGTAGTCATTGATGGAGGAAGTCTTCGTAACATTATATCTCAAGGTCTCGTGGATGTGGATCGATTGCAGCTGAAAGTTCGGAATCATCGTCCCTATTTTGCTAGATGGTTAATGACAGGTGATGAAGTGCAAGTACAGTATGCATGTTCAGTTACCTTTTCTATTGGTGAAGATTATACAGATACAGTATGGTATAATGTGATACCCATGGAAAGTGGTGATATCTTGTTAGGTCGTCCATTGATGTATGACAAGAATGGCACTACTAGCATGCGCAACAACACATATACATTCATGCATGGTGAAAAGCAAGTCACTCCGTCCTATGAAGTCGACACCACCAAAGAAAGGATCAAGTTCACGTTTCACCAAGGAAGTACTTCAAGTACACAATGTGTACAAAAGCAACATCAAAAAGAAGAATTGAGTTCGAGGTCGAACTCTTTTCCAACCTGGGGGGAATGATGCAGCAGCACTATACATCCGTTGGAGCAAGAGACATGGTCCAAATGTGGGACCCAAGGAAGTTTAGGAATTCTTTATTAATTGTTATTAGTTTCTGATTTTTTTAATAAGTTGTATTTATGATTAGTTTCTAATTTGGATTGGATTACTATTTGGTTTCCTAGTTTGATTAATGATTGATTTCTTAGCCCCTAAGTTTCTTTTATTATAAATATAGCATTGTAGAGATCATTGATCTCAGAGATTTGAGTTTAATAGGATTTTCCCTTTTTGGGCTTATCGTTGGGGAGTGTCTTTGTCGTGTGATTGTTCCATCGGAATCCTAATTGTGCCCTGGCACTTGCATCCTAACCCTAGGATTGCATTAGTACGGAGCACAGATGGAGGTCTTATGGCAGAGTACTGAAGTGGATCACCTTGGGAGGATCCGTAGGACTTAGACTAGGTTAGTTTAGTACTAGCATAGTTTACCTTTCCTCCCATGTACAAGCAAAAAAAAAATAAAAAAAAAAACATGTGGCTTAAATTTATATGACAACATCTCCTATCTTTTGACATTTTTTTAAATAGTTTTTTATATAATTTTTAGGTTTTTTGGCGCTCTGAGGTGCAACTTGGTCCGACTCCATATGACTAAGCCGAATTGAGTTGACTTGAGGCTGACGGTTGCCTCATATATCCAATAGCCAAATGTCATTTTTAGTCAGTTAATATAATTTAAAGTTAGGAGATGCAATTTAAAGTTAGGAGATGCTCTTGTGAGAGCATCTCTCACCTTACCATGAGAGATAAGGGTGGAGGCCCTCACATTTAAGTTGTTGGCATTGGATATGAATGTGAGGGTCCATACCTTATCTTTCATAATAAGGTGAGAGATGCTCCACATGAGCATCTTCCTTTAAAGTTTATTTACATAATTTATACAAAGTATATATAGTTGGACTCACTGATGGCTTTCATATGTTGGATCCATTTTGGATCTGAATTGGACTTGGATTCAGGGTCCTGAACCTGAATTTAAATACCGGTTCTGATCTATCGTATATCATCTCTAACTGACCCTTTTGCACCCCTGATCATAGTGTGTTGATGTGCTCCTACTATAAAAACTCTATTGTTAAATACAAACATGAGAACTCACAATCTGCCACAGCACTACATCAGAAAATTCAGCAAAACTAGAGAAAAATTGCTGGAAAATAACTCAAAATCTAGCCAACAATGGCTCTGAATCATGTCTAAATGGTCTTTGTGTCATGCAATATCCCACCCATCTTCCTGCATCTTAGTATGAAAAATATACCAATAGCGGTGAATCCTGACCAAAGGAGAAAGAAGAAAGAAAAGAAAAAGAAAAAGAAAAATATAATATGAATAGCCTCCTTACCTCACCTGTACATGGCCTTATATATGTTTGTAACTTCATTTACACACAGAAAATGTCTTAACCCAACATTACACTCATCCCTTCTTTAAAAGTAAAAGATCTAGTTACCCAAATAGTGTCTCCAATGGTGCTATGCTTGGACCTATACATAAAGGGCTATAGAGAGGGTCTGGTCTGTATTGTAAATCGATTAATAAGGGTCGATCCAGTGGAAGGCGTATTTTGTAGTTATTATATCAGCCCTGGTTGATCCTTGATAAAGTCCTTAAAGTTTATTGTCTACACCATAAATTTTTTTAAACAAAGTTCATGGTTTTAGTTTTTTTATTATATAATTATAAATAATAGTATCGATCTATGTTGGTCAACTATATTAAAGTAAAAACTAATAAAATGCCAATGATTGAACAGTTTCATCAAAATTGCATCACCATTTTTCATTTTGAAAGTCAAATAAGCAAGAAAAACTCAAATCATTTGGGATTGATCCACACAATACATAGTCTAGAGCTAGAAAGCAATTTCAAGTCACTCTGTTTGTCTATCATGCGAAAACTTGATTTTGTGAATATTTTACCGAAACAATCCCCCTTAAGGTTAAAGACCAAAAAGGCCCTTAAACTTCAATATAGACTATAAAGGCCCTCCACTACTTTTTTATTTATTTTATTATTTTTTTTGCTGAACTCGCTGCTCGTGTCATCTTCTTCTTCTTTGCCTGCGTTCGAGGCCACTACTGGAGTTTAACAAGACTAACTCGCTCCTAGGGTTTCCAATTGTTCAAATTCTTTTCCAAAGATGAATCTCTCATATTGAAATAAAAACCCTCATCGAATTTTATAGGAAGAGAAAGGACAAAGTGTAAATTTACAAATTTCACCAGCTTCTCATTGAATTCATAAGTAACTTGGGAAATTTTGACCGGATTATTCACAAATCTTTCAAAGTCTCGATAAGGGTTAAAGGCTTTAAAGTATTTCAAATCTTTCAAAGTCGAAGTTGGAGCATTAGTTCTTATGGCATGGCACAAGCTCTCAAAAGAAGATTCACTTGGTAGATTGGGAATCCATATGTAAGCCGAGGGAAGAAGGAGGATTGGGAATTAGACCCTTAAAGAAGATGAATCAAGTCCTTCTGGGCAAATGGCTGTGGAGGATTGGAGACGGTTCACAAGGTCTTTGGAGACAAGTGTTGGAAAGGAAATACAACCTTCCAAGATATGGGTGGGATATCCAGGACCCCCCTTGGGATTCATCTGCTATATGGAAAGGAATCCTCTCAGTTAGGAGACTTTTCATGGAGAACTCAGGTACCAAATTGGATCGGGGGAGAGGATCCTTTTTTGGAAAGATAGCTGGGTAGGTGAAAGGGTATTGTGTGCTCAATTCCCAGACCTCTTTAGGTGTGCACAAGACAAGGAAGCAACGGACGGCTCTTATATAAGTACTATTGGAGGTCAGATGGTCTGGTGTCCCACTTTTAGAAGGAATTTAAAGGACAACGAAGAATCCCAATTCATTGATCTCCTTAATTCCATGAACAGTGTTACCGTTCAAAACATAGGAGTAGATCATAGGGTGTGGAATGTGGATTGCCTCTAAGAATGGATCCTTTTTAGTGTCTTATTTCTTTAAGACAATCCTAAACAATCTTAGGGGTAGGAGTGGGGTGTATGGCATCTGGAAGATGAAAACACCTCCTAGGGTGCTTGTTTTCGGGTGGCTTGCTATGAGGAAAAGGATCCCTACTATGGACCTTTTGAGAAGGAGAGGGATGAAGATAGTGAATGGATGCCCGATGTGCTTGAGGGACGAAGAATCCGTGGACCATCTCTTGCTAAATTGTAAATCAGCTTAGACTATATGGATGGCTATAATAGGAGGGTTTGGTTGTTGTTGGGCCCTTCCTCATTCTCTTCCCAAGCTTTTCCAAGCTTGGAAGGTTCCAATTGGAGACCTTAGAGGCAAAGTGATGTGGCGGTTGTCTTTTCGAGTGGTGATCTTGTCACGACCCGGGCCCGAGATCGGGGCTAATCCGAATCGTGATGTCTTCATACTTACTCCCGTAAATCCTGAATTAACCGAAGTTAAGACAAGACTCACAAGGGATCTAGCCTGCATACCTGTCAAGTATATATTTTTGCGGAAACATACATATGCATTGACAATAATTGACTTTACATGAATAGTAAAGTCCATATATACAAAATTATAGTTCAACAAAGACCAACACTGCACATTTAAAATACAATGCAGGTGGTGTCTAATTACATCTAAAAAAAAAAATTGAATTATTACAAAAGTATTTATCAAAATAATTCAGTTCATTCGCCCTCCGAACTATGCCCACTCCGCTAATCCTCCTGGAGGAATCGGATGGGTCTCCTCCGCAGGCGGCGCGGCCTCTGCAAGGCCGGGACGGGCAACTGGGCCTGTAATGCCATCAATAACACTATGAACATGACGGTTCAGCAATGTATAAATAGATCTATGATAATTCATGCTAAACATATTCATTTCTCAATGCAATAACTGTAGACAATTAAATCTAGAACAGTATAAAATCCTGTACAGTGTAGCTAATCAATAATCAATGACTAATTTCAACTACAATAGTAGTATTATCATCATTCAATTCTGGTTCTTCCCAAAGGAAGTGTTAGTCAGTTCATTTCATTCAGCATTCATTCATTTCGTTCATTTCATTAAGTGGCTTATGGGACTCTTTAGTCCGATGTATTTCACTTTTCATTACATGGCTTATCAATTCATTGACTTTTCAGTCTATGTGTGGGATCTACCAGTGTCTTGATCAGAGATCACTGGCATCACCACGGAGCTCCGGAACACCCCAATCATTTGCTGCAGCAGGATTAATCATTAATTCATTGCATTTATTCATTGTTCAGTGGTTCATTACATTCATTATTCAGTGGTTCATTACATTCATTGTTCCAATTGCGTCATTTATAGTTCTACCTGTCTCTATCTCAAATCTAGACAACTAATTAGGTGTAAATATTGGATACCAAATGCACGTGTTATTCTCGATGGACATCACATTTATATGCTTCATGTGTGCGTTTGGTTTCCAAAATTTCTCACCCCCAATTTCAAAGTCCACCGGTCCAATCGATTGGCCAAATTTTTAGTCACAATTAATTTTTGGCCAGTATCAGGTTCACTAGCGGTTAGCTGGAACTTGACCGGCGGCTAGCAGAAATCTAGTCGGCGGCTAGTCGGAATGTGGCTGGCGGCTAGCCGAACTTCAAATTTCGGTTAACCGCCATTTCGCGGTTAGCTCACGGTCAGCTTTCCAGAAGCTGGCATTTTTGACAGAAATTCTGACTCAATTTCGGTCACCTTACGGTTACCTTGCGGCTAGCCGAAATTCAAATTTCGGCTAACCGAAAATTGGCGGTTAGCTTCCAGAAGCTCGCCCATTTTACATATTTTGACGGTTGACTTCACGGTCAGCCTTACGGCTAGCCGAAATTAGCCCAGAACGACATTTTGAGCTTCAGAACTTCTGAAGCAAATCCTAGAAACTGAGACCTGGAGCTCAAGTCTCTTCATTAATCTATGGAATCTGAGAAAACTCATACATTTGGAATAACCATTGGTCATTTCCATTCAATCCCTAACAATATCCATTCTACAACAAGGAAAGGGTTTGAGAACCCATTCATTATAACTCAAGAAAACTTATAAACTAGCATTTGAATCATAGAAATGCATTTATACTTGCCTCTTGAGTCAAATAGCAAGAAACCTCTTCACCAGCAGCTCCAAGAAGGGATCCTTGAGTTCTTCTATAAGCTTCACTACTCAAAAATGGAAGCCAAGATGAGGAAGATGATGAAGAAGGTGGAGAAGATGAAGTGCTCCTCACTTGAATCACTTCAATCCCGTTTTCGTGTTTGGTGGAGTTGAAACGGAGAAAGAAGAAGAAAAGGAAGAAAGGGATGAGCCTAGGGTTTGTCTTCAACGGAAGGGAGTAGAATGAACTCCAAGGAACTCATCTCACTTATATAAGTTCCCATTTTTGCACTTAAACCCTCTACTCTTCTCTTATTCTCAATTCAAGTCAAACGAAGGGTCAATTGACCGGATTCTCGTCAAACGACTTCGAGTCTATTACGAAAGTTGACGTACTCATCGAGATACATGCGTTGGTATCAAGAGTTTCCGTATTCGACAAACTACGTATAAATCTGTATTTACGAAAAATGTCTTGTTTTCTTAGTTTAGACTTAAAACTCATTCAATTCACTTAATCTCCTCATTATCACTTCATTACATTCATTTGTGACTAGTCTCATTGAGCTTAGTCATTAATTACCATTAATCTAGTTAATATAATTAACTAGCTTTAATTTCAGTTAATTAGAGTTAATCTTGATTAACTCGAGTCGGGGCGTTACAGATCTGGACGATTTGGAAGGAAAGAAACTCATGATGTTTTGAAGGAATTGGAGTAAGTGAGAGCAGTCTGGTTAAGAAATTGAAGTTTTTAGTAGCTTTTTGGGTGTCTACTCTCCCTTCTTTCAATGGACACTCCTTAGATCAAATTGTGTATCATTGGATAGAGGTGGCCTTTTCTATGACAGGGCCTTGGTTGTTGTTAAGGCTTTTCTGTTGTTTGTCTTGTTTTGTTTTCTTCTGCTTTCAGTACTTTTCTCTTGTACTGTTTGCTCCTTTAATGGAAGTAACCATTCAAAAATAAAAAATAAAAAATTGGAGCATTGGTTCAGATTTGCACCGGAGGGGGTTAGGAGATGATGAATGCCGGTTGTTGTTTGTAGGTGGCATTTGGCAGTGGTGACAAGGTTGCAAGTGGGGTCGGTCAAGTTTGTTTGGTTGCTTGATTTGTAGGTTTGGAGATGATTTGATAAAACAAGGTAGGTCATTACTTAGTTGAATGTTTGAAGAGTGGACATGGAAAGTGTAGAATGGGACACAATGAGCAACAATATATACAGGTGAGCAGCATTATCACTGCTTGGTACAGGGAAAAGAAAAAAAAACCCCTGAAAAGGGCCTCTGGAACCAGGACGGCGCATTAAAAACTTTCAGGACCTTTTTGGTCACCACTGGGTTTAAGGAGATTTTTCTGGTAAAGTCCCCACAGGAAAAAAAAAAAAAAAAAGAATCCAAAAATAAACAAAACAAGAAAACCAAAACAAAAAGAAAAAAACATAAAATAGCTCAAATAATGCATAAAATAGTTCGAAATCTTTCATCATGCTATGTAAAAATATGATTTGAACATAATTTATGAAAAAAAATAAGAGTTAAAAGTAGAAAAAAAAAATGATATAATTTGAAACTTTTCATACCTTGAGATACTTCTTTGAGAAGAAGTTGGTGTATCATCTATGATCTGGTGATTTCTTAAGTTTTTTGTGGTTTTTCAAATTTGAGAAGTTGAAAGAGGGATGAAAGCTGCAGATCTTGGCAGTAAAAGGCTGAAAAAACCTCTATAGAAACGACTGTGGAGAGGGTTTGTGCTGTCATTCGACCAATAAGAGCTGATACAGTGAAAAGTGTCAATATTTTGTGATTATTGTATAAACCTTGGCAGATTGCTTTGATCCTTAAAGTTTATTATTGGCTATACATCATTAAAAAAAACTTCGTGTTGAAATCCAACTGTGAATAATGTACGGGAAAGTGTAAATTTTGGGTTGAGTTAAGGTGTCTGTTTTTGGGCCTTAGGTTTCAGTACAGGGGTCAGTCATGGATCCAAAACTTCGGCCATTTCAATGTTGGTCTGGGTTGAGAAAGTGAAGGCCCAAAGCTTGGGCTGGCCTGGGCAAGATGATTGAAAAGTTGGTGCTTGTAGTTTGGTTAAGCCTGTCTTGAGCTGGTACATTTGACTAAATGGGCGGGCTTGGGTTGACATGTTTGAGGGCGAACTGAGCTCGAGCTAGGCATTTACAGCACGTGTTAGTATCAGCTTGGGCCAAATATGGGCCTATATTTCCAAGTCCAGTCCGGCCTGGCCCATGAACCTCTGTGTGTGTGTGTGTGGGCGCGTGTGGCATGATCTTCTTTTCCTTCATTATTGAAAGATTAAGTTTCAGCTGCCAAGCTCTACTCAAACTCATTCCATGCATGCACTCTATGACCTGGCAACTGCAGTGCTCCAGTACAAGAAATGCTGGTAGAATGGATACCAATCATAGTTACGAGATTCGGTTCAGACTAGCCGCCGCCCCCCCCCACCCCCCCAAAAAAAAAAAAAAAAAAAAAATTTCGGACCCGTCCATTGCCAATCCTATATCGGAATTGCATGTTACATGATCTGTGCAACCATAGTCCTCTAGGCTATCAGTATCGAGATTCCTGCTGCTATATAGTTTTTCTACCTTAGTGCAGTGGGTTTGTTACCTCTAGAATGCTCTTATTTTTTTTTTTTTAAATAAGCATCCCAACATTCTGAGAAAGATGAAAGTCACTAGTAGAAAAAAAAAAAAAAAAAAAAAAAAAAGAGCTGAGAGAGCTTGGAAAAGATTTTCTACTGCAGCAGAGAGTTGATCTGAACCCATTTTCTTATTGACATAATCAGGATCTTTTGGGAAATTAATATTTCTGACAATCAAAATTTGTTGTGTTACCAAATTGATGCAGTTCTAAAATAGAAATGTTATATTGTTCATGAAATGCGAAGAGCAACAGATTGTTTCATTTATACATGAAATGTGAAAAGCAATAGTTATACACAACACTTGACAAAAAGTGAGAAGTTGAGGATCAGCATAAAATTCTGTGAAGAATGATGTGGAATCATGCTAATAAAGTGGAACTGGTCTTAATGATGAAGCCCACTAATGTTTCCCAGTGTTAGTAATGGCCATCATAAGTCGCCTCATTCCACGTATACTTAATATGTTCAACTACTTCATCTAAACCTGCAACACATCGTAACCTTTCATTATTGCCTAGGTGTAAGATGTTATCATCTCAACCCTTTACGCATATTTAAAAAGTGGACCTATATATTCTTTAATTTTAAACTCAAAAACTAACTAGCTACATGAATTAAACAAATAAAGTCCGCATATACTCAAGCTGTAGCTTAGCTGGTAAGGGACGGAGGTGTGTGAGCTAAGAGTGCCCAAGTTCGGGTTCGTAGAGTAGCAAACAATAAATAAATAAAAATTAAATAAAGTGGATGAGTAATAATTGCACATCCTGTTGTTGTGTGTGTGTGCCATGTGTCTTATGTGAGCCTTAAGCTTAGCTAGTCGTCAGTACCTTGAGTGGCCTAACATTAGGTTTAGTTTACCACATAGTTTTCAAAATCGGAATCGTATCGCAAATCGTTCATACCCATGAATCGAATCGAATCGCGAATCGTATCGTGAATCGTAGGATTTTTTATTTTTCTAATAAAATGAAAAATAATTAAAAATTAAAAGAAAAGGAAAAAAGTAATTATTCATAACCATCCATTTTTCCATTTATAGTAGTATAAATATAATAACAAGTAAGTCTATCAAACACATGGATTAAAAAATCGGCCGATAGCGATTCATATCGGCCGATATCGGCATCGGTAAAATATCGCTAAAATACCGGAATTTCTCGGCCGATATCGGCATCGGTAAAATATCGCTAAAATACCGGAATTTCTCGGCCGATATTCACTTCATCTCGGCATGACTGATCTCTCGGCCGATATGTGATAAAAAGGGTAAAAACCCTAATTTTTGCAACCTTTTCCCCATCTTCATCTTCATCTCCTCTTTTCTCATCTCCTTACTACCCATAGCAACAGCCCTACTCCCTCTTGCATATTTTCAAATTCCACATCTATTTTTTGAAGAAAATATTATCTAAGGTAAGAGAAAATCAACCTAAAGCATTTTATTATGTGTTTCTTTTTTTTTTAAAATTTTTAGGTGAAGCATAGAAATCATTGGGTTTGTCATTTATATTGTGTTCTTCATTTAAAAGTTAGATCTACGTACTTTCATGCTAAATCTACTCATACACATGATTTTGAACTTTTTTTTCCATTTTTTTTATTTTCGGATTTTTAAATATTTGAATTATAATATATCATTTTTTGGGGATTTCATCATAAATATGTTCTTCAGGTAAACTATGAACCTTTTGATGCTCAAGTGCTTTATGATTTATCTATCTCACTATCATGTTTCTGATTTTAATGTGTCATCTTCAGGGTATTGAATTTCACAACTTATTTGATGATTGGGTTAGTATTAAATAATGATTGATATGTTATCTTTATTTTCTTATATTTTACACTAATAAATTGATCATTAGCATTAATAATGGTTGCATTATATGAAATACTAAAGAAGACAGCGAATTGCGACACAAACAAGACTCATAACTTAAGGTGACCGAGATTTTGATTTATTGTTGTTACTAATGGAAACAAATATTGTTTTCCAGCATTTTCTAATATTCTGGATTTTTTTGGATATTTTTGAGAATTTTTTTTATTAAAAAAAAATTTTCACACCGCGACGGACCGATATCCGCGAACGATACCGATATCATATCGGTTTTTCAGCCCGGCCGATACTGCGACCGAGACCGAGATTTGAAACCATGATCATACAATCATATTAAGAACATCATGACATATTATATATATATATATAAGTATGAAATACATGATGTGTAAATAGTTAAATAAGTTTAAAGTATCAATATATAATTTTTATTAGAGGATTTTACCCAAAAAATCCCTTAAGACTTGTCAATTGCCAAAAGCACAATCAACATCTTAAAAAGACCACAGTAGTCTCAAAGGCCCTGTTTGGTATTTTTTTTTCTTTTAGCGTTGAGCGGGGATATCCCCGTTCATTCTAAGTAAATGAGCGGGGATATCCCCGTTCGTCGTTCATTGCAACTTAAAGACCGTTTAACACCCTTTTTCCCTTTGCTTCTTATTTCCTTATCAATTTGGAAGAAAAGAAGTAGGAGGTGATTCAATCATAAAAATGGTTAGTTAGGGGAAGCAGAATCATCTCCTGCGCTATAACTACTAAAGATTGGATTTTGAATGCGATTGCAAACCAATAAAGATTAATCATCACAAGAATAGTAGCTCCCATCTTCAAACAAATACAGAAGATCTCAAACCAACAAACATGGTTTAATGAACAAGCTCACAACATCTCACCGCTTATATTTAGTAACAGCCACCCCCTTGATGTATATGGCACCCGCCATTCCTGCAATGCGAGACCAAAAAGCAAAATCACCCCAAGTCAGATACCACTCAAAAACACCAAACCCCATTTTTACCCCGTACAATGTGGCCCATCTATGATCAATCCAAACCCTCTCATGAACATTTACAGCCGTGAATTGGACCTCAGTCCCTATTCAAAACTGATTTGATCATCACCCACCATTGGATTGAATGACAATATAGAAAAAAAAAATCATAACAGTTACAGTTGCAAGCGGGGGGGCGGGGAGGGTTAAAGAAAGAGGGGTTTTAGGGTTTGGGGGAAAGTACCGAACAGGAAGGAGGGGAAGGGAGGGGAGTCGAGTTGGAGCCACATGTTCTTGCCCTTTCTGTAGGCGGAGATGATGGTCTTTCCGACGAGGGATGGCTGGAAATGGGAGGGAGAGACGCCATCGATGACCTTCGAATCGTCTGCAACTATTGCTTTCTTTATCTTCTTCCCCACGCACTGTTCTTCTACCGCCCTCCGAGCCGCTTCTACTTCTGTAATCTCCGGCATTGTTAGCTTCCTTTCCCCAATGGCAAAACCCACAAGCCCCCTTTTTTAGAAACTCTGTACAATCAGTCTTTAAGTTGTAATGAACGACGAATGGGAATATCCCCGCTCATTTACTTAGAATGAACGGGGATATCCCTGCTCAACGCTAAAAGAAAAAAAAAATACCAAACAGGGCCTTTGAGACTACTATGGTCTTTTTAAGATGTTGATGGTGTTTTTGGCAATTGACAAGTCTTGAGGGATTTTTTAGGTAAAATCCTCTTTTTATTATCTTTAAATCAAAAAATAAAAATAAAATAAAATCCAAACCATCAATCTTACACGGTAGGATATCTCTTAAAGTTAATAAAGTGTTCATGAAGAAAAAAAACCAATATAGATTAAAAAAAAGAAGATATAAACAAGCACCATATGTATAGTCGAATGCTTTAGTTAAATGCATGTTCTTTATTCATCTTTAAAACCTTATCAAAGCTGTAAAAAATTCTTACGAGGTTTCGTTAACTACTAAATAACCTTTTACAAATACAAGCGATAAAAGAAAAAATAATAAAAGAAAAAGGTAAAAGATTATTAATATTAGTTTATTGGCTATAGCCGTTCTCCCTTAGTCGAATCGCTTGAATCGTAAGATTCAATGAAGCGAGTGTCGAATTGTAGGATTCACACCTGAATCCTAAGATTTATTTGTAAATGAGATTCATTACATAGATACGAATCGTTTTCCTTAAGATTCGGGATACGAATCGTAGGATTCTAATAACTATGGTGTACCATTTAGCTTGGTTTGCCATTCATCCTTTCCATTAGCAAGTTTTGGTCTATGTAGAAAGGGTACTTAATTTTTTTCATAACACCAATGCCCACAGATACGCTTCAAGGTATGAGTTCCGTTCTGACACAAATGGTTCAAAAAATGATCTAAATTGTTAACATGGTCCTGCCTAAAGGTCATAGGTGATCGTGAAAAAATAATGATAATTGGATGATCCAAACCTATGGATCAATCTTGGAAAATGGACAGTTAATAAAGCATGGTGATGGTGTGGGAACCATGTGGCAAGAGTTGATTGGATCTGCTCTGTTGCCCTGAAGGCATGCCAATATCTGGGGTTGGTGGGATGTTAAGGGGGACTGGGAGAGTTTCACTTGATAGAACGCTCTTGTTGTATATTCAAGGGCTTTCAGATGGGTGGTTAGATGGAGTCTTTATTAATGCACACATTACATGTAATGATACTGGAAAACCACTAATATGTTTTGGTTGGGCTAATGAGTAATACTATCATAATTCGTTGGTAATTTCACTTTGTTGTGGAATCATATAATTTACTAATCTAGACATCTTTGTTCTTGTGCAGGATGTCGCATCAAAGATTATGTCGTTTTCACAACAGGGTCCAAGGGCTGTTTGTATCCTCTCAGCTAATGGTTCAGTTTCTACAGCCACACTTCGTCAGCCTGCATCTTCTGGAGGCATTGTTACTTATGAGGTTCAAATATTTGATACCTGTTATTTGTTCTTGTATCTGAAATTTAGATTAAAAAATCGTTAATTAGAATGTATTGTTTGAAAAAGAAACATCACTCATATACATGTGTAAATGATTCACATGCGTAATGGTTATGAATCATCACATTTGCTTGCACTAAATAAGGTGTGAAGATGGAGTGTTAATAAGGCCAAATTTTCACTCCTAGATAGGTATGGAACTCTTTCACATCTCCCACCTGCAAAAAGGCAGGCAGTACATGCTCCACACGGTGACTGCATTTTGGTTATCTAATCAAGGGATCAAATCCCATCATTCACCTTATATTCTTTTTATTAATGTGGGCCCCATATCTGTAATCCAAAATGCTCAATTTGTTTATTGAATTAATAAACTCCAAGACCTGTAAGTTAATAATCTTAATTCTTCATAGATTTTGTGTAATTTGTGAAAAGCCTCCCCAAAAAAACAACCTATGATCTAATTTTCTGTACTTTTGTGGGGCCTTAATTCATGATCCAATCCGTTTGATATTTTTATATTAATGATAAGCATTTCATATCTTAAATTTTCATGGATTTTGAGATTTGTTTTAAAAACGTCCACATCATCCAAACACATCTAAAACAGTTGGATTTACTCATGTGAAAATGGTGACTTTTACAAACACGGTAATGTGTTTCACATGTGTAACATTTGTAGGTGTAACATTTTTAGATGTAACATTTATAAATGTAAAACCCATTTCCTATCTTATGAGTAAAAGGCAAATGACCCCTAAACACAAGTTCCGGAGTTTGAAAAATGCATCTCACCTTCGAGGCTCAAAATTCAGTCTCGCATTTCATTGTCTTTTCACTTCACTTTTATCCATATGAAAAATAAAATAAGTGCCTATTATATATCATCATAATATTCAGTTTATGTGCATGATCATGCAAAGGGACATCGTTATCTCTTATGAGCAGGCTGCATATTGCGAAAATTCAGTCCAGCTTGTGGGGCCCACTTACATACATGTCACCGATGGGAAGGGGGCGGATGGCAGGGTCTCCTTATGGACAAGGGGACGCCAAAAGATCAGCCTCTCCATATGATCGTAGCCCTTGGTTTAACAGCCTTAAAGTTTAATGACATCTTAACTGTAGATGTTTCGGGATGAGACAAACCTTTGGACCCCCACCAAAAGAAAAAAAGAGATGAACCTTTGGACGGATCCTCACGAGAAGTTTTGAGAAGTTCATTTCAAAATCCAGTTCAAACAGGAGGAGCATGCCATGCTAATGTGTATATCATGTCAGTTTAAGTGAAATTTAAGTTAGTCTCTATCAAGAAGGGTCAATGTACATGAATAGATGTGCTAGAGGGTTCTCCTGGCCTCATGAATGTTAAAATAGATTTTAACTGCTGTTAGCACCATACTGACGGTAGCATATGATTAGTGCATGTCCTAGTGGATCTGCATTTTGATCAAACCAAGTATCATGTACGGACTGCCCTGTGTTTCAGTAATTGAGACCATCCATCTAGTTGGACTTAAAAGTAGTAACGCATCAGGTGTATTTGCCCAAAAATTATACTGACTACTCATTGGATGGTGTACAAGTACCGTATGAAATATGTGGATGGTTTTAAGGAATTTTGCTTCAGTTGCTAATCAATGTAAAAGCATGCCAATTGCAATGGGTCAGCCTAGATTTTCTTGGGTCGTGTTGCAATGACTAGTTATCTTATGTTGCTTAATGCTGGTGATTTAACACTATACATTTATTGTACGAGCTTTCATGTTGCTTTAAATTTCCCTCTTCGGTTAATTATCCTTCTAGCAGATTTGGCACAAGTTGATACCATTCATTCTTGTAAAATTGACATTCAAATCTTGCATGGTGTGCTGAACTTTGTGTAGGGCCGTTTCGAAATTCTATCCTTGTCAGGCTCATACTTGCTCTCTGATGAGAATGGCTCTAACAGCCGAACTGGTGGTCTAAGTATCTCCCTCTCCAGCCCTGATGGTCGCGTGATTGGTGGTGGTGTTGGTGGAATGCTCATTGCGTCAAGCCCTGTTCAGGTATTTTATTTGGCCTCTTTCTTTATTCTTCTTAAATTAGTACTACACAATTGTGCAAATAGGACCAGGCAGAAGTTTGTTTTTATTAAAATAATTGTTTTCTTTATTTGTAGCAATGCTGTTTCAGTGTACATGTCAAGATGCAGATCATTACTTGAATCTTGGATATACTTGGTTACTTCTAAGTTCCAACTCATTTCAAGATGATATGCATACTATGCATACTGTCTTTGGGTCTTGAGAGTGTGGGTCAATCGACCAGTCCATAGGTCTGATGTGCTCCACTGTGGTTATGCCATGCCTTACGAGATCCTTCCTGAAGAGACATTGTTGACCCTGTTAGTTGTCTCCCCTAAAAAAATAGATGGTTGTTTAGAGGGGGTTATGTCATAGCACATTTGAGGGGTAAAAGGTTAAGATTGATTGAACCATCTAATTTTTGTTTCTTTTGAACTATGAGGCATGATGTACCGTGGTGGGGCCCATCAAATCAACAGTCAAGATCCAAACCATTGGCATGCCTGAAAATTTCACTGTGCTAGATCACCTGCTGCAGGTAATAGCAGGGAGTTTTATTTGCAGCAGGACGAAAATGAAGAGCAAATCTGGTACAGATCCTGAATCTTGTGTAGAGTATGATCGCCCCAATGGAGATGGAAAATTTGTCACTCCAACCAGTGTTCCTCCTGGTCAAAGCCTGAGTCCAACTATGGGTGGGTGGCCCAGTTCGAGGTCTGCTGATATGAGGAACACCCATACAGATCTTGATTTGACTCATGGATGACCATATTACAAGTGTTGGTTGACACATTGGAAATGCACATTAATGTGAAATTAGCAAGTACAGTGATGCAGAAGTCGGAGCAAGCCCTTTTAAACTTCGTGATTTTTGTATATTTGGGTAGAAGGCCGCCATCCAGCCTCAGGTAACATGGGTATCCTTTGGAGCTTATTATTATTGTGAATTTCAGCCTCAGTTGAACAATAGGGATTATGTAATTTTTTTTTTTTTTTTTGAAAGTAGGGATTATGTATTTTTACCCTAAATGAGATTGCTACCTTCCATTTGGTGTATGGAAGAAACTAGTTCTTTATTCAGGAGTTGCTTGTCTGATCGTGGGTGCATTGCATACTGGGTCTATTCAATTTGTTGCCTGGATAAGTATCCTGCAGCCAACGAAGTTTGAGACTATGGAAGGTTGAAAATTAAAATTGCCTTGTCAAATCAGCAATGAAATGATGGGCATGCCCGTCATGTGAATGAATTGATGATTGTTGGTCGCTTCCCCAATGAGCTTGTAAGTGTCACAGGAGGTAATGTTTTCAAAGTTTAAAATCTTGTGGATGATCTATTCGCATCAGGCCCTTTTCGTTATATCCTTTCCTATGCTGGTAACCGTGATTTCTCATTATTGTTTTGTTTCCATATAGGTACTTTATATGATCAATGTAGTCTTTGTTCTATGGGTCTAGATCCCATGATGATGGGTTAGAGGAGAGGCGATAGAATGGAATGTGCATTCTAAACTTAACTGTATAAAACACCCTAGTACAACTAAGTCCTGTTCATGCTCGCCTAGTCACAGTCACAGGAAGGCATCATATGTTTTGATTATGTGATTATGTGAAGCTTGATTGGCCTGATCGACCCATTTTGTCTATGGCCCAAATGTGGAGCTCGCATCAAATTGGTATTGAAACGATTGGGCGTTGGCTTATAAAGATCCTGTCAGACCTAAATGAAAGTCCACAAAACAAAATATACTGTACCGATGCACTTGAAAACGTACATTTTATCATATGCTGCACCACTCTTAATGTGTGCATAATGGTAACTAACACCATAGCCTGTCATGCATTTAAAAGGAAGGAGCAAGTTGCATAAAATGGAGATAGGGAAATTGAAGAGAAGGGGTAGGAAGAACCGAGAGAGAGTGCAAAACGGAATAACTGTCCTCTCAAAGTTAAAGCCAAAACCCTTAACTTGACAGGTTATTAGACACTATTGAGTACCAAATATTGATTGATTAGATGAAGCATGGTGATAATCATTATTTTTTAATTAGTAACGATTTGAGTTCAAAATCCTTTTGTGAGGAAGAATTCACGTTTCAGGAAGACGACCAATGCATTGAAAAATGGGAACACTTGGTATGACTAATTTTTGAGTGGTCCGAATTTTAGATGATAAAAATTTAGAGCCAATTGGAGGATACCTATTCCTCCTCATGAAAAATTAGTGATTTGTTAATCTGGGCATTCCTTTTTGGACCTGCATTCTTCAGTCATACATCCTGAACCTGGCCCTGCGGGTGGTCCATCCGCACATAATTTTACAGGAAAGCTTTGCACTGCATGTGTGAGCGCGCACCCCTCACATGTAACATGTGCACATGCTACATTGTGGATTCTGTAGGATCAACTTGAGTGATAATGATAATAATAAGGCTTCACCAGTTGAAGACTACATGTATCCTGTATTCCTGTTGTGACCCTTAAAGGCGTATTGTGAACAATGCAAATATTATGTACTGACCATGATGATGGTAAGATTACAAATTTTCACTTCTACTAGAGGAATAACTAAAATATCCACCAATCAAGCATGCTTCTCTACGGTACAATTTGTCTACCACTCATAGAAAGACAATATATCAAATAAATATAAACTCAGTACATAACTGGAACAGTTATATAAACCATACATTGAAAATGCAAATCATCACTTCTGTACTTAAAAAGACAACCTACAGAGAGGCATCAAGTACTAATAATAGCTGATAGTTTCCATATTTATTAATCATCATACGGCCATCAATTCACTCCCAGCAGCTTCTTAATATCCTTCTGCAAAGATGCCAAAACACAAAGCACCATGAACTTTAAATGAGCTTTCACTAGGCCAAAGTATCAACATCCACATCATAAAGTAAACTATCATATCACCCTGAATCCAGTTTTACCACAACTTCCCCGCATCACACTACACCGTCCTAGAAATGGGCCAACCTTTTATATAACCAGTATTTTTATCATGGTCGCCTCTAGACAACGGGGATAAGATAACAAAAGTTTCACCTGCAAGTTATAACCATCTATTTGCAAGATACTGCTAGGATGTATGATGCCAACGGGAAGGTCTCATACCTACCCAACCCACCAAGGCAACCCATACGACACCTACCAACCAAACCCATCCTGCAATAGATGCAGGTCAAGTCTCTTTGGTATGCTTCATGTTCATTTCCTTTGAGGTATGAAGAACATTTTGGCAATTTGGGAGACAAAATTTTGTATTATTTTGTATTATCCAATGATTTTCCATCAATTAAAACTAAAACCCATCAAGACGTCTTCCAAATCCTACCCAGTGAGATGGGTGAGGCGTAATTACCCCTTAAACACAAAATTTCCATCCACTGTCAAGGCTTCATTGCCAGTCAACACTACCATCTTTTTTTTTTAAGCGATCACTAGTACTCATTTCAACAACGGCTAACAAGAAATACATAAAGACCAAATTATATAATATCACTTTACCTCAATGCTGAGAGGAGAAGTTGTTGGAGCGTAACGGTCAACCACATGGCCATCCTTGTCGACCAAGAACTTGGCGAAATTCCACTTGATGCCATCACCAAAAAGGCCACCTTTGCTGGACTTCAAGAACTTGTACACAGGGGCTGCATTGTTCCCGTTGACATCAACCTAACACAAAGGCACAAAAGACTGACTTTTGAACACTACAATATGACTGATTCTTGGAATGAGCACTCTGATTTCTAGCTGCATAATTTCCATTAAATAAGGGCATTTCATACTAATATTCCATATATGCAATCTTAACTGTAAATTAAGTTACAGAATTCCATTATGACCAAGCACCGTGCTAGTGTCATAGTTAAATTTGTCACTTCCTCGGGTTGTCAATTCCGTGACTAGTCCATGAAGTTGCCTCTGGAGAATACTCAAGTTATATTAAAATCAAGTCTAGAATACTAAGTCATGGAAAGCCTTGCTACATCACGTCATATTCCCAAGATGTGCCAATCATCAGGTAAATTGGACCTTGAATGTACCGAGAAACAGGCCCTATGACACTTAGTGTACTTGGTTAAAATCTGTCTAGACCTAGTGGCCAAGAGAATGTCTTTTTATTAAAAAGACTATTCTAGTTCTTCGGTGGATTGAGCCTTTAATCTCGGTGGACCAAAGGACCCCTTCGGGGGGCCTGAGACCTTTCTTTGGTCTAAATTCCATAGAGATCAAATTTTAGCACTGATGGTTTTGGGGGCCCGAAGCTGGTGGTGTCGCTAGACTGAAAGAACCATTCGGGGGACCGAAGCTTTCCTTCGGTTCATTTTCTAGAGAGCATGTTTTTGTGGCTTATAAGGTATCACGGGATTTGGCTCAAGATAGATAGAAACAAAATTTGTGTAGCCAACCTCAACATAGTTGGAATAAGGCTTTGACGATGGTGAAGGTCTCGGGGGACGGAAAAAATCCCTCAGTCAACCGAATCACATTTGGATCTGAGTCAAATTGGCCATTGTGTGTGAGCCGTGTAGTTTGTTTTGGCACCTCCGGTGACTGAAGCTTATACCTCGGTTGATTGAAGCTCATAATCTATAAATAGATGAGTTTGGATACAGATCTAGACCAATGACCCTTCATAAGGCCCACAGAGAGAAAACTCGCACAGGCTATTAAAACCATTTTTCAGGCTTTCAAGCCTTCTACCACCTCTCTAAGTCCTTGATAGGAAAATCATATTGAGCATTCAAGCTCATTAGAGAGAATTTTTGTGGAATAGATTGTGATCTAGGTTAAGTTCTTCATAGGATCATCTACCAAAAACCCTATATCCCATAGCCTCTACAATCTATTTGGCTGAGGAATATTGAAGATCATCATCACCGAGGACTGGTTGCAGCAGAGGCTAAAGCTTGAGTCTGGACTTCAAATCTCGACATCAAACGCAATTTTCAAGTAATATTTATTATGGTTGTGTTTGATTTATCTTTTATATATTCTCACATTCTGTAAAGAGAAGTAGACCTTCGTGATTAAACCTCTATAATAAAATAGATTGGTGGGGTAGAGCTGTATGATCAAACCACCGCATCAAAAAATCTAAGTTATACGAGTTTGAGGTGCACCTGTTGTAAAACCTCGAATAGAGAATGCCCGTGGGTAGATATTCTTGGGAGTGGACGTAGGTCAGGGGATAACAGTGATTGGAACCATTAAATCAGTGCCAGGACGTAGTGCGTTCATAACCTTCTTTGAGAGAGTTATCTTACCATTTCATATAATGTGATATGTGCAGGACATCTGATTGAAGCATTTTTTTTTTTTTTTTTTCACGACTTTGGGCTACCAACTTTTTTTTTTTTGGGTCAAAATACTCACACACCCTATCGAAGTCCTTCAACATCAGAGCTTCGATCGGTGATCGATCGCTGGTCAAATCTGTGGAGGGGAGGTGCCTCATCATTGAACCACTGGTGGATTGGCACCTATGTGTGCGCGTGGGTGTGAGAGACTGAAGTAGCCTATATATCACTGTTGCTCTAAATAACAAAGCTGTTTCAATAATTCAGCAGACAATGAAGCAATCACTCGTAAGATTTTTTATATTGAAGGGTTGATGCTAGATTTAGTTAGGGTATTAGATGAATTGAATTCTAGAAGTCTACATACATGGTTTGCACCATTTGCAATAGGGGAACACATCAAATACATTAGGTATGAGCAATTAATGGCTAGACGAGTTATATGAACTATGAAGCATAGATAAACAGAATACACTACACACTTCTTCAATGAACTTAAACTATATGAATTAACTCTCTCCCTCATTTTAATGCCTGTATGCATGATTGAATGTCATCTGTTAGTTGTTGTAGGACCTTCTTGGATTTTACATTTTTCCTTGATAGCATGGTTAAGCACAAACGAAATGAGCAATGGGCAATGGGAAGTTCAATTACCTTGTCAAAAATCGGGTACTCAGCTTTAAAGCGAGTGCAAGCAGTCTCTAGGATTTCCTCATTGGTTCCAGGCTCCTGTCCACCAAACTGGTTGCATGGGAAAGCCAATATCTCAAAACCTGCATCGGGCAAGAATAAACGTGCCTATTACTAAATGCCAATGCCATGTAACAAGCAGAGTCTGATCATATAGTGCTCTGCATACACAAGATGGCTTGGGTAGCATTGGCTCCCAAAGTGGTGTGTAGATTAGATGATCTTAATTAACACTTCTATCACCATCACCACCACCAACAGCAACCACAACAACAACAAACCTTGACTTTTGTATTTCTCATATAGCTGAGCCAGCTCTGTGTAATTTGAGTTGGTCAATCCACTGCAGCCACAAATTAGAGAAGAAACAAATAACTTGATCAGAATTAGAGAAAAGTAATAAACAAGAGAAAGTGGCAACAACCCCCCCCCCACCCCCACCCCCCCCAAAAAAAAAAAAAAAAAAAGAGGACAACCATTGTTGGAATGTGAATGGAAAAATAAGTTGCAATCCACTAACTAGGAACTTTTCTCTATATATTTACCATTGAGACGCAACGTTCACGATCAAGATAACCTTTCCCTTGTATATGCTGAGATCCACATCATTCCCCCTTGCATCCTACAAAAAGTGACTCCAAACATTAAAACCTCAGCGTATGTAGCATTTTTAACATTAACTCTGAAATTCTACCATTTAAGAAAAGCTACTTTTGTAAAAAAAAAAAAAAAAAAACGAAAAAGAAAAAGATGGAGTCCCTCAAATCCATTCCAAAATAACTGTGTCCCATGTTGGAGATTCACAAACAGCAGATGCAGTTCAATACCCCAATTATGAAAATATAAACACAGTGATGGATATTATTAAGGAAAAAAAAGGATTTTATATCAATCATTGCAGTCTGCTAAGACAATAGACTGTGTAGTGGTAGGGTCACTCCTTCGAAATCCATAGTCTTGAGTTCGAGTACTCTTTGCACATACCAAGATTAATTTTTACCACGCCATTAAAAATACACGGGTCAGGTTGGGTCCAAATAGTGTGCTTCATCTCTGGCCCAACCTAATTTACCCCGACTCGACCAGACCCGTTTGCTAGGGTCAAACTAAATTAAATTGGATGAGTCAAAATCAATTGGAGCGAATTGGAACTAATTTCAATTTGAAACCACTTCGCTTCATATAAATATATATATATATATATATATAATAGTTACAAAGCTAAAGCATTGTTATTGCTAATCCAATTTGGATGCCAGTTATTCATTCCCATTGCATTGTAAGGTTACATGAAATTCAGAAATCACATAAAATACATAATTGTCTCTTGCCTTTACAGCCCCAAATCAATATAGGCAACTGTACCATTCTTGATTTGTTGATACAAAATTTATTGGTAATAAATTTTTGACAAGAGAAAGAACTCAGAAGTGCAGTCCAATGAAGAACATAAAAACCATTGACCAACATCCAAAGAAATAAAAAATTTAATGAATTTCCAATGAGAAATTGTGGTCATGATTCTAAAGATTTTATGTCATTTGAAATCTAACATCTGTGGAATCACAAATACGCTATTGGAAAGATAATCCATTCTGACATAATTTCACCACTTAAATGCTTATTGAAGACACAAAATCACATCACAATGCCTTTCTCTATAGTGATCTTTGTCTAAAATATCAAGAACCTTTTGTTCTCTAGGTCATCACAAATTCACATTAAGCTACATCAAAGGATTATTTCTACCAATTGAAAAAAAAAATCTAAACAAAGAACCACATTCCAAGCAATCTTCATTTTATCAGCGATCAGAAAGTGTTTCACAAACCCCCCCCCCCCCCCCCTCCATGGAAGAAAGTGTTTCACAAACCCCCACCTCCATGGAAGAAATCAATGATTTCCTAAAAATCCATACCAGTAATGAGAAACCTCAAATTCAATAAGAATTACTCAGAAGCCCATCTCAATCCCTTTGAAAAAGTAAATGGTGAAGCAGAAGAAAACCAAAAGTCTAAACTCAAGACACCTTAGCTACATCTAAACAGCACTAAAATTTTAATGATAATGAAAAATACTGCAGACCCATGACAAACAACATTGATTCTAGAAGGAATTTGTTTTCAAAATGAGATCTTTCTAACTATACAAGCCTCAAAGGACCATTAAAATTTCCAAGCGATAATGGAAGATCTACAGATCCATCACAAATACCATCAGTTTTATACGAAAGCTTTCAAAAAGAAATCTCTTTGACTATAAGCCTCTGGTTTCAAAACAAATGATAAACCAGATGCCATTAGAAGTAAACCATATCAAAATCCCCATTATACACATCAAAAATCTCATGGATCCATTTCAAAATCCAATCCTTGCCACTATGAGATTGTTGATAACAGATCTATAAATAAATAAATAAATAAAAAAAGGACCATACCCAAAAGGTCCTAACGTCTAAGCAAAGAGAGAGGGGGGGGGGAGGGGGGGGGGGGGGGGGGGGGGGGGGGGGGGTGGGAATCCCAGATATGATGAATTGGAAAAACCCCCTTGAAATCCAATCACATCATCATCAACGATACAAAAACAAACCCCAAAGCACCCATATCCAAAACCCCAATCCCAAAGTAAAATGAGAAATGAAATAAAGAAACACACCCAAAATCCATCATCTAAGACGATTCCAATCAAACAAAACCCCCTTGAAATCCATTCACATCATCATCAACGATACAAAAACAAACCCCAAAAAACCCATATCCAAAAGTAAAATGAGAAATGAAATCAAGAAACACACCAACATCCATCATCTAAGACGATTGCAATCAAACAAAACCCCATGAGCAAAACCCATCATAATCCCAAACCACTCCATCCCCAAAAGTCAAAACCCAGAAACAACAGCATCATCATCTAAAAAAACCAGAGAGAAAGAAGCAATCCAACCAAACAAAACACAAGAAAGGAAAAAAACCAACAAATCATAGAAAGCTCAAGAACAGCAGCAGATATCCACAATCAATTAACAAAATAGAAAAAAAAAAAAAAAAACCACAAACCTTGACAGTGAAGTCATGGACCGACTGCGTCGACTGACTGGCCATTGTAGAATTGGGTCTGGATATGTAAAGCAGAGATTTTGGACAGGTAGAGACAGGAAAAGATGCCAAACAGGAGATCCCTGTTCCCACAAAAGAAGAAGAAGAAGGAGCAGAAATTCTAAGAGAAGAGAAATGGGTTTTCTTGGAAATTGAAGATGGATGAAGGGGATCAACAACAACGGATGAGATTGAAGAGATTTTGCTCAAATTCATACACCTGAGAAATCTTGCAGAAGAACCACTGCAAAGCATGGAAATCAAAATCAACAGAGGAATGCTTATACAACGCCAGTTGCCTTCTCCATTACTCCATAGCTAATCAAGGAGAGCGTTCCTGTGGAAGGGAGTGTGGACACGTGGTCGTCTATGGAGGTGACACTTGCCCGGTTCTGATGTATGAGATTACGAACATTGGTACTGCTGCCCAATGTATATTGCCTTGTGTTCACACTTGAAATTTCATTCTTTTCGGGAACGTGCTTTAGAATTGGTTTGGGTATTGTTAGGCTTTCAAGTTTGATTGAACACAATATTAACAACAAATGATGATCAGCCTTTTTTGGGTGAAAATAATATTCACTGTTCAATTCATAACTACAACACTCAGATGGACTTAGGGATTGACCATCAGATCTTTTAGATTTAAAATATCACTCTTAATCAGTAGTCCAATCAATTGAACTAGAGAAATTATTGAAGTCCCTGGATGAATAATTTGGGAAGGTATTGTTAATTTGATTGAGATATGCAGCTATCTATTGGTATCTCATGGCAAGGCAACTCCTTCTAAAGAAACAATTATGAATTAATCCGTTACCGTAACCCTTAGTTGAGTGTGTAAGTGGGTGTGAGTGTTTTTTTTTTTTTTTTCCCGGAAGTGGGTGTGAGTATTTATTAAAGTTAAAAGAGAAAAAGAATTTCAATAGAGATATTGTGAAAAATTAATATAGGATAGGTACATGTATTGCACATATAAATTAATGATGATATTCAACTGAAATAGCTTATGAAATATGCCTTTTCAGCTTTTAACATAAAAAAAATTAATAATAAAGCTATACTTTTTCCAATGTTAGTAATCACTTGTGCAAAGCTCATGATATATGCGACCTGGGTTTTTTTAGGATTTGAAATTATCAAAGTAATGGCTAGTTGTAATCATTTTTCTTCAAGAGATTTGAACTATTAGGATGATAGCTTGATATATTCATTTTTCATCTTGTCTTAACTTTATTTTTGTAAGAGGGGAAGTCATTTGATGTCATTTTTATTTTTCATTTTTATTCACTCACAAATACAATCCTAAAAATATAATTACAAGAGCTAGAGGTCTTGGTATCGACCCGTGATTGCCCTTATTCAGAAATCAAAAGTTGAGTCCACTAGTGCTACCACTTGGGGGCCACACGGGTTTTGTTTTACCCGGTTTCTCTCTGGACCTGGAAAGATTAGTCCTACTTAAAGGGTTGGAAACTCTCCGTTAGCTAAAAATAAAATAAAATTACGTGAAAAAAAAGAAGCCCTTCGAAGTATAAAGCTAGCTAGAGTTCCAACACCAAAAGCCCAAAATTTCTACCACATCCTAATTTACAAAACCATATAGATTTTGTTGAGGAGAGGATTATCATGTTGTTCAAGATAAAAACCAATTAGTAGGTAAGTATCATCATCTTAAATGAACCAACCACTGTGCCCAAACTGGTCAGGTCGAATCCAAGTGATGTCCAGACTCGTCCGAGCTGCTGGTTACTTCCTTCTAGAAACAAGGCCGAGGAAGTCGGAAAAACGTATGAACACGTCCGAAACAGCAAGTCCCTGTGAACACGTCTGAAACAGCAAGTCCCTGTTTCTGCTTCTCTCTCTCTCTGGGTTTCTAGAACTTGTAATCCGTGTGCAAGCCTGAAACTTTATCTTATGGGGCCGCAATGGATCATTCGAGTGTAAACCATGTTCAAACTCAATCCATAAGGGGCACCCCCAACGACCCTTTCTCTCCCCTTCCCAAACATGGAAACCCAATCCAGCAATCCTGATTGCTTAGAAGGTGCCTTTAATACCAAATCTTTGTGCTTGCCAAGTCATTTTTTCTTTCCCTCTCCTTGAGCATTGCTTCTGTAAGTGCACAAAGATTCATAGACCCATAGAACGCGGGGGGGGGGGGGGGGGGGTGGGGTTTGTTGGTGGTGGTGGGGTGGGGTTTGTTGGTGGTGGTGGGGTGGTGGTTGGGATTTTGGTAGTGTCTTGAGGAGGATGGAGCTTCTTATAGATGAGAAAAACCGCTGCCTGCCTTGAACCTGAGAAAGGGAAAGAGAAAGAAGACAGTGAAGGACCCTGGCTTGGGCAGCGCAGGACTCTCTGATGCCTCCGTTAGTTGCAGTTGCAGGACTAAGCAAAGGTAGGAGATGAAGTTTGGGGGGAGGAGATGGCGTACCAACATGTGGATGGCCCCCCTTTACCTGTTAGAGGCTTCTGAATATTTATAAAGGGAGAGAGCTGACTTTAGGGCAAGCACTTGAGAGGCTGTCCCATCGTAGCCTACTTTGTCCCATCGGACCTTACCCTGACGCTTCGAGAGTTGTGGATGTGACATTCGGATAAGGACAACTCCTTATCTCAATTCGACGCATGTCCCATCTGTCAGCACGTTCTGCAACATGGTCGTACCTTCACATGGGCGCGCTGGCACTGTTGCCGAGGTCGGTTGTGAGCTTGATCTAGCCTTGTTACCGAGATGGAGCATTTTACCGAGGTGGTGAAGACCGACCTGGTGATCTGGAGCTTGATCTAGCCTTATTACCGAGATGGAGCATTTTACCGAGGTGGTGAACCGAGGTGGTGAAGACCGACCTGGTGATCTGGCCGAAGTCGAGACATGGTGCCAAGGCGGGAGCTCCTGACAATGCCGAGATGAAGAACCTGGCCGAGATGGGAGAGGCCGAGGAGGTCGAAACCAAGTCCTGCCTAGGTGGCTGGAGGAGCTGGTGCTGCTGAGATAGCAGAGGCGCAGGACGCTGTTGACACCAAAAATGTTACTTTGCCTCTTCAACATCAAGAAAGCTGCATGAAGTCGCAACCTGCCATAAATAGGCAATGCAATTTCTCTAAAAAATCAAATCTTGTCAGAATCAAATAAAAACTGCAAGATCCTTCAAGATAGCCAAGAGAAGAGTACACATGAAGTTTCGGGCAATTTTAGAATCATTTGGCCTAACTTCGCTTCTCCGACAGCTAAAATGGCGCTCCCAGCGGCGAAATCATCGGAGACGTCAAAACTTCGATCAGAGCCTACGGATGACTCCAGCATGTCTCAAAAGGGCTCCATGCCAAATTTAAAGTCAAACCGACAACGTTTGACCCTCCATCAATGCTCGAGCAGCAAAATCAAGCCTCCCGGCGGCGGGAACCACCGAAGCCTTCGCTCATCAAACCAAGTGTATGAGTGGCTTCAACATGCTTCCAAAAGGCTGCACGTCAAATTTCAAGTCATTCCGACAACGTTTGACCAGGTTTCGATGCTCCGAGAGAAAATCAAGCCTACCGGCGGCGGAGCAACCCGGGACCATGACATCCAAAACGGAGCCCATGGAACGTCTCAAAATGACTCCAATAGGCTCCCCGTCAAATTTCAGGTCAATCGGACATCGTTTGGCCACATATCAAAGCTCGGCATTTTTCCCGCAGCAAAATCAAGTGAAGCATCGACGGGACCCCAAACGGCTTCAAAACTCAAACAAAAGCCTATGGTTGGTCTTATTTATTGCTTAGGAGGCTCCACCTCAAATTTCAGGTCATTCCGACATCGTTTGACCAAGTTTCAGCTTCTGGCGGAAAATCAGCAGCTCTACGCGACAAAGTCTTCGGCTTTCCCGGAAAATTGGAAACTTTGCACTCTAAAAATGCAAGGATTCTCCTCAGGTTTTCTACAGGGAAATCAAGCCAATAAATGAGAAGAAATGTCAAGAAAAATACAGAAGAAAACGACGACGAAAAAGACCGCAAAACGGACCAAAAAAGGGGGAAAAACCCCCAGGGTCGCAGCCCGCGACCCCGGCCCATGGTCGCCGGCGACCCTGGCCCCATGGTCGCCGGCGACCATGGAAGTCCGGGTCACCGGATTTTTCGCCGGTGACCCGTTTTTTCCGTCATTTTTCGCGTTTCACGCACTTTGTCCCCTGTGGTTTCCTGAAAATGTGATTTTTAGTGCTTGAAATTGACTCATATCCGACGACATCTCAAATCCGCCGTCAAAAGCATAAAATCATCAGTGATCGCTCCAAGATCGCCGACCGGTTGACCAAGAAAGTGCACTTTCTGTCCGACCGATCGTGAAACCGACAAGACAGATGTCACCGGCTTGCTGCTAGCTATTAATGTCTGAAGTTACATGTTCATCCGATGTCGATCAGCATGTAGATCCATCGATGATCATCGCCAGAAGAATTCCAGAAGACACGGCATGGCCCGCGACTCTTCGACTGCTCGGCGACCATTTAATGCAGTTAATTGACTAGCTTTATTGCAGTCATTAATTCATTTCTTTGGACGGCCCAATCAGAAGCAAGCATTCGGGAGTTACAAATCAAGAGATTCATGGCACTTAAACCTTGAAACTCCTCCCATCATGGCGATTAAATGCCCTCAATCTCCACCGGCCAATCAGAAGCCAAGATCCAGGAGTTACAAAATAAAGAAATTAAACCTTGTAACTCCTCCATTTATGTAGCTTTATGATAATTAAGGCTCATAAACCCTCATAAACCCTCCTAAATGGCTACCAGAAAGCCTATAAATAGGAGAGCACCCCAAGCATTCCAAAAGACGGTAAAAAAAGCACGACAGATCCAGAAATCTGAGAGAAAGAAAAAGAGAGAAAACTCTGCTGAAGTTCTGCACCAGCCACCACTACAAGGTGATAAAAGTCCCTTGGGGGGTACTCCCCCCCCAAGGTCCTTGCCTTCTCCCGCTACCTTCAATGGCTTAGACGTGGCTTTTCAGCCCGTCTACTTAGCTTTTTATTGGACATAAGACCTTCTCTTGGTCTTTGTCCTCTAAAAATCTGAGGTTATAGCCAAGCCAAGCGAATCAAGAGCATCCTCTGTTCTCATCTGCATGGATGATGGCGAAGCCCATACATGGCTTGCGACCGTCAATCTGAACGAGTCCCCCACAATCTCCTGAGAAGTTAGATCCTCCTTTTCTTGCTTTTCATTGTAGTTTGTATTTTTCTAAAAGAGACAAAAATCACAACTCTTGTCTTTCATTATTGATGAGAATTGTAAATCGGCTATAAATGCCAAAATCGGCTATAAATGCCAAACAAAATCGCCTTTCACGGCAAACCAAGAAAATGTCTCTTTTCTTAAAAATTTGTGCAATGGAAAACTTGAAAGAAGTTGATTTCCTTTTTACTTGCGAAGGTTGATCTCCGGATTACCACTTGCAATTTCAAGTAAAATAGAAAATCTGGCACACCCACACAAAGAAATGTTGATGCACGCTTCATGCCCCCAGGGCGCGAAAGGGCCGGACCCGACGGACTCCCACGTTCGCCGACCCCGGTAGCACCCTCGGCATCGGAGCGCGTTCCATCAAGCTGGCACACCCGGTGGGGCCCGTTCAGTTGAGAACACGGTGCTCGGAAATGAAATATTTGCATATCATACTTTTTGCTCTATGCTTATACTTCTTTTCCGGATTCCTTGGCTACTTTCTAGCTGGTAGCCTATGTTGGATTTTGCATCCTAAAAAAAATGAGATGGGATTTTTTGGAAATTTCTATTTCTTTGAGTTTGTTTCCATTCTTTCTCTTTTAAAAAAAAAAAAAAATCAGTTTTGTTAGTTTGAATTCAAAATTGAGAAACTTTGATCCTATCCTATCGTTCTTTGGTGCTTGCAGAAATGTTGAGCCCGTTCGACTAAGGTTTTGGACCATCGTTTCTCTTCGATGAGTTCATTAGAGATTTCAAAAAAAAAATAAAAAAAAAATCAGTTTTCTTAGTTTGAATTCAAAATTGAGAAACTTTGATCCTATCCTATCGTTCTTTGGTGCTTGCAGAAATGTTGAGCCCGTTAGACTAAGGTTTTGGACCATCGTTTCTCTTCGATGAGTTCATTAGAGATTTCAAAAAAAAATTAAAAAAAAAAATCAAAAAAAAAAATCAGTTTTCTTAGTTTGGATTCAAAATTGAGAAACTTTGATCCTATCCTATCGTTCTTTGGTGCTTGCAGAAATGTTGAGCCCGTTCGACTAAGGTTTTGGGCCATCGTTTCTCTTCGATGAGTCTATTTGGGATTTGAAAAAAAAGACATAGACTACTAAGGTTAAACCAATTGCGTTCTTTGATCACGATTGATTCAAAAAAAGCCTTGTCCAGAGTGTGGAGACAGCTTGACTGTTTTAGGCAAGGGTCCTCCAAACGGGTTCATTAAGTAATCCTACCCTTACCTGGGGGCAATTCTATCAATTGAGGTTTCATAAGACCGGGTTAGGAGGCCTATGTGTACTCTCTCGTCTTTAAATCTCAAAAAATTAATTAAAAATAAAAAAAAAAATAAAAAAATAAAAAAATAAAAAAAAAGATTTTCAAATAAAAAAATCTTAAAATAAAAAAATCTTCAAAAAAAAGAAAAATAAATAAAAAAATATATTTAAAAAAAAAATATAAAGAAAAAATAATAAAAAAAATCATTTCAAAAAAAAAAATCTCTTCAAAAACTCGTCACTTTTGATTTCAGATCTGAGAAATTTTGGTTTCTTGTTTTCTGAGCACTGGCGCTCGCGGAAATCGCCGAGACCGTGTTCAGATTGGAATACCATTTGCTCTCCTTGATGGAACCAATCTTGACATTTCAAAAAAAAAACTCGTCACTTTTGGATTCAGATTTGAGAAATTGTGGTCTCTTTCCTTCTGAGTACTGGCGCTCGCGGAAATCGTTGAGCCCGTATTTGAATCGGAATGCCACCTGCTCTCTTTGACGAATCCATTTCTGACCTTTCAAAACAAAGAATTCCATCTCATGGATGCGATCTCCAACATTTGTGCATAGCGGTACTAGTACGCCCTTTCAGGGTCTACTGTATCTGTGACCGGCACATTTGTAACTCCTACCTTATATTCTTCTTATCTCGAGCAAGCTCCGCTTCTCGATAAGTCAAATTTAGGTATACAATTGCTTCTAGCAGTCATTGGAACGCTCATTTCGAGCCTACCATGCTTGCAACCAGAACAATTGTACCCTCTATGGCTTTTTGCCTTCTTCATATTGCTTGGGACATGTCCCTTGAGCGATTTGAAAAGACAAAATCATAGAATTCCCCATTTATGATCATTATATTCTTGTGATTACTAATGGATGTGGTCTTGTTTCAGAACTTTTTCGAAACTAACAATGGCAGCCTTAACCATTATCTTCGATGAGAACAAGCACCAACTCATGCTTCAACAGAAGCAAACCGAGCGCACTTACAAGCGCCCTGCCAGCTGCCGAAGCGTCAACTCCCTCGGCAACTCTCTGAACTCCGGGTCGACCTCGACTCCCCGGACCATCGTCTTCGGGACACTGGGACCATTCCCACTTCCCGAAGAACAAGCTGCACTTGCTAAAAAGCAGAAGATCGCCCCTCAACGTGTCACTCCCGTGACACCAAAGGCGAGTGCCCAAAAGCCTGAAGCCCGCGGCACCCCCGCGAAGCCTCGACCAACAACCAACCAGGTCCACCCTAAGACTTGGTCTCCAAGACCTTCCCCAAAACAAAGAAGGTCTCAAACCTCCACCAAGCCAGCATACCTGGCCCCACTCAAGGAGAACCAGTTCTACCCTCTTGCCTACATGAAAGAGGAGAGACCCATCTCCAACTTGACTCCCAAGTCAACCCAGCATGAACCGGCTTGCTCCCTCAAGCCCAAAATCAGATCATGCATCACCAGGCCTCTACAAGCACCTGCTAAGGCCTACACTCATTCGGTTCGACCCTTTATCTCTACAGGGGCCGAACTTGAAAAATTCAAAGCTTCGCTGCAACAGGCAAAGGACCGGGTCCGGATCCTGTCCTTGCCTAGCTACAAAGAAGACAGGCTCGGCTGCTGCGCTCGAGGGAGCACATCCTTCATCGTCAGAGCCCAGCCAGAGCTGACCAAAGCTCAAATCGCTCGTCGAGCACGCCGCCGTGCGTCATATCGACAAAAGAGACTAGAGAAGCAACGGACCCAACCTCCTACACTTCAAGTCTCCCACAAATGGGTCAAAAAAGAAAGACCCGACCAAGTTGCTGCCGTCCATATGGTTGGAAAAACCAGAAGACGCCAAAGGTCAGCATAAAAAATCCATGTCCGACGTCCGGTGACCCGTAGCGTCACCAGGACACAAAGACATCCCGAAGAATCTCCTGCCCCTTCCAGCCAAGGACGGGAGAGTAATCCTTCATCAAGCTCTTCATCAAAAAGAATGAGCCTCAGCTCAGTCACCAGGACGGTTTCTTCGTTCGAATCCCGAGGGATGAACGTCTTGGCTACAAGTTCTGAGCCACCACGTCAGAATCCACCTCAAGATGATGCGCTCACACGCATCCAGCAGTTGGAACAAGGCCAGCAGAGGATTGAAACTCTGATGGAAAACCTTCTCCTTGTTGTCCAAAATCAGGTGAACAATGAGCCTCTTCCGAATCATCGCAATAACGAGGAAAATTGTGAAGAAAATGAGTCACGCGCCCTTACCAAAAAGGACGTAGACAGTATCCTCGCCAAAGCTAAAGAAGAGGATATACTCAAAGAGCATGGGATCAAGCCACCATATCCTTTATGGATGGACTCGGTCCCGTTCCCCACAAAATTCAAACATCCCACTCTCCAAACATATACGGGGAAAGGATCAGCCAGACAGCACATCATCCACTTCAAGATTTTGACGGGAGCTATCGCGGATCAAGATGCACTCAAGATTCGCCTCTTTGCAAGTACCCTAAAAGGTACGGCCTTCGATTGGTACTCCACTCTTCCGGAGAACTCCATCCAGAACTGGGCTATGCTGGAGACACGCTTCCTGACCCACTTCCAAGGTGAGGATCATCCTGTTACTATGGCTCAGCTCTGCAGCCTAAAACAGGGAGAGAATGAGTCAACTTATGACTTCATTCACAAGTGGAAAGCAATGGCGTACAAATGCTCAGATGTGTTGCCACAGGCGTCGCTAGTCGACATCTGCCGAAACAACATGAGAGCTAGAATCCGTTCCATGATCATCGGCAACAAATCAAAAAACCTGGGAGAACTCCTGGAAGCTTCGATGGAAGCTGAAACGGTGATTAAAGACCTCAACAGTCAGAAGTCATCAAGAAAAGAGCCAACCGCCATTGCAACCTCTAAACTAAAGAAGAAAGAGGTCCTCAATGTGCAAACCAAGTCAGCTCCTCAGCAACCAAAGAAAGCTGAAAACAGAGCTGCAGTAAGAGACCTGAACTCTCTGATGCCTTCAAAGAGCGAGTAGAAAAGAAATACCCGTTCGATGAAGATGTTGACGAAATCTTCGGGGCTCTCGTGGAAAACGGCAAGCTCACCTTACCTGAACCCAAAAGACCGGGCGATGTTGGCAAAACCAACGATCCTCGGTACTGTCCATACCACCAGATGGTCTCGCATCCTCTCAATCAATGCTTTGTTGTAAGAGAGAAGATAAACGAGATATGGAAAAACGGAGTCATCACCTTTGACAAAAACTATGGGACTGCCTCCGTCAACATGGTGTCATGTGGACAAACACCAAAATCACCGAAGAAGAAGATCACTACTTCCTTCATGGTGATAAACAAAATTCAAGCGTCCGAGGAACTGGTTCCCTATCCAACACCAGATGGACAACCTATATGGGTACATCCCGGTCTCCTGGAAGATGAAAACTGGGAGATCGTAAAAACAAAGCCGACAGCTCAACAGCGAAGGCAGGCTAGGAAACATCTCCTCAGGCTCAAACGGCAAGAGAAGACCCAGCCAAAACAAGAAGTCAATGAAAAGGCAGAGGCCTCCTCTACCACTTCACTTGGGGCAGCAGAAACGTCCCTTCCAGAGACTTCAAAGGGGGTAAGAAAACTCACTCTCAGTGATTTCATGCCACCTCAATTCAGAGAAGAAGCTATGCAGGGGGCTTCATACTCTTGCAACTCGGTAGTT
This sequence comes from Umbellularia californica, assembly GCA_028538565.1. NCBI lineage: Eukaryota > Viridiplantae > Streptophyta > Magnoliopsida > Laurales > Lauraceae > Umbellularia > Umbellularia californica. Next base: position 19,928,932 of record JAPQWN010000007.1, read on the forward strand.
GGATTCTCCATTGATGGATACGAGTCCAGCGACATCGACGATGGATTCGAGCCCAACTACACCGATGAGTGGGAGGAATCCCTTGAAACAGGAGAGTATCTCTCCGACGAAGAATGGGTTCCTGAAACTCACCTTATGCCAGTAATCTGGTATAACCCTTTGCAACCACAAGGATCCTGGTCTGATGATGAAGAAGATCAAGTGGCTGCACAAGAAGATGCTGTTAACCCAGCACCTGTCATTGCTCCAGTGGAAATCAACTATGTTGAGCCACACGGAGAAGACGAAGAAGAGGATCTGGCTCCCATGCCTGATCTTGAAGAATATGCGAGGATCTTGCAGCATCTCGCTCTAGAACAAGAGCAAGACCGCGTCAACGAGATTCCTCACAATCCAGAGCCGGAAGTCCCTGAAGCCCACCAGGTACCTCCACCCTTAACTCCTGAAAATGGAGAACATTGCTGGATAGACGATCCTTACATCCGAGGATGAGTCTGACTCCGAGCAGGCAACATCTCCTATCAGAGCTTCCTGTAATGTAATATATCAGGACTATAGCTCTTCTGAAGTGTCGTCTGATGAGATTACCTATACTCCGACGACGCCTAGCAATGTATCCTCTGGAGCTACCTCGTCTCACGTGACTTTCACAGAGATGACACCCTCTCAGGTTTCTTCTCCTGAGACTGTGACTTCAGAATACACATTCTTCCCGACTCATCATCATGAAGAAAAAGCCAACTTGGGATGATGGATAGGTCAACGAAGAAGAAAAGCTGCTGGATGCTGTTCAGGACTTGCTCCCGGAAAATGCTCCGTGCAACACAATCACTGAGGATGGCAACTCTGCTGCAGATGCATCCCCAGTAAATGAAAAACGACAGCCTCTTGATCATGAAGACAATCTTCCAAACGAAGATCCTTCTCAAGAAGCTCTCGAAGTTGGTAGAGGCACCCGCTCGGGCCGGGACTACCACAAAAATTACAACCAATCTTCCTTTACTTATGTAAATCCTTCGGGAAAAGATGTTGTAAGCGCCCCCAGTGGCAACAATGATGAACATACAGGCCCTAAGGAGGCTTTCAAGTATGATTTGATCGAGCACTTCAAACACATACCTGCACGTCTTCACATCCTAGACTTATTGCGAATGTCTCCACGCACTCGTAATAATCTCATCTCAGAATTACAAAAACTGAATGAGGATGTCGACAAACATGCCCCACAAGTCCTCCAAATTGAAATGGACTACCGGGTCAAAAACTCAGAAACCTCCTTAAAAGGAGAAAAAGAGAAAAGCGAGGGATCATGCATCCAATGCCTCTCGGTTCAAAAGGCAGCCAGTGCAACCATCGCTTTCACAAAGGACGACCTCCTACTTGGTGAAGCAAGGCACAACCGACCCCTGTACTTCACAGGGTACATCAAGGAAATGCATATACACAGAGTTCAGGTCGACCCAGGTTCTGCACTCAACCTCATCTCCACTTCGGCTCTCGAAGAGTTGGGCATCCCACCCAACAAGCTAAGCCACACATCTGTATCTATCTTTGGATACGATGGGAGTACTCAAAGGCCTATCGGCAAAATCAGGTTCAAATTGCAGATCGGTGATCTTATCTCTGAAGTCACTGTGTATGCAATAAAAACCCCTTCATGCTACAACATCCTTCTCGGACGCCCCTGGATACACGAGAATGGTGTTGTCCCTTCAACTCTACATCAATGCATCAAGTTCGTCGGCGACGACGGCATGGTACATCGTGTCTTTGCGGACAGAAAACCTTTCAAAGGTAAAGAAGTCCACTTCGCAGACTCCCAAATGTATGAAGGAGAAAAAGAAGAAGAGGAAATAGCACCCCTGCTGAAAATCTCTAGAAAGATAAAGGCAAGGCTTCTCAAAAATCACCGGAAGAAAACAAACCCTCCGGCAAATTAGAAGAGAGTAGTCAATCTCCCTTCGTCATCTCCCTCAAGAATTCAAAACCTTTGGTCATCACAACCAGCGTGAAGAAGGCAAAACAAAAGTCTGGGGGCAAATTTGTTGTTTCTTTCGTGTCTATCAAGCAAGACACGGATTCGGACTCAGAGCCAGAAGACGACACATCGTCAAGCCAAGCTGACGCTCAGCATGTTCAGCCTGCTCTCACTCCGATGGAGACACCTGCTGATGTAGAAGATCCTACGTCTGCTACCTTTGTTGTTCCGACAACATCACCAAAGCAAAGGCCGATCTTCTTCCATAGATCGGACGCTTCTTCATCAAACTCCATGCTGGAACCTTTCCAAAATGAAGGTATGCCTCAGCTATCTCTATATAGTCCTGTGGCATAAGCAATTATGAAGAAAATGGGCTATGACGCTCAAAACCCAGTCGGTTTGGGAGAAAGACGCGGTATTCTCACGCCATTGGGGCCCGCCTTGACCAAAAGCCAGCTGGAAGATTGGAGACTCTACGGTCATGTAGAAAAGTCTTCATTTGGGTTAGGGTATGATCCCGACACTCCTCTCAGACAGTTGACACAAAAGCTTAAAAGTCGTTTTACCGACCAAGCCTCAACATCTCAAGTCCATGAAGACATCGATCTCCCTGGATATCTCTTTAAAGAGTTACCTGACAAAGATCCAGGAAGCTCATCCAATTGGTACGATTTCTCTGATGATAAAGAGGAATCGTCCGATAATACAGACTTGTGCTACTCTGACCCAGAAGAGCCCTCGTCTCCAAAAGAAGTACCTTACTTCGACCCAGTTTCAACAGGCAATTGGGACCATCTCATAGCAAGCCTTGAGAAGATCACCAATCAAGAAGACCCGTGGAAAGGAACTGTAAGACCCCGACCCTCAATTTTTGGGTTTAGCATTGTTTTAACCATGATTTAGCTTTTTAAACAAGATTAGAGATGATTTGACTTTGTTTTTGAGTTTGAATAGATTTTTCATAACTTTGGAGAGTTTTGAAAGACCATTGACTTTGTTTTGGACCCGACCCTTGTAAATTGTATTTTTGTGAGAATTTATTCTTGGTTTCTAAAAATTCCGATTTTTATTCCTTTTGACTCATTTTATTGTTATAAACAACTTTCATGTTTTGACCATCTTGATTTAATATTCAGAAATCGCGTTTTTCGAGAAAAAGGGCAAAAATGACAATTTTCACTAAATCTGTCCATGAATTTCAAAAATTCCAGAAATTGGGAAAAATATACTTTTTGGAAAGTAGATATTTCAACGAGCGATTTTATCTTCTTCGTCGTTTTCGTTTGGGGCCCGCAAACACTTGTTTTAATCCCTTGAAGATTGGGGCCCATGGAACCCACTTGCCCACTTTATAAAAGGGCTAACCCTTCTTCTTCTTCCTCATTTGCCTGCAACGATTCCAGCTGTGGCTGGAACCCCTTTTCCAGCCACACTTTTGCTCTCTCTCTCCTCCTATATGCTTGCATCTTGTGTGCCAAATGGAGGAATGATCTTCCCACATTCTTCCTCTTCTTTCAAGCTTTCATAGGATGCATTTTTCAAAGGATTTGAGCTAGGATAAAGCCCTCTTTCAAGCTCTTCTTCTTGGTCCAAGGTTTTAAAGGTTAGCAATGGCATTTATTGTTTGAGATTCTTGTTTTTCAAGCCATTTCGAGTATTTTCCTCTTTTATGCAAAGAGTTTTCTTAGAGTTATGCAAATGATTGATTTTTGCTAGGGTTTTCTCTTTGGGTTTTTTTGGCTTTTGTAGGATTGGAGCTAGAATCTAGTAGAGACCACTCTTGAGTGATTCCCTCCTCACTTTGACCCAAGGCAAGTGATCTTTATAGGATTTCTCATGTGTATTGCTTGATGTTTCATTATGGTTTCAATATTTCATTAAGACATGTTTTCCATGTTTAATCTCATAATGTAAGTCATGTTCATGCTCTTTCAAGTCATGGGTTTTAGCTTCCTCACTTGTCTTGTTATCAATGGTTTTTCAAGCTCTTGAATCATGTTGGTTTTGTAAGTTTCATGAAATTGTTATGGGAATGTCTTGATGTTTCTCTTTGGAATAAATGGACAAATTGTGGGTGGAATGCTCTATAATGTGTGGAATGAATCCCTTGGAAAGCATGGAGGCTTGGGGAGTGCAGGTGGTAAAAATGTGGAAGTGAAGAGGGGAGAGAGAGTTGTGAAAATTTTGAACAGAATGCACTGCCCGTGCCTGTCGGTCAGCTGTCGGTCATCTTTCGGTCGACCGACACCAGCCGAGAACCTGTCGGTTCAAATTCCAGAGAGCAACATTTTTGTCAGGTCATCTGTCGGTTCGCTGTCGGTCAACCGGCAGGTCGACCAACAGCCAACCGAGGATCTGTCGGTTCAAATTCCAGAGAGCAACATTTTTGTCAGGTCATCCGTCGGTTCACCTTCGGTCGACCGAGGATCTGTCGGTTCAATTTCCAGAGAGCAGCAATTCTGGGCTGGGATCTGTCGGTCAAACCTTCGGTCGACCGACAGATCGACCTCGGTTAACCGATTGTTAACCGAGGGCTGACCGACAGTTACTAAAAGTACTGTTTTGAATGATTTTTGCGAGAATGAAAACTAGAATACGTTTTAGACCTTTTTATTGACTTTATGCACTTGGAATTCCAAAATGTACTATAACGTCTGGGGCACCAAATCTTGTTTAAACTCCGACATTTGGGTTTCAATTCCACAAAGGTCAATGACTAGTCTTAGCCTAAACTTGATAGATTTCTTGTTTGAATTCTTGTTTTGATGCTTCATGCATCATCGTGTCCTCGTTTGATTTTCAAGTATAAGTTTGTTTGAAGATTTATTTCAAGAACCAAGACCCTTGTTTTGATGCTTTGTGCATCATCGTGCATTCGTTTGAATTTCAAGTATAAGCTTGTATTTAAGACGTGTTTCAAGAATCGTGTTTCAAGAATCAAAAGGGAATCATTTCTTAAGTTTGTTAAGCATTTATATTATGCTATTTTGCTAGATTTGTCGTGACGTGTTTGACAAATGATTTCCCTCTTGTTTTGTCGTGTTCTCGAACGTGTATCGCCATGTTTTATGCATTCATGATATAAGTGAGTACCACTGAGCTTGGACTGCCCTTTTAGCTTGATCCACTACCTGGGGGTCCTTAAACAACGTGGACTGTCTGCAGACTAGTCGTGTCTTGAATGACACATCGTGCGTGTTCGTGGTCCGGTTCTGCGGCCGGACACCCCATCTACCTTGTGTGGCGTGGGATCGTGTTTATCGTGTCGTGCTTGTCGTGCGTGCTTACTCTTGTCATCATGTATGATGGAGAAAGGATGGGCTCTTTGTGGATTTACTAATCATGATATTATATGTATTCATGTCTTGTTTCGTATATCGTGCATGCACTAGTGATTTCTTGAGAAGTATCTTGTTCATGCATTGTTTTAAACTTTGTAAATCTGTTTCAAGTTCAATAAAGTGTTTTTAGTTCTTGTTTCCTTTAAACTTCAAATTTGTTTATGCTCTTGCCTATATTGATCACCTGCCAGACCGTCGTGTCTGATATACTTCTATTTTGGTGCTCTAGATAGCAGGTCCTTGTTTTGATCTAATTCGTGTGCAGAGGGCTGTTGAGCCACGAGTTTTGCAGTCTTGTTGTGTCAGCGATGTCATGTTGACGTCATGCTTGACTCCGGAGTTACGTTACACCATTGGGTAGTATTTGTTCTAGCTTGTTTTTGTGTACGGCTTTTGTTAGCCTTTTTCGTGGGAATTGTAATTAATGCACTCGTTAATTTGTAACTTGAATATGTTTGGGTAATGATAAGCTTGTTACTGTCAGCTCTGTATGTTTTGATATTATGATTAGCTACAGTCTGAATTGAATATCATTGTGAAAATCTTGTGCTGACAGATTGAGTACGACACGGAACCCAATGGATACGGATTCCGGGTCGTAACGTCTTGTATAGCTTCCGCGAAATATTTAGATGTGTTGTGAATTTTGTCATCCTCACACACGCGGATCCTGGGAGGGGAAATACAATTCCAGCTATAAATGCCACAAACTGGCTATAAATGCCACAAACCGGCTATTAATGCCACAAAAAATTGGCTCTCACGCCGACAAACCAAAACTTGGCTTTCAAAAAACCCGGCTATCAATGCCACCAAACCGGCTATCAATGCCACAAATTGGCTATCAATGCCACCAAACTGGCTGTAAATGCCACAAAATTTCGGCTTCCATGCCAACCCAAATTTTGGCTTTTACGCCATAAAATTTCGGCTTCCATGCCATCTCAAAATCGGCTTTCACGCCACAACCAAAATCAGGCTCCCATGCCAAAACAATTATTTGACAAAAGATTTTCACAAAATGACAAAGCTTTTGATCAAACCCATTTAGCAATTGCTTTCATCACAAAAAGATTTGAGTGAGCGTAGGGAAAACAAAACAAAAAAAAAGTACCAAAAAAATACATGTGGTACCAAAAAAAAAAAAGTGTTCACAAGCACTGCAAAAAAAAAAAAGTACCAAAAAAATACATGTGGTACCAAAAAAAAAAAGGAAGAGTAGTTTCTGCTATAAAAAATCAGGAGCTCAGCCAAAACTGGTCTCCAGCTAAAGCTTCAGCTCCTCAAGCAAACTTTTGGCCTCAGCCGTCAGAGTTTCCAAGGCACGCTTCTTCAGGAACTTGCCATGAGATGCTGGCGAATGCCGTAACCCTTTTTTTACATCGGAAAGCTTTTCCCCAGCAGTTTGCCATTGCTCGTTTTCTAGAGTCCTCCTCTCAAGAACTTGACCGGCATCTGCAACCCTGCGAATCAGAGTACTCTCCCTGTCACGAGCCTCTGTTATAGCAGTCCACTTAGCATCAACTTGTGCCTTCAAATGCTCGAGATGCTTCCTGGCCATTTTTACCTCTCCATCAAGGATGTCAAGGTCGCGCTTTAATCCAAGGATGACTAGCTCTTCCTTATTCTTCTCTCGGACTACCTGCTTCCTGCTCTGTGTAGCCTCATTCAGGTCGGACTTAGCCTTATCAGCAGGGTCCAAGAATATCTCCTTGAAGAATTGGTCGTCAGGGAAATCCATGGTCTCAAACCACTTGTCACCCAGTGCAATGATCCTATCAACGATCGCCCTGGTACCTGTGACATCCAGACCAACCTCTTCGGTATTAGTGAGAATCTCCTGTACATGTGGGATCATGCCAAATCCTGCGTCCAAGTGTCCAGAAAGGAGAGTCTTGATCCAAGAACTCAAAACCCGAGCCAGCACCTTCTTCGCAAATTGAAGAGACGAACTGAATGAAGATTCACCATTCTCCGCTGATCGGCTGCTCATGTCATGTCCCGTTGGAAGAGTAACAAAAGAACTCTTTCCACTTGGAGCCACTGGAGAAGGAATCTCAGCACGAGGTATCTCCTCTATCGCGTTAGAACTGGTTGTAGGAGTCTCTACCTCCGGATCGACCTCTGGCATCCGTTGCTCTGGTTCTCAAGAAAGCGATGGACTCTCTTCTGTCACTTCAAAACCTGCAAATGAAACACAAAAGGTATGAATATGATCCTGTTAAAAAAAAAATCATCAGGGTCATCACTACAAAGTACCTTCTTCGACGACTGGCGGAACACTCTCTTCCTCCATGAACTCATCGGAAGCATCATCAACATTTGCGTCCATTGATGGTTCAAAGTCATCGGAATCCTGTGGCAAGTCAGCTGACAAGAAAAGTGTTAGCAAATCAAGTCGCAGGCAAAAAAAAAAAAAAAAAAAAAGAGAGAAAGCGAAAGAAGTTATACCAATTGGAGATTCTGGAATCATTCCAGAGTCCCTCGGTTCTTCTTCAGATGCCATAACCGGCTCCATCACCGCCTCATCGGTCGGAACCTCAGGCATCGGCAAGTCTTCATCCTCTGTTAAAAAAAAAAAAAGAAGCAGCAGCAGGGTGAGAAAACAAATCAGAACATGAAAAGCCCCATGAAAGAAGCAGAAAAAGAAAAAGGAAGAATCATACCTTCACCAATGGTCTCTTCTCCACGGCTCCTCTTCTCTGGAGGCTCGTCGACAGCCTCTGGCACCTCCTCGTTGATGGTAAGAGGGATTTCTATGTCAGGAGAGTCCTCATGTGGCCCCTCGCTGCGATGATGACTCCTCATCTTCTTACCTCTACGGGTTCGCTTCCTAGAAGAACCCGCCCCACTATCAGAGTCAGGTTTCTCACTTGACTCCTCACTGGATGATCTACGTCTGCCAGTAGACTCCGCTGAAGCTCGCCTCTGTGCCGCTTGCATCCAAGCGTCGAGCTCAGCTTCCTCCTGTTCTAGCTGCTCCAAAGCCTCATCAGGTACTTCCCGAACAGCTTCAGAACCAATGACGCCCCGGTCATCTAGAAAGCCTATCTTGTGCTTCTCTCCAGAAAGGAAGGCCCAAACTTCCTCTCGCCGGACGCCATCCGACTTTCCAGTACCTTTCCCCGAAGACAGCTTTACATCAAGCTCCTTCTTGGAAAGCCCCCGATATGCCAAAAAGCTCTCCGCGAACCACTTCGTGAAGCCGGCAGTTCGGAAAGTCGACAGCTCAGGATAAGAAATCGTGGCAGTAGTGTCTTCAGCACTATAAAAAGCCCATGCATTTCTGCCATCCTGCAAACCTCCAAAACGCTTCACCATACTCGAAGGCGCTCCAATAACGCCTTGAGAGAAGCCCAACTGAAGTGTAAAGCGAGAAGGTACATACGGCTGAATGTCGACGAAAAGATGTCTACGGTACACCATCGTGCCGACTCGTATGCTGAAAAGCCACTCCTTCTCTGCATTGGTCAAAGGGTAATGCCTTCCCGACCCTGCTCTGGTAGAGTCTCGGGAGGCACCAAAATCAAAAGTCTTCTTCCGCAACTCCGGAGAAAGCTTAACTGAAGACTGCCCCATCTCGACGTCCCTGAACCGTCGGATCCTCATGCGGGCAAACAAAAGTGATTCGGATACGGCTTTTCCCTTAGCCAATCGAATCATCAGAGGATCATCATCCTGTGCAGCACCCAGCTGGTGGAAGCCAGGACAGTGGTATACAAACCACGAATAAAAGATATGGGCTGAAAATACCCTATTCATAGGGAGCCTAAGCCGAACCAAAAAAGCAGCAGCCTGTAGTTCGGTACACAAGTAGGAGTAAAGAGCAGGCACCAAAGCAAGCCACTCTCCAAACGCCATCTGACAAGCCGGAAAAATACAATGCGGCCTGATGTGCGTCCCATCTCCACCAGCAAACACAGCCTCACCTAGCCAATACGTGAGGTAAACAGCAAGATCTCTCCGCAGTGCAATGTCAGAACAAATGACATCTGTGCTCGCGAAGAAACCCTTCAACTCTTCCTGCATGGCCGAAGTCTCCTTCCTGTCTTCCCGGGTCATGCTATCAGAAGGTTCTCCACCGTCAAAGAAGTTGAAGAATGAAGAGCCATAACTCTTCCAGCTGCTGGACCTTACTTTTGAGCCCTCCTTCTCCTTCAAAAAATCATAGAAGGCGACGAGCTGAAAGTATAGGAGCCTGAACTCCTCTGACTGCTCCTCAAGGATGCTGGCAATCGGCATGAACTCCTCGTAGAGTTTGCCAAGGATAGGCAATCCAGTAATGGCGCTCAACTCCTTCAAGGAAAAACCAATCTCACCATTCGTTACAACGAAGGTATTGGTCTGAGGGAGGAAAGACTCCAACATAGCCATGAAGGCATCGTCAGAAAAAGCCACAGTCTCCCTAAAAGCGCGGACTGCATCAAATATCCCGGCTTCCTTCAAAACAACGCCCCCAATCAGCAAGGTGTGGTCAGTCCATGACTTCCAATCGGAGTCAGCATTAAAACGGCCACGAAGTCGAAAAGGCTTCACCCAAGTACTGCCGTCACCGCTGAAAACACCAAGGCCCACCGGTCCCAAATCGACCGATGGATAATCAGAGCCCTGATAGCTGCTGGCTGGCATCAACATGTCCATTTGGGCAGGCGACTTCTCCGCATATCCAGAGGGACCGCCAACAAAAACCCCGGTCTTGATCACACTTGTCCTCTTCACCCAGCTCGGAGGATCTTCCCTCTTAGGGCACGTGGGAGAAAGGCTCAGGATCGAGATGGTCCGGTCAAAAGACGACCGGGTAGAAATAGTTCTCTCCTCACCATTTGCTGTGTAAGAGAACTTAAAACATCTCCTTTGGTATGTCAAGTCGTCAGGGACTGCATCACCGAAGAAGAAAGTAGGCTTGAGCACAACGCTCTGATCGTCCGTAACCCAGGGACGGCTGCTTACCATGATTTTATAGAACTCCTCATCCTTGAGAGCGATCAATTGCTGTCTCATCTCATCACGATTGAGGGAATCGCACTCTTCCAAGTTCTTCTCAACAAACTGGACCTTCTCCCAGGCCTGCTGAACGGCCACATTAGAAGATCTGGCGGATCGACGAGGTACGCTTGTAGCAGGCTCTTTACCCTTGTTCGTTCTGGAGGAACCACCTGCAAAGGTTGGAAAAGAAGAAAAAAAAAAGATCATCATCAAAATGATAGGATTTCGCTAAAAGACAATCTGGCGAAATTTTGGCATGGTTTCGGGGCAATCCCGAAGAAAAGGGAAATACCCCGAAAGAAATAGAAAGTTTGAAGATGGGCTCAACATCGCTGCGAGCTCCAAAACTCCAAACTTTCGAAACCTCAAAATCTCCGCAAAATCAAGAAGGGCTCAACATCGCTGCGAGCTCCAAATTCCCAAATTTGCAAAGATTTTCAGGTATGTTATCATGCTCTTAAAATTCAATCTACAAAAAATACATGCATGAACATCTAGATTTGCATAAAAACACATTATCATGATGAGCAAAAAATAAAAAAAAATAAAAAAAAGAAGAAGAAAGAAAACGTACAAAAAGAAAAAAAAGAAAGAAAGAAGCACGAAAAAAAAAAAAAAAAAACAGAAATCACGTGAAAAAAAAAAGAGAAGAAGAATAGAAAAAAAAAAAAAAAAGAATAGAAACTTTCTTTTTTTACCATCCTATTCTCTACATGGAGTTTTCTTGAAAGAAAAAGAGAGAAAACTTACTTGAAGCCATTGATGGAGAAGAAGAAGAAAAAAGCTTGAAGATCCTTGAAGAAGAAGAACTCTTGGTCTTGGAGCTCTCTTAAGATTGTTGCAAAAGAAAGCAATAAGAGCAAGAGATCTAGCCTCCTCCTTGCTTTTATAGAAGAGAGCAAATCAAAGAAGGAAACAAAAAAGAAAGGTAAGTGCTACTAATCAGTAACCTTACCAAAAGAGAAGGAATTAGAAAGATTCTTTCCCAAAAAGAAAGATGTCTTTGAGAGATTTTCTCCCAAAATCAATCAATGAGAGATTCTCTCCAACAAAATAGGAGATTGGAGATTCTTTCCCAAAAAGAAAGATACCTTGAGATATTCTCTCCCAAATTAAGGGAATATGAGAGATTCTCTCCCATAAAGATATTTTTAGATATTCTCTATCCAAATGAGATATCTTTAGATATTCTTTACAAAAATGGCCCCACATGAGATCTAAGCCATCCTAAAAAGTTTAAGGTCCCATGGGCTAGCCCATATGAGCCAGGTTTGACCACCTAGGCACTAAAAAAAAAAAAAACGGGCTTTTAGTTAGAAAAAAATAATCCCTCTTACCAAGAGCATACAATAATGGTTCCATGCCTCTTTTGAGTTGATTGAACCATACAAAAAAAATTTTCCAAGCCCCATGAGCTTCCAAAGAATCAAACCATCCAGCCTCATATACCAAATTGAGCCAAAATCTTGTAATTGACATTCCACAAAAATCCAAACCACTCAAATGGACCCACACAGTCCCAAAGAGTGACCAAAAACAAAATCCTGGTCCTCTAACTTGCCACATACAGCTTGTTAGGTCACAAGACCAAAACCAAAAACCAAATCATGATCCCCTAACTTGCCACATACAGCCTGTTAGGTCTACAAGATCAAAACCAAAACCCGACCCCCTAACCTGCCACATACAGCTTGTTAGGTCACAAGGTCAAAAACAAAAGCCCAAATCCACATCCCTGATGTCATCTTCAAAACTTTGCCTCGAGATGGTACTTGATTCCTTTCATTACCATAAAATTCCCCTGGAAGCTCAAAGGCTACACTACCAAAGGAAAGATTGCTCAAAGACTCTTGGTCAAGATACAACCTCTCCTTCAAAAATCTCTTCGAGGCACATCGACTACAAAAGTCAAGCAACTCGTCGCTGTACCTCGAGGGGGCATTTGTTGACACCAAAAATGTCACTTTGCCTCTTCAACATCAAGAAAGCTGCATGAAGTCGCAACCTGCCATAAATAGGCAATGCAATTTCTCCAAAAAATCAAATCTTGTCAGAATCAAACAAAAACTGCAAGATCCTTCAAGATAGCCAAGAGAAGAGTACACATGAAGTTTCGGGCCATTTCAGAATCATTTGGCGTAACTTCGCTTCTCCGACAGCTAAAATGGCGCTCCCAGTGGCGACATCATCGGAGACGTCAAAACTTCGATCAGAGCCTACGGATGACTCCAGCATGTCTCAAAAGGGCTCCATGCCAAATTTCAAGTCAAACCGACAACGTTTGACCTTCCATCAATGCTCGAGCAGCAAAATCAAGCCTCCCAGCGGCGGGAACCACCGAAGCCTTCGCTCATCAAACCAAGTGCATGAGTGGCTTCAACATGCTTCCAAAAGGCTGCACGTCAAATTTCAGGTCATTCCGACAACGTTTGACCAGGTTTCGATGCTCCGAGAGAAAATCAAGCCTACGGCGGCGGAGCAACCCGGGACCATAACATCCAAAACGGAGCCCATGGAACGTCTCAAAATGACTCCAATAGGCTCCCCGTCAAATTTCAGGTCAATCGGACATCGTTTGGCCACATATCAAAGCTCGGCATTTTCCCCGCAGCAAAATCAAGTGAAGCATCGACGGGACCCCAAACGGCTTCAAAACTCAAACAAAAGCCTATGGTTGGTCTTATTTATTGCTCAGGAGGCTCCACCTCAAATTTCAGGTCATTCCGACATCGTTTGACTAAGTTTCAGCTTCTGGCGGAAAATCAGCAGCTCTACGCGACAAAGTCTTCGGCTTTCCCGGAAAATTGGAAACTTTGCACTCTAAAAATGCAAGGATTCTCATCAGGTTTTCTACAGGGAAATCAATCCAATAAATGAGAAGAAATATCAAGAAAAATACAGAAGAAAACGACGACGAAAAAGACCGCAAAACGGACCAAAAAAGGGGGAAAAAACCCCAGGGTCGCAGCCCGCGACCCTGGCCCAGGGTCGCCGGCCCATGGTCGCCGGCAACCATGGCCCCATGGTCGCCGGCGACCATGGAAGTCCGGGTCACCGGATTTTTCGCCGGTGACCCGTTTTTTCCGTCCCTTTTCGCGTTTCACGCACTTTGGCCCCTGTGGTTTCCTGAAAATGTGATTTTTAGTGCTTGAAATTGACTCATATCCGACGACATCTCAGATCCGCCGTCAAAAGCATAAAATCATCAGTGATCGCTCCAAGATCGCCGACCGGTTGACCAAGAAAGTGCACTTTCTGTCCGACCGATCGTGAAATCGACAAGACAGATGTCACCGGCCCGCTGCTAGCTATCAATGTCTGAAGTTACATGTTCATCCGATGTCGATCAGCATGTAGATCCATCGATGATCATCGCCAGAAGAATTCCAGAAGACACGGCATGGCCCGCGACTCTTCGACTGCTCGGCGACCATTTAATACAGTTAATTGACTAGCTTTATTACAGTCATTAATTCATTTCTTTGGACGGCCCAATAAGAAGCAAGCATTCGGGAGTTACAAATCAAGAGATTCATGGCACTTAAACCTTGAAACTCCTCCCATCATGGCGATTAAATGCCCTCAATCTCCACCGGCCAATCAGAAGCCAAGATCCAGGAGTTACAAAATAAAGGAAGTAAACCTTGTAACTCTTCCATTTATGTAGCTTTATGATAATTAAGGCTCATAAACCCTCATAAACCCTCCTAAATGGCTACCAGAAAGCCTATAAATAGGAGAGCACCCCAAGCATTCCAGAGGACGGCAAAAAAAGCACGACAGATCCAGAAATCTGAGAGAAAGAAAAAGAGAGAAAACTCTGCTGAAGTTCTGCACCAGCCACCACTACAAGGTGATAAAAGTCCCTTGGGGGGTACTCCCCCCCCCAAGGTCCTTGCCTTCTCCCGCTGCCTCCAATGGCTTAGACGTGGCTTTTCAGCCCGTCTACTTAGCTTTTTATTGGACATAGGACCTTCTCTTGGTCTTTGTCCTCTAAAAATCTGAGGTTATAGCCAAGCCAAGCGAATCAAGAGCATCCTCTGTTCTCATCTGCATGGATGATGGCAAAGCCCATACATGGCTTGCGACCGTCAATCTGAACGAGTCCCCCACAATCTCCTGAGAAGTTAGATCCTCCTTTTCTTGCTTTTCATTGTAGTTTGTATTTTTCTAAAAGAGACAAAAATCACAACTCTTGTCTTTCATTATTGATGAGAATTGTAAATCGGCTATAAACGCCAAAATCGGCCATAAATGCCAAACAAAATCGCCTTTCACGGCAAACCAAGAAAATGTCTCTTTTCTTAAATATTTGTGCAATGGAAAACTTGAAAGAAGTTGATTTCCTTTTTACTTGCGAAGGTTGATCTTCGGATTACCACTTGCAATTCCAAGTAAAATAGAAAATCTGGCACACCCACACAAAGAAATGTTGATGCACGCTTCATGCCCCCAGGGCGCGAAAGGGCCGGACCCGACGGACTCCCACGTCCGCCGACCCCGGTAGTACCCTCGGCATCGGAGCGCGTTCCATCAAACGCCGAGATGGAAAGCTGGAAGCGAGACCGAGACCGAGACCAATTGGCACTTTTGCCGAAGTGGGTTTTTTGCCGAGGCCAAGGGCTGAGGTTGGCACTCATGCTTTTGCCGAGGCCGGGACCTGAGGTAGGTCGTCTTGGGGAATAGCCCCACACAGCTTCCAATACCTTCACCTCGATATATAGTAATTCCAATACCGTCACCTCGATATATAATAATTAATCTTTGTAGGATGTAGCAAAACTGCTCACAAGATTGGTTTTTCTTCTCTGCACAATGCACAAGTTATGACAGTTGTATTTTAGAGTTATACATGGATAAGTTTGATACTTTCAATCTTTTCTGATTTTGAGACTAGAGTTTTCAATTAATTATATGTGAACTTTGAATTATTGATGCCTTGATTAATGTTGTGCTTTTTAAATTGAGCATGGTTCCAGGTTGTTAGGAGTATAATCAATTTATAAAAGTTTAGGATCCTCAACTATCGTTACCTTATTTTAAGGAGATTTTCTCGTCTGCCCCCCTCAAATGGGTCTGTGCCACCGGTGGAGGCAACATAAATTCTTTTAAACAAGGATTACTTCATTTATATGCAAATCTATAGATTCTATTCCTTAAAAGCTAGAAAATGGTTGCTAATCTATCTATATATCTATTGGAATGTGGTCTCCATTCGTTTAACCACAGGCCTCCAAAGTTCCATCCCTCAATTCATAACATAAATGAAAACAGCTGTCATGATTTGCTATTTCTCCATTCTCCACTCTCTTCTAAACTAACTTAGGTCCCACTACGTAACTGATATGATACTGATACTGGAAATACAGATAAAATTGATTTTGTTCCTAAAACACGTCTTTTCCCTCTCTCTAATCAGACGCTGGATGGTGGGCCAAATATGGCCCACCTCGCACGGGTCCATCACCTACTAGGTCGCCCGTGGGTCCTCCTTCGGATCCATGGATCAGATGAGTCATCTGGTGGCTCACTTGGGTCTCGGTATCAACGCAAGAAAATTAAGTCCTCACCGAATCCTCCCAACCAAACACCCTGGAATAATCAGAACTAAACACCCAAATAAATTCAAATCTCCTGAAACAAACAACTTAAGTCCTTGACCAGATCGGTGATCGGATCGTGGGTCCCCCAACAATCTGCTGTAAAACTGATTTTGTTCCTAAAATATGTCCTCTCCCTCTATCTGGTCAGACGCTAAATGGTGGGTCAAACAGGGCCCACCTTGCACGGGTTCACCACCTACTGGGTCGCCTATGCGTCCTCCTTTGGATCCACAGATCAGATGGGTCATCGGGTGGCCACTTGGGTCCTGGTATCAATGCAAGAAAATCAAGCCCTCACCGAATCCTCCCAACCAAACATCTTGGAATAATCAGAACCAAACACCCAAATAAATTCAAATCATCCTAAACAAACAACTTGGGTCCTCGACCATATCGGCGATCAGATCAACCAGTGGGTCCCATAACAATCTGCTGCAAAATTGATTTTGTTCCTAAAACACGTCCTCTCCCCTCTTTGATCAGACGCTGGATGGTGGGCCAAACAAGGCTGGAACTTGTAAAATATTAACTATATTTGATTTAGGGATCTACTCCTCCATTGTAGAATATGTGATTTTCATTAAGAACTTTATAGCAATTACAATTTTCTCTCACACTCTTCTAACCTAGTTCTGGAACAGGGCTCCAGAATACCCAAAAATAACTCTTAAATTCTATTAATTAGGAAAAGAAGAGAAAGAGGAGAGAGAGAGTAATAGTGGACATCCAAAGGGAGGGGATTCCTCCCGTATGCTACTTTTTGGTTCCTTTTATATCTCCGGTCATCTATCAGATACATTGAAACTGGACATCTTCTCTGCAGATTTGATTTTTCTTCATTGATAAGGTATATCTTTTATCCTTTTTTAATTTGAATGAGGTGGAAGCTTCTGGAAATCTATGAGTGGCTTGGCTAATCTTTAGATGGGTCACACAAGTGATGTGTAGCAATTTATTATCAACTATATGGATTTAATTGCAATCCCGTCTAAAAATAAAAATGAAAATCTCCGGGCCCATAACTTTGTCAATATAGCTCTGATTTGCATGTTCTTGGGCTCCACAGGTATCTACTCTAACTAAGCTTTCCAACGGTAGATAAATTTCATCGATCCAACGGTCGGATTGAAAGTTATGGCCATTTGAAGATGAGTTATCTAGAGAAAAACGGGATTAACTTTTAAAATTTGATTTGCAATGGATTCTATCTCCGGACAACTTTCATTTTTGAAAGGACATCAGATGTGGATGATTCAAACTCTTCTTCTTTTGTTCCAATCAGAATTGTAATCTTTGAATTATCAAGACCCTGCCATGTGAGACATTTCATCTGCTTGAACAATGGGCCATATGAAAAGTCTTTTACTATAGTTAGGACTCTTCAATTGACATGATGGGTGGACCCCTCTTTTGATTAATTTGCATATGGCTTGTGTGTGGGGTCTACATGGTGAATTCTTCAATTTACTTCAATTCAGCAGTGCACGGCCCAGGATGACAATGTATGCTTGAAAGTGGGTTCCAGGATAGAGGCCTGTAATTTTCATTTTCTGCACATTCTAATTTAACACATCAAATAATGAAGAGCCCATATTGAAGCGGGACCTTCTCGGACAGAGTTCTACTCCAACTGGGACTCTTCGGAGAAAATTTGCAAAATATTCTAAGTTAATGTAGAAAATGTATGAAAAGTATGAAAATTCAGGTTCCTAGGTGAAAATGCATGAAATGATGAAATTATATGAATAATGATGCAGTTCACCTAATTAAATCCCTAATTCATCTTAAAATGATACGTAAATGTGCA
Organism: Umbellularia californica; assembly: GCA_028538565.1. Classification (NCBI taxonomy): domain Eukaryota; kingdom Viridiplantae; phylum Streptophyta; class Magnoliopsida; order Laurales; family Lauraceae; genus Umbellularia; species Umbellularia californica. The sequence goes on from JAPQWN010000007.1 coordinate 19,946,650, forward strand.
AATTCATGAACTTAACACACCCCCCAACCAGCATTTTGCTAGTCCCTTAGCAAAAGTTGCGAGCAAAAATGTTTGAAGTTCTTTGACCTAATTTAAGAAAATAAAATAAATGTGAAAACAAAACCACTTTCGCTAGTATTCTCGGTTGCATTTAGCGTTTGCAACAAGCCCTTAAACCCCTAGGTTCCCCCTAGTGGACGAGTTGTGCCTCGTGAGGGTTTGCAGTGAATATACCCACAAAATTCTTTTTTTTTTTTTTTTTTGAAAAGATGTTTAAAACCTATCAAAATCTAGGGAAACTTTTTCCAAGAGAAAATCTATTGACACTGACTATTCTCGGTTCTCGGAATTTTCAAAGACAAATCTTAAATTCGGTTCACCAATCCCATCTTTTGGTCAGAAATTCTTGAAATCATGCTAATTGATCGTGTACGGTGAAGAGCATGTATACGAAATAAGCATTAAATGATCCACCAATAATTTCCATGAATATATATATTAAATTCTGGGCCGCCTAAACTTAGCAAAGAAAAACAATCTTCATCTCAAGGCAATAATGAAGGCTTTCGCACTACTATTTTTTCAAAGGATGCAAATATTCTTTTTTCAAACACACATGTGAATGTGCAATGTCTAAGTTCCTTAAGCTTTCTAATTAACCTATGTAACGAGCATTAGGCCAGTGACTTCCAAACCAGATCAGATAGCTTTAGGGGCACTGGGTATGTAAATACCCCTAAGGGCTTACTAGCTCGGGTTAAAAATGCTACAAATCCAAACTAGTCACAAAACTTTTTATTCTTTTCAATACTTTTAACTAAACACTTTTTTATATTTTCTTTTTTTTTTCTCTCTTTTTTTTCTTTTTCTTTTTCTCTTTCTTTTTCTTTTTTTCTTTTTTTTTTTTTGCGGTCTGCAACAATAGGCAGCCCTTTTCATATATCCACCCGTCAAACCAGGAAGCTCTGTACACTAAGGGTCGATTTTTCTCTTTTTTTTTTTAATTATCAAAGAAAAACGAAAATCATAGCTTCACATTCAAAACCTTGAAAACGTATACAATCTATGTAAAAGTGAGGGATCGAAATTCAACACTTTTCCAAAAACTTTTTCCGTAAATAAAATAGTGAACCGTTGTTTTCTTTTGCCCAAAATAAATATCTTTTGGCTAATAAAAATTCTCTTGGAGGTTTCCCTCTAACAAATTTTTTTTAACTCTTAAAAAACGAAAAAGAAAATGTTGAATGAAAATTGAACAAATGATTACACGTCAAGTTCTAATTCACACCCTCAAACCTAAATTCAACATTGTCCTCAATGTTATGAATGCATGTGTAATGTGAAAATGAATAATAAGGAAAATTGAAAAATATTACCATGTGGGGTGATTGCAAAAGAATGTGATCAACCAGCTCAATTACCTTCCAAAATTGGGTTGCCTCCCAAACAGCGCTAAGTTTAATGTCGTCAGCCCGACATGACAAATTGGGTCTTCCAGAAGGATATCCTCAATGTTTTTATCCTCTAGTTCCAGAAACGGTTTTAACCTTTGACCATTCACCTTGAAAACATCCCCATTCTTGGGATTTTCAATTTCCACAGCACCATAAAAGTAAACAGTCCTGACAATGAATGGATCAGTCCACCAGGTTTGTAACTTCCCTGAAAACAGGTGTAACTAGTAGTTATACAAAAGGACTTTCATACCCGGTTCAAAAGATTTTCTTAAAATTGACTTATCATGGTTTAACTTCATTCTTTCCTTGTAGATTCTGGCATTCTCATAGGCATCATTTCGAAGTTCTTCCAACTCATTGAGTTACAATTTGCGTAAAATATCTGCAATGGGTAAGTCAAAATTAAACTTCTTAATGCCCAATAAGCTCTATGCTCCAATTCAACAAGCAAGTGACAAGCCTTACCGTAGAACAACCTATATGGGGACATCCCAATAGGGGCCTTGTAAGCGGTTCGAGAGGCCCACAGTGCATCGATCAATTGCAAAGATCAGTCTTTTTGAGTGGGATTGACCGTCTTTTCCAGAATTTGTTTAATTTGCCTATTTGAAATTTCTGCTTGGCCACTTGTTTGTGGGTGATAAGGTGTAGCAACCTTATGGGTGACAGAATATTTTTTTAACAGATGCTCAAAGGGACGGTTGCAAAAGTGAGTGCTTCCGTCACTAATGATCGCTCTAGGTGTACCAAAGCGAAAAAAGATATGATCTCACACGAACTTAATCACCGCATGATGGTCATTCTTCTTTGTCGGCATGGCTTCTGCCCACTTGGAAACATAGTCTACTGCCAACAAAATGTTAAGATTTCCAAAGGAATTTGGAAATGGCCCCATGAAGTCAATTCCCTACACATTAAAAATTTCTACAGCAAGTATAGGATTCAAGGGCATCATGTTCATTCGATTGAGCTTGCCAAGCTTTTGACACCTCTCACAGTTGAAACATAAAGTGTGGCAATCTTTAATGATAGTGGGCCAGTAAAATCCACATTGCAAAACTTTTGCGGCTGTCTTTTTCGATCTAAAGTGGCCCCACAAGCATGATCATGGCAGAAGGAAATGACCGAGTAATGGTCATGATCAGGAATGCATCTCCTGATGATTTGGTCCAGCAGTACTTAAAAAGAAATGGGTCATCCTAGAAAAGTACTTGACCTCAGCTAAAAATTTTGATCGATCTTGTTTTGACCAATGGGCGGGCATCTCCCCAGTAACAAGGTAATTGATTATATCTGCAAACCAGGGGATTTGATTATATCTGCAAATCAGGGGATTTGAGAAATACTGAGCAATTGTTCATCAGGAAAACTTTCTTTCAGTGGGACTACATTTGATGGCTCTAAAGGTATCCTCAAAAGATGGTCTGCTACAACATTTTCACATCATTTTTTATCTCTTATTTCCAAATCAAACTCTTGTTGCAGAAGGATCCACAGAATCAATCGGGCTTTTGCATCTATTTTGGACAGAAGGTATCTCAAGGCTACATGATCCGTGTAGATGATGACTTTGGACCCTATCAAGTAGGACCGAAATTTCTCTAAGGCAAAAATCACAGCTAGCAATTCTTTTTCAGTGGTTGTATAATTTAACTGTGCATCATTGAGGGTCCTACTAGTATAGTAAATCACATGAGGTAACTTCCCAACCCGTTGACCTAAAATAACTCCAATAGCAGTATCAGATGCATCACACATTAGCTCAAATGGAATGGTTCAGTCAGGTGGCTGAATTATAGGGGCTGAAGTTAGTTCCTTTTTCAGTCTTTCAAAAGCCTTTAGACACTTCTCGTCAAATTCAAACGGGGCCTCTTTTGTCAGTAATTGGAATAAAGGTTTAGCGATTTTACTGAAATCCTTGATGAATCGATGATAAAAATTAGCATTGTCCAGGAATGATCGAATCTGCTTAACTGATTTTGGTGGTGGCAATTTGGAGATCAAATCAATTTTTGCTTTGCTGGGTTCCATGATAGAGGCCTGTAATTCTCATTTTCTGCACATTCTAATTCAACACAAAAACTAATGAAGAGCCCATATTGAAGCGGGACCCTCCTGGACAGAGTTCTACTAAAATTTTATTTTTTTAATTTCATGACTCAAATTTAGATAATGTCAAATGACTCTAGTCAACACTATTTTTTGAACTTTTTTTGCCTCATATCCCATGATATCATGGGATTTATCAATTTATGTATCATATATTTTTTACAACTAGCGAACAAATTCATTTTTTATAAAAAGAAACCGACATTTTGTGAAAAGTAAATACACATTTGATTACCATTTCTCAAGTTTCATCATTTGGAAAAAAAAAATGTTCTTAAGATGCTGCATAAATGCCATGATATCATGGGATTCGGAGAAAAAAAGTTTTAAAATGAAAGTTGACAAGAGTCAAACTGACTCTGGAGAAAAAAGGTTTTAAAAAGAAAGTTGACAAGAGTCAAACGAGTCTGATGACATTACTTGAATTATAATAATGAAATTGGAACATCTCAATTTAAGGGGGACTAATATGTCAAAACCTCTAAATAGTATCACCATCATTTACCAGATCTACTGGTTGCCAAAGAAGTACAAGAGAAATTTTTCTTGTTCTCAACATTCCCAGTGTATTAACTTCAAACGAAGCAAATACTAACTTTGCACAGAAGAGAAGGGAACATCAAATTCTCTACGGATATAATGGAAATCTGAAACCAACAGGCCCGTGGTGTGACACCTTTGGTAAATCACCGGTGCTATTTACAGCATATTGTCAATCTTTGAAGGCAGACGCCGGAAGAAATTAAGCGGCACAGATGGTAGGCTCTGTCGGAACCATGGGTGCCGCATCTTATAAAAGCCTACCACAACAATAATGACGTGGTAGGGTGTCACAAATAGCACCAATGCAGATGCAATGCAGAATATCACAAATATTGCTGTAGCAACTGGATCTCTCCAACTGAGGAATGCTAGGACTCGCTCCCCTTGTGTTGCCACATCACCCACCACAGTCTGTATCCTTCCAGCCACACTACGCAGGCGATCATACCTCATGCGCACAAGCTCTGGGGTTCTAGTTGACGGGAATGTGTCAAACTCTTCATCAAGCTCGTCAGGATACACCGCCTCTGCATAAGAGATCTTCGTATTCATGTGTGGAGGATAACGTGGCCGCCACCTGTAATTCCATATCCCTAGCAAAGACATATATAAAAGCAACAATGGCAGTATGAGTTGATTGAAGTACATGAGCATGACAAAGAGCACATGAACAAGCGCTGTTGTCACAGGGCTCTTCCATGTACACACATCTCCAAACCATTTACCCACAGCGAACAACCCTGAAAACACCGACATCAAACGGAAGAAATTTGCCTTGCTCCTACGCATACTCCACAGGTGCGAGTCAACATCAGACATGTATTCGATCACCTCCTTCCGCAGAGGTGGCTCTGCCCGACTCAGCCGAGCGGCCACAATGTTGACGGCTTGGTAGCGCAGTGCATCTTGCTGTACCACTGTCAGGGGCCTTATGTAATGCATCTTTGGTAGCAGGGGGCGCGAATATATATGCATCATGTTCACCAATGATGTGCATGAAAATCTTATTGCCAGATGCAGCTCTCCCATCTTCTTGACGCCGGAAGGGTGTAGGACCAACAACGGATATGAATGTGTGTAAACTCGGCCTGTTTCAAGTGTAGAGAGACGTATCCTGACCTTGCCAATCTTCATATCGTTGTTGTTGCTGGTGGTATTTGAACTGCCAAGTTGGCTATTGTCAAATAAACCTACTGTGAGGACTGTGGCCGGATCGTACACATCCCATGTGTGCTGCTCATCGAACTTGGGGGTGAGGCTGTTGACAATGGTACGCGTTCGCACCCATTCATCCCCATATCTTGCCACACAGAAAGCATCCGATGTACCTCTCCCATCCCTTGTCTTCGTCGGGTGAAGCCCCTCGGCTCTCAGGATGCCAAGCTTCAAGACACCAATTGGCGGGTTCCAGAGCTCCTTTGCAGTGGGACGTAGGTCACTGCTGTAGTGTGGGGACTCATCCAGTACATGGTAGCCACCCTCTAGGCAGAGACTGAGAAGAAGGGAGCCAGGCAACTCTTCTTCTTCTTTCAACTGATCGACATCCACAGCAGCAACAGGCTTCTCAAGCTGGTACCGCTTCTTTGCAATCACCCTGTTGTCAACACGCTTTTCAATGGAACTGAGTGGTATGACAACCCGTCCAATCACCTCGACCCTGTTGGGTCCCTCAAAATCCTCGACTGAAAGAATCAGATGATCTTCGAAAGGCTCAGCAGCAACGAATAACAAATCTTCATTCCATAGTGGATTAAATTCCGGGGCATGAACAACCTTTGTTCTCAACACCTGGTTACCTATCTGTGCCTTCACACGGACTTCCGGGATTCGGCTCTTTTCAGCTACAACCAAGTGCTCTGCCTGTATGACTTCCACACGCACATACCACAAGCTCGGAGAAAAGTAGACCTGTGGTCTTATGCACGCAGCCATTGGGCCATCCACAAGTGCAGCAGCAGCATCCGTGTCCCATGCATCATCGAATGCCTCATCGGCCCGCGTTCCCATCCAGACGGCAAGCATCAATTCACCTTTCGTCTTCTCCCCCGTCTGCTTGTCCTCAAGTCGATGCCACTCCGGTGCTAGGGGATCCTCTGGTGGAATGCGTGTCAGAACTCCATTGAGGTCAAACCTAATGATGCCCAAAGGTTCATCATCATTAGGATGAACCTTGTCCTTGACCACAACTTCAATGACTTTACTTCGCATCTGGTCCCTTGAGAAGGTAAGCACCTCATTCCAGACAGCATCTTGCCGCTGCTTCTCAAAGGGCTCTGTCCTTGCTCTGTATTTTCCTACCCTCACTTCAACAAAAGGATCGAGACTCCCTGAAATTTCTTCCATCGCAAGGAGCTCACGTGCCTTCACAACACGTACGAAAAGGTACTGCATCTTCTCAACAAGGTCAATGGTACTAGTAGGCATGTCAGCAATCCCCATGAAACGAGACCCAACAACCTGTTCTCTCCCAAGATAAGGGCTTATCTCTTTAAGTCTACAGTCAACTCGCTCCAGTGATGATGCTGGGTACATTTGGATGGTCTTTGGTGGCTCAGATTTTAACCCGTGAAGTGAATACTCCACCAGCTCTTGAGACATTGGCGTTGAAGAGTGCTGCTGGTTCTGGTTGGTGCAGCCTGGCTCAGCTCCATCATTGGACACAGGGGCTGTGGTTGGCATTGGATTTGGGACATGAACCTGAGGTTGGGTGGTCTGGCTTGCAAGTAGGTCAGGTCTCGCAGAGGGATCAATTGCTGGAAGCAGGTTTGAGGAGGGCTTCAGAGTTGGGTCATCAGTCAAATAGACCATGAGGGCCAGTTCTCCTTTCACAGTCACACGCGAGAACGAGAACGTGCTAGGCTTCTCTAAAGGGTAGTGAGAGATGACCGCATCAGGTGCTGGGACGAATGATCTATCAGTTAGGTGGACCTTTCCAAGGATGATGGGTTTAGAGCTGATGCCTTTGACTTTGATGTTTCTGCACACATAGGCATCAAGATGGAGATTGGAGAGACAGCTTGGGTCAGATATGTTGAAGTAGAGGGCCTCTTTCCACACAGGGTCGAGATCTTTCTCTCTGATGGTCGTGAGGGCCGTACGAAGCCTTTGTCCATCAAAGCGGAGCTCAACGAAATGGTTAGAAGTGCCTTTGCCATCTTCGGGCATGAGGTTGTGAGCACTAACAACCTCCACACATAGTTTAAGGCTGTTCATGATTGAAGGCTTTCCTTTCTATCGGTTGCTTGGTGTTACTGATGAAAATTTAACTACCTGAAAAAAAGACAGTAAATTAATAAAATGCATAACACATTCTTCACCTTATTAATCAGCAAGCATAATGTTAAAATTGAAAATAAATAAATATGTAAACAGTTCAACATATGCACAGAATGCATTCATATTATTCCTTTAAAATCTGTGATAGGACATGAATGCTTTCTTACTATTGACAAAGTTGACAATAAATAAGATCTCTTGATATTCTAATCCAATATCCGGTCAATGGAATGAGCTGGATATCTCACCATGCCTTCCTTATATGTTGTAAATTAAATTACACAAGATCCTAAATTTTAGGATCTACAATTGTCACACGGCTTCTCTCTTGTATTTATGTCATGTACTCATACAAAGAAAGTGTGTAATATTCCTCTCCTCGCTTTCAGAAGCTCAAAGACAAGCTGATGGTCTGCAAGCGGCCCATCACCTTGAGGGGGTGTATTGACAAAGTTGACAATAAATAAGATCTCTTGATATTCTAATCCAATATCCGGTCAATGGAATGAGCTGGATATCTCACCATGCCTTCCTTATATGTTGTAAATTAAATTACACAAGATCCTAAATTTTAGGATCTACAATTGTCACACGGCTTCTCTCTTGTATTTATGTCATGTACTCATACAAAGAAAGTGTGTAATACAATATTTTCTCAATTCTTCATAAAACCTTTCATGGTATCAGAGCAAAATTGTAGATCCTAAAATTTAGGATCTTGTGTAATTTAATTTACAACATATAAGGAAGGCATGGTGAGATATCCAGCTCATTCCATTGACCGGATATTGGATTAGAATATCAAGAGATCTTATTTATTGTCAACTTTGTCAATACTTACATCCAGTCCGCATTGTAGGGTTCCTTTTTTCTTTTGGGATGGTCAGTCCACATGTATGTAGGTTCATAAAATTGGTTACCTACTTACCTCAGACACGAGTCTATTATTAATGAACCTTTTTTTATTCGTTTGAATGCCGTCTAAAGAACATTTTTATAAACTTTAATAGCTCTGAAGGTTCACTACACAAGTACATCCTACTAAAAGAACCATCATCTAGGGACTGTTTGCATTAAAGAACATAGAAATTGAGTACACAGAATCTATGCCATAAGTGGTAAAAAATGAAGACCAAAGGTGAATTTCCAAAAATGAGCATTAAGTAACTTTTTATGGAAATAAAAATCAAATGAAGATGGGATATCAATATCCAGCCATCACCCTTAGCAATTCATTTCCCATCTTCCTTTGCTTCTATTTCAATTTTCAATAGAAGGAAATGATATTTGATACTCATTTTTAAAAATTCACCTTTAGTCTTCATTTGTAAGACCACTTGTGGCATAAATCTTATGTATCCAATTTCTGTGTTCTAATGCCAACAAACAGGACCCTAGTGTGATACTCATATAGTGAAATTTCAAAGCCTTATATCACCTACTACTAAATTACCTATTGCAATGAAAGAAAGGTTGTCTTTCTCACTATCAATATAGGAATAGATTCAAGCAGCCAAAGAAAAGGATAGGAATAGATTAACTAGTAAATATTCTTAAGGGCAAAGTCAAAAGTCATAGCATATTGTGTCATAGAAAATTAAAATAACAAATTCAATTAAAGCCTTTAACCACTAAATTTATAGGAAATAATACAGTAATGATGATAAAACCAAAATATACCTTTAAACTAAGAAATATTGTGCTAGTGACAGTAAATATCAAACCCTTTACACTAAGTTTATCTGATTTTTAGGAGCCACTGGCTTGTGCATTAGTGTACATTTCTATTAATCTTCTTACTTCACGGAATCTGAGAATAAGAGAACATACAAATTTGTACAAACCCATGCAGGAGTTGCAATATAGAAAAGTTCTTGGGGGGAAGGGGGAGAGAGAGGGGCTTAAGCGAATCACTATCATGACTAAATCATTAAAAGAGAAAAATAAAAAAAACCTGATTGCTTAAGTGCTTGATGAGTTATAAGGTAATATACTCTTGTCTCGGGAAACTGCGCATTTGTAGAGGCCGAAATTCCATCAATGTGGGAACCGCTCCATCTGCCAACAAGTTTGATGCCTCCAAGGTGAGATGGTAATCCCTTGATGATTTCTTGAACTGGAAACCATCTTTTACTAAAGACCTAAAACAAAAGGTTGAAAAGAACATAAACTGGCCCAGAAATGACTCAAGGAATTGATGAATTTAATTTTCTAATCTCAGAGATCATTTTGAATGCATTGTATCATTTCAATCCTTTGAATATTCAAATGATGACCTACATAGGTCCCACATTGATGGAACTGTAGCTTAAGAAACTGTGGAATCCCTGCGACATGAACCTATAGTTCCTCAATTGTTATAAATCTTTTATTCACCTAATGACACGATGATAAATTACCAATTTCTAGTTCATGAATACACTCAAACAGTTCCTCCACCATTTTAACTGGAACTCATTTTATTGTTGTACCACTTCCCAAACACCCTGAAGATTGTAGGCACTGTTGTGGGTAGTGGCTACTTAAAACATGCCATCATGTAAAAGTTGGAAACGAATTCATTTAACGAAAAACCATGACAACTGCATGACTGAGGCCAAGGAGCTAAGAAAGGAAAAGAGGGAACAAAGAGGGGGAGTACTGATGGCAGCATAGGTAAAGATAGAAGTCCATGTTCTCACAAAATTCAGCAATGTTCAACAGAACAAACAGAAAACAAACTTACCAGCTTAGGCACACAAACTAACAACTGTGAAGAGACAATACAGAACCAGCTCTATAACAAAATCATATAATCCTTTCTACACTCTAAACAACCTTCAAGGAAATAGGGTAACCTGAAATACTACACCCACATTGAATTAATCCTTTCCAATTACAAGTATTACATGGTAAAATGAACTGCCTATATTTAACTCACTCACTCCTTACATCCAGAAATCTACATAATGTACATATTTCCATTCCAAATATGAAAAGAAAAGAGGAAAGTAGTTGTGGCAGCAAAGAATAGATTACAGGCCATGTTTTCAAAGAATTCATTATATAATTTAAACAGAATAAACAGAAAATGGACTTACTAGTTCTCTTAGGCGCACCGACAAACATCTATTGAGAGACAATCTAGAACCATCTGTTGCTAGAATCATTTAATCCATTCATACAATCTTTTAACATCGTTCAGAAGAAAGGGGCAACTCTACTAATGCACTTACAATGAAATAGACCTTTTGAAGTAGTGTATTTACATGGTAAAGTGAACAACCTATATTTTAAGTAAATTATTCTCTATATAGAAACCTACCTAAATTACATGAATCAGTGTTAAGGTTAAAAAAAAGTACATGAATAACTGTGTCAGTCTCAAGAGAAGTACACTTCAAACAGGGCATGATGCAGAGTCTTTCTTCTTCTTCTTCTCCCCTCTCTCTCTCTCTCTCTCTCTCTCTCTCTCTGTAGAAGACATAATGCACAGTTAAATGATACATTTGAAACACATCACATTATATAATAATGAAACTCCTACATTTTGACAAAAGTTCCACATGAGTCTTATTAACACAACTTTCTCAATTTATACAAGAGAAGAGAAGAAGTCGTGAGACAACAATTTAAATCAAGACTATTAATTCTATCCCTAATAGCTCTAACAAACTAATCCTAATATCTCTAACACCCTCTGTCAATCGCATGATCGGATTGCGACAATGATGGACTCTTTAGGATATACGATGACGCGAGTCTCTAACTTCTCCGGACTCGTGGTCACAAGAGTCTATAACTTCTCTAGACTCATGCAATCATGAGTTTGTAACTTATTTTCCTATCACATGAAGATATTTCTTCTCTTCCCTTTATTCCAAGACAAGTTTTTTATGGGTTTCTTCCATTGACTCACAGTACATGTCCTCTCTCTCATCACCCCCTACAAAACAAGGAAAGCTCAATTAAAGAAATAAAGAAGAGAAAAAAGAAAAAGATGAAACCACCTCGAAAACATCATCTCTCATTATATTAATTCAGCGCAAAGCTCCTTTAAAAATCAAAGACAACCAATTACCAATCCATGAGTTCAACAAAACCTATATCAAGAAATCAAGAAAAGATAAGAAAGAAGAAGATGAGACCCACCTCCAAAATATTATCTATCATAACATAGGACATCTTTCTTATTCAATGCAAAACATTTTTCAAGAGAAAAAATTAAACCAATTTCCAATGAAAGAAATTAAAAAACTCATTTCAAAAAATTAAGGGGGGGGGGGGGGGGGGGGGGGGGGGGTGGGGTTTGTGTTTGAAGAAATAAGAAGGTGATCAAAACCCATTTAAACAACTCATGATTTCATGAGACTCGTGACTGAATTTCCAATCCAAGAGATTAACAAAATGACTTTCAAGAAATGGGAGAAGAGGAAGATGATGAATACCCATTTCAATCATTGACGATTGCACGAGACTCGTGATCGACTCGCGCAATTTTGAGTCAAGGTTATTTTTTAAAAATAGGCCGCATTGTCATACTCATGATTTAAAATAGTGGTTACGACAGGCATAGCAGCGGTTGGCCAACATGATACATAGTGATTGCAACTAAATGTAGTGGTGTGAATCGGAAATGTGGTAAAAAAATCCAAAAAAAACCCATAATATTAGAAAATGCTAAAAAAAACTTTTTTTTATTTTTGGTTAGTAACTAAGATAGGGGTATAGTTGACCCCTCATTGCATAGAGGTCTTGTATCATTGTATGATTGATCTATAATATTGAAAAGATCTCCAACAATCCATAAAAATAAGGAAATAAAAATTATGAAAAATATAGATTGACAAATTAGATGCAGTAGGATGTGATTTGGGTGTCCCATGCTGAGGAATTTTTTTTTCTTTGAAAAAACCTATAAATTTTCAAAAAAGAACATAGCACAAAATTTTAACAAAAAACCTAAAACCATATTGGATTGATCTAAGTGAAACATAGATCTGCAAGTTATTTCTTTCTTTTCTTTTGTTGAAATGCAAAATGTATTGAAAGAAGGGGAAAGAATGTGGAACTGAAGAAACTTAGCCCCGAAAAGAATGGCTATGCATTGAACAAGGCATAAACAACAGCCACGAAAACACCAAAGCAAAAAACAGGGGTAAAAGACAGAAACAAAGGAGATTGGCCACAATCAGCTACTAGAGCAGATTGAACGAGGTATAAACAGCAGTCTACAAGTTAGAATGCATTTACATGTGTTTTCGTTCACCCATTTTGAGGGAAAAGAATTATTTTCAAAATCTGAAAATAAATAGCAAAGAAATTTAAAAAAAGAAAAAAAAACTCAGACCATTTGGCTTTTATCTATGGAGACATAGATCTAAACGTTGAAAGGCATTTTTCAAGTGGTTCATAAAAATAAAAATAAAAAACTGAAAATCCGCTACGTAGTGGACCCTACAGGCCACTACTGTAGAATAGTGGCCACTGCCGCGCGTGTGAATACCACTATTTTTAAAATATCGTAATTGATGCAGCCAATAATTCGGCCGCTATGTAGCTATTTTGAACAATGATAATAAGCAATATTTAAGGTTGACTACTGCCATATGAGGATATTTGATTTTTTTATCATAAATGTCCCTAATATATAAACCCCTCATCTATTTTCCCAGATCCATTAAAAAAAACATAAAACGGTAGACACCATATTAAGGAGAGGATCACTGCTTTTCAACAATCTTAAGTAAAGATAACATCTGTTGAACTAATTTCTGAAACTTTCCAAATTCACAACAGATAATCAAAAGAATAAGCAGAAAAAACACAACTTTTTCCTTCCTTTTAATAGAAAAACTGATCTTTCATGAGTGCACAGTTCATGTGTGAGGCTCAACAATCTCATGCTGCGTCAGTTTTTTTTTTATTACCTTTCACTTTATTTTCGTCTCCCCTTCCTATCTTTCATAATTCTTCAATGAAAATATTTACTTATGCGCGGTGCATATCTTGACCGTGAATGCGTGAAGGTGGATCCTATTCAAAAGTATTTATATTGCCTCTATTAAGTCCTCGAGGTTTTGGTAGGATTAGTTAGGAGATAAATTTATTATGTTATCAAAGTCAAATGGTCGTGAGTTTGATTCTCAAAAGAAATAAGTCGGTATTGAAAAAAAAAAATTATGCATTTCACCAATAGTGTGCTAACCAGGTTCCACCAAACTAACGTCTAGAGGGCTTTGTGGGGTTTATTAGTGGAGGAAATTTAATAGATCCTACCAATGGGATGCTCAATTCTCCATGTTTCAAAACTCAAGCTCGGACTCAAGCTCGGACTCCTGTTATATCATGGGAACGGTGTATGTCACAAAAACTGACAAGTCCCCCATTGTATCAAGACTTTTACGGAGCGTCTTAGGGAGATTTTTTTTTCCCAAATGATAGACCTAAGAAATGGTAGCCAGATGTACATTTACTTTTCAAAAATGACAATTTTCATGTTCTATAAAAAATAAATTCGTTTGCTAATTGCAGAAAATGTATGATACAAAAATTGGCAAATCCCATGATATCTATCATTGGGACTAGGTATGGTGCAAAAAGGTTTCAAAAAATAATAATAATAATGGTGACCAGAGTCAAATGACTCTAATGACGTTATCTGAATCCGGATCATGAAATTGCGAAGACTGGATTTGAGGAGGACTAAATATGTCAAAACCCCAAAAATCTTTTACCAAACTATTGGTCTTTCTTTCTCAAAATACAAAAATTGTAGGGAAAATCAAATCCACTTGGAAGGGAAAAAAAAAACCCATGATTTCACCAGATCAAGCTACTCTAACCCACAGTCCGCAGTTTTTGTCCTCTCCTTTTTTTCACCTCCTTTCTGAAGATCTCCATCGCACAAACACCTCACATGAATACACCAATCTTTTCCATCTTTCATTTAAAAAAGAGAGAGCAAGAAATCGATGAAGGTAAAGGACAAATGAAACAAAAGCATATGCTTCAGGTGACCAATGTCACCTAGAAATCAACCCAAAAAAAAAAAAAAACACGGTAAGAGAATGCTACTAAAGTTACAAAGAAACAAATCTGTTTTACCTTCTTCAGCTAAAAATAACTATTTTTCCTCTCTGCTCCGATGACTGGCCTTCTTGTCCAAAAATCAAGACTAAACCCCTGAAATTCTGCTTCTGCGTGGGTTGCTTGAGCAGCGAAGACGGAATTATGAACTATGAACGTAGTTGGTCAATGAAAACACAGCAACTTCCCAGTCTTCCCAGCGAGTAACGAAAAAAACAATAATTTACTTCTCTTGCTGCTTTGCCACCGATTTTGACAAGAGGGGCTAAGGTGACATGGTGGGCCACACCATCACCATCAAGGGGTGTCCTCTAGTCCAAACCCATTATCATCATGTCCCGACTCATTGAGATCTTATTAAGACGATTTTTTCTCCTGTAGAACACCTGAAATTCAGGAGAGTTTTCTCCCTTTCCGACGGTTGTGAATGAGTGCTGCTTCCCCATGGCATTGGCAGGTCTCCGGAACTCCACTGTTGTAATTTGGACTCTTCGAATGTCATCCCCGCTCAAGTGATGTATTCATAGATTTTGGTTAAATAGGAGTGGTTCTGAAATACCTGACTTAACACAGGTGTGTGGGGTGTTTTCTTGATACCAATGTTACTCCTGGCTTAGGTAAAGTACCAATCAGGATTGCCTCAATCTCGTTTTATTCAGCTCGGCAATTGTGCCAGCTGGCACCGAGATGGAGTTCGTCTCGGTAAGAGTACCAATCATACTCCTCTAAGCTCGGCCTCGTGCGTCTCGGCAGCAATGCCTAACCTCGAGCACGCTCAGCCTCAGCGCCTTCAACAATTCGGTCCTGTTGACCGAGGTGAGCACTGAGCGTCTAATCCCAATTATGTGATGGGACAGCTATATTGCAGAATGTACTGTCAGCTAGGGTGGCCGCCGGATATCGGTAGGAGGTTATCCTTGTTCGACGATCGTGTCCGCATTTATGAGCGGGATTGAGGAAGATCTGATGGGACAGTGCTCTCACCTACCTCCACTCAGGAAGCTTCTGATAGGACACTCGTCTATATATATGCATGGTAAGATCTATGAAAGGTAGGCAATATACAATACCCACTTCACTCTGCCTGAACCTCTTTCTTCCTCACTCACTCTCCCTTTGTTCAGTGACTGTACTAACTTAGACATTAGAGGGTGTTGACACAAAAAATGTCACTTTGCCTCTTCAATATCAAGAAAGCTGCATGAAGTCGCAACCTGCCATAAATAGGCAATGCAACTTCTCCAAAAAATCAAATCTTGTCAGAATCAAACAAAAACTGCAAGATCCTTCAAGACAGCCAAGGGAGGAGTACACAAGGAGTTTCGGGCCATTTCAGAATCATTTGGCCTAACTTCGCTTCTCCGACAGCTAAATTGGCGCTCCCGGCGGCGATATCATCGAAGACGTCAAAACTTCGATCAGAGCCTACGGATGACTCCAGCATGTCTCAAAAGGGCTCCATGCCAAATTTCAAGTCAAACCGACAACGTTTGACCCTCCATCAATGCTCGAGCAGCAAAATCAAGCCTCCCGGCGGCGGGAACCACCGAAGCCTTCGCTCATCAAACTAAGTGCATGAGTGGCTTCAACATGCTTCCAAAAGGCTGCACGTCGAATTTCAGGTCATTCCGACAACGTTTGACCAAGTTTCGACGCTCCGAAAGAAAATCAAGCCTACCGGCGGCGGAGCTCCCCGGGACCATGATTTCCAAGACAGAGCCTGTGGATCATCTCAAAATGACTCCAATAGGTTCCCTCTCAAATTTCAGGTCAATCGGACATCGTTTGACCGCACATCAACGCGCGGCATCTCCTTCGCGGCAAAATCAAGTCTACTGGCGACGGGACCCCAAACGGCTTCAAAACTCAAACAAAAGCCTATGGTTGGTCTTATTTATTGCTCAGGAGGCTTCACCTCAAATTTCAGGTCATTCCGACATCGTTTGACCAAGTTTCAGCTTTTGGCGGAAAATCAGCAGCTCTACGCGACAAAGTCTTCGGCCTTCCCGGAAAATTGGAAACTTTGCACTCTAAAAATGCAAGGATTCTCATCAGGTTTCCTACAGGGAAATCAAGCCAATAAATGAGAAGAAATGTCAGGAAAAATATAGAAGAAAACGGCGACGAAAAAGACCGCAAAACCGACCAAAAAGGGGAGAAAAACCCCCAGGGTCGCAGCTCGCGACCCTGGCCCAGGGTCGCCGGCGACCATGGAAGTCCGGGTCACCGGATTTTTCGCCGGTGACCCGTTTTTCCGTCCCTTTTCGCGTTTCGCGCACTTTGGCCCCTGTGGTTTCCTGAAAATGTGATTTTTAGTGCTTGAAATTGACTCATATCTGACGACATCTCAGATCCGCCGTCAAAAGCATAAAATCATCATTGATCGCTCCAAGATCGCCGACCGGTTGACCTAAAAAGTGCTCCTTCTGTCCGACCGATTGAGAAATCGACAAGACAGATGTCACCGACCCGCTGCTAGCTATCAATGTCTGAAATTACACAGTCATCCGATGTCGATCAGCATGTAGATCCATCGGTGATCATCTCCAAAAGAATCCCAAAAGACGCGGCGCGGCCCGCGACTCTTCAACTGCTCGGCGACCATTTAATGCAGTTAATTGACTAGCTTTATTGCAGTCATTAATTCATTTCTTTGGACGGCCCAATCAGAAGCAAGCATCCAGGAGTTACAAATCAATTAAGTCATGGCATTCAAGCCATGAAACTCCTCCTATTATGGTAATTAAGGTGATTAAAAGCCCTTAATCTCCATCGGCCAATCAGATTCAAGGAAAAAGGAGTTACAAAATCAAGAAAAAAATCTTGTAACTCCTCCCATTAAAGTCATTAAAGCCCATAAACTCTCCTAATGGCTACCAAGAGCCTATAAATAGGAGAGCTTTCCAAGAAGAAAGGGATCGGAAAAGGACGAACGGAAAACCGAAGATCGAAAATCAAAAGGTGCAGAGAATCCCGAATTCCAGACAGACAGAGTCTAGAGAAAGAGAGAAAATTCTGCAGAAATTCTACATCAAGCACCACTATAAGGTGACAAAAAGTCCCTTGGGGGGTACTCCCCCCCAAGGTCCTTGCCTTCTCCCGCTGCCTCCAATGGCTTAGACGTGGCTTTTCAGCCCGTCTACTTAGCTTTTTATTGGACATAAGACCTTCTCTTGGTCTTTGTCCTCTAAAAACCTGAGGTTATAGCCAAGCCAAGCGAATCAAGAGCATCCTCTGTTCTCATCTGCATGGATGATGGCGAAGCCCATACATGGCTTGCGACCGTCAATCTGAACGAGTCCCCCACAATCTCCTGAAAAGTTAGATCCTCCTTTTCTTGCTTTTCATTGTAGTTTGTATTTTTCTAAAAGAGACAAAAATCACAACTCTTGTCTTTCATTATTGATGAGAATTGTAAATCGGCTATAAAAGCCAAAATCGCCTTTCACGGCAAACCAAGAAAATGTCTCTTTTCTTAAATATTTGTGCAATGGAAAACTTGAAAGAAGTTGATTTCCTTTTTACTTGCGAAGGTTGATCTCCGGATTACCACTTGCAATTCCAAGTAAAATAGAAAATCTGGCACACCCACACAAAGAAATGTTGATGCACGCTTTAGCCCCCCGGGCGCGAAAGGGCCGGACCCGACGGACTTCCACGTCCGCCGACCCCGGTAGCACCCTCGGTAGGAGCGCGTTCCATCAGAGGGCCTTCGGCTGACTGCAGCCAGGGCCTCTGACCTTTGTTTTTCTTCTTCCTTTCAGGTTCAGGGCATCTAGTCCATTCAAAGCAGCTTAACAACATCATTAAGAGCTTTATATTCATCTGAACCAAGTTCTTAATTTTTAGGCACTTACAACAGGCTAAGGACCTTGTATCAGTATCTCTATTAGATTTCAATCCAATCTTGCCTATGTGGAAAACTCTGTTCAGGAAAAAAACCATCGACCTTGCAGCGTCTCGGCCAGACAAGGAAGCACTATAAATAAAAAAAATTACAAGAAAACTCACAACCCAGTTGAACAACTTAACCTAAGGCTTTGATGGCTTTGATCTTACTCGTTGCACACCTTCATCGTGCTTGAGCCAACCACCTTTAATGTCTCTTCAAGATGAATCTACTTCATAAAAGTAGCTGTCACGACTCGAGCCCTAGATCAAAGTACTCAGGACTAATCATGGGTCACGAATCCATCATACTTACTCCCGTAAACCCTGAATTAACCGAAGTTAAGACGAGATCCACAAGGGATCTATCATGCGTATCTGCCAATGTACAATTTTGCGGAACATATACATATACATTGACAACTATTAAAAACCGAACAAGTCCGATGCATAAAGTAAAGTCAATATATACAATCTATTATCTAACCACTGCAAATTCAAATACAATGCAGGTGACGTCTACTTACTATTCAAAATGAATATACAACAGTATTTATCAAAAATATTTTCAAAACATTCTATTCTTTGGCACTCCGATTTAAATCCATTCGATTAAGCCTCCAAGGGGTATCGGATGGGCATCCTCCGCTGGCTGCTCGGCCTCAGCAGGACCAGTATGGCAACTGTGCCTGTAATATCATCAGTAACACCGTGAACACGACGGTTTAACAATGCATATACAAATCTATAACATCACATGTTATCTCTATCAATTCATTGATCTAGCAGTTCTAGACAATCGATTCTATAACAATGTCTTGTACAGTAGAAACAATTAAGAACAAGAACTAAGTTGGCAACTACATTAGCATTGGTCTCATTTCAATCGGTTTCTTCCCGAAGGAAGTATTCGGTCAGTTCATATTCATTTATTTCAGTGTTCATATTCAATTCATTAATTACATTAAGCCTTTATTAGATGGCTTATCATTGGAACTCTTCGGTCCAATATTATTAAGTGACTTATATGACTTATCAATTCAGTGACTTTTCAGTCTATGACATTTCGGTCTAATAGTGTGGGATCTGCCAGTGTCTGGATCAGAGATCACTAGTATCACCACTAAGCTCCGGAACACCCCAAATTCCATCTACTGCAGTAGAATTGTTCATTAATTAAGTATGACATTCAGTACTGTTCATTATTCATTATTACATTATTCAGTTCAGTGTAGCTCTACACAAGCTAAGAAACCACTATGTAGTGTCATACTCATAAATCAAACTAAATCAATCATTCTATGTAGACTTCCAATCCATTTCTAGACAATTATCTAAATCAACAATTAAGTGAAACATTCGTTATCAATATACGTATTACTATAAATGACATTATTTTAATCAAATGTGCACATTATGATAACCTTGGTTCACACTTATGAAGGTATAGATACCACTAATACTGGCCTTCATGACTAGGCTTTCAATTCAAAAAAAATCAAAATTTAATCTGAAACTTTTCTTTATTTTGTTACCTTGGCGGTTACCTAGCGGTTAGCCGAATTTTAGAGGGCGGCTAGCCGAATTACATTCGGTCAGCTTTCCAGAACCTTACAATTCCTGATACATTTCAGCCACTTCAGTTACCTCGTCGATCACCCCTCGGCTAACCAAACTCTCAAATTCGGCTAGCCGAACTCACTTCGGCTACCTTACTGTTAGCTTTCCAGATGCTGATTTTCTGATGGGAATTTCTGACTCAAATTCGGTGACCTTTGGCTAGCCGAATTCTCAATTTTGGCTAACCGAAATTCGTCGGTCAGCTCATGCTCAGCTTTCCAGAAGCTGACATTTTCTGTGGATTTCGACCCATACAGGTCGGTCAGCTGGCGGTTAGCAGCTCAGCTAGCCAAACTGCTTCTTGAACGACATTCCAAAACTTCGGAAATCTGAAGCAAATTTCTGGAAATTGAGTTCCTTGAACTCAAATCACTTCAATAACACACAAAATCATAGAAGGTGCATATACTTGCTTCTATTTGAAGATCGATTGACAAAAACCCCTTGTTTAGCTTGGATTTGAGATGGAAACTTCTTAACTTGAAGCTTTATCTCTAAGAAAATCCAAAAAGAAGATGGAGAAGATGAAGTGGACGAAGTCCTCGTCGAAATCACAGCCAAAGCTTCAATCTTAATGCTTGGAAAAGAAAAATGGAAGGAAGGAGAAGAAAAAGGAGAGTCTAGGGTTTGGAAATGAGTGAATCAGCTCATTGAAGCTCATCTTGAGCTTATATAAGCTCAATTTGTGTTTAGGCCCTCAACTTCCAATTAATTACAATTCAAGTCAAATGAAGGGTCAATTGATCCGTTTCTCCTCGAACGACCTCAAGGCTTTTATGAAAGTTAACGTACTCAACGAGATATGCGTGTTGGTATCAAGAGTTTCCGTTTTTGACAAAATATGTAAAAATTTGTATTTACGAAAAAGTCCTTGTTCTATTAGTTTAAGTCTAAAACTCACTTAATTCGTTTAATACCCTTCGTTGTCATTTCATTAAGCCTAATTCATTCGTTTTAGGCTAATTCAATCCCATTTGGCCAGAAACCATCATTAACTTAGTTAAACATAGTTAACTAGCCTTAATTTCCAATCAATTAGAGTTAATCTTAATTAACTCGGGACAAGGCCTTACAATTCCCCCATACTTTTAGAACCATTTGGTCCTCCGAATGCAATACAAATCAATATAAGTCAATAAGTAACTCGAAATTAAAATTACCTGAACGAATAGTTCGGGATACTTCTGAGCCATTTGCTCTTCAAGCTCCCACGTAGCTTCATTAGGTTCATGATGATCCCAAAGGACCTTGACCCATTTAATCGTTCTCGTACGTAGAACCACCTCCTTGGTATCAATAATCCGAATCGGCTTCTTAACATATGTGGTATTCGGTAACACTTGGATCTCTTCGTGACGAATGACATGTAAAGGATCAGCTACATACTTTCGAAGCATTGAGACATGAAAAACATTGTAGATACCAGAGAGTTCTTCTGGAAGGTCTAGGCGATAAGCCACATTTCCAATTTTGCTCGTGATCTTGAAAGGTCCAATGAATCTCGGGGAAAGTCTCCCTTTCTGTCCGAATAGAATAGTACCTTTCATCGGGGAAGTCTTCAAAAAGACCAAATCATCAATGGCAAATTCTAGATCACGCCGACGATTGTCAGCATAGCTTTTCTGCTTTGATCTAGCAATTTTTAGCCTATTTTGTATTTTCTGAACCTTCTTTGCTGTTTCAGCAATGATCGTAGGACCATGGAAATTTCGAGTTCCAACTTCTTCCTGGCTCATTGGAGTCCTACACCTTCGACCGTATAATGCCTCAAACGGTGTCATTTCAATGCTGGAGTGATAGCTATTGTTGTACGCATATTTGCAACAATGCTAAATGGTCATCCCAATCTTCCAGAGTCTGTATAGTTCGTTTTGATTGTTCGTCTGTCTGTGAGTGATAAGCAGTACTAAACCAAAGTTTAAGTGCCCATGGAATTTTGGAATGACTGCCAGAATGCGGAAACAAACTGACTATCCCGATCAAAAACAATCAAGACCGGCGTTCCATGTAATCGAGTCACTTCCTTGATAAAACAATCTGGACATCTCGTTGAATCCCATATCCTTTCGAAATGGAAGGAAGTGTGCGGACTTTGTAAGACGATCAACGATCACCCACATGGCATCGTGCTGCTTCTTCGTCCTCGGTAAAACAGATACAAAGTCTATTGTAATGTGTTCCCGCTTCCATTTAAGAATGTTCAGTGGATGTAGCATTCCTAGTGGCTTCTGGTGCTCAAATGTCACACGTTGGCAAGTAAAGCAGGAAGAAACATAACCTGCTATATCTCGCTTCATATTATTCCACCAGAATCTGTCCTTGAGATTTCTATACATCTTCATACTTCCTGGATGCATGGAGTATCTGGTGTGATGAGCTTTA
Organism: Umbellularia californica; assembly: GCA_028538565.1. Classification (NCBI taxonomy): domain Eukaryota; kingdom Viridiplantae; phylum Streptophyta; class Magnoliopsida; order Laurales; family Lauraceae; genus Umbellularia; species Umbellularia californica. The sequence goes on from JAPQWN010000007.1 coordinate 19,968,993, forward strand.
AACATTAAAGCATGCTTCAAATCTTCGTGTGCTAGTATACACAATCGGTCTCTAAAGTAGAGAACTCCTTCTACCAACACGAAGTCTGGCTTGACTGCAATGTTGTCTTTGATCTGCACCGATTCTGGATCTTCGAACTGCCTATCCTTGATTTGTTTGATGAGGATTGGTTCGAATACAAACATTGCTGCAACCATCACTCTATCGTTCACAGTTTCAATAGACACATCTAGATCTCTGAACTCTTCAATTAAGTTCCATTCACCAACCAATGATGCTAAGTCAGCAGATTTCTGACTCAAAGCATCAGCCACGACATTACTCTTACTAGGTACATACTTGAATGAGAAGTCGTAGTCCTTGATCAGCTCTAACCAACGGCGTTGCCTTAGATTGATATCCTTCTGAGTGAATAAATACTGAAGACTCCTGTGATCGTAGTGGACTTCAAAAGTCTCTTCGTACAAATAATGCCTCCATTGTTTCAATGCAAATACAATCGCCGCGAGCTCTAAGTCATGAGTGGCATAGTTCTTCTCATGTTCCTTCAACTGACATGAACCATAGGTAATCACTTTGCGGTTTTGCATCAATACACAACCTAGTCCAATACCCGAGACATCTAAGTAAATCTCAAATCTTCCTCTTCCATCGGGTAAAGACAAGATTGAAGCTGAAATCAATTTCTGCTTCAAAGTCTGGAAACTAGACTCACAGGCGTCATTCCATTCAAAGGGAATGTTCTTCTGAGTCGGTTTCGTTAACGGCGACGCTATCTTTGCGAAGTCCTTGACGAACCTCCTGTAATAGCCTGCCAATCCTAAGAAATTCCGAACTTCCGGTACATTCTTCGGACTCTGCCAATTAGCAACTACTTCGATCTTAGTTGGGTCAACAACTAATCCATCTCCGCTAATGATATGATTAACCCAAAAATGCAACATGCTGCAACCAAAAGTCGCACTTCTCAAGTGATAAATCCACAAAACTAGGTCATTAAGTCATCATTTGTTGACTTAATTAGGTTCGATTGCATATAATTGCATTTAATTTCATGATTACATGCATTTGAGGATATTTTTGGAGAAATGGTCAAAATTGGTCAAAATTCATTGAATTGCATGATTTTTTGAAATTAAGTTTTTCTCATCTCATTTATCACCTCAAAATTAGGCTTTTGGTTTCATCAATGCATATCTTACTATTTTTGGCACCATGTGCTATTTTTGGAAAGTTGGTCATTTTGGTGCATCACTAGGAATGTAGGGTCCCATACATGGTTCATAATTATTTTCTTACATATGATTAATGTCAAAATTGTCTCTTTCAATTTGTAGGAGAAATCAACATGGGACTTATATTGATGAAATTTGAGAAGAGAGAAGTCAAATAAGCAAGCAAAGAGAGAGTCCAAGCATGCTTGGAAGTCCAACATGGGCCCCACACACCCCATTGCATGCCAACATAGAAGCTTCCATTTTTGCACAATTATTCTCGGATTTTTCACAGGCAGCAACTTAAAATGGTCATAACTCTCAAACTGAGTGTCGGATCGGTGCAATCTAGCCACTGTTGGAAAGTTTTTTTCGAGTAGATATCCGTGGAACCCAAGATTGCAAAATCAGAGCTATATTGAGGGAGATATGAGCTCGGGAAGTTGTCTGCTACAGTTTTAGGCGGGAATTGCAAGAAATCTCAATATTTGGAAAGTTTATTCCCTTTACATCATCATGCAATTTTTAGAGATATTCTTGGAATTGTACAAGGAAAGTGTATGCATCAAGAAACCTAATAAGGCAAGGAGATCTCTCAAATTTAAAAGTCTTTCTAAAGAAAGAAGTTAACTTGGAGAACAAGAAAGAATTCCCTACAAATAAGGAAAAAAGAGACCTAAAAGGATGGTACTTCTTTACTAAAAGGGGTTTGCAAAAAGCATAAAAGGAGGCATGATGGAGACCCATAACATATTCCATACGTCCAATACACCTCTCCCTCTCTCCTATTCCTTTCTTTTTCTCTTCCTTTCTTCTTTTCCATTAGTTTATTTTTATTTTTGGTATCCTTGGGCCATGTCCAAGGATTTATTTTGAAGGAGAAAATTTGTGAAGGAGAAGTTATAAAGATGCAATTTTTAATGATAAATCAAGAAGCATTCTTTGCAATGGCGGGCTAATTTTCTTGATTAGAGTTATGGATGAAGGTAAGTAATTGTCTTTTTATTTGTTTAGTAATTCTAATTTGTGTTCCATGATTATGTGCTTAATGATTAATAGGCTTGTCTTCGTGCCCTAGGCAAATCTCTATTTTTATTTCTAAAAATAAAAATTAGTTTTTGACTACTCATGCTTAGGTTTGATAGGCCATGCTTAGGATTTAGATCTTTTGATGGTTTATGCTTACTTTTGATGGGTGGTGCTTAAATTATTTTTATTCTTTTATGAGATGAAGGAAGTCTTGAGTTTTGAATTTTTATAATTAAAAAGGGATTTTAAAAGTTAGATTTTCCAAATTAAAAACATTGATTTGTCTTTGATTTGAAGTAAAAATTGGAACAAGTTAGGGTTACTTGATAAATAATTGGTGGATGCTTATTGGATTCCTATGCTCAAATCACCTTCATTAATTGGTAGATTTTGAATTTCTAAATTAGTTGCTTATTTTTTTATCTAAGTACTCAAAAACTTTCTTAATTGTTAGTTAATTAGTTTTCTTAATTTAAAAGTTTCTTTAATTAGCTCCCTGTGGGTTCGACCCGTTCTTGCCACTGTCTCATCTAGGCACCCGTGCACTTGCGGTATTTTATTATTGATATTGATCACATCATCAAGTTTTGCATAAAACTGATTCTCTCTCGGTATCTGCAAGGCTGTCCTCAAATGATGTGAATGCTCCAATTCTGACTTTGAATAGACCAAGATGTCATCGATGAAGATTACGACGAACTGGTCCAGATAGGAAGCAAACACTCTGTTCATTAAAGCCATAAACACTAGAGGTGCATTGGTTAGACCAAAAGGCATCACTAAAAAATTCATAGTGGCCGTAACGAATCCTGAATGCAGTCTTTAGTACATCTTGATCTTTAACTCGAATATGATGATATCCAGATCGAAGATCAATATTGGAAAAGTACGATGCACCCTCGAGTTGATCAAACAACTCATCAATCCTATGCAGTGGATACTTGTTCTTGATTGTCACTTGATTTATCTGCATATAATCGATGCACATTCGAAGGGTGCCATCCTTCTTCTTTACAAACAGTACAGGTACCCCCCATGGTGAGACACTAGGTTTAATGAAACCCTTGTCAAGCAAATCCTGTATCTGTTTCTTTAACTCATACAATTCTGATGGTGCCATTCAGTACAGTGCGTTGGATATCGGTGCAGTACCGGGCACAAGTTCGATTGTAAAGTCCACTTCCCTAGCCAGAGGTAGACCTGACACTTCATCTAGAAACACGTCTGGAAATTCACAGACTACAAGAATATTTTGTAATTCCCATACAGGCTTCTTCTCTGAAACGAATGCGATGTAGCCTTCACAACCACTACGTATCATTCGATCAGCCTTAAGTGCTGAAGCAAGCCTGGTGTCATACTTCTTTTGGACTCCTTCAAATAATACAATGGTATTGGCCTCATCCACCCTAAACGTGATGATTTTGCGGAAACAGTCTAAACAAGCCATGTACTTTGCAAGCCAATCCATGCCAAAGATTACATCGAAGTCATTCATTACTAGTATTACTAGATCAGCTGGCATTGACACCTCTTCAATTCTAACAATACATTGAGGGATATAAAATTCACATACTACATTCCTCCCTAAAGGAGTAGACACAGTAAAATCATAGGCTAATTGCATTATTCGATTTTGCATATCACAAGCAAATACAGGTGCTACAAATGAATGAGTGGAACCGGGGTCAAATAATGCAAAAGCAGGTCGGTTATTTACAAATATTGTACCTTCAACCACATTCGCTGCAACATCAGCTTGCTCTTTATTAACAACGTAAGCCATCCCAATCATTTGTGGCCTGTTGGACTGCTGCTGCTGCTTGGTTGCTGTCTCTGCCATTGACGCCACTGGCCTTGACGTTGAGGTTGCTAGTGCTGTTGCTTAGGAGGAGCTAGCAAGGCTAATCGCTGCTGAGGAGTAGGAAGTGCTGCTTGAACCTGAGTAGGATGATGATATGTGGCTCTATCATCTCTCATAGTCCTTGGACACTGAGCCATTCTGTGTTCCAAAGAACCACAGACTAGACACACTCCAGTAGTCTTCCAACATAACTCAGTCCTATGAGCTTTACCACAAGTGTCACAGACTGGCTTGACTTCATTCCTTTCATTCCTATCACTCCTAGAAATGAATCTCTGTTTCTGCCTTTTATTCTTGGATTGTCCTCCTTTCCTAAACCATGGATCACCACTTCTCTTGGTGTCCACAGCCTCTTTATCTTTTTCTCTCTGAACTTCCTCCGCGGTATATGCCCTATCAACGACATCATCAAACGCCGTAGGCTTCTGTCCAGCCAATACGATCGTCTTGTATTTTGGATTTAATCCAAGGAGGAAGCTCTTGACTTTCTTAGCTTCAGTATCCACTAATTCGATAGCATACTTGGATAGCTGCAAGAAGGTATGAAACATAAACAGCCACGGTCAGTTGACCTTGTTTCAAGTTCAGAAACTCTACTTCCTTCTGCTGTCGTACATGTTTTGGGACGAACTTCCTCTGAAACTGTTTCTTGAAAGTTTCCCAAGTATCTGGTGTGGTCATTGTCTTGAATGTGTCCTTGACACTTTTCCACCATATTTTTGTTGTCCCTCTAAACATGGTAGAGGTAAGCAATACTCTCTGCTTGCGAGTGCAGACAACTATATCGAACACATCTTCAATGTGTTCCAGCCATTCTTCAGCTTGCATCACATTTTCACTCCCGTGGAACTTAGTGGCTCCCCTCTTGCAGAACCGCTCATAAATGGCATAAGGGTCTTTGTCCTTATGCTGCAATACCACTTGAGTCTCGACATGGTGCTGCTGCTGGATGGGTGGTATTGGGGGAATCTGTGCTTGAGCTTGTATCTGGCTCTGCACTTCTAACAGAGCAGCTATTTGGGTCTGCATATCCATTTGAGCTTCCTGGCTCTTTGCTAACTGGGCTTGCATGCCCATCTGAGCTTCATGGTTCTTAGCCATCTGTTCATTACTTCTGGCTAATTGCTCTAGTGTAGTGATAAACCTAGCATCAACGTTAGATATAGGAGGGGAAAGTGTGACTTCCACAAAGTCATCATTCCCAAATCCCGATCCAGAAGCCATGCTGTAAACAATACGGAAGGTAAGATACATATCTCTACACTTCCATTACATATATATCACATATAGTGAAAGCAGTAAACACAAATCCTAAGTTGGATCCGTTCTAATCGTAATGTTCCTCACTTCGTTCTTAGTTTTACTAAGTCTTTTAAAATTTTATATTCTAGCTCTTTGACTAGGCTCTGATACCATATAATAAGTATGTCACGACCCGAGCCCTAGATCAGAGTATACAGAACTAATTCCGAGTCGTGAATCCATCATACTTACTCCCGTAAACCCCGAATTAACCGAAGTTAAGATAAGATCCACAAGGGATCTATCATGCGTATTTGCCAATGTACAATGTTGCGGAACATATACATATACATTGACAACTATTAAAAACCGAACAAGTCCTATGCATAAAGTAAAGTCAATGTATACAATCCATTATCTAACCAAGTCAACAACTGCATATTAAAAAACAATGTAGGTGACGTCTACTTACTATTCAAAATGAATATACAACAGTATTTATCAAAACTATTTCCAAAACATTCTATTCTTTGGCACTCCGATTTAAGTCCATTCGATTAAGCCTTCTGGGGGTATCGGATGGGCATCCTCCGCTGGTGGCTCGGCCTCAGCGGGACCGGCACGGACAACTGGGCCTGTAATTCATCAGTAACACCATGAATACGACGGTTCAACAATGCATATACAAATCTATAATAGTACATGTTATCTCTATCAATTCATTGATCTAACAGTTCTAGACAATCAATTCTATAACAGTGTCTTGTACAGTAGAAACAATTAAGAACAATAACTAAGTTGGTAACTACATTAGCATTGGTTTCATTTCAATCAGTTTCTTCCCAAAGGAAATATTTGGTCAGTTCATATTCATTCATTTCAGTGTTTATATTCAATTCATTAATTTCATTAAGCATTTATTAGATGACTTATCAGTGGACCTCTTCGGTCCAATATTATTAGGTGACTTATATGACTTATTAATTCAGTGACTTTTCAGTCTATGACCTTTCGATCCAATAGTGAGAGATCACTGGTATCACCGTGGAGCTCTGGAACACCCCTAATTCCATCTATTGCAGTAGTATTGTTCATTAATTAAGTATGACATTCAGTACTGTTCATTATTCATTATTACATTATTCAGTTCAGTGTAATTCTATACGAGCTAAGAAACCACTATGTAGTGCCATACTCATAAATCAAACTAAATCAATCATTCTATGTAGACTTCCAATCCATTTCTAGACAATTATCTAAATAAAAAATTAAGTGAAAGATTCGTTATCAATGTAGTGTTATTATAGATGACATTATTTTAATCAAATGTGTACATTATGATAACCTTGGTTCACACTTATACATTAATCAAAGGTATATATACTACTAAAACTTAACTTCGTGATTGGGCTTTCAATTCAGAAAAATCAGAATTTAATCTGAAACTTTTCTTCATTTCGGTTACCTTGGCGGTTACTTGGCGGTTAGCCGAATTCTAGAGGGCGGCTAGCAGAATTACATTCGGTCAGCTTTCCAGAACCTTACAATTTCTGATACATTTCAGCCACTTCGGTTACCTCGTCGGTCACCCCTCGGCTAACCGAACTCTCAAATTCGGCTAGCCGAACTCACTTCGCCTACCTTACGGTTAGCTTTCCAGAAGCTAATTTTCTGATGGAAATTTCTGACTCAAATTCGGTCACCTAGTGGTCACCATTCGACTAGCCGAATTCTCAATTTTGGCTAACCGAAATTCTTCAGTCAGCTCACAGTCAGCTTTCCAGAAGCTGACATTTTCTGTGGATTTCGACCTACACAGGTCGGTCAGCTGGCAGTTAGCAGCTCAGCTAGCCGAACTGCTTCCAGAACGACATTCCAGAACTTCGAAAATCTAAAGCAAATTTCTGGAAATTGAGTTCCTTGAACTCAAATCACTTAAATAACACACAAAATCATAGAAGGTGCATATACTTGCCTCTATTTGAAGATCGATTGACAAAAACCCCTTGTTTAGCTTGGATTTGAGATGGAAACTTCTCAACTTGAAGCTTTATCTCTAAGAAAATCCAAGAAGAAGATGGAGCGTCAAAATCACAACCAAAGCTTCAATCTGATGCTTGGAAGAGAAAAATGGAAGGAAGGAGAAAAAAAAGGAGAGTCTAGGGTTTGGAAATGAGTGAATCAGCTCATTGAAGCTCATCTTGAGCTTATATAAGCTCAATTTGCGTTAAGGCCCTCAACTTCCAATAAATTACAATTCGAGTCAAATGAAGGGTCATTTGATCCGTTTCTCGTCGAACGACCTCAAGGTTTTTATGAAAGTTAACGTACTCGTCGAGATACGCGTGTTGGTATCAAGAGTTTCCGTATTCGACAAAATATGCAAAAATTCGTATTTTCGAAAAAGTCCTTGTTCTATTAGTTTAAGTCTAAAACTCACTCAATTCGTTTAATACCCTTGATTATCATTTCATTAAGCCTAATTCATTTGTTTTAGGATAATTCAATCATATTTGGCCATAAACCATCATTAGCTTAGTTAAACATAGTTAATTAGCCTTAGTTTCCAATCAATTAAAGTTAATCTTAATTAACTCGGTACGGGGCCTTATAATAGCAGAAAGAAACTCCAAAGACTTGAGCTTCAGTGTAGCAACTTCAAGCTTTAAAGAAGAAAACAATCTCTCAATTGATCTCTCTGTTTTTTATGGGAGAGAAGTGCCTTAGAGTCGAGGGAGGAAGTGTTTTCGGTTCAGACTTCTATTTTTGTGTATGATCTACTCGACCGTTGATGCGCCAGCTCTAGCGGATGAGGTTCTGCTGTGAAAAACTTGCTCCTCGCTTGTCAGGATCGAGTGCAAGATAGATCCGCTTGAGCGCTTGACATTTTGTTTAGGTTCGCTCGAGTGAGGATGAGCGTCCGCTCAAGCGACAATTGTAACTTTTGTTTTCTTGAATTTTCATCATTAATCTTCAATCTGTGTAGTCCGTCTATAAAATACGTTCTATATTGAATTCTCGGTTTTGTTCATTACCTAATGAATTAGCCAACAATCAAATAAACCTTATAGGGTCTCACCAGCAAATTTAGCTCATGACTGATAATGGGATTAAGGCACATAATTAGTACTATATAAAATTATACTTATTACATTTTTAATCATGTTCTTAATCTGATAGTGAGACCTATTACTGATCTAAAATGACAATGAAGAGGATGACATCATATTCATTTTGAATTGTCTGGATTATTATTATTATATGGACCCCCACAGTTGAGTTCAGGTGACCTGTCCCATGTAATAGCTGCACAAGTGATCCCGACCCCATTTTCTCTAGTACACAAGAAATTCTTTCCTACAACAATGCTTAGAAACAGGGGTAGAAGTGAGTAGAACTAGGATATAAAAACTGGTGACCATTGTGAGAAAAAAAAAAAAAAGAATCTTGGGGCTATTGCAAGAAATGGCTTTAAATCCTAATTAATCTAAAGGGCCTTCTTTGCCCCCTGCCTACATTCCACCCCTTCTTAGATATCCTTAAATTTCTAGCTGTTGTCATAGTCATCTTTGACTAGCTCAAGGACTAATAATATTGTAATATCGGGAGTTGAGTACAACCGAAAATGCCAAACGGGCCGTGCCCGCCGGTGATTTCGCGGCACTGCTGGTCAGGGAGGCGGCCCAACACGGGACATGCCTGAGTCCTATTTGTTGAAGAGTGGGCTCCACCCAAAAGGGAATATTAAAAAGTATTTTCTCTGCCTCTAGTAAGGTCTCGAGGTTTTGCTATGGATTGCTAATTAAAGAAAATTAAGATGGTATCAGAGCCGACCGGTCGCAGGTTCGAATTACATGCGGAATGACTCGGCACAAAAAAAAAAAAAAAAAAAAAAAAAAAAGCGTGCCACCTCTACTTCATTTGGTTCCTACCTTTTCAGATTAAGAAACAAAGGTCCTACACTAAAAAAATATTAAAAGATACACACAAACAAGAATATAGCACAAAAATTTATGTGGTTCGGTCAAATTCAACCTACTCCATTGAGAAGAGAATCACTTGAATATTTTCTATTTGAAGATTCTTCAATAGATTACCTTCGAAACCTTTACAATTTTTTTGGATAGTAAAAAAATAAAAATAATAAAAGACTATATTTTTATATTTACACAAAAAATATCAAATATCCTATGCCATGTCCAATCGTGCCGTGCCACGGGCCGTTGACTCCCACTCACGGAATGACTCATTTGACATCTCTAAGTCCAATATCACTAGAAAAGTTAAAAAATAAAAAAATTACCCCACATAAGGGGCTGAAACCCAAAAAAAAAAAACCCGGCACAAGTGAGAAGAGAAGCCCGTATATATAGAAAGGAGAGCCCATGTTGTGGGAAGGGAAGCCCAAACAAGTAGGAAGTGGCATACCCAGGGATTGGGTGACAAACGGGTTGCCAACCAATGGGCAACCCTTTATTGTCAAGCCCAACATCACGTTGATACATTTTTATGAAAACCCTAATATCTCAATTTAACATGTGGCGTGGAAAATCTTAACCTTTTTATTTGTAGGAACCAAGTTTCTTGAGAGTTGAGTATAAATAACTTAATTTTTTTAATATAAAAATTATTGAATCAAAGAAAGATAAAATGGAAAGTGTAAAAAATAAAGAAATTCTCACATACCTCTCAATCTCCCTTGTGAGATTCCTCTTGGACTTGGTAGGTGGCAATTATTCAGGTGAAGCTCTATAAAGTAATATCACTCTTCCTATCCATAGTAGGGCTTGTTTCTTCACTAGAATTCCAAAATTTCATATTTGAGGAATTTTAAATTTTCAAAAAGATGACCCCTAGAAATTCAAATAAAATACATAGAAAGTGGAATTTCAGGAATTCCAACAGGTCATTTAAGAACTTTTAGGTAGATTTTACTTTTAGTTTAAATGAAATGTAAGCGGTAGGTTTCCTACTACTATTCACTCCATGTGGTAAGCATGAGCTACAAAATAGACCATTGTGATATGTGATGGGTCACAAACAAGAAGGGTCAGGTCTGGAGGGGCCAAAGCGCTGGGAAGTCCTACGCTACCTAGGCCCTTACTCTACCCTTGAGAGCTAGGATAGGCCTTAGGGCCTCAAAACAAGAAAATGATTTTACATTGTTACCAAGTATCATGTGTTATCTTGTCTAACCTCTATTGCAAAGGGGCAACTAAGAAAACATTTAGAGAATAGAACATGTCTCTATAATCTTTTTTTCATCGAACAAAATCATACATGCCTTGGTGAGTTGGTATTTAGATGTAGAGTTTTATTTATTTTGTTAAAAAAGGAGAACGGTTAAAAAGTTCATTCCATCTCACCTATCACTGGAGTTTCCCTTTTTTTCTTTTTTATCGGTAACGGTAAATTAAATTAAGGATAAAACAACAGTACAAGAAAATCTCCAACAAAAAGAAGAAACAGAAAAAAAAAAAAAAAAAAAAAAGAGTGATACACTGGAGTTTCCTTGTACCAAATCATTCCAACAGAGTTTTATCTTTGAGAAATTTAAAACAATAAAGTTCACCTACCTTTCATGAATTGATATTATTTTAAATTGGAAAATTCTCAAAATAGGGCTCAAGTTTTGCCCAAATTTCAAATTAGGACATAGAAAAAAACTTACATTTCAAAATAGGATTAAGTTTTCAATTTCATTTTAAATCAGGCGGCGAGATTTGGAGGTTTCCGGCGTCTCTTTTTATCCCAGGATGCCCAAAATGGCCATGCCCTCTTCCATTCCCAGCTGAAAACACCCTCAATCATTGCTTTCAAGATAGAAGTTGTAGAGCAGAGGTCAGTTGGACTGAATCGGTAGCAGGTGCCCATGGTCCGACACGGTGCTTTTTAGCATCAACCGGATCAAAGAAGCAGGTGGGGATCTTGTTGTGGATAAAAGAAACTAACAAAGGGAGATAGACTCATATATCATTGTTGCAACAAACCATGGGCGATGAGGAATTTATGAAAAAAAATCTACTAGGTGGAATATATAAAAAAAGATGGAGAATAAAAGGTTGTTCTAATGAGTTCCAGGTTGCAATAGGTGTACAGGTTGGGAAAATGAAAAATATAAGAAGTGATGAGAACCAAGAAAAATGGTGAAAACATGTTTGCAATGGGTGAGTTGCAAAGGCTATAGAATATACGATGGGTTTGCTAGGCTCATGTAGATGTGCTAAATGGTAAAGATGGTGAAAACAGAGAGTGAACCTTTACTATGGAATAAAGATGAGATCATTCTCTATAGTGATGAAAGGGGTGGACGGTGAAGAGGAAGAGAAATGATGTGATAGAATAGATGGATAGAGAGAATCAGAGATTAAGATGATAGGAGATAGAGCTGGTAGATCTCATTTGGCTGGCAGGATACAGACGATCTCGTTGAGTTTTCTTATTCTCTCTTTTTTTTTTCCTATTCATCTGGAGATTACGATTTATGTCGACATCAACAATTGATGGGCAAAACTGGAAGAAACAAAGAGAGTCTTGTTGGGAGGTCCTCCTTTGATATTATAAAAATCTGGGCTCCTCAGTTATGGTTTCCATTTTTAATGAGATTGTTATGGTAAATGTCCCTGTTTTTTCTGGTGTCTAAAGAACATTCTTCACTACACAAGTATCACCTACTAAAACATCCTTCATTTGTGAATGTCTCCTACTACGTTGGTAATGCTTCTATAGTGAAATTTGAGAGCTTTATATCACCTATTATTTAATCACCAACTGTAATCAAAGAAAGGTTGTTTTGCTTACTGTCAAGATAGATTTAGATTAAATGTTAAATATTCTTACAGGACAAGTCTAACTTACTGATAGCATACGGTGTCACACAGTAAACGAAAATAACAAATTCAATTAAATCCTTTAATCACTACCTCTATAAGAAATAATGCAATAATGATAATAAAACCAAGATGTACAGTTAAACTAAGAATTATAAAACTCTTTATGCTAAGCTTATCTTAGTTTTAGGAGCCACCGTCTTGTGCATCAGTATACATATCCATTAATCTTCTTCTTTCTATGGGGTTTATGTCTTGTACTTCGGATTTACCGGATTAATTTACTGGGTTGACCAATGACCAGGTTTAGGATTAAAAGTATGTTGGTAATTGTACCGAGGCTTTCTTGTAACCCTAGACTATGTGAGAGAGTTAGAGTGAGAGCTCTCTTTCTAGTGGAGGTAGGCGAGTTTGCCGAACCACGTAAAATCTCTGTGTGATTTATGCATTCTTGAATGGTTGATTGATTGTTGATCGCGGTGATTCACGCTTTTACATACACATGCACAACAAGTATTATCCACCCAACAAGTAGTATCAGAGCGAGCTTGAGCTCCTCAGGTTTGGAGTCAAGAAAAACAGGATGGAGCCTACAATCAGGTGGTAACTCTAATTTACAGGCCACTTGGGCCCAACTCTCATCAATGGAGCCTTTTCCATCCTCTTTTCTTTCTATGATCTAGCGTCAAGCCCAATTTTATGCTCGCTGAACTTTCATTCTTCTTTGGATTGAATCTCGAGAAAACTCGTGGTTATGATGTTATTCAACTTTGAGGCTCTTCTAAGATAATATGGTGGGGCTTTTTTTTTTTTTTTATCTCCTTATCCATGGAGGGACGTCCTCTACTTTTCTCCTCGTAGTAAACTTGCAACTAAGTGAGCCCACAAACTGGACTGTCATAAGCTACATGTAGTCTACTTTTAGGAGGAGTGAAAACAGTCTATTTACTCTTTTCCATTTCCATTGACTAAGGTCGGTCCCCAGCACGAAAGTCACCATTTCTTTTTGCACTTTTGCTTGGGATAATGACCATATGGAAGCCCTCAAACCCGACACCTCAAACTCGACAATTGCCTAAGAACTGTTTGCAAACACATAATTCTAGTTGTTTGTACTCAAAAGGATGATGTGTAAGCGACAATTTTACTCTTATTCGTGCGATATCCTACAGGTGTCGGATATCGCAGTATGAGATATCCTATAACTATAAGATATCTCTTGAAAACTATCACTGTCTTCCTTTTTATCGAAGTAAAATAGAGAAACAGAGAAAAGTGAAGTAAAAACCATTTTCACCGAGTTCATCGTCTTCGATTTTCTAATGCGTTTTCCTCCATCTTTTATCTTATCATCTTGCTCTAGATATGGTAGGAATGCATCCTTCCTCCCTATTTTCCTTCATTTTTTGCAACTTCTTGGATCTTTAACGGCTTAGGGTTTTAGAACGAAAAATCTAGTCATTTGTTCTTATGGTTGTGATGACTAAACTGTATACACACTGGACGATTGAAGATGGTATAATAAGATCCCACAAGAAGTAAAAACGAATAAAATAATGAAATAGAATTCTGTATTCATGGTGAAAATGTGCTTTGTGTTTGGGCGGAAAGGAGTAGTCTTGTGATATCCTATGGTCGAAGGATATCACATTGTGCGATATCCTTCATCCCCATATGACATCGCACAAGTAAGGATAAAATTGTCACTTTTACACCATCCTTTTGTGTAAAAATGGTTTTGCGGGGATTACGTGCTTGCCACCTCTTTTGGGGCAATTGTTGGCTTTAAGGACTATTGTACGGTAATTATCCCCTTCTCCTTTATGCCATGACATGAGGAGCTATTTGGTTGTCCTCTAAACGGTGTAGGTCCCATTGTGTTGGGAAATCTATGGATCTTGGGGACGATTTTCAAATGAGCACCTGGCAAAAGGCTCCACCTTTGGGACAGGATGAATGCTTCCATGTGGTCGGTCATCCTTTTTTTTTTTAGCTAAGTTGCCGTATCAAAAATGGGTGATTCTACTCACTAGAAAACCCAGGATGGATTTATAGGCAAGTATGTGATATTAAGGTGCCAACACCACTTAACCATGAAAGTATTGACTTTTTTTTATATAATAATGCTTAAGAGCACATTGGTACTCTCTGAAAAAACATGACTTACACATGATTCTATGAAAAAAATACAGTTTTCCATAATGGAGATTGGACTTGCTTGCGGAAAAGATTCTTTGTGGATTGAGCTTTCCGCAGTGTGCACAAACTTACTTTAAAAGTTCAGTTAATCAAGTGATAATTTACAGAATGATTCATATGAACTTTTTAACAGATCAAATAGAGGAAGTAATGTGGATCCTCATGACTCAGTTGCTCTGCAGTCAGTTTACCTGCAAATCTAATTACGGGCAACTCTGTTTACTTGAAATTGGTAAGGCAAATGACCAAATGACTGTCACAAGTAATGGTAGCATTTTCAACACAGATCATCCAAACAAACAGACATGCATATCAGTGTAAACAGAGTCGCATGCATTTGGTTTATGAAGATCCAGACAGGCTTTAAATGGTATCACCATAACCCGCAAGATTCTGCTGCAACTTCTAAGAGCTATTAGTTGCCAAAGACTACAAGAGAAGTTCGTTTAGTTGTCAACATCACCAGTGTATTACTTCAAACATAGAAAAAAACTAACTTCACAACGAAGCGAATGAAACAGCAAATCCTCTACATGCTAACAGAAACTGAAACCAACAAGAGTAACACCCCGACCCGGAACTTACTGGAACTATTTACAGCATACTGTCAGTCCTTGCAGGCAGCCGCCGGAAGAAGTTAACTGGCACAGATGGTAGCCTATGCCGGAACCGTGGGTGCCGCATCATATAGAAGCCAATCACAACCGCAATGGCCTTGAAAGGCGTCACAAATAGCACCAATGCTGATAAACGGCAGAATGCCAAGAATATTGCAGTGGCACGTCGATCTCTCCAGCTGAGCAGTGCCTGGACCCGCTCCCCTTGTGTCGCCACATCACCCACCACTGTCTGTATCCTTCCAGCCACACTACGCAGGCGATCATACCTCATGCGCACAAGCTCGGGGCTTTTAGTTGACGGGAATGTGTCAAACTCTTCATCAAGCTCGTCAGGATCCACCGCCTCTGCACAAGAGATCTTCGTATTCATGTGTGGAGGATAACGTGGACGGTACCTGTAATTCCATACCCCTATCAAAAACATATATAAAAACACCGTCGGCAGAATGAGTTCAGGGAAGCACACAAGCATGACGAAGAGCACATGAACAAGCGCCGTTGTCACAGGGTTCTTCCATGTACAGACATCTCCAAACCATCTACCCACAGCGAACAACCCTGAAAACACCGACATCAAACGGAAGAAATTTGCCTTTCTCCTACGCATACTCCACAGGTGCGAGTCAACATCAGACATGTATTCGATCACCTCCTTCCGCAGAGGTGGCTCTGCTCGACTCAGCCGAGCGGCCAATATGTTGACGGCATGGTAGCGCAGTGCATCTTGCTGTACCACTGTCAGGGGCCTTATGTAATGCATCATTGGTAGCAGGGGGCGCGAATATATATGCATCATGTTCACCAATGATGTGCATGAAAATCTTATTGCCAGATGCAGCTCTCCCATCTTCTTGACGCCGGAAGGGTGCAGGACCAACAATGGATATGAATGTGTGCAAATTCGGCCTGTTTCAAGTGTAGAGAGACGTATCCTGACCTTGCCAATTGTCACATCCCGGTCCCGAATCACCCTGGCCTAGGGTAATCCCCGAGGTGTGGCACACGTACTCCCGCGTGCTGTACCTGTCTCGAGCCAAGTTCAACACACGAAGGAGAGGAAACCAACTATCCATATATGTGAGTTAAAACTCACAAAACACATTAAAGCAATTAAACATAGCGGAAGCTGTATTTCATTTGTGTGAGGTATCAAATTCCTTCCGTCTACATAACAGTTCAAGTTTTACTACAAAAGAATTATACAATTAATTACATTGTTATACAAAAGAGGGTAAGTTAAAGAACACTATACATCAATACCAAAAAAATAAACAAAAGAATTCTATAGTCTAAGTGTGGCCCACTCAAAAAGGGGCTAGCCACACCACAAAAGAGTCTCCAAAAAGTGTTGACGCTCTCCCCGGGAGATAAGCTCAATGGGCCTCAGGCTCGGGCCACTCCACTAAACCCGAAGGTACCTCATGGGTAGCCTTCTCACTCTCCTCGGTCTCTGTGGGACCGGAAGATGCACCTGAGACTGAGACACCAAATGTAGTACCATTAATACGACTATTAAGCAAGTACAGGCAATAATAAGGATACACATAATGTTCAATTGAATTTAAAATGGATAATTTAAGAAAGAGCAATATCAAATATTGTTTAGGCAAATCAAGTTTAAATGTATAATTTAAGCTGGATGAATCAAGAAAGTGAAATACACTAATTGGCTACTGCCTTAAGCTCATCCTCTCAAAAGAGAGCAAATCTAGTTGGGATGTCACCAGCGGCCCGGCCAAAGGCTAGCTGGCTACCCGGGTGGAGTTCCGATCTCCAAATGACTTACTGCAGTAGTCTCAATTTATAAACCGAGTGTAACCCCGTCGGGTATCACTGGGTCGAAGCTAAGCAGTGCCGACTCGATAGAATCAATAATACTCGGAATAAAAGTAGAATTGAGTAAACTTATATTCATTATTCATAACCAAATTAAATGATAATCACATAGTTCAATTTCTTACTCAATCCTCATTTCTACTAAACATCAATTTGAAAATATTCAAATGGAATTACGAGTTGTATATAAAAGATAAGATATAAGGGATTACTAAGAATTATCAATCTATTAAGTAGAATTCTGAGGTTCGAAGGAAATTCATACACCAATATGAAATGCATTGAATTAGAATTCAAGCTATTTGTTTTACAATTTAACTCTAGATTTTTATTTTTCTAGTCCTCTACCGTCCATTTCAAAATAGGTTGGGAAAATCAACGAATTACTACATTTATTTGGTGTCACTAATCACAAGAAATACGTTGAATTTCCTAACGAATTTTCATGGCATAGTTTTAGACTAGGAATCATCCATTGGCCCAATTATATGGTTAAAGATCTCATTCTATGGTCATAAGATTCAAAAATTCCCTAAATCCCTACGGAAGTGAGGGTGTACTCCAAAACCCACTAAATGAGTGATTAAGGAGGGTGGAAATACCCCAGAAGGGTTAACACACCATTATTTGAGCCAAAAGAATTTCAAA
Organism: Umbellularia californica; assembly: GCA_028538565.1. Taxonomy (NCBI): domain Eukaryota; kingdom Viridiplantae; phylum Streptophyta; class Magnoliopsida; order Laurales; family Lauraceae; genus Umbellularia; species Umbellularia californica. The sequence continues at coordinate 19,986,475 of JAPQWN010000007.1, forward strand.
AAAAATGGGGTCAGGTCCGTCTACCGGTAGTACTTCCGGTAGAGTTTCTACCGGTAGAACTAAGGTTTCACAGTTTTTACAACTCTCTGTCAATTTTCGGGCCATTTCTACCGGTAGTACTTCCGGTAGAACTAAGGGTTCGCAGTTTCCTTTGTCTTTTCTATCTTAATCCTTGTCAAAATGAGTCTACTTACTCCCATAACACATACACAAAAGTTCCATACATTTTAAAACAACCCACATGAAGAAATCCAACTCATTTATCATTTATCAACATAAAACCCAAAATAATAAGAAGGGAAAGAGATTACTTGAACCAAATGAAAATGCACAAAATGTAACCCAAATCATGCTTATACTTGCCTCAAGAAGAGTTCTCCAAACTTCTCACACACTTGGTTCAAAGAAAATCTCAAAAGCCCCAAATGAGCAAACCCTAACAACAATAACCACATAAAAACTACATGAACATGCATGTTGCTCAACCAAGAGTCTTCTTGACTCAAATGCAACTCTAAAATCACAATCAAAAGTTCTTGAAGCCTACCTCTTCTAAGTATTTCGAATTTGGAAGGATTGAAGGAGGGTGGAGATAGTCTCAAGCCAACTAGTGAAGAGGAGGAAGTGAAGAAGATGATGAAGATGTAGAAGAGTCCTCCTCAAACTTCCTAAGCCTCCAATGCACATGCACGATTCCTTCTTGCTAGTTGAGAAAGGAAGAAAAGGAGAAGTGCAGAGAGAGATGGAGAATGAAAAGGAAAGAGAGAAAGGGCTGGGTCAAACTTTATATAGAATGAGAATTGCAGGAAAGTCCATTCAACTGATTTATTTCCATTTCGAGTCAAATGAGGGTCCATCGGTACAACGGTTGGTCAAATGAGGAAATGCCTAATATGAAAATCGATGTACTCATCAAAATACACGCGATGATGTCAAAATGACGATCAAATTATGAAAAACACGAAAACCCATATTTATGAAAAAGTCCTTGACTCGACTCAAGTGAGTCAACACCACTATAACTCACCTATATAAGGTGTAAAACTCATCTAGCTCAGTCTAAGAGGGTTAATAAACACCAACCACTATAATTAGCAATTGAACACAACAAATTTAACCAAAACATGGTTAATTAACACTAATCAGGATTAGATCGGGTCGGGGTGTAACACCAATCTTCATATCTTTGTTGCTAGTATTCGAGCCCTTGTCGCCAATTTGGCAATTGTCAAATACACCTACTGTAAGGCCTGTGGCCGGATCATACACCTCCCATGTGTACTGCTCATTGTACTTGGGACTGAGGCTGTTGACCATTGTCTTTGTTCGGACCCATTTATGCCCATATTTTGCTACACAAAATGTATCCGATGTACCCTTCCCATCCCTTGTTTTCATAGGGTGAAGTCCCTCGACACTCAGGATGCCAAGCTCCAAGACACCAATCGATTGCTTCCAGAGCTGCTTTGCAGTGGGGCGCAGGTCGCTGCTGTAGTGTGTGGACTCATCCAGCACATGGTAGCCACCATCTAGACAGAGACGGAGATGGAGCCGGCTAGAGAATTTATCTTTCTTCAACTGATCCACATCAACTGCAACTGGCTTATCAAGGTGGAACCAGCGCGCGTGGATCATGCGGTCATCGCCACGCTTATCCATGGAACTGAGTGGTATGGCAACCCGTCCGATCATCTCATCCTTGTTTGGTCCCACGCGATCCTCAACTGAAAGAACCAGATGATCTTCAAATGGCTCTGCAGCAACAAATAACAGATCTTCATTCCATAGCGGGTTAAATGTCGGGGCCTGAACAGCCTTTGTTTTCAACACCTGGTGGCCTATCTGTGCCTTCACATAGACATCTGGGAAACGGGTCTTTTCAGATACAACCAGGTCCTGTGCCTCTATGATGTTCACACGCACATACCACAGGAGCGGAGCATGGTAGACCTTGGACCTTATATATGTGGCAGCGGCCGTGGAGCCATCAGCAGCCGCAAAAGCATCTGAGTGCCATGCCTCAGGGAATGCCTCATCAGCCTGCGTTCCAATCCATACAGCAAGCATCAACTCACCTTTTGCCTTTTCCCCCTTCTTGTCCTCAAGTCGATACCACTCAGGTGCTAGGGGACAATCTGGTGGAACACGTGTTGGAATTTCATTGAGGTCGAACCTAACAATGCCCACAAAGTCATCTTTAACGAGGTCCTTGTCCTTGACCAACACATCAAGGGTTGAAGTTTGTATCCGGTCCCTTGAGAAGGCAAACACCTCGTTCCAGATAGGATCTTGCTTCTTTTCAAAGTGCCTTGTGGTACCTCTGTAGTTTCCTACCCTCACTTCAGCAAATGGATCGAGACTCCCTGAAATGTCCATGGAGGAAAGAGAGACAATAGTCAGGGCCCCGGGCTGCTATCAGCCGAAGGCACTCCGACGCCTGAGCTAGTGCAGTCACTGAACCAAGGGCAAAGTGAGGAAGAAGGTCCAGGCAATATCAACTGAGTAGTGTATAATGAGTACCTTTTCATGGGCTTACCATGCAAGTATATATAGATGAGTGTGGAAGGTTCCTGAGTGGGGGTAGGTGAGAGCACTGTCCCATCAGATCTTCATCAATCCTCTTCATTAATATGGACGTGATTGATAGGTAGGGATAACCCCTTTGCCGGAATCCGTCGGCCACCCTACCTGCTGGCACGTTCTGCAACGTAGTTGTCTCATCACATAATGAGGATTAGATGCTCAGTGCTCACCTCGGTCAAGTGGGCCAAACTGGAGGAGTCACTGAGGCCGGACCAGCTCGAGGTCGGGTACTGCTACCGAGACGCTCGGGGCCGAGCCTAGAAAGAGCATGGTCGGTACACTTACCGAGACCAACTCTATCTTGGTGCCAGCTGGCACATTGCCGAGCCGGGTGAATGAGATCGAGGCAGTCCCTGATTGGTACTTTTACCTAAGTCAGGGGTAACCTCGGTATTAGGAAAACACCCCACACAATTGCCCCCTAGCTGCTGACCTTATAAAAGTTTCGTGACTAACTGAGGTCGAGAGCTAAGTATCTTAGAGTTTTTTCAATGCCGAGTTCGCAGCACTGTTCCTTGAAATTGGTTGCTAACGTTAGATCCTTATCATGACGCTGTTTTCATTTAGGGCTTTTAATCCAGTGCTGCCCCGTCTGCCTGAGGCCGCTGAAACCGCTTCGCCTGCCCAAGGCAATCAATCATCCTGACAACATTATTGCGGAAGGCGTACTGCCTCCGCCTCGTTTCACCATCCGATTGGCAGTACGGCCGCTCCGAAGCGACATATGTGGCTTTCGAGGCACCGACCTGGACGCGTGCCCTTGAAATTCGAAAGGGCGCCCTTTTGCTCTATAAAAGCAGTACCCCCCCATCTCACTTCTTCTACTTTGGCGATCTGAACTTGGGGAGACTCTAATCGAGCGAACTTTAGCCCAGTCCTTCATTTTCCTGTTTCCCTGCTCTTGCTTTGCTTCTGTAAGTCTCTTCTTCCTTCGTCTTCCTTTCCAGTACTTTCGCTCTGCTCTCTTCCCTTGTTAGGGTTCTTTCCTTTGTCACCCTAGTCTTTCCAGACCTTTAAGTATGGGCGTAAGGGTATACCGTTGTTTGGCAGACTCCATTGGAGCCATGGCCAGCTTTAGGGAGCAATAAAACATTCTGGACGACGTCCGGACCAGGCTGGATAATCCAGAGGACCCATGGGACGGCGATTCGTTCCAGGATGAGTGGATGCCCTTCCCTCTGGTCTCGGTAGTCGATGGAGGGGTTAGGTTCCCCATCCATCCGGTCCTTAAGGAGTGTCTGGCAAAGTGGCACCTCACCCCATGCTAGCTGATGCCAAACAGTTATAAGATCATAATGGGGGCTGTAGAGTTAAATAGGATTCTAGGCATCCACCTCGGTGTCCATGACACTGAGGATGCCTACGACCTCTGCAAGTCGACAGGGGAACCCCTCCATTGCTATTACCGCCAGGGAAAACCAAAAATGGTCTCCTTTGTTACCGTCCTCGAGGATTCTATGCGCCATGCCGGGAGCGACAGGTTGTTCGTTGCTGGCAACTAGGAGTTCGTCGTGGATGATACCGAGGCGGAGAGGAGGTACAAGGTCCCTCGTTTCTTTGGGATCCCTCCAAGTAAATACCGAGCTCAACCGCTTAACTTTTTCATCTCTTTCCTTATCTGTCGAACTGACACCCCTTCTATTTGTTGTGCAGAGGTCGGTGAGAGGAGAAAGGTGGCCCAACGCGCGGGTTAGAGGAGGAACGACGTCTGGTTGACCGCCATCCAGCAATACAAAGGCCATAAAGGGAGGGCTGCTTGGTGTCTCTTGGGGTACCAGCCAAGGTACAAGTCCTACTGCAAGAGACAAGGGATCGAGTACCTCCTGACCGGGGTCAGCTACGCGCCAGAAGCGATCGGGCAACTGCCCATCTCAGAGGAGATGGAGAGGGGTCGCCAAGACTTCGTCACCACCAATTTGAGGGAGAAGCTTCTCGGCAAGTGGGCCTCCTCTTCTTCGAGGTCTGCCGACTCCATTTCCAGGGATGCCCCTAGGGCTCCCTTCTCCAGCTCTTATCGTCAGCGCCCAGCCGATGTGAGGGAGGAGGGACACCAGGCGAAAAAGGCCAGGGGCGAAGAACAACGCCAAGGCGAGTCCCGGAAGGAGAAGGCGACTCGGTGGGGGTCATCGGAGGAGAGGAGGGAACCGAGGCGGAGGGAGGTAGAGGAGGAGCCGAGGCGAAGGAGCAGAGGGAACCGCGGAGGAGGGCAGAGGAGGAGCCGAGGGGAGAGGTGCAAGAGGAGAGGATGCCAGAGATGCTCAAGGGTGAGGGCTCATCTCGGCAGGACCCTGTCCAAGCCTTAGTGCCCCGGGCTCCTGAGCACGAGCCATGGAGGCCGTCCCTCTTTCTCGGGCCAGGGCTGTCGCTGACCGCTAGACATAAGCTATCTGGGAATCTGGCAGTTGCGGCAGCGCTGGCGAGTGCTTGTGCGCTCCCGATGGATATAGATCGGCTAATTAAGGGGATTGGACGAAGGCTCGCTGTTCATGTCCACCCTCTAATCCGCCCTGTTGGTAAGTCGTATCCAGTGAGTTTGTCTGATTTATTTCGACATGCTTTCTACTCTACTAACGTAGGCCAGGGAGAAGGGTGTTGCCGAAGTGGAGCGCCTCAGGGTAGTCCAATATGCCCAAAGGACACTTGGAAGCTCTTCTACCCATCTCCCTTTGGCTCGGTCAAGTCTCTTCTTGATTTCGTCGAGCACTACTTTATTGGAGATTTCGGCCTGACCATTGCTCTGTGGGTAAGCCGGAGTGGAGTAATAATTCCTAATATCGAGCTCCTGGCAGAAGTTTTTAAAGAAGTTGGAGTCGAATTGAGTCCCGATGTCCGAGATCAAAGCTCGAGGCACTCCAAATCTTGTGACGATGTTTCTCCACACGAAGTTTTTGGTATCCAGCTCGGTGATGGAGGACAACGCCTCGGCTTCTATCCACTTGGTGAAATAATCAGTGGCTACTATTAGCCACCTCTTATTCCCCGGAGCTCGGTGAAGTGGTCCTACCAGGTCTAATCTCCACTGGGCGAAAGGCCATGGACTAGATAGAGGACTTAAGTCGTGCGCTGGTTGATGGAGAGAGTGAGAGAATTTATGGCACTTCTTGCATTTCCTGGCGTAGACTTGGGCATCCTTCTGCATGTAAGGCCACCAGTAGCCCTGGCTGATAGCTTGATACGCTAATGACCGACCCCCAATGTGACTGCCACAGATCCCTTCATGGATTTCATAAAGGAAGTCTTCGACGTTGCTGGGGTGAACGCACTGGAGGTAAGGGCCAGTGTAGGACTTTTTATAGAGCTTGCCGTCTGGGGACAGCCAAAATCGAGCTGCATTTAGCCTAATTTTGTGTGCCTTGCTCTTATCTTCGGGAAGCTGGTCATCTTTGAGGTAGGAGATGTATTGGTCCATCTAGCTCGGGCCGAGGTTAGCGCATAAGATCTGTCGAGGTGGGTGGAGCTTTGTTCTTGGTCTGTCTAGTGCTTCTACTTCGACAGTCCTTTTCCTTCCAACTTCAACGACAGAGGTCAAGTTGGCAAGAGCGTCGGCATGAGAATTGGAGTCTCTGCTGATCTGCATGACTTCAACTTTTCCGAACTGAGAGAGGAGTTGCTTTGCGTGAGCTAGGGGCTGTCATCCTGTCGTCAAGGGCTTGGTAGTCTCCATTCAGTTGGCTCGTCGCTAGCTGATAATCGCTGAAGACCACTAGTTGCCGTGCCCGCAGGATTTTTACGCTGCCTAGCCATGCGATCAGTGCTTCATACTCAACTTCATTGTTTGATGCCTTGAAGTCAAGTGTCAGGGCTTGCTCGATGACAAGGCCTTCCGGAGATTGGAGGATTATGCCTGCGTCAGCCCTTTTGGAGGTTGAGAAACCTTCGACGAAGACCTTCCAGGATGAGTCGAGGAACTGGTTCCAAGATAGTTCTTGTTCCATGTCGGTCTTGGTGGCCTCTTCAACCTCCTTGCCCTCCAATTCGGTATCGAGCTGTTTCGGTGTCCGGAACACTGTCCCATCAGTGGGGGTAGGTGAGAGCACTGTCCCATCAGATCTTCCTCAATCCTCTTCATTAATGTGGACGTGATTGATGGGTAGGGATAACCCCTTTGCTGGAATCCGACGGCCACCCTACCTGCTAGCATGTTCTGCAACGTAGCTGTCCCATCACATAATGGGGATTAGACGCTCAGTGCTCACCTCGGTCAAGTGGGCCGAACTGGAGGAGTCACTGAGGCTGGACCAGCTCGAGGTTGGGTATTGCTACCGAGAAGCTCGGGGCCGAGCCCAGAAAGAGCATGGTCGGTACCCTTACCGATACCAACTCCATCTTGGCGCCAACTGGCACATTGCCGAGCTGGGTGAATGAGATCGAGGCAGTCCCTGATTGGTACTTTTACCTAAGTCAGGGATAACCTCGGTATTAGGAAAACACCCCACACAGAATCGAAATCAGAACTCTTCTATTTCAAAGGAACTTTATTATTTTCTAAGTTGCATGAGTTTGTGCCTTCGTGGTACGTGTGTAATCCAATAACTGTGAGGTTAGCAATTTGACATTGTAGAGGCAAGCCAAGGATAGTGGGCCCTTAGTTGGTCATGCTTCATGTGTATGGGCCTGGAAGCATGTCTGTGCATACGTGTGAATATGCTAAGGGCATATCTATGATCATGGATAATTTCAAAACTGTTCAGCCCCATTTAAGGGCTCAATAGTAATCCTAATCAGCCCATTTAGGGGGCAGACTTTAGGGACACACGTGTATATAATGAGATGAGTTGACCCATGAAGGGGATAATAAACTTTCCAAGTTTCTCATCTACCCCAATCTTCTTCTTGCTTTGAACTCTGATATGGTATAAGAGCAAGGATACAAATTCTCTCAGCAAGAAGGACATCTCATTCATAGGTTTCCGAAGATAGGTTTCCGAAGGACATCTCATTCATAGGTTTCCAGCACACTCTCATAGGAGTATTCTCATGATCGATACAATTGACCTTGTGGACTCTGATACCAAACTCCATTTCTTCAATCACGAAATCCAGTGAGATTTCTGAATCTCCTTCGGTTGGTGGTCACAAAAATCTCATCTATTACATCAAGAAAAGTGTTTGGATCTATGATGTCCAAACACGGCATGGAAACGGTAGGGATACGCCATGGACATGGCAAAGACATGGATTTTACACATAAAAAGTGAAGTATCGGACATGATACGACACGATACATTGTCCATTTTGGAAGTATCTGTGATCCATCACAGGAGACACCCATCTGATCGGTGTCGGATGACACTGCAGTCATTCAGTTTATTCAGTAGACCCCACATCATTAATCTGATCAGCATACATTTTACAACAAGCATCACCTATTATTCTTGAAATTTTAAGTAGTTTTTCAGCAATTTTTCAGGAACCGAAGGTCAAATATCATAGCTGTTGGAATCATTGGATTTTGAACTATTTGGATCCGCAAACTCACATAGGGGCACCAATGATCGACGCTTCCAGGCAGTGGCGGACCCAGGATTTTTGTTTAAGGGGTGCGGAACGATGGCAATTGAAACAGTCCAAAAATATTATTTTGTGATACTTTATTCACATTAATAATGACAAAAGAGAAAATATATTGCATTTAAATGATTACAAAATTTAGTTAAGTTTTTTTCACATTAATACATTCTTCACATAAATCCCATCATTTATTTCATAGAGAATACTAAGAAGATCTCAGACTTTAGAAAGTTAGGGTTTTTTTTTTCTCCTCCATAAATTTAGTTTCTACTCTTAAAGAAATAGTTAGTGTACAAAAAGTTGATTCCTAGAGTGATTGCATAAATATTAGGACCCATTAGCAAATGACGAACGCAGTACTCCCAATAACAAAGATATCAAAATATTAGCATCGATCAACCACATTTTACAATTCTGATTTCTAAGGGGCTTGTTTCTGGGTTAATATAACAATACCAAACAACAATTAGCCCCATCGACAAACAGATTACTCAAAAATCAACTGCTTTTGATATCAAAATGCCTCTACACTACGGACATCTGAAATTCAAACCACTTTTCACATAATCCAAAAAAAAGCTTTAAAAAGAAAGTAAGGAAACGCATGAAAACTCATAAGTTTCAAAAAAAAAAAAAAAAATGAAGCTTAATCCATTCCAAATCCACTGTTTTAAGGGGAAAAATCAGAAAAAATTATTTTTAACTCGACAGCGATTGCATCAAATAAATAGTAAAATAAAAAAATACGAAGCATGGAGTATTACTTGGAGTTGGCTCTATCTTGTCCTCTTCTATGTCTCTACATTTGTAAGATTGCAAGTTTTGAGCCTCGTCAATCGTCGACTTAAAACCGCGAGCAAGAGAAACAGGGAGAGAGAAGAACGGTTGATTTGGTGCGTTAATGAAGGGTTTCCAATAGACATTGGAGAGGGAAAAGGGCTGGAAAGATACAAGAGTTTTCAATTTGGGGGAACTGAGAGTGAGAGGATTTCTTGATTGTTGATGTGGGTGGGTGCATTTTAAGGATAGGCTTTAAATGGGGGGGGGGGGGTGCAAGATGGATTTTTAAGTGGGGCAGGGGTGCATGACCCATATCCCTCTAAAAGGGTTTTCAAAATTTACCGGGTGCACCTACATGGGTCCGCCCCTGCTTCCAGGGGTTAGTTCTGATCAGAAATATGGTCTGAATCGACTGGATTCATGACCATACGTAGAGCCTCCATTAGGGCAGCATAGGTAAAGTTGGAACGCCAAGTTCTCACAAAATTCAGCAATATTCTCACAAAAGAATAGGAGTTCTTCTGATGGAAGCATAGGTAAAGATAGAATGCCATGTTCACACAAAATTCAGCAATGAAGTCACAAAAGTATAGGAGTAGTACTGATGGAAGAAGCATGGCTAAAGATAGCTGGCCATGTTCTCACAAAATTCAGCAATGTTCAATGGAATAAACGGAAACTAGCTTACCAGCTTAGGCACACAAACAAACAGCTCTGAAGAGACAATCCATAACCAGCTATAGAGCATAATCATATAATCCTTTCTACACTCTAAACAAATCTTAAAGGGTAACCTGAAAACACTCATGTTGAATTAATCCTTTCAAATTACAAATAGTATATGGTAAAATGAACTGTCTATAATTTAACTCACTCACTCCTTACATCCAGATATCTACATAATGTACATGAATCCCATGCCAAAGAGCTCAGATGGGAAAAGAAAAGAGGAAAGCAGTTTTGGCAGTAAAGAATAGATTACAGGACGTGTTTTCAAAAAAAATTCACTACATAATTTAAGTAAACAGAAAATGGACTTACTAGTTCTCTTTGGCACATGAACAAACATCTACTGAAAGGCAATCCAGAACCAGCTCTAGGCCAGAATCATTTAATCCCTCTTTTCAATCTTTGACAACCTTCAGTGAAAAGGGGCAACCTCTATTAATGTACTTACAATGAAATAGACCCTTTTAATTAATATATGTGCATGGTAAAGTCAACAACTTAGATATTTTAAGTAAATTACCATCATTTTATAGAAGTCCGGTATCATTATAAGAATGATACATGATATTGAAAAAAATCTCCAAGAACCTAGAGCAAAATGAAAAAATAAGGAAAGAAATTAAAAAATTTGAAACTTTTGGTATTGATCTATGCAAAATATAGATCTACAAATTAGAATGCGCTAGGATATGATTTGGGTGGCCCCCTTTGATGATTTTTTTTTTTTTTTTGAAAAATCCTCAAAATCTGATGACACAAAAATGAGTATAAAATAAAAAGCCCAAACCATTTGGGATTAATCTATGGGAAATATAGATCTATAAATTTTTTTTAATGCTAAAATCCAAAATGTATTGAAAGAAGAGGAATGAATATAACGCTCAAGAAACTTGGCCCCCAAAACAATGTCTATGCATTGAACAAGGCATAAGAGAGAAAAAAATAAGAGAGAAAGATAGAAACAGAGGAGATTAGCCACAATTAGCTACTAGAGCAAATTGAATAAAACAATAATTTATAAGTTAGAATGCATTGGGATGTGATTCCATTTGCCTAATTTGAGGAAAAATATATTTCTTCTGAAAATATCCAAAATTTCAAAAAAGAAATAGGCAAAAAAAAAAAAAACCTCAGACCATTTGGCATTGATCTATGGAAACATAGTTCTAAAGTTGTAAGCATTTCTCAAGTGGTTCATGAAAAATGTTTTTTTTCAAAAATATGCGATGCAGCTGCACTTTTATTTTCAAAATAACATAGCGACTGCGGCTAATAACTCAGCTGCTAGCTGTTATTTTGAACCTGGTTATAAGCAATATTTGAAATTGACTAATGTTCCAAATAAATAAACCTATTCTCTATTTTTCAGACCTTTCCTTCTAATAGAAAAACGGCTATGCCATGATCTTACATGAGTGCACAGTTCATGTGTGATGCCCAACCATCCCATGCTGCGTCAGTCTCTCTATTACGTTTCGCTTTATTTTCATCTCCCCTTAATCCTATCATTTGTGTGTGAAATTTAGAGGTGAGTGACATGCAGTGAGAAAATTCTCCAATTGCTCATAGCTTAAGCTCAAACTCCTGACGATTACAGATCAAAAAGGGAAAAAATAGAGAAGTAAGAATAAAAAAATCTTTTACCAAACCTTTTTTTTTCAAAATACAAAGAGGTTCAAAAAATCAAATCCTTCCAAGAGAAAAAACCCTCTTATCACAGAAACAGCTCATAAATGCACCATTTTTTTTTTTCCATCTTTCCAGGAGAGAGAGAGAGAGAGAGAGAGAGAGAGAGAGAGAGAGAGAGAGGAGAAGAAGAAGAAGAAGAAGAAGCTTCTGCTTCAGCTGACCAATCTCACCTAGAAATCAACACAAACAAAAAGAAAAAAAAAAGAAAAAAAAAAGTCTGTAGAGTTACAAAGAAACAAAATATGCACTTACCTTGTTCAGCTCAAAATCAGTGACTACCTCCCCGCTCGACAACTCGTCTTCTATCATAAAACATACTAACGCCTACAAATGCTGCTTCTGCGTGGGATTAGAGAGAGAAATGATTTATCACGTTGGATTGGGTAAACGCACGCGGAGTTTGAACGTTGTTATTAATCCATGAAAATGCAGACTTCCCAGTTCCCCGTCTGTTTTTTAGAGTCTAACCAGTTTCCAGTCTTCCTAACGACTAACAACAAAGAGAATATGTCAGGTCTCGTCCCGAGTTAATCAAGATTAACTCTAGTTAATTGAAATGAGTGCTAGTTAACCATGTTTAACTAGTTTGATGGTAATTAATGACTAAGCTCGATGAGTTAGTCCCAAATGAATAGAATGAACGGATAATGAAAAGATTAAGTGGATTGGTTATGCTTAAGGCTAATTAACTGCGGTTAATTGAGCTAATGATGGTCAATGACCAAATAATATGGAATAAGCCTCAAATGAATGAATTGGGCTTAATGGAATGGTAAAGAATGGATTTGCATGGTTTAAATGGAGTTTTAGACTCAAACGTAGAAATGAAGGACTTTTATGTAAATACGAATTTTTGCGTATTTCGTCGAATACGGAAACTCTTGATACCAACGCGTGTATCTCGACGAGTATGTCAACTTTCATCATAGGTTCGAAGTCGTTTGACGACAATCCGGTCAAATGACCCTTCATTTGACTTAAATTGTAATTTAGTGGAATGGATGGACTTAAGTGCACTTTCATAGCTTATATAAGCTAAAATAACCTAAATGAGATCATTCATCTCATTTCCATCTTCTTCCAAACCCTAGGCAACTATTTTCTCTTGCTTTTCTCTTCTTTCCTTCCAATCTTACTCAATCAAGAGGCAAACAAGGGATTTGTAAGTGTTTTCAAGGAGTTTTCATCCTTCACTTCATCTTCCCCAACTTTGTTTTCAAATTGTGAAAGTGTCAAGCTTGGAGTCAAGGTTTTCTCTTGGAATCAAGCTCTAGAAGGAAGGTTTATTCTCCATTCAACCTTCACAAAAGGCAAGTACTTATGCATTCTTATGATTTATAGTGTTTTAGAGATGTTGGAGTCTATTTGACTCAATTTCGGGAAGTTTTGCTTCAGAAAATCCGAAGTTCAGAACTGAACTTCTGAGCATGTGTCGGTTAGCCGACACCTGACCGACAAGCTAACCGACAGCTCTGGGAGTTGTCTCGGAGAGTTTCAGCTCTCTGGAATTCTGACCGACATTGTGTCGGTCAGCCTACATGGTAGTGTCGGTCGACCAACAGGTCAACCGACGGACTAACCGACAGATCTGAAATCTGTCTCAGTGAATTCCAGCTCTCTGGAATTCGAACCGACAATAGGTCGGTCAACCGACATGGTATCTTCGGTCAGCCGACACATGACCGAAGCCTGACCGACGAATGTATCAGGAAGTGGACTGAAGAATCCAGCTTCTGGAACTTGAACCGACAAAGTGTCGGTTAACCGATAGGTCAACCGACGTTGTATGGTCGGTCAGCCGACAGGCCAACCGACAGCTGAGATGAACTCAGAAAAGATTATGGAAATGAAGCCTAATTTGTACAGGCTATTCCATGCTGATGTCTAAGCCTACATAGGTGTTAGCGAAGGTCGTCTCAATGTACAAATCAAATACATAAAGTGATATTCATCAAAAATAACATGTACATTGGATAACTAACGCTTCACTCGTTTGTCTGGCTTAGAAGTATGAATAGAATTGATAAGAAGTGAATAGAATCCATGAAGTGACACAGAGGTGAACTTCATTGACATAGTGAACGTCATTGACATAATGCACGAAATGACAGAGTACATGAATTGAATTAATGAAATGAAATGAAATGAATAGTCACTAAAGGTGACAGTAACTTGAATGAATGAATAATTCCTGCTGCAGTAGATGTGAGGGGCGTTCCGGAGCCTCGTGGAATGCCAGTGCTCTCTGATCAAGACACTGGAAAATTTCCACCATTTGTGAAAAGTCATGTAATGAAAAGTGAAACAATCTTGAAGCCTCGGCCATGAATGGTTTGCCCTTCCGCCTTGTGCTTAATTAATGTGACTAAATGAAAATTGAATAATCTTAAAGCCTAGGCCATGAATGGTTTGCCCTTCCGCCTTGTGCTTACACTGCTTCCGTTGGAAGACACGAAATGAACGAAATGAACGAAATGAAAGGATATGATTGACATAGATATTTGTTATGTAATTGAAGTAGGTTATATAGAACTGTTAAGTTCTTTTATTGTAGAACTGTTTAAGTTCTTACCTTATTGAATTCTTGTATAGAATTGTTAAAGAATTGTTAAATAACATGAAGAATCATGAAAATGCATGTATCTTGTTGAACCTTCGTGTTCACGTGTTATTGATGATGTCACAGGCCCAGATGCCCGTGCCGGTCCTGCCGAGGCCGCGCCGCCTGCGGAGGAGGCCCGTCCGTTACCTCCAGGAGGTTTAGCGGAGTGGGCGTAGTCGGAGGGCGATTGTAAATGAATGTTTTTGTAATAGAGAATTTTGGATTGTGATTAAATACCAACTGTATTGTATTTTAAGCGTGCAGTGTTGGTTTTAGTGGGCTGTAAATTTGTATAATAGAACTTAACTTTTGTGTAAAGTTAATTGTAGTCAATGTATATATACATGTTTTCCGCACATTGTACATTGACAGGTATTGTGATTTGATATCCCTTGTGAGTCTTGTCTTAACTTCGGTTAATTCAGGATTTACGGGAGTAAGTATGGTTCCGCGACTCGGGGGTCCGTCCGAAGTAATCAGATCTCGGGCCCGGGTCGTGACAGAATAATAGTTTTCTCTCTACTTTCCACCGACCTTTTTCTTATTATATCACTGCTCTCTGTCTGTATACCGCGTCTTAAATTTTCAGACAAAGGGTCACATTAAATGTGCAGATTTTCTAAATTCTTTTCTTAACAAAAAAAAGTCAAAAAACAAACTCTTTTCTCCACTAAAAAAAACAAAGAGAGCTTCTATTGGAACTGTGGTTTTGTCTCTGCACACCGCAAAATAATCAAGATTCCTAAACTACCCCTCCCCTCTCTCCCTCCCTCCCTCCCTCCCCCCACCCCACCCAGTATCTAGCATGGAGGGAGAATGGCTGGCAGCCAGAGGTGGCAGCCCCGGCCGGCCAGCCGGCCTCCCCCCTTTCCCTCTTTCTCTGCCCACCACCACCACACACCCCCCCCCCCCCCCCCCGGGCTGCTGCAGCCCGATCTCCCTCCTCGTAGGCGATTCGGAAGGAGAGGAAGAGAGGAAGAGGTGGGGAGGGAAGGAGAAGGAAGAAGAGGAAGGGAGAGAATAGAGAGGGAGGGAGGGAGAAGGTGGGGGATGGGGAGGAGGGGTAGTTTTGGGTTTTTTTTTTTTTTTCAGTGTGGAGAGATAAAACCGCGGTGCCAATAGAAGTCCTAAAAAAATACTTTTTAAATAAAATAAGTCATAAATATTTCTTACCAAATAAATAAAGACAAAATAAATATATATGGAGGATGTTCTAGTGCACATATAAAGATTTACTTTACTCCACTATGTATGTAAAGTTTCCAAACACATATATATGAGGGATGTTCCTGTGCATCCTTCCCTCACCATAAGATGAGGGACAAACTTAATGAGACCTACCTAGGGACTCACTGATCATGGGACTTGTGAGGATGTGAAGAGACATCTTAGATAAGACTATATATCAAATTTGGAATCAATCCTAGACCTCTAACCTCTTCATCTGTGGCCCACAAATTTAACGACTTTATTTTAAAGGAAAAAAATTTGACCCTCGATCCAACGGTCTAATCCATTTGGATATGTAAAAATTCAATGGGTCTAGTGTACTTAAGGGGGTTCCATGAGTGTAGATGTTTCGGCTGTATTATAAAGTCAACCCTACTATAATTCGGATGATCATATATATATATATAGGGCCAGCTCTCCTAAGCTGGAATAGTGTTGGTCGCACAAAATCGAAGTCGATTATGTTGTTTTTTGGATGATGATCGTCTCTAAAATCAAGATTAATCCAATCAGAATGGGATTTTTCAGTTCCATTATGCAAAAAACAGATATAATCAAGTTTGATTTATGGGACCAGCACTATTTCAGCTTAACATAAGCTAAGCTGCAGCTTAGGAGAGCCCTACTCTATATATATAGGGAGCTTCTCCCCTACACTGCAGCTTCTTTTATTTTCAGCTAGGCGCGTGTGGGCTGCTCCGGATCGTGTGAAGCTCAACCAACTTAAAATCAGCTCATCTCCTCATCCCGCTCATTTTTCATCAAAAGACCTAAAACCAGCCAAGAGCTCCCACCTCTGCTGCTGCTCTGTTTCTCGCCTCTCTCTCTCTCAGCGCTCGCCTCTCTCTCTCTCTCTCAGCGACTCGCCTCTCTGCGCTCTCTCTCAGCGCTCGCCTCTCTCTCTCTCTCTCTCTCTCTCTCTCTCAGCGCTCGTGTGATCTGCGCTCTCTCTCAGCGAAGACGCCATCACCAGCTGCTGCTGCCCAGCTGAAAATAAAAGAAGCTGCAGTGTAGGGGAGCAGCTTTCTATATATATATGGGATCTTCATATGCATCTTGTACTTCAAACCTTCCCCAAAAGGGGTGTCCCTCACCAAAAATGGTGAGGGATGGATGCATATGAATATTATCCTATATATATATATATACATATATATACAGGGAAGTGCTCCTATGAGAGACACTCTCACTAACTTTATGAGAGATGGGTGGGGGCCCTCACTTCCATATCCACTCTCACCAACTTAAATGCAAGGACCCCCAACTTAAATGTGAGGGCCCCCACCCCACTCTCACCAAGTTGGTGAGAGTGTCTCTCATAGGAGCACACACACGCACACACACACACTTTCGGACAGTAGGGAATGAGTGCTTCCCCCATTCCCATCCCCTTGAGTCCATACTCCTGATCCGGTCGCAGCTAACAGGTCTCCAACTCCAACTCCAACTCAACTCCAACTCCAAGGCTCCACTGGGGGCTCACATAATGACAACCGGACTGTTCAAAAGTAGATCCCACTGTACAATTTAGCAAATAGCAAATAATGGAATTGAGGCACATTAGAAATCTTTTCATATAACAATGCTCAATTGACTCCATTGGGATCCCAGCATCATATTGATACTTTACTGAAAATCCTAATGTCCTAATGCAAATTTTTTAGGACATGGTGGTGGGGAACGTCTGACCCCTTTATTGTAGGAACTAATTTTCTTGCAGAGTTTAGTATAAACATTTCAAAATTTTTTAATATGATAAAATATTGAATGAAGTATTCATAAAATGGAAACCATAAAAAATCATGGCATTTTCACATCTCTCTCCCCTGTCAGATTCTTCAAATGTCAAGGGATCAATCCATAGGTCTTAAAGATCAAAGCATCACTCTTGGCCTTGTACCTAATGTAGGAAAAAAAAAAAAGGAACCTGTTGTCAAATTAGCTCCATCGAAAGATTAATAGAGACATGACAGATAAAGTATAGATGCGATATTGACTTTTCTAAGATTTGAATTATCAGAGTGATCCTAAGTGTACTCATTTCTCTCTATTTAGTTGGAGGGATCTGAACCACCAGAGTGATAGCTGGATCGAGTGATAGCTGGATATATTCATTTCTCATTTTGGCTTGACTCTATTTCCGTAATAGGAGAGGTTATTTGATGTCATTTTTTAGTATTCACCTTTAATTCTTCTTTTTTAATCACTTAAACAAATATATAATCCTAAGATTCTAATTACATGACACAAACAAGCTAGCCTTTTGACATATTAAGCTAAAGTTCCAACACAACATAAAAGGCCCACAATTTCTACCCCATCCTAATGATTTAAACTATTAGAGTGATGGTTAGATATTCATTTCTTATCTTTCTTTCGGTGGAGCTCGTTTGATTATATATAGATCCTCATGCATTATATGGAAATAGTGGCCTCATTCTAATTACATGACACAAACAAGCTAGCCCTTTGACATATTAAGCTACAGTTCCAACACAACATAAAAGGCCCACAATTTCTACCCCATCCTAATGATTTAAACTATTAGAGTGATGGTTAGATATTCATTTCTTATCTTTCTTTCGGTGGAGCTCGTTTGATTATATATAGATCCTCATGCATTGTATGGAAATAGGGGCCCATAATAACTAGTTAGGTTGAGTTGAACTGCTATCATATTGGAGACTCAAATGGCAAGAGTGAACTTGATTACAATCCAATCCCTAAAAGATTTTCACATATTTGCATGCCCATGAATTTTCATAACCGTTAAAAAAAGTGTAAATTATATCTTAATTTAAACATGCTATTCACACATGAGCAATTCAAAAAGTAAATATTATTTTTGGTAAGGAGTGGGATTTGAAGCTTGAGCCATTGCCTATTGTTTTGGGGTATGTTCATGGCGAGTCAATTAATGTATGATAAACATATATTACACATATACGTATGGTTTTATTAGTATTGGTCAAGCAATATTGGCTCCTTTCCGGTAAAAGAAAAGGGAAAAATGACTGAAAAAAAAAAAAAAAAAAAACCATTGATGGATAAGGAAAAGTTTTTTTCTGCCCTTGATCCACAGATCAGTCCCAATAAAAAAAATGCAAGATATTGATTCTTCTGCCTTTGAAAGGAAATAAAATTATTGGGGGAAAATGATGATTGAAGAAGAGAAGATTAAAGGCATGCCGGGTTCTGCCTGAGAGGAAGCAATGGAAAAATTCGGATTTACCAAAAGGGAAGTATTGAATAGAATTTTTCCATCTCTACTAACGCCTTGAGGTTTTTGTAGGAATGGTTAGCATAAAAAAATTTTAATACTCTGCGTACCACATGACCATCTCTCTAATAAGGGGGCATCGTGATGCTATAAAATGGAGATGAATAAAAGTTCATGTTACATATGATGAGATTATTTTGATTTCTTGCGATATAGCAATTTGTACCACCCATTTGTACAAATAAGACCAGGCACAAGTTTTTTTTAATTAAAATAATTGGTTTCTTTATTTGTAGCAATGTTGTACTTGGATCTTGGATATACTTGGTTGCTTCCAAATTCCAACACAATGCATGATGATATGTATACTTCTATAGGTCCAGAGAGTGTGGGGCCAATTGAGATGTGCTCGACTGTGGTTAAGCCATGCCTCATGAGCACTTCTTGAAGAGACATTGTTGACCCTGCTGTCTGTGGTCTTCAAATAGATGGTTGTTGAGAGAGCGTTATGTCATACCACATTTGATGGGTAAAAAAGTTCAGATTGATTGAACCAACCAATTTTTCTTTCTTTTGAACTGTAAGGCATGATGTACTGTGGTGGGGCCCATCAAGTCAACACTCAAGATCCAAACCATTGGCATGCCTGAAAATTTCACCGTTATAGATAACCTGCTGCAGGTAATAATATATAACAGGTAGTTTTATTTACAGCAAGATGAAAATGAAGAGCAGATCTAGTACAGATCCTGAATCTTGTGTAGAGTATTGCTGCCCCAATGGAGATGGAATGTGCACTCTGAATCTAACCGTATAAAACATGGTGGTACAACTAAGACCTGTTCCTGCTTGCCTAGTCACAAGAACATATCATATGTTTGATTATGTGAAGCTTGTCCTAATTGGCCCATATGTGAAGCTTGCACCAAATTGGCATTTGCATCATGGTTAATATAATAAATTTAAGATGAGAAGTAGTTTTTGCCGCATTTATAATGTCTATGATGATCCTGTCAGACCCAAATGGAAGCTCACAAAATAAAAAATCTACTGTGCTGTTGTAATTGATAACATATATAGTTTGTGTACATAATGGTAATTTGACGTCATTATTTGTTCAAGTCCAAAATATTGAATGATTAGATCAAATATATATGGTGGCCATCACTTATCATTATCATTATGTTTTTAATTATTATTTGTTTTATTTTGGTAGTGATTCAATTTGTATTTTGTTTGATCCCTTAGTTTTCTTCTGCTGTCAACGTTTGTTCAAAATCTTTTGATATCAGCAAAAGGAAGAATTCATGTTTCGGTAAGAGGCATTGAAAACTAAGAAAGGTTGGTATGAGCTTAACATTTTTTTTAAGGGGGAGTAATTTTTGAGTGGTCTGGATTTTATATGCGAATTCGTCGATGAATTTAATGGAGCCATTGGAGGATCCCTAATCCTCAAATGAAAAATTAGGGATTTGTCAACCTGGGCATACTGCATTCGTGCACACACACCTCACATTTAAAATTACGGATTTGTCAAGCTTCCCCAGTTGAAGACTAAATGTGGTCATAGAATAATAAGCTTCCCCAGTTGAAGACTAAATGTGTTTTGGTGACCGATAAAGACGGTTGTGCACAATGCATATTTTATGTACTGCCCATGAGAAAAACTGCATCCAGTGATTTAATTTAATCAATAAGCTCATTTGGAGCTTAATCTTCTACTTGTGTCTGACCTGAACAGCAATCTCCTCATCTGGTTCTGATTGACTTCCTGGTAGCCAGAAAACCAGATTAACACAGATTTGATCTTGACCTTGCTTCTTTACCATTCACTAGACGATAATTGTAAGACCACAAATTTTCACTTCAAAAGGAATAACAAAAATATCCACCAATCAAGCATGCTTCTTTGACCACTGTACAATTTATCATACCACTCGTATATAAAGATAACGTAAACTCAGTACATAACTGAAACAGTTCTATAAACCATACATTGAAGATGCAAATCATTGGCTAGCAAACTGAAACATTTCTATAAATCATACATTCACTCCTACTGTACTTACAAAAGACGACCTACAGAGAGGCATCAAATACTCTTAATAGCTGACTGTCCATAATAATTAATCATCATATGGCAGTCAATTCACTCCCAGCAGCTTCTTAATATCCTTCTGCAAAGATGACAAAACAATGAACTTTTAAATAAGCTTGTGCTAGGCCAAAGTATCAATATCCACATCATAAAGTTAACCATCATATTACCCTTTTATCCAGTTTTACCACAAGCTCCCCACAGCACATCACAATGCACTTCTTAGAAACGGGCCAACCTTTTATACTACCTGTATTTTTAATATGGTGGCCTCCAGACAAACGGGATAAGATGGCAAAAAATTTCACCTGCAAGTTATAACCACCCAATTGACCATGCGCAACCATCTATTTGCAAGATACTACTAGGATGCATGACGGCAACCGTGAGGTCTCATGCCTACCAAACCCCATACCACACCCACCAACCAAACCCATGGTAAGATAGATGTAGGTCAAGTCTTTATGGTTTGCTTCACATTAATTTCTATTAAGTTATGAAGAACATTAATTTCTATGAAGCTATGAATAACATTTTGGCAATTTGAGCGACAAAATTTTGCATTATCTAATGATTTGTCATCAATTAAAATTCAAACCCATTAAGACGTCTTCCAAATCCTCCCCAGTGGGATGGGAAAGGGGTAATTACCCCCTTAAACACAGCTCATTTCCATCCCTTCCCAGCAGGCATCATTGCCAGTCAAACACTTAGCATACCTTCTCTCTTCATTGACCACTAGTACTCATTTCAACAGAGGTTCACACGAAAGATATCAATACCAAATTATATAATATCACTTTACCTCAATGCTGAGAGGAGAAGTTGTTGGAGCGTAACAGTCAACCACACGGCCATCCTTGTCGACCAAGAACTTGGCGAAATTCCACGTGATGCTATCACCAAAAAGGCCACCTTTGCTGGACTTCAAGAACTTGTACACAGGGGCTGCATTGTCTCCGTTGACATCAATCTAAAACGAAAGCACAAGAGTGACTTTAAAACAATATAATATGCCTGATTCTTAGAATGATCACTCTGGTTTTCGGCTGCATAATTTCCACTGAATATGGGCATTTCATACTAATATTCCATTTATGCAATCTTAACAATAAATTGAGTTATAGCCTTATAGGGTTTCATTATGATCAAGGAGCATTTGTCTATTTCGATGGCAGTGACTGCAACCATAAAAATCAGTGCCAGGATGAGTGCGTTCATAACCATGTTTGAGAGAGTTATCTTATCATTTCATAAAATATGATATGGGCAAGACATCTGAATGAAGCAATTTTGTTACACACCTTTGGGCATCCTTCTTTTTTTTTGGTAGCTCTTGTAAATATTCACACACCCTATCCAAGTCCTTCGACATCGGCGCTACAATCAAGGATCAATGGCTGGTTGTTTCTGTGGAGGGGAGGTGCCTCATCATTGAACCACCAATGGATAAGCACCTACCACTAACTGCTTTGCAAGTTGACAGCAATTAGTTTATCAGTGTGTTTAGATACTGCTTTCAACACGAGTGATCCACATTCTCCTTCCAAGAGCATTCCAATTCACTTGGAATAAAAAGAGAGAAGAATTGAGCACAAGGAACCAAAAATGATCCTTATGGTCTGTCACACACACCATCAGTGAGCACACATGACCATGACCATGATCGTTTATAAAAGATGCAGTTGTTTTATATCTTCAAAAAAAAAATTAAAATTCTTTAATGAATGAAATGACTTATTGAAGAAAAAATGTAAGCCACATTGGTCCTTGGAACTTGGAACCCACTTCCCCAAAACTTAGCTTACTGGTTACTGCAAATATTTACCCGTGATTAGATGTTGCAAAGAAGTATAAACTAAATATCTCAGGTCACTTAATTGCAAAAGATGTACATTTTTTGGAGCATTTAGAGTTTACTTGAATTCAAGCTACACACCTCACAGAAGTGGCATTTCTTATGACCAAGTAAATAACTCATTCAACTACATTTGTTAAGTGATGCTGATAGAACTTGTACAGCCATGATGAGGCCGTGGGATCCATCATGCTGAGATAGAGTGTGCTAAACAGGGTTTCAAGTTTCAAGTCTCAGCTGGACTCCAACAAGTCAGATTGGAGTTGGTCCTCACTGACTCACTTGGACTCAGATGAGTCTTTTGCATACTGCTTGAGTCTAGGTGCAACTCAGCCAAGTTGTAACACACTTCGTAGAGACCAAGTTGATCACCAAAATCATGGGACGGAAGCAACTTTACCAAGCACAAGTACATTGCAATGTGTCATCATGACATGCACGTGTGCGTGTGACTGAAGTGGCCTACATATACCACTGTCGATCTAAATAACAAAGCTGTTTCAGAAATTCAATAGACAATGAAGCAATTGTTTGCTGTAAGATGTTTATATTGAAGGGCTGAGGCTAGATTTAATAAGGGTATTAGATGAATTGAATTCTAAAAGTCTACATACATGGTTTTCAATATTCGCAATAGCGTAACACACTATATACATTTGGTATGGGGAATTAACCGCTAGATGAGTCATATAAACAATGAAGCATAAAGAAAGAGACACTACATACTTTTTCAATGAACTTAAACAATATTAATTACAATCTCCTTTCTTTTCTTAAATGCTGTGTGGGTATGCCTCTATGCATGAATGGCATCTGTTAGTTTTTATAGGACCTTCTTGGATTTTTACGTTGTTACTTGATAGCATGGTTAAGAGCAAAGGAAATGAACATTGGAAAATGGGTAGTTCAATTACCTTGTCAAAGATGGGGTACTCAGCCTTAAAGCGAGTGCAGGCAGTCTCTAAGATTTCCTCATTGGTTCCAGGCTCCTCTTCACCAAACTGGTTGCAGGGGAAAGCCAATATCTCAAAACCTGAATCAGGCAAGAATAAACAAGCCTATTACTGAATGCCAATGCCATGTAACAAGCACGGTGCTCCACATACACAAGATGGCTGGGGTAGAGTATTGGCTCCAAAAGTGGTGTGTAGAATAGATGATCTCAACACTTGTACCACCACCAGATGATCTCAACACTTGTACCACCACCATCATCGACAACAACAGCCACAACAACAACAAACCTTGATTTTTGTATTTCCCATATAGCTGAGCTAGCTATGTGTAATTTGAGTTGGTCAATCCACTGGAACAACAAGTTAGAGAAGACAAAGAAACAAAGAACTTAATCAGAATCAGAGAAAAGTAACAAACAAAAGAAATTGGCATTCAGGAGAAAACAAGAGGACAACCAAAGAATGTATCAGTGATTTCATATACCAAATATTAAGCTTGATTTTTGTTGGAGTGTGAAGGGAAAAATAAGTTGCAATCCCCAAACAAGGAACTTTGTTCTATATATTTACCATTTTGATGCAACATTCACAATCAAAAGAACCTTTCCCTTGTACGTGCTGAAATCCACATCATTGCCCCTTGCATCCTGCAAAGAGTGTCTCCAAACATTAAACCTCAGCTTATGTAGCATTTGCAACATTAACTCTGAAATTCTTCCATTAAAGAAAATATAACTTTGTAAAAAAATGGAGTCCGTCAAATCCATTCCAAAATAACCATGTACTGTGTTATGGACTCACAAACAACAGATGCATTTGAATACTTCCCCAGTTACGAAAAATATAATCACTATAATGGATATTACTTAAGAGAAAAAAAGGGACTTTATATCAATCAGTGCTAATCCAATTTGGATGCCAGTTATTCATTCCCATTGCATTTTAAGGTTACATGAAATTCAGAAATCACATAAAATACATTACTGTCTCTTGCCTTTACAGCCCCCAAAACAATATAGGAAACTGTACTATATTTACCACTTGTTACATGGTAAATATACTGCAGTTATTCATTCCCATTCTCCCAATAAGTTCCAATCCCCCAAAATACTGCAGTCCCATCACAAACACCAATGATTGTATGGAGAGGATTTTTTTTTTTTTTTAATTTGTTCAAAATGAAGTCTTTCTAACTATAAAAGTCTCAAAGCACCATCAAAATATCTAGTTGAAAATGGAATCACACAAACCCATCACAACTACCTTCGTTGTTATATGAAAATTTTCAAAGAGGAATCTCTTTGACTACAAAAGCTCCTGTTTAAAGACAAATGAGAAAACAGATACCATTAGAAGTAACCATATCAAAATCCCCACGATACACACCTAAATCTCATGGATCCATTTCAAAATTCTTGCCATCATGAGAATGTTGATAACAGATCTATACAAAACAAAGAAAAAAAAAATATGAAATCATATTGGAAAAGGGGCAATAAGGAATCTCAGATATACATATTCATCATACTGGGAAAAATTCCTTCAAATCCCATCCCATCATTATAAACAATATGATAAGTAACTTAGCTGAAGTTCCATTGCATTGTTCATGCTTAGGTGGGACACTGAGTCACAGGGTAGTCTTTGGCTAGCAAGGGGCCCCGCTGCAGTTGTTTTAGTGGTTTTATATGCTTTCAATAAATTGTATGACCTTGTGATCATGGGTAGTATTGTGAATCTGTGAAGTCTTTCTGTAAGATGAGGTGTACAGGTAGTTATGTTAACTGTTAGAGTACTGTCTTCAAATGAAACATTGAATGAAATAGCAGCAGGAATTATCTTATAAAAAAAATGTTAGTCTCTCAGGTGCATTCTTCCTTTGATTTTCTGAACTTCTCCTCTTGAGCAGTGTCTACCTCTGATACCATAGCTTGGGGTAAAAAAGAAAACTCCTTGCAGAGACATATCTCTCTGATCTTCTGAGGAATACCAAAACAGTAACACAATACAATAACAAAACCCATGAAAAAACTCAAAAAATCCATATCCAAAAGCCTAATCCAAAAGGAAAAACTAGTCTTTCTTTACACAAAAAAAAAAAAGTCTTTACCCACCCAAAAAAAAAAAAAAAAAGAGGTAAAATTAGATATGGAACCAAGAAACAAACCAACATCAAGCATCTAAGACGACTGAGAAAAACCGATCAAAAACCCAAAGCACTCCATGCCCAAAAGTCAAAACCCACAGAGAGAGAGAGAGAGAGAGAGAAGGCAAAAGACCAACAAATCATAGAAAGCTCAAGAGAGCAGTAGGTCTCCAAAATTAATAAAATTCACAAACCTTGACAGTGAAGTCATGGATCGACTGTGTCGACTGACTGGCCATGGTAGAATTTGGTCTGCGAATGTAAAGCAGAGATTTTGGAGAAATAGAGACAGGGAAAGATGCAAAACAGGGGAGAAGAAATAGAAGAAGAAGAAGAAATTCTAAGAGAAGAGAAATTGGTTTTCTTGGAAATTGAAGATGGATGAAGGGAATCAACAACAACAGATGAGACTGAAGAGATTTTGCTCAACTTTCTGCAGCTGAGAAACCCTGCAGAAGAACAATTACAAAGCATGGAAATTAAAAACAACAGAGGAATGCTTATGCAATGCAACTGGGTCCCACATGACCAATGGCACCAATGCGCAATTCGCAATGCATTGGTTGTCAGGTCTTGCGCAGGAGAAAATTGTATTTATGGATATAAACTAAACTAATGACAATGTCAAATCCAAATTGCAACAATATGAGGTTAGCAATGGATGTGTTTTCAGCTTTCATCAACCAAAAAAGGACAGTTAATACTTTTTCCAGTGTGACTAATGGCTTGTGCAAGACTCATCACGAATTCTTGTTTAACTTTCTTTAAAAAACTTAAACTGAGCTAAAATACTAACAGCCTGAACTCTTTTAGAGTTTTAATCAAAATTAAAAAAAGATGAAGAGATAAATAGCCTATTTGTTCCCATAAAATACATAAGAATTCATGAACAAATTAGCTCCATCAAAGGAGCATGAAAGACATTACAGGTGAAGGTGCTCCACAAAAGATCATGAAGGGCCTATTTCTTTATTAGAATTTTTGGCAATAATTTGGTGTGTTGGGGAACGCATGACATGATGTAATGGCTCATCCACGTATTTGCAAATGTCATATTTCTTGACTAAAAGTCTAAGATTTGAGTAACCTAAAAGATCTCAAATGACATTTGAAATTTCTATGATTCTAGTCCCTTTGTTTTTTAGTGAAACTTTAGAATGCTCAAGTGAAAAGGAGGATTCAAAAATTCCACTGTATTTGAATATTTCGAAAATCTCCATACAAGAATTCTTTGAATTCCAATAAAGAAATAGACCAAAAAGGTTTGAGAGGTGAAGGATAGATGGAACCTTTATTGTTCTATGATTTGAATTAGGGTCGTGTTTGTGTACATTCATTCCTATCTTCACTTGACTCTATTTACATAAATGGAGGGATTTGAATTACCAGGGTGATGGTTGGGCATATTCATTTCTCATTTCCGCTTGACTATTTCCATAAAAAAGTGAGGTTATTCTATATCATTTTTGGGCTCTCACCTTTACTCTTCATTTTTAACCCCTTACACAAATGCAATCCTAAGAATTTAATTACCAAAAAAAAAAACGCAGCCCTATGACTGATTAAGCTAGAGTTGCAACATAATAAGCCCACAATTTATATCACATCCTCATTTACAAAATCGTATATATTTTGTTGAGGAGGATTCAGACTCTAATAAATGGCAGAATAGATCAGTTCTCGGGCTATCAATAAATACCTTTTCATGTTAGGAAACACAAGATGGGAAATGGGGTCATCAGACCTACTAAATTAATTCATGATAAAATTTGATTAGTGGGCAACTCTTATCATCTTAAAAAATAGTAATAATGAAAAGAACCACTGAGTCTGAGTCCAGCGAATCAAACTAGTTGGGTCGAATCCAAGTGAGGTCCAGGCCTGGCTTGTCCAATTTCTTGGTTACTTCTTCTAGAAACAAGGCCAGGGAAGTTGAAATACTTCTTGTGAGACTCTCTCTCTCTCTCTCTCTCTCTCTCTCTCTCTGGATGGATTTCCAGAACGCCTAATCCATGTGCAAGCCATAGGAATGTAGAGTGGAACTTTATCTTATTGGGGTTGCAATGATTTTTTTATTTTTTTTACAGGCAACGAAGAAAATAAATTAAGAAAGGAAAGAGAATTACAAAGAAGAACCAGGCAAAGGGCACTATGGTATAAAAGCAGCACAAAACAAGTTACAGAGTGAAAGATAAGAAATTAGAAGACCTATCAACTCCTTGCTTAGCTAAAGAGTCAGGAAAATCATTTGCTGCCCTCCCAACATGAATAAAGCTCAATTGAATTGAAGACGATAGAGCTCTTATCTCATTCAAATAGAACTGAACTTTCCACAGAAACATAGCTGAAGAAGACACCCAAGATATAGCATTAAGAGAATCACTCTCAACCACTAGTCTAGAACGAAAAGAGGTTGAAATGAAAATCCAGATAGCTTCTAAAATAGAAACAACCTCAGCCTCATTAGACTCCATATAACCCACATGCTTTGAGAACAAAGCCAACACAATGCCTTCACTATTGCGAAGCACTCCACCAAAAACCGCCAGTCTAGGTTTTCCCCTAGCTGCCTCATCCACATTGAACTTAACACACACCTTCAGAAGGAGGAGCCCAGGAAAACACCTTTCTCATTTTCTTAACCCCACAAAGTAGAGAGACTTCCCAAATGTGCAAAACGCCATCAACTCTTAGACTATCAAACTCACACTTGAAAGTGGCCCATTTGGCAATTCGTGTCACCACCAATAACGTCAAGTCTTTCACCGACGACGAAGACCTTTTAAACACTCTGTCATTCCTCTCTTTCCAAACAAACCATAAGATAGCAAAAGGTATGAGTCTCCAAAGAAATAACCTACACCCGTAAAAACTAGAGCACCGCCAAGCTTCGATCATCCCCGCCAAAGTCCTTGGGCTACACCAAAGGACACCGCAGCACAAAAGGAGCCTTCGCCATATAGTATGAGAAAACTCGCAATGGATATTGTCTCCATCCCCTTCCTGCACAACACACATAAGTCTGTAATAACTTCAGAAGTCAAGCCTCTCCTCCTAAGGTTATCTGCTGTAAAAACCTTCCTAAAATAGCAAGCCAAGCAAAAGCCTAGGTGGAGCCAGACCCTGCCAAGCTAGAGAAGAAGAGGCTTTCAAATGTGTTGGATCTTCCAACTCCCTTGAAAAGGACTTACAGGAGAATTTGCAAGAAGTAGTAGGTTTCCAAATACGAGAATCTGTTATATCCCTGCAAATAAAAATATTAGAAAGAAGACTGGCCAAAGACTCATACTCAGACTCCTCAGAAAGACACAAAGCTCTCCTGAAAGAAACATTTTATGACCCCCCCCCCCCCCCCCCCCTTAAGAAAGGACAAGAACAAAGGACCCACCCCAACCCAATCGTCAACCCAGAACCAGACTCACCTTCCTTTCCCCACTTTGAAACCTACCCCCTTCCTAAACAGTTTATGGAACTCATTTGGCCATGAATTCAGCAACTATGTTCTACGCCGTGCATAATTAGTTTAGTTGGGTTGGATTGCTTACATGTTGGAGTCAAATGGCAAGAATGTATTCAATCTGAATCCAATCTCTGAAAATTTCCATATATTGATTTACATGCACAAGAATTCTCTTGTAGTGAAATGGTCCCCACATCTCCTTTCCCTTACCACTGCAAGTACTTGTTTGGGATCAGCTGAGCTGGAATTCATGGGTGATTCATTTCCATTAATTGGCTACAGTGACGAAGGAATTGGACATGCTAGAAGACTACCCATGCCCAAGTGGTTATTGAATTAATGCACTATATTTGATTTAGGTTCTTATACCTAGAGTTTTGTGAGTCTTCTCTATCTTGTGTATACATTGCACATGATCATATAGATTTGTCTCTTATATATGTTGATACATGTTAAAAGTCCTATGTAAGGATGTAGAGATGTAGCCTGGAAATCACAAAGAAGAATTTGAACACAGTGTCTTGACAGCTTGTATCTTTCTATCCTTCAGATTATTACAATGGTAGCACTTACAACTCAGGTCATCCAAACAAACGAACCCACATTTCCCTGTAAACAAAGTTACCTGCATTTGGTTTATGCATATCCAAACAAGTACTAATTAAGTAGTAGGGGTTTTGACATATTAGTTCAACTTAAATTTTATTCTTTCAATTTCATGACTCAAATTTAGATAATGTCATCAGAGCCGTTTGACTCTGGTCAACACTATTTTTTGAACTTTTTTGCACCATATCCCATGATATCATGGGATTTATCAAGATATATGGGATTTATCAATTTATGTATCATATATTTTTTACATCTAGTGAACCAATTCACTTTTTATAAAAGGAAACTTACATTTTGTGAAAAGTAAATACACATCTGATTACCATTTCTCAAGTTTTATCATTTGGAAAAAAAAATGTTCTAAAGATGCTGCATAAAAGCCATGATATCATGAGATCCGGAGCAAAAAAGTTTTTAAAAAAAGTTGACAGAGTCAAACAATTCTGATGACATTACTTGAATTATAATAATGAAATTGGAACATCTCAATTTAAGGGGGACTAATATGTCAAAACCTCTAAATAATATGACCATCGTTTACCAGATCTACTGGTTGCGAAAGAAGTACAAGAGAAAAATTTCTAGTTCTCAACATCCCCAGTGTATTAACTTCAAACGAAGCAAATACTAACTTTGCACAGAAGAGAAGGGAACATCAAATTCTCTACGGATAATGGAAATCTGAAACCAACAGGCCCGTGGTGTGACACCTCTGGTAAATCACCGGTGCTATTTACAGCATATTGTCAATCCTTGAAGGCAGACGCCGGAAGAAATTAAGCGGCACAGATGGTAGGCTCTGTCGGAACCATGGGTGCCGCATCTTATAAAAGCCTACCACAACAATAATGACGTGGTAGGGTGTCACAAATAGCACCAATGCAGATGCAATGCAGAATATCACAAATATTGCTGTAGCAACTGGATCTCTCCAACTGAGGAATGCTAGGACTCGCTCCCCTTGTGTCACCACATCACCCACCACTGTCTGTATCCTTCCAGCCACACTACGCAGGCGATCATACCTCATGCGCACAAGATCTGCGATTCTAGATGTCGGGAATGTGTCGAACTCTTCATCAAGCTCATCAGGATGAACTGCGTCTGCATAAGAGATTCTTGTGTCCATGTGTGGAGGACAACACGGCCGATACCTGTAATTCCATATCCCTAGCAAAGACATATATAAAAGCAACAACGGCAGTATGAGTTGATTGAAGTACATGAGCATGACAAAGAGCACATGAACAAGCGCTGTTGTCACAGGGTTCTTCCATGTACACACATCTCCAAACCATTTACCCACAGCGAACAACCCTGAAAACACCGACATCAAACGGAAGAAAGTTGCCTTGCTCCTACGCATACTCCACAGGTGCGAGTCGACATCAGACAGGTATTCGATCACCTCCTTCCGCAGAGGTGGCTCTGCTCGACTCAGCCGAGCGGCCACAATGCTGACGGCTTGGTAGCGCAGTATATCTTGCTGTACCAATGACAGGGGCCTTATGTAATGCATCTTTGGTAGCAGCGGGCGCGAATATAAATACATCATGTTGACCAATGACGTGCATGAAAATTTTATTGCCAAAAGCAGCTCACCCATCTTCTTGACACCAGAAGGGTTTAGGACCAACAACGGATATGAATGTGTGTACAATCGGCCAGGTTCAAGTGTAGAGAGACGTATCCTGACCTTGCCAATCTTCATATCGTTGTTGTTGCTGGTGGTATTTGAACTGCCAAGTTGGCTATTGTCAAATAAACCTACTGTGAGGACTGTGGCCGGATCGTACACATCCCATGTGTGCTGCTCATCGAACTTGGGGGTGAGGCTGTTGACAATGGTACGCGTTCGCACCCATTCATCCCCATATCTTGCCACACAGAAAGCATCCGATGTACCTCTCCCATCCCTTGTCTTCGTCGGGTGAAGCCCCTCGGCTCTCAGGATGCCAAGCTTCAAGACACCAATTGGCGGGTTCCAGAGCTCCTTTGCAGTGGGACGTAGGTCACTGCTGTAGTGTGGGGACTCATCCAGTACATGGTAGCCACCCTCTAGGCAGAGTCTGAGAAGAAGGGAGCCAGGCAACTCTTCTTCTTCTTTCAACTGATCGACATCCACAGCAGCAACAGGCTTCTCAAGCTGGTACCGCTTCTTTGCAATCACCCTGTTGTCAACACGCTTTTCAATGGAACTGAGTGGTATGACAACCCGTCCAATCACCTCGACCCTGTTGGGTCCCTCAAAATCCTCGACTGAAAGAATCAGATGATCTTCGAAAGGCTCAGCAGCAACGAATAACAAATCTTCATTCCATAGTGGATTAAATTCCGGGGCATGAACAACCTTTGTTCTCAACACCTGGTTACCTATCTGTGCCTTCACACGGACTTCCGGGATTCGGCTCTTTTCAGCTACAACCAAGTGCTCTGCCTGTATGACTTCCACACGCACATACCACAAGCTCGGAGAAAAGTAGACCTGTGGTCTTATGCACGCAGCCATTGGGCCATCCACAAGTGCAGCAGCAGCATCCGTGTCCCATGCATCATCGAATGCCTCATCGGCCCGCGTTCCCATCCAGACAGCAAGCATCAATTCACCTTTCGTCTTCTCCCCCGTCTGCTTGTCCTCAAGTCGATGCCACTCCGGTGCTAGGGGATCCTCTGGTGGAATGCGTGTCAGAACTCCATTGAGGTCAAACCTAATGATGCCCAAAGGTTCATCATCATTAGGATGAACCTTGTCCTTGACCACAACTTCAATGACTTTACCTCGCATCTGGTCCCTTGAGAAGGGAAACACCTCATCCCAAACAGGATCTTGCCGCTGCTTCTCATAGGGCTCTGTCCTCGCTCTAAATTTTCCTACCCTCACTTCAACAAAAGGATCGAGACTCCCTGGAATTTCTTCCATTGCAGGGAGCTCACGTGCCTTCACAACACGTACGAAAAGGTACTGCATCTTCTCAACATGGTCAATGGTACTAGCAGGCCTGTCGGCAAGCCCCGTGAAACGAGACCCAACAACCTGTCCTCTCCCAAGATAAGGGCTTAGTCTACAGTCAACTGGCTCCAGTGATGATGCTGGGTACCTTTGGATGGTCTTTGGTGGCTCAGATTTTAACCCGTGAGGTAAATACCCCACCAGCTCCTGAGACATTGGCGTTGAAGAGTGCTGCTGGTTCTGGTTGGTGCAGCCTGGCTCAGCTCCATCATTGGACACAGGGGCTGTGGTTGGCATTGGATTTGGGACATGAACCTGAGGTTGGGTGGTCTGGCTTGCAAGTAGGTCAGGTCTCGCAGAGGGATCAATTGCTGGAAGCAGGTTTGAGGAGGGCTTCAGAGTTGGGTCATCAGTCAAATAGACCATGAGGGCCAGTTCTCCTTTCACAGTCACACGCGAGAACGAGAACGTGCTAGGCTTCTCTAAAGGGTAGTGAGAGATGACCGCATCAGGTGCTGGGACGAATGATCTATCAGTTAGGTGGACCTTTCCAAGGATGATGGGTTTAGAGCTGATGCCTTTGACTTTGATGTTTCTGCACACATAGGCATCAAGATGGAGATTGGAGAGACAGATTGGGTCAGATATGTTGAAGTAGAGGGCCTCTTTCCACACAGGGTCGAGATCTTTCTCTCTGATGGTCGTGAGGGCCGTACGAAGCCTTTGTCCATCAAAGCGGAGCTCAACGAAATGGTTAGAAGTGCCTTTGCCATCTTCGGGCATGAGGTTGTGAGCACTAACAACCTCCACACATAGTTTAAGGCTGTTCATGATTGAAGGCTTTCCTTTCTGTCGGTTGATTGGTGTTACTGATGAAAATTTAACTACCTGAAAAAAAGACAGTAAATTAAAAAAATGCAGAACACATTCTTCACCTTATTAATCAGCAAGCATAATGTTAAAATTGAAAATAAATAAATATGTAAACAGTTCAACATATGCACAGAATGCATTCATATTGTTCCTTTAAAATCTGTGATAGGACATGAATGCTTTCTTACATCCAGTCCGCATTGTAGGGTTCCTTTTTTCTTTTGGGATGGTCAGTCCACATGTATGTAGGTTCATAAAATTGGTTACCTACTTACCTCAGACACGAGTCTATTATTAATGAACCTCTGACATGCTGCCCCATTCCCTGAATAACCAATCAAGTTACAGCAGCTATTATGAATTCTAAAAAAATATATTATAAAAAAATAATAATGCATTGTTTTAGTTCGACCCGGCGATGGTGAACAGGACCCAGTTTTTAGCAATCTAAGAACTTGAAGAGACTATGAAAGAACTTCCCAATTGATCTGATTACCTTGCCATTGAGTTGGAGCAGTTCACCCTCGACCCATTGCGGATTCCGAAACCCAGGTTCTGCTATTCTTGCTTGACCTTTATAAGTTGCAAGCTGCATAACTTTGCTCATTAAAGTCTGAGGTTTCAACGCACAATTTAATCTAGACATTGCAGAAATACTTGGAAATTGAAAATTCAATACAATGTATGTTCCTATTTAGCAGACTGATCAAGGCTTTGTAGTTATTTAAAAAAGTGGGGAAGGAGACAGATATTCAGAAAGCTACATAGAAACAAGGAATTTAGGCCCTTTACAGAAAAATAATGTATAATTAGTTGATGCACTCAATTCTATAAGTGCAATCTCACAGCCTTATCAGGCAGTGTCATACGTCAGGAAATCTTCCAATTTGGAAAACATCTTGACCACTAGCCAGCAACAGACAATTAGGAATAGAATACAGAAATTACCCTGGAATGTGAAAAGGAATAGATGACTGGAAATTTCCAATCTGCCAAGTCGAGAAAAAGGTAGTAATGTGTAATGATGCTCGATCCAGTAGCACAGCCCTCTTTTGTTCACCAGGTAATGATAAAGGTGGGGTCTGCCTTCCGAAGACCTGAACTATCAATCTGGAAGGCCCCATAGTGACAGGTAGTCCACATATTAGAATATTCAGGAATTTACACTAAGAAAACAGGGAGATTTCTCATATTTTTGGGCCAAAATTGTGGTGAAGGCAAGTCGCTAGGTGCAATTTGTTGGCCTTCAGTTGGTGTTAGCCCCCTTGGAGCTCGGTAGATGTGGTGGATGAGATGCTCAACCAAGCTTAATCTTGATGCCTCTTTCTTCCATGTCAAGCAAAGCACCCAATGAGTAGGCAGATATTATAGCTGAGTGAGTGCCAAACAAACTATGAAATTTTTTTTCTTTTTCATTAAAGATAAAATTTTATTTCACCAAACAGACAAACAAAAACAAGGGACAACGAAAACTACAACGAACAAGGGAAGACACTAGAAATTATACATCAAACGAAATAGAAGTGCAAAGACTCCTTCCCCGGCCAGATCATCCGCCATAGTATTGGCCTCTCTTAAAATATGATGAAAAGAAGCACCCAATGGATTTGAAATATCCTGCACATCCTCCACCCAATCCGCGAGCCTCCAAGGATGAATAGCTTTTCCAAAACCCCATTCGATAGAAGAAAAAGAATAACCTTCAATAATAGGATTAAGACCTCCAATTCTACGCTCCTCACGACACCCAATTGGAAGAGCAAACAACTCGGCTTCGTTAGCATCAAAAGAATCCACTAGCCCGAAAAGGTTTCAAAGAATGATTCCATTCCAATCTCTGAAGACGCCACCAATACCTCCTCGCTGAACACTTCGAACAAAGCTACCATCAAAGTTCAACTTAAAAATATCAGGTGGGGGATGGATCCAAACGTTCTTTGAACAATTCTAGAATGCCAACCTCCTTTTAAAACAGCTGTCCAAGATCGATATAGATCTTCTAAAGAGATACCAATAAAGTCCTTACTATTACATACCCATTCCGATACAGTCCAAACAGTGGACTCAACAACTTCCTCAGCATATTTGCTCTTATTTATAAACACTCTTATGTTCCTCTCCAACCACAATTTCCAAACCATAGCATAAGCAACAAACTTCCACAAATTATTGCCACGAACAAACTTACTTCGCAAATGCCATTGAAGAAAAAGATCTTCCACATTTTTAGGCATCACCCAACTCATGTCAAAGAAATTTAACATAGCCATCCAAACTTTATAAGCAACCTAAAAATAAATTAACAAATGATGCATCATTTCCTCGTCCTTTAAACACATAGGGCACCCATTTACTAAAAAATGCTTCCTTCTTCGCAACTTGTCTATAGTCAGAATTTTATGCTTTCTTGTCACCCAACAAAAAACCAAAACCCTTGGCGGAACATAGGGATTCCAAAAGGATTGCCAACCTTGCCCTCTATCTAAACTGTCAGCCAAAACATTATAAAAAGACTTGACTAAAAACTGACCTTTTACAGAAAGTTTCCAAAGCCTTTCATCGTCTCCGCCAACTCACACATAGACCTTATCAAGAATGCCAAACAATGCAGCAAAATCAGAAATTTCGATGTCAGTCAGATTTCTTCGAAAAGAAAAATTCCAAACTACTACTCCACCAGCACCACAAAATTTTTCAGCAACAAAAGCCTCTTGCCTCCAATCCACCAAAAACAAATTCGGGAATTGATTTTTCAAAACCAACTGCCCACCTCACTAATCATGCCGAAATTTAACACGACGGCCATTATGAATCCCGTAGTGAATCCAAGAAGCAAAATCGTCTTGAACAGAAATAATAGACCTCCATAAACCTGAAACCTTATTATCCTGGTTTGGAATACTCCAGCCTCCATTACCCAACTTATATTTACACAATAAAAGCCGCCTCCAAAAACCCCGTCCTGGATCCCCACTAGGGATGAAAGTGGGTCGGGCAGAGCCGGGCTTTGATAGGCCCTAGCCCGGCCCTAGTATTTTTTAGTAAGCCCTAGCCCGGCCCTAGTATTTTTTAGTAAGCCCTAGCCCGGCCCGAGCTTGAGAGGGCCTAAAAAATCTTGGCTCGGGCTCGGCTCGGCTTGATTGAAGCCCTAGGCTCGGAATGTGAGCCTGACCCGTTTTATAATGATATAGGTCAATGTTAATATAGATTTAGGGTTTATGATTCATGGATTATTTAGTGCTTAGGGTTTAGGGATTATTTATATTGGATTAAAATTAGGGTTTAAGGTTTAGCGCTTAGGTTTAGGGTTTATGGATTATTTAGTGCTCAGGGTTTAGTGTTTAAGGTTTAGGGATTATTTATATTGGATTAAAACTAAGGTTTAGGATTTATGGATTATGTTATATCACATATGTATTATCTACTGTATAGTGTACATATATATATAATATGTGTATTAATATATGTAGGCCCTAGGGCTTATGATCCGGACTTCATCAAGCCCGAGCTCGGCCCTTTTAAGCAAACGGGCCTCCTCCTAGGCCCTAGCTCGGCTCTTTTGTCTTTCGAGCCGAGCTCGGGCCGAGCCTATAACGGGCCGTCCGCGGGCGGCCCAACCCACTTTCACCCCTATCCCCCACCCTCCATAACCACTTTCCCAACAAGGCTTTATTATTAACCTTTTCAATGGAGCAAATACCCA
Source organism: Umbellularia californica (assembly GCA_028538565.1). Lineage (NCBI taxonomy): Eukaryota > Viridiplantae > Streptophyta > Magnoliopsida > Laurales > Lauraceae > Umbellularia > Umbellularia californica. Next base: position 20,023,475 of record JAPQWN010000007.1, read on the forward strand.
ATCCACCATGAGCTAAGGGCTTACATACCTCCTCCCATTGAACCAAATGATACTTCCTCTTTTCAATAGAATCATTCCAAAGAAAATCACACGGGATTTTTTCAATTCGTTGACAGACACTTTGAGGACATTTGAAGCAAGATAGAAAATAAATAGGAATGCTTGACAAAACTGATTTGATTAAAACAACACGTCCTCCAATATACAAATATCTTCCTTTCCACGCACTTAATTTTTTCTCTATTCGCTCCACAACTGTGTCCCAAAGTCTTTTCTTTGGTAACCCAATACATAAGGCACGTTCGGTAACGGGAGAGGAGTCCTCTCTTTGGAAAATTCCTTGGTGTTGTTGGAATGAGGCTTTCCTTGGTGAGGATTTATGAGGAGAGGATTCAATGCAATCCACATTTGGGTAGAATAGTGGAATCAAAGATGAGTTCCTCAATCAATATTTGTTAAGCATAATAAAATCAGGACCTGGAAAAATCGTCCATCTCTTTCTTCTTGCTCCACTTCCAAAGCCAAAATTTAGGGAAAAAAATTAATGCTTTTGGATTTCAATAAAAAAAACCTCTTCATCCAGGAACATACAACTGATACAAAAACCTCCATTTCAAACATAAAAAAGTGTATATCATAGCAAAAACCCCCACGTATAAAAGAAGGAATGGACAAGATAGAAAGATGACGGACCCGTGTAGTGATTATAAGGATCCTACTAGCAAGAAAAGAGATATGCCGATCCGTTCCCAAACATACATCCAGCATTAGAGAACATCAATATAAAAATAGGCTCTTCATTTAGGATTTTGGATTCTTTTCTGGATGAGATTTTGGGAGGGAGGTGTTGTGAGAGGGCTGGTTTTGTGAAAATTTGAGTTGTTAGGGTTATACGATTTTAGAGTTTTTGAATTCCCAGTTTTTTGAAATCGCCATTCTTCGAGCATCAGAGAGAGAGAGAGAGAGAGAGAGAGAGGGGACCAACAACAAGGAACATGATGGCAAGGAGAGACTAGAGTGAGCAGAGAACAGCGTTTGAAGCGAGAGAGAGAGGTCGAGTGGTTAGAGGAGAGCCGATCGTTTTGTCACTGAAGATTTTACTTTTTATACTTCCCCTTAAAAACCAATTATTTACGAGATCCGAAGGGAGAGGGTCAGACCGGTGAAATCTGCATATTTGTGGATTTTGAGATTCCACAGTGAGGAAATTATGATTTTACCAAACGTGGGTTTTCCTTGCGAGTGAGGAAAACCGGCGCTGAATCCTCTACAAGGACAGTTACCAAACGAGCCCTAAAGGTAATCCCAAATACTTCGATGGGAGCTTCCCAACTTTACATTCGAATGCACTTGCCAATAAAGCAACATTTCTGTCCTCCATTTGAAAACCAATCATTACACACTTGCCATAATTTATTTTCAGACCAAATAACAATTCAAACCACTTCAAATCAGATTAATCACTTGAGTCATAAAAGCATCACAAAAAATAATAGTATCATCAGCAAATTGTAGATGGGTTACCTCTTGATCAACATTATCAACAGTAAATCCTTTAAGTAGGCCCTGATATTTAGCTTTCTTCATTAAAGCATTAAAAGCTTCCACCACAATTACAACAAGCATAGGAGATAAGGGATCCCCTTGTCGCAAGCCTCTTGAACTAATAAAATAGCCTTTTGGAGACCCATTCACCAAAATAGAAAAATGAACGAGGAAAGGGAGAGTCAATCAGGAAAGTTAGTTACATCAGGATAGCTCATCTATGTCTTAATATGTCCTCCCTTTGATTGGCTGGTTATTCAGTTTGGTTTTTGGTTGGCTTTCGGGACTTGTAGCATTTCAGTATATTCCTCTTGTACTATTTAGCTCTCATTTAATGCAAGTTACCATTAAAAAAGGAAGAAAATCATCATATTCAATCAATGGTTTTGGCCACCACTAAGTAGGCGCCTCATATGTCTTAATATGTTCTCTGTGTGATTGGCTGCTCATTCCGTTTGGATTTTGTTTGGCCGTCAGGCCTAGTAGCTTCAGTATATTCCTCTTTTACTGTTTAGCTCTTGTTTAGTGCAAGTCAGCATTCAAAAAGAAAATAATAGGAAACATCAATATATCGCTCAATGGTTTTGGCCACTATATAGGCACCACATGTATAATTGAAAAAGCCTATAAATTGTATTGGAACATGAGTATTTCCTCATCAGGAAAACCATCAGAATGTATTTGGAATTTTAGATGCAATGTGAGAGAATCCTTACCACCCCTAGTTCCTCAGGATAGATTCCACGAGTAGGGAGGCGACTCCCTTCGCCAATTTTCGCACGAAAAGTTACCTGTACCAAACATTAAGATAGTACAATGAGGAACTGACATGTAAATATGGGCTTCAACATGCTTGGGTTACCTCAACCCTGGCCCATCTTGAACATGGGCTGTCGTTTGTCAGGCTTAAAATCCAGGCTCAAACTGCACCATTGTAATTATAAATGTCCAAAATCCAAGTTTGGCCCATACCTCAATTGGAAATGTTTGTAAAATCTGAACAGGAAACGAGTCCATTCTATTTTCCAAACCTTTAAATCAAGACGGGGCCCAATCAATTTGGGACAAGTTTAAATCTAGAAGTTCCACAGGGCGGCCCAGCCATTGGCAGTGCTTTATATAAATGATATCATCCATAAGGCCTACAACAAATGAAATGGGTACATACCTCACCAGCTGGGACATTTAGATCACCAGTCACCTTCACAGCTTCTTTATCCGAACCCTCTATGTCATCTGCACCTTTCCACTGACCAAACTTACGCTTCAATTGTACAACCTCAGTACCATGAGGGGCATAATCTCCAACGTACAAGCCTGATCAGCCCACTCATGTTATTTTAACAGAATACACATACAATCTTCTTATTGTCACCATTCAAAAATAAATAAATAAATAAATAAAAATTCTTATTATCATTGATAATGATAAAACAAAAGAATACCATCAAATGGATCCAAACTTTCGCTGGTTGAGGTTGTTGTGGATAGCCTGTTCGGCCTCTGAGCCTGACTTACTGCATCATTCAGACCTAGATATCAAGTATAATGCATCTGTCAGAGTGGGCTTCAAAGCAAATGTCTGATTAGCAGAGGACAAGGAAAGGAAACATTTTTCAAAGCAAATGGGGATATGTGTAACATTTCTGAGTCCATCTACCACCACGATTTTCTTGAGTTCCCGAATTGACGTACCTCCATGATATATATGAAATTGAAAATTGACGTTTGCTTGATCTGCCATGTTGATGTTACCTCCAGCATTCATATTCCCTTGAACCTGGGGGTTGGTCGTGTTCCCTTCGGCACCACGCTGGGTATTGCCCTGCAACATCGGCCATAAAATGGTTTGGTAGTTGCAATATGAATTCATGGCTAGTTTGACACTTTAGTAATATAGTAAAAATCAAGTAAAGCCTCCATTTTTCAGACAATATGTCACATCAAAAGCACTTTAATTCAAAACTCCCTCCATCTTTCCAAAAAAAAAAAAAAAAAGTCAAAACGCAACCACCTTTATCCACTAAAATACAAAAAAACTCCACTTTCCCGTATAAAAAGTCAAAAAGATTCCATAACAAACAAGTAAAAACAAAATACCATAATAGCCCACTTATATTTTATTCTTTTTTCAAAATCAACTTTACTTGAATCTATTAGTAGAGTTGCCAAACTGGTGACACCCAATTGATAGTGGATTTCTTTTCTTTGCCTAGATAAAAAGGGGAACTTCATGGCATGTAAATGGGTTCCATCTATCATTAGTCAGCTAAATCTACTAATTAGGTTCGCCATGAAGGCAAAACTTGATCCATGCATCATTTCTATGGCTTTTGGACTAAAGGATAGTGAATGAAATCTATTTTTCATGCTATTTTTTATCATGGTACATTGAGGGAGCTGAAAATTGTGGATAGCGCTTTTGGAATCCAAAACCATTAAAACCATTAGTGCGTAGGGTATGTTTTGGACTTTTTTTTCATCCAAACACCCCAACCTAATTGCACTATCATTGAATACTAGCACAACAGGCCCGCACTTTTCAAAAATGAAAATATACTCAATTTCAATGCTATCTTTTGACATTTTAATTAGTGGGAAAATAAAATAAATCTAAAACAAAGAAATTCATCATTTATCAGTTTTGAAATTTTATATATCAAAGCTTATTTAAAAGGAGAATGTGCAGTAAAATCAAATAATTTGCTAATAAACTTTGAATTTATAAATTTTACGTATTTTGCTTTTTTTCATGTACACAATCAGAAGATTTCTTGAATTATAGAACATATTCTAAGATAAATATATTTGGAGAGAATGTAAAAGCTATTATCTAATGAGTAAATGGGAAAGTAGAAAATGGGAATTGAATACTACATAAAAAAATAAAAAAGAAATTATTAGTATATTGAAAATTGAGAAAAATAAAAAATATAGTTAGAAAGCCAATGTCTAACCATCCAAGTTAGACAATAGAAAATACAACCAAAAGTTATATTACATTGTTTTGTTACACAGAATCTCAATAAAAATTAAATTGAGTTTAACAAACTAAAAAATATATAAAGACCTTAAATGTCTAACCATCCAAATTAGACAATAGAAAATACAACCAAAAGTTAAATATACTATTTAACAAATATGAGTTAAATGGATGGGGGACGTGGAATAAAGGGCATTAAGAGCGGTCAAAAGAAACAATTGGAAACAGCCAATATCATATATAAGAATTGATGAACTCAAGAGAGAGAAAACGAGAGAAGAATACCTGGTAAGAACTCATAATTTATTGGAGGTCTTGAAGTTGTGATTTATAAGTTTGAAGCTCGCTTGTAGATCAAAATAAGGCCTTATATATAGAAGATGCTAGGGAGAGAATAAGGCCTCTGATCCGGTTTATATAGAACTAGTAACAAAGACCTGCCCAAAAGTGAGAATATATTCAGAATTAAAGTAAAAGAAAAGATATCATTTAATTGAAATAGATAGTATCATATAGACACCGGTGCACAAGTATAGTTGGTGTGCATTGTAATCTCGCAATTTTGCATATATTTATATCCTTTTCAAGTACCATGCTTGATGTTAATGAAAAAGAATATTTATTTCAGTTAGCAAAGGAAACTATATAAAATATGTAACTACAATAAAAGATACAAGAATTGGACAACTATTATAAATACACTTACTATGATATATATTCAACAATTGTGTAGGTAAATATATATATATATATATATATATATAGAATTATAAAGCATAAATGATTTGAGAAACAATTGATCTGTAAAGCACCTGATTTTGTTCCCACTTCAATGATCAAGAGAATTTTTCAGCATACCTAATTTGTGAAAAACAATCCTTTAGCAACAAAGGCACCTATTGTAAAATATATTAAATATTAAATATATTATTTAATACACACAGTAAGTACGATAGAGGTATTGGGTCAAAATTACATTTTTAAATACATATAAAATTATATATAAATGCATTCATAATGAGCATGTAAATTAGAATAAGCTAGCTAACAGAGAAAATATCTATTGAATTTAGTTTTTAAAAAAAAAAACAGAGAAAGAGATCAAATAACAATTGGTCCAAGTTATGTAATTACCCACTAAACCGTAACATCATCTAAAAAAAAAAAAAAAATTCAACATCAAACCCAAAAAAAAGTTCAGAGCCCAAACATCTGCTAACAGATAGGCCCCATGGGCTTAGATGTGTAACGCCCCAATTCCGAATACCGAGAAAACCGTTAAGGTACCCAAATTTGGCGTGCTACTTCCCTAAAAATCCCGGAACTTTCAAGATCGTAGGTCCGCAGTGAGGTCCAACTTAAAACTTTTTGACCGACATATAATCAATGGTTAAAATTTACGGAAGTGTAAAGAGTAAAGCGGAAGCATAAGGTATCATAGAGATATATCAAGTGTAGCAGGGCTGAAGTCCAGCTTAAATCTCAAAGTATAATTAAGAACATATTTATAAACATATTAGACTAACTCCCTGCTCACCACATAAAAACACTCAAACAAAAAAAAAAGATAATCACTCAAGCCCCCGGTATAGGCGCTCCATCCTCCAGCTCAACCCCCTGGTCGGCTGGTCCCCATCCATAGTCTCCGGCTATGGGCGCCTCGACAAGTGCATCGTCCTCAAAATCGGGGTCATCACCTAAGCACCAAGAATGGGTCAGATCCAAGGATCTGCTGGCAAGTTACAGTGTACAAATAACATAGGATGTATGCATCAAAAGAATAGAGCCAGTAATAAGATCATTAAAAATATCCAAGGTACAAATGCTAGGCAATTGAGCAAGATAAACATTTAGAACCAGGAAAATAAAATAAGTCAATCTATCTACACAACATGGCACATTCACACAAACTGGATACCGCGGGATATCATGCCGCGGCCCTCCCATACTGAACACAGTCGCGGTGGGGAAATCTCACTAGTGCTGGGGATAACTAACACCGCAAATCACTCATCACTCAAGAGACAGGACCCGGTATCACATCGTCCGTCTAAAACACAGCTCATCATGATAGCCCACTCAACACTCATAAATAGCTCCTACCAGTGATGATCAGTCAACAAGTTGAGCTTAGAACAACTGAGTGAATGTTCGTGCCGACTTCGGAAACTAAGGTATAGGTCTGTGTCTGTCTAGGCTTGCCTTGCACGAGCAAGGCTCTATCAAATCCCTAAGAGGTCTAAGTACCAATCATTGGGTCCATACTAAGGCCCACCAAGCTATAGCCTTAGTCTAAATAATCCAAGAAAGATCACCAATCTCAATCCAACATCAAATAATCCATACTCATCCAAGATGAGTTACAAGTCTAATCACAACCACCTTTCCATCCTAGGGTCCACACATACAACTTAGGCCGTATGAGGGCCCACCTAGACACAAATACGGGTCAAATGCCTCCAAACTACATCACCGGGTCACCTCTAGGAAGTTCTAGGTTCAGGTCCTTCATTTTTCATTTAATTATCAGGTATAAAGCAATGACAACGACAGAAGAGTGACATAATATCATAAGTGAAATAAACTCCAAGTAATTGAATCAAAGGGAACATCAAGGGTCCAATCCTAAGTAATGGCCCACATTCAGGTCCAGGTCCATTTCAGTTAATTGGATCCCTAAATGAAGTTTCAGATGCCAAGTATACTGTATTTGGTGCTCATGAAGTTATGGGCATCTTCCACAATATTTAAGGATCGAATCGACGTTAAATCCAAACCTTAGACCTTACTTTGTGGCCCCATGAGTCAAGGTTGAGCCACACCATTGACTCGTGCTTGGCACATTAATAGAAGTCCATTTGGATGGTCAATGGGTCCCTACCCAAAATAATTCCCCTCTCCAAAATAATATAAGAATCTAATTTGGGTTAATGAAAATAATTAGGGCTATAATATAATTCTTAAAAACTAATGGGTCAAAGTAATTAATCTAAGACAAGCCCAGATTCATAGGTCACTAAGTCAACCCCCTTCATTCCTTAATTTTATTCTCACTTCCTAGAACTAATGGGCTAAATGTACAACTAACCATAAAAAGGTGAAGTATTCAAAAGTGGCCATGGTTTCCCATACACCCTCAAACCACAATACCTCCCATTCATTCCACATTTCTATCACATGGGATGTTCACAATTTCTCATACTCTCACAAGCCACTGGACCACTCACCCATCTCTCCTTTTCTCACTTATCCACACACGGGGACACCTTCCTCTCTTCACAGGTCACTTAACTCACAACATTATGCAACAGAACATAACCAAAGAGAGAACACGTCTCGCCTGGGTTATGAAGTTTGCATAGATCGCGGGCCCCACTGATCAGGGACCAGATCAGACCCTACCAACAAGGTCGCCCAGGGCCCTACTACGAGATGTAGGGTCCAGAACGTTGGAGCCCCACCTGGGCCCCACAGTAAAAAAAGGGAATCCCTCTTTCTTTGGTCATTACCGCAATGCTCCCTTTAAGTCTTTGGATGGTGGACCAAATGGGGTCCACCTCACATGAATTCATGTCCCTAACGTCGCCCCGCCTTTTTCGGCCGGATGGTCGGACCAGATCGGCGATCGGATCAACCAGTGGGTCCCACAACCATTTGCTGCAAAACTGATTTTTTTCCATAAACACATCCTCTGATGATCAGGCTAACGGATAGTGGGCCAGGAGTGTCCACTCCCTATGCGACCAGCCTCTTTAGGGTCGTCCGCGGGTCCTCTTTCAGATCCACGGATCTGATTGACCATCGGGTGGCACACCTGGGTCCCGGTCTTAACGCAAGGAAATTGGAACCTCCTTGTTTCCAAGACTGGAACTGTTACGGGTCATTTCTTCTTACTGCCATGGGTGGGTTTGAGTGGAATCCCACTCCAACTACCTATCACAAACACTATTGACCCATCAACCTTCTAAATTAGCAATAAATCCCTCCATTAATGGCCATAATCCAAATAAACAAGCTCATAAGTAAATCTAAATATTTCTAAACATAATATGAATAAAATTTCAATAATAAAAAATAGTAAACATGCATTCTATGCTAAGTATGTACATTGCACTTGCCTCAAATCCGGATTTGCAAGGGAAACTAGCAAGAAGACTCAATCCAAGCTATCCAAACCAAATCCAATCTACCAAACTTAGTACCCATTCCACAAGAGAACCAAATATTAGAAAAGAAACCTAGGGATAAAGAAAATCCTAAAAAACCATATGGAAATTGTCTAAGGAAGGAGCCTTACTTTGATTGGTAGAAGAGAAAGAGATTGATAAAAGAGGTAGAAGATGGCCTCCTTCTTCTTGTAATTAGGGTTTTAGCTAGGGTTTTGTGAAATGAGAGGTAAATTAGGGATAAATGAGAGGTAAATTAGGGTTCATTTCCCGATGCAATAGTTTAGCTTATAAAGGCTAGGGTTTTTGGGACAATTACCAAAGGGTATTTTTTATTGCATAGGAATGTGGATAAGAACATGGGCATTTAAGTCATTTGGTAGAAATTCTAGAATGTTCTCAAGTGTGGAAAACCCCCTTTATAAAAACCTATTTACTAGTAAGGGCCTCAACACCTAAAACCCTATAAAAATTTTAAAAAGACACTCTATAGATCTATAAAATACACAATAGGCCTAAATCCTATAAAATAGGCTAAAACTTAGGAAAATATCTATATACCCTTCCTAACCCCCATTAATTCGTACAATTATGCTATATTATCATAATTAATAGTATTTAAATTCAAAATGAGGGCCCACCAAGGGTGGGGCCTCACAGATGTGTCAGGCTAGCTGGGCTGTACAATCGGATGTTTGGGTTTGTGTTTTTGGCACCTTATTTTTGTTAAAATTGGATGATTTCGTTTAAGAGGAATAATGAAAGGCTAAAAATATAGTTCCCTCCACAACCATATGAGCATCCACCAAGTTCACAATTTTAAAATATGACAGCAAACATTCTATAGGCCTAGTAGAAGAAAATTCAAACCCATCTTTTTTAAACTATGATAGCAAACAATGCAGATCACATCGGTCTGGTCCAGTCTGGCTCACTTGCAAACCCATCTTTTTTTCCATCTATCTGAGATTGGGCTTATGTTCTTTGGAAAAATGGGTTGGTGAATTGTTTAATTATCAGGTCTAATATTTAGCCCATGATGTAGTCAATGGGCCAAACGTAAATTCAGAGCCCAAGCCCAAACATCTGCTAACAGATTAGCACAATGGGCTTAGATGTGTCAGGCTAGCTAGGCTGTACAATCGGGCATTTCCCTGACAACATTTAGGTTCTGGGTACAAAAAATTTTAGCCCAAAGGCATAGGAATGAACCCAAACCCAGCCCAAACAGCGCAGATCACGCCGATCTGGTCCAGCTGGCTCACTTGCAAACCCATCTTTTTTTCCATCTATCTGAGATTGGGCTTATGTTCTTTGGAAAAACGGGTTGGTGAATTGTTTAATTATCCGGTCTAATATTTAGCCCAAGATGTAGTCAATGGGCAAAATGTAAATTCAGAGCCCAAGAATCTGTTAACAGATAGGCCCAATGGGCTAAGATGTGTCAGGCTAGCTGGGCTGTACAATCGGGCATTCCCCTAACAACATTTAGTTTCTGGGTACAAGAATTTTTAGCCCAAAGGCATAGGAATGAACCCAAACCCAGCCCAAACAATGTAGATCACACTGGTCTGGTCCAGCCTGGCTCACTTGCAAACCCATCTTTTTTTTCCATCTATATGAGATTGGGCTTTATGTTCTTTGGAAAAATGGGTCTCTAGAAATGGTGTGGATGAAAACCCATCTTCCTTCTGTTTCAGATGAGAGAGAGAGAGAGAGAGAGATGAAAACCCATCTTTCTAAAAATGGGTTGGTGGTATTAAGGCTCTGAGAGAGAGAGAGAGAGAGAGAGAGAGAGAGAATGATCTTTTTGGTGTCCCTTCTTCTTTCTGGGTTTTGTTTGAAATGGGTTGGAGATATAGAGCAGGATTGTTTTCATATGGGTGGCATCTTCAGAAGTCACACAGGTGAGTCTCCTTCACGCGAGTGAGTCTCCTTCACGCGAGGCTCTCCTCTCTGTAAGATTGAAGTACTAAGTACTATGGCTCTGTTATTTGTTGTTTCGATAAGTTTTTTTTTTGTGATGGAGGAAGCTTCTTGAATTATTAGGGGGGCAATTTTGGCACCCCTTTTTTTAGTAAGTGCACCACATGAATGTCAGGTGTCATTGACCAACCTCAACATGTTGATGTGAACTGATATGAGACAAAAAAAAAAAAAAAAATCTTCAATGACGCACGCACCCAGAGGGAGACAAGGACATGTTACATGTGTAGTTCTGTTGGGTTTTTAAACAAACCCTTTCACCTTGTATGATGAGATGAAAGGGCCTTATATTGGGATTTAAGAAAAAAAATTTTCCGACGAATGGGATTGTGTGCGCTTTAAAATAAAAATCTTTTTACTTGGCATGCTAGGCTTGAGGCTGGGAACGTGTTAGCGTGTTAATGTGTTGCACGAAAACCGTTAATCACAGTAATGTATACCAGTGCAAATAAACAGTCCGTATTTTACAATTTTTTATTTCGGTGGGGTCCACAATCAAGATCGGAACCGTTCATTATTTAGACAAGGTTAGACACGGCTACCTCACCAAATCTCAGCCGTTGATTCATCCTATATCTTGAGATATGTGCCAAAACATGATTATTAATAACAGTACATGCATATAGGGTGCCAAAATAGTCCCTTTTTTCCAATTTTTGGTTTTTGTGGGGTTCACAATCAAGATCGGAACCGTTCATTATTTAGGAAAGGTCAGACACGGCAAGGCGATCAAATTTCAGCCGCTGATTTATCTTATATCTCGAGATATGTGCCAGAACGTCATTAATTTTTAAAGAAAATATATACCGGTGCCAAATCTGTCCAAACATGGAGTTCTAAAACATTTTAGGTTCCGTTTTTTTTTTTTTTTTTTTTTTTCCTCTTGATAAATAAGTTCCAGGGTTCAAGTTAGAAAGTTTGGCATTGGTTAAAATCATGATCAGTATAGTGATGATTGGGTTGTTGTATGATGCAGTGCATCTGTGGTTAGGTTTTGCCAAAAACGTCTATTGTAGATTGACTAAGTAAGTTGTGTTGAGAGTTGGGTCTGGATTGCCTGTGCCACTGAAATCGTAGAGTCCATTGATGAATGTTTAAAGGGAAAGACCACTATAAAAAATAATTCTTGAAGTTCAAAGTAATTTGAAGTTTAAAGTATTATTTGTCGTTAGATTGATTGAAAGTCAAGATGCAATGTAGTTAATTTGGTGTTTTCTTATTGCAGGATTGAGCGTAATTAAGTTTGGGCTTTTAATCTAAAAAAATTCGCAAAAATATAAAAAAAATCCAGATTATTAGAAAATGCTGGAAAACAATATTTTTTCCATTAGTAACAACAACAAATCTTCTACTATTAATACAAATTATGATTCATCTAATACAATGGTTTCAGAAGGAAATACAGAACGAGTACACTGAATGTATGATGCAACAACCACTAGATAGGCATAGCCTTCCTTAGAGTGGGTGCAATACCCTAATGATGAGGCCTATTGAAGTCCCATCGTATAGGAGTGGCACAACTAATGGAAGTCCCATTGTATTAGATGAATCATAATTTGTATTAATAGTGGAAGATTTATTCTTGTTACTAATGGAAAAAATATTATTTTCCAGCATTTTCTAATATTCTGGATTTTTTTGATATTTTTGCGAATTTTTTTAGATTAAAACGCCAAACTTAATTACGCTCAATCTTGCAATAAGAAAACACCAAATTAACTACATTGCATCTAGACTTTCAATCAATCTAACGACAAATAATACTTTAAACTTCAAATTACTTTGAATTTCAAAAATTATTTTTTATAGTGGTCTTTCCCTTTAAACATTCATCAATGGACTCTACGATTTCAGTGGCACAGGCAATCCAGACCCAACTCTCAACACAACTTACTTAGCCAATCTACAACAGACGTTTTTGGCAAAACCTAACCATAGATGCACTGCATCATACAGCAACTCAATCATCACTATACTGATCATGATTTTAACCAATGCCAAACTCTCTAACTTGAACCTTGGAACTTATTTATCAAGAGAAAAAAAAAAAAATGGAACCTAAAATGTTTTAGAACTCCATGTTTGGACAGATTTGGCACCGGTATGCATTTTCTATAAAAATTAATGACGTTCTGGCACATATCTCAAGATATAAGATAAATCAACGGCTGAAATTTGATCACCTTGCCGTGTCTGACCTTCCCTAAATAATGAACGGTTCCGATCTTGATTGTGAACCCCACAGAAACCAAAAAATTGGAAAAAATGGACTGTTTTGGCACCCAGTATGCATGTACTGTTATTAGTAATCACGATTTGGCACATATCTCGAGATATAAGATGAATCAACGGCTGAGATTTCGTGAGGTAGCCGTGTCTGACCTTGTCTAAATAATGAACGGTTCCGATTTTGATTGTGGACCCCACCGAAATAAAAAATTACAAAATACGGACTGTTTATTTGCACCGGTATACATTACTGTGATTAACGGTGAACAAGAATGGCTTTTGGCACACATCTTTTTGTATAAGATGAATTAACGGCTGATATTTGGCGAGGTGGCCGTTTTGGGGTTTTTAAAGGTGACTAACGGTTTAGATCTTGATTAGGGAATCTAAAAGGTACATTCCCAGAGCAAAAACGTATTAGGCCATATTACCGTTAGTGTTATTATCGTTACTGTTTGTTACTGTCATTTATTTTTTTTTTAATATCTGATGATCTAGGATGAATCAACGGATGAAATTTTAGGACGTAGCAGTTATGGACCTTATTAACATAATCATCGGTTAAATCTTGATTTGTTTCCATCATCATGCATGGGTCCATCCGTCCCTCCATCACCATCGATTTTGACGAACCATGCACACAACAGTCCACGAGGCTACGCATCATGCACGCAACAGTGCACGAGACCCATCGATTTTGATGCATCACATCAAATCATATCAACGTCCGTATCCCATCTTCCTCTCTCATATCAGTTCACATCAACATGTTGGTCAATGGAGTGGTGCCCATACTAAAAAGAGGGGTGCGGATATCAACGCCCGAATTATTATTAGTCTGGTATTGGTTACCCAAAATCCTCCTTTGTGTTTTTGGGGAGAGAGAAAAATGCAAGAGGTGATGCAGATTTGTGTGTGAAAGAAGAAGAAAGAGAAGTAAGTAAAGAGAGGAAAAGAAAAGAAGAAGTGCAATGTAGATGGTTATGCAAGTGGCAGTGCAGGAAAAAGGGAAAGGACAGGGAGGCACCCTTACCTTTGATGAATTTGCACGATGACTTCTGCCACTGCAAATGGACACGATGACGACTTGGAGGGGATGGAGAGATTTTAAAAGATTTGAGGAGATAATATGGTGGTACTCTAATGGTGTGTTTGGGAAGGAAGGAGGGGACGGGAGGGAAAATTTGAGGGGGAAGGAAAATGAATGGGAGGGCCGGGAAAATTAATTTTCCCTCTTATTTGTTAAAATGAAGGCGACATCAACCTGCTTCTGATCTTCGCCACTTAACCAAACACCCGATAAAACATAGCCTTATCCTATCTCAATCTCATCATCATCCACAACTGGACCATCAACTGCATCACTCCATACAAGCAGCCACCTCTGCAACACCCACTCCCAATCATCCCAACCAAACAGTCACAACGAATTAATAACACCTCCCTGTTTTCTCCACTCCTAAGCAGCCACCTCTGCAACACTACCTACGCCCAGTCCTCCTAACCAAAGTACCCACCCGAACCCAAATCTGCAGCAGTATAGGAGGGCGGAGACCCCTGTAGATTTGGATTCAGGTGGGAGAGAAAAGGAGAAAAGGATACCTGGTAATAACTCAATTTATAGGAGATCTTGAAGTTGTGATTGGTAACTTAGAAGCTGCCTTGTAGATCACAGGGCGTCCGACATTAAATGGTAGCAGAATGGGTTATTAAAATCAATTGGGCACAACTTGCAATTAATTTTATCCAGTAGTTGTCCATTAAAATTTTGATAGGTTACTTTCTTTGACCATTTCAAGAGGCTCCCAGCATTTCTCATTTCTATAGTCAACAATGATCGGTCAATAACAATTAAAAATGAAATTTCAATGGACATTACAACTGCTGCATCAATTAATTAATTAGCTGGCTTCTTATTTTACATTGACCAAAAAGACGCAGAGTAGAGTCCGGGAAAAATAATCATAAATAAATGTATGAGGATAAGGTTTACATTAAAGAAAAGCTTGCTTTAAGGACTTTAGCACGAGTTTTAAAAAAAAAATTTCTCAGCTTGTGCCCCTCTCACATGTTCCACTGACGCGTCCCCCATGGTGACTCTATTTCGATAGTGAATAGAATGAAAAAGGTAAGGGGGAGAGAGGGTCTCCTTGTCTTAATCCTTTAGATGTTTTGAAATTTTCAAAGAGGGACCTATTTAGCAATGTAAAGTAGGAAACAAAACAAATACATTCTTTAGGGGTCGTTTGTTTCCTGTAAAAGTGATTCACATGTCCTTAGGGGTCGTTTGTTTCCTGTAAAAGTGATTCACATGTGTAAATGACCCACATGTGAGTCATTTGCATATGTAAATGACTCATATGAGGATCAGATTCCACTGTAATGTGCTGTTGATTTTGAATGATTTGGATTTAAAAAGCGAGCCCGGTAATGTGCTGAGCTCCATATAAATTTACATGGTTCACCAAATTGACTCTCATATGGACCCGGATGGGCGGATGGCCTTGTGCAATTGGTAAGAATTCACTATAGGTGGCAATTCGCCTTGTTTAATTTGTGGGTTAGGCATAAATTGACATTTAAATCAATTAACAAATGACTCGGAGATGGGATTGGTCCATTATTGCTATTCAACCATGGAAATTTACCTGAATCCAACTTGACCAAAGGTTTTAAGACCCCACCATCACCGACCACAAAAGGCCATGCAAACATATTACAACTTAACAATTTATAATGGAGGAACTAAGGCTAACTCCTTTTTAAATGCAGTGTGGGTTTGGCACTTTGGGTGACATTGTAAATTAACTGGGTAAATGGGTTAGGTCAAGGTCCGGCCATAGCCGCTGCCAGTCCAAAAATTGACCCGTTGCCAATGCTAGGCTAATGGCATTTGTTCATGTTTGGAGTCTTAATAGCACCAACTTGATTTAGGTCTAAGTTTTTATAGATAAATGGAGTTTTTTTTTTTAAATGATTTACCTTGGGAAGGAGGAAAGGTATGATAATGTGTGAAAACTAAAACGCTTTCTTTTTTGGGTAGGAGGAAAATGGATTAATTCATTGTCATGCATGAGTCTTTTGGCACCTTAGTTTTGGTACATGTCTAAAGATTATTAAAAATTCAAATAGAAGAAAACCAGAAAGAGATCATTGAAAATTTAAATAGAAGAAAACTAGAAATGTCTACAGTATAGATAACTTTCGAAGAATTTATAAATTCTCTAAAGACCAATTTTCGGAATTATGTAGAACAAACATGTCCTACAAATATGATTTTCTCTCGAGTCTATCCCATGTCTTAACCCTAGAGCAAGAGAGTTTCCCTTGAGTCTGTCCCAAGACATGACCCCAGAGAGGGAGACAACGTGCCGCAATATCCGTATAGGAGTGCTTTGCTGACGCAACCTGTTACAGATTTCTGGGGAAAAGGAAGAAAACATGGCGATGACTTTCTGCTGGAAAAGAAAACGGATTGGGCAACGTGCGAGAGCATTGATTCCGATGCTCCTCAAATGAGAAGCTGATGAGAAAAAATTAAAATGGTTGGATTAGAATGGAAGATTCGGTAAAAAGAGTTACCCGAACCGTCCAAACATACAACTTATATTAACTACGGATACGAGCTTTTCTCGATTTAAAAAAAAAACACGACTAATGACTGATGGGTATGAAATGGTCAATTGGTTACCATGTTTTTCTAAAGATTCTTTAGAAAAATCTTTAGAAAAGGTCCTTGGGGACAACTAAGAATTTCAAAAGGTCTTCAATTTCTTTATTTTTCAGTTTTTTTTTTTCTTTCGGGTCTATTTGTATGTATTAGAACAATAAGAAATTAATTATATAGGACAGTTGCAAATGAGAATTAAAGATGCATTCTCAAGAATAAATATCAAATAATATTTTCTTTTAGAGGAATAGAATGAAAAGAAGATGCTATTTTTTGCTCATTTTTAAAATCTACCTTTAATTTTTATTTGTAATTACCCTATTTATTCAATTTATATGTATTTTAATGCTAACAAAAAGGGCATTAACTTGATGAAAATGAAAATTTGATCAACGCGATAAGTTAGAAATTAATCACTCTCTTCATGACTTTGTAGAATTTTACCGTCAAACAAACGTGACCTGAAGGTTGCTACTAGCCATCCTTATCAGGATATATATAAGATAGACCAGACTTTGAATATGATATATCCATATTTAAATCTATGCTTTCTAAAACAATTCTAATTTTGAAAGTCTCTGTTCTACATTGTTAATTTCTTAGCATCACAAACTTTTCAACAAGAAAAACCTAATAAAACAATTTTTTTATTCAATTTTGCTCTGAGATGAGTAGGAGGGCGCATATGTGTGTTTCTAACACGTTTAATTTTCTCTCACCAAACGTCCTTTGATTCCATTGTTAAAGAAGCGAGAGGGCCTAAATTTGATAGTGTCAATTGTGGCAATGTCATCTATTCACATGTGAGAACGTCGTTAAGGGTACGTTTGTGTAGATGCAACTTTTATTGAAAGATGAAATTGCCACATCAGCAAATTTTTGGTTTTTAAATACCTCATGAAAAGTTTTTTAAGGAAGTTAGAAATTTATGTTTGGTGCAAAAAGTTTTTCCTCGATGAATTGGTGCTAATGTTGTTTGATGCAGCTGCAGATTTCTTTAGTGAAATTTATTGGGTGGGTGGGTGTGTGGGATGGGACAAGAAAGAGGGTGGCTGGGTGGAGTGGGGGTGGGAGTGAGGAAATGGGAGGTCAGTTTTCTATAGAAATGGACTTCCCATACCTCTCCAAAAAGTCTATTTCCATGCCTAGGAAGGAAAAAGTTGACGTGGCAAAAAAAAAAAAAAAAAAAAGAGTTCCGTGGAAAACTACCACACAAAACACATGAAAAATGAGTTTTCCGCAGAAAACCACATCCATTTCCGCGGAAATGGGCTACACAAACGTCCCCTGAAAGAAAATTAATACTCTTTATTAAAATGTCAAAAAGAAAAAAATGTTTGAAGATATAAGTAGAGCTCTCTAGTCATTGATATTTAATTGAACTTGATGAAGCCACTAAGATTATAATACGACTGGTAAAAAAAATCTCTTTTTGTATGTGACCCTGACTCAGTCATTGATGTGAATCAGTTATAATGTTAGAAAATTACAAACCATACCATAACTTCTATAGGTTTCACAAGAACCTTTTTTTTTTTTTTTTGGGCATTCGGTGACGGGTCCCTGAACATTTAACTTTCTTGCCTTAGATCCACAATCTTTTTTCATAGTATGAGAGGTCCTTTTTTCAGATTTAAAGACCTAAAATGTCTAATTTACCCTATCTTCAAAATCATATCCTATGATTAGCGGGATATTCCATTAATAATGGTCAACTGCCATTTAATCGACCACGTTTAATGAAATCCCATTAATGAGATTTTCAAATAAATTAAAAAAAACACAAATAAATCTCAAAAGATCTCAAATAGTTTTCAGAAAATGCAATAATTTCAAAAAACGCAATAAATTTCAAAAGAATGCAAATAAATTTAAAAAGTTGCAAATAAATTTCAAAAAATGTAAATAAATTTCAAAACACATAAATAAATTTCAAAAGATCCAAATAAAATTAAAAAATATATAAATAAATTTGAAATGAAGCAAATAAATTTCAAAAAACGTAAATAAAATTTAAAAAATACAATAATTTCAAAAAAGCAATAAATTTCAAAAGAACGAAGATAAATTTAAAAAAACACAAACAAATCTTAAAAGATCCAAATAAATTTCAAAAAGTGAAAATAAATTTCAAAAGACGCAAATAAATCTCAAAAGATCCAAATAAAAATTTTAAAAAATGTAAATAAATTTCAAAAGATGCAAATAAATTTCAAAAGACATAAATAAAATTCAAAAATGCAAATAAAATTTAAAAAGCGCAAATACATTTGCCCAAACTACGATAAACCAAATTTCCAAATTTTAGAAAATTTTGCCAAAAACTCAAGTATTTTTTCCAAAACTATAAATTTAAAACAACGCAAATAAACTTCAAAAGATAAAAATAAAATTAAGAAATGCAAATAGATTTCAAAAAATATAAATAAAATTTCCAAAAAAATAGATAGATTTTCCATAAATTCGGATGGATTTGTAAAAAAAACTTAGATAAATTTGCCAAAAACAAAGAAAGATTTGCCAGAAACTCAGATGCATTTACCAAAAACTCAGATAAATTTGCCAAATACTTATATAAATTTGTTAAAAACTCAGATAAATTTGTTAGAAACTCAGATATATTTGCCAAAAACTTAGATAAATTTTTTAAAAACTCAGTTAAATTTATCAAAGACTCAGATACATTTGCAAAAATCAGCCTCCGACAATGGGAACAGTTAATGTTCGACAATGAACGGTGACAAACAGCAGTGGGAGCGGCTGCAAATCAAAACATCAATGAATTCCACCTCCATAACCACCACAAATTAACAAAAA
This sequence comes from Umbellularia californica, assembly GCA_028538565.1. Classification (NCBI taxonomy): domain Eukaryota; kingdom Viridiplantae; phylum Streptophyta; class Magnoliopsida; order Laurales; family Lauraceae; genus Umbellularia; species Umbellularia californica. Next base: position 20,042,874 of record JAPQWN010000007.1, read on the forward strand.
CCAATGAATAGAAATTTGCAGAACACCCCCAGTTTTCATCTTCTTCCTAATAAAAAACCCCTCAAAACCCGAAGAAGAAAAATAAGAAAAGGAAGACAAAGGAGAAGTTGCACAGAGAGAGAGAGAGAGACGGGGAGAGATAGGGGTGGTAGCGGTTACAAAAGAGAGAGTGAGAGATGTGGCGGTAGCGGAAACGGAACACAAACAGAAAAAAAAAAAAAAAAAAAGAAAAAGAAAAAACAGATTTAGACCGAAGAAACCCCAACCCCTCCCAACAGGGTGAGAAAGCAATCAGAACTTATAGCCGTCCACTGATAAGAAATGAGGCTACACTTAAAAATTTGAAGACTCTTTCCAACTTTTTGAACTCACTTACGCTAATCCAAATAGAAATAAATCATATGTCACCCCCCACTCCCAACGGGGTGAGAAAGCAATCAAGACTTATAGCCGTTCACTGATAAGAAATGAGGCTACACTTAAAATTTGAAGACTCTTTCCAACTTTTTGAACTCAGTCACGCTAATCCAAATAGAAATAAATCATATTTCAATCAATCAATGTCTTGGTTGGCAGAGACTACTAGCACTTAGTAAGCAGTGGTAGCTCAAGGCTGCCATCACCACCACCGACACTAATAGCAACGTCAGCCAAGCCAGCCAATAATAGCATCCATCTTGCACGAATGTAATAGTTTCCTATTGTTTAACTTTACCCAGTTTCCAAGGGAAGATCTCTTTTCATCTACTTCCTCCTTAAAATACCCCTCGAAACGAGAAGAAGAAAAACAAGAAAAGGAAGACAAAATTGAAGTTGTAGAGAGAGAGAGAGAGAGATGGGTAGCAGCGGAAAAACTAGGCCTTCAGATCTCCTTCCATCTTGCACGAATCCTGAGGCATAATCAGCCTCTCTCCTCGCGCGAATCCCGAGGCAGAACCAGCGCGCAGATGGCGCAGTTGCCTCTTTGCTGGCGCTGACCCCCTCTTGCAACAATCGCTGCTGTGTAGCCTTGTTTGTCTCGGTCTCTATGCTCGAGGAGAATAGCAGAGTCTCCTTCTTCTTCGCTTCTGTTGCAGAGAACCGAGGAGAAACTCACAAAGAAACGTGCTTAGATCCCGTTGATCCGCAGCCTTTTCACAAGATCCAAACCGTCAAACGCACAAGGACAATGCCAATCGAAAGAAGTAGCTGGTCCTAAAGAAGAGGAATAATACCAGATTTGAAATTTAAAATTTCAAAATTTTATTTTTAAAATGGTTGAAAGGGTAAATCAGTCATCAGAATTGTATCCAGGACCTCTCACCAAAATATGTTTAGTTGAATGGACTACAGGCATTAGAGGAAAAGTTGATGAACTGGAAGCATTACAAAACCTCTACTAGGGAACTTTCGCTAATTTACTCTTTTTTTTCTTCTTTGGTAAGAAATCACATGAAACATAAATGTTGAAATAATCACTCAGTCATTGACTTCTTCAGATCAGATGAACAAAAATGATCATAAGTAGTCCTGTGGTGTATATTACTAGTAGCCCTGATAATAAAAAAGTGGGTAGGGTAGTAGGCAATAGGCAATTGACTTGAAAGCCATACAAATGTGAGGTTAGTCGGTGCGGAAAGGGTAGAGGAGCCTGAAATCTAGGGCTAGGCTTCTGGCCCTGCCCCACCGGATTTGACTATGGTGATCCCCATACTAGGACTAGTTTTAGTATAGTTTAATTCAACCGACCAAGGAGTCCTAATCAAGGCAGTGGAAGCCGTGTTCCTTCACAACTTCCATTGTCTTGCTTTTAAAGCTGGGATATGCCTTTTTTGTATGCAGCCACAAGTTCCTGGCCCCACAGGCGATAAGCCATTGCCCAAGGAAATTATGCATTGATGATCTCTTACTCTCCCACATGTGGGCACTTTGTTTAATGATCCAAGCTATTTATTGCAAGGGAACCACCTTATTCCATACTTATCATCATAATTGTTCTCACATTTGAATTTATCAATGCATGAATGTAATAGTTTCCTATTGTTTTAATTAGGCATTACATATATTATCACATTGATTTTGAACGGTTTGGATTGGAAAAACGAGGCGGGTAATGTGTTGAGCTCCGTATAACTTTACTTGGTTCACGAAATTGGCTCTCATATGGGCCCGGATGGCCTTGTGCGTTTGGTAAGAATTCACTGTAGGTGGCAATTCGCCTTGTTTAATTTGTGAGTTAGGTCTAGATTGATATTTAAATCAATTAACAAATGACTCGGACATGAGTTTGGTCCATTATTGCTATTTAACCTTGAAAAATTACCTGAATCCAACTTGACAAACTTTTTTTTTTTTTTTTTTTTTGTGAGTAAGAAGGTTTTAAGACCCCACCATCACCGACCACAAAAGGCCATGCAAACATATTACAACTTAACAACTTGTAATGGAGGAACTCAGGCTAACTACTCCTTTATAACTGCAGTGTGGGTTTGGGACTCTAGGTGACATTGTAAATTAACTGGGTAAATGGGTTAGGTCCAGGTCCGACCATAGCCACTACCAGTCCAAGAATCCAACCAGTCCCGTTGCCAATGCTAGGCTAATGGCATTTGTTCAGTTTTGGGTGTTGGGAGTATAAGCCCTGAGTGGAAGGAACGGAGTAGGGTCAATTATTGAAAATCCGAGCCTCTCAAGTTAAATGCCCTATCTCTAATTTGGATGTCTCCAATGTACTCCAATAAAAAAGTTGGTCAAATTGTAAAATTGAGTATATATTTAAAAAAGTAACTTATGAATATGATTAATAATGCATAATTCATTTGCTTAATCTTACGACGGGATAAACTCCCGTTGGCTCAAGATTTGGTGACATCCTTTACACGAGTAGGGTATTCATTTTGAACAACTCGAGTTTTTTTTTTTTAGGTGAGCCCTACTATAGAGCTCCACTCTTTCCACTGAAAATAACCTTATACGAGACACAAGGGCATCCAAACTCATACTCTATGGACCTGACCTGAAGCTAATTCATTTACATCCAGACAGTCTCTTAACAGATTCTAGACAAAGTCACCGGATTTTTTGACAAAATGGTGACCCAATACTCAGCTTTTTATGCCTCTTGTTCTCAGGATACTTAAATTGTTGGGAGCATCGGAAAATCCTACATTAGGCATGTAAATTTCTCTGCGAGTCCATGATTAGTGGCCAAGTTTTACTGATTGTTTGTGGCCCACTAATAAAATTATAGGCCATTTATAGAATTTTATCGTTCCCGGCATCAAGGGACCCAGGCTTTGGTCAGAGAGACCTTGCACCCCTGATAGAACAATTTATTAGGAACTCTTATTTTTTAGCTCCTGGAGGGACCTAATTTGTTTACATTGTAAGCTGCTGAACATAATATGTGGGTTCTGTCCTCCGAGAGCAACAAACTCAAGTCAGTTTGATACATGGATTTCTAACTGCTAATCAAATGTCCAAAGTATTACTTCAAAGGTAAACTCTATCCAATGGTCAGTATTACTTGTATGCAACATAGATTTGACTCTGACAATTCAGGGTAGTGCGTGAGAAGTGGGCTGGATATTTGAAATTGGACATTGTTGTATTTGATGATCGATTTCATCATATCGAGGGCCAGGATCATCGAGCAGTCAAAATAGGGTTTACATGAACTTATTAGTGGTTCTCCACAAGTTATGATGGGATAAAGAATACAAGGAAAAACCAAAAACAAAACAGCAATAATATCTATCCAAACACCAAATGGGCTGGACTGAAATTTGTCCATAGTTGACCCATGTATTTATCAGGCCTAAAACTCCAGGCCCAGCCCAGGATACAGCCCACACGCTGAAATCCAGACCCAAGCCCAGCCTAGTCCATTTATAAAATGTATACGCCCACTAATATATGTGAGGTCAGTCCAGGCCCACAGGATTGACCCATTTAACAATCAGCCATAATAGAGCCCGCGTGCCTATAATAGAGCCCAAATGCAGCCCAAAGCAGGTTGGGTTCAGGATGGCCTGGCCCATGAGCATCATTTACAGAGAAGCCTTTTGATCTTTAGTGAGGTTTTTTTTTTTTTTCTTAATATATGTCCAAATGTTATCAGCTGTTTGCTTTAAGACCATAAAATGAAGAGGCAATGATGAGGCAAACACAATGATGGATAAGTGACATTAACACCTTAGTCCCACATAAGCATTTAGGGATTTGATTTCTCGGCATATAGGTTGTTTACCAACTCATGGCCAATTGTCTAATAGAAAAAAAAAAACCTAACAAAAGAGCGAAGTTTTTCTTTTCATTTTGGAAGCTTTTAATAAAGAAAATGTAACCCTACTAGCGGATTGCACGAGCAATCCAGCTCTATGAGGCCATTTGGCTATTCATTGTCCATAAGGAGACTTTTTACAAGTGTCCTCGTCCTATTGATATAAGTGGACCCCCACAAGCTGGCCTTCATATCAGCGATATACAATACATTTGGAGGATAACATTCTCTTATTACATATGAAGGCTAGTGATTTTAATTTGACCGTCTCAATTTTAGTTTTGGCTTTTCATTTTTATTTTGATCATTCTTCCTCAATCTTCACTATTAAGGGAACCTTGGCATTTATTTTAAAATATTATTTATAGTAATAAAAAATAAATTTAATATATTCCATGTGTGTGAAGATTTTGAACTCAACCTTTCAACCCTTTAATTCTTCGTATGTCTACTTTGGAACACTAGAACACAAGAGATTTTTATATATTAAGACTCATTAAAAAATCAAAATTAGTTAAAATGAGGCATATAATATAGAGAGACATAAAAGCAAAAAAAAAGGCATATCCCGGATTAAAATAAAAAGAAAACCTTCAATGACATATGTGTGCTAGGATAAAAATTAAAATCAATAAAAATAAATTACTAGACAAATAAGAAATAATTTAAGTGAATGAGAATCCCATTGCTTATACATCTAATTGTGCTTAAAGTTTAGGTGTTGAATTTCATTCTTTGTTTTTTTATTTATTTTCAAAACCTTTCTCTATTATCTTTCTCTTTTTATTCATTGGCCTCACATCAGTGGCTTTTTTTCTTCAAGAATTTATCTCATCCCTTCAAAACATCCTACTAATCTCTCAACCATTATAGCCTAATGTTGAACTAGGGGTGGGCCATGGGATGTATCTAGGCCTGATGTTGATCTGATTATCAAACGAGTCAGGTTTTGAACAACATGAGGACTTGCCCGAGCCCAGCGTCTTTAACACAGAAGGTGCATACAATTTGCAAATAGGCTTAGTCTAGTACTAACTACTAAGTGTCAGAACCTTGGGATTGAGCCAAAATACTTGGCCCAATAATAAAATGGGCTAGGGCTTAGCAAGTTTTGGCTTAACCAAACATGGTTATGAATATCCCCTAAATTCTTCTCAACTTCTATGCCAGCAGATTTTTTTTGATGCAAGTGTGCGTTGTCTGAGAGTGTGACACTACGCTGACTAGAGGCTAGAGCCATGGAGAGCATGGCTTAGAACTCGCCTAGGACCCGGTGAGGCGCTAAAAAAAATATAGATCTCCTCTATTTTCTTTTAGCCAAATTTCTGGAAATTGAGTTCCTTGAACTCAAATCACTTCAATAACACACAAAATCATAGAAGGTGCATATACTTGCTTCTATTTGAAGATCGATTGACAAAAACCCCTTGTTTAGCTTGGATTTGAGATGGAAACTTCTTAACTTGAAGCTTTATCTCTAAGAAAATCCAAAAAGAAGATGGAGAAGATGAAGTGGACGAAGTCCTCGTCGAAATCACAGCCAAAGCTTCAATCTTAATGCTTGGAAAAGAAAAATGGAAGGAAGGAGAAGAAAAAGGAGAGTCTAGGGTTTGGAAATGAGTGAATCAGCTCATTGAAGCTCATCTTGAGCTTATATAAGCTCAATTTGTGTTTAGGCCCTCAACTTCCAATTAATTACAATTCAAGTCAAATGAAGGGTCAATTGATCCGTTTCTCCTCGAACGACCTCAAGGCTTTTATGAAAGTTAACGTACTCGACGAGATACGAGTGTTGGTATCAAGAGTTTCCGTATTTGACAAAATATGTAAAAATTTGTATTTACGAAAAAGTCCTTGTTCTATTAGTTTAAGTCTAAAACTCACTTAATTCGTTTAATACCCTTCGTTGTCATTTCATTAAGCCTAATTCATTCGTTTTAGGCTAATTCAATCCCATTTGGCCAGAAACCATCATTAACTTAGTTAAACATAGTTAACTAGCCTTAATTTCCAATCAATTAGAGTTAATCTTAATTAACTCGGGACAGGGCCTTACAATTCCCCCATACTTTTAGAACCATTTGGTCCTCCGAATGCAATACAAATCAATACAACTCAATAAGTAACTCGAAATTAAAATTACCTGAACGAATAGTTCGGGATACTTCTGAGCCATTTGCTCTTTAAGCTCCCACGTAGCTTCATTAGGTTCATGATGATCCCAAAGGACTTTGACCCATTTAATTGTTCTCGTACGTAGAACCACCTCCTTGGTATCAATAATCCGAATCGGCTTCTTAACATATGTGGTATTCGGTAACACTTGGATCTCTTCGTGACGAATGACATGTAAAGGATCAGCCACATACTTTCGAAGCATTGAGACATGAAAAACATTGTAGATACCAGAGAGTTCTTCTGGAAGGTCTAGGCGATAAGCCACATTTCCAATTTTGCTCGTGATCTTGAAAGGTCCAATGAATCTCGGGGAAAGTCTCCCTTTTTGTCCGAATAGAATAGTACCTTTCATCGGGGAAGTCTTCAAAAAGACCAAATCATTAACGGCAAATTCTAGATCACGCCGACGATTGTCAGCATGGCTTTTCTGCTTTGATCTAGCAATTTTTAGCCTATTTTGTATTTTCTGAACCTTCTTTCCTGTTTCAGCAATGATCGTAGGACCATGGAAATTTCGAGTTCCAACTTCTTCCTGGCTCACTGGAGTCCTACACCTTCGACCGTATAAAGCCTCAAACGGTGTCATTTCAATGCTGGAGTGATAGCTATTGTTGTACGCATATTTGCACAATGCTAAATGGTCATCCCAATCACTCCCAAAATCAACAACACTAACACGAAGCAAATCTTCCAGAGTCTGTATAGTTCGTTTTGATTATCCGTCTGTCTGTGAGTGATAAGCAGTACTAAACCAAAGTTTAAGTGCCCATGGAATTTTGGAATGACTGCCAGAATACGGAAACAAACCGACTATCCCGATCAAAAACAATCAAGACCAGCGTTCCATGTAATCAAGTCACTTCCTTGATAAAACAATCTGGATATCTCGTTGAATCCCATATCCTTTCGAAATGGAAGGAAGTGTGCGGACTTTGTAAGACGATCAACGATCACCCACATGGCATCGTGCTGCTTCTTCGTCCTCGGTAAAACAGATACAAAGTCTATTGTAATGTGTTCCCGCTTCCATTTAAGAATGTTCAGTGGATGTAGCATTCCTGGTGGCTTCTAGTGCTCAAATGTCACACGTTGGCAAGTCAAACAGGAAAAAACATAACCTGCTTTATCTCGCTTCATATTATTCCACCAGAATCTGTCCTTGAGATTTCTATACATCTTCATACTTCCTGGATGCATGGAGTATCTGGTGTGATGAGCTTTAAACATTAAAGCATGCTTCAAATCTTCGTGTGCTAGTATACACAATCGGTCTCTAAAGTAGAGAACTCCTTCTACCAACACGAAGTCTGGCTTGACTGCAATGTTGTCCTTGATCTTCACTGATTCTGGATCTTCGAACTGCCTATCCTTGATTTGTTTGATGAGGATTGGTTCGAATACAGACATTGCTGCAACCATCACTCTATCGTTCACAGTTTCAATAGACACATCTAGATCTCTGAACTCTTCAATTAAGTTCCATTCACCAACCAATGATGCTAAGTCAGCAGATTTCTGACTCAAAGCATCAGCCACGACATTACTCTTACTAGATACATACTTGAATGAGAAGTCGTAGTCCTTGATCAGCTCTAACCAACGGCGTTGCCTCAGATTGATATCCTTCTGAGTGAATAAATACTGAAGACTCCTGTGATCGTAGTGGACTTCAAAAGTCTCTTTGTACAAATAATGCCTCCATTGTTTCAATGCAAATACAACCGCCGCGAGCTCTAAATCATGAGTGGCATAGTTCTTCTCATGTTCCTTCAACTGACATGAACCATAGGTAATCACTTTGCGGTTTTGCATCAATACACAACCTAGTCCAATACCCGAGGCATCTAAGTAAATCTCAAATCCTCCTCTTCCATCGGGTAAAGCCAAGATTGAAGCTGAAATCAATTTCTGCTTCAAAGTCTGGAAACTAGACTCACAGGCGTCATTCCATTCAAAGGGAATGTTCTTCTGAGTCGGTTTCGTTAACGGCGACACTATCTTTGCGAAGTCCTTGACGAACCTCCTGTAATAGCCTGCCAATCCTAAGAAATTCCGAACTTCCGGTACATTCTTCGGACTCTGCCAATTAGCAACTACTTCGATCTTAGTTGGGTCAACAACTAATCCATCTCCGCTAATGATATGATTAACCCAAAAATGCAACATGCTGCAACCAAAAGTCGCACTTCTCAAGTGATAAATCCACAAAACTAGGTCATTAAGTCATCATTTGTTCACTTAATTAGGTTCGATTGCATATAATTGCATTTAATTTCATGATTACATGCATTTGAGGATATTTTTGGATAAATGGTGAAAATTGGTCAAAATTCATTGAATTGCATGACTTTTTGAAATTAAGTTTTTCTCATCTCATTTATCACCCCAAAATTAGGCTTTTGGTTTCATCAATGCATATCTTACTATTTTTGGCACCATGTGCTATTTTTGGAAAGTTGGTCATTTTGGTGCATCACTAGGAATGTAGGGTCCCATACATGGTTCATAATTATTTTCTTACATATGATTAATGTCAAAATTGTCTCTTTCAATTTGTAGGAGAAATCAACATGGGACCTATATTGATGAAATTTAAGAAGAGTGAAATCAAATAAGCAAGCAAAGAGAGAGTCCAAGCATGCTTGGAAGTCCAACATGGGCCCCACACACCCCATTGCATGCCAACATAGAAGCTTCCATTTTTGCACAATTATTCCCGGATTTTTCAGGGGCAACAACTTAAAATGGTCATAACTCTCAAACCGAGTGTCGGATCGGTGCAATCTAGCCACTGTTGGAAAGTTTTTTTCGAGTAGATATCCGTGGAACCCAAGATTTCAAAATCAGAGCTATATTGAGGGAGATATGACCTCGGGAAGTTGTCTGCTACAGTTTTAGGTGGGAATTGCAAGAAATCTCAATATTTGGAAAGTTTATTCCCTTTACATCATCATGCAATTTTTAGAGATATTCTTGGAATTATATAAGGAAAATGTATGCATCAAGAAACCTAATAAGATAAGGAGATCTCTCAAATTTAAAAGTCTTTCTAAAGAAAGAAGTTAGCTTGGAGAACAAGAAAGAATCCCTACAAATAAGGAAAAAAGAGACCTAAAAGGATGGTACTTCTTTACTAAAAGGGGTTTGCAAAAAGCATAAAAGGAGGCATGATGGAGACCCATAACATATTCCATACGTCCAATACACCTCTCCCTCTCTCCTATTCCTTTCTTTTTCTCTTCCTTTCTTCTTTTCCATTAGTTTATTTTTATTTTTGGTAGCCTTGGGCCATGTCCAAGGATTTATTTTGAAGGAGAAAATTTGTGAAGGAGAAGTTGTAAAGATGCAATTTTTAACGATAAATCAAGAAGCATTCTTTGCAATGGCGGGCTAATTTTCTTGATTAGAGTTATGGATGAAGGCAAATAATTGTCTTTTTATTTGCTTAGTAATTCTAATTTGTGTTCCATGATTATGTGCTTAATGATTAATAGGCTTGTCTTCGTGCCCTAGGCAAATCTTTATTTTTATTTCTAAAAATAAAAATTAGTTTTTGACTACTCATGCTTAGGTTTGATAGGCCATGCTTAGGATTTAGATCTTTTGATGGTTTATGCTTACTTTTGATGGGTGGTGTTTAAATTATTTTTATTCTTTTATGAGATGAAGGAAGTCTTGAGTTTTGAATTTTTATAATTAAAAAGGGATTTTAAAAGTTAGATTTTCCAAATTAAAAACATTGATTTGTCTTTGATTTGAAGTAAAAATTGGAACAAGTTAGGGTTACTTGATAAATAATTGGTGGATGCTTATTGGATTCCTATGCTCAAATCACCTTCATTAATTGGTAGATTTTGAATTTCTAAATTAGTTGCTTATTTTTTTATCTAAGAACTCAAAAATTTTCTTAATTGTTAGTTAATTAGTTTTCTTAATTTAAAAGTTTCTTTAATTAGCTCCCTGTGGGTTCGACCCGTTCTTGCCACTGTCTCATCTAGACACCCGTGCACTTGCGGTATTTTATGATTGATATTGATCACATCATCAAGTTTTGCATATAACTGATTCTCTCTCGGTATCTGCAAGGCTGTCCTCAAATGATGTGAATGCTCCAATTCTGACTTTAAATAGACCAGGATGTCATCGATGAAGATTACGACGAACTGGTCCAGATAGGAAGCAAACACCCTGTTCATTAAAGCAATAAACAGTGGAGGTGCATTGGTTAGACCAAAAGGCATCACTAAAAAATTCATAGTGGCTGTAACGAATCCTGAATGCAGTCTTTAGTACATCTTGATCTTCAACTCGAATATGATGATATCCAGATCGAAGATCAATATTGGAAAAGTACGATGCACCCTCGAGTTGATCAAACAACTCATCAATCCTATGCAGTGGATACTTGTTCTTGATTGTCACTTGATTTATCTGTATATAATCGATGCACATTCGAAGGGTGCCATCATTCTTTTTTACAAACAGTACAGGTACCTCCCATGGTGAGACACTAGGTTTAATGAAACCCTTGTCAAGCAAATCCTGTATCTGTTTCTTTAACTCATACAATTTTGATGGTGCCATTCGGTACAGTGCCTTGGATATCGGTGCAGTACCGGGCACAAGTTCGATTGTAAAGTCCACTTCCCTAGCCAGAGGTAGACCTGGCACTTCATCTAGAAACACGTCTGGAAATTCACAGACTACAAGAATATTTTGTAATTCCCATACAGGCTTCTTCTCTGAAACGAATGCGATGTAGCCTTCACAACCACTACGTATCATTCGATCAGCCTTAAGTGCTGAAGCAAGCCTGGTGTCATACTTCTTTTGGACTCCTTCAAATAATACAATGGTATTGGCCTCATCCACCCTAAACGTGATGATTTTGCGGAAACAGTCTAAACAAGCCATGTACTTTGCAAGCCAATCCATGCCAAAGATTACATCGAAGTCATTCATTAATAGTATTACTAGATCAGCTGGCATTGACACCTCTTCAATTCTAACAGTACATTGAGGGATATACAATTCACATACTACATTCCTCCCTAAAGGAGTAGACACAGTAAAATCATAGCCTAATTGCATTATTCGATTTTGCATATCACAAGCAAATACAGGTGCTACAAATGAATGAGTGGAACTGGGGTCAAATAATGCAAAAGCAGGTCGGTTATCGACAAATATTGTACCTTCAACCACATTCGCTGCAACATCAGCTTGCTCTTTATTAATGACGTAAGCCATCTCAATCATCTGTGGCCTGTTGGACTGCTGCTGCTGCTTGGTTGCTGTCTCTGCCATTGACGCCACTGGCCTTGACGTTGGGGTTGCTATTGCTGTTGCTTAGGAGGAGCTAGCAAGGCTAATCGCTGCTGAGGAGCAGGAAGTGCTGCTTGAACCTGAGTAGGATGATGATATGTGGCTCTATCATCTCTCATAGTCCTTGGACACTGAGCCATTCTGTGTTCCAAAGAACCACAGACTAGACACGTTCCAGTAGTCCTCCAACATAACTCAGTCCTGTGAGCTTTACCACAAGTGTCACAGACTGGCTTGACTTCATTCCTTTCATTCCTATCACTCCTAGAAATGAATCTCTGTTTCTGCCTTTTATTCTTGGATTGTCCTCCTTTCCTGAACCATGGATCACCACTTCTCTTGGTGTCCACAGCCTCTTTATCTTTTTCTCTCTGAATTTCCTCCGCGGTATATGCCCTATCAACGGCATCATCAAACGCCGTAGGCTTCTGTCCAGCCAATACGATCGTCTTGTATTTTGGATTTAATCCAAGGAGGAACCTCTTGACTTTCTTAGCTTCAATATCCACTAATTCGATAGCATACTTGGATAGCTGCAAGAAGGTATGAAACATAAACAGCCACGGTCAGTTGACCTTGTTTCAAGTTCAGAAACTCTACCTCCTTCTGCTGTCGTACATGTTTTGGGACGAACTTCCTCTGAAACTGTTTCTTGAAAGTTTCCCAAGTATCTAGTGTGGTCATTGTCTTGAATGTGTCCTTGACACTTTTCCACCATATTTTTGTTGTCCCTCTAAACATTGTAGAGGTAAGCAATACTCTCTGCTTGTGAGTGCAGACAACTGTATCGAACACATCTTCAATGTGTTCCAGCCATTCTTCAGCTTGCATCACATTTTCACTCCCGTGGAACTTAGTGGCTCCCCTCTTGTAGAACTGCTCATAAATGGCATAAGGGTCTTTGTCCTTATGCTGCAATACCACTTGAGTCTCGACATGGTGTTGCTGCTGGACAGGTGGTATTGGGGGAATCTGTGCTTGAGCTTGTATCTGGCTCTGCACTTCTAACAGTGCAGCTATTTGGGTCTACATATCCATTTGAGCTTCCTGGCTCTTTGCTAACTGGGCTTGCATGCCCATCTGAGCTTCATGGCTCTTAGCCATCTGTTCATTACTTCTGGCTAACTGCTCTAGTGTAGTAATGAACCTAGCATCAACGTCAGATATAGGAGGGGAAAGTGTGACTTAGTCATCATTCCCAAATCCCGATCCAGAAGCCATGCTGTAAACAATACGGAAGGTAAGATACATATCTCTACACTTCCATCACATATATATCACATATAGTGAAAGCAGTAAACACAAATCCTAAGTTGGATTCGTTCTAATCGTAACGTTCCTCACTTCGTTCTTAGTTTTACTAAGTCTTTTAAAATTTTATATCCTAGCTCTTTGACTAGGCTCTGATACCATATAATAAGCATGTCACGACCCGAGCCCTAGATCAGAGTACACAGAACTAATTCCGGGTCGTGAATCCATCATACTTACTCCCGTAAACCCCGAATTAACCGAAGTTAAGATAAGATCCACAAGGGATCTATCATGCGTATTTGCCAATGTACAATTTTGCGGAACATATACATATACATTGACAACTATTAAAAACCGAACAAGTCCTATGCATAAAGTAAAGTCAATGTATACAATCCATTATCTAACCAAGTCAACAACTGCATATTCAAAAACAATGCAGGTGACGTCTACTTACTATTCAAAATGAATATACAACAGTATTTATCAAAACTATTTCCAAAACATTCTATTCTTTGGCACTCCGATTTAAGTCCATTCGATTAAGCCTTCTGGGGGTATCGGATGGGTATCCTCCGCTGGTGGCTCAGCCTCAGCGGGACCGGTACAGACAACTGAGCCTGTAATTCATCAGTAACACCATAAATACGACGGTTCAACAATGCATATACAAATCTATGATAGTACATGTTATCTCTATCAATTCATTGATCTAACAGTTCTAGACAATCAATTCTATAACAGTGTCTTGTACAGTAGAAACAATTAAGAACAATAACTAAGTTGGTAACTACATTAGCATTGGTTTCATTTCAATCAGTTTCTTCCCAAAGGAAATATTTGGTCAGTTCATATTCATTCATTTCAGTGTTTATATTCAATTCATTAATTTCATTAAGCATTTATTAAATGACTTATCAGTGGACCTCTTCGTTCCAATATTATTAGGTGACTTATATGACTTATCAATTCAGTGACTTTTCAGTCTATGACCTTTCGGTCCAATAGTGAGAGATCACTGGTATCACCATGGAGCTCCGGAACACTCCTAATTCCATCTATTGCAGTAGTATTGTTCATTAATTAAGTATGACATTCAGTACTGTTCATTATTCATTATTACATTATTCAGTTCAGTGTAGCTCTATACGAGCTAAGAAACCACTATGTAGTGCCATACTCATAAATCAAACTAAATCAATCATTCTATGTAGACTTCCAATCCATTTCTAGACAATTATCTAAATAAAAAATTAAGTGAAACATTCGTTATCAATGTAGTGTTATTATAGATGACATTATTTTAATAAAATGTGTACATTATGATAACCTTGGTTCACACTTATACATTAATCAAAGGTATATATACCACTAATACTTGCCTTCGTGATTGGGCTTTCAATTCAGAAAAATCAGAATTTAATCTAAAACTTTTCTTCATTTTGGTTACCTTGGCGGTTACTTGGCGGTTAGCCGAATTCTGGAGGGCGGCTAGCCGAATTACATTCGGTCAGCTTTCCAAAACCTTACAATTTCTGATACATTTCAGCCACTTCGGTTACCTCGTCGGTCACCCCTCGGCTAACCGAACTCTCAAATTCGGCTAACCGAACTCACTTCGGCTACCTTACGGTTAGCTTTTCAGAAGCTGATTTTCTGATGGAAATTTCTGACTCAAATTCGGTCACCAAGTGGTCACCATTCTGCTAGCCGAATTCTCAATTTTGGCTAATCGAAATTCTTTAGTCAGCTCACTGTCAGCTTTCCAGAAGCTGACATTTTCTATGGATTTCGACCTACACAGGTCGGTCAGCTAGCGGTTAGCAGCTCAGCTAGCCGAACTGCTTCCAGAACGACATTCCAGAACTTCGAAAATCTAAAGCAAATTTCTGGAAATTGAGTTACTTGAACTCAAATCATTCAATAACACACAAAATCATAGAAGGTGCATATACTTGCCTCTATTTGAAGATCGATTGACAAAAACCCCTTGTTTAGCTTGGATTTGAGATGAAAACTTCTCAACTTGAAGCTTTATCTCTAAGAAAATCCAAGAAGAAGATGGAGCGTCAAAATCACAACCAAAGCTTCGATCTGAAGCTTGGAAGAGAAAAATGGAAGGAAGGAGAAAAAAAAGGAGAGTCTAGAGTTTGGAAATGAGTGAATCAGCTCATTGAAGCTCATCTTGAGCTTATATAAGCTCAATTTGCGTTTAGTCCCTCAACTTTCATTAAATTACAATTCGAGTCAAATGAAGGGTCATTTGATCCGTTTCTCGTCGAACGACCTCAAGGCTTTTATGAAAGTTAACGTACTCGTCGAGATACGCGTGTTGGTATCAAGAGTTTCCGTATTCGACAAAATATGTAAAAATTCATATTTTCGAAAAAGTCCTTGTTCTATTAGTTTAAGTCTAAAACTCACTCAATTCGTTTAATACCCTTGATTATCATTTCATTAAGCCTAATTCATTTGTTTTAGGCTAATTCAATCCTATTTGGCCATAAACCATCATTAGCTTAGTTAAACATAGTTAATTAGCCTTAGTTTCCAATCAATTAAAGTTAATCTTAATTAACTCGGGACAGGGCCTTATAGTAGCAGAAAGAAACTCCAAAGACTTGAGCTTCAGTGTAGCAACTTCAAGCTTTAAAGAAGAAAACAATCTCTCAATTGATCTCTCTGTTTTTTATGGTAGAGAAGTGCCTTAGAGTTGAGGGAGGAAGTGTTTTCGGTTCAGACTTCTATTTTTGTGTATGATCTACTCGATCGTTGATGCGTCAGCTCAAGCGGATGAGGTTCTGCTGTGAAAAACTTGCTCCTCGCTTGTCAGGATCGAGTGCAGGATAAATCCGCTTGAGCGCTTGACATTTTGTTTAGGTCCGCTCGAGCGAGGATGAGCGTCCACTCAAGCGACAATTGTAACTTCTGTTTTCTTGAATTTTCATCATTAATCTTCAATCTGTGTAGTCCGTCTATAAAATACGTTCTATATTGAATTCTCAGTTTTGTTCATTACCTAATGAATTAGCCAACAATCAAATAAACCTTATAGGGTCTCACCAGCAAATTTAGCTCATGACTGATAATGGGATTAAGGCACATAATTAGTACTATATAAAATTATACTTATTACATTTTTAATCATGTTCTTAATCTGATAGTGAGACCTATTACTGATCTAAAATGACAATGAAGAGGATGACATCATATTCATTTTGAATTGTCTGGATTATTATTATTATATGGACCCCCACAGTTGAGTTCAGGTGACCTGTCCCATGTAATAGCTGCACAAGTGATCCCGACCCCATTTTCTCTAGTACACAAGAAATTCTTTCCTACAACAATGCTTAGAAACAGGGGTAGAAGTGAGTAGAACTAGGATATAAAAACTGGGGACCATTGTGAGAAAAAAAAAAAAAAAGAATCTTGGGGCTATTGCAAGAAATGGCTTTAAATCCTAATTAATCTAAAGGGCCTTCTTTGCCCCCTGCCTACGTTCCACCCCTTCTTAGATATCCTTAAATTTCTAGCTGTTGTCATAGTCATCTTTGACTAGCTCAAGGACTAATAATATTGTAATATCGGGAGTTGAGTACAACCGAAAATGCCAAACGGGCCGTGCCCGCCGGTGATTTCGCGGCACTGCTGGTCAGGGAGGCGGCCCAACAGGGGACATGCCTGAGTCCTATTTGTTGAAGAGTGGGCTCCACCCAAAAGGGAATATTAAAAAGTATTTTCTCTGCCTCTAATAAGGTCTCGAGGTTTTGCTATGGATTGCTAATTAAAGAAAATTAAGATGGTATCAGAGCCGACCGGTCGCAGGTTCGAATCACATGAAGAATGACTCGGCATAAAAAAAAAAAAAAAAAAAAGCGTGCCACCTCTACTTCATTTGGTTCCTACCTTTTCAGATTAAGAAACAAAGGTCCTACACTAATAAAAAATTAAAAGATACACACAAACAAGAATATAGCACAAAAATTTATGTGGTTCGGTCAAATTCAACCTACTCCATTGAGAAGAGAATCACTTGAATATTTTCTATTTGAAGATTCTTCAATAGATTACCTTCGAAACCTTTACAATTTTTTTGGATAGTAAAAAAATAAAAATAATAAAAGACTACATTTTTATATTTACACAAAAAATATCAAATATCCTATGCCATGTCCAATCGTGCCGTGCCACGGGCCGTTGACTCCCACTCACGGAATGACTCATTTGACATCTCTAAGTCCAATATCACTAGAAAAATTAAAAAATAAAAAAATTACCCCACATAAGGGGCTGAAACCCAAAAAAAAAAAACCCCGGCACAAGTGAGAAGAGAAGCCCGTATATATAGAAAGGAGAGCCCATGTTGTGGGAAGGGAAGCCCAAACAAGTAGGAAGTGGCATACCCAGGGATTGGGTGACAAACGGGGTTGCCAACCAATGGGCAACCCTTTATTGTCAAGCCCAACATCACATTGATACATTTTTATGAAAACCCTAATATCTCAATTTAACATGTGGCGTGGAAAATCTTAACCTTTTTATTTGTAGGAACCAAGTTTCTTGAGAGTTGAGTATAAATAACTTAATTTTTTTAATATAAAAATTATTGAATCAAAGAAAGATAAAATGGAAAGTGTAAAAAATAAAGAAATTCTCACATACCTCTCAATCTCCCTTGTGAGATTCCTCTTGGACTTGGTAGGTGGCAATTATTCAGGTGAAGCTCTATAAAGTAATATCACTGTTCCTATCCATAGTAGGGCTTGTTTCTTCACTAGAATTCCAAAATTTCATATTTGAGGAATTTTAAATTTTCGAAAAGATGACCCCTAGAAATTCAAATAAAATACATAGAAAGTGGAATTTCAGGAATTCCAACAGGTCATTTAAGAACTTTTAGGTAGATTTTACTTTTATTTTAAATGAAATGTAAGCGGTAGGTTTCCTACTACTATTCACTCCATGTAGTAAGCATGAGCTACAAAATAGACCATAGTGATATGTGATGGGTCACAAACAGGAAGGGTCAGGTCTGGATGGGCCAAAGCGCTGGGAAGTCCTACGCTACCTAGGCCCTTACTCTACCCTTGAGAGCTAGGATAAGCCTTAGGGCCTCAAAACAAGAAAATGATTTTACATTGTTACCAAGTATCATGTGTTATCTTGTCTAACCTCTATTGCAAAGGGACAACTAAGAAAACATTTAGAGAATAGAACATGTCTCTATAATCTTTTTTTCATCGAACAAAATCATACATGCCTTGGTGAGTTGGTGTTTAGATGTAGAGTTTTATTTATTTTGTTAAAAAAGGAGAACGGTTAAAAAGTTCATTCCATCTCACCTATCACTGGAGTTTCCCTTTTTTTCTTTTTTATCGGTAACGGTAAATTAAATTAAGGATAAAACAACAGTACAAGAAACTCTCCAACAGAAAAAAAAAAAAAGTTGATACACTGGAGTTTCCTTGTACCAAATCATTCCAACAGAGTTTTATCTTTGAGAAATTTAAAACAATAAAGTTCACCCACCTTTCATGAATTGATATTATTTTAAATTGGAAAATTCTCAAAATAGGGCTCAAGTTTTGCCCAAATTTCAAATTAGGACATAGAAAAAAACTTACATTTCAAAATAGGATTAAGTTTTCAATTTCATTTTAAATCAGGCGGCGAGATTTGGAGGTTTCCGGCGTCTCTTTTTATCCCAGGATGCCCAAAATGGCCATGCCCTCTTCCATTCCCAGCTGAAAACACCCTCAATCATTGCTTTCAAGATAGAAGTTGTAGAGCAGAGGTCAGTTGGACTGAATCGGTAGCAGGTGCCCATGGTCCGACACGGTGCTTTTTAGCATCAACCGGATCAAAGAAGCAGGTGGGGATCTTGTTGTGGATAAAAGAAACTAACAAAGGGAGATAGACTCATATATCATTGTTGCAACAAACCATGGGCGATGAGGAATTTATGAAAAAAAATCTACTAGGTGGAATATATAAAAAAAGATGGAGAATAAAAGGTTGTTCTAATGAGTTCCAGGTTGCAATAGGTGTACAGGTTGGGAAAATGAAAAATATAAGAAGTGATGAGAACCAAGAAAAATGGTGAAAACATGTTTGCAATGGGTGAGTTGCAAAGGCTATAGAATATACGATGGGTTTGCTAGGCTCATGTAGATGTGCTAAATGGTAAAGATGGTGAAAACAGAGAGTGAACCTTTACTATGGAATAAAGATGAGATCATTCTCTATAAGGATGAAAGGGGTGGACGGTGAAGAGGATGAGAAATGATGTGATAGAATAGATGGATAGAGAGAATCAGAGATTAAGATGATAGGAGATAGAGCTGGTAGATCTCATTTGGCTGGCAGGATACAGACGATCTCGTTGAGTTTTCTTATTCTCTCTTTTTTTTTTCCTATTCATCTGGAGATTACGATTTATGTCGACATCAACAATTGATGGGCAAAACTGGAAGAAACAAAGAGAGTCTTGTTGGGAGGTCCTCCTTTGATATTATAAAAATCTGGGCTCCTCAGTTATGGTTTCCATTTTTAATGAGATTGTTATGGTAAATGTCCCTGTTTTTTCTGGTGTCTAAAGAACATTCTTCACTACACAAGTATCACCTACTAAAACATCCTTCATTTGTGAATGTCTCCTACTACGTTGGTAATGCTTCTATAGTGAAATTTGAGAGCTTTATATCACCTATTATTAAATCACCAACTGTAATCAAAGAAAGGTTGTTTTGCTTACTGTCAAGATAGATTTAGATTAAATGTTAAATATTCTTACAGGACAAGTCTAACTTACTGATAGCATACGGTGTCACACAGTAAACGAAAATAACAAATTCAATTAAATCCTTTAATCACTACCTCTATAAGAAATAATGCAATAATGATAATAAAACCAAGATGTACAGTTAAACTAAGAATTATAAAACTCTTTATGCTAAGCTTATCTTAGTTTTAGGAGCCACCGTCTTGTGCATCAGTATACATATCCATTAATCTTCTTCTTTCTATGGGGTTTATGTCTTGTACTTCGGATTTACCGGATTAATTTACTGGGTTGACCAATGACCAGGTTTAGGATTAAAAGTATGTTGGTAATTGTACCGAGGCTTTCTTGTAACCCTAGACTATGTGAGAGAGTTAGAGTGAGAGCTCTCTTTCTAGTGGAGGTAGGCGAGTTTGCCGAACCACGTAAAATCTCTGTGTGATTTATGCATTCTTGAATGGTTGATTGATTGTTGATCGCGGTGATTCACGCTTTTACATACACATGCACAACAAGTATTATCCACCCAACAAGTAGTATCAGAGCGAGCTTGAGCTCCTCAGGTTTGGAGTCAAGAAAAACAGGATGGAGCCTACAATCAGGTGGTAACTCTAATTTACAGGCCACTTGGGCCCAACTCTCATCAATGGAGCCTTTTCCATCCTCTTTTCTTTCTATGATCTAGCGTCAAGCCCAATTTTATGCTCGCTGAACTTTCATTCTTCTTTGGATTGAATCTCGAGAAAACTCGTGGTTATGATGTTATTCAACTTTGAGGCTCTTCTAAGATAATATGGTGGGGCTTTTTTTTTTTTTTTTTATCTCCTTATCCATGGAGGGACGTCCTCTACTTTTCTCCTCGTGGTAAACTTG
This sequence comes from Umbellularia californica, assembly GCA_028538565.1. NCBI lineage: Eukaryota > Viridiplantae > Streptophyta > Magnoliopsida > Laurales > Lauraceae > Umbellularia > Umbellularia californica. Next base: position 20,063,549 of record JAPQWN010000007.1, read on the forward strand.
CAACTAAGTGAGCCCACAAACTGGACTGTCATAAGCTACATGTAGTCTACTTTTAGGAGGAGTGAAAACAGTCTATTTACTCTTTTCCATTTCCATTGACTAAGGTCGGTCCCCAGCACGAAAGTCACCATTTCTTTTTGCACTTTTGCTTGGGATAATGACCATATGGAAGCCCTCAAACCCGACACCTCAAACTCGACAATTGCCTAAGAACTGTTTGCAAACACATAATTCTAGTTGTTTGTACTCAAAAGGATGATGTGTAAGCGACAATTTTACTCTTATTCGTGCGATATCCTACAGGTGTCGGATATCGCAGTATGAGATATCCTATAACTATAAGATATCTCTTGAAAACTATCACTGTCTTCCTTTTTATCGAAGTAAAATAGAGAAACAGAGAAAAGTGAAGTAAAAACCATTTTCACCGAGTTCATCGTCTTCGATTTTCTAATGCGTTTTCCTCCATCTTTTATCTTATCATCTTGCTCTAGATATGGTAGGAATGCATCCTTCCTCCCTATTTTCCTTCATTTTTTGCAACTTCTTGGATCTTTAACGGCTTAGGGTTTTAGAACGAAAAATCTAGTCATTTGTTCTTATGGTTGTGATGACTAAACTGTATACACACTGGACGATTGAAGATGGTATAATAAGATCCCACAAGAAGTAAAAACGAATAAAATAATGAAATAGAATTCTGTATTCATGGTGAAAATGTGCTTTGTGTTTGGGCGGAAAGGAGTAGTCTTGTGATATCCTATGGTCGAAGGATATCACATTGTGCGATATCCTTCATCCCCATATGACATCGCACAAGTAAGGATAAAATTGTCACTTTTACACCATCCTTTTGTGTAAAAATGGTTTTGCGGGGATTACGTGCTTGCCACCTCTTTTGGGGCAATTGTTGGCTTTAAGGACTATTGTACGGTAATTATCCCCTTCTCCTTTATGCCATGACATGAGGAGCTATTTGGTTGTCCTCTAAACGGTGTAGGTCCCATTGTGTTGGGAAATCTATGGATCTTGGGGACGATTTTCAAATGAGCACCTGGCAATTAAAAGGCTCCACCTTTGGGACAGGATGAATGCTTCCATGTGGTCGGTCATCCTTTTTTTTTTTAGCTAAGTTGCCGTATCAAAAATGGGTGATTCTACTCACTAGAAAACCCAGGATGGATTTATAGGCAAGTATGTGATATTAAGGTGCCAACACCACTTAACCATGAAAGTATTGACTTTTTTTTATATAATAATGCTTAAGAGCACATTGGTACTCTCTGAAAAAACATGACTTACACATGATTCTATGAAAAAAATACAGTTTTCCATAATGGAGATTGGACTTGCTTGCGGAAAAGATTCTTTGTGGATTGAGCTTTCCGCAGTGTGCACAAACTTACTTTAAAAGTTCAGTTAATCAAGTGATAATTTACAGAATGATTCATATGAACTTTTTAACAGATCAAATAGAGGAAGTAATGTGGATCCTCATGACTCAGTTGCTCTGCAGTCAGTTTACCTGCAAATCTAATTACGGGCAACTCTGTTTACTTGAAATTGGTAAGGCAAATGACCAAATGACTGTCACAAGTAATGGTAGCATTTTCAACACAGATCATCCAAACAAACAGACATGCATATCAGTGTAAACAGAGTCGCATGCATTTGGTTTATGAAGATCCAGACAGGCTTTAAATGGTATCACCATAACCCGCAAGATTCTGCTGCAACTTCTAAGAGCTATTAGTTGCCAAAGACTACAAGAGAAGTTCGTTTAGTTGTCAACATCACCAGTGTATTACTTCAAACATAGAAAAAAACTAACTTCACAACGAAGCGAATGAAACAGCAAATCCTCTACATGCTAACAGAAACTGAAACCAACAAGAGTAACACCCCGACCCGGAACTTACTGGAACTATTTACAGCATACTGTCAGTCCTTGCAGGCAGCCGCCGGAAGAAGTTAACTGGCACAGATGGTAGCCTATGCCGGAACCGTGGGTGCCGCATCATATAGAAGCCAATCACAACCGCAATGGCCTTGAAAGGCGTCACAAATAGCACCAATGCTGATAAACGGCAGAATGCCAAGAATATTGCAGTGGCACGTCGATCTCTCCAGCTGAGCAGTGCCTGGACCCGCTCCCCTTGTGTCGCCACATCACCCACCACTGTCTGTATCCTTCCAGCCACACTACGCAGGCGATCATACCTCATGCGCACAAGCTCGGGGCTTTTAGTTGACGGGAATGTGTCAAACTCTTCATCAAGCTCGTCAGGATCCACCGCCTCTGCACAAGAGATCTTCGTATTCATGTGTGGAGGATAACGTGGACGGTACCTGTAATTCCATACCCCTATCAAAAACATATATAAAAACACCGTCGGCAGAATGAGTTCAGGGAAGCACACAAGCATGACGAAGAGCACATGAACAAGCGCCGTTGTCACAGGGTTCTTCCATGTACACACATCTCCAAACCATCTACCCACAGCGAACAACCCTGAAAACACCGACATCAAACGGAAGAAATTTGCCTTTCTCCTACGCATACTCCACAGGTGCGAGTCAACATCAGACATGTATTCGATCACCTCCTTCCGCAGAGGTGGCTCTGCTCGACTCAGCCGAGCGGCCAATATGTTGACGGCATGGTAGCGCAGTGCATCTTGCTGTACCACTGTCAGGGGCCTTATGTAATGCATCTTTGGTAGCAGGGGGCGCGAATATATATGCATCATGTTCACCAATGATGTGCATGAAAATCTTATTGCCAGATGCAGCTCTCCCATCTTCTTGACGCCGGAAGGGTGCAGGACCAACAATGGATATGAATGTGTGCAAATTCGGCCTGTTTCAAGTGTAGAGAGACGTATCCTGACCTTGCCAATTGTCACATCCCGGTCCCGAATCACCCTGGCCTAGGGTAATCCCCGACGTGTGGCACACGTACTCCCGCGTGCTGTACCTGTCTCGAGCCAAGTTCAACACACGAAGGAGAGGAAACCAACTATCCATATATGTGAGTTAAAACTCACAAAACACATTAAAGCAATTAAACATAGCGGAAGCTGTATTTCATTTGTGTGATGTATCAAATTCCTTCCGTCTACATAACAGTTCAAGTTTTACTACAAAAGAATTATACAATTAATTACATTGTTATACAAAAGAGGGTAAGTTAAAGAACACTATACATCAATACCAAAAATATAAACAAAAGAATTCTATAGTCTAAGTGTGGCCCACTCAAAAAGGGGCTAGCCACACCACAAAAGAGTCTCCAAAAAGTGTTGACGCTCTCCCCGGGAGATAAGCTCAATGGGCCTCAGGCTCGGGCCACTCCACTAAACCCGAAGGTACCTCATGGGTAGCCTTCTCACTCTCCTCGGTCTCTGTGGGACCGGAAGATGCACCTGAGACTGAGACACCAAATGTAGTACCATTAATACGACTATTAAGCAAGTACAGGCAATAATAAGGATATACATAATGTTCAATTGAATTTAAAATGGATAATTTAAGAAAGAGCAATATCAAATATTGTTTAGGCAAATCAAGTTTAAATGTATAATTTATGCTGGATGAATCAAGAAAGTGAAATACACTAATTGGCTACTACCTTAAGTTCATCCTCTCAAAAGAGAGCAAATCTAGTTGGGATGTCACCAGCGGCCTGGCCAAAGGCTAGCTGGCTACCCGGGTGGAGTTCCGGATCTCCAAATGACTTACTGCAGTAGTCTCAATTTATAAACCGAGTGTAACCCCGTCGGGTATCACTGGGTCGAAGCTAAGCAGTGCCGACTCGATAGAATCAATAATACTCGGAATAAAAGTAGAATTGAGTAAACTTATATTCATTATTCATAACCAAATTAAATGATAATCACATATTTCAATTTCTTACTCAATCCTCATTTCTACTAAACATCAATTTGAAAATATTCAAATGGAATTACGAGTTGTATATAAAAGATAAGATATAAGGGATTACTAAGAATTATCAATCTATTAAGTAGAATTCTGAGGTTCGAAGGAAATTCATACACCAATATGAAATGCATTGAATTAGAATTCAAGCTATTTGTTTTACAATTTAACTCTAGATTTTTATTTTTCTAGTCCTCTACCGTCCATTTCAAAATAGGTTGGGAAAATCAACGAATTACTACATTTATTTGGTGTCACCAATCACAAGAAATACGTTGAATTTCCTAACGAATTTTCATGGCATAGTTTTAGACTAGGAATCATCCATTGGCCCAATTATATGGTTAAAGATCTCATTCTATGGTCATAAGATTCAAAAATTCCCTAAATCCCTACGGAAGTGAGGGTGTACTCCAAAACCCACTAAATGAGTGATTAAGGAGGGTGGAAATACCCCAGAAGGGTTAACACACCATTATTTGAGCCAAAAGAATTTCAAAAAAAATGGGGTCAGGTCCGTCTACCGGTAGTACTTCCGGTAGAGTTTCTACCGGTAGAACTTCCGGTAGAACTAAGGTTTCACAGTTTTTACAACTCTCTGTCAATTTTCGGGCCATTTCTACCGGTAGTACTTCCGGTAGAACTAAGGGTTCGCAGTTTCCTTTGTCTTTTCTATCTTAATCCTTGTCAAAATGAGTCTACTTACTCCCATAACACATACACAAAAGTTCCATACATTTTAAAACAACCCACATGAAGAAATCCAACTCATTTATCATTTATCAACATAAAACCCAAAATAATAAGAAGGGAAAGAGATTACTTGAACCAAATGAAAATGCACAAAATGTAACCCAAATCATGCTTATACTTGCCTCAAGAAGAGTTCTCCAAACTTCTCACACACTTGGTTCAAAGAAAATCTCAAAAGCCCCAAATGAGCAAACCCTAACAAGAATAACCACATAAAAACTACATGAACATGCATGTTGCTCAACCAAGAGTCTTCTTGACTCAAATGCAACTCTAAAATCACAATCAAAAGTTCTTGAAGCCTACCTCTTCTAAGTATTTCGAATTTGGAAGGATTGAAGGAGGGTGGAGATAGTCTCAAGCCAACTAGTGAAGAGGAGGAAGTGAAGAAGATGATGAAGATGTAGAAGAGTCCTCCTCAAACTTCCTAAGCCTCCAATGCACATGCACGATTCCTTCTTGCTAGTTGAGAAAGGAAGAAAAGGAGAAGTGCAGAGAGAGATGGAGAATGAAAAGGAAAGAGAGAAAGGGCTGGGTCAAACTTTATATAGAATGAGAATTGCAGGAAAGTCCATTCAACTGATTTATTTCCATTTCGAGTCAAATGAGGGTCCATCGGTACAACGGTTGGTCAAATGAGGAAATGCCTAATATGAAAATCGATGTACTCATCAAAATACACGCGATGATGTCAAAATGACGATCAAATTATGAAAAACACGAAAACCCATATTTATGAAAAAGTCCTTGACTCGACTCAAGTGAGTCAACACCACTATAACTCACCTATATAAGGTGTAAAACTCATCTAGCTCAGTCTAAGAGGGTTAATAAACACCAACCACTATAATTAGCAATTGAACACAATAAATTTAACCAAAACATGATTAATTAACACTAATCAAGATTAGATCGGGTCGGGGTGTAACACCAATCTTCATATCTTTGTTGCTAGTATTCGAGCCCTTGTCGCCAATTTGGCAATTGTCAAATACACCTACTGTAAGGACTGTGGCCGGATCATACACCTCCCATGTGTACTGCTCATTGTACTTGGGACTGAGGCTGTTGACCATTGTCTTTGTTCGGACCCATTTATGCCCATATTTTGCTACACAAAATGTATCCGATGTACGCTTCCCATCCCTTGTTTTCATAGGGTGAAGTCCCTCGACACTCAGGATGCCAAGCTCCAAGACACCAATCGATTGCTTCCAGAGCTGCTTTGCAGTGGGGCGCAGGTCGCTGCTGTAGTGTGTGGACTCATCCAGCACATGGTAGCCACCATCTAGACAGAGACGGAGATGGAGCCGGCTAGAGAATTTATCTTTCTTCAACTGATCCACATCAACTGCAACTGGCTTATCAAGGTGGAACCAGCGCGCGTGGATCATGCGGTCATCGCCACGCTTATCCATGGAACTGAGTGGTATGGCAACCCGTCCGATCATCTCATCCTTGTTTGGTCCCACGCGATCCTTAACTGAAAGAACCAGATGATCTTCAAATGGCTCTGCAGCAACAAATAACAGATCTTCATTCCATAGCGGGTTAAATGTCGGGGCCTGAACAGCCTTTGTTTTCAACACCTGGTGGCCTATCTGTGCCTTCACATAGACATCTGGGAAACGGGTCTTTTCAGATACAACCAGGTCCTGTGCCTCTATGATGTTCACACGCACATACCACAGGAGCGGAGCATGGTAGACCTTGGACCTTATATATGTGGCAGCGGCCGTGGAGCCATCAGCAGCCGCAAAAGCATCTGAGTGCCATGCCTCAGGGAATGCCTCATCAGCCTGCGTTCCAATCCATACAGCAAGCATCAACTCACCTTTTGCCTTTTCCCCCTTCTTTGTCCTCAAGTCGATACCACTCAGGTGCTAGGGGACAATCTGGTGGAACACGTGTTGGAATTTCATTGAGGTCGAACCTAACAATGCCCACAAAGTCATCTTTAACGAGGTCCTTGTCCTTGACCAACACATCAAGGGTTGAAGTTTGTATCCGGTCCCTTGAGAAGGCAAACACCTCGTTCCAGATAGGATCTTGCTTCTTTTCAAAGTGCCTTGTGGTACCTCTGTAGTTTCCTACCCTCACTTCAGCAAATGGATCGAGACTCCCTGAAATGTCCATGGAGGAAAGAGAGACAATAGTCAGGGCCCCGGGCTGCTATCAGCCGAAGGCACTCCGACGCCTGAGCTAGTGCAGTCACTGAACCAAGGGCAAAGTGAGGAAGAAGGTCCAGGCAATATCAACTGAGTAGTGTATAATGAGTACCTTTTCATGGGCTTACCATGCAAGTATATATAGATGAGTGTGGAAGGTTCTTGAGTGGGGGTAGGTGAGAGCACTGTCCCATCAGATCTTCATCAATCCTCTTCATTAATATGGACGTGATTGATAGGTAGGGATAACCCCTTTGCCGGAATCCGTCGGCCACCCTACCTGCTGGCACGTTCTGCAACGTAGTTGTCTCATCACATAATGAGGATGAGATGCTCAGTGCTCACCTCGGTCAAGTGGGCCAAACTGGAGGAGTCACTGAGGCCGGACCAGCTCGAGGTCGGGTACTGCTACCGAGACGCTCGGGGCCGAGCCTAGAAAGAGCATGGTCGATACACTTACCGAGACCAACTCTATCTTGGTGCCAGCTGGCACATTGCCGAGCCGGGTGAATGAGATCGAGGCAGTCCCTGATTGGTACTTTTACCTAAGTCAGGGGTAACCTCGGTATTAGGAAAACACCCCACACAATTGCCCCCTAGCTGCTGACCTTATAAAAGTTTCGTGACTAACTGAGGTCGAGAGCTAAGTATCTTAGAGTTTTTTCAATGCCGAGTTCGCAGCACTGTTCCTTGAAATTGGTTGCTAACGTTAGATCCTTATCATGACGCTGTTTTCATTTAGGGCTTTTAATCCAGTGCTGCCCCGTCTGCCTGAGGCCGCTGAAACCGCTTCGCCTGCCCAAGGCAATCAATCATCCTGACAACATTATTGCGGAAGGCGTACTGCCTCCGCCTCGTTTCACCATCCGATTGGCAGTACGGCCGCTCCGAAGCGACATATGTGGCTTTCGAGGCACCGACCTGGACGCGTGCCCTTGAAATTCGAAAGGGCGCCCTTTTGCTCTATAAAAGCAGTACCCCCCCATCTCACTTCTTCTACTTTGGCGATCTGAACTTGGGGAGACTCTAATCGAGCGAACTTTAGCCCAGTCCTTCATTTTCCTGTTTCCCTGCTCTTGCTTTGCTTCTGTAAGTCTCTTCTTCCTTCGTCTTCCTTTCCAGTACTTTCGCTCTGCTCTCTTCCCTTGTTAGGGTTCTTTCCTTTGTCACCCTAGTCTTTCCAGACCTTTAAGTATGGGCGTAAGGGTATACCGTTGTTTGGCAGACTCCATTGGAGCCATGGCCAGCTTTAGGGAGCAATATAACATTCTGGACGACGTCCGGACCAGGCTGGATAATCCAGAGGACCCATGGGACGGCGATTCGTTCTAGGATGAGTGGATGCCCTTCCCTCTGGTCTCGGTAGTCGATGGAGGGGTTAGGTTCCCCATCCATCCGGTCCTTAAGGAGTGTCTGGCAAAGTGGCACCTCACCCCATGCTAGCTGATGCCAAACAGTTATAAGATCATAATGGGGGCTGTAGAGTTAAATAGGATTCTAGGCATCCACCTCGGTGTCCATGACACTGAGGATGCCTACGACCTCTGCAAGTCGACAGGGGAACCCCTCCATTGCTATTACCGCCAGGGAAAACCAAAAATGGTCTCCTTTGTTACCGTCCTCGAGGATTCTATGCGCCATGCCGGGAGCGACAGGTTGTTCGTTGCTGGCAACTAGGAGTTCGGCGTGGATGATACCGAGGCGGAGAGGAGGTACAAGGTCCCTCGTTTCTTCGGGATCCCTCCAAGTAAATACCGAGCTCAACCGCTTAACTTTTTCATCTCTTTCCTTATCTGTCGAACTGACACCCCTTCTATTTGTTGTGCAGAGGTCGGTGAGAGGAGAAAGGTGGCCCAACGCGCGGGTTAGAGGAGGAACGACGTCTGGTTGACCGCCATCCAGCAATACAAAGGCCATAAAGGGAGGGCTGCTTGGTGTCTCTTGGGGTACCAGCCAAGGTACAAGTCCTACTGCAAGAGACAAGGGATCGAGTACCTCCTGACCGGGGTCAGCTACGCGCCAGAAGCGATCGGGCAACTGCCCATCTCAGAGGAGATGGAGAGGGGTCGCCAAGACTTCGTCACCACCAATTTGAGGGAGAAGCTTCTCGGCAAGTGGGCCTCCTCTTCTTCGAGGTCTGCCGACTCCATTTCCAGGGATGCCCCTAGGGCTCCCTTCTCCAGCTCTTATCGTCAGCGCCCAGCCGATGTGAGGGAGGAGGGACACCAGGCGAAAAAGGCCAGGGGCGAAGAACAACGCCAAGGCGAGTCCCGGAAGGAGAAGGCGACTCGGTGGGGGTCATCGGAGGAGAGGAGGGAACCGAGGCGGAGGGAGGTAGAGTAGGAGCCGAGGCGAAGGAGCAGAGGGAACCGCGGAGGAGGGCAGAGGAGGAGCCGAGGGGAGAGGTGCAAGAGGAGAGGATGCCAGAGATGCTCAAGGGTGAGGGCTCATCTCGGCAGGACCCTGTCCAAGCCTTAGTGCCCCGGGCTCCTGAGCACGAGCCATGGAGGCCGTCCCTCTTTCTCGGGCCAGGGCTGTCGCTGACCGCTAGACATAAGCTATCTGGGAATCTGGCAGTTGCGGCAGCGCTGGCGAGTGCTTGTGCGCTCCCGATGGATATAGATCGGCTAATTAAGGGGATTGGACGAAGGCTCGCTGTTCATGTCCACCCTCTAATCCGCCCTGTTGGTAAGTCGTATCCAGTGAGTTTGTCTGATTTATTTCGACATGCTTTCTGCTCTACTAACGCCTGCCTTCTTTCTTTCTACAGATCGTGCAAAGGGTTCAGGTGGCAATGGAGAAGTCCCGACAGAGCTGCTCCATGATCCAAACGCTAGAGGCCGAGAGGCGAAAGTATGCAGCAGCTCTGGAGGGGAGCTCTTATCAATTGAGGAAGTCAAGGGAGGAGTACGCCAAGCTCAATGCAGAGATGGAGGGAGCTGTGGCGGCGCTTATCAAGATAAGCGCCGAAAACCACGAGCTTTGAGTGGCGGCAGACGAGGAAGCCAAGAGGGCAGCTCAGCTTGAAGCCGAGCTAAAGGCCTTGGGGAAAGAGATGGCGGAGGTCGACGCATTGCTGCAAGCCGAGAAGGAAGCTTCGGCTAAACAAAAGGCCGACCCCGAGGCTTTGCTGCAGGCGGAGGTCGCCGCCTCGTTCCAGGATGGGGTGGCAAGGGCGACCAGGTAATATGAAGACCAGATTGAAGGGCGGGGTGCGGAATTGTTCGAGATGGGCTGTTTGGCAGCGCTGAAGGAAGCAGGGATCCCCGAGGATCATCCCGTGTACCAAAACTTGCCCCAACTCCCTTGCCCAGAGCCCGGGTCGAGCCCTGCCCCTTCATCCACTAAGGCCTCCCTCGATCCTTCTGCTGCTGACCCTCCTGCCTCCTCTGAAGTTCCTCCAGAGACTCCTCAAGCTCCAGCCACCGAGACCCCTGCTACCGACGTCGGGGCTGACTCCGTTGAGGACCCTCCTGCTGGTGGTGGCGAGATCGGCGGTGTTGTTGTTATTGACATTGATCAATCTGCATGATGTACTTTTTACTGTTACTGCACTTTGGTGGAATTTCACTTTGTATTTTTCCTTTTTCCTTTCAGTTGTAAACATCTTGAAATGAATGAAATCATTTTCTTGCCTCTCATCTGTTTGCAATGTGTGCTGAATGTCGCCATCCATTTTTCTTTCTTGTTCCACTATTTGTATTCAGTCTTGCAACTAAGATAAAATAAGTAACAAGAGTAAAGGCAAATAACTGAGCTCGGCCCTACAGCCGAAGTCAGTAGTAAGCTTAGGTTCTATAACCGGGTGCAAGCTTTCCTTCCCTGGGATTTTTATCTGCTGGAAGCGTCTTCTTTAAGACTAATTCTCCAGTTGAGAACTTCCTTTCCTTGACCTATTGATTGTATCCTCTGGCCAATTGCTGCTGGTAAGAAGCGAGGCGAATGGCTGATGCATCTCTTCGTTCTTCAGCCAGGTCAAGCTCTTTGGCGAGGTTTACTTCGTTCTGGCCTTGATCAAACAGTTCTGATCTGAGAGTTGGGAGGCCGACCTCAAGTGGGGTCACAGCTTCCTTCCCGTAGGCCAGGGAGAAGGGTGTTGCCGAAGTGGAGCGCCTCAGGGTAGTCCAATATGCCCAAAGGACACTTGGAAGCTCTTCTACCCATCTCCCTTTGGCTCGGTCAAGTCTCTTCTTGATTTCGTCGAGCACTACTTTATTGGAGATTTCGGCCTGACCATTGCTCTGTGGGTAAGCCGGAGTGGAGTAATAATTCCTAATATCGAGCTCCTGGCAGAAGTTTTTAAAGAAGTTGGAGTCGAATTGAGTCCCGATGTCCGAGATCAAAGCTCGAGGCACTCCAAATCTTGTGACGATGTTTCTCCACACGAATTTTTTGGTATCCAGCTCGGTGATGGAGGACAACGCCTCGGCTTCTATCCACTTGGTGAAATAATCAGTGGCTACTATTAGCCACCTCTTATTCCCCGGAGCTCGGTGAAGTGGTCCTACCAGGTCTAATCTCCACTGGGCGAAAGGCCATGGACTAGATAGAGGACTTAAGTCGTGCGCTGGTTGATGGATAGAGTGAGAGAATTTATGGCACTTCTTGCATTTCCTGGCGTAGACTTGGGCATCCTTCTGCATGTAAGGCCACCAGTAGCCCTGGCTGATAGCTTGATACGCTAATGACCGACCCCCAATGTGACTGCCACAGATCCCTTCATGGATTTCATAAAGGAAGTCTTCGACGTTGCTGGGGTGAACGCACTGGAGGTAAGGGCTAGTGTAGGACTTTTTATAGAGCTTGCCGTCTGGGGACAGCCAAAATCGAGCTGCATTTAGCCTAATTTTGTGTGCCTTGCTCTTATCTTCGGGAAGCTGGTCATCTTTGAGGTAGGAGATGTATTGGTCCATCTAGCTCGGGCCGAGGTTAGCGCATAAGATCTGTCGAGGTGGGTGGAGCTTTGTTCTTGGTCTGTCTAGTGCTTCTACTTCGACAGTCCTTTTCCTTCCAACTTCAACGGCAGAGGTCAAGTTGGCAAGAGCGTCGGCATGAGAATTGGAGTCTCTGCTGATCTGCATGACTTCAACTTTTCCGAACTGAGAGAGGAGTTGCTTTGCGTGAGCTAGGGGCTGTCATCCTGTCGTCAAGGGCTTGGTAGTCTCCATTCAGTTGGCTCGTCGCCAGCTGATAATCGCTGAAGACCACTAGTTGCCGTGCCCGCAGGATTTTTACGCTGCCTAGCCATGCGATCAGTGCTTCATACTCAACTTCATTGTTTGATGCCTTGAAGTCAAGTGTCAGGGCTTGCTCGATGACAAGGCCTTCCGGAGATTGGAGGATTATGCCTGCGTCAGCCCTTTTGGAGGTTGAGGAACCTTCGACGAAGACCTTCCAGGATGAGTCGAGGAACTGGTTCCAAGATAGTTCTTGTTCCATGTCAGTCTTGGTGGCCTCTTCAACCTCCTTGCCCTCCAATTCGGTATCGAGCTGTTTCGGTGTCCGGAACACTGTCCCATCAGTGGGGGTAGGTGAGAGCACTGTCCCATCAGATCTTCCTCAATCTTCTTCATTAATGTGGACGTGATTGATGGGTAGGGATAACCCCTTTGCCGGAATCCGACGGCCACCCTACCTGCTAGCATGTTCTGCAACGTAGCTGTCCCATCACATAATGGGGATTAGACGCTCAGTGCTCACCTCGGTCAAGTGGGCCGAACTGGAGGAGTCACTGAGGCTGGACCAGCTCGAGGTTGGGTATTGCTACCGAGAAGCTCGGGGCCGAGCCCAGAAAGAGCATGGTCGGTACCCTTACCGATACCAACTCCATCTTGGCGCCAACTGGCACATTGCCGAGCTGGGTGAATGAGATCGAGGCAGTCCCTGATTGGTACTTTTACCTAAGTCAGGGATAACCTCGGTATTAGGAAAACACCCCACACAGAATCGAAATCAGAACTCTTCTATTTCAAAGGAACTTTATTATTTTCTAAGTTGCATGAGTTTGTGCCTTCGTGGTACGTGTGTAATCCAATAACTGTGAGGTTAGCAATTTGACATTGTAGAGGCAAGCCAAGGATAGTGGGCCCTTAGTTGGTCATGCTTCATGTGTATGGGCCTGGAAGCATGTCTGTGCATACGTGTGAATATGCTAAGGGCATATCTATGATCATGGATAATTTCAAAACTGTTCAGCCCCATTTAAGGGCTCAATAGTAATCCTAATCAGCCCATTTAGGGGGCAGACTTTAGGGACACACGTGTATATAATGAGATGAGTTGACCCATGAAGGGGATAATAAACTTTCCAAGTTTCTCATCTACCCCAATCTTCTTCTTGCTTTGAACTCTGATATGGTATAAGAGCAAGGATACAAATTCTCTCAGCAAGAAGGACATCTCATTCATAGGTTTCCGAAGATAGGTTTCCGAAGGACATCTCATTCATAGGTTTCCAGCACACTCTCATAGGAGTATTCTCATGATCGATACAATTGACCTTGTGGACTCTGATACCAAACTCCATTTCTTCAATCACGAAATCCAGTGAGATTTCTGAATCTCCTTCGGTTGGTGGTCACAAAAATCTCATCTATTACATCAAGAAAAGTGTTTGGATCTATGATGTCCAAACACGGCATGGAAACGGCTGGGATACGCCATGGACATGGCAAAGACATGGATTTTACACATAAAAAGTGAAGTATCGGACATGATACGACACGATACATTGTCCATTTTGGAAGTATCTGTGATCCATCACAGGAGACACCCATCTGATCGGTGTCGGATGACACTGCAGTCATTCAGTTTATTCAGTAGACCCCACATCATTAATCTGATCAGCAGACATTTTACAACAAGCATCACCTATTATTCTTGAAATTTTAAGTAGTTTTTCAGCAATTTTTCAGGAACCGAAGGTCAAATATCATAGCTGTTGGAATCATTGGATTTTGAACTATTTGGATCCGCAAACTCACATAGGGGCACCAATGATCGACGCTTCCAGGCAGTGGCGGACCCAGGATTTTTGTTTAAGGGGTGCGGAACGATGGCAATTGAAACAGTCCAAAAATATTATTTTGTGATACTTTATTCACATTAATAATGACAAAAGAGAAAATATATTGCATTTAAATGATTACAAAATTTAGTTAAGTTTTTTTCACATTAATACATTCTTCACATAAATCCCATCATTTATTTCATAGAGAATACTAAGAAGATCTCAGACTTTAGAAAGTTAGGGTTTTTTTTTTTCTCCTCCATAAATTTAGTTTCTACTCTTAAAGAAACAGTTAGTGTACAAAAAGTTGATTCCTAGAGTGATTGCATAAATATTAGGACCCATTAGCAGATGACGAACGCAGTACTCCCAATAACAAAGATATCAAAATATTAGCAATCGATCAACCACATTTTACAATTCTGATTTCTAAGGGGCTTGTTTCTGGGTTAATATAACAATACCAAACAACAATTAGCCCCATCGACAAACAGATTACTCAAAAATCAACTGCTTTTGATATCAAAATGCCTCTACACTACGGACATCTGAAATTCAAATCACTTTTCACATAATCCAAAAAAAAGCTTTAAAAAGAAAGTAAGGAAACGCATGAAAACTCATAAGTTTCAAAAAAAAAAAAAAAAAAAAATGAAGCTTAATCCATTCCAAATCCACTGTTTTAAGGGGAAAAATCAGAAAAAATTATTTTTAACTCGACAGCGATTGCATCAAATAAATAGTAAAATAAAAAAATACGAAGCATGGAGTATTACTTGGAGTTGGCTCTATCTTGTCCTCTTCTATGTCTCTACATTTGTAAGATTGCAAGTTTTGAGCCTCGTCAATCGTCGACTTAAAACCGCGAGCAAGAGAAACAGGGAGAGAGAAGAACGGTTGATTTGGTGCGTTAATGAAGGGTTTCCAATAGACATTGGAGAGGGAAAAGGGCTGGAGAGATACAAGAGTTTTCAATTTGGGGGAACTGAGAGTGAGAGGATTTCTTGATTGTTGATGTGGGTGGGTGCATTTTAAGAATAGGCTTTAAATGGGGGGGGGGGGTGCAAGATGGATTTTTAAGTGGGGCAGGGGTGCATGACCCATATCCCTCTAAAAGGGTTTTCAAAATTTACCGGGTGCACCTGCACCCGGGTGCACCTACATGGGTCCGCCCCTGCTTCCAGGGGTTAGTTCTGATCAGAAATATGGTCTGAATCGACTGGATTCATGACCATACGTAGAGCCTCCATTAGGGCAGCATAGGTAAAGTTGGAACGCCAAGTTCTCACAAAATTCAGCAATATTCTCACAAAAGAATAGGAGTTCTTCTGATGGAAGCATAGGTAAAGATAGAATGCCATGTTCACACAAAATTCAGCAATGAAGTCACAAAAGTATAGGAGTAGTACTGATGGAAGAAGCATGGCTAAAGATAGCTGGCCATGTTCTCACAAAATTCAGCAATGTTCAATGGAATAAACGGAAACTAGCTTACCAGCTTAGGCACACAAACAAACAGCTCTGAAGAGACAATCCATAACCAGCTATAGAGCATAATCATATAATCCTTTCTACACTCTAAACAAATCTTAAAGGGTAACCTGAAAACACTCATGTTGAATTAATCCTTTCAAATTACAAATAGTATATGGTAAAATGAACTGTCTATAATTTAACTCACTCACTCCTTACATCCAGATATCTACATAATGTACATGAATCCCATGCCAAAGAGCTCAGATGGGAAAAGAAAAGAGGAAAGCAGTTTTGGCAGTAAAGAATAGATTACAGGACGTGTTTTCAAAAAAAATTCACTACATAATTTAAGTAAACAGAAAATGGACTTACTAGTTCTCTTTGGCACATGAACAAACATCTACTGAAAGGCAATCCAGAACCAGCTCTAGGCCAGAATCATTTAATCCCTCTTTTCAATCTTTGACAACCTTCAGTGAAAAGGGGCAACCTCTATTAATGTACTTACAATGAAATAGACCTTTTTAATTAATATATGTGCATGGTAAAGTCAACAACTTAGATATTTTAAGTAAATTACCATCATTTTATAGAAGTCCGGTATCATTATAAGAATGATACATGATATTGAAAAAAATCTCCAAGAACCTAGAGCAAAATGAAAAAATAAGGAAAGAAATTAAAAAATTTGAAACTTTTGGTATTGATCTATGCAAAATATAGATCTACAAATTAGAATGCGCTAGGATATGATTTGGGTGGCCCCCTTTGATGATTTTTTTTTTTTTTGAAAAATCCTCAAAATCTGATGACACAAAAATGAGTATAAAATAAAAAGCCCAAACCATTTGGGATTAATCTATGGGAAATATAGATCTATAAATTTTTTTTAATGCTAAAATCCAAAATGTATTGAAAGAAGAGGAATGAATATAACGCTCAAGAAACTTGGCCCCCAAAACAATGTCTATGCATTGAACAAGGCATAAGAGAGAACAAAATAAGAGAGAAAGATAGAAACAGAGGAGATTAGCCACAATTAGCTACTAGAGCAAATTGAATAAAACAATAATTTATAAGTTAGAATGCATTGGGATGTGATTCCATTTGCCTAATTTGAGGAAAAATATATTTCTTCTGAAAATATCCAAAATTTCAAAA
The DNA here is from genome assembly GCA_028538565.1 of Umbellularia californica. Lineage (NCBI taxonomy): Eukaryota > Viridiplantae > Streptophyta > Magnoliopsida > Laurales > Lauraceae > Umbellularia > Umbellularia californica. The sequence continues at coordinate 20,080,055 of JAPQWN010000007.1, forward strand.
AAGAAATAGGCAAAAAAAAAAAAAACCTCAGACCATTTGGCATTGATCTATGGAAACATAGTTCTAAAGTTGTAAGCATTTCTCAAGTGGTTCATGAAAAATGTTTTTTTTCAAAAATATGCGATGCAGCTGCACTTTATTTTCAAAATAACATAGCGACTGCGGCTAATAACTCAGCTGCTAGCTGTTATTTTGAACCTGGTTATAAGCAATATTTGAAATTGACTAATGTTCCAAATAAATAAACCTATTCTCTATTTTTCAGACCTTTCCTTCTAATAGAAAAACGGCTATGCCATGATCTTACATGAGTGCACAGTTCATGTGTGATGCCCAACCATCTCATGCTGCGTCAGTCTCTCTATTACGTTTCGCTTTATTTTCATCTCCCCTTAATCCTATCATTTGTGTGTGAAATTTAGAGGTGAGTGACATGCAGTGAGAAAATTCTCCAATTGCTCATAGCTTAAGCTCAAACTCCTGACGATTACAGATCAAAAAGGGAAAAAATAGAGAAGTAAGAATAAAAAAATCTTTTACCAAACCTTTTTTTTTCAAAATACAAAGAGGTTCAAAAAATCAAATCCTTCCAAGAGAAAAAACCCTCTTATCACAGAAACAGCTCATAAATGCACCATTTTTTTTTTCCATCTTTCCAGGAGAGAGAGAGAGAGAGAGAGAGAGAGAGAGAGAGAGAGAGAGGAGAAGAAGAAGAAGAAGAAGAAGCTTCTGCTTCAGCTGACCAATCTCACCTAGAAATCAACACAAACAAAAAGAAAAAAAAAAGTCTGTAGAGTTACAAAGAAACAAAATATGCACTTACCTTGTTCAGCTCAAAATCAGTGACTACCTCCCCGCTCGACAACTCGTCTTCTATCATAAAACATACTAACGCCTACAAATGCTGCTTCTGCGTGGGATTAGAGAGAGAAATGATTTATCACGTTGGATTGGGTAAACGCACGCGGAGTTTGAACGTTGTTATTAATCCATGAAAATGCAGACTTCCCAGTTCCCTGTCTGTTTTTTAGAGTCTAACCAGTTTCCAGTCTTCCTAACGACTAACAACAAAGAGAATAATAGTTTTCTCTCTACTTTCCACCGACCTTTTTCTTATTATATCACTGCTCTCTGTCTGTATACCGCGTCTTAAATTTTCAGACAAAGGGTCACATTAAATGTGCAGATTTTCTAAATTCTTTTCTTAACAAAAAAAAGTCAAAAAACAAACTCTTTTCTCCACTAAAAAAAACAAAGAGAGCTTCTATTGGAACTGTAGTTTTGTCTCTGCACACCGCAAAATAATCAAGATTCCTAAACTACCCCTCCCCTCTCTCCCTCCCTCCCTCCCCCCACCCCACCCAGTATCTAGCATGGAGGGAGAATGGCTGGCAGCCAGAGGTGGCAGCCCCGGCCGGCCAGCCGGCCCCCTTTCCCTCTTTCTCTGCCCACCACCACCACACCCCCCCCCCCCCCCCCCCCCCCCCCCGGGCTGCTGCAGCCCGATCTCCCTCCTCGTAGGCGATTCGGAAGGAGAGGAAGAGAGGAAGAGGTGGGGAGGGAAGGAGAAGGAAGAAGAGGAAGGGAGAGAATAGAGAGGGAGGGAGGGAGAAGGTGGGGGATGGGGAGGAGGGGTAGTTTTGGGTTTTTTTTTTTTTTTCAGTGTGGAGAGATAAAACCGCGGTGCCAATAGAAGTCCTAAAAAAATACTTTTTAAATAAAATAAGTCATAAATATTTCTTACCAAATAAATAAAGACAAAATAAATATATATGGAGGATGTTCTAGTGCACATATAAAGATTTACTTTACTCCACTATGTATGTAAAGTTTCCAAACACATATATATGAGGGATGTTCCTGTGCATCCTTCCCTCACCATAAGATGAGGGACAAACTTAATGAGACCTACCTAGGGACTCACTGATCATGGGACTTGTGAGGATGTGAAGAGACATCTTAGATAAGACTATATATCAAATTTGGAATCAATCCTAGACCTCTAACCTCTTCATCTGTGGCCCACAAATTTAACGACTTTATTTTAAAGGAAAAAAATTTGACCCTCGATCCAACGGTCTAATCCATTTGGATATGTAAAAATTCAATGGGTCTAGTGTACTTAAGGGGGTTCCATGAGTGTAGATGTTTCGGCTGTATTATAAAGTCAACCCTACTATAATTCGGATGATCATATATATATATATAGGGCCAGCTCTCCTAAGCTGGAATAGTGTTGGTCGCACAAAATCGAAGTCGATTATGTTGTTTTTTGGATGATGATCGTCTCTAAAATCAAGATTAATCCAATCAGAATGGGATTTTTCAGTTCCATTATGCAAAAAACAGATATAATCAAGTTTGATTTATGGGACCAGCACTATTTCAGCTTAACATAAGCTAAGCTGCAGCTTAGGAGAGCCCTACTCTATGTATATAGGGAGCTTTTCCCCTACACTGCAGCTTCTTTTATTTTCAGCTAGGCGCGTGTGGGCTGCTCCGGATCGTGTGAAGCTCAACCAACTTAAAATCAGCTCATCTCCTCATCCCGCTCATTTTTCATCAAAAGACCTAAAACCAGCCAAGAGCTCCCGCCTCTGCTGCTGCTCTGTTTCTCGCCTCTCTCTCTCTCTCAGCGCTCGCCTCTCTCTCTCTCTCTCTCTCAGCGACTCGCCTCTCTGCGCTCTCTCTCAGCGCTCGCCTCTCTCTCTCTCTCTCTCTCTCTCTCTCTCTCTCTCTCAGCGCTCGTGTGATCTGCGCTCTCTCTCAGCGAAGACGCCATCACCAGCTGCTGCTGCCCAGCTGAAAATAAAAGAAGCTGCAGTGTAGGGGAGCAGCTTCCTATATATATATGGGATCTTCATATGCATCTTGTACTTCAAACCTTCCCCAAAAGGGGTGTCCCTCACCAAAAATGGTGAGGGATGGATGCATATGAATATTATCCTATATATATATATACATATATATATATAGGGAAGTGCTCCTATGAGAGACACTCTCACTAACTTTATGAGAGATGGGTGGGGGCCCTCACTTCCATATCCACTCTCACCAACTTAAATGCAAGGACCCCCAACTTAAATGTGAGGGCCCCCACCCCACTCTCACCAAGTTGGTGAGAGTGTCTCTCATAGGAGCACACACACGCACACACACACACTTTCGGACAGTAGGGAATGAGTGCTTCCCCCATTCCCATCCCCTTGAGTCCATACTCCTGATCCGGTCGCAGCTAACAGGTCTCCAACTCCAACTCCAACTCAACTCCAACTCCAAGGCTCCACTGGGGGCTCACATAATGACAACCGGACTGTTCAAAAGTAGATCCCACTGTACAATTTAGCAAATAGCAAATAATGGAATTGAGGCACATTAGAAATCTTTTCATATAACAATGCTCAATTGACTCCATTGGGATCCCAGCATCATATTGATACTTTACTGAAAATCCTAATGTCCTAATGCAAATTTTTTAGGACATGGTGGTGGGGAACGTCTGACCCCTTTATTGTAGGAACTAATTTTCTTGCAGAGTTTAGTATAAACATTTCAAATTTTTTTAATATGATAAAATATTGAATGAAGTATTCATAAAATGGAAACCATAAAAAATCATGGCATTTTCACATCTCTCTCCCCTGTCAGATTCCTCAAATGTCAAGGGATCAATCCATAGGTCTTAAAGATCAAAGCATCACTCTTGACCTTGTACCTAATGTAGGAAAAAAAAAAAAAGGAACCTGTTGTCAAATTAGCTCCATGGAAAGATTAATAAAGACATGACACATAAAGTATAGATGCGATATTGATTTTTCTAAGATTTGAATTATCAGAGTGATCCTAAGTGTACTCATTTCTCTCTATTTAGTTGGAGGGATCTGAACCACCAGAGTGATAGCTGGATATATTCATTTCTCATTTTGGCTTGACTCTATTTCCGTAATAGGAGAGGTTATTTGATGTCATTTTTTAGTATTCACCTTTAATTCTTCTTTTTTAATCACTTAAACAAATATATAATCCTAAGATTCTAATTACATGACACAAACAAGCTAGCCTTTTGACATATTAAGCTAAAGTTCCAACACAACATAAAAGGCCCACAATTTCTACCCCATCCTAATGATTTAAACTATTAGAGTGATGGTTAGATATTCATTTCTTATCTTTCTTTCGGTGGAGCTCGTTTGATTATATATAGATCCTCATGCATTATATGGAAATAGTGGCCCATAATAACTAGTTAGGTTGTAGATCCTCATGCATTGTATGGAAATAGTGGCCCATAATAACTAGTTAGGTTGAGTTGAACTGCTATCATATTGGAGACTCAAATGGCAAGAGTGAACTTGATTACAATCCAATCCCTAAAAGATTTTCACATATTTGCATGCCCATGAATTTTCATAACCGTTAAAAAAAGTGTAAATTATATCTTAATTTAAACATGCTATTCACACATGAGCAATTCAAAAAATAAATATTATTTTTGGTAAGGAGTGGGATTTGAAGCTTGAGCCATTGCCTATTGTTTTGGGGTATGTTCATGGCGAGTCAATTAATGTATAATAAACATATATTACACATATACGTATGGTTTTATTAGTATTGGTCAAGCAATATTGGCTCTTTTCCGGTAAAAGAAAAGGGAAAAATGATTGAAAAAAAAATAAAAAACCATTGATGGAGAAGGAAAAGTTTTTTTCTGCCCTTGATCCACAGATCAGTCCCAATAAAAAATGCAAGATATTGATTCTTCTGCCTTTGAAAGGAAAGAAAATTATTGGGGGAAAATGATGATTGAAGAAGAGAAGATTAAAGGCATGCCGGGTTCCGCCTGAGAGGAAGCAATGGAAAAATTCGGATTTATCAAAAGGGAAGTATTGAATAGAATTTTTGCGTCTCTACCTATGATGCCCAGATACGGCATGGATACGGCAAGGACACGCCATAGACAAAGTAGGGACATGGATTATATATATAAAAAGTGAAGTATCGGATACAATACGACACGATATGTTGCCCATTTTGAAGTATCCGTGCATCATAGGTCTCTACTAATGCCTTGAGGTTTTTGTAGGAATGGTTAGCATAGAAAATTTTTAATACTCTGCGTACCACATGACCATCTCTCTAATAAGGCTCTAATAAGGGGGCATCGTGATGCTATAAAATGGAGATGAATAAAAGTTCATGTTACATATGATGAGATTATTTTGATTTCTTGCGATATAGCAATTTGTACCACCCATTTGCACAAATAAGACCAGGCACAAGTTTTTTTTAATTAAAATAATTGGTTTCTTTATTTGTAGCAATGTTGTACTTGGATCTTGGATATACTTGGTTGCTTCCAAATTCCAACACAATGCATGATGATATGCATACTTTTATAGGTCCAGAGAGTGTGGGGCCAATTGAGATGTGCTCCACTGTGGTTAAGCCATGCCTCATGAGCACTTCTTGAAGAGACATTGTTTACCCTGCTGTCTGTGGTCTTCAAATAGATGGTTGTTGAGAGAGCGTTATGTCATACCACATTTGATGGGTAAAAAAGTTCAGATTGATTGAACCAACCAATTTTTCTTTCTTTTGAACTGTAAGGCATGGTGTACTGTGGTGGGGCCCATCAAGTCAACACTCAAGATCCAAACCATTGGCATGCCTGAAAAATTCACCGTTATAGATAACCTGCTGCAGGTAATAATATATAACAGGGAGTTTTATTTACAGCAAGATGAAAATGAAGAGCAGATCTAGTACAGATCCTGAATCTTGTGTAGAGTATTGCTGCCCCAATGGAGATGGAATGTGCACTCTGAATCTAACCGTATAAAACATGGTGGTACAACTAAGACCTGTTCCTGCTTGCCTAGTCACAAGAACATATCATATGTTTGATTATGTGAAGCTTGTCCTAATTGGCCCATATGTGAAGCTTGCACCAAATTGGCATTTGCAGCATGGTTAATATAATAAATTTAAGATGAGAAGTAGTTTTTGCCACATTTATAATGTCTATGATGATCCTGTCAGACCCAAATGGAAGCTCACAAAATAAAAAATCTACTGTGCTGTTGTAATTGATAACATATATAGTTTATGTGTACATAATGGTAATTTGACGTCATTATTTGTTCAAGTCCAAAATATTGAATGATTAGATCAAATATATATGGTGGCCATCACTTATCATGCATTATCATTATGTTTTTAATTATTATTTGTTTTATTTTGGTAGTGATTCGATTTGTATTTTGTTTGATCCCTTAGTTTTCTTCTGCTGTCAACGTTTGTTCAAAATCTTTTGATATCAGCAAAAGGAAGAATTCATGTTTCAGTAAGAGGCATTGAAAACTAAGAAAGGTTGGTATGAGCTTAACATCTTTTTTAAGGGGGTGTAATTTTTGAGTGGTCTGGATTTTATATGCGAATTTGTCGATGAATTTAATGGAGCCATTGGAGGATCCCTAATCCTCAAATGAAAAATTAGGGATTTGTCAACCTGGGCATACTGCATTCGTGCACACACACCTCACATTTAAAATTACAGATTTGTCAAGCTTCCCCAGTTGAAGACAAAATGTGGTCATAGAATAATAAGCTTCCCCAGTTGAAGACTAATGTGTTCTGGTGACCGATAAAGACGGCTGTGCACAAGGCATATTTTATGTACTGCCCATGAGAAAAACTGCATCCAGTGATTTAATTTAATCAATAAGCTCATTTGGAGCTTAATCTTCTACTTGTGTCTGACCTGAACAGCAATCTCTTCATCTGGTTCTGATTGACTTCCTGGTAGCCAGAAAACCATATTAACAGAGACTTGATCTTGACCTTGCTTCTTTACCATTCACTAGATGATGATTGTAAGACCGCAAATTTTCACTTCAAAAGGAATAACAAAAATATCCACCAATCAAGCATGCTTCTTTGACCACTGTACAATTTATCATACCACTCGTATATAAAGATAATGTCTCAGATAAATGTAAACTCAGTACATAACTGAAACAGTTCTATAAACCATACATTGAAAATGCAAATCGTTGGCTGGCAAACTGAAACATTTCTATAAATCATACATTGAAAATGCAAATCGGCAAGCAAAACTAGTTTAGATTCTCTCCTACTGTACTTACAAAAGACGACGTACAGAGAGGCATCAAATACTCTTAATAGCTGACTGTCCATAATAATTAATCATCATATGGCAGTCAATTCACTCCCAGCAGCTTCTTAATATCCTTCTGCAAAGATGACAAAACAATGAACTTTTAAATAAGCTTGTGCTAGGCCAAAGTATCAATATCCACATCATAAAGTTAACCATCATATTACCCTTTTATCCAGTTTTACCACAAGCTCCCCACAGCACATCACAATGCACTTCTTAGAAATGGGCCAACCTTTTATACTACCTGTATTTTTAATATGGTGGCCTCCAGACAAACGGGATAAGATGGCAAAAAATTTCACCTGCAAGTTATAACCACCCAATTGACCATGTGCAACCATCTATTTGCAAGATACTACTAGGATGCATGATGGCAACCGTGAGGTCTCATGCCTACCAAACCCCATACCACACCCACCAACCAAACCCATGGTAAGATAGATGTAGGTCAAGTCTTTATGGTTTGCTTCACATTAATTTCTATTAAGTTATGAAGAACATTAATTTCTATGAAGCTATGAATAACATTTTGGCAAATTTGAGCGACAAAATTTTGCATTATCTAATGATTTGTCATCAATTAAAATTCAAACCCATTAAGACGTCTTCCAAATCCTCCCCAGTGGGATGGGAAAGGGGTAATTACCCCCTTAAACACAGCTCATTTCCATCCCTTCCCAGCAGGCATCATTGCCAGTCAAACACTTAGCATACCTTCTCTCTTCATTGACCACTAGTACTCATTTCAACAGAGGTTCACACGAAAGATATCAATACCAAATTATATAATATCACTTTACCTCAATGCTGAGAGGAGAAGTTGTTGGAGCGTAACAGTCAACCACACGGCCATCCTTGTCGACCAAGAACTAGGCGAAATTCCACGTGATGCTATCACCAAAAAGGCCACCTTTGCTGGACTTCAAGAACTTGTACACAGGGGCTGCATTGTCTCCGTTCACATCAATCTAAAACGAAAGCACAAGAGTGACTTTAAAACAATATAATATGCCTGATTCTTAGAATGATCACTCTTTTTTTCGGCTGCATAATTTCCACTGAATATGGGCATTTCATACTAATATTCCATTTATGCAATCTTAACAATAAATTGAGTTATAGCCTTATAGGGTTTCATTATGATCAAGGAGCATTTGTCTATTTCGATGGCAGTGACTGCAACCATAAAAATCAGTGCCGGGATGAGTGCGTTCATAACCATGTTTGAGAGAGTTATCTTATCATTTCATAAAATATGATATGGGCAAGACATCTGAATGAAGCAATTTTGTTACACACCTTTGGGCATCCTTCTTTTTTTTTGGTAGCTCTTGTAAATATTCACACACCCTATCCAAGTACTTCGACATCGGCGCTACAATCAAGGATCAATGGCTGGTTGTTTCTGTGGAGGGGAGGTGCCTCATCATTGAACCACCAATGGATAGGCACCTACCACTAACTGCTTTGCAAGTTGACAGCAATTAGTTTATCAGTGTGTTTAGATACTGCTTTCAACACGAGTGATCCACATTCTCCTTCCAAGAGCATTCCAATTCACTTGGAATAAAAAGAGAGAAGAATTGAGCAGAAGGAACCAAAAATGATCCTTATGGTCTGTCACACACACCATCAGTGAGCACACATGACCATGACCATGATCGTTTATAAAAGATGCAGTTGTTTTATATCTTCAAAAAAAAAAATTAAAATTCTTTAATGAATGAAATGACTTATTGAAGAAAAAATGTAAGCCACATTGGTCCTTGGAACTTGGAACCCACTTCCCCAAAACTTAGCTTACTGGTTACTGCAAATATTTACCCGTGATTAGATGTTGCAAAGAAGTATAAACTAAATATCTCAGGTCACTTAATTGCAAAAGATGTACATTTTTTGGAGCATTTAGAGTTTACTTGAATTCAAGCTACACACCTCACAGAAGTGGCATTTCTTATGACCAAGTAAATAACTCATTCAACTACATTTGTTAAGTGATGCTGATAGAACTTGTACAGCCATGATGAGGCCGTGGGATCCATCATGCTGAGATAGAGAGTGCTAAACAGGGTTTCAAGTTTCAAGTCTCAGCTGGACTCCAACAAGTCAGATTGGAGTTGGTCCTCACTGACTCACTTGGACTCAGATGAGTCTTTTGCATACTGCTTGAGTCTAGGTGCAACTCAGCCAAGTTGTAACACACTTCGTAGAGACCAAGTTGATCACCAAAATCATGGGACGGAAGCAACTTTACCAAGCACAAGCACATTGCAATGTGTCATCATGACATGCACGTGTGCATGTGACTGAAGTGGCCTACATATACCACTGTCGATCTAAATAACAAAGCTGTTTCAGAAATTCAATAGACAATGAAGCAATTGTTTGCTGTAAGATGTTTATATTGAAGGGCTGAGGCTAGATTTAATAAGGGTATTAGATGAATTGAATTCTAAAAGTCTACATACATGGTTTTCAATATTCGCAATAGGGTAACACACCATATACATTTGGTATGGGGAATTAACCGCTAGATGAGTCATATAAACAATGAAGCATAAAGAAAGAGACACTACATACTTTTTCAATGAACTTAAACAATATTAATTACAATCTCCTTTCTTTTCTTAAATGCTGTGTGGGTATGCCTCTATGCATGAATGGCATCTGTTAGTTTTTATAGGACCTTCTTGGATTTTTACGTTGTTACTTGATAGCACGGTTAAGAGCAAAGGAAACGAACATTGGAAAATGGGTAGTTCAATTACCTTGTCAAAGATGGGGTACTCAGCCTTAAAGCGAGTGCAGGCAGTCTCTAAGATTTCCTCATTGGTTCAAGGCTCCTCTTCACCAAACTGGTTGCAGGGGAAAGCCAATATCTCAAAACCTGAATCAGGCAAGAATAAACAAGCCTATTACTGAATGCCAATGCCATGTAACAAGCACGGTGCTCCACATACACAAGATGGCTGGGGTAGAGTATTGGCTCCCAAAGTGGTGTGTAGAATAGATGATCTCAACACTTGTACCACCACCAGATGATCTCAACACTTGTACCACCACCATCATCGACAACAACAGCCACAACAACAACAAACCTTGATTTTTGTATTTCCCATATAGCTGAGCTAGCTCTGTGTAATTTGAGTTGGTCAATCCACTGGAACAACAAGTTAGAGAAGACAAAGAAACAAAGAACTTAATCAGAATCAGAGAAAAGTAACAAACAAAAGAAATTGGCATTCAGGAGAAAACAAGAGGACAACCAAAGAATGTATCAGTGATTTCATATACCAAATATTAAGCTTGATTTTTGTTGGAGTGTGAAGGGAAAAATAAGTTGCAATCCCCAAACAAGGAACTTTGTTCTATATATTTACCATTTTGATGCAACATTCACAATCAAAAGAACCTTTCCCTTGTACGTGCTGAAATCCACATCATTGCCCCTTGCATCCTGCAAAGAGTGTCTCCAAACATTAAACCTCAGCTTATGTAGCATTTGCAACATTAACTCTGAAATTCTTCCATTAAAGAAAATATAACTTTGTAAAAAAATGGAGTCCGTCAAATCCATTCCAAAATAACCATGTACTGTGTTATGGACTCACAAACAACAGATGCATTTGAATACTTCCCCAGTTACGAAAAATATAATCACTATAATGGATATTACTTAAGAGAAAAAAAGGGACTTTATATCAATCAGTGCTAATCCAATTTGGATGCCAGTTATTCATTCCCATTGCATTTTAAGGTTACATGAAATTCAGAAATCACATAAAATACATTACTGTCTCTTGCCTTTACAGCCCCCAAAACAATATAGGAAACTGTACTATATTTACCACTTGTTACATGGTAAATATACTGCAGTTATTCATTCCCATTCTCCCAATAAGTTCCAATCCCCCAAAATACTGCAGTCCCATCACAAACACCAATGATTGTATGGAGAGGATTTTTTTTTTTTTTTAATTTGTTCAAAATGAAGTCTTTCTAACTATAAAAGTCTCAAAGCACCATCAAAATATCTAGTTGAAAATGGAATCACACAAACCCATCACAACTACCTTCGTTGTTATATGAAAATTTTCAAAGAGGAATCTCTTTGACTACAAAAGCTCCTGTTTAAAGACAAATGAGAAAACAGATACCATTAGAAGTAACCATATCAAAATCCCCACGATACACACCTAAATCTCATGGATCCATTTCAAAATTCTTGCCATCATGAGAATGTTGATAACAGATCTATACAAAACAAAGAAAAAAAAAAAAAATGAAATCATATTGGAAAAGGGGCAATAAGGAATCTCAGATATACATATTCATCATACTGGGAAAAATTCCTTCAAATCCCATCCCATCATTACAAACAATATGATAAGTAACTTAGCTGAAGTTCCATTGCATTGTTCATGCTTAGGTGGGACACTGAGTCACAGGGTAGTCTTTGGCTAGCAAGGGGCCCAGTTGCAGTTGTTTTAGTGGTTTTATATGCTTTCAATAAATTGTATGACCTTGTGATCATGGGTAGTATTGTGAATCTGTGAAGTCTTTCTGTAAGATGAGGTGTACAGGTAGTTATGTTAACTGTTAGAGTACTGTCTTCAAATGAAACATTGAATGAAATAGCAGCAGGAATTATCTTATAAAAAAAATATCAGTCTCTCAGGTGCATTCTTCCTTTGATTTTCTGAACTTCTCCTCTTGAGCAGTGTCTACCTCTGATACCATAGCTTGGGGTAAAAAAGAAAACTCCTTGCAGAGACATATCTCTCTGATCTTCTGAGGAATACCAAAACAGTAACACAATACAATAACAAAACCCATGAAAAAACTCAAAAAATCCATATCCAAAAGCCTAATCCAAAAGGAAAAACTAGTCTTTCTTTACACAAAAAAAAAGGTCTTTACCCACCCAAAAAAAAAAAAAAAGAGGTAAAATTAGATATGGAACCAAGAAACAAACCAACATCAAGCATCTAAGACGACTGAGAAAAACCGATCAAAAACCCAAAGCACTCCATGCCCAAAAGTCAAAACCCAGAGAGAGAGAGAGAGAGAGAGAGAGAGAGAAGGCAAAAGACCAACAAATCATAGAAAGCTCAAGAGAGCAGTAGGTCTCCAAAATTAATAAAATTCACAAACCTTGACAGTGAAGTCATGGATCGACTGTGTCGACTGACTGGCCATGGTAGAATTTGGTCTGCGAATGTAAAGCAGAGATTTTGGAGAAATAGAGACAGGGAAAGATGCAAAACAGGGGAGAAGAAATAGAAGAAGAAGAAGAAATTCTAAGAGAAGAGAAATTGGTTTTCTTGGAAATTGAAGATGGATGAAGGGAATCAACAACAACAGATGAGACTGGAGATTTTGCTCAACTTTCTCAGCTGAGAAACCCTGCAGAAGAACAATTACAAAGCCTGGAAATTAAAAACAACAGAGGAATGCTTATGCAATGCAACTGGGTCCCACATGACCAATGGCACCAATGCGCAATTCGCAATGCATTGGTTGTCAGGTCTTGCGCAGGAGAAAATTGTATTTATGGATATAAACTAAACTAATGACAATGTCAAATCCAAATTGCAACAATATGAGGTAAGCAATGGATGTGTTTTCAGCTTTCATCAAGAAAAAAAGGACAGTTAATACTTTTTCCAGTGTGACTCATGGCTTGTGCAAGACTCATCTTCTTGTTTAACTTTCTTTAAAAAACTTAAACTGAGCTAAAATACTAACAGTCTGAACTCTTTTAGAGTTTTAATCAAAATTAAAAAAAGATGAAGAGATAAATAGCCTATTTGTTCCCATAAAATACATAAGAATTCATGAACAAATTAGCTCCATCAAAGGAGCATGAAAGACATTACAGGTGAAGGTGCTCCACAAAAGATCATGAAGGGCCTATTTCTTTACTAGAATTTTTGGCAATAATTTGGTGTGTTGGGGAACGCATGACATGATGTAATGGCTCATCCACGTATTTGCAAATGTCATGTTTCTTGACTAAAAGTTTAAGATTTGAGTAACCTAAAAGATCTCAAATGACATTTGAAATTTCTATGATTCTAGTCCCTTTGTTTTTTAGTGAAACTTCAGAATGCTCAAGTGAAAAGGAGGATCCAAAAATTCCACTATATTTGAATATTTCGAAAATCTCCATACAAGAATTCTTTGAATTCCGATAAAGAAATAGACCCCAAAAGCTTGAGAGGTGAAGGATAGATGGAGCCTTTATTGTTCTATGATTTGAATTAGGGTCGTGTTTGTGTACATTCATTCCTATCTTCACTTGACTCTATTTACATAAATGGAGGGATTTGAATTACTAGGGTGATGGTTGGGCATATTCATTTCTCATTTCCGCTTGACTATTTCCATAAAAAAGTGAGGTTATTCTATATCATTTTTGGGCTCTCACCTTTAACTCTTCATTTTTAACCCCTTACACAAATGCAATCCTAAGAATTTAATTACCAAAAAAAAAAAGCAGCCCTATGACTGATTAAGCTAGAGTTGCAACATAATAAGCCCACAATTTATATCACATCCTCATTTACAAAATCGTATAGATTTTGTTGAGGAGGATTCAGACTCTAATAAATGGCAGAATAGATTAGTTCTCGGGCTATCAATAAATACCTTTTCATGTCAGGAAACACAAGATGGGAAATGGGGTCATCAGACCTACTAAATTAATTCATGATAAAATTTGATTAGTGGGCAACTCTTATCATCTTAAAAAATAGTAATAATGAAAAGAACCACTGAGTCTGAGTCCAGCGAATCAAACTAGTTGGGTCGAATCCAAGTGAGGTCCAGGCCTGGCTTGTCCAATTTCTTGGTTACTTCTTCTAGAAACAAGGCCAGGGAAGTTGAAATACTTCTTGTGAGACTCTCTCTCTCTCTCTCTCTCTCTCTCTCTCTCTCTCTGTGGATGGATTTCCAGAACGCCTAATCCATGTGCAAGCCATAGGAATGTAGAGTGGAACTTTATCTTATTGGGGTTGCAATGATTTTTTTATTTTTTTTACAGGCAACGAAGAAAATAAATTAAGAAAGGAAAGAGAATTACAAAGAAGAACCAGGCAAAGGGCACTATGGTATAAAAGCAGCACAAAACAAGTTACAGAGTGAAAGATAAGAAATTAGAAGACCTATCAACTCCTTGCTTAACTAAAGAGTCAGGAAAATCATTTGCTGCCCTCCCAACATGAATAAAGCTCAATTGAATTGAAGACGATAGAGCTCTAATCTCATTCAAATAGAACTGAACTTTCCACGGAAACATAGCTGAAGAAGACACCCAAGATATAGCATTAAGAGAATCACTCTCAACCACTAGTCTAGAACGAAAAGAGGTTGAAATGAAAATCCAGATAGCTTCTAAAATAGAAACAACCTCAGCCTCATTAGACTCCATACAACCCACATGCTTTGAGAACAAAGCCAACACAATGCCTTCACTATTGCGAAGCACTCCACCAAAAACCGCCGGTCTAGGTTTTCCCCTAGCTGCTTCATCCACATTGAACTTAACACACACCTTCAGAAGGAAGAGCCCAGGAAAACACCTTTCTCATTTTCTTAACCCCACAAAGTAGAGAGACTTCCCAAATGTGCAAAACGCCATCAACTCTTAGACTATCAAACTCACACTTGAAAGTGGCCCATTTGGCAATTCGTGTCACCACCAATAACGTCAAGTCTTTCACCGACAACGAAGACCTTTTAAACACTCTGTCATTCCTTTCTTTCCAAACAAACCATAAGATAGCAAAAGGTATGAGTCTCCAAAGAAATAACCTACACCCGTAAAAACTAGAGCACCGCCAAGCTTCGATCATCCCCGCCAAAGTCCTTGGGCTACACCAAAGGACACCGCAGCACAAAAGGAGCCTTCGCCATATGGTATGAGAAAACTCGCAATAGATATTGTCTCCATCCCCTTCCTGCACAACACACATAAGTCTGTAATAACTTCAGAAGTCAAGCCTCTCCTCCTAAGGTTATCTGCTGTAAAAACCTTCCTAAAATAGCAAGCCAAGCAAAAGCCTAGGTGGAGCCAGACCCTGCCAAGCCAGAGAAGAGGAGGCTTTCAAATGTGTTGGATCTTCCAACTCCCTTGAAAAGGACTTACAGGAGAATTTGCAAGAAGTAGTAGGTTTCCAAATACGAGAATCTATTATATCCCTGCAAATAAAAATATTAGAAAGAAGACTGGCCAAAGACTCATACTCAGACTCATCAGAAAGACACAAAGCTCTCCTGAAAGAAACATTTTATGACCCGACCCCCCCCCCCCCCCCTAAGAAAGGACAAGAACAAAGGACCCACCCCAACCCAATCGTCAACCCAGAACCAGACTCACCTTCCTTTCCCCACTTTGAAACCTACCCCCTTCCTAAACAGTTTATGGAACTCATTTGGCCATGAATTCAGCAACTATGTTCTACGCCGTGCATAATTAGTTTAGTTGGGTTGGATTGCTTACATGTTGGAGTCAAATGGCAAGAATGTATTCAATCTGAATCCAATCTCTGAAAATTTCCATATATTGATTTACATGCACAAGAATTCTCTTGTAGTGAAGTGGTCCCCACATCTCCTTTCCCTTACCACTGCAAGTACTTGTTTGGGATCAGCTGAGCTGGAATTCATGGGTGATTCATTTCCATTAATTGGCTACAGTGACGAAGGAATTGGACATGCTAGAAGACTACCCATGCCCAAGTGGTTATTGAATGAATGCACTGTATTTGATTTAGGTTCTTATACCTAGAGTTTTGTGAGTCTTCTCTATCTTGTGTATACATTGCACATGATCATATAGATTTGTCTCTTATATATGTTGATACATGTTAAAAGTCCTATGTAAGGATGTAGAGATGTAGCCTGGAAATCACAAAGAAGAATTTGAACACAGTGTCTTGACAGCTTGTATCTTTCTATCCTTCAGATTATTACAATGGTAGCACTTACAACTCAGGTCATCCAAACAAACGAACCCATATTTCCCTGTAAACAAAGTTACCTGCATTTGGTTTATGAATATCCAAACAAGTACTAATTAAGTAGTAGGGGTTTTGACATATTAGTTCAACTTAAATTTTATTCTTTCAATTTCATGACTCAAATTTAGATAATGTCATCAGAGCCGTTTGACTCTGGTCAACACTATTTTTTGAACTTTTTTGCACCATATCCCATGATATCATGGGATAGTCCCATGATATCATGGGATTTATCAAGATATATGGGATTTATCAATATATGTATCATATATTTTTTACATCTAGTGAACCAATTCATTTTTTATAAAAGGAAACTTACATTTTGTGAAAAGTAAATACACATCTGATTACCATTTCTCAAGTTTTATCATTTGGAAAAAAAAAAATGTTCTAAAGATGCTGCATAAAAGCCATGATATCATGAGATCCGGAGCAAAAAAGTTTTAAAAAAAAGTTGACAGAGTCAAACGATTCTGATGACATTACTTGAATTATAATAATGAAATTGGAACATCTCAGTTTAAGGGGGACTAATATGTCAAAACCTCTAAATAGTATGACCATCGTTTACCAGATCTACTGGTTGCCAAAGAAGTACAAGAGAAATTTTTCTAGTTCTCAACATTCCCAGTGTATTAACTTCAAACGAAGCAAATACTAACTTTGCACAGAAGAGAAGGGAACATCAAATTCTCTACGGATATAATGGAAATCTGAAACCAACAGGCCCGTGGTGTGACACCTTTGGTAAATCACCGGTGCTATTTACAGCATATTGTCAATCTTTGAAGGCAGACGCCGGAAGAAATTAAGCGGCACAGATGGTAGGCTCTGTCGGAACCATGGGTGCCGCATCTTATAAAAGCCTACCACAACAATAATGACGTGGTAGGGTGTCACAAATAGCACCAATGCAGATGCAATGCAGAATATCACAAATATTGCTGTAGCAACTGGATCTCTTCAACTGAGGAATGCTAGGACTCGCTCCCCTTGTGTCACCACATCACCCACCACAGTCTGTATCCTTCCAGCCACTCTACGCAGGCGATCATACCTCATGCGCACAAGCTCTGTGCTTGTAGTTGTCGGGAATGTGTCGAACTCTTCATCAAGCTCATCAGGATGAGCTGCCTCTGCATGAGAGAGTCTAGTGTTCATGTGTGGAGGATAACGTGGCCGCCACCTGTAATTCCATATCCCTAGCAAAGACATATATAAAAGCAACAATGGCAGTATGACGTGATTGAAGTACATGAGCATGACAAAGAGCACATGAACAAGCGCTGTTGTCACAGGGCTCTTCCATGTACACACATCTCCAAACCATTTACCAAAAGTAATCAACCCTGACAACACCGACATCAAGCGGAAGAAGTTTGCCTTGCTCCTACGCATACTCCACATGTGCGAGTCCACATCAGACAGGTATTCGATCACCTCCTTCCGCAGGGGTGGCTCTGCTCGACTCAGCCGAGCGGCCACAATGGTGACGGCTTGGTAGCGCAGTATATCTTGCTGTACCAATGACGGGCCTTATGTAATGCATCTTTGGTAGCAGCGGGCGCGAATATAAATACATCATGTTGACCAATGACGTGCATGAAAATTTTATTGCCAAAAGCAGCTCACCCATCTTCTTGACACCAGAAGGGTGTAGGACCAACAACGGATATGAATGTGTGTACAATCGGCCTGGTTCAAGTGTAGAGAGACGTATCCTGACCTTGCCAATCTTCATATCGTTGTTGTTGCTGGTGGTATTTGAACTGCCAAGTTGGCTATTGTCAAATAAACCGACTGTGAGGACTGTGGCCGGATCGAACACATCCCATGTGTGATTCTCATCGAACTTGGGGTTGAGGCTGTTGACAATGGTACGCGTTCGCACCCATTCATGCCCATATCTTGCCACACAGAAAGCATCCGATGTACCTCTCCTATCCCTTGTCTTCATCGGGTGAAGCCCCTCAGGTCTCAGGATACCAAGCTCCAAGACACCAATTGGCGGGTTCCAGAGCTCCTTTGCAGTGGGACGTAGGTCACTGTTGTAGTGTGGGGACTCATCCAGCACATGGAAGCCACCCTCTAGGCAGAGTCTAAGAAGAAGGCAGGCAGGCAACTCTTCTTCTTTCAACTGATCGACACCGACAACAGCAACAGGCTTCTCAAGATGGTACCGCCTCTGTGCAATCACCCTGTTGTCAACACGCTTTTCAATGGAATTGAGTGGTATGATAACCCGTCCAATCACCTCGCCCCTATTGGGTGCCTCACGATCCTCAACTGAAAGAATCAGATAATCTTAAAAGGCTCAGCAGCAACGAATAACAGATCTTCATTCTATAGAGGATTAAATGTCGGGGCGTGAACAGCCTTTGTTCTCAACGCCTGGTTACCTATCAGTGCCTTCACATAGACTTCCGGGATTCGGCTCTTTTCAGCTACAACCAAGTGCTCTGCCTGCATGATTTCCACACGCACATACCACAAGCTTGGAGAAAAGTAGACCTTTGGCTCTCTGTATGCAGCCATAGAGCCATCCACAAGTGCAGCATCATCATTCGAGTCCCATGCATCATGGAACACCCCATCGGCCGCCGTTCCCATCCAGACAGCAAGCTTCAATTCACCTTTCGTCTTCTCCCCCGTCTGCTTGTCCTCAAGCTGATGCCACTCGGGTGCTAGGGGATCCTCTGGTGGAATGCGGGTCGGAACTCCATTGAGGTCAAACTTAATGATGCCCACAGGGTCATCATCATTATCATGAACCTTGTCCTTGACCACAACTTCAATGACTTTACCTCGCATCTGGTTCTTTGAGAATAAGAAGAAAAGCAACTTGTTCCACACAGGATCTTGCCGCTGCTTCTCAAAGGGCTGTGTTTTCCCTTTGTAGTTTCCTACCGTCACTTCAACAAAAGGATTGAGACTCCCTGAAATTTCTTCCATTGCAGGGAGCTCACGTGCCTCCACAACACGTACGAAAAGGAACTGCATCTTCTCAACAAGGTCACTAGCAGGCTTATCAGCAAGTCTCATGACATGAGACCCAACCACCTGTCCTCTCCCAAGATAAGGGCTTATCTCTTTAAGTCTACAGTCAACTGGCTCCTGTGATGATGATGGGTACATTTGGATGGTCATTGGTGGCTCAGATTTTATCCCATGAGGTGAATACTTCACCAGCACTTGAGACATCGTCGTTGAAGAGTGCTGCTGGTTCTGGTTGGTGCAGATTGACTCAGCTCTGTTATTGGACACTTGGGTGGTCTGGCTTGCAAGTAGGTCAGATCTCGCAGAGGGATCAATTACTGGAAGCAGGTTTGAGGACTTCAGAGTTTGGCCGTCAATCAAATAGACAATGAGGGCCACTTCTCCTTTCACACTTGAGGACATGACATGCTTTTCTCCAAAGGGTAGCGAGAGACGTCTGCATCGGCAAATGGGACGACAAATGATTTTGCAGTTAGTGTAGGAGATAGCAGGCCCAGCAGGCCCGCAGGCCCAGTTCGTGTACAAAGCCCATACGTAGTATATACAGATAGGATAGGATTTAGTTCCTAACTTTTCTTTCCTTTTATATATAGGATATGATTGATTCTTTCCTTTCTTTGTGATTCTAATTTGTAACTCATTTGTAATCTTTACTAAATTAGAGCCTTGATTAAGGCATTACATTAATATAAATATGACAGTCGATGCTCTGTAATAGCACGACCTTCTCTCCAACTCTCTTCTTCTTCTTCTTTCTCTTCTTCCATATATTATAACATGGTATCAGAGCCACGGAAAATCTTCTCTCATTGATCCAATCATTAATCCTGGCTTGGATCTTCTTCCAGGAGTGAAAATCTTCTCTCTAATAGAGCCTGATCATCTCAGAACAAAAGTGGCCCGCCAGCGATCATCATCATCATAGCAGTGGAAGCAGCCCATGTTGATCGACTGGTTCTCCTCTTATTTATGAATATTTTTTCAAGATTTTTGGATCATCAGAGGTAGGATATCCACCTGATTTTGTGATTTTTCAGTTTTGTGCAACAATTTTCATCACAGCCGTTCAAATTTGTGGATTTTGATCCGTTTTGAGTAAGACTTTGGCCTGGAGTTGCGAAAATACTTTGTCCTTTCATCCCCAACCTCAGATCTGGTCATTGATCCTCTAAAGGACCCCACGTGGAATTTGATCCACTGACGACATTGTCGTCTGACGTCGTCTGCTTCATGCTTTGCAACTGTGGACTACTGACGATCATCAAGAAGCCTCCATCCCTCCATACAGGAATGGTCGACTGGATTTTCTGGGAATTATGGTGATTTTTCTGGATTTTTTCCATCACCTTTGAGGTAGTTTCCAACCTCTTCATCATCTGACGGTTTTCTCCGAAGGTTTTCATCACCACCGTCCAGATTTGTGGATCTTTCTCCAAATCTCATCAGATTTGGACTGCAGGAAGTGAATTTGATCCACTTTACAGATATCAAACTTGATCTGTGATTAGACAACACCGTGGGGCCCACGCACAAATCCAGGTCCACTTTTCAGTTCGTCTGGCTCTGTTTTACACAAAAATTACACTGTTCTGCTGTCTTCTTCTCTTTTCTTCTTCTATTGATCATTCTGATTGCTGGTATATGCTGTGGAAGCTACTTGTTACGGATTAATTACTGATTAGCGCCGGTTGCTATTATGGACAAATATGATGTTATTCCTGTTAAATTTAATGGAAATAATTATATGGCTTGGTCTTTTCATCTGAGGAATTTTGTCGAAGGCCAAGGACTGTTTTGTTATCTTGATGGTTCGATAGCTAAACCTACTACAACTACTGATACAAAAGCATTAGCCAACTGGTCTAAAGAAAATGCTAAGGTCATCACTTGGATTCTTAACTCCATCGACCCTTCTCTTGCCATTGCTCTTCAAGCATATACTACTGCATCTGATATGTGGGGTCATCTCAAAAATGTTTATCATCAAACAAATAAAGCCCGCAAATTCCAACTCGATAGTGAGATTGCAAAATTCAGTCAAGGTGATAAATCTGTACAGGCGTACTTCAATGGATTTCTCACCTTATGGACTGAGAGGGATGCTATGATTATTCAGTCTGTGTCTGCTGGGTTTCTATCTGAGGCTCTTAAATTACAAGAGGAAACCCACATCAGCCAGTTCCTTATGAATTTCAGACCTGAATTTGAATCTGTTCGGTCGGTACTCATGAATAGAGAAGTCACAGCGAACCTGGATACATGCTTCCAAGAAGTCCTTCGAAAAGAACTTCGCCTCAATTCTCAGCGTAGCATTCTTGAAGAACCAAAGGCCTATCTCGCTCCTCTTCAGACTGAGTCTGCTCTTCTGGCAGCCCCCAATCCCAAGCCTACTCAATGCTATGAGTGCAAAGGCTTCGGTCATCTGGCCAAGAATTGTCGGAAGAAATTGGTTTACAGATATTGCAAACGCTCTGGTCATATTATTGATGACTGTCGTAGCTTACAGCGAAAGAATGGACCTCAGCAGAAGCAACATTCCTCCACCATGCCCAGACAAAATACTTCAGCTGCGTTCCAAGTTCAGGCCCATCTCCCCGATACGGAAAGCACTTCTTCTGGAGTTGTCTCCATGACTCCAGCCCAGATTCAAGAACTGATTCAGAACATGGTGACCTCCGCATATGCTTCCATGGGGTTCAATGGTGGTCGGTATCAAACTCATTCTCCTCTAGCATTTCCTGCTTTTCATTCTTCAGTCTCTCTGTCTTCCTTCATCACCCCCTCTACCTGGTTTTTAGATTCCGGAGCATCAAACCACATGACTTCTGTGGAAACCAGCTTTACAGCCTCACACCCTTACCTTGGTAAAGATAAAATGACCACTGCTAATGGAGATCAATTACTCATCTCTGGAGTTGGTGCCATTACTCTCTCTAGTGTTTCGGGCCAGTCCCTCCACCTATCCAATGTCTACTTTGTTCCCAAATTATCAACCAATTTACTTTCTGTCGGCCAACTTATTGATGATGGGTATCATATTAACTTTTCTTCCATTGGCTGTGTCATACAGGAGCGGCAAATTGGGAAGGTGATCGCGAAGGGGAGTAAACATGGTCGACTGTTCCTGCTGGACATTGGACATCATTCCCTATTTTCTTCTTCTTCTAGTTTCAATAAATTGTGGACCATTTGGCATAGTCGTCTTGGTCATGTGAACAATGCTTCTTTACTTTCTCTGTTTAAAATTGGTTGTTTAGAACCCACTGTTGATAATAAAATGATGTCCTCCTTACTTCAATCAAAGTGTGAAACATGTTGTTTGAGTAAGAGTCATATTTTGCCATTTCCTATACACCGTTCTCGTGCATTATCATCTTTTGATATCATTCACACTGATGTTTGGGGAATTGCACCCACTTTGAGTAGGACAGGGTTTAAGTATTATGTGACTTTTATTGATGATCATTCTCGAATCACGTGGATTTATTTCATGCGCTTCAAATCTGAAGTCTTTTCTCATTTCCAAAAGTTTTACAATATGGTTCACACACAATTTCAGAAGGATATAAAAATTCTTAGGTCTGACTCCGGCGGAGAATACATGTCCCATGATTTTTCTGCCTTCCTGTCTGATAAAGGCATTCTACACCAAAAATCCTGCCCACATACTCCACAGCAAAATGGTGTTGCGGAGAGGAAAAACAGGCATCTCCTTGAAACTGTTCGTACTCTCCTACTTGCATCCTTAGTCCCTCCAAATTTTTGGTGCGATGCTGCACAGACGGCTATACATCTTCTCAATTGTCATCCTAGCTCCATTCTAGGAAAGACTACTCCATATGAAGCTCTCTTTGGTCATACCTCTTCCTATTCTCACTTGCGTGTTTTTGGTTGTTTATGCTTTGTCCATCTTCCACCTACAGAGCGCACTAAGTTGTCACCTCAGGCTGCCAAATGTCTTTTCCTCGGTTACAGTACTGAACACAAGGGATTTCTGTGTTATGCCCCATCCGAGAAACGCATGCGAATATCTCGCAATGTGATCTTCCTGGAACACATTCCATTTTTTTCCTTGCGTTTAGACAATCATCCTGTTGCTGTGTCTTATCTGCCACAATTCCCTCCCACTACTTCTCCCCCACCACCTATTACTAATGTCTATGTCCGGCGTACTACGGTTCCACCTGTGGGGCCTCCTTCTCCTGATCCTATCCCTATGCTGCCTCCTGCTCCCTCAGGTATTACTTCTTCCTCTACTGATAATGTCATACCCCTGCGACGCTCTAGTCGCCCTTCTGTTGCTTCTGACAGATATGGCTTTCCTGCTCTTTTCACTTCTTTGGATAGTGCTCCTATACCCACCTCTTATTCACAGGCTTCGAAGATTGCCTACTGGCAGGATGCTATGACTGAGGAGTTGCTTGCTCTTGAAGCAAACGACACATGGGAATTGTACCGACCCCAGCTGGTGCATCTGTTATTGGCAGTAAATAGGTCTATTCCATAAAAGTTCACTCTGATGGGAGTCTTGACCGTTATAAAGCCAGATTAGTCGCACAGGGTTATAAGCAGGAGTATGGGATTGACTATGAGGAGACCTTCGCACCTGTGGTTAAAATGACCACTGTTCGCACTCTCCTTCGTGTCGCTGCAGCTCGCAACTGGCCTCTATGGCAAATGGACGTCAAAAATGCTTTTCTACATGGGGACTTGCGCGAGACTGTTTATTTAAAACCTCCACCAGGATATGCTTGTCCTCCAAAGCATGTGTGCAAATTGAAGAAAGCTCTTTATGGGCTTAAACAAGCTCCCCGGGCTTGGTTTGATAAATTCCGGGCAGCAATCCTTCAAGTAGGGTTTCGTCAGAGTCACTCTGATAGTTCCCTCTTCTTCAAATGGACATCGAAAGGCTACACATTCCTCTTGGTCTATGTTAATGATATGATTATCAGTGGAAATGATACTGTCGGCATTACGAATCTCAAACACCACCTTACTCGCCACTTCCGGATGAAGGATCTTGGTCCTCTCACCTATTTTCTGGGGCTGGAGTTTGTGCGTACCAAATCCGGCATTCGGGTCCTTCAGCTCAAATATGCGACAGACTTGATCACGTCAACTAGGCTTGATGATGCTCCCACTTTTGATACGCCTCTGGAATTGAACAGCAAAATTAGTTGCGATGATGGCACTCCCCTGGATGATCCCTCTGTTTTCCGGCGAATAGTTGGTAGTTTGCTCTACTTAACTATGACTCGGCCGGATATTTCACATGCCGTTCATACGGTCAGTCAGTTTGTTAGCAATCATCACAAACCACACCTTGCTGCTGCGTTACGCATCCTCCGCTATGTTAAAGGAACACTACATCATGATCTCACTCGCAAATTGATGTTTTCAATCTTACCTCATCAATTTGAGGGGGAGTGTAGAAGATAGCAGGCCCAGCAGGCCCGCAGGCCCAGTTCGTGTACAAAGCCCATACGTGGGATATACAGATAGGATAGGATTTAGTTCCTAACTTTTCTCTCCTTCTATGTATAGGATATGATTGATTCTTTCCTTTCTTTGTGATTCTAATTTGTAACTCATTTGTAATCTTTACTAAATTAGAGCATTGATTAAGGCATTACATTAATATAAATATGACAGTCGATGCTCTGTAATAGCACGACCTTCTCTCCAACTCTCTTCTTCTTCTTCTTTCTCTTCTTCCATATATTATAACAGTTAGGCGGGCCTTTCCAAGTTGGGATCTGGATCGGATGCCTTTGGTTTCACTGTAGACACAGGCATCAAGATGGAGGTCAGAGAGAGAGCTTGGGTCAGATATGTTGAAGTGGAAGCGCTCATTCCAGACAGGGTTGAGATCTTTCTCTTTCATGGTGGTATGAAACACTTGTCGATCAAAGCGGATTTCAACAAAATACTTGGAAGAGCCTTGATCATCTCTGGGAATGAGGTTGTGAGCACAGACAACTTCCACACCTAGTTTGAGGCTGCTCATGATTAAAGGTTTTCCTTTCTATCGGCAGGTTGACGTTAGCGATGAATATTTAATTACCTGAAAAAAAAAGACAGTAGATTAATAAAATGAAGAACACGTTCACCTTATTAATCAGCAAGCATAATGTTAAAATTGAAAATAAATAAATATGTAAACAGTTCAACATATCAGAATTGTTCTATTTCCAAGGAATTTTGTTTCTATTCTAAGTTGCATGAGTTTATGGTATGTGTGTAATCCAATTACAGTATGAGGTTTCCAATTTTACATATCCCATGAAAAGTCCCTTTTATCCTATGGAATTCTCAAATTCCAACCCCCTTAAGCATTCTTGGATGCTCTAGCCAAGAGGTGGATTCAGGAATTCTTTCAGTTTATTGAAGATTTTGCACAGAATGCATTCATTATTCATATTGTTCCTTTAAAAGCTGTGATAGGACATGAATGCTTTCTTACATCCAGTCTGCATTGTAGGGTTCCTTTTTTTTTTTTGGGATGGTCAGTCCACATTTTTGTAGGTTCATAAAATTGGTTACCTACTTACCTCAGACATGAGTCTATTAAAGAACCTTTCTTTTTCTTCTGAATGCTGTCTAAAGAACATTTTTATAAACTTTAATAGCTCTGAAGTTTCAATACACAAGTATTGTCTCCTAAAACATCCATCACCTAGGGACTGTTTGCATTAAAAAACATAGGAATTGAGTACGTAGAATCTATGCCATAAGTGGAAAAAAATGAAGACCAAAGGTGAATTTCCAAAAATGAGCATCAAGTAACTTTTTATGGAAATAAAAATCAAATGAAGATGGGAAATCAATATCCAGCCATCACCCTAAGCAATTCATTTCCCATCTTCCTTTGCTTCTATTTCAATTTTCAATAGAAGGAAAGGTTATTTGATACTCATTTTAAAAATTCACCTTTAGTCTTCATTTGTAACCACTTGTGGCATAAATCCTATGCATTCAATTTCTGTGTTCTAATGGAAACAAACAAGCCCTTAGTGTGATACTCGTATGGTGGAATTTCAGAGCCTTATATCAGCTACTACTAAATTACCTATTGTAATCAAAGAAAGGTTGTTTTGCTCACTATCAAGATAAGAATAGATTCAAGCAACCAAAGAAAATGATAGGAATAGATTAACTAGTAAATATTCTTATGGGCAAAGTCAAAGTCATAACATATTGTGTCATAGAAAATTAAAGTAACAAATTCAATTAAAGCCTTTAACCACTAAATTTATAGGAAATAATACAGTAATGATGATAAAACCAAAATATACCTTTAAACTAAGAAATATTGTGCCAGTGACAGTAACTATCAAACCTTTTACACTAAGTTTATCTTAGTTTTAGGAGACACTGGCTTGTGCATTAGTGTACATTTCTATTAATCTTCTTACTTCACGGAATCTGAGAATAAGAGAACATAAAAAATTTGTACAAACCCATGCAGGAGTTGCAATATAGAAAAGTTCTTGGGGGGAAGGGGGAGAGAGAGGGGCTTAAGCGAATCACTATCATGACTAAATAATTAAAAGAGAAAAATAAAAAAACCTGATTGCTTAAGTGCTTGATGAGTTATAAGGTCATATACTCTTGTCTCGGGAAACTGCGCATTGGTAGAGGCCGAAATTCCATCAATGTGGGAACCGCTCCATCTGCCAACAAGTTTGATGCCTCCAAGGTGAGATGGTAATCCCTTGATGATTTCTTGAACTGGAAATCATCTTTTACTAAAGACCTAAAACGAAAGGTTGAAAAGAACATAAACTGGCCCAGAAATGACTCAAGGAATTGATGAATTTAATTTTCTAATCTCAGAGATCATTTTGAATGCATTGTATCATTTCAATCGTTTGAATATTCAAATCATGACCTACATAGGTCCCACATTGATGGAACTGTAGCTTGGGAAACTGTGGAATCCCTGCGCCATGAACCTATAGTTCCTCAATTGTTATAAATCTTTTATTCACCTAATGACACAATACTAAATTACCAATTTCTAGTTCATGAATACACTCAAACAGTTCCTCCACCATTTTTACTGGAACTCATTTTATGGTTGTACCACTTCCCAAACACCCTGAAGATTGTAGGCACTGTTGTGGGTAGTGGCTACTTAAAACATGCCATCATGTAAAAGTTGGAAACGAATTCATTTAACAAAAAACCATGACAACTGCATGACTGAGGCCAAGGAGCTAAGAAAAGAAAAGAGGGAACAAAGAGGGGGAGTACTGATGGCAGCATAGGTAAAGATAGAAGTCCATGTTCTCACAAAATTCAGCAACGTTCAACTGAACAAACAGAAAACAAACTTACCAGCTTAAGCACACAAACAAACAACTGTGAAGAGACAATCCAGAACCAGCTCTATAACAAAATCATATAATCCTTCTACACTCTAAACAACCTTCAAGGAAACAGGGTAACCTGAAATACTACACCCACATTGAATTAATCCTTTCCAATTACAAGAAATACATGGTAAAATGAACTACCTATATTTAACTCACTCACTCCTTACATCCAGAAATCTACATAATGTACATAAATTCCATTCCAGATATGAAAAGAAAAGAGGAAAGTAGTTGTGGCAGCAAAGAATAGATTACAGGCCATGTTTTCAAAAAATTCATTATATAATTCAAACAGAATAAACAGAAATGGACTTACTAGTTCTCTTAGGCGCACGAACAAACATCTATTGAGAGACAATCTAGAACCCGCTGTCGCTAGAATCATTTAATCCATTCATACAATCTTTAACATCCTTCAGCAGAAAGGAGCAACTCTACTAATGCACTCACAATGAAATAGACCTTTTGAAGTAGTGTATTTACATGGTAAAGTGAACAACATATATTTTAAGTAAATTATTCTCTATATAGAAACCTATCTAAATTACATGAATCAGTGTTAAGGTTAAAAAAAGTACATGAATAAGTGTGTCGGTCTCAAGAGAAGAGTACACTTCAAACAGGGCATGATGCAGAGCCCTTTTTTTCTTCTTCTTCTTCTTCTTTTTACTTTTTTTTTTCTTTTCTGTAGAAGACATAATGCACAGTTAAATGATACATTTGAAACACAACACATTATATAATAATGAAACTCCTACATTTTGACAAAAGTTCCACATTAGTCTTATTAACACAACTTTCTCAATTTATACAAGAGAAGTGTATTTCCTTATTTTTTTGGATTGTTGGGGATTTTTTCAATATTATAGATCAATCATACAATGATACAGGACCTCTATGCAATGAGGGGTCAACTATACCCCTATCTTAGTTACTAACCAAAAATAAAACATAGTTTTTTTAGCATTTTCTAATATTATGGGTTTTTTGGAATTATTTTTTAGATTTTTTTACCACATTTCCGATTCACACTGCTACATTTAGCTGCTATCACTATGTATCATTTTGGCCAACCGTTGCTACACCTTTCATAACCACTATTTTAAATCACGAGTATGACAATGAGGCCTATTTTAAAAAAATAACCTTGACTCAAAATTGCATGAGTCAATCGTGAGTCTCTCGTGCAATCGTCAGTGATTGAAATGGGTATTCATCATCATCATCATCTTCTTCTTCTCCTATTTCTTGAAAGACGTTTTGTTAATCTCTTGGATTGGAAATTCAGTCACGTGTCTCATGAAATCATGAGTCGTTTAAATGGGTTTTGATCACCTTCTTATTCTTTCAATTCCCCCCCTTAATTTCTTGAAATGAGTTTTTAATTTCTTTCATTGGAAATTGGATTATTTTTTTTTCTTGAAAAATGTTTGGCATTGATTAAGAAAGATGTCCTATGTTATGATAGATAATATTTTGGAGGTGGATCTCATCTTCTTTCTTATCTTTTCTTGATTTCTTGATATAGGTTTTGTTGAACTCATGGATTGGTAATTGGTTGTCTTTAATTTTTAAAGGAGCTTTGCATTGAATTAATATAATGAGAGATGATGTTATTGAGGTGGTTTCGTCTTTTTTTTTTTTTTTTTTTGTCTTCTTTATTTCTTTAATTGAGCTTTCCTTGTTTTGCAGAGGGTGATGAGAGAGAGGACATTATGTACTGTGAGTCAATGAAAGAAATCCAAAAAAAACTTGTCTTGTAATAAAGGGAAGAGAAGAAATATCTTCATGTGATAGGAAAACAAGTTACAAACTCATGATTGCATGAGTCTAGAGAAGTTACAGACTCTTGTGACCACGAGTCTAGAGAAGTTAGAGACTCGCGCCATCATATATCCTGAAGAGTCCATCACTGTCGCAATCCGATCATGCGATTGATGAGGGTGTTAGAGATATTAGGATTAGTTTGTTAGAGCTATTAGGGATAGAATTAATAGTCTTGATTTAAATTGTTGTCTCATGAGGGATTGATCTATGTGAAACATAGATCTACAAGTTATTTATTTCTTTTCTTTTGTTGAAATGCAAAATGTATTGAAAGAAGGGGAAAGAATGTGGAGCTAAAGAAACTTAGCCCCCAAAAGAATGGCTATGCATTGAACAAGGCATAAACAACAGCCACCAAAACACCAAAGCAAAAAACAGGGGTAAAAGATATAAACAAAGGAGATTGGCCACAATCAGCTACTCGAGCAGATTGAACAAGGCATAAACAGCAGTCTACAAGTTGGAATGCATTTAGATGTGATTTCGCCCATTTTGAGGGAAAATATTTCTTTTCAAAATCTCAACAAAATCTAAAAATAAATAGCAAAGAAGTTATTAAAAAAAAAAAACTCAGACCATTTGGCTTTTATCTATGGCGACATAGATCTAAAAGTTGCAAGGCATTTTTCAAGTGGTTCATAAAAATAAAAATAGAAATTGAAAATACGCTACGTAGTGGCCACTGCTGTAAAATAGTGGCCACTACCACGCATGTGAATGCCGCTATTTTTAAAATATCATAATTGATACAGCTAATAATTCGGCCGCTGTGTAGCTATTTTGAACTATGTTAATAAGCAATATTTAAGGTTGACTACTGCCATATGAGGATATTTGATTTTTTTCATAAATGTCCCTAATATATAAACCCCTCATCTATTTTCCCAGATCAATTAAAAAAACATAAAACTGTAGATACCATATTAAGGAGAAGATCACTGCTTTTCAACAATCTTAAGTAAAGATAACATCTGTTGAACTAATTTCTGAAACTTTCCAAATTCACAACAGATCATTAAAAGAAAAAGCAGAAAAAACACAACTTTTTCCTTCCTTTAAATAGAAAAACTGATCTTTCATGAGTGCACAGTTCATGTGTGAGGCTCAACAATCTCATGCTGCGTCAGTTTTTTTATTACCTTTCACTTTATTTTCATCTCCCCTTCCTATCTTTCGTAATTCTTCAATGAAAATATTATTTATGCATGGTGCATATCTTGACCATGAATGCGTGAAGGTGGATCCTATTCAAAAGTATTTATATTGCCTCTATTAAGGCCTAGAGATTTTGGTAGGATTAGTTAGGAGAGAAATTTATTACGTTATCAGAGTCAAATGGTCGTGAGTTTGAATCTCAAGAAAAATGAGTCGGTATTGAAAAAAAAAATTGTGCCTCACCAAAAGTGTGACAACCAGGTTCCACCAAACTAACACCTAGAGGGATTTGTGGGGTTTATTAGTGGAGGAAATTTAATAGATCCCACCAATGGAATGCTCAGTTTTCCATATTTCAAAACTTAAGTTCAGACTCAAGCTCGAACTCCTGTTATATCATGCGAAC
This sequence comes from Umbellularia californica, assembly GCA_028538565.1. Classification (NCBI taxonomy): domain Eukaryota; kingdom Viridiplantae; phylum Streptophyta; class Magnoliopsida; order Laurales; family Lauraceae; genus Umbellularia; species Umbellularia californica. Next base: position 20,111,021 of record JAPQWN010000007.1, read on the forward strand.
AGTGTATGTCACAAAAACATCATGACTTTTCTGCAGCATCTTAGGGAGATTTTTTTTTCCCAAATGATAGACCTGAGAAATGGTAGCCTGATGTGCATTTAATTTTCAAAAATGACAATTGTGGTGTTTTATAAAAAAATGAATTCGTTTGCTAATTGCAGAAAATGTATGATACAAAAATTGAAAAATCCCATGATATCTATCATTGGGATTAGGTATGGTGCAAAAAGTTTCAAAAAATAATAATAATGGTGACCGGAGTCAAATGACTCTAGTGATATTATCTGAATTTGGGTCATAAAACTGCGAAGACTGGATTTAATATGTCAAAACCCCAAAAATCTTTTACCAAAATATTGTTCTTTCTTTCTCAAAATACAAAAATTGTAGGGAAAATCAAATCCACTTGGAAGGGAAAAAAAACCCATGATTTCACCAGATCAAGCTACTCTAACCCACAGTCCGCAGTTTTTTTTCCTCTCTTTTTTTCACCTCCTTGAAGATCTCCATCGCACAAACAACTCACACAAATACACGAATCTTTTCCATCTTTCATTAAAAAAGAAGAAGAAAGAAATCGATGAAGAAAAAGACAAATTAAGCAGAAGCATCAGCTTCAGGTGACTAATCTCACCTACAAATCACCCAGAGAGAGAGAGAGAGAATAAGAGAATGCTAAACTTACAAAGAAACACAATCTGTTTTATCTTCTTCAGCTCAAAATCACTATTTTCATCAGAGCAAAGAAATCACCCAAAAAAAAGAAGAGGAAACGAGAGTAAGAGAATGCTACTAAACTTACAAAGAAACAAAATCTCTATTACCTTCTTCAGCTCAAAATCACTAATTTTCCTCTCTGCTCCGATGACTGGCCTTTCTGTCATAAAAACAAGACTAACCCCTGAAATGCTCCATCTGCGTGGGCTGCTTGAGCTATGAACTATGAACGTAGTTAGTCCATGAAAACACAGTAACTTCCCAATCTTCTCAGCGAGTAACGACAAAGACAACAATATACTTCTCTTGCTGCTACCATCAAGGGGTGTCCTCCAGTCCAAACCCTTTATCATCATGTCCCGACACATTGAGATCTTATTAAGACGATTTTCTCCAGAAAAACACCTGAAATTCAGGAGAGTTTTCTCCCTTTCCGACGGTTGTGAATGAGTGCTGATTCCTTACTGTCACGTCCCCAAAAACTACAACAATGGGATAACGTAAAAAAATAAAAATAAATAATTATTTTCCTGTATTTAATGCAACCCAAGCTCACAAATATGAAACCACAAAATTTAGAAACATGATGAGTCATAATAAAATATTTGCGGAAGCATTAAACCAATTGATATCAATATTCAAAAATTAAACCAACACATAACTACTGAATATTAAGGTTTAAAGTTTCCAAAATAACTTAAATGAAACAACTAAATAAAATATATTATGGAATTAAATCAACTAAGAGCTCTAAGATGTCGATATCTCATGCGCGGACTTAGACGGCTCCGTAGCCATCTCCGGTTCTCCACTCAGGTTCGACAACCAGTTCAAACGCTTGAAACGTTTGACCATCCTCCATCTCCACAATAGGTTACGGGTCGGTACGTATGCACCAATAAATAAAATAAACAGCAAGTACGAAAGCATAATTCATAAATAAAACACAAGATCAATGTGAGTAAATTAAAGACAGATAATGATTATAAGAGATTAACAATAGAACAATAATGAAAGAAACGTACAACTTAAATCCATTCTGCACAATGGAGCAATACAATAATCACACAAAAGCACTGCTACTGTTTTGGGTGGTCAGCCCTAACTATCTCAATCACGTCAGCGGTCATAAACAGATCAATAATCCGGAATACCGGTCAATCAATCAAGTCGGATATTACAGTGTCCGCTCACATCGGTGATCAGCCGTCCAATTACAACTACAGTCATTCAATTATGACCCAATCGTTGTATATATATATCATAATAAAATAAACCTAGTGATTTGTAAAGCTTTGACATAAAAACCTAAGTCAAGTGAAGGGCTGGCTACACAATAATCCATAATCGAATACCAATCAAATCATTCAATTAACCTCTACAATATCTCAATCGATTGTCACACCACATCACAGTCCATATCCAATCAACATAGGGTATGCCACTAATAAACCAACATCAATCTTAGTCATGTATGCCAAGCCGAAGGTCAAGAAATCATCACAAGCCAATCCTAAGGTCAAACATAAAATCTCGTACCCGACAACCATAGGAATTTCTAATTGATAAAAGATCAACGCACCCCTTCTCAATTAATGGTGCATAGACCCAATTAAGGGTTTTCCAATAGAGATAGGTTGATCTCAGATCCACTAGGATTTCCCCGAGGTCATACCAGGCACTAAACCTCACATTGGTAAGATACCGTGTGCCCGAACGGTATTTACTCGATCCAAAGATCCAATTAATAGAGTTCAAAAATATAATTTTAACCAAAGATATCATTTAAAATTAATTTACAAATAATGATAAAATCACAATCTTAATTTAAAATTTTAAAAACCTGATGACCTCCTCCAAAACATTTTCCACATTCAAATAGTCAAAGGATTTAATTTGAATTTATAAAACAAACAGGGCCATTTTCTAATTTCTAAAACTAATGGGGCAAGTATCAAAAGTTATAATTTGTGTTCTGTCACAACATAGCCCATCTCACCCACCACGTCATCATTTTCTCTCTCCTATGCCCACACCACCATTCTGTCTCTTATTCCACACATGTCACCATCATTCTCTTCCTCACACACGCCACCTCCATCCTCTCTTCTTCTCATCACAGAGCTCAGTTCTGTAATGGAGTCCAGCGTCCCAGCCTCTGTGCACTTCGGATAGTGGCCCACTGATAAAAAAAGCCCATGAACAGACCCCATTAACATAGTTGCCCAAGCCCCCTCTACAAGATGTAGGGATCTAATCTGTAATCGGTGGCCCACCTGGGCCCCACAATCTCCAACGAAAATATTTTTTTCTCCATGCCGTCAACCCCGTTTGGGTCTTTGGATGGTGGACCAAATAGGGCCCACTTCACACGGGTCCACATCCCGAACGTTGCCCCACCATGTCCAGCCCAATGGACAAACCAGATCTACGATCGAATCAACCAGTGGGCCCCACAACCATATGTTCCCCAAACTAATTCTTCCCCTTTTATCACGCCCTCTGCTGATCAATTTGCAAGATGATGGGCCAAACGGGGTCCACTGCCTACTGATCCAGCCTCCTTGAGGTCGCCCATGGGTCCACTACCAAATCTACAGTCCTGATCAAACATCAGTGGGGTCCACCTGGTCCCACAGCCAATGCACAGACTGCACAGTAACAAGGTCTCATGGTTTTGCTTCCGGGAAGCTGTGACAGGTCCGGTCCTCTTTGGGTGATTTGGTGGGTTGACAGTAATTCTAAAAAAATAAGAAAATCAATCCGATGATCTTCAATTCCGATCTCTATTATTAAAACATCAAAACAAGAGCATCGAAGGGCTTTCACATGTATTAACACGCAAATCAAGGAATAATACAAGTATTAAATTTATAAATTATGGTTAGGTACTTGCCTGAGATCTGCGATTGAGGGAGACGGTCTAGAATTCCTATTGTCAAAGAGAGAGAGTTGTGTGTGAAAATAAAAGAGTGTGGTGGTGGTGTATACATAAGGAATAAGAATAGGAGTTGCAATCTAACTTAAATTCTAAAGACATAGAGTTTTGGTTCTAAAAAAATAGGAGTTTGGATTAGAGAGGAATTATACCCACTAAACTGGGCCCGAGTTAACTATGAGTCAAAATACTTATCCAACAAGCCTAATTCACCAACCTAAGTCTAGCATGGTCCCCACTTAGACTAATCGCATATTTAATTAAGATACAATCAATTATATAATAGTAATAATAAAATAAATAATATATATAATAAAATAACCAAAACGTCACATTTTCTCCCCCTTAGGACATTTGGTCCTCCAAATGACTAACATAACTTTGGTAAGAGATGTGGTTACTGCTTCTTCATTGAGATTAAAACGGTACCTTCCACAACACCCGCCGAAGCATCTGCACCCTCATGGGTAAAAGCATACACCCTGCCCTGCTGCAGTTGGTTTTGTTGTCCTTGTGTTGGCCCAAGTGGCCGTTGTTGACCTCCTTGCTGCTGCCTCTGTTGACCTTGAACTTGCCTTTGTTGTTGTGGAGCTTGTCCCCTAAACTGCTGATTCTAAGGAGCCCTAGATTTTTGTTGCTGCTGCTGCGACGCCCGAGGATCCTGCTGACCTGTCTGTTGTGGTCCCTGCTGAGGCACTATCCTCCAATACCGTTGTGAAGGTGCATGAGGCCCTGTTGCCTGAGATGTCACGGTCTGACCGCCTTTTCCAGGACAATCTCGGACTCTATGTCCCAACTGCCCGGAGTGAAGGTATGCTCCAGTCTGTCTATAACACTACTCTGTTGTGTGATTCCTCTTACCACATCGCTCACATTGTTGATTCTGACTAGCTGGGGGTTGAGTCTGAAATTTCTGCCTATTTGAGTTATTGTAATTGTACTGACTGGCCAACTACCTTAACTTACTTCTGTTGCATCTTAGCCTGTCGTTCCATAGCTCTCTTCTTTAGCACAACCTCCGCCCAATATGCACTCTTAACAACATCTTGAAATAATGGGCGCTGATTATCTCCGATTATTATGTAAATGTCAGCTGAAAGGCCATCAAGAAAACGTCTGATCTTTTCTTCTTCCTGAGTAATGAGCATGGGGAGCATATTTAGCCAACCTAATAAACTGTTGTTCATACTATTGCACGAACATATCACCTTTTTTCAGTTTCTGAAAATCCAACTTCCACTGATCCTTGACATACTTAGGAAAAAACTTCTCCATAAATTCTTTAGTGAACGTCTTCCATGCTTCTTCTTCTGTCACACTGTCTGCTTGGATTACTGCTTTAACTGAATTCCACCACTGAAGGGCTATTCCTTGAAACATGTAAGCTGACAAACTAACTTTGCACTTCTGGGTGCAATGAAAAACTGCGAATGTCTGCTCGAGCTGTTCTATGAAATCATCTGCTACCATGGGGTCTTCTGAACCATGAAATTCTAGAGGAAACCTCTTCCTAAATTTTTCGTAAAGGTCATTCGGATCCACTTCTTTAGGAAACATAACTACTTGCACCGAATGAGCTACCCGATTTGTTAATTCCAGAATTTGGGTTTGAAACTCTGCCCCATCTAAATCAACATGTGCCCTTTCTGCAGTTCGTTCTTCTTTTTCTCGCTGTCGCTCTGCAGCCCGCTTCTCTTCAGCCTTCTTTTGTTGCTCAATCTGATTAGTTTGCGACTGCATAAAGGCTTCCATGAGTCGGTTGAAGCGATCGTCATTAGAGTTCGACCCACTTCCATTATTATCTTGCGATTGACTTCCTTGGTGTGCCATATCATGTAACAGAGTGTTAGTAATTGATTCCTAATAATAATCTAACAACACCACTATAGACTTTAGTGTTTGCAAGTAAAGCTTGTCTAGCGAGATCGAAATCCTCACCACGTCCTAATTGTTTCTATCCAATTTTAAGTTTCGAGAAACGTGCTGGCTCTGATACCAACTGTCACGTCCCCAAAAGTACAACCATGGGATAACGTGAAAAATAAAAATAAATATTTAATTTTCTGTGTTTAATGCAACACAAGCTCCCAAATATAGACCCACAAAATTCCGAAACATAATGAGTCATTATAAAGTATTTGCAGAAGCATCAAACCAATTGGTATCAATATCCAAAAATTAAACCAACACATAACTATTGAATATATCTTTGTCTCCAAGATGTTTCCTCGTTCAATTTTGTAAATCATCTGTGAGGTCCACCCAGTGTTTTTCCCATATTTCCGTCAGATTTGTAATTTCTAAGAACATGAGTTGATCAAAACATGTTTCTGAGTTGGGAAACTGTAGCCCATGTTGAGGCTTCGCCAAGTACTTCATGCCATTCACCATCATGTTCAAGTAAGCCAGGTGCAAAGCATACTGATTTGTAAGTTGGGTGCAGTACTCCGCCACTGGTTCTTATATCCTCATGGCATTTTACCCCTGAACTTTCTTAAGTAGGATGCCCAAATAATGATGTTATCCCGAGTTCGGATGTGCATAAGCAAGCCTACCAATACTATTACGTTGTTTTCGCCTTGTCCACTTTTTTTGCTTTGTGTTCCAAACCCCCCACTTTGTTGGGAACTTAACGTATGTGAATTCATTGGCATCCAGGTGGTTTATATTTGCTTCAAACCATTTGGTGAACATTGTTTCATGAACGCCATCCCGATTAATCACGGATTCAACATCATCCGTGTCCCTAAACACAACAAATTGTTCTCCTGGTAAATGATAATATAACCTTTGCACCAAGGGATACTGTTTTTGCAAGTAGAACTCCAATATTCTCCAGCATGCTTCAATCGAAGCTATATATCGATTGTTTTGAAATTGATTGATCTCATTCACACATCTGTACATACGTTCTCTATTATTATTCGGTTGTACAATATTATCCTCGATCACAATCGTTGTACGATCTGGACCCTTAAGAATGTACTTGTATAAGTACTTAATGACCTTGTTGTGGGCACACCACTCAATATTTATGTGCAAATCATATCTTACAATGAGATCACGATTATATAGAATAACCCATCGATTATCGACATCAAAACCGTTGACTCTATACGTCATGTTATTATTTTGACGTCTGTAGACCATGAATCCATTCTCTGCTATTATTGTTGCACTGACAAATGATTTTGCATAACCTTTTGAGCACTTTCCATTTACCATACATGAAGCATTAATATTTTCATAAACTTGGTATTTCCGCCGAAATAATATCATCAATTTATTTCCGGTAACTGTGGTTTGTCTTCACCAGTCAGAGTGAGGATGATGTGAGCATGCGGTAATCCTCGCTTTTGAAACTCAATAACATGAATATTTATTCAGATTGGGGTGATTTTCGTAATTAATAGAATGTTTCAAAATCATTCGGACACAGTAATACAATTATTAAAATTATGAATAGATCTTGAAGTTACAGCATGCTAAGAATTGAGTTTGTATACCCGAAATTACTTTGCCGAAAAAAAAAAAAATTTTGAGGTCCTTGATCAGTTGTTTCAACCTGATATGAAACACCCTTGCAACCATATTTGGCCTATCCTCAGTGCGTTGACCAGAGAATCGTGATAGTTGTTTCTTAATCTCTGGCCAACTTGGTTTACATGTGGACGTTATAAATAGATCGGGGAATCCAATCGTACGACAAATCGCTATAGAATCCTAATAATGTTGAATCATGTTCCTTGGACCACCAGTGAATGACGAAGGAATAATATAACGCATACCAACTAAAGTCGCATCCATATCACCAGTGTTGACTGCATCCTGTAAACCCTTATATAAATCTGCACGCAAAGCATTCAAATTGTTTTTTATTAAACGAAACCTTTCCTGCTCTATTGCCGCGTAGCAATCAACCACAAACTGTTGGAATAGTTAGCCACCTTGAAGTAAAGAGGTGCCTTCACCATCCTGAAACATCAGTCTAAACGCATAGAACTCTCTGATCGATACACCCTCACGCATATAGTTTGACCCAAGTGCGAATTGTATACACTTTTTACATCCATTAGTCCCATATGAGAAAGGCAATAAGTATTAGAGCGGCATGTATGAAGGGTGGGTTTCTTCAATTCTCTGGAGATTCCCATCTAACTTTCGAACTATGATTTCACGATTTCTTGTAATTTCAAACTCATCTCTGACAATGATGGTTGTAACCTCATTTGTTGTTGGTCTTGCGTACTTTCTTCCTTCCCGTGAATGCAGAATCCGGACATGCAAATTTTGATTACCATTTTCAAACAACCTATCTCTTGCATTACGTAACACTTTTACATACAGCTTAATAGCATTTAGCATTGTTTGCAAGCCTTCCAATACAGTCGAGTCAAACTCATTCGCATCTCTGCTTCCTTGAATAGCTCTTACTCTATTAGAGGTTTTTTTTTTTTTTTTTTTTTTTTGTCATATACATATATATAGCTGAGCAAACTTATGCATGTTTCCAGGTGCAGGAAATAATGAACCGATCCTTTGAAAATTTGATCCACTTATTCGGAAAAAATATGGTCCTTTTTCATCAAGCACGGTGTGATCTATTTTCCCACCTATTGATGTGAAGGACATCGAAATGTATGTTCTTATTTTCTCCTTGAATCTAGATTGAAGGAGTTGTAACTATAAAAATTCAGGTGTGTTTGGTAGTAGTGGGAGCATCACCTTTCCTCCATGACGGCATAGGTTAAACTTTGGTTTTCTCCTTGAGCAAAAGACAATATTATATCCTATAATTAATTTATTTTGTCAGCCTTAAAAAACTTAGTATTTTCGGGTAATAATAGTGAGTAGTTAAAAAGAATATTGAGTACTTGATTTTGAAGCCATTCCGTGGCCCGATGTCCCATTGGAATGACCATGATGTTGCCACTTTATACGCAAGATTGTGGATCTTACATGTCGTGCCTCCCTTTGCATGATTCTTGTCCTATCCCCTAGTTGCTCTTTTTCGTGTTGGATCGAGTGACTGACGTGACTTACATTATGTGTATTTTTACCTAGATTTAAGTGGTCACAAGTGTTTATTATTTTTGTAGATATAATAAGGAATGATATCGAGTTACGTAGATGTTGAAAACGTACATATTTACAGATTCTTGTATGCATGAAATGGTAGCCATTGTAAGAATAGGTGGCTTCTTGCATACCCTCAAAATGCTGAGGTTGTCTACAACGTTGAGTAGAACATTTTCATAATATCAAGATTGTCCGAGTTTTGGTAAAAGTACCGACTAGATTTGTCTTGGTCTCGGTTTTATGCAGCTCGGCAATAGTGACATGATGCATCCATGTTAGGGTTAAACCTAACCTCGATATCATCTTCGGTTTGATTAACCAAGATGAGTACCGATGCTCGGTCAGTTACGACTGCACACCTATGAAGGTTTAACCATGTTACGAAACGTATTCACAGATAAAGATAAGCACCGGATAGAGATGAGGAGTTATCCTTGTCCGATAGTCACATCCACAATCCCTGAAAGAGCGGGACCCACAATCCTAGAAACTAGTGTAAGGTCCGATGGGACTTTACCTCCAAGGAACTAGGGTAAGGTCCGATGGGACTCCACCTTCGAAAAACCGGGACAAGAGTCATAGGACTCCCATCCTATATATACAAAGAACTAGTCCATAAGAGGTACATACGTACACATACACACAAATATTCCAAATTCTGCCTTTCTTTCTCTCTGCTTCTCACCCTTTGTTTAGTTATTGAACTAACTTAGGCATTGGAGTGCCTTTGGCTGAGCGCAGCCAGGGTCTCTGACCTTTGTTTCTCCTTCCCTTTCAGGTTTCAGGCATCTGACCTTTCCCAAGAAGCTTTACATCCATCCAAACAAGTCCATATCAATTTAGGCACGCACAAATGTAAAATCGATAACCTTAAGAATTGACCTTCCTTTTGAATTTCCAAGAGTCAATTTCTAAACCGAAGAGAATGATATTATGAATTGTGTAAAATGAGCAATCGTCTTGAACATATAATTTCAAACCTTTTATTAGACTAGATAGATAGGTTGTGCTTTTATTGCAAAAGTAATCCTACCTATTTGTATCCATTGATCCTTTAAAATTAATTTGTTCACCAGATAGCACAGTGTTTTATTTTGTTAAACGTTGTTTTTGTACTTGTGGTCTTTTTTAAATTTCACAAACATGTTTTAGTTATTTTATAGTATTGTCCTTTCTGTCGGAGTGTGTTTCAGCTCCATGTATTGCCAATAAGGTTCATTTTGTCAATATTGTGTAATATATCTTTTTTTATTATTATTTTTTTTTGTTTGACCCTAAGTTGGGTTTTTCTCCTTTTATTTTATTTCTTTTGTTTTTTGGATATGGTCATTATATTTTTTTTTAAGTTCATTTTCGGTGATGAGTCTTTTTTTTATTTATTTCTCTTATTTTATTTAGTCATTATACTTATGAAACCCCGTGCTATACGGGGACCCAATGCTAGAGATTTGTACTTAGAAAGGTAAGACAAACATATAGATTATACACAGACAATATTGCCAATGAGTTACATACCACAATTAAAAGGCTTTATAACATCACTTATATCATAAAATAAAATAAAAAGATCACGCGGAATTATCTACCTAAACCCCTAACTGCAATTGAAATTTTTTTGCTCTACGCCCCAATCCATATGTCAAAATAGTTCTATTATTATTTTTTATCTTTCCCGAGTGAAGCTTCTTCTTGAAGATCAACAAACATATAAATTATAGTCTGATAATAGTGGCATTGAGTTATATACCACAATTAAAAGGCTTTACAACATCACTTATATCATTAAAGAAAAAAAAAAGATCACGCATAATTATCTACCTAAACCCCTAAATTACTGTCCTAATATCAGGCTTAGGTCTCTAATTCATCACAGGCTTGCAGTTAGACCCAGTACCCAATTCCTAAAGTTGTTTAATTTGAAAAGGCATTAAATCTTCTCTCATTTTTAGTTTATGTACAATAATTATTTCATTTTGGTTGTTGCCTTTTTTTTTTACTCTATGTAGGCTGGTTGTTCGTCTTTGGTGATGCTAACATATAATTCAACATGAACACATACAATGTATTAAATACCTTAGTGGGAATCCTTCTAGCTTCTTCAATATACTTTTTATTTATCAAGTTAAGCGGTGCATCCTGCAACTGATCATTAAGGAAAGAAGAATCATATAAAAACTCATAACATATAAACATCTAGCAACCCAAACTTAGAATTGGGATGAGATTGAGAGCTATTGATGTGGATTACTATGCATTTGTGAAGGTGACCCAAATCATCAAATGATAGAAGAAATTCATCTAAGCTACAACGTTATAGCAGATCATGAAACAGAATCGGGATAAACAAAAGAAAAATAAAGTTGAGAGAGATAGATACTAACATGACATCAAAACAAAATCGCTGATTGGAAATGATGGGATCTCCTTATGTTTTCTTCTCCTTTCTATATCTCTCTCCTTCCCCTCCTCTGCTGTCAGTCGATTTCTTTTTTTTTTCTTTTTTTTTAATGTTCTCTGTATTTGAAGTAGTAGATAGGAGAATAGTTACAAAGTGGGAAGTTGTTTTCTTTTTTGGATGAAGTTATGCGGGTCAGTTAGCTTAGAGAGAAGGCTTGGCATGGATAGAGATCTTGACACCTGTTTGGATGTATTTAATAAAAATTAGGATATGTAGTTTGGAGCTCCCTCTCCTCCTCTACTGTCAGTCGATTTCTTTTTCTTTTTTTTTAATATTCTTTGTATTTGGAGTAGTAGATAGGAGAGCAGTTGCGAAGTGGGAGGTTGGTTTTTTTTTTATGAAGTTATGTGTGTCAATTAGTTTAGAGAGAAGACACTTGGCATGGATGGAGATCTTGACACTTGTTTTGATGTATTTTCTAAAATTAGGATTTGTAGTTTGGAGGACTGTGGTTAATTCAAGGTAAAGCACATTCCAATAAAGATATAGATACGAATGATTTATTCAAAGAAGAAAAAAAAAACACTATATACAAAGCACATTCCAATAAAGATATAGATACGAATGACTTATTCAAAGAAGAAAAAAAGAAACACTATATACAAACAGAAGCCAGCAGACATTACATATACACAACAACTAGACTCTAGAGAGGAGAAAGAAGACACTGAGAAATTCGGACAAGTTTCAGACTCTTGTTGTAGAGAGGCAGGACTTCGTTCCTAAAAGAAGACAAAGTGGTTCTCGACATGGCCAGGCCAGGTCACATCTAGTCTTGGGTTAGGTTCAACCTGATTCACAGCAAAAGCCCAGGCCCAACACAGCAAGCAGAGGTCGCGTCAACAGGAGGTACGGTAAGCAGGGTGTTTGACCGGGATCGACGGCAAAAACTTCTCTTGTCTTGACCATCTGTAGTCCGGTTGGAGATCTGTTTGCTCTTACGGACTCGTTGCAGGTAGATCTATATAGTTGTGATTGGAAATTCAATAGTCAATAGGGAAGTTGACAGATCGCAATGCAGTAAATTATTTATGTGACATCGGAGCCATCCGGAGTCAAATTCCAAATTCACTTTTTCTAGCACGCTCATGGTGATGAGATCTAGAGTGAGGTATAGAGATCAAGGAGGAAAAAAAGAATAAGACATGAAAAAGTCAGGATCAGACTAGAATCCGGTCGATTGGACTGAAAGCTGAAGTGAGCCCGGTCGGCAAGAGTCGCTGACATTAGCATGTTTACATCCAGGTCAAATGGGGCCAGATTTAACTGAACTGAATAAGAGGAGTAGTTTGAACTGTGAAGGCAGTAAATGCATGAAAAAAAAAAAGCCTTCATAATTAGGAGTTAAGATATAGAAAATAAATCAATGCAGCCTTTTCCATCCTCTTTTCTTTCTATGATCTAGCATCAAGCCCAATTCTATGCTCTCTGAACTTTCATTCTCTGTTGGATTGCATATTAAGAAAACTCGTAGTAGTGATGTTATTCAACTTTGAGGGCCTGTTTCTTTAGTGGAATTCCTAGAATTTCTGTCTGGGGAATTCCTAAATTCCCAGACATAGTGGAATTCCGGAATTCCCCTTGGGCTTGAGCATCCAGGAATTCCACATAAATGCAAAGGGAGTGGAATTCCTGGATTCCCGAAGGTCAAAAGAGAACTTTCAAGTGGCTTGAATCCAGAAATGCTACTGAAGAAACATGGGATTCAGAAATTCTAGGGGACAACATGTCACATCATGTCCAGGAATTCCTGGACATGGTGAATTCCTGGCAGAGATTCCAGGAAAGAAACAAGGCCTGAGGCTCTTCTGAGCTAATATGGTGGGGCTGGGTTTTTTTTTTTTTTTTTTCCTCCTTATCCTTGGGGAGACATCCTCTACTATTCTCCCCGTGGTAAACTTGCAACTAAGTGAGCCCACAAGCTGGACTGTTATAAGCTACATGTAGTCTACTTTAGGAGGAGAGAAAACAGTCTATTTGCTTTTTGCCATTTCCATTGACGGAGTAAGGTCCCCAGCACGAAATTCACCATTTTCCTCTTGCACTTTTGCTTGGGATAATGACCGTACGAAAGCCCTCAAACCCGACACCTCAAACTCAACAATTGCCTCAGAACTGTTCGCAAACATATAATTCCCGGTGTTTGTACTCAAAAGGATGCTGTGTAAGCGACAATTTTACTCTTATTCGTGCGATATCCTATAGGTGTCAAATATCGTAGTATGAGATATCCTCCAACTATAGAATATCTCCAGAAAACTTTTACCGCTTTCCTTTCTACCGAAGTAAAATAGAGAAATAGAGAAAAGCGAAGTAAAAACCATTTTCACTGAGTTCATCGTCTTCGATTTTCTAATGCATTTTCCTCCATTTTCATCTTATCATCTTGCTTTGGATATGGTAGGAATACATTCTTCCACCCTATTCTCCTTCTACATTTTTTGCAACTTCTTGGATCTTTAATGGCTTAGGGTTTTAGAGTGAAAAATAAACTCATTTGTGCTTATTGTTGTGATGACTAAACTGTATAAACTCTGGACGATTGAAGATGGTATAGTAAGAACCCACGGCAAGTAAAAACAAAGAAAATAATTAAATAGAGTTCTGAATTCGTGGTGAAAATATGCTTTGCGTTTGGGCAGAAGGGGATAGTCCTATGAATCCTTTGGTCATAGGATATCACAATATGCGATATTCTACATCCTTAGGATATCACAATATAAAATATCCTACAGCCATACGATATCACACAAGGGTAAAATCATCACTGTCACACCATCCTTTTGTGTAAAAATGAATTTTTGGGAATTATGTGTTTACCAACTATTCTGGGGCAATTGTCGGCTTTAAGGACTGTCCTACGGTCATTATCCCCTTCTGCTTTACGCATGACAGGAGGAGCTATTTGGTTGTCCTCTAAACAGTCCAGGTCCCATTATGTTGGGAATTCTATGGATCTTGCGGACGATTTTCTAATGAGCACCTGGCCAAAGTCTCCACCTTTGGGACAGGATGATTGCTTCCATGTGTTCATGCACGGAGGAGAAATTTCATTTTTCTTCCATTTTTTTTAGCAAGTTTGCCGTACCCAAAATGAGTGATTCTACTCACTAGAAAACCCATGATGGATCCATAGGCAAGTGTCTGATATCAAAGTGCCAACACCGCTGAAACATGAGCGTATTGACCCTCTTTTTTTATATATAAACATGCTTAAGAGCACATTTGTACTGCATTCTCTGAAAAAACATGACTTTAAAATGATTCTATGAAAAAAAAAAAATCTCCGTAATGGAGATTGTACTAGCTTGCGGAAAAGATTCTGTGCATAGAGCTTTCCGCAGTGTGCACAAACTTACTTTAAAAGTTAAGTTAATCAAGTGATAATTTACAGAATGATTCATATGAACTTTTAACAGATCAAATAGAGGAAGTAATGTGGATCCTCAAGACTCAGTTGCTCTGCAGTCAGTTTACGTGCAAATCTAATTACGGGCAACCTCAAGACTCAGTTGCTCTGCAGTCAGTTTACCTGCAAAATCTAATTACGGGCAACTCTGTTTACTTGAAATTGGCAAGGCAAATGACCAAATGACTGTCACAAGTAATGGTAGCACTTGCAACTCAGATCATCCAAACAAACAGACATGCATATCAGTGTAAACAGAGTCGCATGCATTTGGTTTATGAAGATCCAGACAGGCTTTAAATGGTATCACCATAACCCGCAAGATTCTGCTGCAACTTCTAAGAACTATTAGTTGCCAAAGACTACAAGAGAAGTTCGTTTAGCTGTCAACATCACCAGTGTATTACTTCAAACATAGAAAAAAAACTAACTTCACAATGAAGTGAATGAAACAGCAAATCCTCTACATGCTAACAGAAACTGAAACCAACAAGAGTAACACCCCGACCCGGAACCTACTGGAGCTATTTACAGCATACTGTCAGTCCTTGCTGGCAGCCGCCGGAAGAAGTTAACGGGCACAGATGGTAGCCTATGCCGGAACCGTGGGTGGCGCATCATATAGAAGCCAATCACAACTGCAATGGCCTGGAACGGCGTCACATATAGCACCAATGCTGATACAAGGCAGAATGTCACGAATATTGCAGTGGCACGTGGATCTCTCCAGCTGAGCAGTGCTTGGACCCGCTCCCCTTGTGTCGCCACATCACCCACCACTGTCTGTATCCTTCCAGCCACACTACGCAGGCGATCATACCTCATGCGCACAAGCTCTGGGCTTTTACTTGACGGGAATGTGTCAAACTCTTCATCAAGCTCGTCAGGATGCACTGCCTCTGCATAAGAGATCTTCGTATTCATGTGTGGAGGATAACGTGGACGGTACCTGTAATTCCATACCCCTATCAAAAACATATATAAAAACACCGTCGGCAGAATGAGTTCAGGGAAGCACACAAGCATGACGAAGAGCACATGAACAAGCGCCGTTGTCACAGGGTTCTTCCATGTACACACATCTCCAAACCATTTACCCACAGCAAACAACCCTGAAAACACCGACATCAAACGGAAGAAATTTGCCTTGCTCCTACGCATACTCCACAGGTGCGAGTCAACATCAGACATGTATTCGATCACCTCCTTCCGCAGAGGTGGCTCTGCTCGACTCAGCCGAGCGGCCACAATGTTGACGGCTTGGTAGCGCAGTGCATCTTGCTGTACCACTGTCAGGGGCCTTATGTAATGCATCTTTGGTAGCAGGGGGCGCGAATATATATGCATCATGTTCACCAATGATGTGCATGAAAATCTTATTGCCAGATGCAGCTCTCCCATCTTCTTGACGCCGGAAGGGTGTAGGACCAACAACGGATATGAATGTGTGTAAACTCGGCCTGTTTCAAGTGTAGAGAGACGTATCCTGACCTTGCCAATCTTCATATCTTTGTTGCTAGTACTCGAGCCCTTGTCGCCAATTTGGCTATTGTCAAATACACCTACTGTAAGGACTGTGGCCGGATCATACACCTCCCATGTGTACTGCTCATTGTACTTGGGACTGAGGCTGTTGACCATTGTCCGTGTTCGGACCCATTTATGCCCATATTTTGCTACACAAAATGTATCCGATGTACCCTTCCCATCCCTTGTTTTCATAGGGTGAAGTCCCTCGACACTCAGGATGCCAAGCTCCAAGACACCAATCGATGGTTTCCAGAGCTGCTTTGCAGTGGGGCGCAGGTCGCTGCTGTAGTGTGTGGACTCATCCAGCACATGGTAGCCACCATCTAGACAGAGACGGAGATGGAGCCGGCTAGAGAATTTGTCTTTCTTCAACTGATCCACATCAACTGCTACTGGCTTATCAAGGTGGAACCAGCGTGTGTGGATCATGCGGTCATCAGCACGCTTATCAATGGAACTGAGTGGTATGGCAACCCGTCCGATCACCTCATCCTTGTTTGGTCCCACGCGATCCTCAACTGAAAGAACCAGATGATCTTCAAATGGCTCTGCAGCAACAAATAACAGATCTTCATTCCATAGCGGGTTAAATGTCCGGGCCTGAACAGCCTTTGTTTTCAACACCTGGTGGCCTATCTGTGCCTTCACATAGACATCTGGGAAACGGGTCTTTTCATATACAACCAGGTCCTGTGCCTCTATGATGTTCACACGCACATACCACAAGCGCGGAGCATGGTAGACCTTTGACCTTATATATGTGGCAGCGGCCGTGGAGCCATCAGCAGGCGCAAAAGCATCTGAGTGCCATGCCTCAGGGAATGCCTCATCAGCCTGCGTTCCAATCCATACAGCAAGCATCAACTCACCTTTTGCCTTATCCCCCTTCTTGTCCTCAAGTCGATACCACTCAGGTGCTAGGGGACTATCTGGTGGAACACGTGTTGGAATTTCATTGAGGTCGAACCTAACAATGCCCACAAAGTCATCTTTAACGAGGTCCTTGTCCTTGACCAACACATCAAGGGTTGAAGTTTGCATCCGGTCCCTCGAGAAGGCAAACACCTCGTTCCAGACAGGATCTTGCTTCTTTTCAAAGTGCCTTGTGGTACCTCTGTAGTTTCCTACCCTCACTTCAACAAATGGATCGAGACTCCCTGAAATGTCCATGGAGGGAAGCTCACGTGCCTTCACAACACGTACAAAAAGGTACTGCATCTGCTCAACAAGGTCATAGGTACTAGATGGCTTGTCAGAACGTATGACACGACCCCCAATAACCTGTCCACCCCCAAGATAAGGGCTTGTCTCTTTAAGTGTATAGTCCACTGGTTGCTGTGATGATGCTGAGTACATTCGCACGATCTTTGCTGGCTCAGATCTCATCTCATCAGCTGCATATTTCACCGGCTCTTGAGACATTGTCATTGAAGAGAGTTGCGGGTTTTGGTTGGGAAGGTGATAGAAGGAGTGCCGTGACTCTGCTCTTTCATTGGACGCTGCGGCTGTCATTGGAGTTGGATTCGAGACATGAACTTGAGGTTGGGTCAGGCTTGCAAGTAGGTCAGATCTCGGGAGGGAATCAATTGCTGGAAGCGGGTTTGAGGATGACTTCAGAGTTGGGTCATCAGTTAGATACACTTTTAGGCCTAGTTCTCCTTTCACACGTGAGAAGATGCCACGCTTTTCTAAAGGGTAGTGTAAGACAACTGCATCGACATATGGGACGAATGATGTTCCAGTTATGCGAACCTTTCCAAGGAAGGATTTAGAGTTGGTGGCTTTGATCTCATTGTACACATAGGCATCAAGATGCAAGTGGGGTATGGAGTTTGGGCTAGATATGTTGAAGTAGAAGTGCTCGTTCCAGAAAGGGTTGAGATCTTTCTCTTTGGTGGTGGTGCGAAACCTTTGTTGATCAAAGTGGAGCTCAACGAAAGGATTGGAAGAGCCTTGGCCATCTTTGGGCATGAGGTTGTGGGCACTGACAACCTCCACACCTAGTTTGAGGTTGCTCATGCTTGATGGTTTTCCTTCCCGTCAGTGACAGCTAAGACAATTTAACTACCTGGAGATTAAAAAAAAAAATCGCTAAAATTGATAACACATTCGCCTTATGAATCAGCATGCATAATGAAAATTGAAAATAAATAAATCATGTAAACAGTTTGAAATCGGAACTCATTTATTTCAAAGGAATCGAAATCAGAACTCTTCTATTTCAAAGGAACTTTAATATTTTCTAAGTTGCATGAGTTTGTGGTATGTGTGTAATCCAATAACTGTGAGGTTACCAATTTGACATTGTAGAGACAAGCCAAGGATAGTGGGCCCTTAGTTGGTCAGGGTTCATGTGTATGGGCCTGGAAGCATGTCTGTGCATACGTGTGAATATGCTACGGGCATATCTCTGATCATGGATAATTTCAAAACTGTTCAGCCCCCTTTAAGGGCTCAATAGTAATCCTAAACAGCACATTTAGGGGGTATATAATGAGATGAGTTGATCCATGAAGTGGATAATAAACTTTCCAAGTTTCTCATCTTCCCCAATCTTCTTCTTGCTTTGAACTCTGATATGGTATAAGAGCAAGGATACAAATTCTCTCAGCATGAAGGAAATCTCATTCATAGGTTTCCAAAGGACATCTCATTCATAGGTTTCCAGCACACTCTCATAGGTGTATTCTCATGATCGACTCAATTGACCTTGTGGACTCTGACACCAAACTACATTTCTTCAATCACCAAATCCAGTGAGATATCTGAATCTCCGCCGGTCGGTGGTCACAGAAATCCCATCTATTACAGCAAGAAGAGAGTTTGGATTTATGATGCCCAAACATGGCATGGAAACGGCAAGGATACGCCATGGACATGGCAAAGAAATGGATTTTACACATAAAAAGTGAAGTATCAAACACGATACGACACAAAACTTTTTCCATTTTCAAGTATTCGTGCATCATAGGTTCAGATCAATCACAGGAGACACCCGTCTGATCGGTGTCAGTTGACACTGCAGTCATTCAGTTTATTCAGTAGACCCCACATCATTAATCTGATCAGCAAACATTTTACAACAAGCATCACCTATTATTCTTGAAATTTTAAGTAATTTTTCAGCAACCAAAGGTAAAATATCATAGCCGTTGGAATCATTGGATTTTGAACTATTTGGATCTGCAAACTCACGTAGGGGCACCAATGATCGACGCTTCCAGGGTTTAGTTCTGATCAGAAATATGGTCTGAATCGACTGGATTCGTGACCCATCAATAGTAGTCAACCCTGTTCTACGTTCATAGTGCTTGGCCTTTTCTAGTATTGTCAGTTCTGAATTGAAAATTGATTATCTGACAAACAAAAGCACGGAAATTCCATATTGATATAGAATTGGCAAAGTACACTCAAGGAGATAAATTAGTACAAGATTATTATAATGGATTCCTCACATGTGATCCAACTATAGAAATAATTACACATTAGCCAATTCTTAATGTTTGACTTAGTTCAGGCTGCATTGATGAATAGTAAATCCTCTCCCAATTTAGGAACATGTATTCAGGAAGTATTTTGAGAGGAATTACTACTTCAGACGCAAAACACACTGGAAATAATGCATCAGACATCCCCCAAAGAGAATTGGTCAAACACACACAACAGCGACCAATTCAGAATCAGGAATAGATTAGCTCTCAAGATAGGATTAGATTAACTGTTAAAGATTCTTCCAGGAATAGATTCTTACTGTCAAAGTTATAGCACATGGTGTCCGCAACTAAAAGTAATCAATTAAGTCTCCAATCACTAGCTCTATAGGAAATAATATCAATAATGATAATAATACTAAAATATACCTTTAAACAAAGAAATATTGTGCAAGTGACTGGCAAATGTCAAACACTTTACGCTAAGCTTATCTTAGTTTTTAAAAGCCACTGGGTTGTGTATTATAGTGTGCATTTTATATTGAATCAGCAAATAAGAGAATAAGAAAAAAAAAAAAAAAAACATCTGTTCATACTCCTGCAACAGTTGCCCAATATATAGAAAAGTTCTTGAGAGAAAGAGGGAGAAAGATATTTGAGCCTGAGGAATAATAAGGTCCTATACTTCTCGCTAAGGGAACTGTGCAATTCTAGATGACATAGTTCCATTAATGGGAACCACTACATATGCATGTGTGACACATGTAAACCACATTACCATGTTTGTCAAAATCATCATTTTCACATGAGTAAATGAGTATATGAATATCCAGCAGTTTTACATTTTTTTGGATTTTTTTACAAATTTCTCAAAATTCATGATGAATTAAGATGTGAAACTTTACACCTTGATGTTTACCATTAATACAAGAAGATTGAACATTCAGATCATGAATTGGGGGGCCACAAAAGTCCAGAAAATTAGATCTATAGGTCAGGACTTTAAACAAATAACTCAAAATCTATGAAGATTTAAGATATCAGCTTCAAGATCATAGGGTTTATTAGTTCGATAAATAAATTGAACGGCTTGGAGTACAAATATGCAGCTCAAAGGAATTATAAATAAATAAATAAAGGTCTTTGATGGGCCTCACAAGTGAAAAAGGCACAGTATAACTCACTGTAACAGCGCCTTTTCTGGTTTAGGGGGAGTGAATCACTTTCATACCTCTACAGGTGTGAAAACTTTGATGCAAATGGAAATATTTACATACCATTTTCACACCTCATTTATGCACCACATTTAGGGTTGCAAATGGATACCTGATTCTCCGATTACCTGGAGGTCCGACACGTTAAGAACCAGGTTTGGAACCTCTTTTGGGTACCGACAAATAAACGGGTCTGGTTCTAAAACCTACATGCCGGAACCATTACCATCCCAGCCTGCATGCCCAGGATCCATGCAATTTTCATAACAAAGTAACAGCACCTGGGTTTCTAGCGTTTCAATTCCTAATTGTGCAAATTAGGGCAACCAAATCCTCTCTCTCTCAGCCTCTCTCGTCTCTTCCATCGTCTGGTCTTGCCAGGTTGAGGACAGGGTTGGGGGGGTGGGGCTGTATGGTACATGCCGGAGATGGAGAAGAAGGGAATCCTTCATTGCTACTTCACACCTAGATGCCGGCCAAGCCACGGTGGGATCTCGCCGAAGAGGCGGTTTTCATTGAGGTTGAGCCAGACCTGGCTGCTGGTGGTCCCCCCCTCCCATGCACATATTTTTTCTAACCCACAACCAGAACCCGCTTCTCTAACTGGAACCAGTCCTGGAAATACTGTCTTTTGGTTCCAATTCAGAACCGGAACCAACCTTCCCTTGATTCCGGCTCCAATATGGATCCAGCTCGGAACCAACGTGTTTGCACCCCCAACCACATACGTAAATGAATGCAAACATACGTGACTATGCATAACCATTAAGCATGAGAATTATTTACATATGTAAATGAGCGCAAATAAATGACCCCTTAATATAAAGTAGGGTGGCAACTGCTTAAGTTTTTCGAATGGTAGTATTAACAATGACTCCATGGCTGAGGCCAAGGAGCTCACAAAAACAAAGAAAAAAGGGGGAAGGGGAGGGGGACTGATGGCAGCACAGGTAAGATCGAAGGCCATGCTGTCATAAAATTCAGCAAAGTTTGAACAGTTCAACTTACCAGCTTAGACACACAAACGAACAACTCTGAAAAGAAAATCCAGAACCAGCTCTAGCTCAGTATCACAGAATCCTTTCTACACTCTAAACAACTTTCAAGGTTGACCTGAAACAATACGCTCACATTGAATAGATCCTCTCAAGTTACAAAAATTAAATGGCAAAGTAAAATACCTATAATTTAAGTAAACTCACTCCATGTAAAAATTTATATAATGTAACACAAATACAATGCCAAAGAGCTCAGATACAAAAGGGAAAATAATGTGGTAGCAAAGAATGGATCACATGCTGCGTTTTCAAAATCTTCCACTTAATTTAAACCAAGTAAACAAAAAATGAACTTACTAGTTCCCTTGGGCACACGAACAAACCACCACTGAGACACAAAACAAAATGCAGAACGAGCTCTTGCTCAAAATCATTTAATCCTTTTTTACAATCTTAACAACCTTAAATGAAAAGGGGTAACCTCTATCAAAGCACTCACATTTTTTAAAAAATGAACTTTTAAGGTACTGTATTTACACGGTAAAGTGAACAACCTATATTTTAAGCAAACTATTCCAATATGTAGAAATCTACCTAAATTACATGAATCAGTGTGCCAGTCTCAAAAGAAGTACAATATTAAACAGCATTCTAACAGGGCATAATGGCCAATCCGTATAGTTAAATGATAGATCCGAAATACATGGCATTATACAATATATTGTTGCTTATAAGATATTACCAGAACAAAATCAACAGTGACACCAAACAAATTTAATATACTGTGTCATCAAATGTGCGTACCTTACTTGGATTACTAGAAAATGGAAAACAGAGATCTATAATAAGCCCCACCACAGTTCAGATTTAAACCTGTGAGCAATCTGGAAAACACTAATACATACTAAATGACTGATGAATCAATCATGCGTCTGAACTACCAAAAATGATCCTTCATCATAAAAGAAACCCTGCTTCATGAAATGATGATAAAACATAATTTAGAGTTGAAAAAAAAAAAAATCTTACTCTCTGCTGTGATCTAAAGTAACAGCACATAAATAGTTCAAATAAAAAGATTCTAAGTACTTGGTGAAAACAACTGTCATATCTTATTCTCTGTAAATTAATATTATGTTATGTTTACAAAATTCAAAAGGGGGCAACTTTGTCAGAATTCATCAGGCCAGGATTTAGGAGAATACATATATTCAGACTTGAAACCTTAATTATTGGTAACAGATAATAAAGTTAACATACCATAATATTTTACCATGCTGTAAAGTTCAAACAAAAGCTATTGCCTATTGGTTCTCCTAAAATAAAAGCCATTATACCATGCTCTAAATTTCAAATAAAACCAGCTTCTAAATTTAACTCCCTTCTCTCTAAAGAATCTTAAACACAGTAATAGTTGAAGCTTTATTATCCCAGGTCCTCATGTTAAGACAGACGGAGACCAATTTTAAAATGGGGAAGAAAAGACATGTGACAGAATGGTATAAAGGGCATCACAAGCAAGATCTTATAAAGTTGAAAGCAACGGGAGAGACCCTTGAAAAGACTAAAAAACAGCCTTTCAGCTAAAGCATCTCCCTAACAAAAAGAAAGACTAATAAAGTAAACACTGGGATATTCTGTCATGGTGAAAAATACATGACTAAGATTACAAGTATAGTACTGCATATTCAAAGCTTCCAAAAGGATATTACAAAGTTGTTAAATTTTAAAGGAACTTCATCCAAACTGCATTGAATGGGGGAATAACAGGGTCCCTAGCCCAACAAAAAATTAGCAATTTTGTGCTGGACAAAGCCCAAATAGGTTCAAGCACGAGCGTAGCTCAGGTGGCCTAAGCCCAAATAGGTTCAAGCACGAGCGTAGCTCAGGTGGCCTAAGACCGTGGTTCGCTCCCGGGCTAAACCAAACCCCCCCCCCCCCCCCCCCCCCCCCGCTTGGGATTAGACCGGGGACACCCTCCATCGCGAAAAAAAAAAAGGCTCTGCTCACCGGAGGTTGAACCAGATCATTGATGCTTTGGACATATGGACCATTTTTCATAGGATGGGCCATGTCCCATGATCTCGATCAGAAGATCCTAGTGATCTGATTGGTGGCCATCCAAGAGGCAGTTAGGAAAGCACTGTCACTGATCCAAATTTAACAAGACCAGAAACACACACATGTGGTGCCTCTTATGTATCACCAACAAAATCAGAGATTTGGTGGAAATGTCAAGCCACCCAGTGAAGATTAAAATGCTATGAGAACACAGATTATCAAAAACACAAATTTCAACATTTTCAGCTTGCTCCATTTATATACCATGTCTTCAACGGAGAATTGAGAAAAAATGGTGGGTACCAAAATCAATAAAACTATATCCCCAATCTCGCCCTTCACTATAAGAGAAAAGAATGAAAAACCAGAAGAAATTCACAAAAACTAGTCTATTTTCCCTTTAATAAATTTCTAACAAAAAAAGGGTTTCACTTAAAAAAAAAAACTGCAAAAAGTGCAAATACTGAAAAAAAAATAATAACAAATTCAGAGAGAAGAAACCAAGGAGTTTTAAAATATATGCAACAAAAAGTACAAATAAATGTCTCATAAAAATATAAAATCAGTAAATAAAATAAAATAGCACAGCTTTTTTTAGATATTTTGCAAAAAAAAAAAAAGAAGACACAAACCAAAATTTAAATCAGGAGAAACTTTTTTTTTTTTCATTTCAGAGATTGAAATCAAGCTCAAGATATGGATTTATCAGAGTCCATGCATAAAATAGATTAATAAATAAATCCCTTTACTAATTTCCCAAAAAACCCTTAAAACACAAGATAAAACCAAGCAAAAGAAACCAAAAGGAATAAAAGAGACTCAAATCCAACCGATACCAAAAAATGAGAAGAAGAAGAAGATCACAGCTTTTCAACAATTTTAAGTAAAGATCACATCTTTTGAACTGATTTCTCAAATATCACAAAGCCACAACAGATCATCAAAAGGAAAGGCAGAAAAAACCCATTTTTCCCCTCTCTAGTTGCCATATCTCATCTTCTCCTTTCAATCTTTTCTAACTTCTTCAAAGCTCAAGCTCAAAATCCTGCCTATTCCAGATCCAAAAGGGGAAAAAAAAAAAAAAAAACTTTCACCGACCAGTTTTTTTTCCTCCAACCACAAAAAGGGAGGGAGAGAAAGTCGAATCCAGGCCGAAACAAACAAACAAACAAAAAGAAACCCACGATTTCCACCTGATCAAGCTAGCTACTCTATCCCCCCTCTTTTCTCAAGATCTCCATCTCAAAAACAGCTCATAAACACCCCCCAATCTTTTCCATCTTTCACAAAAAAGCAAGAAATCGAAAGAAACGGAGATACCAATCTCACCCAAAATCACCAACAAAAAAAAAAAAAAAAAAACCCATCACAGAAAGCTAAAGATACAAAGAAAAACAAAATCTTTCTACCTTTTTCAGCTCAAAATCACCGATTTCCTTTCATTTCATCAGATCTACAGCTGAGATGAACAACACAAAATCCTCTCCTCCTTGACTACACATCGTCTTCAGTCATAAAAAGAAGGACTTGTGAGATTTATGTGGGGGTAGAGAGAGCAGCTGGTTTTGCAGAGGACAAATCTGACATCTGAATGCTTTGATTATAAAAAAAAACGAGAGAGAGAAACTTCCTTTCCCAGACTTGTTTAACGTCAGGGATAATTAAAGGGTAGATTTAGATGGAGGAGGGGTTCAGCTTCAAACTTCAAATTGAATACGACAGGTTATCATAATAATAAGTTTTATAGACTTTTATTGTAGTCGTCCCTCTCTCTCTCTCTCTCTATCTCTAGTTTCCACTGACTGAGGTCCTCAGCCTCAGGAAATGTACAGTTGTGTTTCTGTATGCAGGAGGAAATGATAGGCTCAAGTTTCAAAGGCTTGATAAGGTGGGCCACACAGCCCACACCATTGAAGGGGTATCATCCAAAAAAACAGTCTAGATTCCTCTAAATCCCAGTGGGAGAGACTGTGAAATAATGCTTAATAATATGTCTTGGGAAGTGATGATTTGTATAAATTATTAACTCGAGTAAAACGCTAAGTTGAGTTGAAAAATAGAGCTTAATATTAAATTTAAATAGTAGTTCAGTTAGTCTAAGACTACGGTTTACGATTGGAGATTATAGGTTAAAAACTGTACTATTATACTAAGATTACAGGGAAGTTTATCCAGCTTTCCTTTAGGCCCGAAAGGATTAGTCCAATCCAAATAATTGAAAACCCTCCAATAACAAAAAAAAAGAAAAAAAGAAAAAAAATTTGAGCCCAATATCACATTAACCATTTTATGAAGGGGAAAGGTTCCTCCGCATTTATGGTGAAAGCTTTGGACGGAAACATCTTATCATCCATCCAAACTGTTCATACATGGAACTTTTATAATCTCCATGTCATTCCCATCGAATGGAATAAACCACTAGATCGAGATTTTATTTCTTTTAATGTAAAGTTGAGTTGTTATACTAGTAAGTTGTAGATCAAGGTGTTAGAGCCGTGAGATCGACCTTTCTTATATACCCAAATCTATCAAGAGTGGATCTTTCAATCCCACTCCCACCCATGTCAAATGATCCGAAAAGTTTGCGTGTTCATTCAACTACACATGACACCTATTGGTAAAATAAAAACAAGTTATATATCTATATGGGTTTATTAAGAGGACATACTTATCAATAATGCAGCTAGCTCCCTCACACTCACCATCCCATGAGATGGAAAAGTTTTGTTTCCAATGCTCAAAAGCAATGCTCTTGCCTTTCAATGATTGTGTGTGGGTGGTGTTAAAAAAATAGATCATTGTTCTTTCTCTTTTACACGAGATTAACTCAAGTTTAGTAGGTGATGAAATGGCAAGAACAAGAAATCAAGGTTTTTTTCATCCTAAGAAGGAATCTTTCATGTTGCACAAATGTGTCCTTACTATTTTTAATGCATAACATACAATGCTTGCATTTACCAAAAAAAAAAAAAAATACATACAATGCTTGCATCATGTTGAATTGTTTGACATATTTAGGCCCGATCATGATTCCTCTTATATTTTACAAGTGACACTTAGCTAGGTGAGCTATACGGGGTCATCTCGCTCATCTCATTGACTAGTCTCAAATATATGCATAGATTAGTGATTCACTTGCATTACAATAAGATTTTAGTCACTAAAGATATTCTTAAAATATTACTAGATGATAACTGTGACAGTGTGACCCATTCATTATAATTCTTTTGTCACATCCTCTACATGTGGATGAGATGCATCAACTTAAAAGCCAGAGTAAAAGATGATGGTTAGCATCAAAATGACAGCCGGTCAAAATAACTGGGTCAACCAATTGCAAAGTTTACTTTGAGTGAAATGTACCTGAATGCCAATTATGTTAATTTGAACTTTTTGCTCCATTACTTCTACCATCCACGTGCAATGTAGTGAGATGATCATGGCTATTTACATGGTTGTTCTTACAAGCAATGAAAGTAGGGTACAGATTAGACGGTCAGGATTGTTCTTTGATGCAAACAGTCAATGTTTTCAAAATTGAGAAAATGTAGCTGCTGGGAGTATCTGGCAGCGCAGCAAAGGCCAGTTGGGGCGCAGGTCACGGACTCGTCGCTCTAGTAGGAGCCGTGCAACAAACCCATCTGATATTTACCTGTGGGCGGTTTTGCATAGTATCATGAATTCTGGACAGAGGACTGCTCATATGTGGGGCCCATCATCAGGAGAGATCTGTGGCATTAATTCAGTGGGCCCATGTGAGATGGCTGTCTTTTAGAGGAAAGTTAGTCCCCCAAAAAGTTATTTCACTTTCATTGATAGCAACAGGTATACGGTTGTGGTGACATTATAATCTGTGGTGGGACACACAAAATTTGATCCCACATGTACAAGGGGTTGCTCATCTCACCCTCACCCAGATGACAAAGGTTCCATCTTTGGGCATGCTGCCCTTATCCACTTATGTGGTTTTTTTTTTTTTTTCCCTGCGGGTGAGCTCCTTTTTTTCCATGTGGATTTTATTTTTTACGTGTACGGGACCCTCTTTTCACTTGTGTATGAGCCCCCTTTTCCACTTGTGTGGACTTTTTTCTTACGCACTTTCTACTTGTGTGGGCTCTCTCTCTTCTTGTGTACATGGGTGTTATCATAGGTCCCAACTCCCTTGTTTGGGTTAAGAAGAATAAATAAGAAGAAAAGACTGGAAAATGAGGATGCTTAAGAAGAAGTAGAGTTGAAAACTTGCTTAGGCTTAATTGGATCAACTCAAATCAGTCATAATATGAGTAGTATGTGGGTTTGGACAGAGCTGAGTTGACTAACTGAATTGACTCGGTATTTACTATCTTATGGGTTTGTGTAACTGCCTTTCTGAGGAAATATCGCACGAAAATGAGATTTTTTGCACAAAGAAGATTTTATTCATTATTTGGTGTGAATGTTTTTGTAAAAATACATCAAAGTTAGTGTAATTATATGAAAAAGTGTTACGGTCCTAAGTTGTTATAAGATTTAATTTGACGCGTTCTGTCAGTCATTGGGCTTTTGGCTTATTGGTTAAGTCCACAACATTTGGTATCATAGACAAATGTTAAGTCTATAATTTTTTACGTCTCGTGTACAAATCGCGAAAATAGCTACCTAAAGTAGAGTGAGAGCCTTCTCTAAAAATAGAGAAAATGACTATATATTACCATAGTGAGAACCACCCGGTAGAAAATGGCTCGCGGAAAGGGCTTTTGACGTATTAGTTAAGTCAAAAA
Source organism: Umbellularia californica (assembly GCA_028538565.1). NCBI lineage: Eukaryota > Viridiplantae > Streptophyta > Magnoliopsida > Laurales > Lauraceae > Umbellularia > Umbellularia californica. The sequence continues at coordinate 20,139,616 of JAPQWN010000007.1, forward strand.
ACATTTCAAATGGGAGGAGAAATAAGAAAAAGAATAAAAAATTCCTCCTCCGGGAGATGTGGCATGAACCATGAATGATATGAGGGATCCTTTTTCATATTTATTTTTACATGGGCAAAGCTCACATAACTCAAGTCGGTTTGATAGAAAAATGATGAATAACAATTGGGTTGTCTAACGTTTTGGCCAATCCAAAACATTTACTTTACAACTCGGATAGGATGTAAATAATATACATCTTCTTTTATGATGTAAGTATGTGTTTGATGTTTTTGACCCAACACCACTAATTTTCGGGTGGTGCTCGATAAAATCACACAAATACATATTGGGTAAATTTCGGTCGGATTTCTAACACAAGACATGGAGAGCAAACTTATGGATCATGCCACTCCATCAACTCCCATGTAGGTAAATAATATACATTTTGCTAGTAAGAGAACAGTTTTCTTCTTTAATATCCCCCCCTTTGAAACCCATCAACTCTTACCAATTTCATTCAATGCAAATGAATGGACCATAAGCATCCACAAAAATATCAACTTGAATTGCTATTTCGGGCATTCTTCCCCATTACTGAAAGAACAATTTAAGTGTAATTTATATTTATGAAAGTATCTCACCTTGACCTTTTCATGACATGTGAGTCAATGAATTTTATTAGAAAAACAAGAACCTCTTTGTACACAAAAGAATCTCAAAAGTAGTTCCCACCTAATCAAATTTAAATTGCAAGCAACCCACACTGGCAGTGGGCAAAACCTGAGTCTATCCCAAACAGAGTCCATCATCTTAATGGTTATATATAAAACATATGATTAGAATGTAATTCGCTTCTTTCAATTTGTGCAATTTAACCATGTTAAAACATATGATGAATTGAATAGTAAGATCATCATCATGCTCATAATTGAGTGGTGTTGCCAAAGAATCGATCCACATGTCAAAGGCAAGACTCTAAAGTGAAGAAAATGAAAAGTTACTGTAGGTTGACCCCACCCCCATGTGCCCATTCTCTCTCGCAACAAGGGAGATATGTCTAATGAGACTTTTAGATTTAGAAAAAGAGGACCCACTCTCTACTCTAGCATAGAAAATCCGAATGCTAATGCCTGTACAGGCACGTACGAACCTTCCATATGTGGATCTAGGGTTAGTACTATTGGTAATCAAAGATGGTCCACAACTTTGAATGATCACAACCAATCACACGTGTAAGCAAACATGTGGCAGAGGTGCCTGAGAAAAATCAGGATTTTAAAACTTTAGCCACAAGTCCAGTTGACTCAAACAAGTCGTACTAGGCTCGGTCAGCTAAGTCTCTCTTTGGGCCTATAATCTCTATAAAATTAAAGAAAAATAAAAGATTATGTTCTATGAATCAAGTAATATTTTCCATTTATTATTAATAATTTTAAGTAGCAATATGCAACTACATTTATATTATCACAGTCAATTAATTGTGTCTTCAATCTTTAAAGGCGCCAGCTTTCCTAAGCCCAAGCTTAGGATAAGATAAGTTCAAATGTGTGGTCGGGTTCACTTGGGGACCCGCATGGGAATGGAGATGGTGGGATCTCAAGGACTCCCTGTGATTCTCCTCTTTATAAAAAAATCAGCACCAACTGTTATTTCTATCATTTTCATATGGGTCTAAAAGTTTAAAGGTCAATAGTCTATCATCGACTATGTATCGATCCAACAGCCCATTAAATTCGAATTTGACTGAAAGTTCGTAGACATGTGTAATTTAGGAGGGTCATGTGTTTGGTACATTTGAATGAACCAAAGATAGACCCCACAAACATGAACTTACGAAATTTTCTCCTAAGCTTGAGCTTAGGAGAGCCTTGCTCATCTTTAAATGCTTTGCATTTTTAAAGACAGGATTTTAATCTTGAATAATCAATCGAAATAACCATTTTAAGAGCCTTCCAGAGCTCCTTACAACCGGAAATGGAAAAAATGAAGTGGCTTTGGTATGAAGAAGAATGAGAATCAAATTAATGAAGACTTGTAGGTCACTTGAATTGGCACCTGCTTTTTAAGATGCATATGAGTTGGATTTAGAGTGGAATCATGGTGGATCTAGACCTCTGAAGACAGATATGGAGGGATCCTGATCCAAATCTAAGTTCAACAAAGAACTCATTTGCTATAAATATTTGAATCCAATTCGTTGTAAAAAAACTCAATCCAATTTCAAATTTAGATCTAAAATAAGATGTGAAGTATACTCTCGTGCTCCTGTGCTATGCTCTCTCATGGATCCATTTCAATTTCACGTATAGCATGTGAAATTATTGGGTAGGCTCCTCCGCCTATGGAGACAATTAGCATAGGAGAAATTTTTCCCATTTGTATAATAGCATAGAACAGCTTCCAAATTAAATTAATAAATATACAAATAGAGCTATTAAATGATATATGACTAAAGATAAGTAAACTCTCGTATGAATATATGAATTAAGCTACGTATTCCTTGACAATACGCTAATAATTGAGTGGTGTTGGCACCATGTCCTTACAATTTTAAATTTAAAGTATCACTCTGGACGAATAGTCCGGGTGGGGGATGTAAACCCACCCTTGAAACCACATTTAAGATGTGGATGCAATTGTCTTGGATTTGGATCCTCCAACACACAAAGATGTGGATGGGTTCCGAATCTTCGATCCTTTCACGCATGTGCCCTCATGTTTGAATGACTATTATGTATAGAGCACCAATGTTAGGTAAGCGGGTCCCTATCAAATGAGAGTTTTTTTGTAAATTCCACCTGTGGACCAACCTGTTCTTATCTCGTTTTCGGTCTCTTCTTAGGATGATTTGTACCATGGGCCCACCATGTTTCACACGTTCGGTATGCTGTCAAGTCTCCTCCACCGACCTTTCAACATTTCCATTTTAGCCTTGGAAATGATTAATTTTGTGAAACAATTCTCAACTGCATCAAGATACATGGGCCTCTCTCAGTCTCTCAGAATAGAATAGTGGCATGGGACATCATCAATGGGTCCCTTAGCAAGAAAGAATGGCTTATCAATCAGATATATATCACTAACATATAGGGGAAATTTACCTTTCAAGACAACAAAAAAATTCACCTTTCACAGTAAAAAAAAAAATACATTTGTGAGAAATTCACATCTATTAGCTCATCATGTAAAGAGGGTTTGATAGAAAATACTTTATTGGTTTTTATCGAGCTCTTTAAATAAGTCTTAAAATACATAGAAATTCAATTACATGAAATAAACGCACATATAATGAGTACCAATGATGTAGGGCCAGAAAGCTTTGTGTTTAAAAGGCAGGCCGTTGGTTGATGATTGCCTTCAAAATCCGATACTTTCTTGGATGCAGATAATGTTGAGGACGTGGTTTACTTGGAATGCTCCATCACATGCACAGAGTGTGGCCTGTAATTAATATGATTCATATAATTTATATCTTGATTTATCAGAACCAATGAAATTCAATAATTATACATCATGCAAACTTATTATAATAAGGTCCAACCAGAGGCGGAACCAGGATCCAAGCTGGGGGGGCGGGGGGCATTGTGGAAAAAAAAAAATCTTGGGGGGGACCATGTGTGAAAAAAAATTCTTAGGGGGGACCATGTGTGAAAATTGCTTTAAATTAACAAAAAAAAAAAAAAAAAATGAAGGGCCTTAATGTAACTTAAGGCCTTATTGTAACTTAGGGGCCCTTGCCAGCACCCCTCCTAGTTCCACCTCTAAATCCAACTGTGTACACCTCACCATATTAGGGTGAGCATTGATTTTAGAGAGCTGATATGTGTGAGTGGATTGGATTGATCATAAGTGGCCCACATATAAAATCAACAAAATAGGTTGTTGCTAGTAAAAGGGGTTAGGAAGGGAGGATTTTCTCTAATAGACAGACTGCATGTGTGGTTGAGCTCTATGGGGCCCACTTTTGATCAACAACTGTTTTTATAGTTTCATTCCCCTATAATCCACAATCATGCTGAATTTTATAGTCAGTGAACCTTTACTCGCTGTTAGATTAAATCTAAAACAAATAGATGAATAAATAAACCTACGGTTAATGCCCTTTAAACTTTTACGCTGTATAATCAATGGCTAGGATAATTTGATGGGTTGGATTTTTGCACGGACTTATCCAACAACACAAAAAATCAATCCATTCAAAATTGAAATGCATCAAAGTAGGTCCCACGAGCTAGACCGCATACACACACCATGCAGTATGCTTGTAGGTGAAATTCTTCCAAACATTAATTTTAATAATAATTTTGAAGATAATGCAATAATTTTTATAAGCAGTTGCATAACAACTAGACAAATGACATTTCTTAACCCAAAAGAAAAGGAAAAAAAAAAAAAAGCAACCCCTTTCTGTTCCAATATTCTCTCAACATATGTTTAATTTTGACAGAGCTATTCAAGTAGATGTTCTATCTTTTATTGTTATGAAATTCATTATTCTTGATTTTGAGTACTGTTCTACCTTTTCTTGTTATGTCATTTAAATACTCCTTATTTTGACATTTCCTCTTTGGCCAAAATGAGAAGCCAATGCCAAGGTGTTCATCTTCAGCTATTTCGATGTACTTGTCCTTGTCCATGTCCTTTATATTCTTATAAACATGTGTTTTGAAGTATAGATTCAACAAGAAAAGCTGTTTTCTTCCTCCTTTCATTGGGCTTCATGACATTTTTTAGATCAACCAACTTCTTGGGTCATTATCATCATATTTTTCTTATAAACCTTGATGTTGAAATTCGATTGCTATATTGATATATCGTTTATGATGAACCAATGAATCCAATAGTAGATGAGGAAACAAATTTTTTGTGTTTTGGGTAAAAGACGAGAAACAGTTGATATGATCAATTGGTAAGTGGAATTAGAATAGATTTCTAAGAAGATGACATGCCACAAAAAATGACAGATAATAAGATAAAAGGGTCGAGTGGTCAGGACCAATGCCGAGGTGTTCATCTTCAGCCACAAAAAATGACTAGTTGACTTGCAAAGTCACCATTGTTAGATGGGGTGAATTTGGTGGTGGTTTTAATCCAAGTCAAGCTCATAGCAGGTTAACCTCAAGGGGTTGGCCGAGTGGTCAGAACTACGGTTCCTTTCTCTTTCGAAGCTAGAGGTCTTGGTAGCGACCCCCGGTTCCACATTCTTTAGGAATCGAAGGTTGAGTCCACTAGTGCTACCACCTTGAGGCCACATGGGCGTTTACCTGGCTTCCCTCTGGCCTCGGAGGGATTAGTCCAGCCCAAAGGGTTGGGAACCGTCCGATAGCAAAAAAGAAAAGTTCATATCAGGTTTGGGTTTGGGTCGCTCCAACCCACCTTGTCCCAATTCCCACTAGTTTACATAATATATGTGGGACATTGATGTGCATCCATCCCTCACTATAGGGCGATGGACACTTACATGGCTTTCCCTCTTTACACATGAATATTCTTTTTCTGCATATGATCATATATGGCTTTTTCTCTCTTGTACATGAATATTTTCAATTATGTAAGTGTCTCTCACCCTATGGTGAGGGATGGTTACACATGAATATTCTCCCTTAATAAATATGTTTGTTTGCATGGAGCATTTGAATTTAATGGTCTATTTATTTCATAGAATTTCTAACAGGGATTGACAGGAGTTTGTGATATTAGAAGCTCATAAATAAGATGTCATGGATTGTCTCCTTGGCAATTGAAAGTCTAAAATTTGAAGTTTCACCACCTAAAGTCTTAAACAGCCTTAGAAACCCAGAATTTCAATTTCCGTGGCTTTTGCAAATCCTCCACCCAAGGAAAGGAAAAGAACTTATGGTAAAATGGGACCCAACGAAGTATTATTAAAGATGTAAGGGGTGAAGGGTATAAGGTGGGAAGAGAACGTATGACATCGACTTTCCTATTATATGATTACTAGAATGATGATTAGGTATTTATTTCTCATCCCCCTCTAATTCATTCTCATGAGTGAAGAGATTATTTGATTGCTATTAATGAAATCTTACTTTTGTTTCTTACTTTTCGCTACTTGTAGGAATACAATTCTAAAAGCTTCCAGCTGTTTTTTTTTTTTTTTAATATTTGTAGGGATTTACCCTTGATTAGAAGGAGCCCTTCCACATATTTTCAATGGCACAAGGTTGAAACCACGCTAAATGTGGGGTTTGGAAAGTAGCTTTCAACTAGTAATTGATGCACCTCGATTATAATCTCACTAGCTGTGTCAGTTTCCCAAGCACAAAGATTCCAACAATTCAATTCCATGAAACAATCGGGCAATTAGAAAATTATGATATGTGAAATTTGCACAACGTGGTAGACTATAGGTATTTGCAAAAATAACAATAATGGGGTTTTCAGGTTTTTCAATGACATGCCCAATCTGTTTCCATTCAAACAAGTAGCAAAAACGAGTGAGCTTCACCCAAGGGGGAGTATTTGCTTTAATGTTTTAGTAGGAATAGTTAGCTAAAGAAATTTAATATGATACTAGAGTCAACCGATCGTAAATTTGAAGTGGAATATTGAGGAGTGGGCTCCACCCGAGGAAGAGTATTAAAAACTATTTATAGTACTTCTCATCTAATGCCTCAGATTCTAGTAGGAATGGTTAGCTAATAATACTTAATAACCCACATATAGACTTTAATTATCTTTGATAGAACTAGTGACAACAACCATTGATCTATTTTATAGATACTTGGTAGAACTTGTAACGACATCCATGGATCTATTTTTATAGATACTTGGATGAATCCCTTCCTTTACATAATTCACACACAAACAATTACTATGAGCAACAACTTCAAATTGATAGAAATTGTCCAATTTAAGTGATGGTATGCCTTTTCAGTATCTAGAATCTATTTCTGAGTTCATGGTGAGAGATGCTTGGTCAATGAAGCAGATTTCCCATTTTTCTATTTTATTTTAAAACTTATTTTGTGTAATGAGCCATGCTTCGCAAAATTCTGTTTCCATGGGAGAGGAGTCTTGCATATCTACACCCTCATAAGAAATCAAGATATTCTAAAATCACGGAAATTCAATTCATTTTTTTTTTTACTTTATCAAAAGGAAGACACGCCACGCTAAATAACGTAACGATGTGCTGCACGAAAAATTAGAACTATTTTTCTCTCTTTGGTAGAATCCTCTCGTTGCACAGAAGCACCCCAACTTGTTTTTACAATGAGAGCATCTCGTGCGTTGTAGGTTTTTACTTTTACAGTAGAGAGGAATCTTCATTACTTACCCCTCATTGGAAATCAAAATCTTTTCTTTCAAGAAGAACCTGTTGAATTCTTTTCATCATTCACAAGAAAAATATGTCGCACCACGTAACAAAACAATTACTAATATGAAAAATAAGAATAATTTTCCTTCCCATCACAAAAGCCTCTAGTTGCACGAATGCACCCATACATATAATCTTTTTAACCAATTAGTGTCTACCACTTTCATTTTTGTCATTTTCCTTCAGAGTGAATATGAACAAGCCAACCTTATTAACCAAATATTTTTGGGAGCCCTCACATTGAATTGCAAGAGGCACATGATAATTGTTTTCTCCACTTTAACTCTAAACCCTAAGCTCTAACTTCTTCATCTTATTAAAATAATAATAATAACATGGTAATTTATGAGGTTCATTGCATCTATCCCATAATTAAACAGGGAAGTCATGGTTAGCCATCTACAATAAAATTATATTGAATGACATTGCTGGTTGTCTAATCTAAAAGCCACTTGTTCAAAATATAAATCCTTTGTTCACATAACCATATTTTAAGTACCATAGATCTAAACAAAGGGAATATCTCAAAATGATCATAAAATAATCCCTCCTTTATTGGAATATAAATCTACGGGAAATGGGAAATGAGTACCCCCTCTATCACCATAGTAATTCAAATCCTAGAAAAGTCAAGACCTCATGTATTTTCTACCTAATATCCTTCACCTCTAGCCTCTTTAATAAATATTAATATTTGTCAGAGCCCATTTAACTATGAATTCCTGTGTATTTAATTCCGAGCAAAATGAGCCCTATATAAAGAGCCAATTTTATTTGGAGTCCATTGACAACTCCACAGGAGAAGGACAAAACCATAATTTTTTTTTTTTGGAAGGTAAGAATAGGTTTTATTAATAAGAGAAAAACCATAATTACTTGCTAATAAGATGGAAATCTCTAAAATTCCATCAATTCCTATGAAACTCTTAAAGCTGCCTTATAAAAGAAATTCTTGTTCACCATTGAAATTCATGACAAGAACACTAATCATGGTAACTTTATTGAGACATTCTCTCTCCCAAACTTTTCAATTTATTTCCATCAACGGTGATCTTCTTTCTCAAAATCATCATTTCCCCCCACCAAAGGAGGTGTTAGACTTCCACAATAGTCATTATACTAGACTGACATGATATTTTATTTTCCAGATTAGAATCACTTCTAAGTAATTATATATCATCTATGTCAATCTGAAGTACATCAGTCAACCAAATTTCATCAGCACCCAAGTTCTTATGGGCATCAGAATATAAAAAGATATAAAATCAAAAGTTATATAACAAAAGATCAATGTCATTTTCTATCTTTTGTTGCTCACTTTCTCTTTAGGTTTTTGATGCAATAAACACCAGTTATTGCTGATATGGCCAAAGACGGTCGGTGGGGAGAGATAAGGACTTTGCTAAAGAGAAATATTCATAAAAGGCCATTCTGTGGATAAGGCTATTTTTTATTTTTCTTAAAAGGATTAGAATATTGTTGGTTAGTTGAATAAATCAAATCATCACTTTAAATTAGACTCATCCCTAATCTGGGTACAGCACAAATTGCACTCCCTCGGGCCCCACTATATACAATTCCATCGGTCTTAACACCTAATTAAAAAGATTCCAAGAACGGTTCCTTACCCAAGTGGTAAGGAGTGATGGTTCTCACTAGCTATCTAGGATTCAAACCTTGGGTATGCCCCCGCCCCCTCTTCCTACGTGTGCAAGATTTCGTCCCACTTGTGTACATGCTACTTTCTGACTTGAGTGGGCCGCCTTCCCGCATGTATGGGCTCTCTTTTGAGCCCCAGCCCCTTGGATAGAGTACAAAAATAAATAAAAAAAAAGATTTCGGATCCCTGTCACAGTTTATTAGTTATTACACAAGAGCTAGGTAACACATGCTGGAAACTCCATCTTGGAGCTCACATGGAGATAATTTGAGCCGTTCATGATGAATCTCCTCCCCTCTGGCAACATATCTTCACGTTTTATATAATAGGAGTGTGTTCCACCATAAAATTGAACACATGATTGAGAATGTGAGTAGGCACTGATGTGGCATTACTGTTGTTGTGAAGTTAATCACGTCTCCATAATGTGCTCAATCAGACGGTGAGACTTAGTCTTATTGAACTGAGACTGGAGGGTACATCTATGGAGTGGATTCATCTTTAACGGTCTGGATTATCTCTACGCGGGTATCATGATGGAGATCTTATAATGTGTCATTCGGTTGCGGTGTAATAACTGCAATAGGGATCTATACTCAACTTTTAGATCCATGGATGGAATCAACTACCCATCCAAGCATACCATGGTCAGGGTGGGTACCAATTGATTCCAATTTCCTTACAAATTCTTATAACTGGGTCATACTTCTCATTACCATGTGATCTTAGATTCCTAGTCTTACCATAGGAAGATTATTGAGAGAAGCTTTTCCTTCTATCGTTAATTTTGTTTGGGGTTCTGGCTTCTGAAGAACAGAAGCAGGGGGCCAAGCACAAGCGATTGCAAGTTCCCAAATAAAAGTTGAATTGATCTCCATATTTGCCATTTTGCACCCATTTAATTTGATGGATGTGTTGATATGAGATTATTATTTCCTAAGTAAAAGAATAATGATCTTGCAAGATTGATCACATGGTGGTTAAATGAGGTGAGTCATATTGATACATGTAGGGTCCACTTTCGAAAGGTTTAGACCTTTAGCAAGCTTGAGCTCTCCAAAATTAACTATTGAATTTAACAAAAATATATAGTCAGCACTTAGCACTACCATAGTCAATTTACTTGAAATGTACCACATATTCCAATACATCCGAGAATGATTGAGTTGATGGTTTAGACATGTGTATGTGACCTTTATTGTATGAAAACTTTTATTTTATTAAGAAAAATAATTACGATATAATTTAATTGTTTTTTTTTTTTTGGTGTGGGTATGTGTGTGTGTTTTTTCAAACTAAAAAGTTATTTTTATAGTGAATATGGACGCATCTTGTAAATGATACATAAAAACCAGACCTCACGTGGGCATCTTCATTTGATCGTTTTGGTGTGGGGTTTTAATGGGATGTAAGTTGGGCCAAGCATAAACTAGGGGTGTAACAGTTCGGTTCACCGTTTATTTTGAAAAATCGTTAACCGAATCATGAATCTTGGTTTTCGGTTTTTAAAAATCGTAATTGTAATCGTATTCGAAAAAACTATTAAAAGTCGAACTGCGGTTAATCATACTAGACGGATCGGTTACGGTTCATTATCAATTAAAAAAATGTGTTGCTGTTACTGATAAGTTAGGGTTTCATTTTGTAAAGGCTTCACTTAAGTAATGTCATTATATACATATTTCATTTAGGCCCTTTATTTTTATTAGTATAACGGTACGGTTAACTGAACCATATTTTATGGTTCGGTTATGGTTATGTTAATAACCGTGAGTCAAAACTGAAAATTGTAATTGAAACCTGAAGCACTGTTTTCCGATTTTAATAACCGTAACCGTAATCGAACCGTGAAACACGGTTATTAACCATTAGTTTAGGCGGTTAAACGGTTTTTCGATCTTCTTTTACACCCCTAGAATAAACTTGGGTGACTTGACCCAACTAAGGGTGAAATCTAGAATGGGCTCATTTAGGTCAGTGTTAGCCTGGGACTAGATTAGGGTGGACTCTGCAAATGTAAGGGCGACAAAGCATCACATGGTGTCATGAATTATCCAACACACCAAATTCTTATAAAAAATTTTAATTAAAGAAATAGGCCTTTGAAGGTACTAAAAATGATCCAATAGTAAAAATGGACTGAACATGTGAATAACAAACCATTTTAATTCGGTTATATTTACGAACCAGAGCCGAAAAGAAAAAAAAAAAGGAAGAAGAAACAGCAACTTGAACATTGAATTACTAGATCAACTCTAGGTGGGATCGAAAGATCGAAGCTAAACCATTTAGTAGTGTCCACAATTTAAAAGCATGAATTTACAAGTAATTTTTTTTGAAAGAATCAAACCTTTTCACCATGGATGAGCATTTGTGTTATCTTTTAAATGTAACTTGATTAAAAGAACTATATATAATTAATTGTAATAATTCATCAGTAGCACAGAAACTCAAAACCTGATTATATGCTTATATAATATAAATTATCAGTGGAGAAAATCTTTGGGTAAATTAGCGATACATCCCTGATTACTGGGCTATAAAGTCTCCACTACAGAGCATAGTTGTTTAATGCCTAAGGTCCCTTGTGCATGGGATTATTTTGGGCGGTGGTCCCTTGCGTGACATGTCATACTTTGTTATGACTGATCTACCATTCCAACTGTTTGTATAGTTGTCATGCAATCTTCTCCTTGTTTATAGCTCCAGCTCATCGTCGTCTTCTTCTTCTTCTTCTTGTTCTGACGTTGCTACAAAGTATAGATAAACACAAAAAGACAGATAAATTCATATAAATACAGAGATAACTTTATTTTAAAGTCAGATAACTTCATGCCAAAATTAGATAATATATACAAAAACTCAGATAAAATAACAGCAAACTCAGAAAAACAGCAAATTTATCTGAGTTTTCTAAAACTTATCTTAACCTCTCAGAAAACTCAGACAAATTTATCTGAGTTTTGAACAACCTCTCTGAGTTGTAAACAAATTTATCTGAGTCTAGACCTAAGCAAATTTGTCTGGTCAGATAAATTAACAGCAAACTCAGAGAAATATCAAATTTATCTGAGTTTTCTGAAAACTTATCTTAACGTCTTGCAAAACTCAGACAAATTTATCTGAGTTTTGAAGAACTTCTTTGAGTTGCGAATAAATTTATCTGAGTCTGGAATAACACAAATTTGACTGAGCAGATAAAATAACAGCAAACTCAGAATTTATCTGAGTTTTCTGAAACTTATCTTAACCTCTCAGAAAACTCAGACAAATTTATCTGAGTTTTGAAGAACCTCTCTTTGTTGCGAACAAATTTATCTGAGTCTGGACCAACACAAAATTGACTGAGCAGATAAAATAACAGCAAACTCAGAATTTATCTGAGTTTTCTGAAACTTATCTTAACTTCTCAGAAAACTTAGACAAATTTATTTGAGTTTTGAAGAACCTCTCTTTGTTGCGAAAAAATTTATCTGAGTCTGGACCAAAGCAAATTTATCTGGGCAGATAAATTAACAGCAAACTCAGAGAAATATCAAATTTATCTGAGTTTTCTGAAAACTTATCTTAACATCTTGCAAAGCTCAGATAAATTTATCTGAGTTTTGGAGAACTTCTTTAAGTTGCAAACAAATTTATCTGAGTCTGGACCGAGTTTGAAAGAAATAAACTGATTTGAAGCCCTTTTTTATTTGATAGATTTGAAAGTGAGATAAAATAGTTTAAAACTGAGAAAATCCTATATGTTTCTTGATTGACTTTGTTCTTACTTTGGTTGTACTATCGATTGCTTTTTCCTTTGGCTTGAGGTAAGTGAGGAAGAAGTAGAGGATGAGCGTTTTTACCGACATATATGCCGACGTGTACAGGGAGGGGTATTTTAGTCTTTGTTGCTGCGTCATTTTCATGGAGGACCGCTGCCATTACGAAAAGATGTTCAGGACCTTAGGCTTTAAAATCAAATGATGCGGGACCTATGGCCAAAATCTCCAAAATCTTTACATGATTGCACAACCCTCTTTTCTTTTTTTAGAATTCTTGCTGCATTGGATGATTGGTATATTATAACTTGTGAGACAAATCTGTACATGCTCAGTGTATCATGTGGTTCAAAGGGGCTAAACATTTTACCATGAGTTTAGGACTAAAAAATAATTATTACCACTTCCGGGACTTCTACGTAATAATAGCTAAATGACAGGGGCTACACTATAAATTTCTACAAAAAAATCCCTGTGAAGAGAGTACACTGTACTGATTACAATGGCCCAGATCTATACACGTGGCGGAAAGCAAGAGGCCAATTGGTCAACGTCAACTGGTCCATGTGGGCCCAATCCTTCAGGTTCAGCATGATTTTAGTGGGATACACATGGCAGCCTTCTTTTTTTCTCTTTATGGACACACTCCAAAGGAACCCATCAAGTAAAACATGAACTGCCCTTTCTCATCTTTGATGGTGGGCCCCACTCAATAACCAGTACGGCCCTCATAAGTGGTCCCTGGTTGGTTTCAATTCTGATCCAACAATTGTACCTAATTAAATTTTGAATCACAAGAAATCCTGATCCTTGAAGCCCTTGAAATTGCGGCCTATTAATTAGTGGTCAGGATCATTTTCATCTTACTGATGTTTTCGGGGATGTAAACGGGCCGGTTCAGGTTCGGGTCTATCATGGACCTTGAACCGGAACCGTTAATAATAAGATGGAATTGGGTCTGGAACCAGAATCGGAACCAAAACCCATTTTCTCATCTTGAAATCGGAATCATTAATGAGAAGATGACACCAGAACCGAAACTAGATCCATATATAGGATGTAGGGTTGTAAACGGGTCGGTTCCGGGCGGGTCCATGGTGGAATTGGAACCGAAACCGAAACCGTGGAGAAGGTGTAACCGGATCCCGACCCAGAACCGTTTCGAAACATGCTTTTGGGCTCTAAAACAGGAACTAGAACCATATATGGGATAAGTCCGGATTCGGGTGCAGATCTAAGTAGAGAATGATATTAAAAAATCTGATTTTTAGGAGAAATTTTCAAAAATTGAGGAAATATGTTGAGTTACGGGTCCGAATTAAGGTGGAACTGGACCCGGACCCATTTACTTATCGGAGTCTAAATAAGGATCCAGACCCAGTATTTAACGGGTCGGAATCTTCGGATAATTAGAGAATCGGGTACCCATTTACATCCCTAATGGGATGGGTCGGAGTATAGAATGATTTGAAAAAAAAAAAAAAAAGCTTTTAGGAGGAGTTTTCGAAAATTGAGGTAATATGTAGGGTCCGATCCATCTGCGGGTTAAAACTAAGGTAGAACCAGACTCGGATCCGTTTACCTATCCAGACTTAAATAAGGAACCAAACCCCATTATTAATGAGTTGGAGCCCCAACTAATCAGAGAATCTTAAACCTATTTACATGATGTAATGTGAATGTGATGTTGTTGTGCGCTGAATATATGTGTATGGATTCCTTGACTCATTGGCATTCACATACACGTGGGGCCCACAGGGGGGTGTTAGTTTATGAAAAACCTTGGGCGTTTTGGAGCCAGACTTCTTCAGAGTTCACCTTCCTTTTGGAATCCCTTGGAGCCACGTGAAAGGGAACCAGGAATATGCTTTCCAATTGGGGTCCTGGATCCGTGAACCTCTGATTCTGATACTATGCTTGCCATACACGTGGAATAGCAGTTTTCGATGCATCTTCTAGTCACTGTTATTGGATACCCAAGTTCCATCAGCCCTGGTGTTGCCCAGTTGTTACTTGTTGGCTACCACCTTCCTTGCCTAGAGATAAAAACAAAGTGAAAAATCAACTCAGTCAGAAGGCTGTAGCCATAAGTGATCAAGATGGTAAGAATAATGGGACACAACTTGATATTTGACCCTAATCTGAGTTCTTTAATTGCATCCCTTGTAAAGCTTCATAACAGGTAGGGATATAAATGGGTATCCGATCTCCAATTATCTGGAGGTTTCGATCGTTAAAAATCGGGTCTGAGTCCTTATTTAGGCTCTGATCAGTATATGGGTTCGGGTCTAGTTCCACCTTAATTCGGACCCGTGGACTCAAGACCTGACACATTACCTCGATTTTAGAAAATATATGCTAAAAACTATGTTTTTTTAATATCATTCTCTACGTAAACCCAGACCTCGATTCAGACCCATCCTATATATGGTTCCGGTTCTGGAGCCAAGAAACTGGTTCCGGCTTCGGATCCGGTTCCACCTTCTCCTTACAACCCGGGGTCTACCATGGACCCAGACCGGAGACGTGTTTACAACCCTAATAATAGGCCTTTAAATTCAATAGTCTTTACACCAAGGTTACATGCCAATCTAATTATTATTATTATTATTATTTGCTATCGGAGGGTTCCAACCCTTTGGGTTGGACTAATTCCTCCGGGCCCAAAGAGAAGCCGGGTAAACTCCCCCGTAGTCCCAGTGTGGTAGTGCGGTTTCTAACCTACAACCTCCGTATTACATGTCGGTCTAATTACTTGAAACTCCCATTGCCTATAGTGAGTTTTTTTTTTTTTTTTCCTGCAAGGATAAATTAAAATAAAAAAGAAAAGTAATCTACAAAGAGACCCTCGAAAAGGGGAGGGCAACGGAGAGGAGAAACAGAAAAACAAAACTTAAACAGAGAAACCAACGAGACCAGAAGAGGGAAAGGGGGAGGAGCCAAGACCAATGGAAAAGCCAGGAAGCAAGCCAGAGCCGTGCAGAGGGCACTTAGGAGCTGGTGTCAATTTGCAGGGAAGCGAAGAGAGCACTGAGGTGAGGAATGTAGAAAGGCTTCGAAATCTGCTTAGAGAGGAGGAAATTGCTTCCGTGATCAAGGCTTGAGTGGAAGGGAAGGAGGGTCTGCGATCCTCAAAGAGAGCTTCGTTTCTGGCTTTCCACGAGTAGATGAGCACTGAGATGAAGATGGTAACTATAGTTCGTTAAGACAGAATAACAAGACAATTGAAGCAATGGTAACTTCACCAATTTTCATTAATGTGTAGATCATGTAACTTCATTCAATTCCTGAAGTTCGAAATGAGCCCATAGGATAACAGTGCAGGGACCCCTATTTCATTGATGATCCAATGCCCATGACCCAAAAGAACAAACATGTAATAAAATATGGACGTGGCCTGCACTCAACCTAACCCAACATCCAACTGATGCAATCCCGGTGATTAGGTTGCATTGCCATTTGTAGGCATGCAACCTTATAGGGTCAGGCTTAGGTCCATGGTGACCCATACTATTTTTTTTTTCTTTAATTACATTTTTAGTGCTGGGTCTTATGGATAATTAGGTAAATGGTGCCATCAGGAAAGTTAGGTAGTAGGGGTAACCTTTGCACTTGTGATGACAAAAGGATGGGCATATATAACAAGATTACATACTTCATAGATGCTGACATTTCATTTCATTTCATTAACATCTTCTACTTCTGATTTACTGCTTAATTATTCTATTTCTTTTAACCACTTCTTTACTTAATTTAATAAGTTTAAATTACTATTAGCACCAGTCTTAATATATATTTATTTCAACTGATTTCAAAGTCAACCATTCAAAAAAAAAAAAAAAAAAAACTGTTTTCAAAGTCTTGAATAGAGTTCAAGTGATTGGTCCAGTTTCACACGCATGAAAATGGAACTATGTTCCAATCCCATAGGAATTTAAGTCTAAGCCACGAAGTTATTTGAGATCCTAATCCGATCCTTCCATGTCTTGCAAACATAGGATACAAATAAAAATTTATAGGTTGAATTCAGCTATTAAGGCCTCTTTAAATGTCTGGGTCTGCTAGTGCGAATTTAAATATTTGATTTCGTATTGATGTGGACTTGGATTCAGTACATAGAACCCATGTGAGATCTTGATCCTGCCTCTCGACATTTTATTTGGATCTTGGCAGAGTAGGGAGGGACCCAAATAGTTTAAATCCAACCCATCCACCTCTGGTAATCAGGCTATAGTTGACTTTTTTTATTTTTTTTTATTTTTTTTTTATTTTTGTGTAAATAGGACTATAGTTTGACTTGGTCATGGTAGTGAGAAAAGTTTATTATAATATATTAAGCTAGGAGGTTTTGGCTTCAATCTTGATCGTCGGTTATAATTTTAACGCATGGTTATGTAATTGCTCATGCAACTACCCACCTATTTTTTCCATCAAACCACTCATATTTTAGTTGTTCCTACGTAACTTTACCCTTTTTGCTCTAATTTCTCTATTTGTATTTTATTCAACTTGTCCTGTGGAAAGAGGTAATTTTTTTTAATATGTGATTATTTATTTTTGCAGAGGGAGATACCGTGCCGAGTACGGATTATTGGACTAGTTATTAATTATAGATAGGTAAAACTATCATTATATTTGTGTAATAAAGATTGTGACAATTATATTGATGTATTAAACTTATTGTATTAATTTGATATATTAAACTTACTGTGTTAATGTAATGATGTTTATTTCAGAATATCTTATGTGGATATGATTAGGATAAATTCAATTTATCGCCACAAATAAATCTAGAGGGATATAATCACGTGCATTTCTTGTCAAGGTATGGACAATTATGACTCAGGATACATATTTATGCATCCCAATCAGTAAAATTTATAAGTTCATGGGGGAATTATCGCATTGGAACCCCTCTCTCTCTCTCTCTCTCTCTCTCTCTCTAAATTATTCTCTCTCTGCGACTTGGTGGAGAAAGCATTTAAGAGGATTTCTTTGATTTTTCACTTCAAACATAATCAATCTGATGGTGGTCTCAACTGTTGGAGCGTGGGGCATGATAGGCCCCACACGATTTGCCTACATAGCCTCAATGGCTCTTTTGTGATAGATAAGCACCAAATTAGTGCCTTTAATCTCGCACATGTTTTGACATAATCCGGAGAGCTCTTTTCCCAGCATTGATGGTGAAATCCGACCTCATTCAAGCACTATTTAAGTGGGCCAGATCTATAAGAAAATATATAAAGATTCACACTAGAAAGGGTCACATAAGATGCCATCTCACCAGCAATTACCAGCCCCACGCCATACTCGATCTCCGGCTGGTACACATCCAAGTCTTTCACCAACTCTGGTTGAAGTAAAATTTTTCACAATAACAATGCATTAAGAGATCGTGATTTCAAGCGGTTACAGTATCACAGTTGGGCCCCGCCAACAAATTTAAAGGGAAGGCCGCACAGGATTTTTTGAGGCCTCAGATGATTCAAATTGGAGTTCCTGTGGTTGGACTTATCAAATAACTTTTTATTATGACCATAAGCACCACATACAGGGATTCCACAACACTTTAATTGTTTTAGGGCTTCTTTCTCGCTGTACTTTTTGAAATCTCTCTTTTGCCATAGAGACAAAAAGAAAAGCAAAAAAGAAGAGACAGGAGTGGAGCACTAAGTCGCATGCGACCTAATGATACAATCAACCCATGACTAGTGTTCAGATCCTGCATCCCAGTTCATAAAAGCTTCAAAAGGTATGGTATAGATATTGCAGGAAGGAAATATCTGATATTTTTTTCACTAACCTAATAGATCGAACAGTGATAATAAATTGTATTAAGCTCATATTTAACTCATTCTCTGACACATGCAGCACATTAAACTCTTCTTCTTTGATACATGCGATGCACATGGAAAAACAGATGATGGGGTCAGAAACATGACTAGGCTTGGAAGGTCATGTCAGCCAGTCAGGCCAAGTACATGGTTAGGTTCACTAGATTTGTTCAACTCGCCTGATTTGAAACAAGCTCCATTCAAGTTTCTTCTCGCTCAGGTTTATACATGTATCATTTGGTAACCCATCATAAGAATGTATCATTTGGTGTGGATCACGTCCCATTTATAAAGAAAGAGATATCTGAAAATAGATTTCAGGGGACCTCTTTGTCCTATTCACCACCTCGCATGAAACAAGAAGTGGCTCTGGTCTAGGGATGGCAAAGAGTTAGCCGGGTTGAGCACTGTCTGGTCTAGGGATGGCAAAGAGTTAGCCGGGTTGAGCACTGTGGGTAACACTTATAGGATCAACCCCAGCTTCATCCATTTTTTTTTTTTTTTTTTTGTTATAGGTAAATAAGAATATATTCATTACAAGAGAAGAAAAACAACGAAGGGTAGAGGAAAGCACGTCAAATAACACCAAATTAGCCCCCAGATAAGATAACAAAAGTCCTTTCCCGACCTAATCTTGTCTATCAAAGTAGCAAACTTTAGGAAGCATATGTACCCGTGCATTCAAGATCTTTCTAATATAATCAAAGTTCACAAAATAAAATAAAGAACCCATGTAATGTCCAAAATGATTGTATTTATGGACCAGTCATGATCTCCCTTCAAAGCTTGCACCATCTCTTTAGCGTCCATCAAAATATGAGCCTCGTCAAAACCATTTCTCTTTGCCTTTTCCAACGCGCCTAAAATTGCCCTCGCTTTAGCCTCTTTTGAAGTGGTGACTTTCGGCCCTTGGATAGCACATCATCCACAATATTACCATTTAACATCATAACATATCCAAAGGTGGAGTTCCCCTCCTTAGCCTAATAAGCTGCGTCCGAGAAGATCGCTAGATCTTCTTTGTAAGAAATCACTCTAAAGACCTCAACAATTTTCTCATCTCTTCGTAAGAGATTATCACTACAATGGCTTTTGAAAATTTAAGTATCTTATGTGCTAATCCAATGATCTTTAAGGGATTTAATAATTGGCCTCTATGGAGGAAGTCATTTCTAGCTTTCCAAATGGTCCACCACATGGAAAGAACCCACATTTTTGAGTGGTCATCTCCAAGAGGAAGATTCAGGTGGCCTTGTTCACATGTGTTCTTCCGCCATCCCACTAGCTCCATAGGGCATAGAGAGCTAGGCTGAAGGCCCCATTGCGATCTAAACAAACTCGTCCTATCATAATCACAAAGCATGAGAGCATGTCAAACCGAATCCTCTTCTTTTCCACAAATAAGACATTTATCATCCACTTAATTAATCTTTAATTTAATAATAGCTCTTACCAGGATAACATTTCTAAGACATTTTCAAGCAAACAATAGAACCCTTTCGGAAAGAGGGAGTCTCCAAAGAGCTTTCCAATTAACAAGCGGATTGGGTTCAACTTCATTTCAATAGTAGATTAATCCATAAGCTGATTTTGTAGTAAGTTGACCGCTCTCCCAGAAGGACCAAACCCTTTCATCCTTACCTTCGAATTTAGGGATATAAATTTTACTAATATCCTCAACATCAATAGGATTGGTGAACTAGTCATCCTTTTGATTGGTGAACGTACATCAATAGGATTGGTTCCGCATATCAGCTTCATCCATTTGTTAATCTGGTTGCCAAACCCAAACCCAATTTGGAAACCTTTTATTGACAGTCGGGTTTTAGTTGGGTTGGTGGGTTATAGTGCACAACTAGTTGGGTTGGGTCGTTGACGGCTCAGATGACTAACCCATTATTGATTGCATCAGATATATATATGCCAAAGCAACTTATGACCTAAATAAAACATAATAAGAAGCAGAAGGGATCAACCCAAAACCCTGAATTACTTGGCTTGGTTTGGATTGGATTGGTGGGTGGGTGGAGAATCCACCACTGGTCTGAGCAAAGCAATCACGAGAGAATAAGTGTAGAGTTGGCTATGGCCCCCATTTGATTTGAGGCCCAGCTTGTTCAATATCAGGCCCAACATTTAGGCATGGATGTAGGCTGAAAGTTTGAAAGTTAAAACCCGGCCCAGTATTTGCGATCTTGAGTGATGTCCAATTGTGGTTCATCTGTACGGTTGAGTTGTTTTTCCACTTGCTGGTTCCACATATCAGCACCATTGCTAGGATGGCTTATGGTCTGTTTGGGAATTTCACTAGTAGAGTGGAGTGAAGTAAAGCCTCCAAATGTAAGCGCTGAGTGAGGTGTAAGTACTGAAGCTTGCCCAAACCCAGCTCATTTGGTTACCAGGCTAAATGTTAAGGCCAAATGTAGCCCTCATGAAAGTTAGGGGCTGCCCCAGTTCTCTTGCAAAACTTTATGTTCCTTAGGGGGGATTTGGATGTTGAAAAGACAGAGAAAACTAAGAGAAAATTTGTTACACTACATATTAGATTGTGGATGGTTGTCTCCACCTTCTCTTTTCCATCCTTCTCTATTGTCTTATGATAACCAAAGATGGAACATACGGTGCTTGGCTAGAAAAAGGGTTCCAGTTTGAGCTTGGCTAGAGAGTTTCATGAGCCAAACTCAAACAGAACAGGGCCTTGATTGATCTTGGTTCATGAGTTAACCGAGCCGAACTCAAACTAGACCCAAATTGAGCTTAACTCGAGTAGCCTGTAATAAGCTAGCTCAGGTTGTTTATATCCAATTCATGTGGTCCAAACCTGTCCTGCTAATTGACCCACCTAAACAAATGTGAACTCGAGCCATCGAGCATAAGTTACATAGGTCAGTTACAGATGAAGAGAACCTGGCCTGAAGTTAAACAGTGAGATGGTTAGGGCCTTAAATTGATTAGCAGTGAGTTTCATGAGACAGCTAAATCCCGGAACCCAAATGGGGCATTGCAAAAGTTGCCATGATAGGAAATGTAGTATCTCAGTACCAACTTAATGATTAGTTGGTGGGCTTGGTCTAATGGGGTTTGCCATGTCGATGTCAGTTGGGTACCTGATCTATTTGATAAACTGGGTCGGATACAGGTTGGGCATCAAAATATAGATCCCTCAGCCAAACCTGTTTACCACCCACGTGTAGGTGGTTGGCCTTCTTTTTTTCACTTTATACTTTCATTTTTCTCTTTTGGTAACACAACCATGGGCCTAGGACCAAGAGAGAGCTTGCACATATATACGAGAAGACAGCCCGCACAAGTGGGATGAAGACTCGCACAAGTGGAAAAAGGTGGTGTACCCAAAGTTCAAACTCTCACTTGGCTGCCACTTACCAGTGTGGTAAGTGGCCTTTCTCATAAGTGGAGTATAAATAAAGTTAAAGATAATCATATTCACAGAATAATTAAAGCTGATGTCTGAAGATATAAACCAGTATATTGATGAAGATTATATTGATGAAGATAGTAAATAGGCACAGCTCAGTATGATCATGATCCAACAAACCATGTCCAGCCTACTATTAAGTCGTCTTCGATTAGATTGCATGTGGCATGGGTGTAAAAATTAGGGCTATCAAAAGGGCCGGACAAGGTAAGCCCTTTCCCTGCCCTAACATATGCGAGTTACGCCTAGGTCAAGCAAAAGCCCTTGATGTCCTCGGTGGCCCTAAATTTATAGGTCCTTATTTTACCCTTTAGGACCTTTCCCATGTTGCATTTGATGAACATTATTGAGCCTCAACTCAAAGGGAATTTTTGGGAATGGTGCCTTGCCCCAGTGGGAAAGTGTGATGGTTCTCCCGTAGCTTCGCCGGGTTTGAACCCAGGTAGGCCACCTTCTTTTACCCAAGGGCTCATTCCATCATCTGAGGGCCCCTTTTCTCAAATGATTCAGTCCAAAATGATCAAATTGTGCAAGTTGTACGACTATCACAGTGAGAACGATAACAGGATTGGTTTGGATCAATAGCACATGGAAAGCAAAAAGGAGCTACGGCTAGCATAGCTTTCTTGGAAAAGGCTAGCTTGTCACTTAGAAGAAATGAATCTAGAATGTACTGATTTTTTTTTAATAAAGTGAAGGTTAAGCTCCAATTACTGTAAATTAGAAGTAAATCCTAAATTTCCAAAGATAAGGCTTCAATTACATTTTCCTTCCAAGTTCCAAAACATCACAAGCAATCATCTGTGACCATGGGAATTAATTCTATTTCCAAGACTGTGGAAGAGTGAGGATCTTTTAATCTTCATTTTTGGTATATTCTCAGCATCCCCAATCTATTATGTGGTATTGGACCTGCATATTCAACTCATTTAGATTATTGAATCAGGGGCTCAAATGATCTACACTTACATATAATTTAATGGTTCAAGAAATTGCACATGTTTAGATAGTGATGACTGATGGCAGAAAGTCTATTTTGGGTAAAATGGAAGAAATATATTTCATTTGTGGGCTTTACCAAACAGGGCGGATCAACACTATTTCAGCTTTGGATAATGATGGGTTGGGCGGACTTTTCAAAAACAGGCTGTACCCCACCCTTAGGCTTTATAACAAGAAAATAACCATCATTTTTGTGGGCTTTACCAAACAGGGAAGGCTGGGTCAGCCCCCTCATCAAAGGGCCATAGCCCTAGTAATAACATGTATAGTTGAATACCTTTAAATTTTAAGAAATGTATTTCCAAAAGTGGCTAAAACTGAAGAAACAAAGATGAGAGTCCACCAATAGCCATAAAAAAAAGTTCATCTTGATGAATTAAGGGGAGATTTAGGGGTGAACTGGGCTTTCTATTTGGGCTACTAGCACAGGCTTGGGTGCTCGCAGTTTAATTGAACCAGAATATATATCACACATATCCCAGCTCATTCAATATCCAGCCAACGGTGGGCTTCCTCTGGGCTAGGCCCTGAGAAGCCCAGCTCATGTGGAAAGGCCACGATACTTTCTTGTGGGTGTCCCTACTAAACTAATTCCATGCATGCGTGCTGACATGGCATCCACATGGGTGCTGAAGGGTTGGCATGATTTGATGCTTCACCTCACTTCACCTTAATTCACGTCCCTCCAAACGCACCCTAAAGACCTAAGCTCTTGAATGCAAACATGACTTCACGTACAGAGGAATTATTAGATTAACCAACATTTTCAGCACCACTTTCAAGTTAGCGTGAGCAGGGCCTTGGCTTTAACCAATCCAACCCATTCACACATGGACTACCCTTTAATTGATACTGATCCTAATTTAAAATAGTTCAAGACATTAGTCAACAGTTAATTTGTATGGTGTGTAGCAATTAAACTTTGACAACTTAAAACAAAGCGTTCGGATCATTTGATATGCATGATAATTTGTATTTCCTCGTGTTTGTCCAAATCTTTACTTGCTGTGTCTCATATGACTGTCATGCATCCAAGTGGACCTCATTGAAATAGGGATTTTTTGGGTGTTCTTTATCACCCCTATTTTATACACACACAAATATATTATTGAGTGGGCTCCACCAGAGCGGGAATATTGAAAAGTATTTCCGCTGGCTCTATTAAAGCCTCGAGGTTTTGGTAGGAACGGTTAGCTAAAGAAATTTAAGATATATAAAATAATGATTAGATTTTAGCTAAAATCTCCAATCAAATTATTTATTTTCTAACTGAGACAATTGTCAAGTGGTTCTTCTCTAACTGAGACAATTTTACCTGAATCAGGAATATGTGTTTAGAGTTTAATTAGTATTGTGAAATGGTTGTGAAAGATCAATTGATGGGGCACTTAGCCACTTGCTAATAGTTATTGTAGATGGGGCATTCCTGAAAATCATAGATTGTGCTGTTCTACAGTTCTGATTGGTCTTTTTCCCCCTTGGACGTGCACCTTCACTTATGAGTTTTTCTATGGTTTTGATAGTTGAGACTTGAGATTGTTTGATATGTTAAGTTCCTCTCCTGTTGGTTGTTTACTATGGGGCGCACCGGGTGATTGGATTCCGATGTGCCATTGTACCATGTTTCCCATTCTTAGGTGGCACATGGGATAAGTAAGCCTGTTCGGTAGGTAGAATTTCAATTCCCATTTAAAGGTGCATGAACATGCCATCAACATTTACTCTTGTGGACAACGAACAGCAAGCCAGCTACTTGTATCACTCTGTAAAATGAGAGTAATTTAGGAAAAAAAGAAAACGAGGAAAGGAAGTTAATGCAGAGTTGTGAAAGGAGTTTTAATTTCCTGCATAAGGAAGAAAGATAAAGGCGAAATGGCCTATAAAAGGAGTTTTTTTTTCCTTCTTTAAAGAGAGATAATGTGAGATGTTATAGATAAGGTAAGATGGGTTTTTTTATAAATGAATAATAGAGAGATTGATTCAAAGGGACATTACTAGAAAACTTCCATTAATTAAGATAACCACAACTGAGGACCCCAAATTCTAATAATATCAGCCAAATAAAACTCTCTCTAGACCCTGTGTTTCACTCAATTGACATGGTTTGTTATTTATTTATTTATTTTTTGAAAGGTAATTGATATGGATCGCAGTACCTTTTGATTGCTAACTCTTGGATAACATCTGTAATATATTTTTCTTTTTCCTCTTTATTGATTATTTGTCATTCAACCCGTGTATGGGGCTTAGGTATTTATTGCTACCAATTAATCTGAACTACTTCATTTTCATATTGAGAAGGCTGATTTGATTTGCAGCTTACAGTGACTAGACTTCATTTGCTCTAAACAGAGCTGGTCAAGTTGGAATTTTTTGTTTTAAATTCATCCCAAGGTTGTTTGTTCAGGTCCAGGTCCCCCAAACATTGAATTTTTTTAAGATTGCTGAACAATTGGAGGTGGCATGAGTGAACTACTATGAATTTAAAATGCAGACTGAGAAAAGTATAAAACAATACGTAACAAGATCGTTTCAATGAAGAACTCATCATTTTAGATTAGTTAGATTCACCGAAACTAATTGAGCCTCAAACATGTTTAATCACTTGATGCAATTTTGTTTGTTATATTTGTTGCAAGTTTTACTTCAGTAGCAACACCCATTAGTTTGTTAACACTAGCATTGAAGGTCATATGTTTTTGTGTTGTTCATAGTAGGAGAGGAGAAATGATGTACACCCTATAAAGTTGAAAGGCCCACTTTGATGCCAAATTGATATAGGCTTCTAAAAGTTGAAAGGGCTCACATTACCAAATTGATGCAGGGCTTAGAAAGTGGAAAGTAAGTTGAAAGTGCTGCAATTCTAGGAAAAATGAATAGAAGGCCTCCAATATAATTTATGGTAGGTTTGTTCTTTTACCCCACTGAAATCTACCACATGAAACAAAATGTTAGAGAATACCAGTTATTAACTTGACAAGAAGTCAAGAGCAATGATCACTTTTATACCATTATGTGTAGATGAACAGTGATACTTTTTTTTTTTTACTGAGGAGAAGTTATTGTACCATCAAGATGTTCATGTTTCTGAAGCAATTTGGCAAGGAGAGATACATCCAATCATTTACTTTATATTTAAATGTAACGTTATATTTATTTTTATCTCTTGAATCACTTCATACTACATGAGTTTGCAATAGTAAATTTATTTTGTAACTAACATCTATAGGAACCACCGAACTTAAGAATAATTCAAACCACAAATGACAAAAATAGTTGGCATCTAACATGCCAATAAGAAAATTATGTGCGCATGTGTGGCTTGGAGCACTTGTCAAGCATTGAACAAATGACAATAGATCATGCGTTGATAAGAGCATTGGTAGAAAGATGGAGGCTGGAAACAAATACCTTCTATCTTCCATGTGGGGAGGCCACCGTGACCTTAGAAGATGTAGCATACATATACGGCTTCCCCGTAGATGGACCAGCAGTGATAGGAAGAACACTACATAGTACTAAGCAAACAACGGAGATATGCATGGATCTTCTAGGCATGGAGCCGGTGCCTAAACGAGATAGCATCGGCACGAGGATAAACTTTTCTTGGATAAAAGAGAACTTCAAAGAAAACAAAAGGAAGAAAAAACATCATGAAGTTGAAGAGAAGTGCAACACAAGAGCTTATTTATTTTGCCTAGGAGGTCAAATAGTTGGCAACTCATGCGGTACTTCCGTGCCTGCTTGGTTGCTTGGTTTATTTAGAGAATTTAAGAGGTATGCATGGGGCCCTGCATGCCTTGTGAACCTATATAGGATGTTAGGTAAGGAATCAATGCTTTTGAAGTTTGATGAAGAAAGGAAAGATGGAGAGGGGGAAAAAAGTAAAAAAACAAAAAAGCAACGGATCCATTAGATACCTTGACTGGCCCACTGCAATTGTTGCAGGTAACACCCATATTTGTTTACTTGGTTACATTGAATATGAACTTTTTTCTATTGACTTGATATTCATATAATGTTTCCCAGGCAGATTTGGGCATATTCCAGAATGAAAATTTTGCGGCCTATCGATGACTATATAGATGTATTATTGGATTTCGACTTTCCGCTATATAAGCTGTGGGAGAAAAGAATAAAAAAGCATAGGTCTCCAATGAACACCAAGGATCGTTGGGAGAAAATTGACAATATGAAAATAGAAGAAGTGAGTGTAATTTGATTTCTTTTTAATATGAATTTTTATGATCGATATCTGATTTGTGAGTATTAAATATGTAATAAAAATCTATGGTGTAGTTTATATGGATGCTGTATGAAGATATGATTAATAAACCAGTTGAGGTAGTTCCTAAAGAAGATAGATAGTTATTCACATCTAATATAATTCTAATCTTCTATTGGATCGTCGAATGTCACAACGCCGAACGGGTAATGAAGCAGTTTGGCTTTAGATAGTTGCTCCCCGTTATTCTTCACTTGCCATTTGAAAGAGTTGATAGAGTGAGGAAAGCTACTTATGATTATAGCAGATCGTTGAAAGAACTCATTGCCATTTAGGATGAGAGGCACAAGCTGTTGCTAGTGAGTAAAGAACTTGATGATTCACTTATCCACAATGAATTTTATATGAAATGGTATTCAGCCGTGACAAGATTGCGAATCTCAAGGCCTCCAAAGAAAGAAGGTGGTGAAGACCAAGTCTACTCAGTTTTTTATTGGATATAGGACATCTCCTTGGTCTTTATCCTCTAAAAATCCGAAGTCCATGCCAAGCCAAAAGAATCAAAGCATCATATGTTCTCATCTGAAGGACGATGGCGAAGTCCATATATGACTTGCGACCGTCGATCTGAACGAGTCCTCGCAATCTCCTGAGAAGTCAGAATTCCTTTTCTTATTTTTCTATTGTATTTTGTATTTTTTCTAAAGAGAAAAAAAAAATCACAATTATTGTCTTTCATTATTGATGAGATTTGTACACCGCCTTTCATGACAAACATCACCTCTCACGGCAAACATCGCCTTTTACGTCAAAACCGCCTTTCACGGCATGAAAAGAAAAATCACTTTTACGGCATTCAAAAACCTTGTCTCTTTTCTTAAATATATGTGCAATGGAAAGTTAGAAAAAAGTTGATTTCCTTTTCTACCTGTGAAAGTGGATCTTTGGATCACCATTTCTAAATTCCAAGTAAAATAGAAAATCTGGCATACCTGTACAAAAATGTTGATGCTTGCTTTTTTTTTTTCCTTTCCCTCCGCCGGCCTCTCGAAAGCCCCGGGATGGAAGAGAGAGAGGAAAAAAAAAGCCGGATCCATCATAGTACGGATTAATTATTTTGATACACGTTATTTCTACAGATTCATCGGTTGAATGAGTCTTTTAGTGCTTACAACTGGGAAGAGCCAATGGGATGGAGAAGGCGAATTGTTGAGAACGTCTCTTTACAAGAGAATTCACATGATTGCGGATTTTTTGTAATGTCATCCGTAAAACATGTCCTCCTCAATCTAAAGTTTGAATTCACTCAGCATGACATGATGTATTACCGATGCAAATTAGTGATTAACCAGTACAACAGACAATTAGAACTATACAAGAAAATGGATCAACAATCAACATGACGGGGGATGATGGATCTTCACTATGTGGCCAATCTGAAAAGACTTGTGTTGTGACATCTGATTTGACTGTTCTCCCATTGGGTTGTTTAATTCTCTTTGTAATTTGAACCTTTTTTGTCACTATTGGCCTATGTATTTCGGATGGTTGAGATGTTAAAACTGAAAGCCACTATTGGTTTCATTTTGGTCTTATGTTGGAATGCTTCTAATCTAATGTGAATGGTGATAGTTATTTGTGAAACTGTAGTGGTATAGTTAGTTCATCTTGAAACTTGACAATGACTGCTGGAAATGATGCCAAAGAGGTTGTCCATCCAAGTGGGCCCATAGAGTTCAGGGGATAAAACTCTCTAAGCAATATGTATGATTTTCACATGGTTTCATTGATATCAACATATTTATTTGTTGATGTCAACATACTTTTAGTTGACATCAACGAGCACTGTGTTTTTTTTTTTTTCTAAACTTATATATGTGCTATCAGTACATTTTTATTGATATCAACATATTTATTTGTTGATTTCGACATATTTTTAGTTGACATCAACGAACATTGTGTTTTATTCCCGAACTTATATATGTGCTATCAATATGCTTTCATATATCAACATATTTATTTGTTGATGTCAACATACTTTTAGTTGACATCAACGAATACTGTGTTTTATTTCTGAACATATATATGTGCTATCAGTATGTGTTCATTGATATTAACATATTTATTTGTTAATGTCCACATACATTTAATTGACATCAATGAACACTGTGTTTTATTTCTAAACTTATATATGTGCTATCAGTACGTTTTCATTGATATCAACATATTTATTTATTAATGTCGCCATATTTTTAGTTGACATTAACAAACATTGTGTTTTATTTCAGAACTTATATATGTGCTATCAGTATGCTTTCATTCATATCAACATATTTATTTGTTGATGTCAACTTACTTTTAGTTGACATCAACTAATACTATGTTTTATTTCTGAACATATATATGTGTTATTAGTATGTTTTCATTGATATTAACATATGCATTTGTTGACGTCGACATACTTTTAGTCGACATCAACGAATGTATTATTTTATTTCTGAACTATCAGTCCGTTTTCATTGATATCTACGGATTATTTGTTGATGTCGACAAACGTTTAGTTGACATCAACAAATACTGTGTCTTATTTCTGAACTATATATGTGCTATCAGTGCGCTTTCATTGATATCAATATATTTATTTGTTGATGTCGACAAATGTTTAGTCGACATCAAAGAAAACTGTGACACATTCTGAACCTCCTTGTTAAAAAGATATCCATGCAGTGATCCATTAATACAAAATACATCAATGATCATGAAAGAACATTATCCAACAATTCTATCCACCCCATTATAAAAGATAAACATTGATCTGCTATTAAATAAAAGAGGTAGATCCACCAACACCCTTTACAAAAAATCATAAGACATCGTTCCTCTTATTACAAATGTAGGCACCAAATACAAAAGTGCAGCAAATAGATGGTTAGACTACTTCAAAAGACATGTTCCACATTTACAAAAAGAAGTGTTACAAATGCCAGAACCACATATAGTTTCATTTTCCATTAAAATACATGGTTCCACCTTTACAAAAAAAGTACTTGCTTAGACCACTTCAAAAGACATAGCTCCATGGTTTCGCCATCATGGATCAACTTCCCATTAGTGAATTCCGACATTTTTGTCAGTTATGATCCCTATTTTTACAAATAAAGCACGTTACTTGTCTTCTTTGCCGATTAACTTCTTCCGTGCGAATTCTATTCTTCTTTGGACGTCCAGGTTGCCTGGTAGCAAGTGGAGGTTTGACCACCTCGTTACTAATGTGCTCCCATTGGTGTATATCGCGGGTTGGATGTATTACATGACCATAAGTCATTCTATATGTATCACATATGTACCAATCCTCACAAAAATCATATGGATCCAAACCTCTGGTTTTCATAACTGACAAGGCATGCTCACACGAAATTCCAATCATTGCCCACATCTGACTCGTACAACTGTTTCTATCTAGGTGAACAACATCAATGAACTCCCAAGACTGAATATGAAATTCATTGGGACCTGCTTGTGGACAATTCAAACGTCGGGATCCTTCTGTAGATTCGCTTAGAATGGTTTATGCCCAAGGAGTTCGGCGTGTCTTCGGCTGCATTGACGTAGTCCTCCGAAGATGGGAAAAATCCATTAACTTTCCACGAATCCCATCGACTTGTTTTGATATTGGAAGCTCTCTATTGTGCTTCATTAGATTGTTTAAACATTTTGCAATGTTTTGAGTTAACATATCGTACCGCCTACCCTCCACAAAAGCATTGGACCAATGTTGTCTTCCGATTGCATGAATGTAGTTATAAGCATCTAGGTTTACAGCCTTTATATCATTCATATAAGCCTCATATTCACATGGCTTGTAAGATTTTGCAACAAGCCAAAATTTCTTAACAATGCCATCATCTTTGAATCTCGAACGTATATTCTCCGCGATATGACGACAGCAATAACAATGTTGAGCATTTGGAAATACTTCTTCCACTGCTGGAAAAAGGCCTTTCTGACGATCAAACACAATTGTTAGATATCAAGACTCACCAAGAGTTATTTGAAGATTTACAAAGAACCATAACCAGCTATCTCCTCGTTCGGCCTCAACTATGGCAAAGGTAAGTGGGAAAAGCTGATGTTTACCATAATAAGTAGCAGCCATCAGTATAACACTTGGATACTTACCTCGAAGATGTGCCCCATCTACAGCTATCACAGGCTTCAAGGAAGAACGAAAGGCTTCGATGCATACTCCAATTGCTCAAAATAATCTTCTAAAGGAGTTATCTTCATGCTTCAGCAACTCAATTCTTGATCCAGAATTCATCATTTGTAATTCAAGGCAATATCGAGGAAGGATTTGAAAAGACTCCTCGAATGAACCTCGTATTTCATTCATTGCAATCTCTCTTCCTAGATATTCCTTTCTATAACTTATCGTCATCCCGAACTCCATTTGAAAGTTAAACGTAATTTCATTTGGTGTGTACATATTATTAAATCGAAGCCTATTTTTGACAAAGTCTGCAATCAAAGACGCTTTCGCTTCCCCATCATTGGTTTTGAGCATGAATGAATTGGGTTATATGTCTGGACTTGAAATGGTGGACCTGAATCCACAATAGAAGCATGTATACGCCATGGACATATTGCATCGTGACACCGTGCAATAACTTTATAACTATTGGTCTTCAGATGCTTCAATACAAAATTCTTATACATTGCAATTTTCGCGAGGGTTCTCCTAAATGTATCACGATTTGGAAACATTCTCCCTTTCCACAACTCTTGCGCAGTACTCTCTACCAACTTATGTTTGAAATAGTCAACTGGCACTAGCGTAACTTCAATGTTAGGATCTTCACCAACGGCTGACGTTTCGGTGCGGATTCCCACATCTTCTTGCATTTTATCCCCTATGGTTGGATCATCAAAAGTAATCAAGTGAAAAGGAGAAGATGGCTTTAATGTCTTCCTCAAGATCAATAGTGGGATAAATGGTATCACAAGAATGGATTTGCTTCAAAATTATAAATGTCACGTCCAAGTGCTTTCGAAGAGCTTTTGTGAGAATCACTGCATCCAAATAATAACGATTAGTCCATTTTCATCTTTCAAGGAAGAAATCAAAATTCAATCTAGTGACCAAGATAATAACATACCATGTTGTGCTAACTGGACGACCTCTAGGATATCCAACACTTTTTTCCTTCAAATTATTGGTTCTTCGACCGAGTGCATTTTGAATGTTTTCAAACACATTCAAACCTGTCAACCTTGCATGTATATAAGGAAAAAGAAGTTAGAGTTCCATAGATAAATAAATAGTGCACAAAGTGATTAGGACACGGTGCAATACCTTAAATGTCCTTCACGTACACCTCTTGAACACTCGGTGTTTTTGCTCACATATAAATAAAGCCCATTTACATTATCCCGAGGCACTTTCAACATTGCATTTACATCAACATCGTTATCTACTTTAATCAATGTGAAGGCTTGACGGTTATTGTGAAGGTACTAAATTTCAATGGCTTCATCTTTTTCTACTCACTTCGTTGCTTGTAATGCACTCTGGAACAATGTAGAGTACTTTGTGAAATTGCTTAGATACATCATTTTTTGTTCACCTCCCATGTACACCGGATTGGTCGTATTCCAATCAAACTCTCTATTAAAGTGGAATACAATAAACGTCTCATCTTCTGACATCCTAAAGAAACCGAAAATAAATTAACATGAGATAAGAACAAGTAACATTTAGTAAATAAACCCCACTACACATGGTAACGAAACCTAGAGACCCCAAATTTTATATGATGTAATTCATTTTATCAAAATCATCAAAATGACAAATAAGAAGTGAACAAAGTGGGCCTGCATAACAATTCCGTACTTAGAATTTTTCAACATTCATCAGATTTTTAGAAACTTGCATAAGTTTCTCAGCATTCATTAGATTTTTAGAAACTTGCACAAGTTCTAGAAAAGAGTTGCAAAAGGAAGAAAAAAAAATCATTCGTCTCATATTCAACTTTCATTCAGCTTTCATAAGGATTAAGAAAACAAATGAAATAATAACAACATTGAAGTTTCAATTCCCTTCGAAACAACTTTTAGAGATAAATAAAAAATGTAGAAAACAGAAAATCCACGTAAAAACTCAGATGGTTGATACTTGATACAAAATGAAATGCAGAATTCAAATGAACCACATTCGCATTGACATTGATATCTTTATCAACTGGAAAGTAAGAAAATGAGGATGCCCTAACATGTCAAGGGTTTAGTCCAAATACATGTTCTAAAGCCTTCCCCTCTTCAAAAGGTTTACTTAGAAAAAAAAAAAAGCATAATGACTCATAGTGCTATAAGGTGGAATGCATGTTTACTTTGAGCATTGCAAGTGCCATGTAACAACTGTTGGAAGTAGGTGGACATCGTGGATATGTTTTCAAAACTTTTTGACCCACTTGACTCAGGGATCAGGTACCCATAAGGCCATAAACCATATACAGGATGCAATCCCTCAAACTCATCAATCATATGCAGCAGTAAATTCTATCTAAAGATAGAAATCAGCAACACCATGCAATCAAAATAATCCACAACAAATAGAGAAGTAGATTATACCTTTGGAGCCCGGTAGTGCTCTAATGGAGAAGAAGACAAATTATTTGAATAAGAACTCCTCTTGAAGCAAATTAGGATCTCTAAGACCTTGTTGTCTTCCACGCTATGACCCTCTATTAGATCTCTTTTCTCAAGAAGATTGGTGAAAACTTCAAGAGAAAACAACTAGAAGAGAACTAAAAGAGAGAGAGAGTTGTGCAACTCTTGCACAAAGGGGATCTTGGGCGTGGACTCCTTGTATATTTTTACGTCCAATGGGTGTGCTTCCCATATTTATAGCCTTTACGTAACCCCTATTACTAATTAAAATAGAAGTCCAACTTCTATTATAAATTAGTAACTTACTCCTTTCTAATTATTATAGAAGTCCCACTTCCACAACAATTAGTAACTTTACTATTACTACTATTAGAAGTCCTATTTCAAATAGAAACAGTAACTTTCTAATTCCTTTCTTTTAAAGTTCAAGTTGGATTAGTATCTTTCTAATAACTTGGGCTAGCATGAGGACCACTAGGGATTCCATAGAAAGTTGGCTCCAACTGGGACACCGCAACCCCACATCTCATGTGCAATCCGGGCCCATAGTTAATTGCAAATAACACCACTATATAAATGCAATTTCACTCTAGTCTTAGGAATAAATTACAAAGAAGACCATAAACTTCCCAATTACCACAAGTAGACCTCTCTAACAATATCCATGAATCAATTGGATAAAATCCGTCCATTCCAATCTTAGATCCACATCTTATTATCATTGAGCCCCAATTAATCACAGTGATCATCAGTACCATTCAATTAACTCTTAATCAAGATGAGTGCGCACTTACTAATGACAAATCCATTAATTGGCACAAGGGGATAGTATAGATAGATTTCATCTTGACTATTGGATGTTCCCACAGTCCTACTACCACATACCCAAGACACCGAGGTGTTGACCTACAGTTGGTCTCACTCATTGGTGACCCAAAGCAAATGAATAGATAGAAACTTGAGTTCATTAACGTCTCATGATTGAGAACCTATTGCTAGGGAACTATGAGAGCAGACCTTAAAATTGAGACAGTATTCCATTAGGTGCTTTTCATGATCCTTTAATAATCCAATGTACCAGCATCGTGATCAAGAATATTACATTCTGATGATCAAGACAAGTCACACTATCTTATAGTGATCAAAGTGCTGCAACCTTATCAGATAAGATGCCCAGTCTCATCACTGGTTGTGAAGATATTTAAGTATAAAATTTGTGACACATGTCTCCCGTAAGTGAATCTCATCTATACACATATATTACATCTAATATAATAATGGGACCCGGTTCAACTCATGAACCATTATGTCATATGTATTGGTCATGTGCATTAAGTAATAACAGACCATTCATCTCATGAAAGGAAAGTATGATTTTTTTGATAAATAAAGAAATTAATCAATTTATTATATCAACTGATGGATTGAGACTACACAAACTAAACTCATGAACCATTATGTCATATGTATTGGTCATGTGCATTAAGTAATAAAACACCATTCATTTCATGAAAGGAAAATATGATTTTATTGATAAATAAAGAAATCAATCAATTTATTATATCAACAGATGGATTGAGACTACACAAACTAATAGAATAAAGGGCACCCAAATTTGAAAAAAAATAAATATTGGCCCGTACCCGAAATTTCCAATCCGTGTCTTTTGGGCGGGGCCGCAGCCGCAGGACCCATTCGTCTTGACTATAATTCTTGGACAAGAACGTTGTCGTTAGATTTTGACGATGCTGATGAAATTCCTTCGAATTGGAACGGTAGCTTGGTTGTAAGTGGTGTCGTGGTAGGCCCCGCCAACGCCGACACGCCACGACACCCACGCACGCACGCGTGCATGCATGCATCTACTTTTCGTTCGTGAACACTTCATTTTAGTTTCTTCGTAAGCGCTTACGTCCAGGTCTACACGGACTGCATGGCGGCAGTGTGGGCCCCACCCAATCGAAAGGCTGAATATGGCCCACCATTCTGCTCCATGCACCGCAAGCGACACTCCGCGTTTGGCCAATGTCCCCAAGTGGCCGACCTCCGGAGAAACTTCTTTTCTAGCATTTAGGAATTTCCGCCCACAGAACGTCTTAATTCTTAAATAACTTTTGGAAATTCAAAAATTTCATTCTATTTATATTTTGATGAAATTCAGGAGCAACTAAGTTTTTTACTGTATATGGGATTTTAGAAATTCCCCAAACAATAATTTCTTGAATTCTAAAAAAGAAATGAGGCCCACGTGCTTGGGATTTACTTCTTGCATCGGCATTGCATTGTTTGAAAATGTCATGCGAAGGAGTATGGAGCACTCGAGCATACCACAATGGTGGAAGTAACGCAGGCGAAGCACACGGGCAAACGAATGGAGCACCCAAGGGATGATCCCTTAGCTGAATTTTCAGCTAAAAAACTAGGTTATTTGATGTTTTTTCTTGAAAATTTATGTATGATCTTCATTTTTAACAACTTATCCCATGAATCCTATATATTCATTTTCTTACATATTCTAATACAAACAAAAAGGCCGAGTATAAATTATCAAAGAGGCTTGTGCGTGAATCATGCGTGTGGTCAATCAGATTGTTAGCCAACCTACGGTTGGAAAAAGGGGTGGAACTAGGGGGACTACCAGGGGGCCATGGCCCCTCCTAAATTGCTAAAATCCCCTTTATATTAATTAAAATCTAAAGCCATTTTTGGAAATGACCCCTCCTAAGAAATTTTAATTTTTTCACAATGGTCCCTCCAATTTCTATATCCTGGTTCCGCCTCTGGTTGGAGACAAATTTTTTTATCCTTGCACGGTGGGAATCTGTAATTGAATTATTTAATATATAAGTTAGGCCCCTCTAATTGACTTGTTGGATGTCCATGATTTAAACAGAACCACAAATGTGATTGGTTTGATGGACAGCCCAATTCCTCTTCAAATATAATTTAGCCTGATGCAAATATAAAATGATCCCATGATTTTGATCGGTTTGGTTCTGAAGATGGACCTCACTCAATTGAACAGTCAAAACAAAGACTGTAATGGCTGGCAATATCAAAGATGGCCAATTTGCAAGGTCTGGTGAGACCTGTGAACTACTACTACTGTAAGTCTAATCCCCAGCCAATTTGAGTAGGGAAATCCAAGCCACATCAGCAAAATTGGTCAAACTTGGTGGGCTTTGAAAGGCTGTCTTGGCTTTATAGAGGCCTGTTTGAAGGGTTGCAGTTAGGGATGCATGTTTCTCCTATCGTTCGAGGTTCTGACCAGTTTAAAATCGGCTTTGAAACTTATTTTAGAGTTTGACTCATAAATAGGTCTTGTTCTGAAATCTACTGTAGATTCCAATTGATAAATGAGTCTAGTTATAGTCCATACAGGTCCCAAACCCATGCACCTGGGATCATCCGGTATACGAGTCAATAATATTCCAAGTTGTAACTCAAAATCAACTTTTATTTGATGTTTTTATATTTAATCCTGAAGGTAGTAGAAATGAAAAAAAAGTTAAAACCGGTTTGGGAACTAGATTCCAGTCTTCTAGTTGGAACTGGTTTCGGAATCAGCTCTAGGTCCTCCTATCGGAATCGGGCGTGAAACTAACCGAACAAGTTCTGTGCTGGAGTTTCTCTTTTTAATTTGAAAACGGGTTCGGGTCATCTAGGTGATGTGGCTAATAAGTTGTGGACCCCTGTTTCACAGAAAAAGGCAAAGCAATATTTGACACCAATTATATGCCTTTTCATGAAGATGTTGATCACTACTGACCAGCCAATAACCCTTTTGGATGTCCCAATCCAACCATCATCTACGGTTAGATTGAATCAAGATTCACATTTGTAAAATTGGAAAACTTTGAGGTCCTCAAGTCAAGATTACAGTGATTCGATTAAAATAAATTTGGTCATCTGCCTTTCACCCCCTATCTATTTTTCATCACATTATTGTTACTGGTTGTAGGAAAATGTCAGGGTTTTAATTTGTTCAAATTTGGGATTTTCTTAGGATATTATTGATAAAATGTTGTAGACAATAAACTCTTTTTAAAAGAATTAAAAGTAACAAAACAATACTAAAATATAATCATTATCATTGTTAAACAATTTTTTCATATTAGAAGTACTTCACCTTGTTGGGGCCTCAACTTTGCACCTGAAATTAGGAGTGAACTGGCCTTTCCTGAAAATGGCTCTGAACCTTGAAAAGCCTGAACACTAACCCTAATCCACTCAATCCTTTATCTTTAATTTTACAGTTGTGCTACATGTCCCGAGTTCGGTCCCGAATTTGGGACCGAACATAACATCTCATGCTTTTTCTCTCTCTCTCTCTCCCCCCCAAAAGTCAAATGCCCTCATCCCTCACAGCTGTACACGTGGTGATTCGGTCCCGAATTCGGGACGTTTAGACTTTTTGTTAATTTTAAACTAAGGGTACATGTCCTTATCAAAAGATAGCACCTGTAAACTGATTATAAATAGAAAAATTAAAAAGAGCTTATTATACTAAATCTTATGTAAGTATCTGAAAATGCAGACTGATTAGCATAACATTACAGAAATAAAACTATAAAAAGAAATAATGGATATAGGAGAACCAGATTTATCAGAAATTAAATCCTCGTCACTTTTATTAAGGACCCTTGACATTAGTGATTTTCCATTGATTTTACATTCCTTAAAGTCAAATTGAAGTAGATGTTGATTAGATTGATGGGTTTGTTTCATTTTCTTCCCAGGAATGTTGATGAAGGATTTATAATCAAGGAGGATGTAGGCAGCTCCTCAAATGAATGTATTTATTTTTGTTTAATTGTTTGACCATCTATATAAGCAATTGGGGCTGTTGATCACCAAAGAGATGGACCAGCAGATAATTGGTCCTCATATCTTGCATCCGCAATTGAGATTGCTGTTTCAACAAAGTGATGGCCCACTAATAACACTGATTTTTTTGGCTGTATATCTCAGACTTGGAATCTAATGGTAAGATTGAGTACAGGGCCACATTTTGTGTTACATGCTGTAGATCCATTGGGCCCCACCTAAGGGGATAAACCTCGCAATGACAATTCCTAGGCTTTGGTTATACACATTTTGAAGATAAACCTTGGTTGGAAACCCACCGATAGCAAAAAAAAAAAAAAAAAGTAATACACATTTGGAAGATAAACCTAGAAATGTGTGCTTGGTGGATAATAGAGGGCTATTAACGAGCTCGGCCGGTCCAAAAATAAATTGACTAATTGAATAAGCCCAGCCCATCAGACATGCTCAGCTCAGCTGGTTTAAAACTGGGCTTGAAGGAAGCTCAGGGTTGGGCCTTTAGCGGCCCTTGATGTCAATACATTTTCAAATGGGCATTTCTAATAGTAGGTGAAGAAATGAAGGTTCCAACTTCCGGGCAAGAAGTATCATCTTTTTAATTTTACCTTGACGCAGATTTCACTCCCATAAATGAAATGACTTGATTTCGTTGCCTTTTGCGTCTAGGGCACGAACTCAAATAAGAATAAAATTTGGGGCAATAGGGGAGTTTATCTGGCTTTCCTCTGGGCCTCGAGGGATTAGTTCAGCCAAAAAGATTGGAAACCCTTCGATAGCAAAAAAAAAAAAAAAAAAAAAAAAAAAAAAGACGTTTTTTGCGATAGACAACAATTACATTTGTTAAATGTAAGCAAGAGTGAAGGCTATGTGGGGGTGGTAATTAGCCGCTCGAAGGTCTTCATTTTTTTATCTTTTATTTTTTTACTAGAACTAGAAGGTCTTCATTTTGCTTCCATTTAGTGATTGCTAACCAGATGACAGCTAAAAGATCACCGTCCTATCCTATCTTAAAGAAGTAAAGCGCGTGAACTATTTGCTCCCTTGTAAATTCTTAGCTTCAGAGAGCAATTGGTTTTTACCTGGCTGTATAGGGTTCGAACTCCAGGTACGTCACTTCTTATTTGTGGGGCTCCTTTTTCATTTATATAAGCTTTCTTCCGGCTCGTGCGGGCCTCCTTCTCACTTAAGTGGGCTACCCTCCCGTGTGCATGAGGGCTCTCTCTTATATCATAGAGCGATTGCAGTGTAAAAAAAGTGATGTTAACATTAATGGGAAGTTTGTGTAAGGGAGTTTCCATGGAAGTGGATCTCTCATTTTCATTCCATATCATATTTCTTTCTTTGATGGGGCTTAAGCACACCGTAGAATTTCACACATTTTAAATGCATTTTCCTCACAAGAGGAGAAAGTGGAGTCAAAATCCCATTTCCGCACAACAAGCCCTACAAATATCCGATTCTTATAATTCAGGGAAAAAGTCTTATTATTCAGGATGTAAATAGTTATCTACTTCTACGAATATGTATGGATCTAGACCCGGATCCTTTTAGCAATCGGAACCAAAATTATCTTCTCATCCGGAGCACATTTATGAAGTGGAACTTAAAATAAGTTTCAGATCTGGTTTTCACGGGTCGAGACCTTTCACCGGTTGGAGAATCGAGTGTCCGTTTGCATCCCTAAATACACTCATTGTGCAATTGCAATTTAGAAGAAGTTAAATATGGGTTTTCTTCTCTTCAGGCCCTAAGCTTGGTTCTGGCTCTGGCGCTCTGCCTTGGCCCCTGACGACAGAGAAAGGTCATTAGTTACTACATGCCTTTAGAGGGCTTTGGACCACCTCAGGCTCAACAACTATCCACCCATTGACAGCCCTACCCACCCCTGACCTACGGCTACGAGTATATTGGCAGTGGACATTGGACAAGCAATTTTTATGAAAGATACAGTAGACCATACATGGTGTTTCTTTTTTTCTTTGATAGCGCAGGTTCAGCCCTTCCGGTCAGAATAATTGCTAAGGGCTCAGGAGAGAAATTGGATAAAATTCCAGTGTGGCTCTAGTATAATAGTGCAGTTTCGAACCCACAGCCTGTAAATACAAACTGTAGTCCTAAGCCACACATGGTGTTCCGGATCTGTGTCTTTTGTGTGTTGCACTTTCCAACCCATTCTCGTCCGAACTATATATAATTCATCACTAGAACGTCGCCGTCACGGTGTGGTTACAGTGAGTAAATATCTCAGAAAGAGGTCGGCAGGGGTGCTCATCATATCTTATGACCATATTTTCTTATGGGCCCCACTTTGGGGTTGTAATCCGTGGAATCAAAAGATCTCCCCCGACCTATCTATGTTTCATGACACAGAGAGGGTCAAATCATCTTTCTAAGTATTTAGTCAATGATCAATAAGTCTTTACCAGCCACAATGAGCGTAATTTGATTCAACTATCTAATCCAATCAGATGGCTGCCAACGTCACCATTGGTGACTGTGGGGGGAAACTTCGAAATTGCCTTGGGCTGGGTTCGGATCGAGACCAGCCCAACCCGGAAGGAAGGATTGATTCAGAGGAGACTGGGACATATGGCATAAGAAGGAGAAAGGAAATCGGGATTGAGGAGGAGGTGCCCCACGATCCTGAGCCATGCTCGTCATTCGGTCACCATGATGTGGAGAGTGAGAACATGTGCTAACAGGCACCTAAAATCCAAAGGGAGATCGCAAAAGAGGAATTAGGAGATCTGATGAGAAGGTACATCTGGACTTCTAACCCAATTCCTATTCAAAATTTCCTTAATATCCATCGCCGACTTAGGCATCAGAGGGATCTCGGTCGGACCACATGATCAAGCTTTCACTGTGCTTGATTTTGAAACAAGGGACCCACCCAAAGAATCTCATGGGAGAGAAGAAGGAAGACTGACACAGCGCCAACAGGTCGAGTCGGCCTATCCATCTTTAGCCCACATAAAAATAGACCGTATAGTGACTATCAAAAGGATTCCTATTTTATGATCCATATACATAGATAATGAACTTGGAAGGTAGGAGTTCATTTTTGAATAGTAGTTTGTTGGTTGTTAGGCTCTCTCAATTTGAGTGTGACGATGCATGTCTAATCATGCTTGTCGTGAGCGCGTCTGCATTCTGTACACCACACTACACGGCCATATATTCTTCGTAAGTGCTTACGGGTGCTTCAAATTCAATTGTAACGGCAGTGTCATGTGGGCCCCACCCAGTCATCTTGACTTCAACAGATCCCCACTCATGGGAGAAATCCCAGGGACAGTCGCTAGAGACAAGCGGCGGACAGACGCCTGTGTTTTTGGTGCCTCGGGAAGCGTGCGCGCTTCAAATGTTTGTCCGCCGCTTGTCTTGGGCCGTCTGTCCCTAGCATTGTTCGACCATGATCCTACTAAGGGACACAATGTTTAGGTCCTGATTCTTTAAATATGATATATGAATTTGAATCGTGTTTAAATGAGCTACATTCGGATTATTAAAGAGGTGACAGGTGAAGGCGCGAAGGATACAAGACAACGGTGGAGGGTACAAGGAAGTGATGTAGATGTAATTGTTACTTTCTTAGGATTTGAATTATTAAGGTGGTGGCTTGGTTTTTATTTTTTACAAGCTCCCTTAATTCATTTGCCATTCGAGGAGAGAATTTGATGGCAAATGGCAGTATCAAAGATGGCTAAATCTGCAAGATCTGGTGTGACCTATGAACTTAGGAATGATAGAGAACTTGAAAAACAAAGTTGTGTGCTACACCGTTTTCAGCAGCTACTAGAGATTGAGTTGTAACCCAGCCAATTTGGGTCGGCAAACACAGCAAAACTGGTCAAATGTGGTGGGTAGCTTTGAAAGGCCTTCTTGGCTTTACAAAGCCTGAATGGTCGCATTCAGAGAGTCAAAATGGCTCACCAGTTCCCGGCTCCTGTTTCACAGAAAAAAAATAAAGTAAGAGAGTATTTGACGACAATTTTTTGCCTTTTTTTATGAAAATGTTGATGACTACCGATGTCTAGCTGACAAC
Organism: Umbellularia californica; assembly: GCA_028538565.1. Classification (NCBI taxonomy): domain Eukaryota; kingdom Viridiplantae; phylum Streptophyta; class Magnoliopsida; order Laurales; family Lauraceae; genus Umbellularia; species Umbellularia californica. Next base: position 20,182,402 of record JAPQWN010000007.1, read on the forward strand.
CCTTTTTGACTCTCTCTGTTTTTTATTTTATTTTATTTTAACCCCAACTTTAGTGGCTGGGAACTTTTTTTTTCTTTTTTATTATTATATAGAGCTCGGTACACCCGAGAAGGAAGCCCACCGAAACTAGGAAGAAAGCCTGACACACCCAAAAGGAAGCCCACCGAGGTGGGAAACGGTGGGAAAAAAGCGGAGCACACTGAAGAAGGAAGCCCACCAAAATGAGAAGGAAGCCCGCGTATCTTGACTTGCTCCTTCAATCTATGGTCAGACAGTTAATCAAGAGCTAAGATATGGCTCCTCCATTCTTTAAGTTAAATTGAAGCAGCTGTTGATTGGATTGATGGGATCGTTTCACTTTCTTCCAAGGAATGTAGGATTTGTAATTAAGGATGATTAAGGCAGCTCATCAAATGAATGTATTTACTTTTGTTTAATGGTCTACTCTTATCTTGCATCTGCAGTTGGGATTTTTGTTTTACCAAACAGGTGGCCCACCAGTGATTCACTGATTGTTATTTTGTGTGTATCTCAAGGCTTCATTGGGCGAAATTGTCTTATATTCTGTAGATCCATTCGGCCCCATCTAAGTGGATAAAGGTTGCAACACCAATTTTTAGGCTTTGGTGACATACATTTTTGAAGATAAACCTAGAAATGTGTGCTTGGTGGATAACATTCCTCTACATACAGAGGGCTGTTATTGAACCCAGCCTGGTCCAAAAATAAAGTGAATATTTGAATAGGCCCAGCCAATCATACTTGCAAAGTTCTTTTTTTTTTTGCTGATCCAATTCTTTGGGCTTGACTATTTCCTCTGGGTCCACAGCGAAATAGAGTAAAACTCCTGTGACCCCTAAGTGGTAGCACAAGTGGACTCAACCTTTGGTACCTGAAGAGGAGGAACCAGGGGTTGATACCAAGATCTCTAGCTCCGGAAGAGGGAGTAATAATCAGTTTATTGACCACTTGGCCAGCCTAAAGAAGGGGGAACCTTGGTCCTAACTACTTGGCCAGCCCCTTGGGTTTACTTGCAAAGTTAGTTTAAAAATCGATCTTGAAGTAAGCTCAGGCTCCTTATTGTCAATTTGCTTTCAAATTAATTGGCATTTTTAATAGTAGGTAAAGAAAATGAAGTGTCCAGGCAAGAATTTTAGGGCAAGTTGCGGAGTAATAATTTTGTAAACGTAGTATTGACTCTGCTCTGTAAAATGACTCAAATGAACTTAACTGGGTTTGATAAATAGTTGTGTGTGTGTGTTTTTAAAGGGTTTGATGAGCACCAAGTCAAAACTTTAGAGGCACCGTCAACTGACTTTTGTAGACTTATTTATGCAATGAGAGGATTTTGCGCTGTTGCGAATTTTTGTTTTCAAGGAAAAGAGGAATAATGCATGCCTACTCTTTCCATTCAAAATTGAAATCCTCCCATTTAGAAAATCGGTTTATTGTTTTTCTTTTTCTACAAAGAAATTGTGTCCGCCGTACAATAAAATAGTTGGCTACACTGAAAATCAGAATATTTTATCTTCTCAATCACAAAATCCTTTCATCGTACAAACATTAACAACGAACATGGTAAAAAAAAAACCTTATTTTGAAGAGTTGAATTAATTAATAAGTGAAAAATTCACCTTAAATTGATGAGGTAAGGGTTCAAGAATGATACTGGACTTTGAGATCAGATTGCACGCTTGGTCCAGGGCTCAAAAACATCATGAGTTTCAAATAAGCAAATGATGATGGACTTTGAACACCAATGACACAATTTGATTAGTTCAAAACCACAGCTCAGCAAACTCATTTTTCCAATCGGATTTCAACAATGTAAACATGGAATTCATCTGCAGCCTAACTTTAGAGAATCGAGTCCATCCCTATATTATCATTAGTGAGGCTCTGATATATAAAATCTAAACTGCTCCAAATCACTAATTTTTTTTTTTTTTGTTTTAACCTTGACCCAAGTTTCACCTCAAAAACCAAAATGACTTGATACATTGTTTTCCATGTTTAGAGCTCAATTAAAATTGGGATGAACTTTGGTATAGAGTCAAATAAGAGGAGATTTCAGTTTTGAGTGAGTTGAATTTCAAATGTAAGCTCTACTGATGCTATTACAGGGATGGACTTAACTGAATAATTAGTCCCTTACTTTATCCATGAGTAACATCATAAATATAGTTCTGCTAAACAAGCATCATAAATATATTTCTTCAAAAAAACAAAGGGATGGGACAATGAGAGTCCAACAAACACTTCTTTGACATGGACCATAAACTTTGTTTATAATATGTGCAAGAGGTGAAGGATATATGTGGTTGTAATTAGCCACTAATTGGTCTTCATTTGACATCCACTTAGTGATTGCTAGCCATAAGACAAGAATCACCGTCCTAATTGGAAAAGACAAAAGACTATCCAAAAAACCAAAAAAAAATGAAAGCTCCCAAGTATATTCCTCTACTGCTTTCTTCTTACACGCAAACTCCAAAACTAGTTTACTTTAGAAAGCGATTTCAGAGTAGGAAAAGAAAGTGATGTTAACTTTGAAGGAAAAGAAAAGGCAAGAGATGTTGTCATTAAGGATGTAAATGGAAATCTGATTCAAGGAATAGCCAATGTTATTGTCAATGACTGTGATTTAATTAGAAAGTTAAGAAACCTGTTTACCATTTGGGCGATTGAGATGTGGATTCACTAGGATCCACTGAAAATATAAGATATGTTTGTAAAACTCGGAATGCATCACACTTGAGGGGATGACATTGATTTTAAACAATTCGGATTATCAATAAGCAGGCACTTAATGAGGTTTGAGTTGATGCTACCGACTCATTTTGGAAGAAAATTTGAGGACACACGTGAACATAGTTGTAGCCGTTTTGAGCTGCTCTCAAAATTTTATTGGTTTGGGTTATGCTCCTATCACTTATGGAAAGTGTGTGGGAGATTAATTGGGGACCCAAAGTCATACGGTCCTTCCCATTCAATTTTTTTTATGCACCCATCACCCAACTAGCTAAGCTCCAACCCTTACCATCCTTCCTTACATGACATTAGCACTGCATGATCCACTTGACACTTAATGTTTCTCAGTTTCTTGCAAATGAAACAATGAATGGGTCTTTGTCATCAGGCCAAGTGTGCTCATTTTTCGTAGATTACAGTTAAAATCATAGGGCCGACACCATCCTGCTAAGGAAATTGGGGCCCACAAAAGTCTCAAACTCTAGAGAATACTAGAACTTTTATACTACCGACGGTCGACAGGCCTGATCTTATTTGATGACATATTGGTGGGCCACAAGCCCAAAACCACAATGCCACGTGTCTACCTTGCTGGCAACAGGTGGTCATACCATCACTCTCACTAGAAAGTGACACGTGTCATCAATTCAAAACTCCTCATGGCGATGCAGCCACATGTAATGTATTGAACAGAGCGGCTCTTCAAGGGGCCCACTTACTGATATCAAATGTTATCCTCCTGTGTGGTCCTTGACAAGTTTTATTCCGATTTATTTGCCATTCGGATTATTTGAAATAAAATCTAACAGATTGCATTTTTTTTATTAACAAACAAATGTGGTTGTGGATGTTACAAGTGATATGTTTGCCATTCTTATATATCGCTTGCAATCTCCACGGCACTAGAGGGATTGGCGGGGGGTCATGACCCTCCATGATTTTTGAAATCCCTCTCCTTTCTTTAGAAAATTATGTAGATTTTTACAGATAGCCCCACTAAAATTTATGAAAACCTCTTTATTTTTAAGAGAGTTTTATAAAAAGTTTTACACATGACCCTTTCAAGATTTCCAAAAACCCATTTTTTCTTTATAAAATCTTTCAACTTTTTACGTATAGACCCCAAGGCTCTCAAAAAAGGTACGACATGTGTAGAAGACTACATGCATTTTCATATATGGGGCCTAGATAATTTTTTTCTACTTAATCGCCCCATAAGAAAGAATTTCTGAATTCACCCTGCTCCACATACAATTTTATGAGTAAAAACAAACGCAACCGTAAAGTTTTATTTCACTATATTTGTGTTCTGTTACATAGAAAACAATAAGGCCTTTAGATCCCTATACTCTTCTATATAGTTAAAAATGGACTCGAAAATGGCATGTTATGTGAAATATATAATAATAGTATAAAATAATACGCATGTAAACATGTGGCTGGCCGTTGGTTTTTTTTCTTTTCCAAAGAAGGCCGTTGGTTGAAAGGTCCTTGATGTTGTCGTCACCTGGATTGTGTTCGTCAGTTAGTTACAAAAGCAATAGAAAATGACAAATATGGCCTTCTCACTTATGATTTGGCCCATGAGTGCTCTAGCTCCCTTGATGTAAACGGTGGATTCCGGTTTCGGGTCCACTACCGTTAAAAAAAAGGTGAAATCGGATTTGGACCTGGAACCGTTTCGGAATCGGTTTCTTGGTTCCGGAATTGGAACAAAAAACTATATGGGGTCTGGAACTGAGTCCGGGTTTAGGTAGAGAATGATATTAAAAAAATATGATTTTTATGAGAGATTTTCGAAAATTGAGGTAATATGTAGGGTTTCGAGTCCGAACCAAGGTGGAACCGGACCCGGACCCATTTACTTATTGGGGCCTAAATAAGGATCCAGACCCGGCTTTTAACAGGTCCGAACCTCCTAGTAATTGGAGAATCGGGGATCCATTTACATCCCTAAGCTCCCTGATTGTTTAAACAAGACCCAGGCCCACTTACCAAGATACGAGAGACTTAGGGCTGTCAACGGGCTCAATTTGGGCCAGACCTAGCTACCTAATATAAAGTCTTGGTCTGGTAAGGATTAAAGGGTTTGAGTCAAATATGTACCATAGATATTAAGTTCAATTTCATTTGATGAGAAATGTAGGATGCCTAAGGCAGCCCATTAAAGGATAATAAAGTTGGAGCCCAAATAAAGCTTGAGCCCATTGAAATCCCCTCTTTTACTCTTTCAAGAAATCTCTTTATACCCAAAAAAAAAAAAAAAAAATGTTGAATATGTATATTTTAGAGTACGCATAATGAGCAGTGGGTGCCAGCTGCGAATTGGTTATGTTGGGTTGGTATGCCTATCTAATAAAAGAAATCTGATTCTAAAATATGATATCAAACCAATATCTGCCTCTCAAGAAAGGAAAAAGGATAAAAGATAAAAAAGGAGAACCATATCTTGTTTGATCCTCAAAGCCAATAGCCAATAAAACCATCACTTGCTTTCTACCAAAAACAATAAGAAAAGTAAAAGAAGGCACAAAAAATAGCGACAGGCCATACTCTTATTGGTTTTAAGCGGATCTTAATGAAAAAGACCTATGGGCCCTATTTGAAATAGATGTTCTTGAAACAATGCATTTTGTAACACAACATAATTGATTGATATAGATTTTTCAAATCCAATCATAACTGATTTTTCTTTAATTTCTCTATTCCCATAAGGAATCTAAAGCTAATTTCTCCCCCCATAGATGACCAAAGTATTATCAAGACAACGAACCGTGATGGAAATTTGGTATGTGTGTCGCTTGGGCCTTATAAATGATTCAAACGGTTCAGATTAATGCTTTGGGTCTCAGATATTTACAACAAATTAAAAGAAGGTGATGAAAAAACGACCATCCAAATCTGTGTCTACGTGATTAAGACGAATTCGTCTGTTTCAATTCTGCTGCTTTTCCCTCCTTTTGCCAACATAGCCCTAATGTATAGTATCGCCCTAATGTATAGTATCCATTTAGAATGGACACAGTAGACGTTAAATCCAAACATGGCAAAAAAGGCAAGCCAAACTGAACCGAACCAACTAAGAATAGCGTTTGTAATCGTGATGACAACTGGCCCGGATAGATACGGACTAGGCTTCGCCCAACCCAACAATGTCCATATCATGCAAACATCCACGTGTCAAAGGGTCTAGAAACGAGAAAGGCACGGATTCATGGAAACCGCGATCTCGTTGCAAGCACACTCAAGCTGACCGTCGCTTCATGCCACGTGGCCTACCTTCCCGAGTCCTTCCCTTCCCCTAAGAAATCTCCCCTCCCAACCCTATTTATACCCACCCTCCCCCCAACCCTCTCCTCCTCATTCACATCTCATCCCATCTCATCTAATCTCTCTCTTATATCAATATCAACAGTTCATTCCAATCCATATATTGATTGTGAAGAAAATCAAATGGAGAAGATCTTTACTCTTACCGGAGTTCTCAAGAAGGCCGCCGGAGAATTCCCCACCAGGCGAGCCCTATCGGTTTCCGGCAAATACGATATCACTCACGCTCGTTTGCAAGAGCTTATTCAAGATGCCGCCACCCGCCTCGCCCACTCCGGCATCCGTCCCGGCGACGTCGTCGCTCTCACCTTCCCTAACACCGCTGAGGTAAAAAAAAAATCTCAATCTCTCTCTCTCTCTATATCTTTGTATTTGTGTGAAAGGGTCGTAGTTCGTGGAAAACACGTGTGGCTACTGTGGATCCAACGGTTGTGGTACCGCGGGAGTATTTTGGTTTGGTGCTCCCACGTGCTACGTTGTTTCATTTTCTCCGTAAAAGTGGGGCATGACTCAATTAGTTTGGGTTGTTTCCGAAGTTTGGAATCCTAACTTTGATTTTTCCATCGATGGCGCGTGGGTCTTCAAGTGGGCCCAGTGATCACGTAATTTTGTTATTTTTGCTCAACGGCTGTGATCTTCTGAAAATTGATATTGATCCCTTTTTTAACGTGTTGTCGCAGATGGTGATTATGTTCTTGGCGGTTATACGAGTTAGAGCGGTGGCCGCGCCACTCAACTCGGCGTACACACAGGACGAGTTCGAGTTCTACCTGTCCGACTCGGAGTCGAAGCTCCTCCTCACCTCGAAACAGGGCAGCGCTCCGGCTCAAGCCGCGGCTGCTAAGCTCAACATCCCTCACGCGACAGCCGAGCTCTCCGACCCGGACTCGGCCATCGAGCTCACCTTGACTCAGTCCGACTCGGGGTGTGACTCGCTGGGCGAGAACGACCCGAACGACGTGGCGCTGTTCCTACACACGTCCGGCACGACGAGCCGGCCCAAGGGCGTGCCGCTCACTCAGCTCAACTTAGCCGCGTCGGTTCAGAACATCAAGTCCGTGTACAAGCTGACCGAGTTGGACTCGACCGTCATCGTGCTGCCTCTCTTCCACGTGCACGGCTTGATGACCGGGTTGCTGAGCTCGCTCGGCGCGGGAGCCGCCGTGACGCTGCCGGCAGCCGGGCGGTTCTCGGCTTCCAGCTTCTGGAGGGACATGCTCGCCTACAACGCCACGTGGTACACGGCGGTCCCCACAATCCACCAGATCCTCCTCGACCGCCACGTAAGCAAGCCGGAACCGGAGTACCCGAGGCTGCGCTTCATCCGGAGCTGCAGCGCGTCGCTGGCGCCGGCTATAATGGAGCGGCTGGAGGAGGCGTTCGGAGCGCCGGTGCTGGAGGCTTACGCCATGACGGAGGCGGCTCACATGATGGCTTCAAACCCGCTGCCCGAGGACGGGCCACACAAGTCGGGGTCTGTGGGGAAGGCCGCGGGGCAGGAGCTGGCGGTGCTGGACGAGAACGGCGTTCCGCAGCCGGCGAACGTTAGCGGGGAGGTGTGCATACGTGGCCTAAATGTGACCAAGGGGTACCGAAACAACCCCGAGGGTAACAAGGCCGCTTTTAGGTTCGGTTGGTTCCACACCGGCGATGTTGGCTTCTTGGACGAAGACGGTTATCTTCATCTTGTTGGAAGGATCAAGGAGCTCATCAACAGGGGAGGTATAAATTCCCTCAATTTCCCTTTTTCTCCTGTTTGTTTCATTGTTTGTGAATTTCATTTAGAACCCATTTCTCGGCTTGGTGGATGCCCACGGTACATTCAATTTTTAACGTTTATACTTAGAAGGTGGGAAGCAATAGTTGGCACCAACCCCTAAACGCAGTCAATCCGGTCGGCTGCCTTGGTGCACACGTGTATGCTGCTGTGCTGGTCACGTGCGGTCTGTCGGTGCATGCTGTTGGTCGGCCGTGTGCGGTCTGTCCATGCCTTTGTGCGACCAAAATGAAATATTTCGGCCGATTTAAAATTTCAGCTTTAAAAACTACATCTTGTTTATCCAACCAAATTTACTTAAAATTTGCTTTTATTTGTATTTAACAACAGTTATATTTTGAAATGAAATGAAATTGACAACTATACTTCGTCCTAACCTAAGATGCCGAAACTAAGAGGTCTATTCGTGCAAGAAAGGTTTTGGCCCGTTAGGGGTTGTTTTGGCATGCTTGGAATCATGACGTGGAATCTATTGAAGTATTTTATAAGGATTCCTTGGAATGGAAACTTTGTTTTTGTTTCTTTCTAAAATTCGGTGGACACCAGGATTCCAGCTTCCAAGCATCGGATGACCTCAGAAAAGATAATGCGTGTGTAGTCGAACGCACGCTTTTCATTTGGCAATTGGCACTGTGAGGTTTGAAGCTTCCTGCCTATGACCAGTTACGTGTGTGGGTTGGGTTGAGTGGTTCTCTTTTTCTTTTCTTTTTAGGACTGACTGCGAACCACGTCTACTTTTCATCTATAGTTTTCCAATAAATTGACTACTACTACAAATATCTTAGATTTTCTTAGCAAGTGGTAATTCTTTGTGGCCTTACATTAAATTAAATACAAGTTGTATGAATCCCAGTGGTGGGCCACACACACCGTGTGATTGAAGTAGGGTAGTGGCTAATGATCAACTTGGTAAGTTGGTCTAACCTTCCACACAAGCACAAGCATGTTCTTCTTTTTTTCCTTCTTTGTTTCTTCAAAGGATGAAGTGGTCCTTACTCCTTGAGCAGGAATTTTGATGGGTGTTTGTTTCGGTAATTCACAGGTGAGAAGATTTCTCCAATAGAAGTTGACGCGGTTCTTGTGTCGCATCCTGATGTTGCCCAGGCAGTTGCTTTTGGCGTTCCTGATGACAAATTTGGCGAAGAGGTAAGAAACTGTCAAACCCATATAGCCAATAAGAAACACCGTTACTTGCTCTATTGATTACTTTATTACTGTGGACCGACTTTTGAGCCCTTCTAGTTGAGTTGGTCAAGACCATCTAACCAATAAAAGGCTGATGTCAAACTAGTTTGATCTGGCCGTCTTGACCTATCTACTATTCTACTCACAAAAAAAAAAAAAGGTGAAGACTTCGGAAATGCTTTTGCATGTTACAGTAAAATTGTGGAAAAGCACAAAGACGAGCTAATGTTACAGTAAAATTGTGGAAAACCACAAAGACGAGCTAATTTTTGCATGAGTACGTACACAAGCTTATCCTATGGGACGTTTGGAAATATTATTCCCCGTACGAAAGGAATGTTTTCCGTAGCACTGGTTGAGATGTCTGTAATTGGTGTGAAACATGATTTTTCTTAAATGAAGGTGAATTATAAAGTCTGCCTTTCTAAAATGTTGCCTGTTCATCGTTTCTATTATTATATAGAGTAGTTTGGTAAATGAAGTCACCATCATTTTGAGGCCTAAATCATGGAGTTTGGTGAAATGAAAGCTATTACTTGTGCGTGAGAAATGATTTTGCTATGGGATTCCGTGTATCATGGCCCCATGGGTAGTCCCTGGTGTCACCATTTTGTCTGGAATCAACGGGCTTGATGTTTAATAAACAACCGAAACATCAGTTGGAATATGCTTTATCACCGTTTTGTTAGATTCTAACCTGAGTCAGTGTCCTTGTCACAATGTCATACGTGGTGGGACAAACCCATTACCATTATTTTTTGTAAGTGGGGTTCAGTTGGGTGCAAAGCCGTTGAGCTGTTTAATTTTCAACCATTGCCTTTTCCTTTCAGAGTCTTTGAACTACTCAATCTCTTTGTTCTACTGTGCTTAGTCTATGTAACCATGCATATTAAAAAAAGGGGTCTTGGTCTTTGTTGGTTTGTGATTTTGATTTTCCTCTTGTGCTTAGTCTATGTAACCATCCATATTAAAAAAGGGGTATTGATCTTTGTTGGTTTGTGATTTTGATGACAACAGATTAACTGTGCGGTAATACCAAGGGAAGGTTGCAACATAGATGAGGCTGAAGTGGAGGGTTATTGCAAGAAGAATCTAGCTGCTTTCAAGGTCCCCAAGAGGGTCTTTATCACTGATTTCCTTCCCAAGACTGCTACAGGAAAGATCCAACGAAAGATCATCGCCGAGCACTTCCTGGCCAAGATCTCAGCCGCTAAAGTCCCCAAGTTTGGAGCTTAAGAGAATCAAGGAAGATTTCATTAAGATATTTTTACATCTAATCTTCTAAAGGGCAATTATTAGATATATAAATTTGAGTGATCATGTGATATGTGGTAATGTGTACAAGAAAATGAAAAAGGAAAATGGAATTGAAATTATTCTTTTTCAGATTTTTGTAACGTCGATTTGTTATTGTATTTGTGTTCATGTGGAATACATGGAATTGTCTATATGTAATGCAGTCGCATGAAAAATCTAAAAGAAATTGAGGTTTTTGTAGTATTGCGTTTTTATTTCATCCCTGACTTTACCAAAATGCTCCTTGGTCCTTTCTGGTAATGAGGGCTCAATTTTTTCAGACCATGCAAGGGGTGCACACATCACCTTACCAATGAGACAACTTTTATTGCTCGCCAGGATTTAGAGTTCATACAGCTATCAAATGTACAATTAGCTCATGAGCTACGTTGAATTTTGTTGTTGTTGTACAAAAATTTGTAGTTTTGAGCTTTAATGGAAATGTCAGTCTCATATGGCCTGGGCCATAGCTCAGCTGGTTAAGGAGCGAGGAAATGCCATACCCCTCCCTTTAGTTGGAATGAGCAGGTCAGTTCAGGTATTTCCAATGCAAAATGGTAAGTAGTAATTTTAAAAATTTAAACTACGTACCAGTGTTAAGGATTCATCATCATCATAAAAGTTTTGTCCCAATTATGTAGGGGTCAATTATATGATTTCTGTTTTTCATTCAGATTTATATTATTCCGGTTTATATTAAGCCAAACCTATGGTAAGTTGTACCTTTTCAGATCTCTTTTTACCATGCACATTTTGTCTTCTCTTCCCTTTGGTGAGCCATCAACTTGGGAATGCTATAATTTAGAGTAGGGTATACACGGATCGGATTGGTGTGGATTCGGCTAAATCCATTACCAATTCGTTATTTACGGATTGACAGATTTGGAATCTACTACCAATCCGTAGCAGTTAAAATCCGATCCGATCCGTGGAGGACCGGATCAAATTAATCCGTTCAATCTAATGTGAAAAGAAAAATATCAAACATGTTGTAAAAAATTTAAATTTTTACCCATTAAATTATTTTTCTTATTATTTTAAATTTAGACATCTTAATTTATATTTAGACCCTTGTATTTTATTTAGTTATATTTAATATCAACGGATCGGATCGAATTGAATCCGCGGATTGAGGGTGAAATCCGCCACTAATCCGTTGCTAACGGATTACAAAATTTTCAATCCGTCACCAATCCATTTACTTTCGGATCGGATAAAATCGGCGGATCGGATTGGATCAGATTTATAGATCAATGAATTTTTTGTGCACCCCTAATATAGAGTCAGCTGAGACATGCTCAGTGGCGGACCCATGTTATTAGGACTTGGGGTGAGCATATTAGCCAAGTGTTGAATGGGGCTCTGGCCCATGCCCCATTCATATGAAGACCATCGCCTCACCCTTATTTTCTTTCATGGAGAAAAAGAAACCTGATGTAAGAAAAAAGAACACTTTTTCTTCCTCTCGTTTCTTCTCTTTAGTGATGCATAGGCATGAGATCTCTTTGGTGCGGATTGATCTTTTCTCTTCTAGCGACGAAGTACTCCTGTCATCCCTCCTCCACTTCCACAACAAGTAAACTTTGTCCCCTTGTCTATCTATCTATGACATTTGCAGAACCTCCCCTTATTCCTCCTCCATCGATTTCTAACAGATTCTAGAGCGACTAGATTGGAGGATCATCAATTGGGCATGTTTCCGTGCTTTCTCTCTCTCTCTCTCTCTCTCTCTCTCTTGAGTATTTCCTTTTGGATTTGATAGGATGGATTCCTGAAATTTCTACAGAAAATTGGAATATAATGGGAGAGTAATAGGAGAAACCTTAATTGAACTCAGGTTCTCTTTCCCCCTCCCCAAATTTAGTATAATCATAATCACTTTATAACTAAATCCTAGCCCTTGATCTCTAAATCTTAATTCTTAATCCTAAATCTCCAAATCTTAATCCAAAGATTAAGCCCTAAATCACCAAATCCTAAATGGAAATACCAAGCCCTTTCCCCAAATTTCCTTGATTCGGAAGCCTTGATTCCCAAAGACGCCAAATCCAAATTAAAAGCATTGAAGCCCAAACCCCTATACTGCTCACCCGATTAAGCATTATATACACATATATATATATATATATATAGAGGTATATATATGTGTATATATATATACATATATACACATATATATATGTGTATATATATATATATATATATGGAAATTCTCAAAAACTTTTCAATCTCAAAAGGGGAATTTTTGCCCTTATCTATTAGCCAATGATTTAAGAGAATCTATAAAAAATATCCAAAGAATATTTAGGAGAGAAAATGGATAAGTGGCTAAAAGAGGAGCGTTTTTTTTGTGAAAAAGGGAGTTTTGTAGCATTACTCATATATATATATATTTATGAGATATGCTTTTTCTGAGAGAGATATCTCTCACCTTAAATGAGAAATTGGGTGGGGGCCCTCACATCCATATCCAACAACTTAAATGTGAGGGCCCCAACTCATATCTCTCATATAAGGTGAGATATATCTCTCATAGGAGCATATATATATATATATATATATATATATATGGGAATTATTCAAGTGAGAACTAGTTCTCACATATTATGTGAGAACTTTTTTGTGGAGCCCAACTAGCAACCCATCCAAACCTAGCAACCAACATGAAACCCCTTGATAGTCATTAATCCCAAAGATTGGCACACATCCAAATGGACTGAACCGTTGGATCGAGGGTTGAATATTTTTTTGAATATGAAGCCATTAAACTTGTGGGCCACGGATGAAGGGGTTAGGGGCATGGGTTTGGGGTCAAACTTGATACATGGGGTGGTCTCACATAGATCTTTCTATCCCGCTTGGTCCCATCCCCAAATGGAGCCCACAATTGGGCCCCACAAAAAAGTTCTCACATAATATGTGAGAACTAGTTCTCACTTGAATATTTCTCTCTCTCTCTCTCTCTCTCTCTCTATATATATATATATATATAGTAAGGCTCTCCTAAGCTTAAGCTTAGGATAAGATTCCGTAAGTTAGCGCTTCTGGGGCTCATCATTGGTCCATTCAAATGGACCAAACACACGACCTCCCTAAATTGCACATGCCCACCCACTTTTGGTCAGATCCAAATTTATTAGACCGTTGGATCGACCATGCACCGATCCGAATGGACCATTGACTATTAAACTTTTGGTGCTTAGATGGAGATGATAGAAATCACGGTTGTGGTTGATTTTTTATAGGGAGGAGGGTCCTATGGAGTCCTTGAAATCCCCCCCCCCCCCCCCCCCTCTCATCACCATATGGGTCTCCAAGTGGGCTCCACCACGCAATTGAGCTTACTTCAGCTTACCTTATCCTAAGCTTCAGCTTAAGAGAGCTGGCCCCATATATATATTTATATATATAGGGAGATGCTCCTATGAGAGACATCTCTCATTTTATTGAGAGATGGGGTGTGGGCCCTACATTTAAGTTGTCTCCTATCTCTCATATAAGGTGAAAGATATCTCTCGTAGGAGCATTTCCCATATATATATACTAATTAAAATTTATTATCTTTTTTTTTTACAAATTGCTATTCCAGAGGTGGGCAGCGATCCTATCTCTCCAATGATGAAAAATAAAATTGGAAATCAACTGAGATCTAATATGTATTCTTGCTACATTCAAGAATTACAAGTCCCAACCAAGGAAAAAGAAAAAGAAAAAAACAGTAAAGACGGATTCACCTAGCTCAGCCCATGAACACCCCCCCCTTGTCTTTGAGAGGCTGGGGGCCCACATAGCCTACTTGCTGACCAAGTTAGGCATACCAGATTCAATCCCACCCTTGGTGACCCAATGAGTTGGGTTGATTCATGGGTTTGGCACATCTTTTAGAAAAAAAAAAAATTTATAAACTTCTGATCCAACAATTAAAATTAGCATTTTTTTTTCCAGCTGAGACTCATCTTAAGATTAGTTCCAAAAAAAAAAAAAAAAAAAAAAAACAATTGGAATGTAGATTAGTTCGTTTTTGGGCCCTGTCATTGAGATATTAACGTGAGAGGCAATTTGAAGTATTAGAATGAATTAAATTTAAATTCCCTGAACATTAGAAAAGAATCCTTCTCATTTGAATGGATGTGCCGCATAAATAAGAGAGGAAGGGCCCATGTGCCCCATTTATGTTTCTCATATCAGTGCGAGGGCCCTCATACATTCAGATCTTCTAACATTTAACCTAGAGAAAATATCAAACCTAAAGATGGGATTTTGATTGGAGTAAAATTGGCCTAGGATCAATAAATGTGTGAATTTTAAAATTTTATAGGTACAATTTTAGAAGCAGGCCTAAAGATGTCTAAACTCATGCAATTCTTTTCTAGTGACCGAAATTAGTTGGCAAGAGAATGGGGATATTTAGATATTGATTTTAGGATTAAGATAGAAAGAGAGAAATTTGTGAGAAAGTAAGAAGGATTTTAGAGGGAAAGATCAAGGAAAGATTTTATAGGGCAAGATAAAGATGTGAGGAAAGATAAAGATAAAAAAGGAATGAGATTACGGATATGGGTCTCTGATTCTTCGATTATCCGTAGGTTCTAACCCGTTAAAAACCGGGTTTGGGTCCTTATTTAGGCCCCGATAAGTAAATGGATCCGGGTTTGCATCTGGGTCAGGTTCCACCTTGGTTCGAACCTGTGGACCCGAGACCCTGCATATGATCTCAATTTTCGAAAATCTCTCCTAAAAATCATGTTTTTTAATAGCATTCTCTACCTAGGCCTCGACCGGATCTAGACCCGTCCTATATATGATTTTGGTTCCGGTTTTTGAGCCAAGAAACTGGTTCCAAAACGGTTCCGGGTCCGGATTTGGGTCCACCTTCTCCTTAACGGTTCCGGGTCCACCATGGACCCGGACCGGAACCGACCCGTTTACAACCCTAAATGAGATGGAGAGATTTATGGAAGGAGGTTGCATAAGATAGTTGAAGTGGAGAGATTTAGGGAGGGAATTTGGATAGGATAATTGAAGTGGAGAGATTTAGGGAGGAGATTTGGAGTAGCCCACATTAAACCCAAAGCTTGTGTGATTTTATAAGTATTTTTCTTAAAGGAGAACTCACCTACTGATGACGTGGCGCCCTTTACAGCCCTCCTCCCCATTTGCTTTAATATATATAATATGTATGCATTATTTTTTGCTTAGTTGAGCATTTGCATGCATCTTGATTTGATTTTGACATTTTTTTTTTCAGTCTTTTATTTTTCTCTTTTCCATAAAGCACCCTTGTGGATTGTCTATGCGATAACTGTGTGATTCAGCTCTTTGGAGCTTTATCATTTTTCTTGTAGAGGAAAGTAGATGACAACAAAATTACAGGAAAAAAAAAAAAACGGAGAGGGAGAGGAACTTTAGGAGATGGCATCGAATTACTTATTTCTTCTTCTTTTTTTCTTTTTTGGAAAATCCTTCTTGGACCGTAACATGATGTTTATGACTATGCTATCATTGTTCATTTACAAATATAAGTGCCCTCACTTGGATTCGTATGAAAGAGGAACTATTAGGAACTTATGAAAAAGATTAAGACTAAAACGCTACTAATTTTCACATGAGATTGTTTATACTTTGTTGTAGCTCTCTAGGGTTTCTTCATTATTGTTGTAGTGTAGTTGCTAATTGATGTACTAATTGTTTAAGGAATTGTTATTTGGATGTTGTAGTTCAAAATCTTATGTACAAATTGGGTGTTAGTAGTATGATTTTATACAAAAAGAAAAATTGTTAAAGACCATGCCTTTAACCTAAGCTATAAATAAAGAATATTTGTTGTCGGTGATGATTTTGTCGTAATTGACTTTTTCTTTGAATCACATATGTAAAGATATTAAAAAATTAAACGCCCATCTATTGTCTCTAAATCTTGATAATAATAAAAATGATCAAGTGTCAATCTACTCATCCGCCCCACCCAAATGAAAGTCTTAGGTCCACCACTGAACATGCTCATGTCATTTCTTAGAAAAATCGAGCACTCAGTGAAAAGCTTAGTACCTAAACTTAGTCATGGCCGAGCTCAACATGTGTTTTGAGACTCCATTGAAATCTGGGTGGATTGAAAAATCGGTTGATACGTGAGAGCGTTATGTGGAAACAGGGGAGGAATTCTAACAACATTTATTCTCTCTCTAACCGTTGGGTCTCTGGTAGACATCACCACCATGGCAACATATACAAGGCACCAGAAGAATCTAAGAATCTTCAGCATTCATGTGTTATTTTTTTTCAAAGACCATATACGACTTTTCAGATTTCCATTGACCTTATGTTTCTGATATTAGGCCAAAAGTTTCAAAATCTTACTACAAAAATAAGATGACATTAGGTGTGTTCAGTGTAAAAAGTCCTGATAATACAAAAGCCAGTCAGAGAGTCCGACTAACAGTACTTGGTGATGAAGAAACACATGATCCACACTTTACATGATCCAAACTTTCACTTTACTTTTCCACCTGAAAATAGAATTTCTTAAGTGCAGTCAATAAACCAGTACACATTGGCCATATGACCAATATGTATTTGTTTTCCGGCCAGCCCATACAGGATCCGATATCAATATAGAACTAGAAATGCCTACTCCATGTGACATCACATGCATTGATGAACACCCCCCCCCCCCCCCCCCCCCCCCCCCCACATATATGGCCTCTGGGTTAAAGCAGAATTGAGTTCATTTGGGAGCATTTGGTGAAAGTATCAATATTTGAAGATTGACTATGTTTTACACAACTGGGGAACATGCTTGAAAATGGAAGCTCCTAAGAGAAAGAAAGAAACCTATTGGAGTTTTAAAGTTTAATGCGGACGCAGCTGCCCATGGTAAACTAATCAAGGCAGGTATTGGAGGTGTGTTAAGAAATCACAAAGGGAATGTGTTGTTTATGTTTTCAAAACACATTGGGATTAAGGATTCTAGTGAAGAAATTTTTTTGGTTGTTTTGGAAGTTCTTTGGATCTTTAATAGATAATTCCATGATAATTTAATAGTGGAGAGCGACTCTTTTAATTCTATTTCTTGGATGATGCAATCCCTTGAGGTTCCTATAAAGATGCAATTCTATTTCATCGAGATTTAGATTCATACATCAAGGGTGCAGCTTTCCTTTGTTTGTGTTAATAGATCTGCGAATGTTATGGCGGATTCACTAGCTAAGCAAGGGATAGACCGTCTTTATAATTTCTGTGTCTGTTGCTTAGTTTGGCTTGGGTATCAGAATATATCTCTTATACCGGTACATTTATGCACTTTACTTCTTGTTGATGGCTGGTTGTGTTTTTCCTCTTTTTTCAATAGAAGTTCTTGTTACCAATAGGGGGGTTAAAAAAAAACACATGCCCTAAGTGTCCAAAAGTTGTTATTGTTTTGGGGAACTGTTTTGGCCATGACCCCTTTGTTCAGTGGCACAAAATATAAATGGCAAGAATACCAAAGAGGCTTTTAAATTCCTCAAAATTCACTGGCTGAATATGGACCTCTGATACAATAGGTTTGTGATTTTTGATCTACATATCATTCTAAATGACAGTCACTGGAACGTTGATCCAATTCGACTTCAAGGAAGTCTTTAGGACAACGGCAAAGTGGCTTGCCACGTAGTTTTCGGTCCCAATGACAGCCAGAGCAGAAAAGAATTTTGGAATGAGCTGGATGGATGTGGCGAAAGGATGGTGGGATGGGGCGTGGTGCATTGGAGGAGACTAGAACCTACTACAATTCCCAAGTGAAAGGATGGGAGTAAGTAAGATGACAGGGGAGATGAAATCTGTTTCAGACTGGATAAACTCCCACAGTTTCGTGGACTTACCACTGAAAGGAGCCTCCTTTACTTGGTCAAACAATCAAACTGTAGCAAAGGCGTCGAGGCTGGACAGATTCTTGGTCTCTAACGATTGCATGGACTTGTATTGGGAGGTATGTCAGTTCGCTCTTCCCAAGCTTGCATCTGATCATTGCCCTATTTTGTTAGATTCTAATCTTGAGGGATGGGGTCTTGCTCCCTTTCTATTCGAATTAATGTGGCTGGAGTTAAATAAGTTTCCACAAATGAATAGGGAATGGTGGAAGGATTTGAAGGTGGATGGTTGGGCTGGTTATAGACTGGCCACTAAACTAAAGATACTGAAGGTAAAAATAAAAGAGTGGGCCAAGATGAACTTTGCAGATGTCAAGATGCAGAAGGCGCAACTACTTGAAGACATTTAAAACCTTGATAAGAAAGAGGAACTTGGCAATCTAAATGATGAGGAAGTAGCAAGGAGAATGAGTCTAAAAGAGGAGTTTCAAAGAAAATTGAGGGAAGAAGAAATTACGTGGAGACACAGATTGAGATGTAAATTGCTAAAAGAAGGGGATAAGAACACCAAGTTCTTCCATGGGATGGCTTCCTCTAGGAAAAGAACAAATAGAATATCCTATTGATGGATGGAGCTAGAAGATTGGAAAAGAAACAGGAAATAATCAAACATATAGAGGAGTATTTTATCGCTCTTTATTCCAAAGACTAGTGGAAGAGACCCTCTTTAGATAAACTAGAGTTCGTAAAAATAGGGGAGGAGAAGATGCATTGGTTGGAGAGACAGTTTGAAGAAGAGGAAGCTCCGGGGGCTATTTATGTTATGGCAGGTGACAAAGCCCCGGGCCCTGATGGTTACCCTATTGGCCTTTATTCAGAGAGTTTGGAGCATGTTAAAAGATGATATTCTTGACTTTATGAGGGAATTCCATTCCAGAGGGAAGCTATCTAAAGGAATAGGGGCATCTTTCATCGCTCTAATTCCAAAAAAGGAGGGGGAGATTGGTATAAAAGATTTCAGACCCATAAGCTTGATTGGAAGTGTTTACAAGATTCTAGCTAAGGTGCTGGCAGGAAGGCTTCAGAGGATCTTACCTGAGATTATATCTAAAGAACAAGGGGCTTTTGTCAAAGGTAGGCAGATCTTGGATGGAGACCTTATAGCCAATGAATGTGTCCACTCAAGGGACAACGAAAGGAGGCCAGGTCTAATTTATAAGCTGGATTTGGAACAAGGATATGACATAGTGGACTGGGAATTCATGCAATACCTCCTCTACAGGATGGGATTTGGTGTCAAGTGGAGAAAGTGGATTAAGGAATGTTTGTCTTCAGCCAATTTTCCCATCCTTATCAATGGCTCCCCAAAAGGATATTTCCAAGCTCAAAGAGGATTGAGACAAGGTGATCCCTTATCCCCGTTCCTCTTTGTAGCAGAAGCAGAAGCATTGAGTAGGATGGTGATGAAGGCAGAAAACCAGAACCTCATTAATGGATTCAGGGTGACAAGAACGGCTCCTTCTATCTCACTTGCAATTTGTTGATGACACTTTCATTTTCTGTGAAGCTAGTGAAGATCGAGTAAAAAAAGTCGAAGTCATCTTTTTTTGCTTTGAAGCACTGTTGAGTTTAAAGATCAACTTCTTTAAAAGCGAGTTGATAGGGATAAGAGTAGAGGAGTCTCTCATAAGCCAATATGTGGAAATTCTTGGATGCAAAGTGGGATCCTTTCTGGTATCTAGGTCTTCCTTTGTGCAGGGTGCAAGCTAAAAAAGTGGTATGGAATCCATTGGTAAAAAAAGTGAAAAGGAAGTTGTCTACTTGGAAAGCTGGCTACTTGTCTCTGGGAAATCTTCCTATCTAATTCATGTCGATTCTAAACTGCCCAATTTCTGTAATTAATAGGATAGAGAAGTTGCAAAGGGACTTTCTGTGGCATGGACAGAGTGCTGAAAAGAAGTTGCACTTAGCAGATTGGGCGTCAATGTGAACATCAAAATTAGAGGGAGGATTAGGTATCAAATCTCTAAGGAAAATGAATCAAGCTTTGCTAGGAAAATGGCAATGGAGGCTAGGAGAAGAGTCGGAAGGTCTATGGAGGCTGGTTGTGATGGAAAAATATGGAAATCAAAGGGATGGTTCGGAGGAGGTTCATGGCGCTGCCTACAAGTACTTGGCAATATGGAAAGGAATAATCTCTAGCAAAGAAAAATTTATGCAGAACATCAGATACCACGTCTGCTCAGGGAAGAAAATGCTTTTTTTGGAAAGACATGGATAGGAGAGGAGCCATTAGTGTCTAAATTTCCAGATCTCTTTAATTGTGCAAGAGACAAGCAAGCAAAGGTGGACAGCTACATTGATCGATTTGACACGAGTGGATAGATTACTTGGAGCCTAACGTTCAGAAGGAATTTGAAGGAGAGTGAGGAGATTCAATTCATGTCTCTCCTAGACCATTTAAAGGATATTCATATTTTCGAAGACAGGGAAGATACTAGGATTTGGAAAGTATCAAAAAATGGGTCCTTCTCTGTCTTTTCTTTCTATTCAGCTTTATTGGCAAGGGAGGGGAGCACAAGTAGATTGGCAAGCATATGGAGGTTCAAGGCTCCGCCCAGGGTAGTGGCTTTCGGATGGATTGCCCTCCGAAGAAGAATCTCAACTGTAGATAACATTAGGAAATGAGGAAATATCGTCTTAAATGCTTGTCAAATGTGTTTGGAGGACGAGGAAAATGTAGATCATCATCTTTTAAGGTGCAGGTATGTGGTGAAAATATGGAACTTTGTCATAAGCTGGTTCGGATGCAAATGGGCTCTGCCGAAGATGTTTCAACAACTTTTCGAGGCATGGAAATCTGCTATAGGATCTACGAAAGGAAAGGAGTTGTGGAAGCTTACATTTCTATCAGTCATATGGCATCTCTGGAAGGAGAGAAGCACGAGGTGTTTTGAAGGAAAAAGAAAAAAAGGAAGAAATCTTATGTGATAAGATAAAATTCTCAGTAGAACAATGGGTGAAGATCAATCCTATTTTTACAGACTACCCCACTGATCAAATCATGTACAACTGGAAGGAGGCTTTCTCGTAATCAGGGGTCGGGGTGGCAGTCATAGTATCTATTACATTCCTGGCCTCTATGTCTTTTGAGTAGGTTGTTCTGTTTGGTGGTCTAAAGCTTTGTGCCACTGTTTATTTTTCTTGTTTATGCCCGGGTCAGTATAAACCTTTTACACTGATTTGTTTTTTGGTTTTAATGAAAGTTACCATTCAAAAAATGAAAAAAAAAAAAATATATATATATATATATATATATATGTCTTTAGGACAAGGGATGTATGGGGGTTTCTTTCTCCTTTTTGGTTAGGGTAAACAGGGACCTATTGCATCTATAGGATGCAAAAGGACTGGGAGCAAACTGGGTTCTTTGGGTGGTTGAGGACCAATTAACTAAAAGCCCAGATTCAAATCTCCCTGTATCTACAGATATATTATGATTATAAACAAGGGCTAAAAAGCTCTCTTTTGCTGCCCAAATCAACAGAAACAAAAACAACAGTGGTCAGGGCAAATATCGAAAAGTACATAAAATAGGAAAACTGCTAGATTTTGACCATGCTCCAAAGGTTAGATGGGCTATATAGTTACATAGCTTGTTTGGTCTTGAAAATAGACCCCAAATTGATAGGATATGGTCAAGATGATGATGATGATTTCAAAGAATCCCAAAGCACACCAAGATCAACGTTACCTCCGGAAAGAATAATTCCAATGTTGGCACTGTCCTTTGTGACTGGATTTTTCCGAAATTCATCAGACAGAACTGCAGCGAGTCCGATGGCTCCACTGGGTTCGACAGCAACCTTCAAAATCTCATAGCACATCTTCATGGCTTCCACGATCTCCTTATCCTCCACAGTAATGATACCATCCACCAAATCTCGCACGATTGGCCTACAACATGGATAAGTTGTAAATGGGTTGAGCATACACAAGCCTGAGTTCGGACCTGGATCTAGCTCAGGTCAATTTTTGAGATCTAGCTGCAGACCCAACTAAATGTGGATTATTTGTATCCGGATCTGTACCCAATTTTGTGTTTGATCCGAATCCATACCAATTTTGAGTCTTCTACACTAAACCTATAAAACGACAATCACAAAAGCATAAGAAATTCCTTCAGGTGGTGTCTGCTCCACTCTATCCAGATCTAACCTGGTTAGTAATCTGACCCAATCCCAAGACCTGAATATGGTCCGATCAGTTCATTTGATTCAAGAACTGGATCAGTGTCACCTCAGTGCACAACACTATCAAAGAAGATTGAAATGCAACTACTGAATGTAGCTAGTGAAATTATGGATCCAATAATGAACATGCAGAGGCAACCGATCACATCTATTAATTGAATTTGGAGTCTAAAGATGATTATGGAGTATCCCAGAGTCAGAGAGAATCGCTTGGCCATCCGAAAATCTTGAAACTAAAACAAGAGTAAGGCATTGAGAGTAGAAATAAGCCATTACCATGAGTCTGGGATGTAAATACATCTAGCAATGTAGATAATAAAGCATTCATTCAAATAGTTGGTAACTGAAAATTGAAAGTTAGTCATCTTCAGTCGAAAGAATTAAGGAAAAATATGTGAAAGCTAAAATGAACAGCTTTTATAATTTGTATTTCAATATGACATCCATTTTTTTTTATCAAACACTCACCAGATTGCCATGCTAGATCTCAGTAGATGAAAAGCAATGAGGGTATCATGATTTGGAGCCGTCACTCTGATCTTAATGAGCAGTGTGCGAATTGGTCTGATCTGGCTCAAGATCTTTGGATGTAAGTATAGTACTACCATAGTTCCTTTGTCATCATCCACCATAGGATCTCATGAATCTCATCCACTTTTTCCTTCGCAATTGGATCAACCACTTTGGATTACCGACCTGATTCCTTTTGGAAGGTCTTATATGATTTTTTCTGTCATCAAGGCGTTGATCCTCTGATGTAACACCATTAGTCATGTCACCATTTTCCACATTTTCAGTCCCGAACTATCGCATGGAGCAGATACTCTTAGACTCTGTGGGTTCAACTTTCTTCTTTAGAATCTTTAGTACTTCTACAACCTTTTCATTACATAATGACATTTACCAAATATCACCAACACCATGGTTAAAGGTAATTGTATGAATTTAATTAGGTTAAAGGTAAATGTATGAATTTAATTAGTGTAAAACAGAACTCCTTTTACGTGTATGGTGAGGATTCATGCAAAAGTCACAGCAAATGAAAATTAACAATCCCAGTTGTGATCAATGACATGCTACATGCATATGCACGGCTTTAGAATATAAATAATGGATGCACCTCATATAATTCGTATATGAACAATATTTATTGGTATAATATGCCTAAGACTGTGCAAAATAGAATAACAAATAAGCAGTTCTATTATTTTATAAAATCAAGAACATGGTGTATCATTTTGTTTGGAATCTAAGAAAATTCATCACCTATTAGGAGAAATTATGTAATCATGTTTACCAAGTAAGATCTCCAAGGAAAGCTCGTAGCCCATCAGCAAGAGTGTCAACTTTTTGTGGTTTTACAATCTCTCCTGCTGCTTTGGATTGTGCAGCATCATCAGCGCCCCTTGGTTCGGCAGCTAAAACTTTAATGGCAGGATTAATGGCCTTGGCAGCCAATGCCACTCCAGATATTAAACCACCACCTATACTCTTGGAATGAAAAAGGAAAACAAATGCTACTATATCAGCAACAAAATATATAGACAGCAGTAGGAAGTAGCAGATAACAGGAGACACTCTTATTGAACAAACCACTGATTGGGGCAATAATAGTGTCTATTTCTGGGACTTGATCTAGCAGTTCTAATGATATTGTTCCCTGCCCACTGCCAAAACACAAATATAATGCAATTAGAGCAGTTAGAGGAAGCAGGATTGATAGACACTCCACTCCATTTATTATTTACCCTTGTAATCACATTTACTCTAATAAAAATCTTTACCAGCAGAGAGATTCAGATACATGCATATTAAGAAGAACATCCAATTACTTCTGTCTGACAATTGGACTTCACATATCCGATGACATTAAACCGGAATCTGTTCCATAACTTTCAAAAAGGTTCCCATGTTTTTAAATTTTTGATTATTTCCTTCATAACAAACATGCAGATAAACCCACTCAGAGTGAAACCAATAAGAAACTTATACAAAAGGGCAATTACCATTTCAGCGAGATAAAAATTCTCCTGATTTTTAATAATTTACAATTGCCATTTTTGGGGGCAAAAAGTTCATCCATTGGCCCTTCCCATCTAATCTGAACTTTAGATTCTTCTCATTCTCTTGATTTTTAATAATTTACAATTGCCATTTTGGGAGGCAAAAAATTCATCCATTGGCCCTTCACATCTAATCTGGACTTTAGATTCTTCTCAGTAAGTTCCACATGAAATCAGAAAAGAACCTTCTCAACTTCCAAACCTGAAGATATTCCAAAAGAATCATAAACTTGCTCCCTTCCAAATACTTGGTCAAAAGACCGATAATGGTTTGAAGGATCCAATTCATGCAAGCAATTGCCAGTTTGATTAGATAATTCAAGTTCTTGATATGGGCTTTTCAAGATCAGATGTTATTATTATTATTATTATTATTATTATTTTGGGGGTTGGGGTGGGGGGAACTGGAGTGGTTAAGATGCCATGTTGGTGTTGAAAACCAGATGCACATCTGAAATTCAGCCATTTACCTTATGATGCGACCATCATTGAATGGATGGACCAGCACTGCACCAGTCTCTTGCTGCACCTTTGTAGCAACACTTTCCCTCGATTGCATTGTGGGTTCACTCCAAATAACCTGGCCACCATAACGCTTTACATTCTCAACTTTACACTGTGGAGCATTTTTCGGTATAATGATATAAGCAGGGATTCCACGTAGCTTTGCAGCCAAAGACACCGCAGCAGCATGGTTGCCACTGAATGCAACATATTATCAGTTTTTCTCTTTTTCCTCATAATTCAAGAGAGAGAAAGATTGCATAGATCAAAAGGAAAGGGCACACTTAGGTCCTACTAAGGTCACTAAGAGCTA
This sequence comes from Umbellularia californica, assembly GCA_028538565.1. NCBI lineage: Eukaryota > Viridiplantae > Streptophyta > Magnoliopsida > Laurales > Lauraceae > Umbellularia > Umbellularia californica. Next base: position 20,207,721 of record JAPQWN010000007.1, read on the forward strand.
AGACAAACCTGCTGTGAGTTACAACCCCTTTGACAGCCTGATCATCCCCAAGTGAATATATAGCATTACAAGCACCTCTGAATTTAAAAGCTCCACTGTCAAGTGATACAAAGAAAATCAAATAAAATAAACCTTTAATACCATACAATTATAAGATCCCAATCATAGGATTCTAGATTTTAAAGGTGCAAGCAACAACGATAGCATTGCTCTAAAAACAACCAGGCTTTGAAGGTCCTCGTTCTCTAAAATTTGCCTTTATGTAAGAGTATAAACTGTTTTTTATTTTTGTAACTTAATAGTAGGTCATCAACACTAAATGGTTGGGATATGAAGGAAGATTGGAGGGGCTGGAGTCATCAAACAGTCAGTTGCACACTTCCAACCTTCCAAGCTCACAATTATCATGTTGATCTTCTCCCCAGGTGTAGGCATTCTATGAGTCGTCCTCAATGATCACTGAATGATTTCACCAGTTGTATGCCCTCCTTTATGGCCATAGTTTCTTTCTTTTTTTTTTTTAATGGTTATGACCATAGTTTCTGATCCAATTGAATCTCCACAACCTGCCAGCCCCTGGAACATTTGATCCATTGCCATCCTTAAATCACTCCTCGCATTCCCAATGGACCCATATTACCTAGTTTGTGCCTATTTTGGATTGTGGATCTGCTACATACTGCCCCTGTTTCTACCAGTACAAGATAATAACCAATTGGGGCTAATTTGATCTCATAGTTTGATCCAAATCACGACTGTTGGCTTCAGAGTGTTGGCTTCAGAGTTTGTTATTTTAGCATTCCACTTTCATCATAATTAAAATCAGAGCTTCATTTTTATCGCTATTGAGTCACTAAATCATCAAATCAATCCACCAAAACTTATCAAATCAAGGGGAAATGCGAGAAATAAACTCAACTCATTGTGAGGATTCAAACAATATACTTCTGGACCCAATCATAAGAAACAGAAAGAACGTACTGGATATTTTTCAATTCCTAGTAACTTTTTGATTGGGGCATCAGACCTTACTTTGTAATTTAAAAGTGACTTGAGACTTTCTTGTGAACAATTCTTATTTTTTATAATCATTCAATGATACAGAATTTCTAGGCACTGAAGAGACCGCTACACCCCCCTGTCTTAGTTATTACAGGAAAAAAGCATCAAATTCTAATATTCTCCAATATTCAGGAATTTTTTGGATATTTTTCATAAAGTTTTGACAACTTTTTTTATTCATACCGTTACGTTTTGCCCACTACGTAGTGTTTTGGCCACCGGCAGCTATGCCTGCCACAACCACTATTTTGATCCTTGATTGATGAGACCACAATGGCATTTTTGTGACTATACAGTTACCTTTATTTCTAGGTTCTCCCGAACAAAAGGGATTTTCTTATTCAAAGTTGTTGTGTAACGAGAAACACACGAGGCATGGAGATTTGCTCATCCCATTGATCTCGTATGGCTTCTCTCTCTAAATGAGAGATTCAGTTTCAAGACTTTTGTTCAGGAATTTTGTTCTTTGCTCTTGCCTATGTCAATGCCCTATCTATTTGTAGCAAGGTGTATCAGATCGATGGTTTGGATCCCAAGTTCTTCAAATTTTTTTTTATAATGATTGAATTACCAATCATTGAAGCCATCTTGGACATAAAAAGAGCAGATAGCAAATTACACAAGAAAATTACAATTATGTAAATATGAAAAACATTGGGGAGAACCACATCCTAACATCATGCAATGCAAGAATACTAGACTTCTCACCCCCTCTGAAAACACTCGCCCTTAAAATGAAGTTTCCTCCCAGCAATTGAATTGAGGGATTCTGAAGAAAAAACTGGGGTTCTATGAATGTGCGGATTGATGCGGAGCTGCGCTTCTTTTATGGATGAAATACTGGCAGCATATTTCTCATTCTGTAATTTCTCTGTGTCCATCTACACCAGATAAGCATACACATGAGAAAAATGATGCTGTCAAAAATCCTATCACCCACTATCAAGACACAAGGGAAAAAGATCAAACAGGAGTTTCTAGTACCTTAATTAACCACAAGTGAATAAGAAAGACAAGGGATACGTTAGTCAAATTTTATGACCAGCCTCTTTTGCGCATGAAGGTGTAGGCCCTTTAGCACATGAAATAACATAGAGACTCAATGTTTCTGTGGAAAATAGACTTCTCATGAATAAAGTTCTACTTGTAAAACTTCAAAACCATTTTTTCTTATTGGAGACAACAGTTTTGTAGTTTGAAGACATGTTATGGTCATATATTCAGTACTTTGAAATCCTTTTGGTATAAAGCCCTGCAGCAACTGATAGTCAAGACATATTACTTGCATTATTAAGGGTCTTTAGGAGCCCCCGGCAGTGTCTTAATACACAAAAAGACTTACCTCAAGTTCACCAGAGTTACGTAATCTTGATGAAAAACTTCTAGCAGTCAAATTTTCTCAAGATTCAATCACATTTATTATTTTTTTCTATATAGTTTATTCCGGATTTTCATTTACATGACAATCAAGCTACTCAAATCTTAGAGTTGACTCAACATGTTCATATTAAGGTCCAGTTGAGTATTCAGGTTTTAAACTAGTGTCCGCAAGTATGCAAGCCTTTGATCCCCATAGTTCTAGGATACTTCATCTTTTACTAACAAGGCAATGTGAAGAAAGAAGGATGCTCATCTGAAATTAACTAGGAGACGAGAAATGAAATTGATTTACATATTTGGGAAAACACTCATTCAACAAACTATGAATATTGTACCAGTTTTGGAATGATACAACTTAGAGAGGTTCTTGTAAGCTTCCTTAGCACATTTTGAGTTGAATACATACTCTCTTTATCCTATTTCTATATAAATGTGATCTGAGGTCTGTTTTACAATGATATTTCAGGGCAGTTAACATCATTGATCCCTGAAAATAAGATCTTCTGATTTATTACTGCAATTGGGCAAACAAATAATTAGATTAATAAGTATGGCAATACCTTAAATCTTCTTTGGTGCATGATTTGTATGACTGGGAGCTATGATGCCCAAATATGGCATTCATATGACAAAGAAACACAGTGAAAATAGATGGAACATGGACAGATACATAGCCTATTTCATGGTATCTGGGTATCAAAATAGATTGGGAGGAAAATATTAAAGCTTATACCATATTCTACTACAAGTTTCAGTATTTGGGTAGCAAAGAAAAGCAATTTAGGGTCCCATTTGGCAACAGAAAATTGGGTTCTCTAACTGGCTGAATACTAAAGATATTTGCAACTGGTGGGGTGGTGGGTGAGTGAGGAAGGATTGATATGTGCTTCTGAATCGTATTGCATATACTATTTAGGTGACTAAACAAGATTTCAAAATCCAAAAATAGATAACAAAAAAAAAAAAAGCAACATGGATTGAAAAACCCAATTGTAACCCAATCTCTTTATTGATTTTATTTCTAACATGAAAGAGAAGAAAAAGTAATCTGTCTCATAGTGATTCAATTTCATGTGAAAATTATACAGATACAGAAAAAAAAAAAAAATATAGTGATTCAATTTCATGCATTGGGGGTGTTTGAAGAGGACTTACAGTTGAGAGACGACCTCTCTCTCTCTCTGTGAAACAAAGTCCTCTGAGGGATAAATCACATGGACTTGGAGTGGCCCACTGATTAAAGAGATGTGATCTCGTTGGATCTAATGGCAGATCTATCTTAGTGATTTCAATCAATGGACCTCATTACCTGGATGTTTTAAGGACCCAACCCAAAAAATCTTGTTTGGACTCCTTTTCAGTCTGAGTGATAGCAGGTCTGCTTTTGGGTCCACAATTGGGTCGACTGGGTCTATGTTCGGATCCAATTGGGTCCATACCCGAATATTCATGTTTGAGTGTATGATGTTAGGATATATTAGATGTGGCAATACATAATTTATATCAATGATATATTGGATTAAGTTGATTTTCGGCGATGGTGGGATTTGTGATGATAGAATGGCCCAGCTGTAGGGCCCACTTAGAAGGCTGATATCATCAATGTGAACTGTCGCATTCACTGTCCCACTTTTAAATTAGGCATTCATGATTCAACTGCTAAATTTTGATCCTCACCCTAATTCTGTACAATTGCTAAGGAGAAATTGGCACTTGATTTTATCCAACGGCTGGGGTTTAGGCAAGTTTGAGCCCCTCAAAATTGTGCAGATGAAGATAGGTTTTTGTGAGTGCCTAAAAATAATGGACTTGATTTGGATGATAATGGAGCTTACGATGGTGCTGATTAGCTGGTTAGTAACGTCACTGGTTGCCTGAAACCTGAAAGGGAGAAGAAGCAGAGGTCAAAGCCCCTGGCTGCTATCAGCCGAAGACACTCCGACGCCTGAGTTAGTGCAGTCACTGAACTAGGGTGAAGCGAGGAAGAAGAAGGTTCAGGCAAGAAGTATTGTAATGCACAGTATATAGAATGTGTACCTATTATGGGCTTACCATGCAAGTATATATAGACAAGTAGAAGCTTTCTGAGTGGGGGTAGGTGAGAGCACTGTCCCATCAGATCTTCCCCAATCCTTCTCATTATTGCGGACGTGATTGATGGGTAGGGATAACCCGTTGCCAGAATCCGGCGGCCAACCTACCTGCTGGCACGCTCTGCAGCGTAGCTGTCCCGTCTCATAATGGGGATTAGACGCTCAGTGCTCACCTCGGTCAAATCGGCCGAACTGGAAAAGGCGTTGAGGTCGGGCTCGCTCGAGGTCGAGTACTGTTACCGAGACGCTCGAGGCTGAGCCCAGAAGGAGCATGGCCGATACTCTTACCGAAACCATCACCACATCGGTGCCAGCTGGCACAAGCGCCAAGCTGGACGGATGGGATTGAGATAATCCCTGATTGGTACTTTTACTTAAGTCAGGGGTAACCTCGGTATTTAGGAAAACACCCCACACAGTTTTGATAATGCAAACACAATATAAAGCAGCCATTATTTCCTTGATTTGCTTTCAAATATGTAGCGTCAAAGCCGCTAACACATCCAGTGGCGGACCTCAGATTTTTATTTGGGTGGGCGGATGATGGTCAATTGAAAATGTAAAAATCAACACCAACTAGCAATAATCTCCACTTTGAACGGTTTAAATATATGATTTTTTTTATTTAAAAAAAATTAAGTATAAAGAACTCATATCATATTGTTAACACTCAATTCTACATAATCTTTTTAGCTACAATAGCAGTTTTCTCAAAAAAGTCTTTTAATCAAATCTGTAGGATGAGAATTAAATTAGCAACCATACTACAATAAAATAAAGAAACTATAGCGAACTCAAAAGAAGTAAAATCATTATCATGCAAAAATAACACCTCTTTGTTTGTTTCCTTAAGTTTCAAAGAGTTCCTTTATCATAAACATCATATCGTGATTCAAGAAAAAAAATAAATTCAAGAAAACCTAACTGAGGATAATTAGGGAATAAAAATATTATGAGATGAGACCAAAGGAGCTAGATTTCGACTAATCAGAATGTGTGGAACATATCTCTTAATGAAAAAGCCACAGGGTGCAAGCTGCAAATTGTCTCAGAGTTCATCTCTCTTTTGAACTTTGACAATAGATAATATTGCCAACCGAGTATTAATGGACCAGGTGACCACTTGTTTGTGGACGATGTAAAAACAGATATTTTTAAAAAATATCCAGGTGTAACTGTCAGCTATTTAATTGGCATTTTCTAGTCAATTAAGGTGTTGAACGATTTCAAAATAAAAAAATGTGGTCATTTCTAAAAGCAAAAAAAAATCCAAATATACAGTGGATGGCCTATAAAAGACCTGAGCCAAACATCTACAAAATTGGATGGCCCCTATTAAGGTTTTTTCGCCATACTGAGTAGCGGAAAAGTGGAAAAAGCGGGTTTTCCACCATTATGAGATGTGAAAAACTGGCAATTGAGGGTTTTCAGCCGTTATGTACAGCCAAAAATTGGAAAAAGTGGACATTTCAGGTTTTCTGCAGGTCTGACCGGCGGTAAAGTGGAAGTTTCGGGTTTTCCGAAGGTTTGAACAGCGGTAAAGTGGAAGTTTCGGGTCTTCCGCAGGTTTGATCAGCGGAAAGGGGGAGGAACTTTTCGGGTTTTCCACAGGTTTGATCAGCGGAAAAGGGGAACTTTTCGGGTTTTCCACAGGTTTGATCAGCGGAAAGGGTTCTGGTTTTCCACATGTATGAGTAGTGGAAATTCTACAATTGAGAGTTTTCTGCGGGTGTGAGCATTGGAAAGCTGCAATTGAGGGTTTTGCAGAGGATTTTCCTTGTCTGCGTAGGGGAATAGCTATATCCGATTTCCTTTTCAATCATAATATACAATTAATTCTTTTTCAAACCCTAAAGAGAGCTAGAGAGAGAAGATCAAAACCTCGCGTTTGGCAACAAAATTTACAGAGAAAAGATTTTCGCTTTCTATGATTTTATGCTATATCCAAGTTTGGCAGCTGTAAATCATCGCTGATTTTTGCGTCTAAGATCTGCGATCGATAAGATTTTGGGATCCGATCCGCCCTATCGAATATGCAAATTTTCCCAGCAAAAGGTGTTGGGTATAAAAGCCAAAATCACTCCCCAACTTCCAAAATAATCACTAATACTAATTTATTATATTCTTGGCTTAATATTGACTTGCATGGAGATATGTTTTGGGTTTTTATAATTGAATTTAAATTATAGGAGAGCTGTGGTTGTATATAAATTGAAATTCATAGTTTGAAGGGAATTCAGGGTTGTTTATGAAATAATTTAAAATATAATAGGTACTTATGTAGCTCGAAGAAATTTAGAATGTCTTCTTATTAAGGGGAGACTCTGCCCTTTTTTTGTTTTTGACAATTTTAAGGACTGGTTTAGTAATCTAAATTGACTTGCAACATACTTTTGAATTTCAGCTATTAAACTTTTGATTTAGCTTGTTTTGGGTTCCATCACTTTATTTTGTTCAATAAAATGGAATACAGTGGATCCCACTTTAATTTATAATGCAAGCATCCGTTATTGTGCTAGTTTTTATTAACTAAACACGAGTCACATTTCCAGACAACTAGGAGGAGACAAGGTGGGGCGGGAAATATACTACACAAGGAAATGGGCATAAAAATACTCCTAGCTTTTCCCTACCTGAAGAAAGGTACACACTTCTAAGGAAATGGAAATAACCAAATGGAGTATACATCAAATGTTAAAGGGACAGAACAATTCCTCCTAAACAATGTAGGGAGCTATCCTTTCCAAGCAATTTCCTCTAAGATTATTTCAACTGAAACCTGAAAGTTTGAAACATGCCTAAACTTTATTCTAGCAGATAAATTAAGAAGGCAGAAGCAATTATGTAATTCCCGTTGTAGATAATACCACAAGCCCAATGCTAACTTAGTAAACATTATATTCATGATTCACAAAATCAGGGGCAACTTTGGAAGCACTCAAATGGATTAGAAAGCTTAAAAATGCACCCAACTCAGATTAATAGTTACTTTGTTTTGTAAAGAATGGTCAAGGTAAATGGAGGTCTGTAAAACCCAACAGGTAGAAGCAAAATACATATTGAAGTGTGTAATGGAAAACTGGACACTTCGAACTTCAGAAAAGCAGGGCGGTTGTTTTGAAATTTTTGGTAGTGTGGCTAGGAGACACAGACCCGAAATAATGGAAAATGATTGCATCTCTTTCCTCATTCATTTCTCTGTTATTTCCTGATTTTTAATAGAGTTCAGGTCATGTTCCCAATAAATGTAAAAAATATCCACCAAAGAGGCGGGCCACATGATGTTCACATCTGGTCCAGCTCCAGTAGACTCTACTTTAATCTACCTTTGATCAACACCTGCGCCTCAGATGCCCCACCCAACACCCAGCTAAAAAAAATCACTACCGGCCACCACCACAAGACCATTTTTTTCCCCTCCCGAGTAAAATTGGAACCAATCTTATTTGACATTCATCCAATCTACATTCACTGTTAGATTGGATTTCAAAAGATCATTGTAGGGATGTCAAATGGGCTAGGCCGGGCCCGCCAGTCAATGGGCCGTGCCGTTGACAAGGCACGGCCCGTGACACTGGTCGGGCTGGGCCGAGATGGCCTGGGCCCGTTGGCCCTTTTGGCATGGCCTGCCAGGCCCACCTGGCACGTGGGCTGGCCCCTACGACCCGCCTGGCTAGCCAGGCATGATAGGCCTGCCCCGCTAGGCACGGCCCGCCCAAAAATGGCTATTTTTTTATAAAAAATCTTCATTTTAACCCCCCAACAGCTATAAAACGATCATATAAGGGGTATTTTGTGTCCCTTTTCAATTTTAAAAAGTCTATAAATACTCATCATGATCATCATGTTTGGAAACTCTAGTATAACCAATAAGAGCTAGTTAGATTAAGGTCAAAAATAAAAGGCCATAATTTAATCTGCATCAAAATCATTTCATTAGTGTTAAGCCCCCAAGCCATTATCATCACTCCTTGATTGACAGCTTGAAGACCCTGGAAAGTAAATTTCTCTGTTACAACCCACCTAAAGAGTAAAGATAACCAATCAGAAAGCAATACTGAAGAGAAATCAACACAAATAAGATAAAATCATAGCCTGTGTGTTTGCACAGAGTACATAAGAATTCACTCCATAAGTGGAGAAAAATGAACGCAAAGGTGAATATACCTACAAAAATGCCCATCAAATAAACCCTCCTTTGGAAATTGAATAAAGAGAGGATAAGAAATGAATACTCAGCTTTCATCCTAATAATTCAATACATCTAAAAGTCAAGGTCCCATCTCCATCACCTTATATCCTTCACTCATCAACAAGGGCGGACCCTGAAAATTTAACTTGGGGGGGCTCTATGTAAAATAAATATTGGGGGAAGGAGAAAATGTTTAAAAAAACATAATAATTTTCAAATTTTGCAGAGGGTTCTTACAGATTTTAATGTTTTTTCAGGTATGGGTGGGGGCTTTAGTCCTTGGGCCCTTATACCTGGGTCTGCCCCTACTCATCACCTCATGTCTTTCATCCATCATCTTTAATAATCCTCGGTGATGCTCATTTGACCATGAGCTCCAATAAACCCTATGCAAACAAACAGGCAAGATCAAGTTCAGAGAAATAACATGTTCAAGGGATGGGAGAATGGTTGGTTCAAGATGATAATGGAGAAAATAAGCCAAAAGAGCTAAGAAGTCCCTTTACTCCATAGGATTTTTATGTTTTAAGCATTAGAAGCCTTAAACTGAAACTAATTCCAGCAATAAAACCAGGAAAAGAAACACAAACTCACACCACTCCTAATGAGGTTTATAAAATGAGTGAATGGTCTTGATTTCATCAACATCATCATCATGTAGGCTCGTCTGATTAATTGAGATCGGCTTTAAGAGTTCTATTATTAAACCATAAGAAAAAAAAAAGAGGAAAAAATATGAACAGGCCCGCCTGGCCCGGCATGGCACAGCCCGCTCCAGCCTGGCCTATGGCGGGCCGTGCCAGGGTTTTTCCCTGGCTGGCCGTGCCGGCCCGGCCCGTGGCACGGGCGGGCCGAGGCTGGAGCGGGCACTGCCGGCCAGGCCCGGCCCGTTTGACATGCCTAGATCATTGATATAGTTATAAAACCGTAAAATTTGAGCAGTTGAGTTCATTAAATCAAGCGGCGGGAATATTTGTAGGGCTGAGTATTTGTCCAAGTTATATCCTTGGGAAGGCCTTTCCCTCCTCCCAATGATCGGTATTCTTCCAGGTGACCAAACAGGTGAACCATATGAATAATCTGCTTCTTGTGTGAGAACAGGTCCATGCATGTTACACAGAATATTGATAGTCCTTTTAAGTTCCGGGAAATTAACTCTTTCGTCTGAGTGCCAAGAAACCCGCAGTTAGCCAATCGTTAGCTTAGCCATTTCTCTGTGTTGACCCTTGACCAGCAGGCTCAAACAGAGCAATCCTTTCTTTAGAATTCCTCTCTATAAAATTTTCCACGATGTTCCAACTTTTTCCACACGTATTTGTTTGGCGTCCCTTTCTCTCCACAAGTCTCACTTTCTAAGTCACCTCTATCAGACATTTAGCCAGTCCTCTCATGTGTCAGGATATCATTCTCTATCCAAGCATATGCACCTACAAAGCATAAGCCCAAACATAGCCCAGTCACTGCCTAGATTGGGCCTGGGCCTCAATACTTTGACCCATAAACTGTCACATAAACAGCGGATTCCTACATATAAAACATTGAATTGCAAAACATACTCATGGTTCACTGGTGTCGGCACCTTGGTTTCGTACATATGCCCAGGAAATCAATCCTTGTATTCTCAAACTAGACCAGTAGCCCAATATTGCAACAGCAAAAAATAAATAAAATAGTTGGTTTGAACTGCAACTGTAGATTAGACATCGCATATGATACAGTATACTTTGGTTGAAAGAACGCACGTATGTGCCAAATATCACTTTGAACTTCAAACCTGGGTTATGGTTGGAGCAACATCCATCAATAGTTGGGATCGAGCCAGGCCTTTGTAACTTGGCCCATGAACTTGAAACCTGGATTTTCTTTGGATAATCGTTTTTCCAAAGTTGGGCCCACTAGGAGTTCAGGGTTAGTATGTACAATCCCAAGTCACGAGTCAAGTAGCAGCCATGGCCCATTGGTGCCAAACTTTCCACAGGAATGACTTGGGCATATAATGAGCCAGGGCCCACTTGCTCTAAAAATCAATGACTTGGGCATATAATGAGCCAGGGCCCACTTGCTCTAAAAATCAACACACACAAGTCAACAGAGAGAAAAAGATATTTTCTTCCATGGGGAATTTTCTCCATGTGGACAGATCAGGCCTTCCACATGCAGACGGTCCCACATATTGCTTGCCAACTTGTACATTTAAAATTAAAAACATTTAAAATCATGGCCACTTATCTCTGTGTACTTGTACTTTTCCGCTTATCATATTACTCACACATCTCTATCATTATAAGAAAGGGGAAAATTTAAATAAGATTTAATTTTTTACCTTATTTCAAAAAAGGACGAAAGTTTGTTTTAAAATCTTTTAAATTAGTTCTTAAGTTTTTTCAGGAAGTACTTATCAATTAAGGACATCCATCCATTTAAAACTATTTTTCAACAACTTTCTGCCTCAATTTTTATAATAATAATAAAAAAACAAATTACCCTTAATGGGCGATGCTACGATTGCCTAGTTAGATCCAATCTGAGCTGCATACATATGTGATAGATGGAGGTAATTGTTCCAAAGAAAATCAAGCTTTTAACTTCATAGTGATTTTTGGACTGTGATTCATACTTTCAATTAAGCATACGATGCATACATATGTTAAGAAATATATAATCTACAGTTGCAATTCAATCTAACTCAAGCTCTGTGTTTGTGGTTTCAGGAATCCATCTTTTGTGTAACCATTTATGAGGCCAGGAGTCAAGGCCCAACCCAATCTGAGTTTTGATTGGACTGGATTGGGGCTATGTTTTGTAGATCCAATGTATCTTGTATCTTGTCTATTTTGAGTGAAATAGACAATTTTGGTCAAGAGAAATAGATGCCAGACAAAAACGTGTGGAAAAGTTAGGTCGTCATGGAGAATCTTGTACAGACCATCTAATTGCTGCCAGTTTCCTGGAATCTGCTTGCTTATCCAAGATTCTCTTATATGCATCTCCCTCTCTCTATATATATGCACTTCCCCCAAACCCTCGTAGCACCTCACACATCATTGCTTTTCTTGTTGTTCCGAGTACTAATCAATCATGTTTCTTTCAAAGTCAATTCCATTTCTTCTTCATTTTTTTGTTGGGTTTCTAATCCTATGCATTGGATCCATAAAATTCAATTGCTGTGTTGGAGACACAACAACCAGTACTGGTTGTTTGGAAAGAGAGAGACAAGCACTTATCCACTTCAGACAAGGTCTCAAGGACCCTAGTAACCGACTCTCTTCTTGGGTGGGAGACGACTGCTGTAGGTGGGCAGGCATTCACTGCAGCAACAAAACAGGGCATGTCCTTAAGCTCATCCTCCGAGGTCCATCCGAAATAAAAGATTCTGACGATCTTGAAGCAGAATTGAATAGATCATGCATATCTGGTGAGATAAATCCATCTTTGCTTGAGTTTAAATATTTGAAACACTTGGACCTAAGTATCAACTGCTTTGGAGGAAGTGTCATCCCAAAATTCATCGGTTCATTCAAGAATCTGAGATACCTTAACCTCTCTGCCTCAGGCTTTGGTGGAAGGGTTCCTCACGAGCTAGGGAATCTCTCTACCTTGTATTATCTTGATCTCAATCAATTCCGTGTAATATGGGTAAATACGAGTGATGGTATTTATGGTTATTACAGTATTGGTGTTTCGGCTTATGATTTGCATGTGGATAGACTTAATTGGCTCTCTCGCCTCTCTTCTTTGCAGTACCTTGACATGGGATCGTTGAACCTCAGTACGGCAGCTGATTGGTTACTATCAATAAATATGCTTCCTTCCATTTTGAACTTACATTTGTCCTATTGCCAGCTTCCCAACATTTCTACATCTCTTCCTCATGTGAATTTGACATCTCTTTCTACCCTTGATCTTTCTAAGAACTGGCTTGGTCCTCAGCTCCCTACTTGGGTGTTTAATAGCAGTAGATTGGTGTCACTTGATCTTCGTTTCAATGATTTCTCATATCCCATTCCAACTGCCCTGGGGAATCTTTGCAACCTACAGACCTTGAAGTTGTGGGAGAATCATTTCAATGGAGAAATAAACAGATTCAAAGAGTCATTTAAAGGATGCATTAACAGTAATTTGGAGGACTTGGATTTGGGAGGCAATGGACTTAGTGGGCATCTTCCTGATTGGTTGGGGCAATTCATTAATCTGAAGTCTCTCTCTCTTTCTTATAACTCTCTTTCCGGCCCAATTCCTCTATTTCTTGGAAGATTGTCTTCCTTGAGAGAATTGGATCTTTTCGGTAACTCTCTTTCCGGTCCAATTCCTCCATCTCTTGGAAGATTGTCTTCCTTGAGAGAATTGGATCTTTCTGGTAACTCTCTTTCCGGTCCAATTCCTCCATCTCTTGGAAGATTGTCTTTCTTGAGAGAATTGGATCTTTCTGGTAACTCTCTTTCCGGTCCAATTCCTCCATCTCTTGAAAGATTGTCTTCCTTGAGAGAATTGGAACTTTCTGGTAACTCTCTTTCCGGTCCAATTCCTCCATCTCTTGGAAGATTGTCATCTTTGGAAGTTTTGTATCTAACGACAAACTCTCTTTCTGGTTCCATTCCTCCATCTCTAGGAAGATTGCCATCTTTGAGTACACTAGTTCTTGATAGTAATAAATTGAATGGGTCCATTCCAGAAAGCCTTGGACAACTTTCAAATCTTGAGTCTTTATCCTTGTCAAATAATTCTTTTAAAGGTATTCTAACAGAAGCTTTCTTTTCCCATCTCATAAACTTGAAAACATTAGACATCTCTTCAACTTCGTTAGTTTTCAATGTGAGCTCTAATTGGGTTCCTCCATTTCAACTGACATATTTCTTAATGTATAATTGCAAATTTGGGCCCCAATTTCCACCATGGCTCCAGACTCAAAAGCAAATGTCTTATTTGTCACTGTCAAATGCAAGCATTTCAGATACCATCTCTAACATTTTTCAGATTTTACCATCAAACATTCGATTTCTAGATCTCTCTAGCAACACAATTTCTGGTTCCATCATCAACAGTAATATAGGGAAAACAACAAATCTGTTGTATATGTCACTTTCTTCCAACCATGTGAAGGGTAGCATTCCCCTATCAATATGCCAGATGAGAAATTTAACATATTTAAGTTTCTCAAATAATCAATTGGAACATGAAATTCCACGGTGTTTAGGGGATTTGAAATTTTTGAATACATTAATTTTGGATAATAATGTTCTGTCTGGAGGTATTCCAAGCTCAGTAAGTCATTTGTCCCAGCTTACTTCATTGCACTTGAGCAAAAACAAGCTTTCAGGAGAGCTCCCTCCATCCATGAAGAATTGCACCTGGTTGCAGACACTAGATCTCGGAGAAAATGGTTTTTCAGGAATGATACCAAACTGGATTGGTGAAAGACTGTCATTTCTTAAATTCCTCATCCTACGATCTAATAAGTTTCATGGTATCCTTCCTCCACATCTGTCGCTACTTTCCGAACTTCAAGTATTGGACCTTTCTCAAAATAATCTGTCAGGAATAATACCCGAGTCTTTTGGTAACTTCAGTGCTATGATGATAGCTAACAGGACAAATGTAATTATTTACATTGGTGGTCAATTCATTGTTGTAGAGAGTATTTGGGTTTTTTGGAAAGGAAGTCAATATGAATATACCCGTACAGTTTCACTCGTGGTGAACATAAATCTATCGGGCAATGATCTACATGGAGAAATCCCTAAAGGAATTACTCATCTTTTTGGATTGCAAAGCTTGAATTTATCAAGAAATCGGTTGACAGGAACAATCCCAGAAGATATTAATGACTTGCAACGTATAGAATCTCTAGATCTCTCATGGAACCAGCTTTTAGGAGCGATTCCCCATGGCTTCTCATACTTGACTTTTTTAAGTCACTTGAATTTGTCACACAACAACTTTTCAGGAAGAATTCCATCTAGCAACCAACTTGATACTCTCAATGATTCATCCATCTACATGGGAAACCCTTTATTATGTGGGCCACCACTTTTGAACCGATGCCCACGAGATGAAATATTTCTTGATTCACGGCCACTTTCTGATGGAGACAAAGAAGCTAAAGATGAGTTGGAAACACGACTATTTTATATTTGCATGGGGCCTGGATTTGTTGTAGGCTTTTGGGTTGTCTGTGGCATTTTGTTATTCAAGAGATCTTGGAGGGTTGCCTACTACAACTTCTTTGATGACATGGGAGATCGGTTTTATGTTGCAATAGCAAGAAAGCTAGCTAAATTCAAGAAGAATAAAGGACTACAAGGTAATAGAGGACTCCCATCAACTCCTTAACATGAGTTGCATCCTCGTGCATTGCCTTGCCAAAAATCAAGTTGATGATCCTTCATGTAGTGCAAATAGGTATGTTCTTATTTATGTTTTTTTCTTTTTTTTAACAAAGAAGTATTTTCTAGCTGTCAAATGTATTATAAATATAATCCAATTTGTGGGTAGTATGTAGTAGTATGCATGCATGTCAGTTGTATGGTCACAATAGCCTAAGGCATGTAGAAACTACATGCAAGTGTACATACTTGCAGGGAACTTCTAATGGTGGATAATGTAAGGAGGAAGCTTATTATGTGTTTTAAGAAAGGAACTTCTAATTTATGCCCTCTAACTTCTAGTTTCCCTCGTCTTAGGCCAAACTTGTATTGGAATTCAACGATCTTGAACTTAGGTTGAATCTAGAAAGTAAGCCCCTTGGATGTGTAAGTTTTTGGTTTGGTTTAGTTTGTTATCCAACTTGTATGTTATCCATGTTATCTATAAATTCTTTTATGTTAAAATATTTTTTGTTACTAGAACCATAATGAAGACCCGTGTTTTAAATGACAAGAGTTTTTTCTTTCTTTTTTCATTACATTTAATAAGATATGTACATTTTTTTTCTTTAATGTTTGATGTCTCTTGGGTTAGGCATTAAAGAAAAACTGGTTGAAAATATGTTAGAATTCTTCATGAAATGGAGCTAGCTGAAAGTCCGGGATCCGAACCCTAGAGGGGGGGTGAATAGGGTGAGCTACAACTTAATGACCAATTATGCCAATTTTAAACTTCTTTAAAACAATTAGCCACTTGTGATGATTAACAAATAAAATGCGGAAGCTAAACAACAACAATCACCAAAAAAGCATTCACCATAACACAATCATTTATAGTGGTTCGGCCTCAATGCCTACATCCACTACCAGCTTGTGATCTCACACCCCACTGGATTTTCACTATTTATGCTTTTCAAATGGCTAAGCAATAACCACTACAATATGCTTTCCAAGGATAAGCAATAACCTTATAATGTTGTTTTTCAAGGCTTAACAACAACCTATACAAGATGCTTTTCTAGGCTAAGCAATAACCTTTACACAATGCTTTTCTTAGGCTAAGCAATAACCTTTACACAATGCTTTTCTTAGGCTAAGCAATAACCTTACAATGTTGTTTTTCAAGGCTTAACAACAACCTATACAAGATGCTTTTCTAGGCTAAGCAATAACCTTTACACAATGCTTTTCTTAGGCTAAGCAATAACCTTTACAATTAAATGATTTCTCTCAAGAAGTGTTTTCACAAAGCACTCTAAGAGATTACAATTAAAGCTCAATTTAATTGCCTCTAGATTAGGCGAATATGAAAGTGAAAATCAAACTCACACAAACACTATGAATGCAAAGATGTATGCTTATGAAGTGAGTGTGTGGAAACTTCAATCAATATTAAAAGTTTAAGATCAATCAATGTATGCTAAGAAGCATTCAAAGGATTAATGCATACAAAAAGATTTGATTGAAGTTTTAAAGCAAGTCACTTGTAACTAATTAGGGTTTAGACAAGTGAGCATGCTAAGTGTTGTTTTCAAAAACTAGTGCAACAAAGGTTTAGGATTGTGAAAACAACATGGATGATTCAAACAAGTTCAATAAAACATGTTATCAAACAAATCCAAGATTTTGACAAGAACATGTATTAAAGTTTTTAAAACAAACTTGTTTTGAAATCAAAGTGAAGAATTCAAAGTTTTAAATCAAAGTTTAAATGGTTTAGGATTCAACACAACATAGTTTATATGCTAGAAAATATTTACCAATAGTTTAGTCAAAGCATAAAACATATGTTTATAAAAAGGCAAAGCTTACTTGGTGGTTTAACTTCATTAATCCAAGCTTTAGCTTTCCTTAATGACCCTTAGCTTGATCCCCTTTCTTTTCCCTCAAAATACCTCAAGAAGGGCTTCAAAGATTATCACTTTTGGCCTTGGAATGAACTTCCTTTTATAGAAAAAGTGTCCCAACGGCCATCTGTCGGTTAGGGTTCGGTTAACCGACACTCCAACGGTCAAAAAACGGCTAGATTTGACCATTCTGGAATTTGAACCGAAGTGGATTCGGTTAACCGACATCTTGAGTTCGGTTGACCGACATCCAGTTCGGTTGACTGACATCACTGTAGCAAAAACACTGTAGCAAAGTACTGTAGCAAAAGTACTGTAGCATAAGTACTATAGCACACAAAAAAAGTTTTGCCTTCTAAAATTGTTGAGCAGAAAGCTACACCAAAGTATTTTTCTAGTGGAAGTTCTGGGCCATAGAAATCAAGTCTGAAAATATGTTTTTAATCAATTTAAGTGTTTTAAAAACATGAAACATAAAAAGTTTGTTGACTGAAGTGAACTTGTCGGTTAGCCGAACTGGACTTCGGTTAACCGAAAGTGTGACCGACACCTGACCGACAGAGAAAATCTGAAAATTTAGCTCTTTGAAAATTGAACCGACAGAGGAGTTCGGTGGAGTTCGGTTCACGGTAGGTTAGCCGAAACCTGACCGACAGGCTGACCGACAGTTTTAACAAAATCCCAACTTTCGCATATTTCAAAGTATTTTCAAGAGGGGATTTTTGGGCCATTAAACCAAGCATGGAAACATGATTTTAAATCAATCTAAGAGCTTTTAAAATCATGAATCATAAAAAGCCAAATATGATTTGAAACTTTAAAATCAATGGCTAGCTTTGTTTATAAAAATTCTTTTTCAAATTTAAATGCATCCATGTTTAAAACCAAAACATGCATAAATCAAGAGGTTTACAAGATTTAAAACAATGCATGTATAAATCAAGATTTCAAGTTTTTCTAAAACAATGCATGTGTGTGAATTCCAATGATGAATAAAATGAATAGTGCATCCATAAAATTGCAAGATACAAAATCCTTAACACTAGCTAGTTTTTTCAGTCTTTTGATTCTATGTCAAATCTCGGTATTGGCGTTTCATAGATGATGTCGAGACTTATTTATGGAAAGGTTTACAAAATTAGTTGGTTGTAGAAAAAAAGACCTATGGCCTGTTTGGATGAACAGTGAATTGAAGTAAAGTAAGGTGAAGCATGAAATCAAATATAGTCTTTGGTGTGCTTCTATGAGTTAGATCAAGAATGGACTCCATCTTGGACAATCTACCCAAATGGCATGGTATGTTAGCAAATATGTCCTAATGCACCACAAAGAGAATATAGTCGTCACTTCTCTTCGCAAAATACGAACTCCATAAAATTCAAAACAGAAATTTTTTTAATTGTTTTCTAAATTTCTCTCTTTTATTTCATTGATTTTTTTTTACATTGCGATTGTTTTCATGTAGGGTAACAATGGCGGAGTTAAAAGTAAAGCAGCGTTATTGTCTTCTATGGATCGGTGATTCTGTTTGAAGAAGCAATGTTGTTGGCTATGTATTAGAGATTCTGTTTGCTTTGTTATTTTAGTCGATGGTAATAGCATAGAAAGAAAAATCCTTTTGGTTTATGTGAAACATAATGTATGACCCTGTTTCGTTTATGTGAAAAATAATGTCAGCATCTTGTGTATCAACTTGTTTGCTTGTAAAATAAATGAAGGTTTTGGCTAATTATTGACAAAAATCTGACATCCTGCTCTATTCATGACGCTTAGAAAAACTATTTCCCAAAGTTTGAGTATTGGAATTATCCATTCTTTATTGTGTGAAATTGTAGGAACTATAATGAGCTGTGATTAAAAGGGATGTGTGCCTTGTATTGCAAAATTGGACCATATAACTGTACAATGGTTGAGATGCATGCATGGAGATGAATACAGTAAACAACTATTGAAATTATATGAACAATGTATGGGGCTTTGGGGAATTTCCTATTCAAAGTCCAGGCATTCGTAGATGAGGCAACTTTATGGAATGTTGGCAATACGTTTTCATGGGAGGGGGTCGGACTCCAAAATCGGAGGAAGCACGGATTTGGTCGCTATTTATTTATGACTTTCCGCAGCAACTTTAACTTGCAATGAACAAAGAGAGTACCGAAACAGCCTTAAAGGCATGTAACTGTTTTTATCATGGAAATGGAAAGGAAATAAGAGCCAGTTTCACAAAAAAAAAAAAAAAAAAAAAAAAGAAAAAAAGAAAAAATCCATTATTTTGTGCAAATGCTTTTTTTCCAAAAAAAAAAAAAAACATCAAAAGCATTGCAAATTTCTGTAAATTCAGGGTGAAGTGTTTTTGATGTGGCCTGCACATTACACAGGTGTGGCCTACTATTGGATTGAAGACAAGGAATAGAAAAACAAGTGATCAGCAATGTAAGTGTAACGAAAGAATTTGCACATGAAAAAAAAAATCATTAGTTAGGCATTCTAAGAAAATGGAAAAATCCAAAGGCTAAGCTCGAGTGCCCTACGTATAAGTGCACTACTCAATGTCATAACATCTTACACTAAAAATAGAATCAAAATGTCAGATGTCATCATGGCAAACATACGGTATCAATTGTTAACAACTTTTATTCTAGTAATTCACTACATCCGAAAACTTGTGAATGCACAGCTCAATTTCACATCTCAACAATCCCAAAATTTCTATCTAGGTTAGTTTCCACAGCTGATCTTAATAGGATGATGACCTCAAGCAAACAACATTTTGCAAAAGTTCTTCGGCATATATGTATGACTTAGTGCCGAACAAGATCATCTCACAGTATTGGAGCATTAATACAGTGCAAATGATGTAAAGGCTGAAGAACATGATTTGGACAAAGATGATAATATGTCCTCTACTAATGACATGGGGCTCGTTAGTATATTGAAGTGATGCAACTGTTACAAGCCCTATAATTTATGACATCTCAAACTCAGGTACTAGGAAGCCAATGAAAACTGACACTCCAATCTCCAATTGAATTCACAATCAAAAGCTTGTACCAAGTAAACTATAAACAAAACATTGCACAACTATAATTGCATGTGCAAGCTCACATGAGATGTTCCATATAAAAACATGAATAAACTTCTTTTCATGTGCATGAAACAACATAGGTTCAGAAATTAAATTCAGTAATGTCCTATCGTTGTTACGTAAAGGCAAAAAGAAACATAGGTCCTCTCACAAAGAACTACATTAACAGATCAAATAAGGTTCAATGTAATAATTTACAACAAAGAACACCATAATCAGTTGCTGTACACAAATTACAAGTAACCCAAATAAGATTATGCTTATCATACAGCATATCCCATTACAAAAACAATTTTATTATCCAAGGATAAAGAATGATATAACCAACTCCTCTTTTGTTATAATTAGATATGTACTGATTTTGAAAAAAAAATGGACACATCTCAGTATGGACTACTCGCACTATATTTCTTCGCAATTTGGTCATTTTCCATTACAAGGAGCATTCATATCTTTGCACAAAAATCAAGAAACCTTCTTCTCACTGGCAGTCTGACCAGGACCATCCTCTAATATCAAACATAAAAGCTGTGTTTCATTGTGTGATTACCATCATGGGTTTCATGGAGAACTTCGGTCATTTTTCCCATAAGTGAGAAAATCACATTGTTTGCAGTGTCATATTCAACAAGTGCAAGTTGCATAAAGGAGAAATTTTATGTATTTTCCACTCGTGATTTTATTATTTACTACTCCTTTAGTGTCCTGTAGTTGAGGTCTTATGGGCTTCTAAAGATGAACCATCTTTTAGTGCTTCTTGAGCTTCTGTCCCCATTCCAAGAGTAAGAAGAGCTGCTGACTGCAGATAAGATGTAGGCGATACGATTTGATAAGATGTAGGTGATACGATTTGAGCTTGCACTGCATCATTCAAAGCTTGTTGGGGCATGACACACATAAGATAGGATAGGCAACTGCATGCAAAAACAGTAGGAGAAACCATTATTCCAACTTTGATGAACTACAAGTAATAAACAAGCTATTAGCCACAATGCAAATTTTTTGAACAAGATACAACGTAAGCTGTAAAGTGTCCCTATTGTACAATGATAAGGACTAGATTAAATAGGGTGGTCCACTAGTGCCTGATTGTCCGCCAAATCGCAAGTGGGTTCCATAAACATTTCTATCAATTTACAAGACTCTTTTACATCCATCTAGTGTTGGCATTGTGAATATATATTTCCATGTTCTTAGTAACTCCTCAATCTTTTGTCTCTTTCGTCATTACTAAATTGAAGGTTTTTATGGCATCCCCCTTAGAAAACCTGGAACCATCGATCTATGATGCATCGATACAGCATGGATACGGCAAGGACATGCCACAGACATGGCAGGGACACGGATCTTACACATAAAAAATGTAGTATTGGATACGATATGACACGATATGTTGCCTATTTTGAAATATCTGTATGTCATAGCCATCAATCATACAATTGTTGTTTCTGATCTTCTGCATACATGCCACAACAGTCTAAAAAAGCATTCCTTGAATCTGTATTCCACTGTAGCTAACCATATGTTTCGTTTTACATGCTCGTTTTTTAATTTTAATTTTGCTTCTAATTCTGTACTCGTTTTTTAATTTTGATTTTGCTTCTAATTTCATACTTCTATCTGGCAATGTTAGAAAAATGATATCCAATTCCAATTACAAGCATGTATGACACATTAGGTGGGACAGGGGATGTAGGAAACTGTCCAACTTCCTTGGAACATCAAACATACACTACACCTGATTTTGAAATTAAGATTTCCATGAAAATATACCCATTTTTATTAACTAAACACGTCACATTTCCATACAGTTAGGAGGAGACAAGGTGGGGCAGGAAATATACTACACAAGGAAATGGGCATAAAAATACTCCTAGCTTTTCCCTTACTTGAAGAAAGGTACACATTTCTTTGGAAATGGAAATAACCAAACGGAGCATACATCAGATATTAAGGGCACGTTTGGTAAACATAGAAGAATCCGCTATTTAGAGGATTCTCTCCATCTCCAAAGAAAGCCACAATCCTCAAGTAGGATTCCCAAAGAAAGTTCCATGTTTGGATGGAGGGAGGATTCCTATAAATTGTTGAATGTATGATTCAATGGTTATAAATATGTTTTATAAAACTTTCTAAAATCCATGAACAATCAAGACCTCTACTTTCACCTAAAAGTTGTTTGTGGTCATCTAGAAATTCTGAACGGTTCAGATCATGCAAAAGGGGCCCATAGGATTAAGAAATTAATATTTTAGTACCTGGACTTTTTCGCAAATATCTCAAGATATTGTAAAGATCAACGGTTGAAATTTGGTCAAATAGCCGTGTTTGACCTTGTAGAAATAACTACCGGTTTAGATCATGATCATGGGGCCCACAAGAACCAGAAAATTGAAAAAAACGGACTGGTCTCCATCCCGGTTTTGGCCCAGCAGATCTCAGAATTTGGTCATCTAACGGTTTGGACAGATTTGCATATATCTCAAGATCTAAGATGAATTAACGGCTGAAATTTTGGTGATATGGCCGTTTTGGATTGTTTAAACATTATTAACGGTTTGGATCTTGATTGTGGGATCCAAAAGATGCATTAAAAATGCAAAAACCGGCCAAGACCACATTACCGTCATATTCACTGTTCATGCACTGTAGCTCCGCCTTTCCACTCTTTGGAGGAATCCTTTGGTCCGATGGGGTGGAGGGGGGGGATTCTGATTGTGCAAATATTCACATGAGAAGAAAACTCTTGTCTTTCCTCTCAAAATCTTCTCTCAAACAAACATGGAAAATCCTCAAAACCGCAGAAAACGAAGAGGATTCCACTGTCACGCCCTTTGCCAAACGTTCCCTAAAGGGACAGAACAATTCGTCCTAAACAATGTAGGGAGCTATCCTTTCCAAGCAATTTTCTATAAGATTATTTCAACTAAAACCCAAAAGTCCGAAACATGCACGCCAAAACTTTATTCCAGCAGATAAATCAAGAAGGCAGAAGCAATTATGTAATTCCCGTTGTAGATAATACCTCAAGCCCAATGCTAACTTAGTAAACATTATATTCATGAATCACAAAATCAGTGGCAACTTTGGAAACACTCAAATGGATTAGAAAGCTTAAAAATACACCCAATTCAGATTAATAGTTACTTTATTTTGTAAAGGGTGGTCAAGGTAAATGGATGTCTGTAAAACCCAACAGGTGGAAGCAATATACATATTGAAGTGTGTAATGGAAAAGTGGACACTTTGAACTTGAGAAAAGCAGAGCGTTTTTTTGAAATTTTTGGTAGTGTGGGTAGGAGACACAGACATCGCCAAAATTATCGAAAATGATTGTATCTCTTTCCTCATTCCTTTCTCTGTTCTTTCCTGATTTTTAATAGAGTTCCACTAAATGTAAAAAATATCCACTAAAGAGGCATGTTCCCAATAAATGTAAAAAATATCCACTAAAGAGGCAGGCCACATGCTGTTCACATGGGGTCCAGCTCCACAAGACTGTCCTTGAATCCACCTTTAATCAATACCTGCGCCACAGATGCCCCACCCAACACCCAACCAAAAAAAAATCAGTAACCACCACCATCACAAACCTTTTTTTTTCCCCTCCCGAGTAAAATTGGAACCAATCTCATTTGACATTCATCCAATCTACATTCACTGATAGATTGGATCTCAAAAGATCATTGATATAGTAATAAAACCGTAAAATTTGAGCTGTTGAGTTCATTAAATCAAGCAGTAGTAATATCTGTAGGGCTGAGTATTTGTCCAAGTTAAATCCTTGATAAGGCCTTTCCCTCCTCCCAATGATCAGTATTCTTCCAGGTGACCAAACATGTGAACCATATGAATAGTGTGCTTCTTTTGTGAGAACAGGTTCATGCATGTTACACAGAAAATTGCTAGTCTGTTTAAGTTCCGGGAAATAGAGTCTTTAGAGTTTAGACTGACTGCTAGAAAACATAAAGGCTTAATAGAAGAGAAGCTGCTAAATATAGGTTACTTGCGAGTAGCACTCAATAGCTGCTCTAAAATATGTGTCGAAAAGCTGCATCACCCTTCTTCTTTGAGTTCAAAGTCTCCTGCGTCTGGTCAGTCCACATCTGAAACGACAGCTGCAAAATGAAAAGAAAGTCGAGGAGAAACTGTGAGAGCCTAATTAATTCTAGGATGATCTGTTGAGTTGAAACTTGACCCACCCCGCATTGATCCGCACTGGCTAGGAATTTACTGTGGGGAGGGCAAGCGATGATTGAGTTTTATATTAATTATGAATCATCCAAAACAAATCCAAAGAAAATCTTAAATTCAAACGTACCCCAATTATTTCAAGTCATAATTTCCGAAGCTGTAAGCAGTAACATATGAAAGTCCTAGGGCCCACCAAAATGAATCCGACCCACTCAAAATATTTTTTTTCTCCATGTGCTAACAATGAGAATTGTATTTCCCTACAATCAAAGTAGGGCTTATGTTGGACTGATCACATGTAAATCAATTCACCACAATTAATTAATGAAAATACTTTTGATTGATTAATTGTGACTGCTTGAATGGGTCATGCATGGTGCTGGAGTAGGCATTGATAGTTGAGACAACAAGATTAGAGCTCATTCACCAAGTCATGATACGGTGAATGGTGAAGGTTTAAATGATTTGATAATACAAAGTTGGAAGTCTGGATCCTTTGAGGGTCTCGCAATTGCTTCCCACAAGGAGTGTGAATCTCCACAAGGGATTGAATATCTGAACCGCTCAAAACAAACACTCTCCTAAAGTGGGCTTTTTCATAATTTTTTCTCCAATAAGAGTTAGTTCCGTTCTATGTTTGATGAGCATATGTTTAAGAATATCATTTGCTCAAAATGAAGCAGAAGGGGTTCATTTTGAGTGGTACAGATTTTCAATAGGTTAAAATTTTCAAACAGCCCATAGAAGGAAAATGCCCTCAGTTTGAGTGGTACAGATTTTCAATAGATTAAAATTTTCAGACGCCCATAAAAACAGCAGGCCTTCATTTTGAGGGATACAGATCTTCAATAGGTGTGCTCCACCATAGAATTCTACTCTACTCATCGCCGCTTGAGCGAGACACTAAAAAAAAAAAAAAATAACCGTTTGGCTCCACCCCTATCTATGCAGTTCCCTACACATCCAGCCTTCCCCTAAGAATTAGCACTAATCCAAGAGGAGCTTACATCCATATCTTTAAACTAGAAAATGCAGAAAGATGTAGAAAGGGCCCCACCATATCATACACTAGAAAAAAAATCTAGGATCCACATCCAGCCTTCCCCTAAGAATTAGCACTCATCCAAGAGGAGCTTACATCCATATCTTTAAACTAGAAAATGCAGAAAGATGTAGAAAGGGCCCCACCATATCATACACTAGAAAAAAAATCTAGGATCCCCGTATATCTCCAACTACGCCTTTATTTTCAAGCTCTACTGACAATCCTTCTCCTATTATTGAGATTCTTGATGTCATTCATAATGGTCTTCATGTTGCCCTATGCAAAGGGAAGCAAGCATGTAATAAGCACAGTACTTAAATGAAATTTGAAAAGAAAAATATGCTAAAAAAACCAAAGTATATGAAATTTATGTATTTTTAAGTACACATATTTTCCATTAGCAATGATACATCTGAAGAAGTAGTAAGGATATATCTAAATGGAACAACGGAGGTAGGCTGAAGAAGACATGGATGGAAGTACTACGGAGAGATTTGAAGTAGTGCGACCTATCTGAGGATTTGGCTCAAGATAGATTGGAATTCAAGTAGCCAA
This sequence comes from Umbellularia californica, assembly GCA_028538565.1. NCBI lineage: Eukaryota > Viridiplantae > Streptophyta > Magnoliopsida > Laurales > Lauraceae > Umbellularia > Umbellularia californica. The sequence goes on from JAPQWN010000007.1 coordinate 20,233,536, forward strand.
CCCTACCAAAGTTGGGACAAGGCTTTGATGATGACCTTATGTCTTTTTATACTTGTTATTAGGAATTATAAATTTATAACAAATATATTTAAAAATTTACTAACTCTCACCTGGTCAACCCAATTCAGTAACTAAATGAGGCTCCCACCGGATCTGATAGCTGTGAGCTTTCTAATCATGAGAAAGATGGACAGGAGGGAGCAATTAAATGTGATCCGTCTGTGGCCCTTAGGCCAGGTTGGGAACTACATAAAAAGGGCATGGCCATCCTAACTTAGTGATATCCACTGATGGATATATTGAATCAGGAAAAATGAAATTATATTTTCCCCTAAAAAAATCCATAAGGTGAATTGATTGATTCCCATTCAGCCCATATACACTTTTGCTGAAGTAAAATTCCCATTCAGCACATAATATAAATTTCCTTCATCTTGCGATTTCGCATAAAATTATAAATGGTGCGTATATGTTTTCGTTTTCTAGACCAACAAGAGGGGATTAATTAAAAATTGCAAAATTGCAAAATATGGTTTGCGTTCATATCACACGGTCAAAGATACTTTATAGAACATAAAAACTACACAACCACCGTGGGGGATTTGAGATGAGTTTTTAGGTATAAAAAAAGGTGCCGCGTGTTGGAAGATGGACGTCGACCTGTCACTATTGGAGTTCAAAGACCTTCATCGTGAGCAAACCAACCTCACCTTATTATCCAAAGTGAGTCAGGATCTTCTTTGGTTCATATGGGCCATGGCTGCACAAGGCATCCCCTGTAGAAAGTTAGTTTGGCACCTATGGGCCATGCCTGCTACTTGACTATTGACTGCATACCATCGCCGAGGTCCCAGTCGGCCCCACTCTGGAAAAAAAACGATTCCCCCGGAGAAAGGGGCGCCGAAGAAATACATGTGGAAAAAGTTGAGATCCATTGCCATCAGGTTTGGTTTTAGATTAGAAGCCTTCGAGTGTCATGAAATTCTCAAGAAAAGTGACAGCGACGGTCCATGACCCAACAGCCATGGCCGATAGGTGCCAGACATTCCACAGGGATGACTTGGGCTTATAACGAACGCAGACAAGTCAGCTGAGAGAGAAAGATATATATTTTCTTCCATGGGGAATTTTCTCATTTTGGACGGATCAAGATATTTCCACATGTAGAAGGTCCCATAGGAGGAATTTTCACTTTCTTCCACACATCAAGTTATTATCTGCCCAAAGCGATCTGGGCCGTGATCGAGTGTTAACTTCATAATAATATTTGAAGTGTGAATGCATACTTTCAATTAAGCATATGATGATTGATGCATACATATGTTAAGCAATATCAGCGGCAGACTTAAGATTTTCGTTTTAGGGGGGCTTGCAATAGTCAATTGAAAAAGTAGAGCACTATTTTGTTGTTCTTTCTTAACATAAACTTTGGCAAAAGAGAAAGTATTGCAATTATAAAATATTCTATTACATCAACTAACATTCTATTATCAATGTACTAGTGTTTTAAGGTTCCTTCTTCAAAAATCCATATTCCAAGTGGACCACAAGATTATGGATTTTGAGCAATTTGTGAAAAATTAAATATAAAAAAAGATCCAACCTATATAAATCTATGGGTCACAATTTTTTGGCCCAAATCACTAACATTCTCAAATTAATGGTAATCATCAATACGCTTAGTTCTTTTAAATTTTAATGGATTTTTGAGAGAACCAAAAAGGTCAGGAAAGGGAATTTTTTGAATGTCATGAGTAGCACAAAGGAGCATATAGATCTTGCAAATGATCTGACCCTGGGCCTGACTTTTAGGCCTGGGTATTGGATCTAGACCAGAATATTAACTCAATGGGGGGCATTAAAGAAGAAATATCAAAGCCCCATGTCATGGAATTATCAAGCAAAGAAGATTCCAGGACAAGGACATTGACAGTGATGGTCTTCAGTGCCTAATCTTCTTCCACAAGTAGGCTTTAGTTGGCTTATTTTCCGACTTTGTCGTTGATGGTTTTAGGATCATAGACATACAGTGGGTCCCAATCTCATCATATTAAATCAAAAATCAAAGTTGATGGCAATGGATCTCAAGTGTCAACTTTTCCAAGAGGGTGGGGTTGTTTGGTTATGGTCTTAACCTATCGTTAGCTTAGCCTTTTCTCTGTAATCGCTAGCTCTGTCTTGACCCTTGACCAGCAGGCTCAAACATAGCAATCCTCTGTATAGGATTTTCCACGATGCACCTACAATTACAAAGCATAGCTCGAACATAGCCCAGTCAACGCCCAGATTGGGCTGTGCCTCTACCAGTTGACCCATAAACTGTCACATAAACAGCGAATTCCTAGACTCATACATATAAACATTGAATTGCAAGACACACCATGATTGAGTTAGAGTGGTATTGGCAACTTGGTTTCATACATATGCCCAAGAGTGGTATTGGCAACTTGGTTTCATACATATGCCCAGGGGATTAATCCCTATATTCTCAAACTAGACCAGTAGCTCAATATAGCAACAACAAAAAACAAATAAAATAGTTGGTTTGAACTGCAACTGTAGATTAGACATCACCTAATTTGTCGATACAGTGTGCACTTTAGTTGAAAGAATGCAAGTATGTGCCAAATATCACTGTGAACTTCAAGCCTGGGTTTTGTTTGGAGCAACATCCATCCATAGTTGGGATCGAGCTAGGCCTTTGTAGCTTGGCCCATGAACTTCAAACCTGGATTTTCTTTGGATAAGCCTTTTTCTAGAGTGGGGCCCACTGGGAGTTCAAGGTTAGTATGTAAAATCCCAAGTCACCAGTCACGTAGCAGCCAAGGCCCATAGGTGCCAAACTTTCCACAGGGATGACTTGGGCTAATAATGAGCCAGGACCCACTTGCTCTAAAAATCAACGCACACAAGTCAACAGAGACAGATATTTTCTTCCAAGGGGAATTTTCTCCATGTGGACAGATCAGGCCTTCTACATGCAGACGGTCCAACATATTGCTCTGCCAAATTGTACATTTAAAATTGAAAACATTTAAAATCATGGCCACTCATCTCTGTGTACTTGTACTTTTCCGCTTTTCATATTGCTCACACAACTCTATCATTATAAGAAAAGGGGAAATTTAAATAAGATTTAAGTTTTTATCTTATTTCAAAAAAGGATGTAAGTTTGTTTTAAAATCTTTTAAATTAGTTTCTAAGTTTTTCAGGAAGTACTTATTAATTAAGGACATCCATCCATTTAAAACTATTTTTCAACAATTTTCTCCCTCAATTTTTATAATAATAATAAAAAAATGAATTACCCTTAATGGGCGATGCTACGATGGCTTAGTTAGATCCAATCTGAGCTTCATACATATGTTATAGATGGAGGTAATTGTTCCAAAGAAAATCAAGCTGTTAACATCATCGTGATTTTTGGAGTGTGATTCATACTTTCAATTAAGTATACGATGCATACATATGTTTAAGAAATATATAATCTACGGTTGCAATTCAATCCAACTCAAGCTCTGTGTTTGTGGTTTCAGGAATCCGTCTTTTGTGCAACCGTTTATGAGGCCAAGAGTGAAGGCCCAACCCAATATGAGCTTTGATTGGGCCGGATTGGGGCTATGTTTTGTAGATCTAGTGTATCTTGTATCTTGTCCATTTTGAGTGAAATAGACAATTTTGGTCAAGAGAAATAGACGGACAAAAATGTGTGGAAAAGTTAGGTCGTCGTGGAGAATCTTGTACAAACCATCTAATTACTGCCAGTTTCCTGGAATCTGCTTGCTTATCCAAGAATCTCTTCTATACATCTTCCTCTCTCTATATATATGCACTTCCCACAAACCCCCATAGCATCTCACACATCATTTCTTTTCTTGTTGTTCCGAGTACTAATCAATCATGTTTCTTTCAAAGTCAATTCCATTTCTTCTTCATTTTTGGCTTGGGTTTCTAATCCTATGCATTGGATCCTTAAAATTCAATTCATGTGTTGGAGACACAGCAACCCGTACTGGTTGTTTGGAAAGAGAGAGACTTCACTTATCCACTTCAAATAAGGTCTCAAGGACCCTATTAACCGACTCTCTTCTTGGGTGGGAGACGATTGCTGTAGGTGGGCAGGCATTCACTGCAGCAACAAAACAGGGCATGTCCTCAAGCTCATCCTCCGAGGTCCATCCGAAATAAAAGATTCTAACGATCTTGAAGCAGAATTCAATAGATCATCCATATCTGGTGAGATAAATCCATCTTTGCTTGAGTTGAAATATTTGAAACACTTGGACCTAAGCATCAACTTCTTTGGAGGAAGTGTCATCCCAAAATTCATCGGTTCATTCAAGAATCTGAGATACCTTAACCTCTCTTCCTCAGGCTTTGGTGGAAGGGTTCCCCATGAGCTAGGGAATCTCTCTACCTTGTATTATCTTGATCTCAATCAATATCGTGTAATATGGGTAAATACGAGTGATGGTATGTTTGATCATTACGATTTCGGTGTTCCGACATATGATTTGTATGTAGATAGACTTGATTGGCTCTCTCGCCTCTCTTCTTTGCAATACCTTGACATGGGATCGGTGAACCTCAATACGGCAGCTAATTGGCAATTATTAGTAAATATGCTTCCTTCTATTTTGAACTTACATTTGTCCAATTGCCAGCTTTCCAACATTTCTACATCTCTTGCTCATGTGAATTTGACATCTCTTTCTACCCTTGATCTTTCTAAGAACTGGCTTGGTCTTCAGCTCCCTACATGGGTGTTTAATAGCAGCAGATTGGTGTCGCTTGATTTTGGTTCCAATGATTTCTCATATCCCATTCCAATTGCCATAGAGAATCTTTGCAACCTACAGACCTTGAATTTGCAAGAGAATCATTTCAATGAAGACATAAACAGATTTGAAGAGTCATTTAAAGGATGCATTAAGAGCAATTTAGAGGACTTGAATTTGAATGGCAATGGACTCAGTGGGCATCTTCCTGATTGGTTGGGGCAATTCATTAATCTGAAGTCTCTCTCTTTCTTATAACTCTCTTTCCAGTCCAATTCCTACATCTCTTGGAAGATTGTCTTCTTTGAGAGAATTGTCTCTTTCTAGTAACTCTTTTTCCGGTCCAATTCCTCCATCTCTTGGAAGATTGTCTTCCTTGAGAGAATTGGATCTTTCTGGTAACTCTCTTTCCGGTCCAATTCCTCCATCTCTTGGAAGATTGTCTTCCTTGAGAGAATTGTCTCTTTCTAATAACTCTCTTTCCGGTCCAATTCCTCCATCTCTTGGGAAATTGTCTTCCTTGAAAAAATTGTATCTTTTTTATAACTCTCTTTCCGGCCCAATTCCTCCATCTCTTGGAAGATTGTCTTCCTTGAGAGAATTGGATCTTTTTGTCTCTTTCCGGTCCAATTCCTCCATCTCTTGGAAGATTGTCTTCCTTGAGAGAATTGTATCTTTATGAAAACTCTCTTTCTAGTTCCATTCCTCCATCTCTAGGAAAATTGTCATATTTGAGTAGACTAGCTCTTGATAGTAATAAATTGAATGGGTCTATTCCCGAAAGCCTTGGACAACTTTCAAATCTTGAGTATTTATATTTAGCAAATAATTCTTTTGAATGCGTTCTATTAGAAGCTCACTTTTCCAATCTCATAAAATTGAAAACATTAGCCATCTCTTCAACTTCATTAGTTTTCAATGTAAGCTCTAATTGGGTTCCTCCATTTCAACTGGCAGAATTCATAATGGATGATTGTAAATTCGGGCCCCAATTTCCACCATGGCTTCAGACTCAAAAGGAAATATATTATTTGTCACTGTCAAATGCAAGCATTTCAGATACCATCTCTAACATTTTTCAGATTTTACAAACAAAAAATTTGTTGTATCTATCACTTTCTTCCAACCATTTGAAGGGTAGCATTCCCCTGTCAATATGCCGGATGAGAAATTTAACATATTTAAGTTTCTCAAATAATAAATTGGCATATGAAATTCCACGGTGTTTAGGGGATTTGAAACTTTTGAAGACATTGATTTTGGATAATAATGGCCTGTCTGGAGGTATTCCAAGCTCAGTAAGTAATTTGTCACAGCTTACTTCATTGCACTTGAGCAAAAACAAGCTTTCAGGAGAGCTCCCTCAATCCATGAAGAATTGCACCTGGTTGAAGACACTTGATCTCGGAGAAAATGGTTTCTCAGGAACGATACCAAACTGGATTGGTGAAAGCCTGTCATTTCTTAAATTCCTCATCCTACGATCTAATATGTTTCATGGTAGCCTTCCTCCACATCTATCACTACTTTCCGAACTTCAAGTATTGGACCTATCTCAAAATAATCTTTCAGGATCAATACCCGAGTCTTTTGGTAACTTCAGTGCTATGACGGTAGCTAACATGACAAATGTAATTATTGACAATGGTGGTCAATTCAGGGGTGTAGAGAGTATTTGGGTTTTTTGGAAAGGATTTCAATATGAATATAGCCGTACTGTTTCACTCGTGATAAACATAAATCTATCGGGCAATGATCTACATGGAGAAATCCCTAAAGGAATTACTCATCTTTATGGATTGCAAAGTTTGAATTTATCAAGAAATCGGTTGACAGGAACAATCCCAGAAGATATTGATGACTTGCAACGTTTAGAATCTCTAGATCTCTCATGGAACCAGCTTTCAGGAGCGATTCCACATGGCTTTTCATACTTGACTTTTTTAAGTCACTAGAATTTGTCACACAACAAATTTTCAGGAAGAATTCCATCTAGCAACCAACTTGATACTCTCAATGATTCATCCATCTACATGGGAAACCCTTTATTATGTGGGCCACCACTTTTGAAACATTGCCCACTAGATGAAATATTTCCTCGTTCACAGCCGTTTTCTGATGGAGACAAAGAAGCTAAAGATGAGTTGGAAATACAATTATTTTTTATTAGCATGGGGCCTGGATTTGCTGTAGGCTTTTGGGTTGTTTGTGGGATTTTGTTATTCAAGAGATCTTGGAGGGTTGCCTACTACAACTTCTTTGATGACATGGGCGGTCGGTTATGTGTTGCAATAGCAAGAAAGCTTGCTAACTTCAAGAAGAATAAAGGACTACAAGGTAATAGAGGACTCCCATCAACTCCTAAACATGTGTTGCATCCTTGCGCATTGCCTGGCCATAAATCAAGTTGATGATCCTTCATGTAGTGCAAACAGGTATGTTTTTATTTTTATTTTTATTTTTTTTTCAGAGAAGTATGTTATAGCTGTCAAATGTATTATAAATATAATCCAATTTGTGGGTAGTATGTAGTAGTATGCATGCATGTCATTTGTATGGTCACAATAGCCTAAGGCATGTAGAAACTACATGCAAGTGTCCATACTTTAAGGGAACTTCTAATGGTGGAAAATGTAAGGAGGAAGCTTATTATGTGTTTTAAGAAAGGAACTTATAATTTATGCCTTCTAAACTTGTATAGGAATTCAACGATCTTGAACTTGGGTCGAATCAAGAAAGTAAGCCCCTTAGATGTGTAAGTTTTTGGTTTGGTTTAGTTTGTAAATGATAGACGCAGGGGGGGGGGGGGGGGGGGGGGATGAAGACCTGTGTTTTAAATAAAAGAGTTTTTCTTTCTTTTTTCCTTACATTCAATAAGATATGTACTTTTTTTTTCTTTAATGTTTGATATCTCTTGGGTTAGGCATTAAAGAAAAACTGGTTGAAAATATGTTAGAATTATTGATGAAATGGAGCTTGCTAGTTTTTTCAGGCTTTTGATTCTACGTCAAATCTTGGTATTGGCGTTTCATAGATGATGTCGAGACTTATTTATGGAAATGTTTACAAGATTAGTTGATTGTAGAAGAAAAGACCTTGGGCCTGTTTGGATGAACGGTGAATTAAAGTAAAATAAGGTGAAGCATCAAATCAAATATAGTCTTTGGTATGCTTCTATGAGTTAGATCGAGAATGGACTCCATCTTGGACAATTTACCAAAATGGCATGGTAGGTTAGCAAATATGCCCTAATGCACCACAAAGAGAATATAGTCACTTCTCTTTGAAAAATATGAACTCCATAAAACTCAGAACTGAAATTTTGTTTTATTGTTTTCTAAATTTCTCTCTTTTATTTAATTGATATTTTTTTTTTACATTGCCTTTGTTTTCATGTAGGGTAACAATGGTGGAGTTAAAAGTAAAGCACCGTTATTGTCTTCTATGGATCGGTGATTCTGTTTGAAGAAGTAATGTTGTTGGCTATGTATCAGTGATTCTGTTTGCTTTGTTATTTTAGTCGATGGTAGTAGCCTAGTAAGAAAAATCCTTTTGGTTTATGTGAAACATAATGTATGACCCTTTTTGGTTTATGTGTAAAATAATGTCAGCATCTTGTGTATCAACTTGTTTGCTAGTAAAAAAAACGAAGAATGAAAGTTTTGGCTAATTATTGACAAAGATCTGACGTCCTGCTCTGTTCATGACACTCAGAAAAACTATTTCCCAAAGTTCGAGTATTGGAATTATCCATTCTTTATTGTGTGAAATCATAGGAACTATAATGAGGTGTGATTAAAAGGGTTGTGTGCCTTGTATTGCAAAAAATGAACCAGATAACTGTAGAATGGTTGAGATGCATGCATGGAGATGAATATAGTAAACAGTTGTTAAAAAATATATGAACAATTTAAGGGGCTTTGGGGAATTTCCTATTCAAAGTCCGGGAATTCATAGATGAGGCAACTTTATGGAATGGTGGCAATGCATTTTTCATGGGAGGGGGTCGAACTTCAAAATCAGAGGAAGCACGGATTTGGTCGCTATTTATTCATGATTTTCTACGGCAACTTTAAGTTGCACTGAACAAAGAGAGTACCGAAACAACCTTGAAGGCATGTAACTGTCTTTATCATGGAAATGGAAAGAAATGGAGAGCTAGTTTCAAAAAAAAAAAATCCATTATTTTGTGCAAATGCTTTTTTTCCAAAAAGAAAAGCATGGATCAAAAGAAATGTAAATATCTGCAAATTCAAGGATAAGTGTTTTCGATGTGGCCTGCACATTACACAGGTGTTCCCTGCTATTGGATTGAAGACAAGGAATAGAAAAACAAGCGATCATCAATGTGAGTGTAACAAAGAATTTGCAAATGAAAAAAAAAATCATTAGTTAGACATTCTAAGAATATGGAAAATCCAAAGGCTAGGCTCGAGCGCCCTACGTAAAAGTGCATTACTCAATGTCATAGCATCTCACACTAAAAATAGAATCAAAATGTCAGATGTCATCATGGCAAACATGCGGTATCAATTGTTTACAACTTTTACTCTAGTCATTCACTACCTCCGAAAACTTGTGAATGCACAGCTCAATTTCACATCTCAACGATCCCAAAATTTCTATTTAGGTAAGTTTCCACAGCTGATCTTAATAGGATGATGACCTCAAGCAAAGAACATTTTGCAAAAATTCTTTGGCATATATGTATGAGTTACTACTGAACAGGATCATCTCACAGTATTGGAGCATTAATACAGTGCAATTGATGTAAAGGCTAAAGAACAGTGATTTGGACAAGGATGATAATATGTCCTCTACTGATGACAAGGGGCTCGTTAGTATATTGAATAGATGCACTGTTACAAGCCCTATAATTTATGACATCTCAAAGTCAAGTACTAGGAAGCCAATGAAAACTACGCTCTAATCTCCAGTTGAATTCATGATCAAAAGCTTGTACCAAGTAAACTATAAACAAAACATTGCACAGCTATGACTGAATGCGCAAGCTCACATGAGATGTTCCATATAAAAACATGCATAAACTTCTTTTCATGTGTATGAAACAACAAAAGGTTTAGAAATTAAATTCAGTAATGTCCTATTGTTTTTACGTAAAGGCAAAAACAAACATAGGTCCTCTCACAAAGAACTACATTAACAGATCAAATAAGGCTTAATGTAATAACTTACAGCAAAGAACACCATAAACAGTTGTTGTACAAAAATTACAAGTAACCCAAATAAGATTACGCTTATCATACAGCATGTCCCATTACAAAAACAATTTTCTTATCTGAGGATAAAGAATGATATAACCAACTCCTCTTTTGTTATAATTAGATATGTACTCATTTTGTAAAAAATGGGCGCATCTCAATATGGACTAGTTGCACTATATTTCTTCGAAATTTGGTCATTTTCCATTACAAGGAGCATTAATATCTTTGCACAAAAATCAGGAAACATTCTTCCCACTGGCAGTTTGACCAGGATCATCCTCTAATATCAAACATTAAAGCAGTCCTTCGCTGTGTGATTACCTTCATGGGTTTCATGGAGAACTTCGGTCATTCTGCCCATAAGTGAGAAAATCACATTGTTTGCATGCTACAACAAACTACAATTTTGCCAACGCAGTCATCGCGTTTGGAAAGGTAGGTTTTGCGTTGGTAAAGGATTTTCCAACGCAATTCAGCCCGTCGGCCCAGCGTCAACAACTATGTGTAGCCAAATCCATAGCCAACGCTATTTTAACTGCGTCGGCAGATCCCCGTACAATTGCCAACGCACTACAACGTCGGCCAATACGTCAACAAAGAGATGTGCGTCGGCAAAGAGTCCAACTTTCCTTATTCGAAAACCATACTTGCCAATGCAATACCAACGTCAGCAAAATAAACGACAACACTGTAGTGCGTTGGGAATTCCTAGTAAAGGCCGACGCTGGCAATGCGTTGGGAATTCATAGTAATGGCCAGTGCGTTGGGAATTCGTGATAATGGCTGACGATGATTAAGCATTGGGAATTCATAAAATAGGAGACACGTGTTGGGAATGCGCGAAATAGCTGACGCTACCAATGTGTTAGGAATGCGCTATATCTTTGGGTTGACGCGTTCGGAATGCAACTTCGCCAATGCACAAATCACGTCGGGAAATGTTGCAATACATTTCTTTTTTGCAATGCACATTGGTGCATCGGAAAGATTATTATTTTTTAAAAAATTAATTTTTCATTTCTCCCCGTATACCACATATAAAAATCTGAATACCTGTTCAAACCACCAAACTTGATGCACAATCCAATTTAAAATAGATTCATCAACAAATCAAAAATAACATCCACAACCATATCCTACATCCATAAACCAAAATAAACCCATAAATCTCTAAAATACACAAATATTACTACTTGATCATTTCCAAAAAAATTTAACATATACAAATGTTTGTGATAAAAACCAAAAAAGGTAATCCCTAAGAGCCCGCAGCCAGCACAATAAAATCCAAAATCAATCTGCAAAACAAAAAAAAAAAAAAACACCGTCAGAATACAAGTAGCAATAAAATTCTTGCAAGGCAAAGCATTCTCTTCAAAAAAGATCTTAGGATAATGAGACAATATTAAATTAGCATAATAATTTTATATAATCACTTTGCAATATCCATATGATAATAACAAAAAATCACCTAGAGAATATATCATATCCAAAAGCTCCCCACCTTCACATAACCTGAAACATTCGATAATAAGGCATCAAGTTCTAAAGCATTTAGCAATATATCTATTCCAACATTGTAGTCCAGGTCCTCCGCTCAATCCACACACTCTTAAACTACAATGCAGTATGCAGATCATTTCAAAGTACATGAACAGGAGCAATCATATTTTATTGATTATAATATAATATGTAAAATTATTAAAAAAAACAACTCATACACCGTAAAGTATCATCTTTTGATGAGTATGAGCATATAAGTACATAAAATGCTAAATGACTCAGGCCTGCATGCAAACAGTGAAATGGATCATAAAAATTAACTTGTGGAAGTAACACCAATATGATTAAAGTTATTCAGAAAAGGTGAAACATGCAGACATTATAATGGGAACAAGATGTTGTTTCTTGATTTCGAGGCAGGCCATCTAAATAAGCAAAAGCTTAGCATAAAGCTTGATTTTGTTACACTGCTTCCTCATTTTATTCATAAGAATATGACCATCTCTTTAGAGAACAAATTAGCATATGCAGAGACAGAGAGAAAGAAGAAGGGAGGGGGAAAGTGGGGGGCAGGGTGATGTTGAAGGGTGTCTTGTCATTCAAAGTTCAAACAGATCTTTCACATGGATATGATAAAGAAAATAAAGAAAATATAGATCATAATCAATGAATTGTGATATTTCAAAGTAGAGGCAAAACAAAAAAATTTCATACATGTCGAGGAAATACTTTCCTAATTTAAAAGTTTCTGTAGAAACATGCTTCAGATGAAAGGTACTTAGATCTCTCCAATCCACAGTCATCCTCCCTCACTCCTTTATTTTGTAAAATCTACTTGACTCCTAAGAAGGTGTACTAGTGAGGTAGAATCGAGTCTTTGGAGCCTACTTGTGGGTGGATGAAATATTTAGATGCGTCAAGTTTCACCATTATTCATTCATTATACCAATGTGATTTAGACATTTAAACTAATTCACTTTACAAACTTAAAATAGTTTTTCCTCAATTCGCAACTGGAGAAATTCCTAGGCAATAAATTTAAAGTCCTCCCCAGAAATTCTGTCACTCACAGTTGTACAGAACCATTTCCATTCCACTTATTAATCAAACATATCCCAAGCTTTTGAATACAGGGAAATAAAACATTATCTGCTTCAGCTCCTGGTCTTAATCTTATGAGAATCTGAATTCTCCTCCAAAACCAGATGCTTCATGTATTTGTGTTTCTCTCCCTTCCTTTTCTTTTTACTTCTTAATGCTGGTTTACTCTTTGTTTTCTTCCATGATATGATGAGCTTCCACCCAAACACAGTCCCCATCAGCACACATCCGTTTTAAGCCTCCACCATCACCTTCTCCACCCATCAGTCAACCCTTCCATCTGTCCCTCTGTAACTCGGCACCACATCCATTCCAGCTCACATGAATTCTACTAACCAAGCACTAGAACCCAGCAACTGTTCTATCTTCATCACATCATCACCACATCATGTCCATTCTAACAAGTATTTAAGCCACAAAGAAGATGTGAGATGAACAAAACTAGCTAAGAAAGTGTTCATCGATCCAAACAATGCACACACCAACACCGAACCCATCACAATTACAAAATGCAAATCATTGAATAATCAGAAATTGCATTTCTACATTTCCACATCATTGTATCAAGTATTCAACCCACAAGCAAGACATGAAATGAATAAAACAAACAAAAGGAAGTGTGCATCAATTCAACAATGTACACATTAATACTAATTCCACGACAAAACACAAATCACAAATCACAAACCATCAAATGAAACCCGCAAACCACAATCATCCATCTGCTCCTTGCAAAACAAAGAAGAATAAATAGTTAAATTATCCTCTTACAGATCATATAAACACAATCATGGTAATAGTAAGTAAACAATAACTAAGTAGATTTACCCCTTCGGAAGGATGTGGGATGAAAGTTGGGTTTTACATTAACAGCAAATTGAATCGTTGTGTTAATAGACAAATACAATACAAGAGAAAATTTTACGAAAAATTGATAAACAACCCTACTTTAAAATTTAGGAATTTATTTGACGAATTTATAATACATATATTTGAAACTCTTTAGGACCTTTAAGCGATGGTCAAATGCACCATCCCTAGTTATCAAACATCCATTCATTTTTCTACCAAAAAAAAACCAACCATTCATTGTTTTTTTTCTCTCCTTGAAGTGCTTTAGAAAATGACTACTACAGTATTCATCATCTTCTACAAAAAATAAAAGTAAATTATTTTCATGAATTTTTAAGGGTGGACGAACTAAAGTGAAGGATTCAGATTGTTAAAATCTTAAAGGGCATCTTCTAGAAAATTCAGTCTCATTTATATTTTGACCAAAAGAACCATAAATAGGCCATGCCACAATTTAGCAATCAAATCTCGTTCTTTTTATTAGTAATCACTAAACTACTACACATCAAAATGCATTCTCATTCATTAGGGAACAAACCTCATTAATTCCAAAAGGCCCCAACTCAACCTGACCTTAACCTGTCCCAAGTAGCAAGCCCAAGCTATAGATTTAGTTTGCATCTAGGTGGGTGACATAAATAAAATCACACTGATGATAAGTGTGACAGTAAACCTTGAGAATTGATACACCAAAGTCAGTTCCATCACAATGCAGATTATATTTTAAATACTGATATTGTGAAAACATTCCTCAGGCAATTTTATATATGCCAACTTAGCCAACAATTGTCTACTCTTGGTGAACAACTAGATATTATATCTTCTTAATCATTTTTTTAAGTTTTGTACTTAAATTTGACAAAAGTCACAATCCAAACCTTTTTTTATCAAACCACCAAACTACACCAAAAATATGTATAACATAAATTAAGACTTCTTAGCTAATGCAGTCACACATTAACCATGAAAGTCCTCACTGACATTGACCATACTGGTTGCAGTTTTCCCTAAACCAACAAGTACTTAGTTAAATCACTCAATAGAACTTGAAAACCCAAATTCAAATTTCCTCCGAAACTTGAATTTCATTACACCAATCACCAACCACTCCCTTACATTATACCAATTGTAGCAGGAAAAAAAAAAAAAAAAACCAGGGCTCCACTTCATTAACAAAGATCATCATCATTACAGCACAACTAAGGACACATGGTGACGTGTAATTACAACCATCCAATCAAAAAAGAAATACCTCGTCAGTGGGGCCCACTTTTCCACTCCTCTTGGGCAGCAGCATGGTGTGGACATTGGACAGGACCCCACCATTGGCAATCATCGCCATCGCCACTACTCTCTCTTCTGGAACCTTCCTACTCTACTCTTCCTCCCCCAAAAATCTTGCAATTTCATTCACCCCTTCTGCTTGGAATCACAGGGTGGATGTCATGGATAGCACACCCACACCCAACAGTCCCACCCAGGTTTCCCTACTCTCTGGCTTTAGGCCAACTTGGCATTTTTCTTTTGTTCTTATTGTTGTTGTTGGTTCAAGTGTTCAAGGGTTCAAGTCAGAAACCCACCAATTCAGGCAACTGTGTAAGGCGATAAAATAAAAGAAAGTTCCCCACACAAGAGTCATACCATATTATTATAGCTTGGAGTTGATCTTTAATGCTCTACCCAACTCCCCCACCCACCATTTGGTTTGTCATAGACAAAAGGCCATGGATAAACAACAATTATCATCTTCCACCACAACAAAAGGCATAAACAAGCAAATAAATGTCATTTACTTTTATCTTGCAAATGGGTAAGTATTACGCCACCACACCTCCATCACAGAACAATCCAATCACAACATGATAACGTTTTAAAATATGAAACACATCCAAATTTTAGCGACCATACCCATCACAGTACTTCAAATGTAAAATTACTTAAACAAACACATACCAAAGAATTGATAACAAGCACAAAACTAAGAAAATGATGCACCCCACCTAAGGGTTTGAGATATAATAAACAAAAGGGGTCCAAAAAAAATTTATTATAACATTCCAAGAGAGTATCATCTACACTCAACTTACATCATTCAATAAAACTCATCTCAACCTACGGAACTTTAAATCATAAGAAACTGGCGTTGAATTGGAGGTGTGACAAAGACCATTTCAGAAGACCCACATCTGAAAACCCACAAAGATATTTAGAGATCAATGGAATTACATCGCCAAAAACAAGTAAATGTTTCAATGAAAAAAAAAAAAAAAAAACAACAGAGCTATGACATAAAACAATAACAAATGTGAGCAATTGCAGAACCACTTTTCACAAAGTAATATTTTTATTTAGAAAACAGAACAAAAATATGAATTTGTCATGACCCATCAAACTAAAAACAGGGGAACATGGAACAAAACAAAATAATAATCCATATGGGAAAACTGATTTTGCAGGAAAACTGAAATCCAACCTAAATGAAAACTTGGGTTTTATTTATTCTCTTTTAAAGAAAACAGGCCTGTAACAATCAACCCATCATGGTTAAAACAGAGAACATAAATAGAAAAGAATCTAGAAATTTGGTTAGGAATCAAAATATCAATTTGCTCGTAGAAGGTGATATCTTGGAAGATACCCGGATGCATTTTGTTTGTGTGTTGATATGAGAGAGAGAGTGATACTCCTCAATTTTCAGCAAGTTAACTCTTGGAATCTGTCCACTATGCACTGCCACCTGTAAGGCTCCATCTGTAAACAATTCCTTAAGAATTGGAACTACCTTGTAATAGAATAGGTAGTCACTTGCACGTTGTAGTTTGTTAGAAATAACAGGGCGAACTCTGTAGTTGTTATTTCATAGCCGTTGGAGGCTGGAAAAGCATGTATTTATTGTAGTCATCAAAAATGAAATAAAGCAAGTGAATTATTCTTTATCAATTGAGTATTATCAAGGTGCAATCTCCCTCCTGAGATTGAGTCTATATTTTCTTGAACCTTCTCTGAGCAGTGAAACCAGTTTCAGTCACCATAGCTCGGGGCGAAAGAAAAACCTTAACAATTTGGTATCAGAGCACGATCAAGGTATGGTCGATAATACAAGTGTGCACAGATGGAAGAGAGAATATGGAGTCTTCAAGCTTCTCATACGGCGCTTTAGGAAGCCTCGGAGCAGCATGGTGCTCTTTTAAATGAAGTTCTACAGAGAGTGAATGAGCTGCGTACAGTCTTGCAGGAAAAAGATGATCAAGCCAAACAACACCGAGGTCCTACAGGGCCATCTTTTGGTAGCAATGGCGGTATCCAAACACGCACCATGAAGCTTGACTTTCCACATTTTGATGGCACAAACCCAAGTGGGTGGTTATTCAAAGCAAAGCATTATTTCGCATATCATCAGGTACCTACGGAGCAGTGGCTGACAGTAGCCTCCCTCAACATGAATGCGGATGCTCTGGAATGGTACCAATGGTACATGGAGTATAAGCCAAAGACGAGTTAGGAAGACTTCGTTGCAACTATGGATCCACGCTTTGGCCCACCATGAAGTGAGGATTACGCTGGGAAACTCTCCAAATTGAGGCAAACCTCTACTGTTATACAGTACCAACAAGAGTTTCAACGACTCTCAAACCGCGTCAGAGGCTTATTCGAGGCTTATCTCATTAGCCTTTACCTCAACGGACTCCGGGATGAAATTCGGATTGGTGTCCAGAAGATGAATCCCTCCTCCCTATCGGATGCATTCAGCTTAGCCAGGCTGCAGGAAGAGGAAGCCAACCTTAGGCGACGGGTCTGGCGGCTAGAGGTTGGGAAGCAAAATCTAGCAGACACTTCCAGTGCATCAAAACCACCCGCCCCTACTATCAAAAGGCTAACACCTGCTGAAGTACGAGCGAGAAGGGAAAAGAGGCCTCTGTTACAATTGTGACGAACAGTATACACCAGGCCATCGCTGTAAGACTCAGACACTTTTCTGGGTTGAAGGATTGCTGGGAGACGACATAGTAGAAGATGTCCACAATTTGGCACCTCTAGAGTTACCTGCAACTAATGAAGTAATTAATGAAGACCAGTTTCCTCAAATTTCATTACATGCAATTGCAGGAACTCATGCTCCACAAACCATGAGAATATCAGGGGGCGTAGATGCAGTGCTTGGAACCCAATGGCTACGCACACTGGGCCCGGTATTGTGGCATTTTTCCAATTTATCTATGTCTTATAAAGCCAATGGATGTGAATATCATCTCAAGGGCCTACCTACATCCACCACACAGATTGTAGGGCCAAATCAAGTTGCCAAGCACTTAAGGGTTTCCGGGCAGGCTTATGCAATTCACTTCCTGGCAGTGGAGATGTTACCACAATCCACTATGGTGGAACAAATCCATCAATTGGTGGACGACTATGCTGATTTGTTTTCCGAGCCACGGGGCCTACCACCTCGGCGACAACAGGATCATGCAATTCCTCTTATTGAAGGTATCTCTCCCATCAATGTTAGGCCCTATAGGTACCCTTACTATCAAAAGAATGAGAATGAGAAAATTGTAAAAGAATTGCTACATGATGGGTTGATTCGACACAGTACATCCCCGTTTTCATCTCCCGTTCTTTTGTTCAAGAAAAAAGATGGGACATGGCGCATGTGCGTTGATTATCATGCCCTAAACAAGGCCACGATAAAAGATAAATTTCCAATTCCAGTAATTGACGAATTGTTGGATGAATTAAATGGGGCCACAATTTTTTCTAAATTAGATCTCAGATCTTGCTACCATCAGATTCGAGTGAAAGACGAGGATGTATCTAAAACTGCCTTTCGAACACATGAGGAACACTATGAATTTTTGGTCATGCCATTCGGATTGACCAATGCCCCATCAACATTTCAAGCTCTCATGAATGAGGTATTCAGGCAACATTTGAGAAAAAATTTTCTCGTATTTTTTGATGACATCCTAGTCTACTAAAAAAATTTGAATGAGCATATGCAGCAACTTAGAATAGTCCTTGATCTTCTTCGTCGCCATAGCTTGTTTGCAAAAAAATCAAAATGCATTTTTGGCAGCACCGAGATCCAATATTTGGGTCATATTATTTCAAAGTATGGGGTCGCAGTGGACCCACAAAAAATTCAGGGGGTCACCACTTGGCCCACTCCAACACCATTGAAGAGCCTAAGAGGATTTTTGGGCTTGATTGGCTATTATCGCAAGTTCATCAAAGGCTATGGCATAATTGCGGCACCCATGACCGCCTTATTGAAAAAGAATGCCTGGGGATGGAATTCATTGGTTGATGCTGCTTTTCAATCACTAAAGCAAGCAATGACAACAGCACCTGTGTTGGTCCTTCCTGACTTTTCAATTCCATTCATTATTGAGTGTGATGCCAGCAGTTCGGGAATTGGTGCAGTAATCATGCAGCGGGGCCGCCCTATTGCATACCTTAGCCACACCTTGCAAGCGCGCAATCTGGACCTATCCACCTATGAAAAAGAACTTCTTGTGATAATTATCGCTGTTCAAAAATGGCGACATTATCTACTTGGCAGGTGTTTTGTGATCCGGACAGACCAACGAAGCCTCAAATTTATTCTGGAACAACGAATTGCCAACCCCAACCAGCAAAGGTGGATATGCAAATTGATGGGATTTGATTACATTGTGGAATATAAAATGGGAAGGGATAATACGGCTGCAGACGCTCTCTCACGGGTTAGTGATTGCATCGTTTCCTCCATGTCATGCCCAGTACCAACGTGGACTGAAAGTTTCAAGAAGGAAACTATAGAAGCCCCTTATTTTAAAGAGTTAAGAGATCGTATAGCTCAAGGCACCTTGGATCTATCTAAATATACTATCCAAGATGGTATTTTTTATAGAAAAGGTCGCATACTCCTGGAGCCCACATCGCCATTGCGGAAGCAAATTTTTGAGGAGCTGCACAACTCACCATCTGCAGGGCACTCCGGGTTTCACAATACATCACGCAGGATATCTAACTCCTTTTATTGGTCAGGTTGGAGGAAAGATGTAAAAAAAATGGGTCCGTGAGTGTGATGTTTGTCAAAAAGTTAAAAATGAAAATGTTCCACTGCCGGGTCTACTACAATCACTGCCAATTCCTGATGAAGTTTGGAGACACATTTCTATTGATTTTATCGATGGCCTACCAATCTCATCATCCAGGTCCATTATTTTTGTGGTTGTTGATCGCTTAAGTAAGTATGTGCACTTTATTCCATTATCTCATCCTTACACTGCACAGTCAGTTGCAAAGGTCTTCTTTGACAATATTTTCAGATTACATGGATTGCCTGCGTCCATTGTTTCGGATCGAGATCCAGTGTTTACAAGTGGCTTCTGGTGAGAACTTTTTAAACTGCAAGGTGTCAAATTGCAGATGAGTTCCTCTTATCATCCACAATCCGACGGCCAGACAAAGGTACTGAATAGATGTCTGGAACATTACTTACGATGTTATACCTCTGCTCAACCCAAACAGTGGGTACGATGGCTGTCCCTGGCGGAGTGGTGGTACAGCACTACTTTTCACACAGCCACTCAAACCACACCGTACCAAGTTGTCTATGGAGTTCCACCTCCTACACTACTTTCTTACATTCCAGGCACCACTCGTCTCCAAGCCGTGGATGACGAGCTGAAAGATCGGGAAAAAGCCTTGAAATTACTAAAAGATAATCTAAGTCGTGCTCAGGCTAGAATGAAGCAAAATTCAGACAAGCACAGGTCTGAGCGTCATTTTGATGTTGGCGACTGGGTTTACCTTCAGTTACAACCTTATCGCCAAAGCTCAGTAACTGCCCGCAGGTCACAAAAATTAGCTGTCCGTTATTATGGACCCTTCAAGGTACTCCAGAAAGTTGGGACGGTTGCATACCGCTTGGATTTACCACCTGATAGTAAGATTCATCCAGTCTTTCATGTGTCCAAATTAAAGAAAAAACTAGGGGAGGTTATCCAACCACATGGTCAATTACCACCACTTGCTGAAGATGGTTCTCTGCACCCAATTCCAGAAGCTATTTTGGCAAGATGATTAGTTAGAAGAGGCAACTCAGCAGATGTAGAGGTCCTCATTCAATGGCATGGCTCTCCAGAATCAGATGCTACTTGGGAACGCTTCAAAGTTATTGAGGAAAAATTCCCAGACGTCAAGCCAACTCTGTAGTTGTTATTTCATAGCCGTTGGAGGCTGGAAAAGCATGTATTTATTGTAGTCATCGAAAATGAAAGAAAGCAAGTGAATTATTCTTTATCAATTGAGTATTATCAAGGTGCAATCTCCCTCCTGAGATTGAGTCTATATTTTCTTGAACCTTCTCTGAGCAGTGAAACCAGTTTCAGTCACCATAGCTCGGGGGCAAAAGAAAAACCTTAACACACACACACACACAGAGAGAGAGAGAGAGTATTTATAGGGTGTCAAACTGCAAAGCCAACAACAATACCTCTGTTGAATAAAATAAACTGAATAAAATGCACATTCAATTAACTGTGCAATTCATGAAAATTAGGTTAAGGAGGGTACGAGTAAATCAAATGAGGTGGTAAAAACAATACCTCTGGGCGGCTGGAGGCAGGAGCGGTGGGGGAAAAGGGAGGAGGCTAGGGCGGGTGGAGACAAGGCCGGGTGGAAGCACTTCCAGTGGGGAAGGGGCGCTGGCCGGCATAAAGAGAGATGGAGAGAGAGATCATACATTGGCTTGCTGCGGTCGTAAGAAGAAGAAGATTCGGAAGAAGGGTTCGGCCGAAAAAGGGTTTGGCTCGCTGCAACCTGCAGTTGCAAGAAGAAGAAATTCGGAAGAAGGGTTTATTTACCCAAGGAGAATACGGGCATGAGTCTTTTGTAATGTTAGAAAATTTCGTGACTTTCAGCGGGTGCTCGTATGTTCCCCCTAAAAATAAGTTTTAGTTCACCCATTACAATATTAGCGCTACAAACATATATTTAATTTGCGTAGAAAATATAGGCCGCCATAAAAAGTCAGACGCTAAGAATTAAAAAAATTTTCACCAAAATTTGGCGCCATTAGAGTGTGATTTATACAGGCAGCCATTGCTACGGGCACCACTAAAAGTTAATTAAAATTGACTTTTAGTGAGGTCATGTTGGGATTTTTATTATATTTTTAAGTGGTGCTTGCGGGCTCAAAATACATGCCTTAGGTGTTTTTTTTCAAATTGGGTGGGAGCTTTCCTTATATATGAGTCCGACCCTCGATGAATAACTGCCATACATTTATAAGGCATCATCAAATCTCATTTTGATTAGAGATTATCTCATCGTACGATTGAACACAAAAAAAAAAAAAAAGTTAATAAAACAACAGTTTTTTACCCATGGTTTTTTGTTTGGTCAATCTTACAGTAGTTCCAACTCAATTCTAAACAAACAAATTGGGATACCCCATAAATAAATGCGTTTGATAATTTTGACCGACTCTGATTATCCATATATATATGGATACAAATGGGACTCATCCGAAAAAATTCCCAGCATACTCCGCTAGAGGCTATTGTAGCTGCCTCCAGAATTTATAAAAAAAAAAATGAAAGAGACATTGATTTGGGAATAAATCAAAGCGGTTAAAACGGTGTGCTCATATTATTTTGGCAAAACGAATTTTACTAAATGGGGCTTTGCGGACATAGACCTATGCGTCGCCAGTATGCAAAATAAATTGTCAACGCATTATTGCATCGCCATTAGGAAAACACGCGTTGGCAAAACTTTCACAGTCTTTTGGGGGAAATCTTTGTTCGAGCCAATGTATGTTTTCCACAACTTTTGCCAACGCGGTCTTACTTGTGTCTGTAAAAGTAACAATTCTCTATGACTTTTGCCAACGCAGTCCAAATATGCATTGGAAAAAAGACTTCTACCAACGCCAATATTTACTGCGTCAATAAAAAGTGTCAGGAAAGTTTTTCCACAACTTTTGGCATTGCGGTCTTACTGCGTCGGTAAAAGTATCAATTCTCTGTGACTTTTGCCAATACAAATTTTCACTGCGTCGGAAAATAGTGTCGGGAAAGGGAAGTTTGTCATAAATGGGGCTTTGCGGACTCAATAATGCGTCGGCAATGGTGCGAATAAAAACTTAGAGCTTTCCCAACGCACATCTATGCGTCGCCAGTAGGTAAGATAATTGTCAACGCATTATTTTATCGCCATTAGAAAAACACGCGTTGGCCAAACTTTCCCTCCCTTTTGGGGGGATTTTTTGTTGGCGCCAATGTGGTTACCACAGCTTTTGCCAACGCGGTCTTACTTGTATTGGAAAAAGTAGCAATTTCGTGACTTTTTCCAACACAGTCCAAATATGCGTTGGAAATAAGACTTTTGCCAATGCAAATTTTCGATGCATCGGCAAATAGTGTCCGGAAAAGTGCAGTTTGTTGCGCAGTGTCATATTCAACAATGAAAGTTGCATAAAGGAGAAGTTTTACGTATTTTCCCCTCGTGATTTTATTATTTACTACTCCTTTATTGTCCTGTAGTTGACGTCTTCCAAGCTTCTAAACCATCTTTCAGTGCTTCTCTAGCTACCGTCTCCATTCCAAGAGTAAGAAGAGCAGCCGATTACAAATAAGATAGAGTCGACCAAGCAGGCGATACGACCTGAGCTTGCACTTCATCATTCAAAGCTTGTTAGGGCATGTCACGCATAAGATAGGATAGGTAACGGCGTGCAAAAACAGTAGGAGAAACAATTGTTCCAACTTCGATGACCTACAAGTAATAAACAAGCTGTTAGCCACAATGCAAATTTTTGGAACAAGATACAATGTAAGCTGTAAAGTGTATCTACTGTGCAGTGATAAGGATTATATTAAATAGGGTGGTCCACCAGTGGTTGGTTGTGCGCCAAATCGCAGGTGGGTTCCACAAACATTTCTATCAATGTACAAGACTCTTTTACATCCATCTAGTGTTGGCTTTGTGAGTATATATTTCCATGTTCTTAGTAACTCAATCTTTTGTCGCTTTCAACATTACTAAATTGAAGGTTTTTATGGCATCCCCCTTAGAAAGTGAAGTATTCGATATAA
Source organism: Umbellularia californica (assembly GCA_028538565.1). Taxonomy (NCBI): domain Eukaryota; kingdom Viridiplantae; phylum Streptophyta; class Magnoliopsida; order Laurales; family Lauraceae; genus Umbellularia; species Umbellularia californica. The sequence goes on from JAPQWN010000007.1 coordinate 20,257,080, forward strand.
TACGACACGGCAGGGATACGGATTTTACACATAAAAAGTGAAGTATTGGATACGATACGACTCGATTCGTTGCCCATTTTGAGGTATCCGTACATCATAGCCGTCAATCGTACAATTGTTGTTTCTGATCTTCAGCATACATGCCACAACACTATAAAGAAGCATTCCTTGAATTTGTATTCCACTATAGCTAACCATATGTTTCGTTTTACATGCTTGTTTTTAATTTTAATTTTGCTTCTAATTTCATACTTCTATCGACAATGTTAGAAAAATGATATTCAATTCCAATTACAAGCATGTATGTGATAGAGTCAATCAACATGAGAAATCTTCCAAGCTGATTGACTCACAATCTTCCGGTTTTTGCAAGAATCCAATAGACCCGGTCATCCAAGATTCTCTCAAAAGCAATCCATGCAAATATGCACTATATGGAAAGGTGATTACAAAAATAATTTGTCCAAGATACATCCAGCCAAGAGATTCAACAAATATGGAAAGCAAATCATCAAATCATTGATTCACACGGTTTCACAGCAATGAGTACTGTGTATTGCCTTTTTCCTTGTACTTCTAAAATATTATAAATAACAAATCAAAGAGGAGAGAAAGTATTAAGAAGAAAATACTATTCTCCCATTTATCAAAAGGATCTGTCTTTACTATCATAAATTTCTTTAGTATGACACATTGGAGGGACAGGGGACGTAGGAAAGCGTCCAACTTCCTTGGAACATCAAACATACACTACAGCTGATTTTGAAGTTAAGATTTCCATGAAAATATACCCATTTTTATTAACTAAACACAAGTCACATTCTTATACCCAAAAAAAAAAAAATCACAAGTCACATTTCCATAAAGTTAGGAGGAGACAAGGTGGTGCAGGAAATATAATACACAAGGAAATGGGCATAAAAATACTCCTAGCTTTTCCCTTACCTAAAGAAAGGTACACATTTCTTTGGAAATGGAAATAACCAAACAGAGCATACATCTGATGTTAAAGGGACAGAACAAATCTTCCTAAACATTGTAGGGAGCTATCCTTTCCAAGAAATTTTCTATAAGATTATTTCAACTGAAACCCGAAAGTCTGAAACATGCCAAAACTTTATTCCTACAGATAAATCAAGTAGGCAGAAGCAATTATGTAATTCCCGTTGTAGATAATACCTCAAGCCCAATGCTAACTTAGTAAACATTATATTCATGAATCACAAAATCAGTGGCAACTTTGGAAACACTCAACTGGATTAGAAAGCTTAGAAATGCACCCAACTCAGATTAATAGTTACTTTATTTTGTAAAGGGTGGTCAAGGTAAATGGATGTCTGTAAAACCCAACAGCTAGAAGCAAAATACTTATTGAAGTGTGTAATGGAAAACTGGACACTTTGAACTTCAGAAAAGCAGGGCGTTTTTTTTGAAATTTTTGGTAATGTGGGTAGGAGACACAGACATTGCCAAAATTATGGAAAATTATTGTATCTTTTTACTCATTCATTTCTCTGTTCTTTCCTGATTTTTAATAGAGTTCAGGTCATGTTCCCAATAAATGTAAAAAATATCCACCAAAGAGGCGGGCCACATGATGTTCACATGTGGTCCAGCTCCACTAGACTCTACTTGAATCCACCTTTGATCAGCACCTGCGCCGCAGATGCCCCACCCAACACCCAACTAAAAAAAATCACTAACCACCACCACCACAAACGTGTTTTTTTTCCTCCCTCCCGAGTAAAATTGGAACCAATCTCATTTGACATTCATCCAATATACATTCACTGGCAGATTGGATCTCAAAAGATCATTGACATAGTAATAAAATTGTAAAATTTGAGCAGTTGAGTTCATTAAATCAAGCGGTAGGAATATATGTAGGGCTGAGTATTTGTCCAAGTTAAATCCTTGATAAGGCCTTTCCCTCCTCCCAATGATCAGTATTCTTCCAGGTGATCCAACATGTGAACCATATGAATAGTGTGCTTCTTTTGTGAGAACAGGTTCATGCATGTTACACAGAAAATTGCTAGTCTTTTTAAGTTCCGGGAAATTGACTCTTTAGTCTGAGTGCTAGAAAACATAAAGGCTTAATAGAAGAGAAGCTGCTTAATTTAGGTTACCTGAGAGTAGTACTCAATTGATGCTCTAAAATCTTTGTGTCGAAAAGATGCATCACCCTTCTTCTTTGAGTTCAAAGTCTCCTGCATCTGGTTAGTCCACATCTGAAACAACAGATGCACATGAAAAGAAAGTCGTGGAGAAACTGTGAAAGCCTAATTAACTTCACACACTATAGATTACAATGGATGGGATGGTCCACAATTATCCAATATATATAGAGATATATATGAATGTATATATGTATGTATGGAAGCACATAACCTTACTTGACCAGGTGAGAAATAGTCTAAAATCAAACACCACCAGCAACGGAGACAAATGTGAAAGCTGACAAGCAAAATATAAGATTTACACAATCAACTAACTAGAAACTATAGTCTCAAGTCTCAACAAACATGTATTTTGCTTCATGACAAGATGCACTGCTCAGTAAGGATGGGCAGTGGCTTGGAGATCCAATCTCCAGCTGGAGCTAACTATAACCAAGTAGTTCCCAAAAGTTGCCAAAACTGAATGGCTGGGATCTTCGAAAATGGAAGATTTTTTAGGCCCAACAGTGTCCTGATATTGAAAGCAGAAGGTTCAATCTCAGATGTTATAGCTATAAATGCACACACACACGGCATACCTTACACTACAAGAAAAATTGCTTTTAGCGGCGGCCGGTAGCCGCCAGTAAAAGTGGTTATGGCCGCTGGTACAACATATACTGGCGGTCACTGTGGCTGCCGCATGGCTAGGGTATATCGCGGGTGGGTAGAGGTGACCGCCGCTATTGTTTTTTGTTGCAGCGGCTCCGACCGTCGGAAAAAAGAAATCCGTCGGTTAGTAGGACGACGAACAAAACATTTACCGGTGCCCATTGGCCGTTGATAATAGTAAAAATGGCCGCCACTAAAACATTATGCATCTCTTCAACTTCATTAGTTTTCAATGTGAGCTCTAATTGGGTTCCTCCATTTCAACTAGCAAATTTCATAATGGATGTTTGCAAATTTGGGCCCCAATTTCCACCATGGCTCCAGACTCAAAAGCAATTGTCTGATTTGTCACTGTCAAATACAAGCATTTCAGATACCATGTTAGACCCCGACCCAGACCTACTCGATTAGTACTAATTAAGTGAGTGTTTAGTCTTAAGTGAGCCTTAGTACTAGCTGGGTTAGAATGTGATTAGACTTAGTCTGGATTATAGCTTTGGGAATTTTGAGGACGTTTAGTATGAGTCAGACACGCTCAGTGACGCCCTGAGTACACGTGTAAGAGTGGGTTTTTGTTCTAGATCTTTGGTTTGATCGTGATTTTTATTTCTCTTCAATGGTTTTATTATTTGTGACAACTTTCATTTTTAGCCTGCATGCATTTGAGGCCCAGAAACCTAAGTTTTGGCCCAAAAAGGGTAAATCTGACTATTCATGCTAAATCTGGGCACAATTTTCGAAGTCGTGAAACCATGTCAAAATTATACTTTTCCGAAACTAGATTTTTCAACGATCGTTTTGTTCTTCTTTGTCGTTTCCATCCGGGGTCCACAAGACCATGTTTTAATCGTTTCAAGTTCAACTGCATTGGGACCCACCTTCCAGACACTATATATACTCTCTTACTCTCTCTCCTCCATTCTTCTTCCCCAAAATTCCTGCACCGGTCTTGACCTAGAGTGAAGAAGAGAAGAAGGTTTTTCTCTTGGTCTTTTCCCCTTGAATCATCCATCAAGAGGGCTCCAATCTCCGATCCGACTTCGCCTTTCTCTTCCTCTCTTCTCAAGCTTCGTTTGGGACATTTTTGGAGCCAATCCCTTTCACTATTCATCATCTTCAAGCTCTCTTCTTCTTGTTCAGGTAGCTCAAGGTTAGAGCTCTTCCTCTTCCTTTCATTTGATGTTCTTTTAGCTCATTTAGATCTTGTTTTACATGTTTTCAAACCCATTTTTCGAAATGGGGGTTTGTAGTGACCAAAATGGTGATTTTTGTGTGCTCTATTTTGGGGGTTTTGTGTAGATTTCGTGGATCTCCCATTCTTGTTGAATTTTGTGGAGTTTTTGCTTGACATTGGACCAAGGCAAGTAAACATTTTAGTCTTTCTTAGTGCATTGTGAGTTTTGGGTATTCTACCTTGTGAAATGTTGTTTTATCATCAAGCTTGTCATTTCTTTCATGTTATTAAACTCTTTTAGTTTGTTTAATCTTTACAAGCATGGTTGCTAATCACTCTATCTAATCTAGAAGTTTTTGTCTTGAATGGAAACATGTTTTTCATCTGAATGCTTTACAAGTTATTCAATACATGATTTGAATGTGAATGGTTTAGTGATTTTGAAGTTTTGATTGAATGAGAATGGATTTTTGGTGTGAAATCATCCCTTGGAAAGCATGTAGGCTTGGGGAGTGTAGGTGGTGAAAGTGTGGACGTGAAGAAGGAAGGAAGTTGTGAAAAATCTGAATAGAAATGCACTGCCCGTGCCTGTCGGTCAGCTGTCGGCTGACCGAACTCACAGGTTCGGTCGACCGACAGCCAACCGAGAGTTGTCGGTCTGAATTCCAGAGAGCAGCTTCCCATCAGAATACCTGTCGGTCAGGCGTCGGTCAGCTGTCGGCTAACCGAACTCCCAGGTTCGGTCGACCGACAGCCAACCGAGGCCTGTCGGTCCGAATTCCAGAAAGCTGCATTTCTGGGCTGAAATCTGTCGGTCAGCCGTCGGTCGACCGACAGATCAACGTCAGTTGACCGACAGGTAACCAAGGGCTGACCGAAATTCACCAAAAATGCTGTTTTTGAAGGATTTTTGCGAGAATGAAAACTAGACTAGGATTTAGACCTTTAATTGACCTTATGCACTTGGAATTCCAAAATGTACTATAACTTCTGAGGGCACCAAATCTTGTCAAAACTCCGACATTTGGGTTTCAACTCCACAAGGGTCAATGAATGTTCTTAGCCTAAACTTGATAGATTTCGTGTTTGAACTCTTGTTTTGATGCTTCGTGCGTCATCCTGCATTTCGTTTGAATTTCAAATATAAGCTCGTTTTAAGATGTGTTTCAAGGATAAGAAAAAGGGAATCATTTCTTAAGTTTATTAAGCACTAATACTATGCTATTTTGCTAGTATTGTCGTGTCGTGTTTGATAAATGATTTTCCTCTTGTTTTGTCGTGTTCTCGAACGTGTATCACCGTGTTTTGTGCATTCATGATATAAGTGAATACCACTGAGCTTGGACTGCCCTTTTAGCTTGATCCACTACCTGGGGGTCCTTAAACATGTGGACTGTCTGCAGACTAGTCGTGTATTATATTACACATCGTGCATGTCTTTCCGGTTCCTCGGCCAGCCTCCCCATTTACCTTGTGTAGCGTGGGATCGTGTCTCGCGTGTCGTGTTTCGTGCATGCTTGCTCTAGTCATTTTACATGATAGAGAAAGGATGAGCTTAATGTGGATTTATCTTTTCATGATATTACAAGTATTCATGCTAGTTTCGTAAACTTGAAACGTGTACTTTAATCTTGAATTGTTTTAGCACTATTTTTCATATTCATGCCTAAATTGTTTATTTGCCAAACCGTCGTGTTTGATGCATTCTATTTTGGTGTCCAGGTGCAGGAGGTATCGCGTTTGACGAGGAGTGCCCGGAGGAGGCTATTAAGCCACCCCCAGCACATGAGTGGCAACCCGACGACGTCATCTAGACGCCGGGCGGGATCTTGATTTCTCTTTCACCCAGTTTTGGGTTATATTTTGGGATCTTTTTGTTGTATTGGCCTTTGTTGGCCTCTCTTGGATATGTAACTTGAATTAATATACTTTTGTTAAATGGTGAAACTTTAATCATGATAGGAATGCTATGTTGACATTTCTCTTTCGATACTAAGTCTCGATATCATAATTTCCCTTGCTTCTTATTGTTTAAGATTAGTGTGATATGTTTTGCTACACGCTTCCACATACCTATTCGGGTGAGCTCGACCCGTGTTTTGGGATCCTCACCGCGGAAACCTGTGGGAAGACAGGCGGTATATGTTTTATTATATTTAACCACCGCGTCGCCGGCCCGGGTCTCGGTCCAGGGTCGCGACATACCATCTCTAACATTTTTCAGATTTTACCATCAAACATTCAATTTCTAGATCTCTCCAGCAACTCAATTTCTGGTTCCATCGTCAATAGTAATACAGGGAAAACAACAGATCTGTTGTATCTCTCACTTTCTTCCAAACATTTGGAGGGTAGCATTCCCCTGTCAATATGCCAGATGAGAAATTTAACATATTTAAGTTTCTCAAATAATCAATTGACACATGAAATTCCACGGTGTTTAGGGGATTTCAAATTTTTGAATACATTAATTTTGGATAATAATGGCCTGTCGGGAGGCATTCCAAGGTCAGTAAGTAATCTGTCCCAGCTTACTTTATTGCACTTGAGCAAAAACAAGCTTTCAGGAGAGCTCCCTCCAACCATGAAGAATTGCACCTGGTTGAAGACACTTGATCTTAGAGAAAAAGGTTTCTCAGGAACGATACCAAACCAGATTGGTGAAAGACTTTCATTTCTTAAATTCCTTATCCTACGATCTAATAAGTTTCATGGTAGCCTTCCTCCACGTCTGTCACTACTTTCTGAACTTCAAGTATTGGACCTTTCTCAAAATAATCTATCAGGAACAATACCCGAGTCTTTTGGTAACTTCAGTGCTATGACAGTACCTAACAGAAAAAATGTTATTATTGACAGTGGTGGTCGATTTAGTGGTGTAGAGAGTATTTGGGTTTTTTGGAAAGGAGTTCAATATGAATATAGCCATACGGTTTCACTGGTGTTAAACATAAATCTATCGGGCAATGATCTATATGGAGATACCCCTAAAGGAATTACTCATCTTTTTGGATTACAAAGTTTAAATTTATCCATGAATCGGTTGACAGGAACATTCCCAGAAGATATTAATGACTTGCAACGTATAGAATCTCTAGATCTCTCATGGAACCGGCTTTCAGGAGCGATTTCACATAGCTTCTCATACTTGACTTTTTAAAGTCCCTTGAATTTGTCACACAACAACTTTTCAGGAAGAATTCCATCTAGCAACCAACTTGATACTATCAATGATTCATCAATCTACATGGGAAACCCTTTATTATGTGGGCCACCACTTTTGAACCAATGCCCATGAGATGAAATATTTCCTGATTCACAACCGCTTTCTGATGGAGACAAAGAAGCTAAAGATGAGTTGGAAATACAACTATTTTATATTTGCATGGGGCCTAGATTTGTTGTAGGCTTTTGGGTTGTCTGTGGCATTTTGTTATTCAAAAGATCTTGGAGGGTTGCCTACTACAACTTCTTTGATGACGTGGGAGATCAGTTTTATGTTACAATAGCAATAAAGCTTGCTAAGTTCAAGAAGAATAATGGACTTCAAGGTAATAGAGGACTCGCATCTACTCCTAAATATGTGTTGCATCCTTGCGTATTGCCTGGCCATAAATCAAGTTGATGATCCTTCTTGTAGTACAAATAGGTATGTTCTTATTTATGTGTTTTTGTTTTCATAGAAGTATTTTGATAGCTGTCAAATGTATTATAAATGTAATCCAATTTGTGGGTAGTATGTAGTAGGATGCATGCATGGCATTTGTTTGGTCACAGTAGCCTAAGGCATGTAGACACTACATGCAAGTGTACATACTTGCAGGGAACTTCTAATGGTGGATAATGTAAGGAGGAAGCTTATTATGTGTTTTAAGAAAGGAACTTCTAATTTATGCCTTAGTTTCCCTCGTCTTAGGCCAAACCTGTTAGGAATTCAACGATCTTGAACTTGGGTCAAATCTAGAAAATAAGCCCCTTAGATGTGTAAGTTTTTGGTTTGGTGTAGTTTGTAAATGATAAATGATAATAGCTTCAAATAGAATATGGATTGAGATGACCCCTTATGACCCCGGTCGGTGGGTGTGTGGGTGGGTGGGTGTGTTGTGGGGGGGGGGGGGGGTTGGGGTTATAAGTTCTTTTTAAGTTAAAATATTTGTTGTTACTAGAACCATGATGAAGACCTTATTTTTTAGATGACGAGTTTTTTCTTTCTTTTTTCCTTACATTCAATAAGATTTGAACTTCTTTTTCTTTAATGTTTGATGTCTCTTGAGTTAGGCATTAAAGAAAAATTGGTTGAAAATATGGTAGAATTCTTCATGAAATGGAGCTTGCTAGTTTTCTTTTAGGCTTTTGATTCTACGTTAAATTTTGGTATTAGCGTTTCATATATAGATGTTGTCGAGACTTATTTATGGAAAGGTTTACAAAATTAGTTGGTTGTAGAAGAAGAGACCTTGGGCCTGTTTGGATGCATGGTGAATTGAAGTAAAGTAAGTTGAAGCATCAAATCAAATATAGTATTGGGTGTGCTTGTATGAGTTCGATCGAGAATGGACTCTATCTTGGACAATCTACCCAAATGGCATGGTAGGTGTTGACACCAAAAATGTCACTTTGCCTCTTCAACATCAAGAAAGCTGCATGAAGTCGCAACCTGCCATAAATAGGCAATGCAACTTCTCCAAAAAATCAAATCTTGTCAGAATCAAACAAAAACTGCAAGATCCTTCAAGACAGCAAAGGGAGGAGTACATAAGGAGTTTCGGGCCATTTCAGAATCATTTGGCCTAACTTCGCTTCTCCGACAGCTAAATTGGCGCTCCCGGCGGCGACATCATCGAAGACGTCAAAACTTCGATCAGAGCCTACGGATGACTCCAGCATGTCTCAAAAGGGCTCCATGCCAAATTTCAAGTCAAACCAAAAACGTTTGACCCTCCATCAATGCTCGAGCAGCAAAATCAAGCCTCCCGGCGGCGGGAACCACCGAAGCCTTCGCTCGTCAAACCAAGTGCATGAGTGGCTTCAACATGCTTCCAAAAGGCTGCACGTCGAATTTCAGGTCATTCCGACAACGTTTGACCAGGTTTCGACACTCCGAAAGAAAATCAAGCCTACCGGCGGCGGAGCTCCCCGGGACCATGGTTTCCAAGACAGAGCCTGTGGATCATCTCAAAATGACTCCAATGGGTTCCCTGTCAAATTTCAGGTCAATCGGACATCGTTTGACCGCACATCAACGCGCGGCATCTCCCTCGCGGCAAAATCAAGTCTACTGGCGACGGGACCCCAAACGGCTTCAAAACTCAAACAAAAGCCTATGGTTGGTCTTATTTATTGCTCAGGAGGCTTCACCTCAAATTTCAGGTCATTCCGACATCGTTTGACCAAGTTTCAGCTTCTGACGGAAAATCAGCAGCTCTACGCGACAAAGTCTTCGGCTTTCCCGGAAAATTGGAAACTTTGCACTCTAAAAATGTAAGGATTCTCATCAGGTTTTCTACAGGGAAATCAAGCCAATAAATGAGAAGAAATGTCAGGACAAATACAGAAGAAAACGGCGACGAAAAAGACCGCAAAACGGACCAAAAACGGGAGAAAAACCCCCAGGGTCGCCGGCCCATGGTCGCCGGCGACCATGGAAGTCCGGGTCACCGGATTTTTCGCCGGTGACCCGTTTTTCCGTCCCTTTTCGCGTTTCGCGCACTTTGGCCCCTGTGGTTTCCTGAAAATGTGATTTTTAGTGCTTGAAATTGACTCATATCCAACGACATCTCAGATCCGCCGTCAAAAGCATAAAATCATCATTGATCGCTCCAAGATCGCCGACCGGTTGACCTAAAAAGTGTGCTTTCCGCCCGATCGATCGAAAAATCGACAGGACAGATGTCACCGGCCCGCTCTTAGCTATCAATGTCTGAAGTTACATGTTCATCCGATGTCGATCAGCATGAAGATCCATCGATGATCATCGCCAGAAGAATTCCAGAAGACACGGCACGGCCCGCGACTCTTCGACTGCTCGGCGACCAATTAATGTGGTTAATTAGCTAGCTTTATGGCAGTCATTAACGCATTCTATTGGACGGCCCAATCAGAAGCAAGCATTCGGGAGTTACAAATCAAGAGATTCATGGCACTTAAACCTTGAAACTCCTCCCATCATGGCGATTAAATGCCCTCAATCTCCACCGGCCAATCAGAAGCCAAGACCCAAGAGTTACAAAATAAAGGAATTAAACCTTGTAACTCCTCCATTTATGTAGCTTTATGATAATTAAGGCTCATAAACCCTCCTAAATGGCTACCAGAAAGCCTATAAATAGGAGAGCACCCCAAGCATTCCAGAGATCACTTCCAAAGCGCCACAGATCCAGAAATCTGAGAGAAAGAAAAAGAGAGAAAAACTCTGCAAAAATTCTACATCAAGCACCACTACAAGGTGACAAAAGTCCCTTGGGGGGTACTCCCCCCCAAGGTCCTTGCCTTCTCCCGCTGCCTCCAATGGCTTAGACGTGGCTTTTCAGCCCGTCTACTTAGTTTTTTATTGGATATAGGACCTTCTCTTGGTCTTTGTCCTCTAAAAACCTGAGGTTATAGCCAAGCCAAGCGAATCAAGAGCATCCACTGTTCTCATCTGCATGGATGATGGCGAAGCCCACACATGGCTTGCGACCGTCAATCTGAACGAGTCCCCCACAATCTCCTGAAAAGTTAGATCCTCATTTTCTTGCTTTTCATTGTAGTTTGTATTTTTCTAAAAGAGACAAAAATCACAACTCTTGTCTTTCATTATTGATGAGAATTGTAAATCGGCTATAAACGCCAAAATCGGCTATAAATGCCAAACAAAATCGCCTTTCACGGCAAACCAAGAAAATGTCTCTTTTCTTAAATATTTGTGCAATGGAAAACTTGAAAGAAGTTGATTTCCTTTTTACTTGCGAAGGTTGATCTCCGGATTACCACTTGTAATTCCAAGTAAAATAGAAAATCTGGCACACCCACACAAAGAAATGTTGATGCACGCTTCAGCCCCCCGGGCGCGAAAGGGCCGGACCCGACGGACTCCCACGTCCGCCGACCCCGGTAGCACCCTCGGCGAGGAGCGCGTTCCATCAAGCTGGCACACCCGGTGGGACCCGTTCATTTGAGAACACGGTGCTCGGAAATGAAATATTTGCATATCACACGTTTTGCTCTATGCTTATACTTCTTTTCCAGATTCCTTGGCTACTTTCTAGCTGGTAGCCTATGTTGGATTTTGCATCCTAAAAAAAAACGAGATGGGATTTTTTGGAAATTTCTAATTCTTCGAATTTATTTCCACTCTTTCTCTTTTCAAAAAAAAAAAAAATCAAATTTCTCGTTTTGGATTCAAAATTGAGAAACTTTGATCCTCTCCTATGGTTCGTGTGCTCGCGGAAATCGTTGAGCATGTTCGAAATGGGATTTGGGCCATCGTTTCTCTTCGATGAATCTGTCAGGGATAAAAAAAAAATAAAAAAAAAATCAAATTTCTCGTTTTGGATTCAAAATTGAGAAACTTTGATCCTTTCTCTTCTGGGCATGTGTGCTCGCGGAAATCGTTGAGCCCGTGTTCGGATCGGGGATTGGGCCATCGTTTCTCTTCGATGAGTCTGTCAGGTATAAAAAAAATTAAATAAATAAATAAAAAGACATAGACCACTAAGGTTAAACCAATTGCGTGTTCTTTGATCATGATTGATTCAAGAAAAGCATTGTCCAGAGTGTGGAGACAGCTTGACTGTTCTAGGCAAGGGTCCTCCAAACGGGTTCATTAAGTAATCCTACCCTTACCTGGGGGCAATTCTATCAATTGAGGTTTCATAAGACCGGGTTAGGAGGCCTATGTGTACTCTCTCGTCTTTAAATCTTAAAAAAAAATAATAAAAAATCAAAAATAAAAATAAAAAAAAAGATTTTCAAAAAAAAATCTTAAAGAAAAAAATAATAAATAAAATAAAAAAAAATAAAAAAAAAGATTTAAAAAATAAAAAAAATCTTAAAATAAAAAATCTTCAAAAAAAAAAAAAAAAAAAACTCTCGTCATTTTAGATTCAGATCCGAGAAATTGTGGTTCCTTCCCTTCTGGGTACTGGTGCTCGCGGAAATCGTTGAGCTCGTATTCGGATCGGAATACCATCTGCTCTCTTTGATGAATCCAATCTTGACATTTCAAAAAAAAAGAGAATCCCATCTCATGGATGCGATTTCCAACATTTGTGCATAGCGGTACTAGTACGCCCTTTCAGGGTCTACTGTATCTGTGACCGGCACATTTGTAACTCCTACCTTATATTCTTCTTATCTCGAGCAAGCTCCGTTTCTCGATAAGTCGAATTTAGGTATACAATTGCTTCTAGTAGTCATTGGAACGCTCATTTCGAGCCTACCATGCTTGCAACCAGAACAATTGTACCCTCTATGGCTTTTTGCCTTCTTCATATTGCTTGGGTCATGTCCCTTGAGCGATTTGAAAAGACAAAATCATAGACTTCCCCATTTATGATCATCATATTCTTGTGATTACTAATGGATGTGGTCTTGTTTCAGAAATTTTGAAACTAACAATGGCAGCTTCACTGATCATCACCTTCGATGAAAACAAGCACCAGCTCATGCTTCAACAGAAGCAAACCGAGCGCACTTACAAGCGCCCTGCTAGCTGCCGAAACACCAACTCCCTCAGCAACTCTCTGAACTCCGGGTCGACCTCGACTCCCCGGACCATCGTCTTCGGGACACTGGGACCATTCCCACTTCCCGAAGAAGAAACTGCTCCTGCCAAAAGGCAGAAGGTCGCCTCGCAACGTGTCACTACTGTGACACCAAAGGCACCTGCCGAGAAGCAGAAGATCGCCCATCAACGTGTCACTTCTATGACACCAAGGGCGAACCCCAAGAATACTAAAACCCGCGACATCCCCGCGAAACCTCAACCAACAACCAACCAGGTCTACCCTAAGACTTGGTCTCCAAGACCTTCCCCAAAACAAAGAAGGTCTCAAACCTCCACCAAGCCAGCATACCTGGCCCCACTCAAAGAGAACCAGTTCTACCCTCTTGCCTACATGAAAGAGGAGAGACCCATCTCCAACTTGACTCCCAAGTCAACCCAGCATGAACCGGCTTGCTCCCACAAGCCCAAAATCAGATCATGCATCACTAGGCCTCTACAAGCACCTGCCAAGGCCTACACTCCTTCAGTTCGACCCTTCATCTCTACAGGGGCCGAACTCGAAAGGTTCAAAGCTTCACTGCAACAGGCAAAGGACCGGGTCCGCATCCTGTCCTTGCCCAATTACAAAGAAGACAAGCTCGGCTGCTGCGCCCGAGGGAGTACATCCTTCATTGTTAAAGCCCAGCCAGAGCTGACTGAAGCTCAAATCGCTCGTCGAGCACGTCGCCGTGCGTCATATCGACAAAAGAGACTAGAGAAGCAACGGACCCAGCCTCCTACACTTCAAGTCTCCCACAAATGGGTCGAAAAAGAAAGACCCGACCAAGTTGTTGCCGTCCATATGGTTGGAAAAACCAGAAGACGCCAAAAGTCAGCATAAAAAATCCATGTCCGATGTCCGGTGACTCGTAGCGTCACCAGGACACGAAGACATCCCGAAGAATCTCCTGCCCCTTCAAGCCAAGGACGGGAGAGTAATCCTTCATCAAGCTTTTCATCAAAAAGAATGAGCCCCAGCTCAGTCACCAGGACGGTTTCTTCGTTTGAATCCCGAGGAATGAACGTCCTGGTTACAAATTCTGAGCCATCACCTCAGAATCCACCTCAAGATGATGCGTTCACACGCATCCAGCAGTTGGAACAAGGCCAGCAGAGGATTGAAACTCTGATGGAAAACCTTCTCCTTGTTGTCCAAAATCAGGTGAACAATGAGCCTCCTCCGAATCATCGCAATAACGAGGAAAATTGTGAAGAAAATGAGTCATGCGCCCTTACCAAAAAGGACGTAGACAGTATTCTCGCCAAAGCTAAAGAAGAGGATATACTCAAAGAGCATGGGATCAAGCCACCATATCCCTTATGGATGGACTCAGTCCCATTCCCAACAAAATTCAAACATCCTACTCTCCAAACATACACGGGGAAAGGATCAGCCAGACAGCACGTCATCCACTTCAAGATCCTGACGGGAGCTATTGCGGATCAAGATGCCCTCAAGATCCGCCTCTTTGCAAGTACCCTAAAAGGTACAGCCTTTGATTGGTACTCCACTCTGCCGGAGAACTCTATCCAGAACTGGGCTATGCTGGAGACACGCTTCCTGACCCACTTCCAAGGTGAGGATCATCCTGTTACTATGGCTCAACTATGCAGCCTAAAACAAGGAGAGAATGAGTCAACATACGACTTCATTCACAAATGGAAGGCAATGGCGTACAATTGCTCAGATGTGCTGCCACAAGCGTCGCTAGTCGACATCTGCCGTAACAATATGAGAGCTAAAATCCGCTCCATGATCATCGGCAACAAATCAAAAAACCTGGGGGAACTCCTCGAAGCTTCCATGGAAGCTGAAATGGTGGTCAAAGACCTCAACAGTCAGAAATCATCAAAGAAAGAGCCGACTGCTGTTACAACCTCAAAACCAAAGAAAAAGGAGGTTCTCAATGTGCAGACTAAGTCAGCTCCTCAGCAGCCAAAGAAACCTGAAAACAAAACTGCAGGTAAAGGCCTGAACTCTCTGATGCCTTCAAAGAACGTGTAGAAAAGAAATATCCGTTCGATGAAGACGTTGAAGAAATCTTTGAGGCTCTTCTAGCAAATGGCAAACTCATTTTGCCAGAGCCCAAAAGACCGGGAGACGTTGACAAAACCAATGATCCCCGATACTGTCCATACCATCAGATGATCTCACATCCTCTCAATCAATGTTTCGTTGTGAGAGAGAAGATCAATGAGATGTGGAAAAACGGAGTCATAACCTTTGATAAAAACAATGGCCCCGCCTCTGTCAACATGGTGTCATGTCGGCAAACTTCAAAGTCACCGAAGGAGAAGATCACTACTTCGTTCAAGGTGATAAAAATGGCTCAAGCGTCCCAAGAATGGGTTCCCTATCCAACACCAGATGGACAACCTATATGGGTGCATCCCGATCTCCTAGATGATGAAAATTAGGAGATCGTCAAAACAAAGCTAACAGCTCAACAGCGAAGGCAGGCTAGGAAACATCTCCTCAGGCTCAAACGGCAAGAGAAGACCCAGCCAAAACAAGAAGTCCATGAAAAGGCAGAGGCCTCCTCTACCACTTCACTCGGGGCAACAGAAACGTCCCTTCCAGAGACTTCAAAGGCGGTAAGAAACTTCACTCTCAGTGATTTCATGCCACCTCAATTCAAAAAAGAAGCCATGCAGGGGGCATCATACTCTTGCAACTCGGTAGTTGGATTCTCCATTGATGGATACGAGTCCAGCGACACCGACGATGGATTCGAGCCCAACTACACCGATGAGTGGGAGGAATCCCTTGAAACAGGAGAATATCTTTCCGATGAAGAATGGGTTCCTGAAACTCACCTTATGCCAGTAATCTGGTATAACCCTTTGCAACCACAAGGATCCTGGTCTGATGATGAAGAAGATCAAGTGGCTGCACAAGAAGATGCTGTTAACCCAGCACCTGTCATTGCTCCAGTGGAAATCAACTATGTTGAGCCACACGGAGAAGACGAAGAAGAGGATCTGGCTCCCATGCCTGATCTTGAAGAATATGCAAGGATCTTGCAGCGTCTCGCTCTAGAACAAGAGTAAGATCGCGTTAACAAGCCTCCTCGCAATCCAGAGCCTGAAGTCCCTGAAAATAATCAGGTACATCCACCCTTAACTCCTGAAAATGGAGAACATTAATGGATAGACGATCCTCTTACATCCGAGGATGAGTCTGACTCCGAGCAGGCAACATCTCCTATCAGAGCTTCCTGTAATGTAATATATCAGGACTATAGCTCTTCTGAAGCGTCGTCTGATGAGATTACCTATACTCCGACGACGCCTAGCAATGTATTCTCTGAAGCTACCTCGTCTCACGTGACTTTCACAGAGATGACACCCTCTCAGGTTTCTTCTCCTGAGACTGTGACTTCAGGATACACATTCTTCCCGACTGATCATCATGAAGAAAACCCAGATAATGATGCTTGGGATGATGAAATAGTCAACACAGAAGAAAAGCTGCTGGATGCTGTTCAGGACTTGCTCCCGGAAAATGCTCCGTGCAACACAATCACTGAGGATGGCAACTCTGTTGCAGATACATCCCCAGTAGATAAAAAACGACAGCCTCTTGATCCTGAAGACAATCTTCCAAACGAAGATCCTTCTCAAGAAGCTCTCGAAGTTGGTAGAGGCACCCGCTCTGGCCGGGACTACCACAAGAATTACAACCAATCTTCCTTTACTTATGTAAATCCTTCGGGAAAAGATGTTGTAAGCGCCCCCAGTGGCAAAAATAATGAACATGCAGGCCCCAAGGAGGCTTTCAAGTATGACTTGGTTGAGCACTTCGAACACATACCTGCACGTCTTCACATCCTAGACTTATTGCGAATGTCTCCACGCACTCGTGATAATCTCATCTCAGAATTACAAAAACTGAATGAGGATGTCGACAAACATGCCCCACAAGTCCTCCAAATTGAAATGGACTACCGGGTCAAAAACTCAGAAACCTCCTTAAAAGGAGAAAAAGAGAAAAGCGAGGGATCATGCATCCAATGCCTCTCGGTTCAAAAGGCAACCAGTGCAACTATCGCCTTCACTAAGGAAGACCTCCTACTTGGCGAAGCAAGGCACAACCGACCCCTGTACTTCACAGGGTACATCAAAGAAATGCCGATACATAGAGTTCAGATCGACCCAGGTTCTGCACTCAACCTCATCTCCACTTCGGCTCTCGAAGAGTTGGGCATCCCACCCAGCAAGCTGAGCCACACATCCGTATCTATCTTTGGATACGATGGGAGTACTCAAAGGCCTATCGGCAAAATTAGGTTCAAGTTGCAGATCGGTGATCTTATCTCTGAAGTCACTGTGTATGCAATAAAAACCCCTTCATGCTACAACATCCTTCTCGGACGTCCTTGGATACACGAGAATGGTGTTGTCCCTTCAACTCTACATCAATGCATCAAGTTCGTCGGCGACAACGGCATGGTACATCGTGTCTTTGCGGACAGAAAACCCTTCAAAGGTAAAGAAGTCCACTTCGCAGACTCCCAGATGTATAAAGGAGAAAAAGAAGAAGAGGAAATAGCACCCCCTGCTGAAAATCTCCAGAAAGATAAAGGCAAGGCTCCTCAAAAATCACCGGAAGAAAACAAACCCTCCGGCAAATTAGAAGAGAGTAGTCAATCTCCCTTCGTCATCTCCCTCAAGAATGCAAAACCTTTGGTCATCACGACTAAAGTGAAAAAGGCGAAACAAAAGCCTGGGGGCAAATTTGTTGTTTCTCTCGTGTCTATCATGCAAGACATAGACTCGGACTCAGAGCCAGAAGACGATGCATCGTCAAGCCAAGCTGACACTCAGCAAGTTCAGCCTGCTCTTACTCCGATGGAGACACCTGCTGATGTAGAAGATCCTACGTCTGCTACCTTTGTTGTTCCGGCAACATCACCAAAGCAAAGACCGATCTTTTTTCATAGATCGGATGCTTCTTCATCAAGTTCCTTGCTTGAACCTTTCCAAAACGAAGGTATGCCTCAACTATCTCTATATAGTCCTGTGGCACAAGCTATCATGAAGAAAATGGGCTTTGACGCTTAGAACCCAGTCGGTTTGGGAGAATGCCGCGGTATTCTCACGCCATTGGGGCCCGCAGCTGGAAGATTGGAGACTCTACGGATATGTAGAAAAGTGTTCATATGGGTTAGGGTATGATCCCGACACTCCTCTGAGACAGTTGACACAAAAGCTTAAAAGTCATTTTACCGACCAAGCCTCAACATCTCAAGTCCACGAAGACATCGATCTCCCTGGATATCTCTTTAAAGAGTTACCTGACAAAGATCCAGGAAGCTCATCCAATTGGTACGATTTCTCTGATGATAAAGAGGAATCGTCTGATAATACAAACTTGTGCTATTCTGACCCAGAAGAGCCCTCGTCCCCAAAAGAAATACCAGACTCAACAGGTGATTGGGACTATCTCATAGCAAGCCTTGAGGAGATCACCAATCAAGAAAATCCATGGAAGAGAACAGAGCCTTGGTCTGGTGATGCAGTTGAAACCCCAAAAGGCTTCGTTGAGTTGGAAGCCTCCGAAAATATTGTGGAGGAACCACCTTCGAACCTTCCGACAGAAGATCCTGTTCAAAAGACAAACTTGGGAACACCTGATAACCCACGTCCTGTATTCATAAGCAAGAATATAAAGGATGATGAGTTACCCGAGTATATCGCTTTTCTTCGTGAGTTCGTTGATTGCTTTGCATGGTCCTACGCTGAAATGCCTGGTTTAGACCCCAAAGTAGCAGTCCACAAACTCAATCTTCAAGAAGAAATCAAGCCTGTCAAACAAGGCCAAAGAAGATTCCGTCCAGATGTGATGGATAAAATTGAACAAGAAGTTCAAAAGCTCAAAAGCGTCGGCTTCATCCGTGAGGAACAACATCCCGAATGGTTGGCCAACATTGTCCCCTTGACAAAGAAAACTGGGCAGATCAGGGTTTGTATTGACTATAGAGACCTGAATGGCGCTTGCCCTAAAGATGAATTCCCGCTCCCCATACCGGAGGTGATGATTGACAATACCTGCGGATTCGAGCGAATGACATTCATGGATGGCTTCTCTGGTTACAATCAGATAAAGATGCATCCCGAGGATGAAAAACACACATCATTTCGGACCCCATTTGGCGTATATTGTTATACTGTCATGCCATTTGGTCTGAAAAATGCTGGTGCTACATATCAGAGGGCTATGATGAAAATATTCTAAGATATGCAACACAAGACGGTCGAATGTTACGTTGATGACCTCGCCGTCAAAAGCAAAAGAAAAGAAGACCATCTCAAAGATCTTCGAGAAGTCTTCCTCCGACTTCGCAAACATAAACTGCGGATGAATCCTCTGAAATGCTTCTTCGGCGTCTCGTCGGGTAAGTTCCTTGGATTCCTAGTTCGGAAAGCCGGAATAGAACTTGACCCCATCAAAGTCAAGGCTATTCTAGAAATGCCCCCTCCAAGAACCTTAAGGGAACTAAAAGGGCTTCAAGGGAGATTGGCCTACATCAGACGGTTCATCTCCAATCTTTCGAGGAAGTGTCGTCCATTCTCTCGATTGATGAAAAAGGGTGTAAACTTTGTCTGGGATGCTGACTGTGAAGCCGCATTTCAAGATATCAAGTCATACCCAACCAAACCTCCAGTGTTAGCTGCTCCTACCACTGGGAAACCATTCATCTTGTACACAAGAGCCCTTGATCATTCTCTGGGTGCTCTGCTTGCACAAGAAAATGATGAAAGAAAAGAAGCTGCTCTATACTACCTCAGCCGCATGCTAGTAGGTGCAGAGCATCGCTACTCTCCAGTCGAAAAGGAATGCCTTGCAGTGATGTTCGCCGTACAAAAGCTACGTCACTATCTGCTTTCGAACACAGTCTACCTGGTCTCAAGGATCAACCTCTTGAAGGTCCTTGTTACAAAAGCAGGTTCTCTCAATGCCCGACTGGCAAAATGGTCCATCCTCTTGTCACAATTTTGATATTAGGTATGTACCACAAAAAGCAATCAAAGGCCAAGCTCTAGCAGATTTCCTCGCAGAGCATCCATTGCCTAAAGATTCACCACTCAGAGATGATCTCCCAGACGAACCCGCCTACAACGTGGAGACTTCCTCACCAAATGCCTCCTGGGACATGTACTTTGACGGTGCAACCAGGACAAATGAAAACAGAAAGCTGATCTCGGGAGTTGGCATCCTCTTTGTTAGCCCCGACAAATACATGATTCCACACGCTTTCTCGCTACTGGAACCATGCACAAACAATGCAGCGGAATACCAAGCTCTGATCCTAGGATTGGAACTCGCCATCGAATCCGGTATCACCATGTTGGAAGTCTTTGGAGACTCTCAACTGATCGTCAACCAGATGAATCAGAAATATAAAGTCAGGAAGCCTAATCTGCTGCCTTACTACAACAAGGCACAATCGCTTCTACAAAAGTTTGACATTTGCAACATCACCCACATTCGTAGAGGTGAAAACATCCGTGCAGATGCCCTGGCTGGACTTGCTGCATCTATAGCAATTCAAGAAGGGGAAAACATGCAAATTACAGTGTGTGAGAGAAGGATCCTCCCTCCTCTTAACACACACCAAGCAGTTGCTGAATGCCACCGAGTGGTTGGAAGTCGGATCTCTATCCTTCAAACTTCAATCGGCGACTGGAGGGATCCGTTCATTGATTACACTATGTTCGGAATCCTACCTGAAGATCCAAAAGAATGGGTAAGCATCCAAAGGCGAGCCCCAAACTTTCATTTGGATATCCCTTCAAAGATCCTTTACAGGAAATCCTTCAATGGAGTACTCCTACGCTGCTTGTCACAACAAGAAGCTGAAGAAACACTCAAAGAAGTTCACGCTGGTCTTTGTGGAGCTCATCAGGCTGGTCCCAAGCTCTACGACCAAATCAAAAGGTTGGGTTACTACTGGCTTACCATGGTACCCGACGCAATGCAATTTGCTAAGCGCTGCCAACAATGCCAAGTTCATGGAGACTACATTCACATGCCTCCAGAATGGCTGCATCCTACAGCAATCTCATGGCCTTTTGAAGCATGGGGCATGGACATCATAGGTCCTATCTCTCCCCCTTCAAGCAAAGGTCATCGCTTCATCTTCGCCGCTACGGATTATTTCTCCAAGTGGTTAGAAGCATTTGCGTTCAACGAAATGAAGACCTCATCAGTTCTTCAGTTCCTGCGCACCAACATCATTTGTCGTTTCGGCATACCCAAAAGATTCGTCCATGATAACGGACCACAATTCCGGGATCATCGATTCTACAGGTTTTGCGACAAATACAAAATCCAAAGCTGTCCTTCGACTCCATACAATCCGGCAGCAAACGGATTAGCAGAAGCCTTCAACAAGACACTCTGCAAAATCCTCAAGAAAATGGTCTCTAGTCACAAAAGAGACTGGAGCGACAAACTGTCTGAAGCTTTGTAGGCCTATCGAACCACCGTTCGAGGACCAACCCATAGCACACCATTCTCCTTGGTCTATGGATGCGAAGCTGTCGTGCCATTAGAAGTCCAAATTCCTTCTCTGAGGGTATCTCTACAAAATGACATGACTCAAGAAAGCAATGCGAAATTACGACTTCATGAGCTGGACAATCTCGATGAGAGACGGCTCGAAGCTCGACAAAGCATTGAACTTTACCAAGCACGCATGGCAGGATCTTTTGACAAAAGGGTCCGGCAACGAGCCTACAAAAGGGGTGACTTGGTTCTTGCGGTAAAAAGACCAATGGTCTTCGCACACAAATCCAAAGGCAAATTTGAACCAAAATGGGAGGGACCCTACGTCATGGACAAGGTCTTCTCCAACGGCGCATATGCCCTCCTAAACATGGAAGGCGACAGATGTATGCTGCCTATCAACGGCAAGTTCTTGAAGCGGTACTACCCTTGAAGACTTACCCAACTGGGTAAGAGCAATGCCTGTATGGCCAAAACCTGTTCTCAGGTACTCGCTCGTCAAACCCACTCTCTTTAGAATTTTCATATCAAATGTCAAAATTTCTAGAGATTAAAAAACAATGCTTACTTTTATCGTTTCATTGTTCAAAAACAAAAAAATCCAAGTTTAGGAGCCTCTCCCTGACTTGACCAAAACTTTCGATCCTTGAACCAAAATTCATGGTTTGAAACAAAAATCTGGATTCAGGGATTTCCACCCTAGTCCACCTTACCTTTTACCGCCAAATGGTTTTAGGTCAAAATTTACGACCCTCGTGTCTTTAAACAAAAAAAATGGTTTTTCAAAAACCGCTGGGAAGTGACACTTAGTCGATACTCGCAAAACTCAAAAAATCGGAAGGATGCGAACCCCATTCGATACTTCCAAAACCTAAAATCGTGGAGACACAACATTTCAGTTGATATCCACAACCCAAATTTCAAAGGTTCGAGAAAACCTAAAATCGTGGAAACGCAACATATCGGTTGATATCCACAACCCAAATTTCAAAGGTTCGAGAAAACCTAAAATCGTGGAAACGCAACATATCGGTTGATATCCACAACCCAAATTTCAAATGGTTCGAGAAAGCCTCAAATTTCAAAAAATCGCGGAGAAACGACATCAAGTGAGTACCCGCAAAATCCAAAAGTTTTGGGAAAAGCAGGGAAGCGACGCTTAGTCGATATTTGCACCCCAATTCGCGAGGAAGAGACATTCCATCGATACTCGCAAAACCTAACCCGCGAGGAAGTGACATTCCATCAATACTCGCAAAACCGAATGAGCAAGGAAGCGACATTCCATCGATACTTGCAAGACCATTCAGCAGGAGGCGACACTTAGTCGATACTTGCATTTTTGAAAACCAAAAACCTGGCTCTTTTGCCAAAACCGGCTATCAATGCCACCAAATTGGCTATAAATGCCACACACAAAAAAAAAAAAAAAAACCTGACTCTCATGTCAAAACCGGCTATAAATGCCACAAACCGGCTATCAATGCCACAAAAAAATTGGCTTTCACGCCGACAAACCAAAACTTGGCTTTCAAAAAACCCGGCTATCAATGCCACCAAACCGGCTATAAATGCCACAAATTGGCTATCAATGCCACCAAACCGGCTATAGATGCCACAAAACAAACGCCGGCTTCCATGCCAACCCAAATTTTGGCTTTTACGCCATAAAATTTCGGCTTCCATGCTATTTCAAAATCGGCTTTCACGCCACAACCAAAATCAGGCTCCCATGCCAAAACAATTATTTGACAAAAGATTTTCACAAAAAGACAACCTTTTGATCAAATTTTCAAACAAACACCCCATTTAGCAATTGCTTTCATCACAAAAAGATTTGAGTGAGCGTAGGGAAAACAAAAAAAAAAAAGAGTACAAAAAAAAATATATACATGTGGTACCAAAAGAAAGAAGAGTAGTTTCTGCTATAAAAAAAAATCAGGAGCTCAGCCAAAACTGGTCTCCAGCCAAAGCTTCAGCTCCTCAAGCAAACTTTTGGCCTCAGTCGTCAGAGTTTCCAAGGCACGTTTCTTCAGGAACTTGCTATGAGATGCTGGCGAATGCCGTAACCCTTCTTTTACACCGGGAAGTTTTTCCCCAGCAGTTTGCCATTGTTCGTTTTCTAGAGTCCTCCTCTTGAGAACTTGACCGGCATCTGCAACCCTGCGAATCAGAGCACTCTCCCTGTCACGAGCCTCTGTTATAGCAGCCCACTTGGCAGCGACTTGCGCCTTCAAATGCTCAAGACGTTTCCTGGCCTCCTCAACTTCCCTATCAAGGATGTTAAGGTCATGCCTCAATCCGATGATGGCTAGCTCTTCCAAGTTCTTCTCCCGAACTAGCTACTTCTTACTTTGTGTAGCCTCATTCAGGTCAGACTTAGCCTTATCAGCAGGGTCCAAGAACATCTCCTTGAAGAATTGGTCCTCAGGGAAATCCATGGTCTCAAACCACTTGTCACCCAGTGCAATGATCCTATCAACGATCACCCTGGCACCTGTGACATCCAGACCAACCTCTTCGGTATCAGTGAGAATCTCCTGTACATGTGGGATCATGCCAAATCCGGCATCCAGGTGTCCAGAAAAGAGAGTCTCGATCCAAGAACTCAAAACCCGAGCCAGCACCTTCTTCGCAAATTGAAGAGACGAACTGGATGAAGATTCACCCTTCTCCGTTGATCGGCTGCTCATGTCATGTCCCATTGGAAGAGTAACAAAAGAACTCTTTCCACTTGGAGCCACTGGAGAAGGAATTTCAGCACGAGGTATCTTCTCTATCGCATCAGAACTGGTTGTAGGAGCCTCTACCTCCGGATCGACCTCTGGCATCCCTTGCTCTGGTTCTGAAGAAAGCGATGGACTCTCTTCTGTCACTTCAAAACCTGCAAATGAAACACAAAAAGGTATGAATATGATCCTGTTAAAAAAAAATCATCAGGGTCATCACTACAAAATACCTTCTTCGACGACTGGCGGAACACTCTCTTCCTCCATGAACTCATCGGAAGCATCATCAACATTTGCGTCCATTGATGGTTCAAAGTCATCGGAATCCTGTGGCAAGTCAGCTGACAAGAAAAATGTTAGCAAATCAAGTCGCAGGCAAAAAAAAAAAGAGAAAGCAAAAGAAGTTATACCAATTGGAGATTCTGGAATCCTTCCAGAGTCCCTCGGTTCTTCTTCAGATGCCATAACCGGCTCCATCACCGCCTCATCGGTCGGAACCTCAGGCATCGCCAAGTCTTCATCCTCTGCTAAAAAAAAAAAAGCAGCAGCAGGGTGAGAAAACAAATCAGAACATGGAAAGCCCCATGAAAGAAGCAGAAAAAGAAAAAGGAAGAATCATACTTTCACCGATGGTCTCTTCTTCCCGAATCCTCTTCTCCGGAGGTTCGTCAGCTTCCCCTGGCACCTCCTCATTGACAGTGAGAGGGACTTCCACATCAGGAGAGTCTTCGTCCCGCCCCGTGTGACGCTGACTCCTCTTCCTCTTACTTCTGTGGGCTCGCTTCCTAGAAGATCCTGCCCCACTGTCAGAGTCAGGTCTCCCACTTGACTCCTCACTGGATGGTCTGCTCTTGCCAGTAGACTCCACGGAAGCTCGCCTCTGTGCCGCTTGCATCCAAGCGTCGAGCTCAGCTTCCTCCTGTTCTAGCTGCTCCAAAGCCTCATCAGGTACTTCCCGAACAGCTTCAGAACCAACGACGCCCTGGTCACCGAGAAAGCCTATCTTGTGCTTCTCTCCAGAAAGGAAGGCCCAAACTTCCTCTCGCCGGACGCCATCCGACTTTCCAGTACCTTTCCCCGAAGACAGCTTTACATCAAGCTCCTTCTTGGAAAGCCCCCGATATGCCAAAAAGCTCTCCGCGAACCACTTCGTGAAGCCGGCAGTTCGGAAAGTCGACAGCTCAGGATAAGAAATCGTGGCAGTAGTGTCTTCAGCACTATAAAAAGCCAATGCTTTTCTGCCATCCTGCAAACCTCCAAAACGCTTCACCATACTCGAAGGCGCTCCAACAACGCCTTGAGAGAAGCCCAACTGAAGTGCAAAGCGAGAAGGTACATACGGCTGGATGTCGACGAAAAGATGTCTACGATACACCATCGTGCCGACTCATATGCTGAAAAGCCCCTCCTTCTCTGCATTGGTCAAAGAGTAATGCCTTCCCGACCCTGCTCTGGTAGAGTCTCGGGAGGCACCAAAATCAAAAGCCTTCTTCCTTAACTCCGGAGAAAGCTTCACTGAAGACTTCCCCATCTTGACGTCCCTGAACCGTCGGATCCTCATACGGGCAAATAAAAGAGATTCGATTACGGCTTTTCCCTTAGCCAATCGAATCATCAGAAGATCATCATCCTGCGCAGCACCAAGCCGATGGAAGCCAGGACAGTGGTATACATACCACGAATAAAAGATATGGGCTGAAAATACCCTATTCATAGGGAGCCCAAGCCGAACCAAGAAAGCAACCGCTTGCAGTTCGGTACATAGATAGGAGTAGAGAGCCGGCACCAAAGCAAGCCGCTCTCCAAATGCCATCTGACAAGCCGGAAAAATACAATGCGGCCTGATGTGCGTCCCATCTCCACCAGCAAACACAGCCTCACCTAGCCAATAAGTGAGGTAAACTGTAATTTCTCTCCGCAGTGCAATGTCAAAACAAATTACATCTGTACCTGCGAAGAAGACTTTCAACTCTTCTTGCATGGCGGAAGCCTTCTTCCGGTCCTCCAGGGTCATGCTGTCAGAAGACTCTTTGCCGTCAAAGAAGTTGAAGAATGAAGAGCCATAACTCTTCCAACTGCTGGATCTTACTTTCGAGCCCTCCTTCTCCTTCAAAAAATCATAGAAGGCGATGAGCTGAAAGTATAGGAGCCTGAACTCCTCTGACTGCTCCTCAAGGACGCTGTCAATCGGCATGAACTCCTCGTAGAGTTTGCCAAGGATGGGCAATCCAGTAATGGCGCTCAACTCCTTCAAGGAAAAACCAATCTCACCATTTGTTACAACGAAGGTATTGGTTTGCGGGAGAAATGATTCCAACATGGCCATGAAGGCCTCGTCGGAAAAAGCCACGGTATCTCTGAAGGCACGAACCGCGTCAAAAATCCCGGCTTCCTTCAAAACGGCGCCCCCAATCAGCAAGGTGTGGTCAGTCCATGACTTCCACTCGGAGTCAGCATTAAAACGGCTACGAAGTCGAAAAGGCTTCACCCAATTACTGCCGTCACCGCTGAAAACGCCAAGGCCCACCGGTCTCAAATCGACCGACGGATAATCAGAGCCTTGGTAGCCACTAGCCGGCATCAACACGTCCATACGGACAAGTGGCTTCTCTGCAAAACCGGAAGGTCCACCAACAAAAACCCCGGTCTTGATCACACTGGTCCTCTTCACCCAGCTCGGAGGATCTTCCCTCTTAGGGCACGTGGGAGAAAGGCTCAGGATCGAGATGGTCCGGTCAAAAGACGACCGGGTAGAAATAGTTCTCTCCTCACCATTTGCTGTGTAAGAGAACTGAAAACATCTCCTTTGGTATGTCAAGTCGTCAGGGACTGCATCACTGAAGAAGAAAGTAGGCTTGAGCACAACGCTCTGATCGTTCGTAACCCAGGGACGGCTGCTTACCATGATCTTATAGAACTCCTCATCCTTGAGAGCGATCAATCGCTGTCTCATCTCATCACGATTGAGGGAATCGCACTCTTCCAAGTTCTTCTCAACAAACTGGACCTTCTCCCAGGCCTGCTGAACGGCCACATTAGAAGATCTGGCGGATCGACGAGGTACGCTTGTAGCAGGCTCTTTACCCTTGTTCGTTCTGGAGGAACCACCTGCAAAGGTTGGAAAAAAAAAAAAAAAAAGAGATCATCATCAAAATGACAGGATTTCGCTAAAAGAAAATCTGGCGAAATTTTGGCATGGTTCCGGGGCAATTCCGAAGAAAAAGGAAATACCCCGAAAGAAATAGAAAGTTTGAAGATGGGCTCAACATCGCTGCGAGCTCCAAAACTCCAAACTTTCGAAACCTCAAAATCTCCGCAAAATCAAGAAGGGCTCAACATCGCTGCGAGCTCCAAATTCCCAAATTTGCAAAGATTTTCAGGTATGCTATCACATCATGCTACTCAATTCAATTTACAAAAAGTACATGCATGAACATCTAGATTTGCATAAAAACGCATTATCATGATGAGCAAAAAAAAAAAAAAGAAAAAAAAAAGAAACTTTCTCAAAAAAAAAGGGGAGAAAGAAAAGAACAAAAAAAAAGAAACTTTCTAAAAAAAAAGAAAAGAAAAAAACGTGCAAAAAAAAAAAAAGAAAAGGAAGCACGAAAAAAAAACGTATAAAAAAAAAAAAAAGAGAAAGAGAAATCACGTGGAAAAGACAAAAAAAAGAGAGAGAAACTTTCTTTCTTTTTACCATCCTATTCTCTACATGGAGTTTTCTTGAAAGAAAAAGAGAGAAAACTTACTTGAA
Organism: Umbellularia californica; assembly: GCA_028538565.1. Classification (NCBI taxonomy): domain Eukaryota; kingdom Viridiplantae; phylum Streptophyta; class Magnoliopsida; order Laurales; family Lauraceae; genus Umbellularia; species Umbellularia californica. The sequence goes on from JAPQWN010000007.1 coordinate 20,284,826, forward strand.
GCCATTGATGGAGAAGAAGAAGGAAAAAGCTTGAAGATCATTGAAGAAGAAGAACTCTTGGTCTTGGAGCTCTCTTGAGATTGTTGCAAAAGAAAGCAATAAGGGCAAGAGATCTAGCCTCCTCCTTGCTTTTATAGGAGAGAGCAAATCAAAGAAGGAAACAAAAAAAAAAAAGAAAGGTAAGTGCTACTAATTAGTAACCTTACCAAAAGAGAAGGAATTAGAAAGATTCTTTCCCAAAAAGAAAGATGTCTTTGAGAGATTTTCTCCCAAAATCAATCAATGAGAGATTCTCTCCAACAAAATAGAAGATTGGAGATTCTTTCCCAAAAAGAAAGATACCTTGAGATATTCTCTCCCAAATTAAGGGAATATGAGAGATTCTCTCCCATAAAGATATTTTTAGATATTCTCTATCCAAATGAGATATCTTTAGATATTCTTTACAAAAATAGCTCCACATGAGATCTAAGCCATCCTAAAAAGCTTAAGGTCCCATGGGTTAGCCCATATGAGCCAGGTTTGACCACCTAGGCACTAAAAAAAAAAATGGGCTTTTAGTCTGGAAAAAAATCCCTCTTACCAAGAGCATACAAAAATGGTTCCATGCCTCTTTTGAGTTGATTGAACCATACAAAAAAAATTCCAAGCCCCATGAGCTTCCAAAGAATCAAACCATCCAGCCTCATATACTAAATTGAGCCAAATCTTGAAATTGACATTCCACAAAAATCCAAACCACTCCAATGGACCCACACAGTCCCAAAGAGTGACCAAAAACCAAATCCTAGTCTTCTAACTTGCCACATACAGCTTGTTAGGTCACAAGACCAAAGCCAAAAACCAAATCCTGATCCCCTAACTTGCCACATACAGCCTTTTAGGTCTACAAGATCAAAACCAAACCGATCCCCTAACCTGCCATATATAGCTAGTTAGGTCACAAGATCAAAAACAGAAACCCAAATCCACATCCCTGATGTCATCTTCAAAACTTTGCCTCGAGATGGTACTTGATTCCTTTCATTACCATAAAATTCCCCTGGAAGCTCAAAGGCTATTCTACCAAAGGAAAGATTGCTCAAAAGACTCTTGGTCAAGACACAAGCTCTCCTTCAAAAATCTCTTCGAGGCACATCGACTACAAAAGTCAAGCAACTCGTCGCTGTACCTCGAGGGGGCATCTGTTGACACCAAAAATGTCACTTTGCCTCTTCAACATCAAGAAAGCTGCATGAAGTCGCAACCTGCCATAAATAGGCAATACAACTTCTCCAAAAAATCAAATCTTGTCAGAATCAAATAAAAACTGCAAGATCCTTCAAGACAGCCAAGGGAGGAGTACACAAGGAGTTTCGGGCCATTTCAGAATCATTTGGCCTAACTTCGCTTCTCCGACAACTAAATTGGCGCTCCCGGCGGCGACATCATCGAAGATGTCAAAACTTCGATCAGAGCCTGCGGATGACTCCAGCATGTCTCAAAAGGGCTCCATGCCAAATTTCAAGTCAAACCAAAAACGTTTGACCCTCCATCAATGCTCGAGCAGCAAAATCAAGCCTCCCGGCGGCGGGAACCACCGAAGCCTTCGCTCATCAAACCAAGTGCATGAGTGGCTTCAACATGCTTCCAAAAGGCTGCACGTCGAATTTCAGGTCATTCCGACAACGTTTGACCAGGTTTCGACACTCCGAAAGAAAATCAAGCCTACCGGCGGCGGAGCTCCCCGGGACCATGGTTTCCAAGACAAAGCCTGTGGATCATCTCAAAATGACTCCAATGGGTTCCCTGTCAAATTTCAGGTCAATCGGACATCGTTTGACCGCACATCAACGCGCGGCATCTCCCTCGCGGCAAAATCAAGTCTACTGGCGACGGGACCCCAAACGGCTTCAAAACTCAAACAAAAGCCTATGGTTGGTCTTATTTATTGCTCAGGAGGCTTCACCTCAAATTTCAGGTCATTCTGACATCGTTTGACCAAGTTTCAGCTTCTGGCGGAAAATCAGCAGCTCTACGCAACAAAGTCTTCGGCTTTCCCGGAAAATTGGAAACTTTGCACTCTAAAAATGCAAGGATTCTCATCAGGTTTTCTATAGGGAAATCAAGCCAATAAATGAGAAGAAATGTCAGGAAAAATACAGAAGAAAACGGCGACGAAAAAGACCGCAAAACGGACCAAAAACGGGAGAAAAACCCCCAGGGTCGCCGGCCCATGGTCGCCGGCGACCATGGAAGTCCGGGTCACCGGATTTTTCGCCGGTGACCCGTTTTTCCGTCCCTTTTCGCGTTTCGCGCACTTTGGCCCCTGTGGTTTCCTGAAAATGTGATTTTTAGTGCTTGAAATTGACTCATATCCAACGACATCTCAGATCCGCCGTCAAAAGCATAAAATCATCATTGATCGCTCCAAGATCGCCGACCGGTTGACCTAAAAAGTGTGCTTTCCGCCCGATCGATCGAAAAATCGACAGGACAGATGTCACCGGCCCGCTCTTAGCTATCAATGTCTGAAGTTACATGTTCATCCGATGTCGATCAGCATGAAGATCCATCGATGATCATCGCCAGAAGAATTCCAGAAGACACAGCTCGGCCCGCGACTCTTCGACTGCTCGGCGACCAATTAATGTGGTTAATTGGCTAGCTTTATGGCAGTCATTAACTCATTCTATTGGACGGCCCAATCAGAAGCAAGCATTCGGGAGTTACAAATCAAGAGATTCATGGCACTTAAACCTTGAAACTCCTCCCATCATGGCGATTAAATGCCCTCAATCTCCACCGGCCAATCAGAAGCCAAGACCCAAGAGTTACAAAATAAAGGAATTAAACCTTGTAACTCCTCCATTTATGTAGCTTTATGATAATTAAGGCTCATAAACCCTCCTAAATGGCTACCAGAAAGCCTATAAATAGGAGAGCACCCCAAGCATTTCAGAGATCACTTCCAAAGCGCCACAGATCCAGAAATCTGAGAGAAAGAAAAAGAGAGAAAAACTCTGCAGAAATTCTACATCAAGCACCACTACAAGGTGACAAAAGTCCCTTGGGGGGTACTCCCCCCAAGGTCCTTGCCTTCTCCCGCTGCCTCCAATGTCTTAGACGTGGCTTTTCAGCCCGTCTACTTAGCTTTTTATTGGACATAGGACCTTCTCTTGGTCTTTGTCCTCTAAAAACCTGAGGTTATAGCCAAGCCAAGCGAATCAAGAGCATCCACTGTTCTCATCTGCATGGATGATGGCGAAGCCCACACATGGCTTGCGACCGTCAATCTGAACGAGTCCCCCACAATCTCCTGAAAAGTTAGATCCTCCTTTTCTTGCTTTTCATTGTAGTTTGTATTTTTCTAAAAGAGACAAAAATCACAACTCTTGTCTTTCATTATTGATGAGAATTGTAAATCGGCTATAAACGCCAAAATCGGCTATAAATGCCAAACAAAATCGCCTTTCACGGCAAACCAAGAAAATGTCTCTTTTCTTAAATATTTGTGCAATGGAAAACTTGAAAGAAGTTGATTTCCTTTTTACTTGCGAAGGTTGATCTCCGGATTACCACTTGCAATTCCAAGTAAAATAGAAAATCTGGCACACCCACACAAAGAAATGTTGATGCACGCTTCAGCCCCCCGGGCGCGAAAGGGCCGGACCCGACGGACTCCCACGTCCGCCGACCCCGGTAGCACCCGCGGCAGGAGCGCGTTCCATCAGTAGGTTAGCAAATATGTCCTAATGCACCACAAAGAGAATATAGTCATTGCTCTTTGCAAAATACGAACTCCAAAAAACTCAAAACAAAAATTTTGTTTTATTGTTTTCTAAATTTCTCTCTTTTATTTCATTTTTTTTACATTGCCATTAATTTTTTTTTGTAGGGTAACAATGGTGGAGTTAAAAGTCAAGCAACGTTATTGTCTTCTATGGATCGGTGATTCTGTTTGAAGAAGCGATGTTGTTGACTTTATATATCAGTGATTCTATTTGCTTTGTTATTTTAGTCGATGGTAGTAGCGAAGTAAGAAAAATCCTTTTGGTTTATGTGAAAAATAATGTAAGACCCTTTTTGGCTTATGCGAAAAGTAATGTTAGTATCTTGTGTATCAACTTGTTTGCTTGTAAAATAAATGAAGAAGGAAGGTTTTGGCTAATTATTCACAAAGATTTGATGTCCTGCTCTATTCATGACGCTCTGAAAAACTATTTCCTACAGTTTGAGCATTGGAATTATCCACTCTTTATTGTCCTATGAACTATGATGACCTGTGATTTAAAGGGTTTTGTGCCTTGGATTGAAAAAATGGACTTGGATAACTGTAGAATGGTTGAGATGCATGCATGGAGATGAATACAGTAAACAGTTGTTAAAAAAATATATGAACAATTTATGGGGCTTTGGGGAATTTCCAATTCAAACTCCAGGAATTCGTAGGTGAGGGAACTTTATGGATGGTAGTTAAAATGAAGTGGAGGATTCTAACTTTTGACTGTAGAAACCTGCAAGAATTAAGTCATAAGCAAAAGGCAGAAGGAATACTAAGAAAGATAAAGGGAGAAGTGTTTTTGATGGTGCCCTGCACATTACATAGGCTTGTCCTACTATTCAATTGAAGAGAAGCAATAGAGAAACGTCAATCAACAATGTAAGTGTAACAAAAGAATTTGCAAATGATAAATAATTTGGTAAAACCTGACAAAACTATGAGGTAAGCATTCTAAGAACATGTACAATCCAAAAGCTACGCTTGAGCGCCCTACGTACAAGGGCACTACTCAATGTCATAACAGATCACACTAAAAATAGAATCAAAATGTCAGATATCATAATGGCTAACATATGGTATCAATTGTTAAAAAATTTTACTCTAGTCATTCACTACCTCCCAAAACTTGGGAATGCCACAGCTCAATGTCTCATCTCAATTATCCCAAACTTTCTATTTAGGTTAGTTCCCGCAGCTTATCTTAATAGGATGATGACCTCAAGCAAACAACATAATGCAAAAAATTCTTCAGCTTATATTTATGAGCTACTACTGCAAAAAGATTGTCTCACATTAATGGAGCATTAATATAGTGCAAATGAATTAAATATTAAGAATAGTTATTTGAGTGAAGATGATAATATGTCCTCTGCTGATGACAGGGGGCCCATTATTATATTGAATTGATTAAACAGTTACAAGCCCCCATAATTGATGACATCTCAAACTCAAGTACTAGGAAGCCAATGAAAACCGACGCTCCAATTGAATTCAAAACCAAAAGCTTGTACTAGGCAAGCTATAAAATGAAACATTGTAGGGAAACTACTTGCGCGAGCTCACATGAGAAGTTCCAAATAAAAACATGGATAAACTTCTTTTCATCTGCATGAAACAACTATGTTTCCAAAACTAAATTCAGTAATGTCGTATCGTTGTTACACATATAGGCACAATTAACATAATCCTCTCACAAAGAACTACAATATCGGATCAAATAAGGCTCAATGTAATAATTCACAGCAAAGAACACCATAAACAGTTGCTGTACACAAATTACAAGTAACCCAAATAAGATTACGCTTATCATACAGCATGTCCCATTACAAAAACAATTTTCTTATCCAAGGATAAAGAATGATATAACCAACTCCTCTTTTGTTATAATTAGATATTTACTCATTTTGAAAAAAATGGGCGCATCTCAATATGGACTACTTGCACTATATTTCTTTGCAATTTGGTCATTTTCCATTACAAGGAGCATTCATATCTTTGCACAAAAATCAGGAAACCTTCTTCTCACTGGCAATCTGACCAGGACCATCCTCTAATATCAAACATAGAAACATTGTTTCGTTGTGTGATTACCATCATGGGTTCCATGGAGAACTTTGGTCATTCTGCCCGTAAGTGAGAAAATCAAATTGTTTGCACTATCAAATTCAGCAAGAGCAAGTCGCATAAAGGAGAAGTTTTACTTATTTGCCCCTCGTGATTTTATATTTATTCCTCCTTTAATGTCCTGTAGTTGAAGTCTTCCGAGCTTCTAAAGATGAATCATCTTTAAGTGCTTGTCGAGCTTCTGTCTCCATTTCAAGAGTTAGAAGAGCAGTCGACTGCGGATAAGATGCAGTCGGCCATGTAGGCAATACGACCCGAGCTTGCACTGCATCATTCAAAGCTTGTTGGGGCATGTCACACATAAGATAGGATAGGCAACGGCGTGGAAAAACAGTAAGAGAAACCATTGTTCCAACTTCGTAGAACTACAAGTAATAAACAAGCTATTAGCCACAATGAAAATTTTTTGAAAATAATACAATGTAAGCTGTAAAGTGTATCTACTGTGCAATGATATGGATTAAATTAAACAGGGTGGTCCACCAATGCTTGGTTGTGTGCCAAATCAAAGGTGGGTTCCACAAACATTTCAATCGATATACAAGACTCTTTTACAGCAATCTAGTGGTGGCTTTGTGATTATATTTTTCCATGTTCTTAGTAACTCGTCAATCTTTTGTGTCTTTCATCATTACTAAATTGAAGGTTTTTATGGCATCCCCCTTAGAAAACTTGGAACTGTCAATCATACAATTGTTGTTTCTGATCTTCTGCATACATGTCGCAACAGTCTAAAGCAACATTTCTTGAATTTCTATTCCACTGTAGCTAACCATTTGTTTCATTTTAAATGCTCTTTTTTAATTTTAATTTTGCTTCTAATTTTATACTTCTATCTGGCAATGTTAGAAAAATGATATCCAATTCCAATTACAAGCATGTATGACACATTAGGTAGGACATGGGATGTAGGAAACTATCCAACTTCCTTGGAACATCAAACATACACGACAACTGATTTGGAAGTTAAGATTTCCATGAAAATATACCCATTATAATATTTTAAGCTGGAAGGTTTTGGATCTAATTTTGGCTTGGAGTTATTTTCGGTTTTACAACTATTAGCAAGTTATTTTTGGTTCCTACAACGGCTAAACTAAAACAATTTACACTTTTACCGGCGTTTTTTCCCGGTGTAATCATTAAGTGCTGGGGAAAGTAGAATTTTTACTGCCAGTAAAAGATAGAGTTTTCCATACGATAGATTTTCGAGGGGATTTGTTTTTTTCGCCGGCAAAAGGTCAATGATTTTTTGGCGCCTTTATTTTTCTTGCGCGGGCAATATATTTTCAAAATTATTTTGCCGGCGCACTATTTGCATCTCCCTCTGCGGGCGATATATTCTCAACCAGACAAACCCCTTCTGCATCTCCCTCCCTCTCGGTCCCTCATATCTCCACCCGCTCCCCTGCGTCTCGATCCCCATCTCTCTCGATCCCTCCGTCTCCCCTGCGCGCATCCCCATCACATTCGCAGACCACCGAGCCATCTCCCTCACGACCTCAGCCCTCTCATCCTCTCCCAGGCGCAGAACCCCCCCTCTCCTCCATCTCCCAGGCGACCTTATCCCCCTCTCCCTCTCATCATCTCCATCTCACGATCCCTCTCCATCCTGCGCAGAACCTCTCACCACTCCCTTTCCCACTGTCTCATCACCCTTATCCCATCTCAAAAACCACGCCCAGCAGCCCCCCATCTCCATCTCCATCACCATTCCTCTCTCACGCCTCACCCTCTCCACGCTTGTCTCTCCATTACCGACCCATCTCACAGCATCCCCTGCGCATCAAACATCTCCATCGCCCATCTCGGTCTCTCCTCTATCCCCATCACCTGAGGCCGATCCCTGCAACCCATTCTTCTTCTCCATCCGCCATTCATCAGCCTCCGCGTCTCTCTCGTCTCCCTCCTCATCTCTCTCGGTGTGCCACCTCCTCTGTCTGTCTCTCCGGCATCTCCCAGGTACAAATTTTTTAGGGCTTTATAGATTTCCTGTTTGAGTTCTGTTTCTTTTTTGCTTTTGAAGAGAGTTTTCATTCAATGTTGGTAGGGTTTTGATGCAATGGTTTGAACTTAAAAGCTTTTAATCCATGGTAGAACCCACTAAAGTCTAACTAGATTTGGAAGTTTGGAAAGTCGAAACATCTAAGCTGGAGATATAAATGGACCTTCACTTTCCTGGGATTTGAATTTCAGGGTGGTTGGGTATTCATTTCTCATCTTTCCTTGACTCAATTTCTCAAAGGGGAGCATATTTGATTGCCATTTTTTAATACTCACGTTTGATCCTTCATTTTTTTTTTTTTAACCTAGGTCTGGAAATTAGATGGAGAGAAGATGCACTCACTTATCAATAATGGTTATGGCAATTTGCTTTTCCAACACCATTTGCAGAAATTAGAAAATCCAGGCACATTACTGATACTGCCATCTTAAAGCTAGATTTGCTCCTCCACGAATGATCAGAGGATGAATTGAGTTGCAGCTGCTCTGTCCTCAAACATGCTTTCTTATAATATGTTCAAGTAAGATCATCATTGATGCAGTCTTATTCTGTCTATTTGGGGTTGATTGATCATCTTCTACTAATATACTCTTTAAGTTGTAACCATCTTTCTGTTATTTCTTTGTATGTGGTAGTGAAAGGGCTTTTTTTCGTTTGTGAGAATTTTGAGAATTTTTGTTTGAAGGATATATGAATTCTCTAAATATCGTCTCTCAATCAGATTTTCAAATGCTAAATGCAATCTCAAAGCTGAAATTTGGAGAATTCCAAAAGCAAAAGTGACTTTTCATATTTGGATTTATGAGATTCCACTTTCCAAGCTCCCAAATTCTCTACACACAACTCCTCCCAATGCTGTTGAAAATTCCCTGGAATTTCATTCCCAAATTCATCCAAGCCAACAGGTGCAAAGTGAGCAATCTCACACAAACACATCTTTTTAAACATGATAGTTGTGATCTCTCCCACATGCACCGCACATCCTCAAGGAGTAAAGTAAAGCTTTTTTTATGCTCCTATAACTAGCACATCATCCTTTAATTGTAAAAGCAAATGCTTGTAACTATTTTCAATTAATATAATTGGAATATAAACTATAGATTTAAAATTATACCTCTCCAATAAACGATATATTGAATATGCACCCTAAATATGGTGATTTACTATGATTTTTCTTGTATTGGAATGACAACAAAAATGTCGTCTAGATAAATGATCGATGGTTGAAATTGGGCCTTTCTGTGAACCATGCTCAAGGAATGCACTGTCAAAAAAGTAAAATGTGTAAAATGTCCATTGATTAGTTAAGTGAACCAGAAAATGTTTATTATTTTTGGCCATGGTTCATCCTTCAATGGTGATGGTGATGGTGATGGTACTGGTGATGATGATGATATATGGCAACCTATATATGCAAGGGCGGGACTCGGGAGGCAGGAGTTTTTCATTAAAGGGAGCTACTATTTTTTTTTTTTTTTATTAGTAACATGACTTGAACCTACAACATAAATATTGTAATAGTAAACACCTTCCAGTGTGTCATGAACTCTTATATATGAAAGCCATCATGTTAGAAAATACGTATATGCCGCAAAGCTCACCATCGAAGATATCTTCATTTTCATTTTTTAGGGCTCAGGCCATGGCATTGGAACCCAACTGCAACCCCCATTATTTTTTTATGCTACACAACTTCTCTTCATGTCCTCATTTGCCAAATCTTCTTTCACCAAGATATATGATTATGGTGAATCTAATAAAAGAATATTGTGAACTAATGACATAGGCACACAGCATGTGATGTGTTGCCACTGGTTCCATCAAAATATGACATCTCTTTTCTCTCCACTCCTTTATTCACTCCACTCCTTTATTCAACAAGCCTCAGATGCTATAGAGTCTACCACTATTGTGTCTTTTATAATGATTAAGCGTTTTTATAGACCTTTGTTCATGTTTACTTACAGTCATATAAATGTGTTTAGAATTAGATGCATTAAGAACAAGTAGTTCAATTAGCCAAAAAAAAAAAAAAAAAAAAAAAAGAACAAGTAGTTCATCTCATGAGAATGTTCGCCCATGCATTTTTGTGTGCATAATGAAAAATAATTTTCCTTTATATTGAACTTTCCATTTTTTTTTCAAGTATTGGAGATGTTTTACTCAAGTTTTACCTTTTTATTTATTTATTTTTTCATGCCTTGTGGTATTTGTTATTAGAATCTATTCATTTATATGATAAAATAAAAAAATTTCCATGTTTTATATGGCCGTTTTAAATTACCATGTTGTCCTCCCAAAATTGTTCATGGGTTGACATGAAGGGCATCAAAGAGACAGCAAAGGCCATGGGTTTTCTTCTCTAAATGGTGGGCATTTACCTGCAGGCATTTTCATTCACAGTAAGTTGCAGTGGAGGGAGGAGGGAGATGGAGCATTGGATGTGTGGTCACACAATTGTAAGGTAGGGTAAAGGTGAATGAGTGGTTGCAGGGGTACCGATTTTCTTTTCCAAACATACCAATGTAGACAATGAAGAAATAAAAAAGGGCCATATCTATATCCAGCTGACAACCATGGTTCCTCCCTGCTTGGTTCTGCTTTCTACCGTCCTCCTCACAATCCTGGATGCTACTATGGAAATGGGTATCAGTACCCAGCGACATATCTACATTAGTCAAGTAGATAAAGGTGATTATGATGTCTCCAAGCTGTGTTAGTTTTAACCTTTGTAGATCATTTTAGGGCTGTTGCAACTAATTACACTTGGCAAACCTAGTATTTGCATAGTTGGAACGCTTTGTTTTTGCCTTTGCCGAAGCAGGTGTTAGTAACGTTTAATCAAGTAAGCAGATGCTGCCAATCTTCTCTAACAAACACCTTGTATGGCTCTCGTGTGTGCTTATTATCATCTCCTTCTGTAGTTTCTATCTTTTGAAAAATTCCCATATATATATGGAAGTGTTAGTGCTGGTCATAATTAGAGTTGGCTGACTAGTCCTCATGGTTCTCTCTGATTTCTTTTTCTTTCTCAAAAACACTAATCTTTTTTCTCTATCAGTGTCTTTTTCTTTAAGCTTTTGGGTTTTTAAACTAGTTTTCTCGTTGATAAAAAGTTTCAAGTTTCAACTTGGTCTATATAGATCTATAGAAACCCACTAGTTGAAGATAGTATTCAACCCTTTTGTATGAGGGAAACAAGCTGCATAATGCCCATGTAGAACAGCTGGTCACAGTTTGTGAATCTTGAGGGTTGCTCAATAATCTGTGGAGGTAGCTGTACCAGTTAAGGATACTCAAGCTAAAGGCAAGATTTGAAGAGGTTTGTCTCACCTAGATTAAGTCATTTGATTTTTGGTTCCTGCTCTAACCTGTGGAAAAATTTGTTGTTGGTTTGTGATTTAAGTGGTTGTTTGGAAGACACAGTAGTTGCCTGGTTGCTGTATTCAAACAAGTTGCTATTTGATCCAAATTTGTTTGGAGGTTTGTTATTTGTTGTTTGGTATTATGAATAGCGTTGTGAAGTCTTTGTTACTGCCACATAGTTAGAGGTGAAAATTTGGGCGGGCGGCCCAAGCCCAGCACGGGCCCAGCACGAAAAAACCATGCCTGGGCCCGTTGACCACAGCCCCACTGGACCGTGCTGGGCTAGGGCTGCCAGGCACGGCCCGGCACGGCACGGTTAAAATCCGTGCCATACTTGGCTAGTGCCCCAGAGCCCGTGGGCGGCCCGGCCCAGGCATGGCCGGCAGAGAGCCCCCAACGGCTCTTTTTTTAAAAAGATCCCCCCCACTTATCAAAAAAGGGTCTTTTTACATTTTTAACCCCCTCCAACAGCTATAAACGGTCATATGGGGGGGTATTAGTGTCTTTTGATCATTTTTTACCATTATACCCCCCCAACTGCTATAAAACGGTCATAAGGGGGTATTTTATGTCATTTTATCACTTAGGAATTCTATAAATAGCCTTCATTTCTCTCATTTCTCTACACTCTCTACTCTCTCATTTCTCACGCTCCTTCTAAAGTTCTAAGGCTCTAAGCTCTCTTAAGTCTCATTCTAAAGTTTAAGCTCTCTATACAAAGTTTTATAAGAAGTGAACAGTGAGGGTGATTTCTCTAAAGTGGAGGATTCAACTAAGAAGAACTTCTCCATTAGTTCTCCCTCTCTCATAAAGGTCTTTATTATCTTTAATTTTGAGTTTTACTTAGTAATAATATACATAGTAATATTATATATTAAGTCTCATCTTTTCCCCTTTCTTATATAAATTATCACAAAAAACACATTATACATAATTATTTATTAAATTTTTTTTTATCTTTTATTTAGAAAAATGGCTAGACCATCACAACCTTTCAACCTTGACTTCTCTCTAAATGAGGAAGATCCTGGATTTATTCATTTAGATCAAAATCAGGATATAGAAGTAGATAGCACTAATCCCCAAAATCCTGCATCATCGGTTGCTACAACTAAAAAGAAGAGAAAATCAAGATTGACTTCTCATGTATGGACTTATTTTGCTAAAGTTAGTGTCCCATGTCCCACGGGAGGAACAGAGGAAAAGGCACAATGTAAATTTTGCAAAGATCTTCTTAGTGGCAAATCATCAAATGGCATTGGCCACCTTAATAGACACATGAAAGCGTGTATACTCAAACACACGAATATTGCCAACGATGGGGGAAAAGGTGGGAACCGTGGGATGATTCAAACACAACTTTCTCAAACAGATTCATCTGGCGGTTTAGGAATTTTCAATTATGACCCTACTAATGCTAGATATCAACTTATTAAGTATATAATTTGTGCCCAATATCCATTTGTACTTTTCGAAGACCGACGTTTTGAAAGATTTTTAAGGTCTGCCTTTGTTCCTTCATGGCAAAAAATATCTAGAGTTACTGCTAGAAATGATGCAATAAAAACTTTCTTGAAAGAAAAAGAGAATTTAAAAAATGTTTTTGAAAATTTACCTGGAAAAATAGCTTTAACTATAGATTTATGGACCTCTAAATAAAATCTGGGGTACATTACAATCACATCACATTATATTGATAGTGATTGGGTGATGCAGAAAAGAATAATTTCGTTTTCTATGCTAGAATTTCCACACACTGGTGCTAGGATAGGGTCCACCATCTTTGAAAAACTTAGAGAATATAGAATTGAAAATAAAATAATTTCTATAACTTTAGATAAAGCAAGCACTAACAATGTCGCAGTAGAGTTACTAAAACAATCACTTCAACTTGATTTAAATGGAGATCTATTTCACAATACATGTGCATGCCACATCATAAATCTTATTGTACAAGTAGGGGTGAAATTAATTAGAGATGATTTAGAGACTATTAAATGGATTGTAGGATACATTTTTTGTTCTCCTTCGCGAAAATAATGGTGGAGGGACATATATGTAAATTTGAATCTAAGACCAAAGAAAATATCATATGATGTAAAGCATAGATGGAATTTTACGTATAAAATGTTAAAAGAATCATGTGCCTATAAAATGGCACTAAATCAATATTGTCAACTTTATTTGGAGCATGAAAATATTTTTATAAGTGATGATAAATGGACCCTTCTTGAGATAATAAGAGATTTTTTAAAAGTTTTTCATGATGCAACATTGTTTTTTTCTGGGGTATATTATCCCACATCAAATGAAGCTTTAGCCCATTTTTATGAAATAAGTCTTACTTTTAAAAAGTATATAGAGATTTTCCAATTTTTCAATTTATGTGTATACAAATGGAGGCAACGTTTTCATCATATTGGAGAATAGCTCCTTTAACATTTTGTATAGCTGCTGCATTAGACCCTAGATTGAAATTACAAGGTGTAGAAATCCTTCTTGATGAAATAAACTCTAATATGAATACACCTAATATAAATGACATGACAACAATTAAGACACAATTAGAAACACTTTATTTGGATTATGCTACCCGATTAGGTAGATCTATAGCACCCACGGTCCCAACAGGCCCTCCCCAAGTACATAAAGGAAAAAAGAAGGCTATTTGGAGTATTATGAAGAAATCTTATGGAAGTAACTCCTCTTCTTCCGGAGAATTTCACAACCTTAATGAATTAATAATGTACTTGGGGAGCGATCCTATTGCAGTCGAGGATGAAGAAGAAGATGATTTTGATCTTTTGGCATGGTGGAAATCATTCGAAACTAAGTTTCTCGTGCTTTCCGCCATATCTCGTGATATACTAACAATACCAGCGTCTACAGTTGCATTAGAGCAGGCATTTAGTGCAAGTGGGAGCCTTATTGACCCCAGGAGGATTATGCTTTCAGAAGAAACTGTTGAGACCTGCATGTGCTTACGGGATTGGTATCAAGCACAGGATAGGGAACAACACCTCGATGATGATGAGATCGAGATAGAAGACGAGCTAGCAGCGTTATATATATCATAGTATAATTTTTTTTAGAATGTATAATAGGCTTTCAACTTGTAATTTATTTTTTAGAATGTATCATAGGTTTTTAAAGTTGCAATTTATTTTTTAGAATGTATCATAGGTTTCTAAAGTTGTAATTTATTTTTTAGAATGTATCATAGGTTTCTAAAGTTGTAATTTATTTTTTAAAATGTATCATAGGTTTCTAAAGTTGTAATTCTTTTTTCATTTATAAGAAGGTTTGAATTTCATTATATATATTGATCCAAGTTCAAACTTGTAATTTTTTTGAACTTTTGTAACTTAAATTTCAAGGAAATACAATTTATTTGATGTATTTTTTCAAAACATCATTAGTGTTATTCTACTTGTTATTTCTCTTAATTTCTTTATTTTAATGAAATTGGTCCAAGACATATTTTTTAAAGAACCTAAAAAAAAGACATAAAGAACCTAAAAAAAAAAGAGGAGGGGAATATGTGGGCTGCACGGCCCAAGCCCGACTAGGGCCCGGCCCAGCACTGCACGACCAGAGTCGTGCCCTGGGCCGTGCTGGGTTGACCCCAGAGCCCTTGGGCCAGGCACGGCACGGCCCACATAATTACATGGGCCGGGCCGGGCCCTTCTTCAGTGGCGGCACGGCCCAGATTTTCACCTCTACACATAGTAGGTTGCTAATTTCTTTTGTCAAGAAGATCTTCAAGGGTATTGCATTTAACTCATGGTATTTATTATTCAAGAAGATCTGTTACTGCCACATAGCAGGTTACTTTGCTACTTTATTTATTATTATCTCATCGTATTGCATTTAACTGATCTAGTTTTCTCATTTGGTGTAAATTCCATCATGGGTGGGTGTTGTTGAGAAGAAATTCCCTTGTGGAACTTGTACCCTGCCGAAATTATAAGGCCTTGATTATAATCATGTGTTTTTAAGTAGTAAAGGCCACTGCAGGCCTTTTTATGTTTCCAATTATATCTTTTCGTGGATGATAAGAGGAACCATAACCATTTCAAAAATAAGAGGAACCATAACATTGAATTGAAATGACTTGAGATGTTTGGATGTGAAGATGGTTGGGTTTTTTGAGAAAATGTGATGGAATGAGGTTGTTTGTGTGTGGACTTCTGGCAAATGGGCATTTGCATGTGACGTCTCGGGCAAATGGGGCTGGGCTTGGTTGAGTTGCAGGTGGTTGATTGTTTGCTGCGGATGGAGTTGGCAAAATCTTGTGGCCCTTATTAGTGATGTTATTATATTCTGCTTAGGTGGTGGAATGTTTTGTGGATTGAGTTAAAAAACGTTTATTATGGACTTCTGCATTTAGTGTGGGAGTGTGTGAAAGATGGAGATATTGGTGCAATTTATATTTTATTATTAATTTTTGGAAAATTTCATCTGAGAATTGAGATTTACTTGCAGTTCTGAGTGAAGTGTATTTGAAATTTGGATACTGCTGAGGAAGTCGGATTTCTCTGGCGGCCTACATTTTTGTATTTTGGGATGTGTGTATGTAGTAGCTTCCCATCTCATTATAAATATAGACCCACGGGGCCCAATTGGATTTTGTAATGACCTTTTAATTCTGATGTAGTTTATACCTTGGGCCAAAGTATTAATCCTAGATATCATCTTTAGTAATATAATCTCAAGCTTTTTAGTGCCATCCCCTTCATCATTGTCATCATCAACATTGTCAAAGACTTTGTGTGGAGTGCTTACATAACACCGAGGTAATCTCCTACTTCGACGCTAAACTGCCAATTAGGGGTTACTCTGGCCTGATTTATTCCAGTTCGGCAAAAGTGCCAGCTGTCGCCGAGTTGGAGTTCGATTCGGTCTGCCTACCGACCTCGTTCATTACGGGCCCTGCCCTGAGCGACTCGGTACCCATGACCGACCTCCTGTATCCCCTGATCTCGGTAATTTCCATCTCGGTCCACTTGACTGAGGTGGATGTCCGTCTCAATCTTCATTTATGAGATGAAACGGCTACATGACAAAGCTCCCCTGACAGAAGGTGGCCAAGTGCTGATAAGGGACCTTCCCTATCACTTCCACATTTATGTAAGGGGGCTGAGGGGACGTCCGATGGGACAAGTATCCTCACCTACCATCTTAGGAGTGGGCTGATGGGACAAGTATCCTCACCTACCTCCACTATGGAAACTTCTATTCTCTCCTACATATACCTGCATGGGAGCCCCATAGAAGGTAAGCAATATACAGTCTACATCCTGTTTATTTCACCTACATCTTCTCCCTCACTTCACCCTAGTTCAGTAACTGCACTAACTCAGGCGTCGGAGTGCCTTTGGCTGACAGCAGCCTCGGGCTCTGACTGCTCTTTCTTCCATGTTTTCAGGATCCAGGCCGTCGGTAACTTCTCCGATCAAACAGAGTTTTCCTAATCCCTTCCATTACTTAAACCAAGTCCGTATTATTTAGGCACTTACAATTGGCGCCGTCTGTGGGGAAAAAACCTTCGAACCCGCGACCTGCAAAACCAATACCTTCATCCCAATAGCCATGCCTCCTAAGGCTAAGAAGGGAAAGAGCGTTGTCGGACCGTCCATGTCCGGCCAACCCGAGATATTCTTGCCTCTCATGCCGCCTCCACTGGTGACGAGCCAGGCAGGGGCATCAGGGACAAGACAGCAAAGAGATGTCAGGCGAACACCACCCAACCCTCAGTCAAAAGGAGCGGAAGGGGATCCTCCTGTCCGAAGCACAGGGTCACCTGTCACGGTGACACACTCATCATCGAGAGGTGTACCAGCATCCCCTCGAAGCGGTCCCGTAGCAGTACGGGCCCGAACGACGTCCTCCCAAGCGGAGCGTCCACGCCTGGAGGTCGTTTTCACCCAGGCACCCCGCAAGGACGTTCCTCCTCAGGAACACCCCCTGCGGGGTAGAGCTCCTGAGCAATCTCAGCCTCCGCGGTCTCAGTCTGAAGACCGCATGGAAGAGGACCATTTCCATCTCGGTGACGAAGGTGACGACGACATGGCTCTGGAGGACGATGCTGAAGCCCAAGCTGAAGCAATCAAGGCCCAGAACCTCGTCATTGAGGAACAGAAGGCACAGATCCTCCAGCTCCAGCGACAGTTGGAAGTCAAGGGCGGACCCCTGCCTGAAGCCTCTCACACGCCCCCACCTCAGCGGGAAGCTCGGCGAGTCCCTGAAGGTCAGCCAGACCTAAGGGAGCAGTTAAATAAGAGACGTGCCCGAGCTCGGGAGGAAGGCTCGAGTAACACTCACGCCAGCGCCGACCAGCGTCAGTACCAGAGGCAAAAGCGGGAGGTCGGTGCAGACCCCGACATGGCCGCTTATATCGATCAGCAGATTAAGCTGGCCGTGCAGCAGAACCTGGAGCATGCCGGCCTCGCTCGAGGTCGGTTGGTTACCAGATACGCCGACATCCATGGCACCTCCCCATTTACTCGGGACATCACGGACCATCCTCTTTCTGATAAATTCAGCGTCCCACGCTTCAATCTTTATGACGGGACGTCAGACCCCGAAGCTCACCTCCGACACTTCACCCAGAAGATGTCGGTATTCAGCGGCGACGGCAACCTCGACTGCAAGGTTTTCTCCTCCAGCTTAGGTGATCTCCCGCTTCGGTGGTTCTGTGCACTCCCCGAGGGATCGGTTTCGAGCTGGCGACAGCTCCGAAACTCCTTCGTAGAGAAGTTTCAAGCACATCGGGTCATCCCAAAGACTGACGCCGACCTAATCTCTATCAAGATGAGGCCGACAGAGAATATCACTCGATTCGCCAAGAGGTTCTGGACCATCTATAGCGTAATCGAGAATTCGAATGATGAGGTAGCCGTCACAGCTTTTCAACAGGGCTTGCTACCCGGAAATGAGCTTCGGAAGAAGTTGGCACGTCGCCCAGCGGATTCAGTGAAGGCACTCATGGCCCGGGTGAACCAGTATGTAGAACAAGAAGAGGACGAGCTCCGGGCTCGGGAGAGCCATAATCTATGGCCCCCACTCCAGGAGGGCCAGCCTTCCGAGGGCCGACCTTCGGACGGCCGACCTACAAGGAGGGAGAAGAGGCTCGCTAAGAGGGAGGTTGACCGAAGTCGAGAGCCATCCAGCTCGGCACCACGTTCTGCGCCCACTTCGGGAGGCAGTGCAAAGCCGAGGCCAAGTGGCGCCCCTCACAAAGCCGTAAACACCATCTTCAAAGAGCCCATTTACAAACTCCTGGGCAAAATCCAAGCCCAGCCCTTCTTCAAATGGCCTCAGCCTATGAAAGGTGACGCCGCCTCAAGGGATCAGAGCAAGTTCTGTGCCTACCACAAGGATAGAGGACACAGAACCGAGGACTGCTTCTCCTTCAAGAATCACCTTGAAAGGCTTGTGAAAGATGGGCACCTCAGAGATCATATCAAAGAGGAGGGAAGGGTAAACCAGGCCCAGCAGCACCACCTCAACGACAAGGACACCGATGGGCCTATAGGGACCATCGACGTCATCCACCTGGCTCCCGCTCCCAAAGGAAGTGATCAAGCACGTGCCGAGGCCAGGAGGGCCCAGCACGGTAAACATGTGATGGCGGCCGAGCTCGGTCCCTCTGTAAAGAAGGCCCGCATAGAGAGACCAAAGATTTGGTTCTCAGACAAAGACTTAGCCGGGGTTCAGCTACCCCACAACGATCCTCTTCTTCTGACTATGAGGTTGCACAACTTCGACGTCAATAGGATCCTAGTGGACCCTGGGAGCTCCTCAGAAATCCTTTACTTCGACTGCTTCAAACGAATGGGTCTGAAGGAAGAGGATCTGCTCGAAGCTCGCATCCCTTTAGTGGGATTCAGCTCCAAGACGGTGTATCCCAAAGGGAAGATCTCCCTCAAGGTCGAGGTCGGAGGAGCTTCCATAACGGCAGACTTCCTGGTGGTGGATGCACAATCTCCATACAATGCCATCATGGGGAGAACCTGGCTTCATGGCATGGAGGCTGTTCCCTCGACCCATCACCAGAAGCTCAAGTTCCCTTTACAGAATAAAGACGGGAGCTTCGAAGTCGTCATAGTCCCCGGCAACCAAGACATGGCCAAAGAATGCCTCTTGGCCGTGGTCCCCGGAGAGAGACAGCCTCAGCAAGTCCACATGACCGAGCTCGAGGCTGAGCTCGATGCTGTGGGCCGAACTCCCGAGCAGAAGAGCATCGAGGACCTTACTCAGGTCGAAATCGACCCCAGCGATCCGGAAAGGTTCTTCTTGCTCGGTAGTCAACTTGCTGATGAGGAAAGGGCCAGGATGCTCGACTTCTTGTTGCAAAACAGAGAGGTCTTCGCCTGGACCCCATATGAAATGCCTGGCATCAGCCCGGAGGTCATAAGCCATACACTGAATGTGGACCCTCAGCATAAACCTGTTGCCCAAAAGATTCGAAGATCGGGTTCCCAACAGGCAGAGGCTGTGACCAAGGAGGTCAGCAAGTTACTGGAAGCTGACGCCATTAGAGAAGTCCACTACCCTGTGTGGTTAGCCAACACAGTTGTGGTCAAAAAGAAGGATGGAAGCTGGAGGGTCTGTGTAGACTTCACCGACCTGAATAAAGCCTGCCCCAAAGACAGCTTCCCTCTCCCAAAGATAGACCAGCTGATCGACGCCACTGCCGGGCATGAAAGGATGAGCTTCCTCGACGCCTACCGAGGTTACCATCAAATTCCAATGCATGAGCCCGACCAAGAGAAAACCGCGTTTATAACACCTAGGGGCACCTACTGTTACAAAGTAATGCCCTTCGGGTTAAAGAACGCTGGTGCCACTTACCAGAGGCTGGTAACCAAGATGTTTCAGGACCAGCTCGGCAGCACGGTCGAGGTATATATTGATGACATGGTCGTCAAGTCGAAACGGTCGCAGGACCACTTGACAGACCTCCATCAGACCTTCTTCATCCTCAAGCAATACGGGCTCAAGCTGAATGCTTCCAAGTGTGCATTTGGCGTCGGCTCGGGCAAGTTCCTTGGCAGCCTGGTCACTAGGCGCGGAATCGAGGCCAATCCCGATCAGATTTCGGCCATCAGAGCCCTACAGAGTCCGACCTCGACCAAACAAGTTCAGCGACTTACCGGGATGGCAGCAGCACTGAACCGGTTCATCAGTCGAGCCTCAGATAAATGCCATCCCTTCTTCCAGCTTTTGAAAAAGAGCTCCGGGTTCCAATGGACCCCGGAATGCGAAGTCGCTCTCCAGGAACTAAAGGCGTACCTTTCTTCACCTCCTCTGCTTTCAACCCCTGTTTGGGGTGAGGTTTTATACCTATATCTGGCAGTATCGGACCACGCAGTGAGCTCTGTACTCGTGCGGGAAGATGACAGGCAGCAGAAGCCCATCTACTACACAAGCAAAATTCTGCTAGACTCCGAAACGAGATACCTGCCACTAGAGAAGCTCGCATTTGCACTCGTCAGTGCATCCCGCAAGCTCTCCCACTACTTCCTGACATACTCAATAACGGTTGTGACAGAACACCCGCTCAAGTCCCTCTTTCGGAGAGCCGACTTCTCAGGAAGAGTTTCTAAATGGGCTGTCGAACTCGGGCAATATGACATCAATTATCAGCCCCGGACGGCCATTAAAGCCCAAATATTGGCAGACTTCGTTGTGGAATTCACTTCTCCTAGTTCGGCACCGAGCCCTCTCGACACCGAACTGGGGGGCAAGGAGGCGAGCACTTCGGCAGAGACCGAACAGGAGCAATCCTGGAAACATTTCCTCTCCTCTTCCTGGAAAGTCTTCGTCGATGGGTCTTCCACCTCCAAAAGGGCTGGCGCCGGCATAGTCCTTCAATCTCCAGCGGGCCTCGTCATTGAGCAGGCCCTGACCCTTAACTTCAAAGCGTCTAACAATGAAGCTGAGTATGAAGCACTAATTGCAGGGCTGGGCAGCGCAAAAATCCTGGGGGCACAACGACTGGTGATCTTCAGCGACTCACAGCTGGTGACAAACCAACTCAATGGGGATTACCAGGCCCGTGATGACAGGATGACAGCCTACCTGGCCCACACCAAGCAACTCCTATCTCAGTTCCAAAAAGCTGAAGTCAGGCAGATAGGCAGGGACTCCAACTCTCACGCCGACGCCCTTGCAAACTTGGCCTCTGCTGTCGAGGCAGGGAAAAGAAGAACTGTCGAAGTAGAAGCACTAGACAGACCAAGTATACAATTTCAAACACCTCGGCAGCTCATGTGTATTGATCTCGGCCCGAGCTGGATGGATGAACTCATCTCCTATCTCAAAAATGACCAGCTGCCCGAGGACAAGAACCAGGCCCACAAAATCAGGCTAAAAGCAGCCCGATTCTGGCTCTCTCCGGATGGCAAACTCTACAAGAAGTCCTACAATGGCCCTTACCTCCAGTGCGTACACCCGAGCAAAGTCGAGGACTTCCTTTATGAAATTCACGAAGGGATCTGCGGCAGCCACATTGGAGGTCGGTCACTGGCTTACCGAGCTATCAGTCAGGGATACTGGTGGCCTTATATGCAGAAGGACGCGCAGGTCTACGCCAGGAAATGTGAGAAGTGTCAGAAGTTCTCCCACTCTCTCCATCAGCCAGCACATGACCTAAGTCCTCTTTCTAGCCCCTGGCCCTTTGCCCAATGGGGGCTGGACCTCGTGGGACCACTCCACCGAGCTCCAGGAAACAAAAGATGGTTGTTGGTAGCTACTGATTATTTTACCAAATGGATAGAAGCTGAAGCTTTGTCCTCCATCACTGAGAAGGATACCAAAAACTTCGTATGGAGAAACATCGTCACTAGATTCGGAGTTCCTCGAGCCTTGGTCACCGATAACGGGACCCAGTTCGACTCCAACTTCTTCAGAAGCTTTTGTCAAGATCTTGGCATCAGGAACTACTATTCTACCCCAGCGTACCCCCAGAGTAATGGACAGGCTGAAATTTCGAATAAAGTGGTGCTTGACGGACTCAAAAAGAGACTAGATCGAGCCAAAGGCAGATGGGTAGAGGAACTTCCGAGTGTCCTCTGGGCGTACAGGACTACCCCAAGGCGCTCGACCTCGGCAACCCCCTTCTCCCTAGCTTATGGAATGGAAGCTGTAATTCCACTTGAGGTCGGCCTACCGACTCTCAGGTCGGAACTGTTCGACCAAGGCCAAAATGATACAAACCTCGCCACCGAGCTCGACTTGGCTGAGGAACGAAGGGATGCTGCGGCCATCCACCTCGCTTCCTACCAACGACAGTTGGCTAGAGGGTATAATCAGAGGGTCAAAGAGCGAAAGTTCTCCCCTGGAGAGTTGGTCTTGAAAAAGACCCTTCCAGCAGATAAAAGCCCTAGCGAAGGAAAACTTGCACCGAACTGGCATGGGCCATTCAAGGTGACTTCGGTAGCGGGGCAATCTGCTTACAGGCTTGAGGACATGGAAGGCAAAGAGCTACCACGTCCGTGGAATGCCACCCACCTCAAGAAATTCTATTTTTAAGATGTAATCTAAATTCGGAAGGTAATAAACAGGTTCTCTTTATAGAATATGTTTATATTCTCCAAAATTATTTCTTATGACCGAGTCATTGAGCCCGGCATATACATACAGCCCGGTTACCAGAATCAACCACTTCGATACGGCCTTTGGGCCAGTCAAGTTTTTTTCTCTGTAAAAACCGGACTCAGCTTGGGTCACAGGACCAGGGCACCTATTACCGAGGTCAACACTGGTTATGATTGCAGGATCAAACACCGCGTCTCGGGTTACAAAAATACATTTAAGCACGGCTATGGACCGAGCTCATAGACTTGTCTTATTTCCTACTTTATTCTGGTTGTTCAGCCCAGCCAAACGCATAAAGAGAGAAACAAGACAAGGATATCATGTACAAAATAAATTTGAGCACAAAAAACAGGGGATTCCATTCATTTCGAGAAAAACATGTACAAAAGAGAGGTTTCACTAAACACCAAAACAAAAATTTACATGTAAATCTCCCCAAATAGGCACAAGAAAAGAAGGCAGAAGAATCATGGCAGCCGATCTATGTCAATAATAGACACATCTTCGACTCCACCATCGCCAGCAGGAGCAAGAGGGGCCTCTGTAGCAACAGGCCCGAGATCAGCAGCAGCTTCGGTGGCTGGAACTTTGAGAATTTCTGAGGCCTGAGGCTCTTCATCTACGTGGTCCAGGGGTGCCTCGGAGAGCGGAGGGGCTGGTGACTCAGGTTCGGCACGGGGAAGCTTGGGCAAGCCTTGACGAATGGGGTGATCCTCGGGGACCCCCATTTCTCTCAGCACGGCCAGGCATCCCATTTCGAAGAGCTCCTCCCCCAGCGGAACGAGTTGCTCTTCATAAAGCTTTGTCGCCTGTGCCACCCCCTTCTGAAAGGAGGCCTCGAGCTCTGCTTCTCGAGAAGCCTCGAAGTCAGCCTTCTGTTTGGCTGAAGCTTCCTGCTCGGCCCTCAGCAGAGCTTCGGCCTCGGCTTTCTCCTTCTTCAGGATCTCCACTTCGGCCTTCCTCCCTTTCTTCAAGACCTCCATCTCGGCCTCCCTCTCTTTGGCCGCCTTCTCCATCTTATGCGCGGCTGCTTGGAGCTCAAAGTTTTCAGCACTCTTCTTGGTAATCGCCTCCATAGCAACCTCGTTCTCCGCGTTCAGCTTGGCGCATGCTTCCTCGGCCCTCCTCAGCTCCTCCGAGCCCTTTTCCAGGGCTGCAGCAAGTTTCTGCCTGTCAGCCTGCAAAGATTGGATCTCGGCACGGCTCTGTTGGCATTTTTCCAGAGCCACCACAGACCTTTGCACTACCTGAACAACAGAAACAAGTTAGAAGCGACAGACAGCATGTGTCAAAATCTATACGCAGGGTAAATGCTCACCATCAGGGCCGACGACAGGTTGGCCTGAAGCAGCGTAGGCTCTTCCATTCTCCTAAAACGTTCAACGTCCAGGGGAAGTGAGCATGCCCCAGCCAGCACGGCCGCCACTGCCGGACAGCCTTGTAAATGGTGTCCTGAGGTCAGCGGCATCCCTGGGGCTAGAAGAAAGGACGGCCTCCAGGGCTCATCCAGAGGGGCGCGAGACGCCGAGGGCAGGACAGGGTCTTGCCGGGTTGGGCCCTCTTTTTCAGGTGCCCCCGACACCCTCTCCTCCTGTCTCCCTCGGCGAACCAAAGGTCGTTCTTCAACCCGCGGCTCTTCCTCGGCCTCCTCCGTCAGACCTCTCCGGCTGGCCTTCTCCTTCCGGGCCCTGGTTTGGCGCGGCTCTTCGCCCTTCGCCCTCTTCGTCTGCCTCTCCTCCCTGACTACAGTCGAATCATCCCGGGAGGAGCCAGATGGGGGAGCCGGAGGGGCGTCCATAGAAGAAGAAGAAGAACGAGCCGACCTCGACGACGAGGATGGCCGTTTTCCAAGAAGCTTCTCCCGGAGGTTGGTGACAGGAGGATCTTGCCCCATCTCGGCACCGGGCCGATTCTCCTCAGAAGCCTCTTCCGGGTCGGTAAGGGGTGAGATCGGCCGCTCTTGCCCAAACGCCTCTGGTGCGTTGCTAGGACCGACCTCAAGAAATTCCCACCCCTGCCTTTTGTTGTAATGCCTGTATCTCGGCAAGTAGCCTATAAGACACCAGGCAGCCCGGCCTTTATGCCCCTGGTATCGCTGGACTTTGTCGAACCAGCCTCCGTTCTTTCTCCAGCCGTCGAGAATGGCCGCCTGTCTCCTATCAGCAGCGCCTGTATAAAAGAACAGATTAGCGTGTGTCAGTCCGGCAGAAAGACAGCAGGTTAAAAAATTAAGCTATTTTTGAGCTCGGTGCTTTACTTGGGAGGCGCCCAGAGTGACGAGGTACCCGGTACCTCTTCTCTGCCTCGGTCTCGTCCGCACCAATCTCCCAGTTGCCGCTAACGAACAACCGATCGGTCCCGGCATGGCGCATCGAGTCCTCCAGGGCATTTACAAACGAGACCATCTTCGGTTTGCTCCGGAGGTAATAGCGGTCGTCAATCACCCCGGTGGACTTGCTAATGTCATATGCCTCTTCAATATCATGGACACCGAGCTGGATGCCTAAAATCCTATTCAGTGCTACTGTACCCATGATAATCTTATAGCTATTCGGCATCAATTGGCAAGGGGCAAGATGCCACGCTGCCAGACACCGCCTGAGCAACGGGTGGACGGGAAACCTCACTCCCCCTTCCACCACCGAGACTAACGGAAAGGGCATCGCCCCATCTCGGTAGGCATCACCATCCCAGGGATTTTCTGGATCATCCAGCCTAACCCGGACGTCGTCCGGAATATCGTAGGTCGCCCTAAACCTAAACAGAGCCTCAGGGGTATCGGCCAGGCAACGGTAAACCCCTTTTCCCATGTTTCTGAGAACTAAGATGGGTGAACGAAAAGCCCTAGCTAAAGAAAGAAACTGGAGAAGAGGTGCTCAAAGGAAAGATCAGGGAGAAAAAGACTTACAGTAAACTAGACGCAGAAGGACAGAAAGATTGAGAAGATACAGAGATGATCTGCACAGAGATAATCTGAGAATCACACGGGCAGAGTCTCCCCCAGATTTTGAGCAGAAAGGTAGAGGAGGAAGAAGGAGGCACTGTTTTTATAGGGCAGCAGGGCGCCTCCTCGAGAAACCAAAAGCACGCCCTCATTACACCGCCTCAAAAGACGCACACGTCGCTTCGGTTTACGGTACCATAAACCAGATGGCGCCACGTGTCAAGATCAGGGCGGCTTCTGCAGTAAACGCCGTCAGAACAATTAATTTTCTCGGGCAGGCGCAGCGATTTTGGCGCTCCCCAGCGGACAGGCTGGCGACTGATTGATGGAGCCCATAAATGAAGTCATTATGAAGACCGTGACAACCGCAGCCAGTATAAAAAGCAGTATGCTAGTTCGGTATTCATGTAAGCTTCCACGTCTCCAGCTCCCGACCTCGTTCCAGCCCCGAGCTGACGAGCTCGGCAGCTGAGGGGCAATTGTGTGGAGTGCTTACATAACACCGAGGTAATCTCCTACTTCGACGCTAAACTGCCAATTAGGGGTTACTCTGGCCTGATTTATTCCAGTTCGGCAAAAGTGCCAGCTGTCGCCGAGTTGGAGTTCGATTCGGTCTGCCTACCGACCTCGTTCATTACGGGCCCTGCCCTGAGCGACTCGGTACCCATGACCGACCTCCTGTATCCCCTGATCTCGGTAATTTCCATCTCGGTCCACTTGACTGAGGTGGATGTCCGTCTCAATCTTCATTTATGAGATGAAACGGCTACATGACAAAGCTCCCCTGACAGAAGGTGGCCAAGTGCTGATAAGGGACCTTCCCTATCACTTCCACATTTATGTAAGGGGGCTGAGGGGACGTCCGATGGGACAAGTATCCTCACCTACCATCTTAGGAGTGGGCTGATGGGACAAGTATCCTCACCTACCTCCACTATGGAAACTTCTATTCTCTCCTACATATACCTGCATGGGAGCCCCATAGAAGGTAAGCAATATACAGTCTACATCCTGTTTATTTCACCTACATCTTCTCCCTCACTTCACCCTAGTTCAGTAACTGCACTAACTCAGGCGTCGGAGTGCCTTTGGCTGACAGCAGCCTCGGGCTCTGACTGCTCTTTCTTCCCTGTTTTCAGGATCCAGGCCGTCGGTAACTTCTCCGATCAAACAGAGTTTTCCTAATCCCTTCCATTACTTAAACCAAGTCCGTATTATTTAGGCACTTACAGACTTAATAGCTTTTCACTAAAAGTTGTGCATATGACATTCTTAATCATATGTTAATTGCTCTTTTCTTTTTATGCAGATTGAATGAAAATTGAAAAATTTTTTTTGTTGAAAGAGTCCATGCAGCTAGGATGCAGCCAACATGAAGGCCAAGTATGCAGAGTAACAGATTGATATATGTTAAAATGGGATGTTTGAAGTTTTTTGAAACAATGGTGCTAGTGTTGGAATGGTGCAACAATGAAATGATCATATATGAATATGTAAATTTTCATAGGCATTTGAATGTTGGTACAGAGTAGAATGTTAGCATTTGTTTTAATTTTGTCATGGTAATGGTAAAGTGCTTTCAATGTTGAAAGGATGTTTCAATATTAATATGAAGTGGAATGAATTTCCTTGTTTTATTTTTTTGATGGTTTGGAATGGAAATGGATGTTGGGTTAGTAGATTTGGTCTTGGATAATGGAAGTAGCAGTTTCAATTTATTCATGTGACACGGGTTGTATATATCGGAAAAGAAAATTAAAAATCAAATAAATAAAAAATATAAATATTGGCGCTGGCAATTATTTTTACTCTAGAACTTTTACTGGTGCAGCAATACGTTGCCGGTGAAAAGATACGCTAGCAAAATTCCTTCAAAATAATTATATTTTAAAAAATAAATATATTCTTGGCGAGAAAAAACGCCGGCAAAAAAATTTTAAAAAATAATTTACATAAAATGTAAATGTTTTACTGGCAAAGAAAGAAAAAACGCAGGCGAAAGTTTTTTCCTCAATTTATTATTGAAAAATAAACATTTTTCCTATCGCAAAAAAATGCCGGAAAAAGTTATTTGTAAATTTATTTTTGAAAAATTAAAATTCTTTTCCCCGGCGCAATAAAATGCAGGAAAATTTTTTTTAATTTATTATTGAAAAAATAAACCTCTTTGCCTGGCGAAATAAAACGCCGCAATGTATAGCCTTTTACCGGAGCTACCTCCTTTTCGCCGGCAAAAAAACATTTTCCAGCGGCTTGCCAGTGCAAGAGAAATCACCGGGAATAGTTTTTCCCGGCGTTTTATGGACCTTTACCAGCGCTTATTTAGCGCTGGCAAAAGTGCATATTGTTGTAGTATATACTTCCCTCACTTATGGACTCCTATCTTCCCCCTTTCTAATATTCATAGAATCATATCTCTTCATGCATACCTTTAATTAGCATGGATTTTTGTTCTAGTTATAATATAATAAAGGCAAGGATTTTGGCTTTAATTTTGACTGATAGTTAACATCATTTGTTAAAATGTCGTTCTACATTGTCTCCCCACTACCATGTAACTACTGCCCATATTTTAATCTCATTAAACCACTCACTTCTACTCGCCATTTTTTAAAGTTTTACCTCTTCTTTTTTGTAAAAACTTTTGCTACACCGCATCTCTTCTACTCCCTTTTGCCCTAATCTTTCTACTTCCATTTTATGCAAGTTGCCCTGAGGAAAAATGTACTCTCATAACCATTTTAATGTATGAAGATTTAATTTATAATGCATGGATATACCGTGTTGAACATGGGTTATTGTGCTAGTTTTGATTAACTAAACGCAAGTCACATTTCCATACAACTAGGAGGAGACAAGGTGGGACAGGAAATATATACTACACAAGGAAATGGGCATAAAAATACTCCTACCTTTTCCCTTACCTGAAGAAAGGTACACATTTCTTTGGAAATGGAAATAACCAAACGGAGTATACATCAGATGTTAAAGGGACAGAACAGTTCCTCCTAAACAATGTAGGGAGCTATCCCTTCCAAGCAATTTCCTCTAAGATTATTTCAACTGAAACCTGAAAGTCTGGAACATGCCTAAACTTTATTCAAGCAGATAAATTAAGAAGGCAGAAGCAATTATGTAATTCCCGTTGTAGATAATACCACAAGCCCAATGCTAACTTAGTAAACATTATATTCATGATTCACAAAATTATTGAGGAGTGGGCTCCACCCAAGGGGGAATATTGAAAAGTATTTCCACTGCCTCTACTAACGCCTTGAGGTTTTGGTAGGAATGGCTAGCTAAAGAAATTCAAGATGGTATCAGAGCCAACCGGTCGTGAGTTCGAATCCCAGGAGGAACGACTCGGCGCCAAAAAAAAAAAAAAAAAAAAAAAAAAAAAAAAAAAAAATGCGTGTCGCCAAAAGTGCGCCGGCCGGGTTCCACCTGAGGGGGAGTATTGAGGAGTGGGCTCCACCCAAGGGGGAATATTGAAAAGTATTTCCACTGCCTCTACTAACGCCTTGAGGTTTTGGTAGGAATGGCTAGCTAAAGAAATTCAAGAAAAATCAGGGGCAACTTTGGAAGCACTCAAATGGATTAGAAAGCTTAAAAATGCAGCCAACTCAGATTAATAGTTACTCTATTTTGTAAAGGGTAGTCAAGGTAAATGGATGTCTGTAAAACCCAACAGGTAGAACCAAAATACATATTGAAGTGTGTAATGGATAACCGGACACTTTGAACTTTAGAAAAGGAGGGCGTTTCTTTTGAAATTTTTGGTAGTGTGGGTAGGAGACACAGCCGAAATAATGGAATTACAGGTAACGGCGAGTTCGTAGGATCCAAATGGGGCCATTAGTTAGGTCTCATGACTTCCTTCCAATTTGTGACATGTCTTTTTTTTTTTTTATTATTATTATTATTACAGCTAGGAATATATCCTCTCTGATGGATGGAGCTAGAAGATTGGAAAAGAAAGAGGAAATAATCAAACATATAGAGGAGTATTTTATCTCTCTTTATTCCAAAGACTAGTGGAAGAGACCCTCTTTAGATAAACTGGAGTCCGCGAAAATAGGGGAGGAGAAGATGCATTGGTTGGAGAGGTAGTTTGAAGAAGAGGAAGTTCGGGGGGCTATTTATGTTATGGCAGGTGACAAAGCCCCGGGCCTTGACGGTTATCCTATGATCTTTATTCAGAGATTTTGGAGCATGTTAAAATATGATATTCTTGACTTCATGAGGGAATTCCATTCAAGAGGGAAGCTGTTTGAAGGAACAGGGGCATCTTTCATCGCTCTAATTCCAAAAAAGTAGGGGGAGATTGGTGTAAAAGATTTCAGACCCATAAGCTTGATTGGAAGAGTTTACAAGATTCTAGCTAAGGTGCTGGCAGGAAGGCTTCAGAGGATCTTACCTGAGATTATATCTAAAGAACAAGGGGCTAAGGTAGGCAGATCTTGGATAGAGTCCTTATAGCTAATGAATGTGTCCACTCAAGGGACAAGGAAAGGAGGCCAGGTCTAATTTATAAGCTGGATTTGGAACAAGGATACGGCATAGTGGACTGCGAATTCTTGCAATACCTCCTCTACAGGATGGGATTTGGTGTCAAGTGGAGAGAGTGGATTAAGGAATGTTTGTCTTCAGCCAATTTTTCCATCCTTATCAATGGCTCCCCCAAAGGATATTTCCAAGCTCAGAGGGGATTGAGACAAGGGATCCCTTATCCCCGTTCCTCTTTGTAATAGTAGCAGAAGCATTGAGTAGGAAGGTGATGAAGGCAGAAAACCAAAACCTCATTAATGGATTCAGGGTAACAAGAACGGCTCCTTCTATCTCACTTGCAATTTGTTGATGACATTTTCATTTTCTGTGAAGCTAGTGAAGATCGAGTAAAAAACGTCGAAGTCATCTTTTTTTTTTCTTTGAATCACTGTCGGGTTTAAAGATCAACTTCTTTAAAAGCGAGTTGATAGTGATAAGAGTAGAGGAGTCTCTCATGAGCCAATATGTGGAAATTCTTGGATGCAAAGTGGGATCCTTTCCGGTATCAGGGGCAAGCTAAAAAAGTGGTATGGAAACCAGTGGTGGAAAAAGTGAAAAGGAAGTTGTCTACTTGGAAAGCTAGCCACTTGTCTCTGGGAGGAAGGATAACTCTCATCAAAGCAGTGATGGGAAATCTTCCTATCTATTCATGTCGATTCTAAACTACCCAATTTCTGTAATTAATAGGATAGAGAAGTTGCAACAGGACTTTATGTGGCATGGAAAGAGTGCTGAAAAGAAGTTCCACTTAGTAGATTGGGTGTCAATGTGAACATCAAAGTTAGAGGGAGGATTAGGCATCAAATCTAAAATGAATCAAGCTCTGCTAGGAAAATGGCAATGGAGGCTAGGAGAAGAGTCAGAAGGTCTATGGAGGCTGGTTGTGATGGAAAAATATGGAAATCAAAGGTATGGTTGGGAGGTTCATGGCGCTGCCTACAAGTACTCGGCAATATGGAAAGGAATAATCTCTAGCAAAGAAAAATTTATGCAGAACATCAGATACCACGTCTGCTCAAGGAAGAAAATTCTTGTTTGGAAAGACAAATGGATAGGAGAGGAGCCATTAGCGTCTAAATTTCCAAATCTCTTTAATTGTGCAAGAGACAAGCAAGCAAAAGTGGACAGCAACATTGATTGATCTGTGACACGAGTGGACATATTACTTGGAGCCTGATGTTCAGAAGGAATTTGAAGGAGAATGAGGAGATTCAATTCATGTCTCTCCTAGCTAGACCTTTAAAGGGATATTCATATTTTCGAAGACGGGGAAGATACTAGGATTTGGAAAGTATCAAAAAATGGGTCCTTCTTTGTCTCTTCTTTCTATTCGGCTTTATCGGCAAGGGAGGGGAGCAAAAGTAGATTGGCAAGCATATGGAGGTTCAAGGCTCCGCCAAGGGTAGTGGCTTTTGGATGGATTGCCCTCCGAAGAAGAATCTCAACTCTAGATAACATTAGGAAACAAGGAAAGATCGTCTTGAATGCTTGTCAAATGTGTTTGGAGGACGAGGAAAATGTAGATCATCTTCTTTTAAGGTGCAGGTATGCAGTGAAAATATGGAACTTTGTCATAAGCTGGTTCGGATGCAAATGGGCTCTGCCGAAGATGCTTCAACAACTTTTCGAGGCGTGGAAATCTCCTATAGGATCTACGAAAGGAAAGGAGTTGGGGAAGCTTACATTTC
Organism: Umbellularia californica; assembly: GCA_028538565.1. Classification (NCBI taxonomy): domain Eukaryota; kingdom Viridiplantae; phylum Streptophyta; class Magnoliopsida; order Laurales; family Lauraceae; genus Umbellularia; species Umbellularia californica. The sequence continues at coordinate 20,316,868 of JAPQWN010000007.1, forward strand.
TATCAGTCATATGGCATATCTGGAAGGAGAGAAGTGCCTATCAGTCATATGGCATATCTGGAAGGAGAGAAGTGCGACGTGTTTTAAAGGAAGAAAAAAAAAAAAAAAAAAAAAAAAAAAAAACAAGGAAGAAATCTTATTTGATAAGATAAAATTCTCAGTAGAACAATGGGTGAAGATCAATCCTATTTTTACAAACTACCCCACTGATCAAATCATTTACAACTGGAAGGAGATAGCTTTCTCGTAATCAGGGGTCGGGGTGGCAGTCATAGTATTCTATTACATTCCTGGCCTCTATGTCTTTGAGTAGGTTGTTCTGTTTGGTGGTCTAAAGATTTGTGCCACTGTTTATTTTTCTTGTTTATGCCCGGGTCAGTATAAACCTTTTGTCTGATTTGTTTTTTGGTTTTAATGAAAGTTATCATTCAAAAAAAAAAAAAAAAAAATACAAAAAATATGTCTTTAGGACGAGGGATGTATGGGGGTTTCTTTATCCTTTTTGGTTAGGGTAAACAGGGACCTATTGCATCTATAGGATGCAAAAGGACTGGGAGCAAACTGGGTTCTTTGGGTGGTTGAGGACCAATTAACTAAATGCCCTGATTCAAATCTCCCTTTTATCTACTGATATATATTATGATTATAAACAAGGGATAAAAAAAACCTCTCTTTTGCTGCCCAAATCAACAGAAACAAAAACAACAGTGGTCAGGGCAAATAGCGAAAGTACATAAAATAGGAAAACTTCTAGATTTTGACCATGCTCCGAAGGTTAGATGGGCTATATAGTTACATAGCTTGTTTGATCTTGAAAATAGACCCCAAATTGATAGGTTATGGTCAAGATGATGATGATGATGATTTCAAAGAATCCCAAAGCACACCAAGATCAACGTTACCTCCGGAAAGAATAATTCCAATGTTGGCACTGTCCTTTGTGACTGGATTTTTCCGAAATTCATCAGACAGAACTGCAGCGAGTCCGATGGCCCCACTGGGTTCGACAGCAACCTTCAAAATCTCATAGCACATCCTCGTGGCTTCCACGATCTCCTTATCCTCCACAGTAATGATATCGTCAACCAAATCTCGCACGATTGGCCTACAAAATGGATAAGTTGTAAATGGGTTGAGCATACACAGCCTGAGTTTGGACCTGGATCTAGCTCAGGTCAATTTTTGAGATCTAGCTGCAGACCCAACTAAATGTGGATTATTTGTATCCGGATCTGTACCCAATTTTGTGTTTGATCCGAATCCATACCAATTTTGAGTCTTCTACACTAAACCTATAAAAAGACCATCACAAAAGTATAAGAAATTCCTTCAGGTGGTGTCTGCTCCACTCCATCCAGATCCGACCCGGTTAGTAATCTGACCCAATCCCAAGACCTGAATATGGTCCGATCAGTTCATTTGATTCAAGAACTGGATCAGTGCCACCTCAGTGCACGACACTATCAAAGAAGATTGAAATGCAACTACTGAATGTAGCTAGTGAAATTATGGATCCAATAATGAACATGCAGAGGCAACCGATAACATCTATTAATTGAATTTGGAGTCTAAAGATGATTACGGAGTATCCCAGAGTCAGAAAGAATCACTTGGCCATCCGAAAATCTTGAAACTAAAACAAGAGTAAGGCATTGAGAGTAGAAATAAGCCATTACCATGAGTCTGGGATGTAAATACATCTAGCCATGTAGATAATAAAGCATTCATTCAAACAGTTGGTAACTGAAAATTGAAAGTTAGTCATCTTCAGTCCAAAGAATTAAGGAAAAACATGTGAAAGCTAAAATGAATAGCTTTTATAATTTGTATTTCAATATGACATCCATTTTTTTTATCAAACACTCACCAGATTGCCATGCTAGATCTCAGTAGATGAAAAGCAATGAGGGTATCATGATTTGGAGCCGTCACTCTGATCTTAATGAGCAGTGTGCGAATTGGTCTGATCTGGCTCAAGATCTTTGGATGTAAGTATACTACTACCATAGTTCCTTTGTCATCATCCACCATAGGATCTCATGAATCTCATCCACTTTTTCCTTCGCAATTGGATCAACCACTTTGGATTGCCGACCTGATTCCTTTTGGAAGGTCTTATATGATTTTTTCTGTCATCAAGGCATTGATCCTCTGATGTAACACCATTAGTCATGTCACCATTTTCCAGATTTTCAGTCCCGAACTATCGCATGGAGCAGATACTCTTAGACTCTGTGGGTTCAACTTTCTTCTTTAGAATCTTTAGTACTTCCACAACCTTTTCATTACATAATGACATTTACCAAATATCACCAACACCATGGTTAAAGGTAATTGTATGAATTTAATTAGGTTAAAGGTAAATGTATGAATTTAATTAGTGTAAAACAGAACTCCTTTTACATGTATGGTGAGGATTCATGCAAAAGTCACAGCAAATGAAAATTAACAATCCCAGTTGTGATCAATGACATGCTACATGCATATGCACGACTTTAGAATATAAATAATGGATGCACCTCATATAATTCGTATATGAACAATATTTATTGGTATAATATGCCTAAGACTGTGCAAAATAGAATAACAAATGAGCAGTTCTATTATTTTATAAAATCAAGAACATGGTGTATCATTTTGTTTGGAATCTAAGAAAATTCATCACCTATTAGGAGAAATTATGTAATCATGTTTACCAAGTAAGATCTCCAAGGAAAGCTCGTAGCCCATCAGCAAGAGTGTCAACTTTTTGTGGTTTTACAATCTCTCCTGCTGCTTTGGATTGTGCAGCATCATCAGCGCCCCTTGGTTCGGCAGCTCAAACTTTAATGGCAGGATTAATGGCCTTGGCAGCCAATGCCACTCCAGATATTAAACCACCACCTATACTCTTGGAATGAAAAAGGAAAACAAGTGCTACTATATCAGCAACAAAATATATAGACAGCAGTAGGAAGTAGCAGATAACAGGAGACGCTCTTATTGAAAAAACCACTGATTGGGGCAATAATAGTGTCTATTTCTGGGACTTGATCTAGCAGTTCTTTTGATATTGTTCCCTGCCCACTGCCAAAACACAAATATAATGCAATTAGAGCAGTTAGAGGAAGCAGGATTGATAGACACTCCACTCCATTTATTATTTACCCTTGTAATCACATTTACTCTAATAAAAATCTTTACCAGCAGAGAGATTCAGATACATGCATCTTAAGAAGAACATCCAATTACTTCTGTCTGACAATTGGACTTCACATATCCGATGACATTAAACTGGAATCTGTTCCATAACTTTTGAAAAAGGTTCCCATGTTTTTAAATTTTTGATTATTTCCTTCATAACAAACATGCAAATGAACCCACTTAGAGTGAAACCAATAAGAAACTTATGCAAAAGTGCAATTACCATTTCAGCGAGAAAAAAATTCTCCTCATTTTTAATAATTTACAATTGCCATTTTGGGGGGCAAAAAGTTCATCCATTGGCCCTTCCCATCTAATCTGAACTTTAGATTCTTCTCATTCTCTTGATTTTTAATAATTTACAATTGCCATTTTGGGAAGCAAAAAAATTCATCCATTGGCCCTTCACATCTAATCTGGACTTTAGATTCTTCTCAGTAAGTTCCACATGAAATCAGAAAAGAACCTTCTCAACTTCCAAACCCGAAGACATTCCAAAAGAAACATAAACTTGCTCCCTTCCAAATACTTGGTCAAAAGACCGTTAATGGTTTGAAGGATCCAATTCATGCAAGCAATTGCCAGTTTGATTAGATAATTCAAGTTCTTGATATGAGCTTTTCAAGACCAGATGTTGTTATTATTATTATTATTATTATTTTTGGGGTTGGGGTGGGGGGAACTGGAGTGGTTAAGATGCCATGTTGGTGTTGAGAACCAGATGCACATCTGAAATTCAGCCATTTACCTTATGATGCGACCATCATTGAATGGATGGACCAGCACTGCACCAGTCTCTTGCTGCACCTTTGTAGCAACACTTTCCCTCGATTGCATTGTGGGTTCACTCCAAATAACCTGGCCACCATAACGCTTTACATTCTCAACTTTACACTGTGGAGCATTTTTCGGTATAATGATATAAGCAGGGATTCCACGTAGCTTTGCAGCCAAAGACACCGCAGCAGCATGGTTGCCACTGAATGCAACATATCATCAGTTTTTCTCTTTGTCCTCATAATTCAAGAGAGAGAAAGATTGCATAGATCAAAAGGAAAGGGCATACTTAGGCCCTACTAAGGTCACTAAGAGCTAAGACAAACCTGCTGTGAGTTACAACCCCTTTGACAGCCTGATCATCCCCAAGTGAATATATAGCATTACAAGCACCTCTGAATTTAAAAGCTCCACTGTCAAGTGATACAAAGAAAATAAAATAAAATAAACCTTTAATACCATACAATTATAAGATCCCAATCATAGGATTCTAGATTTTAAAGGTGCAAGCAACATCGATAGCATTGCTCTAAAAACAACCAGGCTTTGAAGGTACTCATACTCTAAAATTTGCCTTTATGTAAGAGTATAAACTGTTTTTTATTTTTGAAACTTAATATTAGGTCATCAACACTAAAGGGTTGGGATATGAAGGAAGATTGGAGGGGCTGGAGTCATCAAACAGTCAGTTTCACACTTCCAACCTTCCAAGCTCACAATTATCATGTTGATCTTCTCCCCAGGTGTTGGCATTCTATGAGTCGTCCCCAATGATCACTGAATGATTTCACCAGTTGCATGCCCTCCTTTATGGCCATAGTTTCTTTTTTTTTTTTTTATTTTATTTGGTTATAACCATAGTTTCTGATCCAATTGAATCTCCACAACCTGCCAGCCCCTAGAACATTTGATCCATTGTCATCCTTAAATCACTCCTCGCATTCCCAATGGACCCATATTACCTAGTTTGTGCCTATTTTGGATTGTGGATCTGCTACATACTGCCCCTGTTTCTACCAGTACAAGATAATAACCAATTGGGGCTAATTTGATCTCATAGTTTGATCCAAATCACGACTGTTGGCTTCAGAGTGTTGGCTTCAGAGTTTGTTATTTTAGCATTCCACTTTCATCATAATTAAAATCAGAGCTTCATTTTTATCGCTATTGAGTCACTAAATCATCAAATCAATCCACCAAAACTTATCAAATCAAGGGGAAATGCGAGAAATAAACTCAACTCATTGTGAGGATTCAAACAATATACTTCTGGACCCAATCATAAGAAACAGAAAGAACGTACTGGATATTTTTCAATTCCTAGTAACTTTTTGATTGGGGCATCAGACCTTACTTTGTAATTTAAAAGTGACTTGAGACTTTCTTGTGAACAATTCTTATTTTTTATAATCATTCAATGATACAGAATTTCTAGGCACTGAAGAGACCGCTACACCCCCCTGTCTTAGTTATTACAGGAAAAAAGCATCAAATTCTAATATTCTCCAATATTCAGGAATTTTTTGGATATTTTTCATAAAGTTTTGACAACTTTTTTTATTCATACCGTTACGTTTTGCCCACTACGTAGTGTTTTGGCCACCGGCAGCTATGCCTGCCACAACCACTATTTTGATCCTTGATTGATGAGACCACAATGGCATTTTTGTGACTATACAGTTACCTTTATTTCTAGGTTCTCCCGAACAAAAGGGATTTTCTTATTCAAAGTTGTTGTGTAACGAGAAACACACGAGGCATGGAGATTTGCTCATCCCATTGATCTCGTATGGCTTCTCTCTCTAAATGAGAGATTCAGTTTCAAGACTTTTGTTCAGGAATTTTGTTCTTTGCTCTTGCCTATGTCAATGCCCTATCTATTTGTAGCAAGGTGTATCAGATCGATGGTTTGGATCCCAAGTTCTTCAAATTTTTTTTTATAATGATTGAATTACCAATCATTGAAGCCATCTTGGACATAAAAAGAGCAGATAGCAAATTACACAAGAAAATTACAATTATGTAAATATGAAAAACATTGGGGAGAACCACATCCTAACATCATGCAATGCAAGAATACTAGACTTCTCACCCCCTCTGAAAACACTCGCCCTTAAAATGAAGTTTCCTCCCAGCAATTGAATTGAGGGATTCTGAAGAAAAAACTGGGGTTCTATGAATGTGCGGATTGATGCGGAGCTGCGCTTCTTTTATGGATGAAATACTGGCAGCATATTTCTCATTCTGTAATTTCTCTGTGTCCATCTACACCAGATAAGCATACACATGAGAAAAATGATGCTGTCAAAAATCCTATCACCCACTATCAAGACACAAGGGAAAAAGATCAAACAGGAGTTTCTAGTACCTTAATTAACCACAAGTGAATAAGAAAGACAAGGGATACGTTAGTCAAATTTTATGACCAGCCTCTTTTGCGCATGAAGGTGTAGGCCCTTTAGCACATGAAATAACATAGAGACTCAATGTTTCTGTGGAAAATAGACTTCTCATGAATAAAGTTCTACTTGTAAAACTTCAAAACCATTTTTTCTTATTGGAGACAACAGTTTTGTAGTTTGAAGACATGTTATGGTCATATATTCAGTACTTTGAAATCCTTTTGGTATAAAGCCCTGCAGCAACTGATAGTCAAGACATATTACTTGCATTATTAAGGGTCTTTAGGAGCCCCCGGCAGTGTCTTAATACACAAAAAGACTTACCTCAACTTCACCAGAGTTACGTAATCTTGATGAAAAACTTCTAGCAGTCAAATTTTCTCAAGATTCAGTCACATTTATTATTTTTTATATATAGTTTATTCCGGATTTTCATTTACATGACAATCAAGCTGACATTCTTTGCAAAAAAAAAAAAAAAAGAGGGGAATTTTGTGGGTATATTCACTGTAAACCCTCACGAGGCACAACTCGTCCACTAGGGGGAACCTAGGGGTTTAAGGGCTTACTGCATACGCTAAATGCAGTCGAGAGTACCAGCGAAAGTGGTGTTTTTCATTTCTGTTTTCTACATTAGTTTGTTTTCTTTAGGATTAGTTTATGTGTTTTATTCCTTGTCGCTTATTTTGCTAAGGGACTAGCAAAAGGCTGGTTGGGGAGTGTGATAAGTCCACAAAACTAGGTCATTAACTCATCATTTCATTAGCATTTGTGGACTTAATTAGGTTTAACTGCATAGAATTGCATTTAATTTCATGATTACATGCATTTGAGGATATTTTTGGAGAAATGGTCAAAATTGGTCAAAATTCATTGAATTGCATGGCTTTTTGAAATTAAGTTTTTCTCATCTCATTTATCACCCAAAAATTAGGCTTTTGGTTTCATCAATGCATATCTTGTTATTTTTGGCACCATGTGCTATTTTTGAGAAGCTGGTCATTTTGGTGCATCACTAGGAATGTAGGGTCCCATACATGGTTCATAATTATTTTCTTATATATGATTAATGTTAAAATTGCCTCTTTCAATTTGTAGGAGAAATCAACATGGGACCTACATTGATGAAATTTGAGAAGAGAGAAGTCAAATAAGCAAGCAAAGAGAGAGTCCAAGCATGCTTGGAAGTCCACAATGGGCCCCACACACCCCATTGCATGCCAACATAGAAGCTTCCATTTTTGCCCAATTATTCCCGGATTTTTCAGGGGCAGCAACTTAAAATGGCCATACCTCTCAAACCGAGTGTCGGATCAGCGCAATCCAGCCACCGTTGGAAAGCTCTTTTCGAGTAGATATTCGTAGAGCCAAGATTGCCTAAATCAGAGCTATATTGAAGGAGATATGACCTCGGGAAGTTATCTGCTACAGTTTTAGGCGGGAATTGCAAGAAATCTCAATATTTGGGAAGTTTATTCCCTTTACATCATCATGCAATTGTTAGAGATATTCTTGGAATTGTACAAGGAAAATGTATGCATCAAGAAACCTAATAAGGTAAGGAGATCTCTCAAATTTAAAAGTCTTTCCAAAGAAAGAAGTTAGCTTGGAGAACAAGAAAGAATCCTTGCCCAATAAGGAAAAAGGAGACCTAAAAGGAGGATACTTCTTTACTAAAAGGGGTTTGCAAAAAGCATAAAAGGAGGCATGATGGAGACCCATAACATATTCCATACGACCAAAGCTCTCCCTCTCTCCTATTCCTTTCTTTTTCTTTCTTCTTTTTCCATTAGTTTATTTTTAGTTTTGGTAACCTTGGGCCATGTCCAAGGATTAATTTGTGAAGGAGAAAATTTGTGAAGGAGAAGTTGTAAAGATGCAATTTTTAGTGATAAATCAAGAAGCATTCTTTGCAATGGCGGGCTAATTTTCTTGATTAGAGTTATGGATGAAGGTAAGTAATTGTCTTTTTATTTGTTTAGTAATTCTAATTTGTGTTCCATGATTATGTGCTTAATGATTAATAGGCTTGTCTTCGTGCCCTATGCAAATCTCTATTTTTATTTCTAAAAATAAAAATTAGTTTTTGATTACTCATGCTTAGGTTTGATAGGCCATGCTTAGGATTTAGATCTTTTGATGGTTTATGCTTACTTTTGATGGGTGGTGCTTAAATTATTTTTATTCTTTTATGAGATGAAGGAAGTCTTGAGTTTTGAATTTTTATAATTAAAAAGGGATTTTTAAAGTTAGATTTTCCAAATTAAAAACATTGATTTGTCTTTGATTTGAAGTAAAAATTGGAACAAGTTAGGGTTACTTGATAAATAACTGGTGGATGCTTATTGGATTCCTATACTCTAATCATCTTCATTAATTGGTAGATTTCAAATTTCTATATTAGTTGCTTAATTTTTAAATATAAACTCAAAACTTTTCTTAAATTGTTAGTTAATTAGTTTTCTTAATTTAAAAGTTTCTTTAATAGCTCCCTGTGGGTTCGACCCGTTCTTGCCACTGTCTTATCTAGACACCCGTGCACTTGCGGTATTTTATGATTGATATTGATCACATCAAGTTTTTGGCGCCGTTGCCGGGGAGCCAATTTGAAAAGAATCTTTTAGTTAGGATTTCTAGCATTCATAGCAAAATTTTTAGTTAGTTGCATTCATAACTTGCATTTAGTTTAGTTTTTGTGTTTCTTAATGATATTGGTTGCTGTTTTTCAAGTTTTTGTTGCTGTTCTTTAATTAATTTTCGGACTGATTTCAAGTGGTTACATAGAATACAAATTTCAGCACTAATTTTTTGACAGATTTGACTTGGTTTTTCTCCAAAAGTTCGCACTTTAAAAACCAGTCAAACGGACTCCTTTTGACTTGAAATTTGGGTGGATAGGACTTTGGTATATTGACTTTGAACCAGCAAAATTTCAGAAAAAAATACGTTTTGGAAGTCCAACTTTTAGTGCTGTGAATAGGGCCAATCAGTCACGCAGATTCTGCAATCAGCAGAAAAACTGGTTCAAGTAGCCAACTTCATTATAGCATAACTTCCTTGTCTTTTATCCTTTTTAGTCTCTGTTTTTTTTGTTTGTTTCTTGCATATTAGGAGATTACATCCCAGCCATTGCTATCAGTTTTTTTTATTAATACAAGTGGGTCGTACTGATCTGTAAACTTGGGCCTGTGCAATAGGTCCCAACACTTAGAATTTTTTTCAGCACTTGACAGGAAGGTCTCCATTTAACTTAGGACTGCATTAGGAGTTTTAGAAGTGCATCTTTCATTCAAATTGCAGTAGTTTAGGGTTGTGAAATTTAGATTATGTTTATTTTTCAATTTAGGAGTTTTATTTACAATTGTTAGCTATATTTAGTAGATTATTTAGATCTAACATTTTAGTTGTTTTCTTTGAGGTTACAATCTGAATTTTGAAGGACTCTAAAAGGAAGGAAATAGCGGGGATTGCTTTTAAGCAAACAAGTTGCTCTCAGAATTGCAAAGTAGCTAAAAAAAAATACAGGTTAAGCTTGCACGTTTAAAGATTTGCGTGGACCCGCTGTAAGAGTTTCTAAACTTTACCCCACGAATCTTTTACTCGCAAGTGGGGCTTGGATGATTTAATTTTTGCAAAGTGTGAATGTTTGATTGACACACCATCTAATTGGACACACACTTAGTTAAGGGAAATTGACCCCAATAAGATAAGGACTGGATTTCATCACCAGATCCTTGCCCAATTAGGTTTAACCACTTCTCACATAGTAACCTAAACATTAATTAAAATAAAGTAGAAACGAGACCATAGGACTCGAGCTCATTAGGACGAAGACCACAAAAGGTTGCACCAATTGCGCTCTTTGCTCAAGTTGATGTCTAGGTAAGTCCTGTCCCTCCAAAGGGTGGCGGTCTCTGTTCTACGAGTTTGGTTTTTAAGCGGGACCCTTGCCAAGTGCATTGTGACCCCACCACTCATCCTGGGGACTTACCTGGTCGATTTGGCTTCATAAGACCGGATTGGAGGCCTTAGTGCACTCTTCAAACCAGTTAGGAGCTGTCTAGTGAGTTAGCTCAATCTTTTTGCTTGACTGCTTGTGCATCATTTAGTAGGATCATTAGGGCCCCGCATATAGATTAGGCTTGCATTTCTTTAAGGTTGAAACTAATGCATGCGTTCTAGACCTGAGAGAGAGAAACTGTGGGTACGCAAGAGTAAAATATTAGTCAAGATAGAGCCCGAATTAGCCTTAACCATTGTCGGAAAGTCTTCAATTTTTGAAGAAATTGTTAGAATGGCTGATCAAATGGACCCACCCATGACTTTAAAGGACTACATGTACCCCACCAGGACAACTCAACCGTCCTGCATCACCCTTCCTCAGACCAATGCCACATTTGAGCTGAAATCTGGCATGATCCAGATGCTCCCAGTATTCCTTGGGCTAGACCATGAAAACCCATATCAACATGTTAGGGAATTTGAGGACATCTGTGGGACCATGAGAATCAATCACATGACTGAAGAGGCCCTTAAACTTAGATTATTTCCTTTCTCCCTAAAAGAAAAGGCTAAAGCTTGGCTTTATGCCTTACAGGCCGGGTCCATCACTACATGGGTCAAGCTAGTCGAAGAATTTTACAAAAAATTCTATTCCAAGCAGAAAACCGCTTCGATTAGGCAGGCCATCAACGGATTCCATCAAATGGAAGGGGAGACACTTTACAGTTATTTGGAACGGTTCAAGGATCTCTTAATCCAATGTCCCCACCATGGATTTGAAAAAATTCGATTAGTCCAAATTGTGTATGAAGGCATGGATTACCCAACCAAACAAATGGTAGAATCTTTCTGTAGTGGGCAATTTACACAGAAAACAGCAGAAGAAGCATGGACATTTTTGGAAGATACCGCTGAAAACACATTGCAGTGGGCCCCAATTAAGAGGGAGCCCATCAAACCCACCATTCCTGAAAAAGGGGGGATGTTCAAGATTGAACCCAAAATTGAGGCAGAGGCCAAATTGGCCACACTGGTGAGGAGAATAGAGGCCTTAGAGCTGAACCAAAAGCCCACTTCAAACACTTTGGAGTCATTAAGATATAATCAGGCCATGAATGGAGGGATTGACCTAACAACTTTGGGTCAGACCGAGTCTGTTGAGGAGGTGAATGCACTATATCAAAACTCTCGTTTTGATAATCGTCCGAGGTATGACCCGTACGCTAACACTTACAATCCAGGTTGGAGGGACAACCAAAACTTTTCTTGGACCAAAGGCCCAACTCAAGGTGGCCCATCTCAGTCCACTCAATTTCAGCCCAATCAATCTCACGTGAGTGCCCCACCCGGTTTCCAAAAATCCAATTTCAATCCCAATCCATTGACCCAGAGGGTAGATTCTTTAGAAGAGGCCATGAAACTCATGTCTCAAACCACAACCCAATTGACCCAGAGTACTGCTCAATTCCAGCAGACCACTACTCAACTTTTGAATGGTCATACTCAAACCCTTGCAAAATTAGAATATCAGATGGGCCAACTGGCCAACTCCATTAGTGTCAGAGACAAGGGAACCTTCCCTAGTCAAACCGAACCTAATCCAAAGGGCCAGGTTGTTCATGATCCTAAAGGAAATGGGCCGGAACAAGTCAAATCCATAATCACCCTTAGGTCTGGTACACAGGTTGATAACAAGGTCAAACTACCCAAGAAACTTGAGGACGATTCACGTGAGAAAGTAGAAACTGGAGAACCAAGTGTGAATGCTGAACCTATATTAGAACCAAAGAACCCAGTCAATGCTGAACCATCACCTAGTGAGCCTACTCTTAGGACCTATGTTCCCAAGGCACCATACCCACAGAGGCTAGGCCCAGCAAAATCAACTGTTCAATTGGATAAAATGCTGGAAGTATTCAAACAAGTGAGGATTAATATCCCACTACTTGATGCTATCCAACAGATTCCGGCCTATGCAAAATTTCTGAAGGACCTTTGCACCTTCAAAAGGACTACCAATGTGCCCAAGAAGGCTTTTCTAGCCCAACAAGTTAGCTCAATCATTTCCTGTCCAACCCCGATCAAATACAAGGACCCAGGGTGTCCTACCATTTCTTGCCAGATAGGGGACCATCACAAAGAAAAAGCTTTGCTAGACTTGGGTGCAAGTGTGAACCTTCTTCCATACTCTGTTTATGAAGAATTAGGTTTGGGGGAGTTGAAAAAGACCCATGTGACCTTGCAATTAGCTGATGCATCGGTTCGATACCCCAAGGGGGTAGTCGAAGACGTTCTTATCAAAGTCGGAGACTTTGTGTTCCCAGTCGATTTTATTGTTTTGGATACCAAACAAACATCTGGGGCTGAACCCAAAATTCCAGTTATCTTGGGGAGGCCATTCCTAGCTACCTCAAATGCCTTGATCAATTGTAGGAATGGAGTAATGCAAATTTCTTTTGGGACCATGACAGTCCAAGTGAACATTTTTAATGTTAGTAAGCAACCTCCTGATGAGGATAATGGGGTTTTTGAAGTTAGTTACATTCATGAATTGGTGGAAAATCACTTACCCCATTTGAAAATTGAAGATCCACTAGAGGCTTGTCTGGCCCACTTTGGAAGTGAATTTGATGTAGATGAACATATTGAGAAAGTCAATGCACTATTAGACTCAACCCCATCCATGGATTTCTCCAGGTGGCAACCGAAGCATGAGATTCTGACTCCATCTGCTTCCCCACCTGTCCCATCAATTGTAGAGCCCCGTAAGTTAGAACTCAAGCAATTGCCGGATACGTTGAAATATGTATTTTTAGGTCCGCTAGAAACCCTTCCAGTGATTATAGCTTCAGACTTGGACCCTGTCCAAGAGGAAAATCTCGTTAAAATTTTGGAAGAGCATAAGGAAGCTATAGGGTGGTCCATTGCAGATATTAAAGGAATTAGCCCATCTGTGGTCCAACATAGAATCCATTTGGAAGAAAATGCAAAAACTTCTCGTGAACCACAAAGGCGACTAAACCCTGCAATGAAGGAAGTGGTCAGGTCGGAAGTCTTAAAATTACTCGATGCAGGAGTGCTTTACCCCATATCTGATAGTGCATGGGTGAGCCCGGTTCAAGTGGTACTAAAGAAATCTGGAATAACAGTGATTCAAAATGAGGGCAATGAATTGGTACCCACTCGGATACAGACTGGATGGAGGGTGTGCATTGATTATAGGAAGTTGAACTCAGCCACTCGAAAAGATCATTTTCCCCTCCCATTCATGGATCAGATGCTCGAAAGGTTAGCCGGTCATGCATATTATTGTTTTCTTGATGGTTATTCTGGTTATAATCAAATCCCAATTGCACCAGAGGACCAGGAAAAGACCACCTTCACCTGTCCGTTTGGCACTTTCGCTTACAGACGCATGCCCTTTGGGTTATGCAATGCACCGGCCACCTTTCAAAGGTGCATGTTGAGCATATTTTCTGACATGGTAGAAAGGTTCATTGAGGTTTTTATGGATGATTTTTCGGTCTTTGGCAATTCTTTTGAGGAGTGCTTACATCATTTGTCCCTTGTGCTTGAAAGATGCAAAGAACGGAATCTAGTATTAAATTGGGAGAAATGTCATTTTATGGTAAAAAGGGGCATAGTTCTGGGACACATTATTTCTGATAATGGAATTGAGGTGGACAAAGCAAAAATTGATTTGATCTCGAAACTGCCACCACCAAAATCAGTTAAGCAGATTCGATCATTCCTGGGCCATGCTGGTTTTTATCGTAGATTCATCAAGGATTTTAGTAAAATTGCTAAACCTTTATGCCAATTACTGACAAAAGAGGCCCCATTTGAATTTGATGAGAAGTGTCTAAAATCTTTTGAAAGACTAAAAAAGGAACTAACTTCAGCCCCTATAATTCAGCCACCTGATTGGACCATTCCATTTGAGCTAATGTGTGATGCATCCGATACTGCTATTGGAGCTGTTTTGGGTCAACGGGTTGGAAAGCTACCTCATGTGATTTACTATGCTAGTAGGACCCTCAATGATGCACAGCTCAATTACACAACCACTGAAAAAGAATTGTTAGCTTTAATTTTTGCATTGGAGAAATTTCGGTCCTACTTAATAGGGTCTAAAGTCATTATCTACACGGATCATGCAGCCCTGAGATACCTTATGTCAAAAAAGGATGCGAAAGCCCGATTGATCCGGTGGATCCTTCTGCTACAAGAGTTTGATTTGGAAATAAGAGATAAAAAAGGATGTGAGAATGTTGTAGCAGACCATCTTTCGAGGATACCTTTAGAGCCTTCAGATAAGGTCCCACTGAATGAAAATTTTCCTGATGAACAATTGCTCAGTATTTCTCAAATCCCCTGGTTTGCAGATATAATCAATTACCTTGTTATAGGGGAGATGCCCACCCATTGGTCAAAACAAGATCGATCAAAATTTCTAACTGAGGTCAAGTACTTTTTCTGGGATGACCCGTATCTTTTTAAGTATTGCCCGGATCAGATCATCAGGAGATGCATTCTTGATCATGACCATTACTCGGTCATTTCGTTCTGCCATGATCATGCCTGTGGGGGCCACTTTAGTTCGAAAAAGACAGCTGCAAAAGTTTTACAATGTGGATTTTACTGGCCCACTATCTTTAAAGATTGTCACACATTCTGTTTGAACTGTGAAAGGTGTCAAAAGCTTGGCAAGCTCAATCGAAGGAACATGATGCCCTTGAATCCTATACTTATAGTGGAAATTTTTGATGTATGGGGAATTGACTTCATGGGGCCATTTCCAAATTCCTTTGGAAATCTTTACATTTTACTAGCAGTAGACTATGTTTCCAAGTGGGTAGAAGCCATACCAACAAAGAAGAATGACCACCATGTGGTGATTAAGTTCGTGAGAGATCATATATTTTCTCGCTTTGGTACACCTAGAGCGATCATTAGTGACGGAGGCACTCACTTTTGCAACCGTCTCTTTCAGCATTTGTTAAAAAAATATTCTGTCACCCATAAGGTTGCTACACCTTATCACCCACAAACAAGTGGCCAAGCGGAAATTTCAAATAGGCAAATTAAACAAATTCTGGAAAAGACGGTCAATCCCACTCGGAAAGACTGGTCTTTGAGATTGATCGACGCACTGTGGGCCTATCGAACCGCTTACAAGACACCTATTGGGATGTCCCCATATAGGTTGGTCTATGGTAAGGCATGCCACTTGCCTGTTGAATTGGAGCATAGAGCTTATTGGGCCATTAAGAAGTTTAATTTTGACATACCCACTGCGGGTAATCTGCGCAAATTGCAACTCAATGAGTTGGAAGAACTTCGAAATGATGCCTATGAGAATGCCAAGATCTATAAGGAACGAATGAAGTTGAACCATGATAAGTCAATTTTAAGGAAATCATTTGAACCAGGTATGAAAGTCCTTTTGTATAATTCCCGGTTACACCTGTTTCCCGGGAAGTTACGAACCCGGTGGACTGGTCCATTCATTGTCAGGACTGTTTACTTTCATGGTGCAGTGGAAATTGAAAATCCCAAGAATGGGGATATTTTCAAAGTGAATGGTCAACGGTTGAAACCGTTTTTGGAATTGAAGGATAAAAACATTGAGGATATCCTTCTGGAAGACCCAATTTACCAGGACTAATCATTTTTGTCATGTCGGGCTGACGACATTAAACTTAGCGCTGTTTGGGAGGCAACCCAATTTTGGAAGGTAATTGAGCTAGTTGATCACATTCTTTTGCAATCACCCCACATGGTAAGATGTTCTAAATTTCCTTATTGTTCAATTTCACATTACACATGCATTCATAACATTGAGGACAATGTTAGATTTAGGTTTGGGGGTGTGAGTTAGAACTTGACATGTGATCGTTTGTTCAATTTTCATTTTACATTTTCTCTTTTCGTTTTTCTTAGTTCAAAAAAAAAAAAAAAAAAAAAATTTGTTAGAGGGAAACGTCCGAGAGAATTTTTATTGGCTGAAGATATTTATTTTGGGCAAAAGAAAACAATGGTTCACTATTTTATTTACGGAAAGAGTTTTTGGAAAAGTGCTGAATTTCGATCCCTCACTTTTACACATATTGTATACGTTTTCAAGGTTTTGAATGTGAAGCTATGATTTTCGTTTTTCTTTGATAAAAAAAAAGGAAAATCGACCCTTAGTGTACAAAGCTTCATTGTTCGACGGGTGGATACATGAAAAGGGCTGCCTATTGTTGGGGACCGCAAAAAAAAAAAAAAAAGAAAAAAAAAATAAAAAAAAGTTGTTTAGTTAAAGTCTTGAAAAAAAAAAAAAAACAAGGAGAAAAAAAAATTTGTGACTAGTTTGGGTTCGTAGCCTTTTTAACCAGAGTTAGTAAGCCCTTAGGGGTATTTTCATACCTAGTGCCCTAAAGCCATCTGGTTTGGGAGTCATTGGCCTAATGCTCGTTACATGGGTTAATTAGAAAGCTTAAGGGACCTTGGCATTGCACAGTCACATGTGTGTAAAAAAAAAAAAAGAAAAAAAAATGCGCCCTTTGAAAAAACAGTAGTGCGAAAGCCGTCATTATCGCCTTCAGAGGAAGACTGTTTTTTTATACGTTTAGGCGGCCTTGAACTCAATTTAAAAAAAATTTAATTAATTATTTTTACGAAAATTATTGGTGGATCATTTGATGCTTATTTCGTATACATGCTCTTCACCGTGCACGATCAATTAGCATGATTTCGAGAATTTCTGACCAAAAGATGGGATTTGTGAACCGAATTTAAGATTTGTCCTTGAAAATTCCGAGAATCAAGAATAGTCAGTGTCTATAGATTTTCTCTTTGAAGAAGTTTCCCTGGATTTTGATAGGTTTTAAACATTCTTTGCAAAAAAAAAAAAAAAAAGAGGGGAATTTTGTGGGTATATTCACTGTAAACCCTCACGAGGCACAACTCGTCCACTAGGGGGAACCTAGGGGTTTAAGGGCTTACTGCATACGCTAAATGCAGTCGAGAGTACCAGCGAAAGTGGTGTTTTTCATTTCTGTTTTCTACATTAGTTTGTTTTCTTTAGGATTAGTTTATGTGTTTTATTCCTTGTCGCTTATTTTGCTAAGGGACTAGCAAAAGGCTGGTTGGGGAGTGTGATAAGTCCACAAAACCAGGTCATTAACTCATCATTTCATTAGCATTTGTGGACTTAATTAGGTTTAACTGCATAGAATTGCATTTAATTTCATGATTACATGCATTTGAGGATATTTTTGGAGAAATGGTCAAAATTGGTCAAAATTCATTGAATTGCATGGCTTTTTGAAATTAAGTTTTTCTCATCTCATTTATCACCCAAAAATTAGGCTTTTGGTTTCATCAATGCATATCTTGTTATTTTTGGCACCATGTGCTATTTTTGAGAAGTTGGTCATTTTGGTGCATCACTAGGAATGTAGGGTCCCATACATGGTTCATAATTATTTTCTTATATATGATTAATGTTAAAATTGCCTCTTTCAATTTGTAGGAGAAATCAACATGGGACCTACATTGATGAAATTTGAGAAGAGAGAAGTCAAATAAGCAAGCAAAGAGAGAGTCCAAGCATGCTTGGAAGTCCACAATGGGCCCCACACACACCATTGCATGCCAACATAGAAGCTTCCATTTTTGCCCAATTATTCCCGGATTTTTCAGGGGCAGCAACTTAAAATGGCCATAACTCTCAAACCGAGTGTCGGATCAGCGGAATCCAGCCACCGTTGGAAAGCTCTTTTCGAGTAGATATTCGTAGAGCCCAAGATTGCCTAAATCAGAGCTATATTGAAGGAGATATGACCTCGGGAAGTTATCTGCTACAGTTTTAGGCGGGAATTGCAAGAAATCTCAATATTTGGGAAGTTTATTCCCTTTACATCATCATGCAATTGTTAGAGATATTCTTGGAATTGTACAAGGAAAATGTATGCATCAAGAAACCTAATAAGGTAAGGAGATCTCTCAAATTTAAAAGTCTTTCCAAAGAAAGAAGTTACCTTGGAGAACAAGAAAGAATCCCTGCCCAATAAGGAAAAAGGAGACCTAAAAGGAGGATACTTCTTTACTAAAAGGGGTTTGCAAAAAGCATAAAAGGAGGCATGATGGAGACCCATAACATATTCCATACGACCAAAGCTCTCCCTCTCTCCTATTCCTTTCTTTTTCTTTCTTCTTTTTCCATTAGTTTATTTTTAGTTTTGGTAACCTTGGGCCATGTCCAAGGATTAATTTGTGAAGGAGAAAATTTGTGAAGGAGAAGTTGTAAAGATGCAATTTTTAGTGATAAATCAAGAAGCATTCTTTGCAATGGCGGGCTAATTTTCTTGATTAGAGTTATGGATGAAGGTAAGTAATTGTCTTTTTATTTGTTTAGTAATTCTAATTTGTGTTCCATGATTATGTGCTTAATGATTAATAGGCTTGTCTTCGTGCCCTAGGCAAATCTCTATTTTTATTTCTAAAAATAAAAGTTAGTTTTTGATTACTCATGCTTAGGTTTGATAGGCCATGCTTAGGATTTAGATCTTTTGATGGTTTATGCTTACTTTTGATGGGTGGTGCTTAAATTATTTTTATTCTTTTATGAGATGAAGGAAGTCTTGAGTTTTGAATTTTTATAATTAAAAAGGGATTTTTAAAGTTAGATTTTCCAAATTAAAAACATTGATTTGTCTTTGATTTGAAGTAAAAATTGGAACAAGTTAGGGTTACTTGATAAATAACTGGTGGATGCTTATTGGATTCCTATACTCTAATCATCTTCATTAATTGGTAGATTTCAAATTTCTATATTAGTTGCTTAATTTTTAAATATAAACTCAAAACTTTTCTTAAATTGTTAGTTAATTAGTTTTCTTAATTTAAAAGTTTCTTTAATAGCTCCCTGTGGGTTCGACCCGTTCTTGCCACTGTCTTATCTAGACACCCGTGCACTTGCGGTATTTTATGATTGATATTGATCACATCAAGTTTTTGGCGCCGTTGCCGGGGAGCCAATTTGAAAAGAATCTTTTAGTTAGGATTTCTAGCATTCATAGCAAAATTTTTAGTTAGTTGCATTCATAACTTGCATTTAGTTTAGTTTTTGTGTTTCTTAATGATATTGGTTGCTGTTTTTCAAGTTTTTGTTGCTGTTCTTTAATTAATTTTCGGACTGATTTCAAGTGGTTACATAGAATACAAATTTCAGCACTAATTTTTTGACAGATTTGACTTGGTTTTTCTCCAAAAGTTCACACTTTAAAAACCAGTCAAACGGACTCCTTTTGACTTGAAATTTGGGTGGATAGGACTTTGGTATATTGACTTTGAACCAGCAAAATTTCAGAAAAAAATACGTTTTGGAAGTCCAACTTTTAGTGCTGTGAATAGGGCCAATCAGTCACGCAGATTCTGCAATCAGCAGAAAAACTGGTTCAAGTAGCCAACTTCATTATAGCATAACTTCCTTGTCTTTTATCCTTTTTAGTCTCTGTTTTTTTTGTTTGTTTCTTGCATATTAGGAGATTACATCCCAGCCATTGCTATCAGTTTTTTTTATTAATACAAGTGGGTCGTACTGATCTGTAAACTTGGGCCTGTGCAATAGGTCCCAACACTTAGAATTTTTTTCAGCACTTGACAGGAAGGTCTCCATTTAACTTAGGACTGCATTAGGAGTTTTAGAAGTGCATCTTTCATTCAAATTGCAGTAGTTTAGGGTTGTGAAATTTAGATTATGTTTATTTTTCAATTTAGGAGTTTTATTTACAATTGTTAGCTATATTTAGTAGATTATTTAGATCTAACATTTTAGTTGTTTTCTTTGAGGTTACAATCTGAATTTTGAAGGACTCTAAAAGGAAGGAAATAGCGGGGATTGCTTTTAAGCAAACAAGTTGCTCTCAGAATTGCAAAGTAGCTAAAAAAAAAATACAGGTTAAGCTTGCACGTTTAAAGATTTGCGTGGACCCGCTGTAAGAGTTTCTAAACTTTACCCCACGAATCTTTTACTCGCAAGTGGGGCTTGGATGATTTAATTTTTGCAAAGTGTGAATGTTTGATTGACACACCATCTAATTGGACACACACTTAGTTAAGGGAAATTGACCCCAATAAGATAAGGACTGGATTTCATCACCAGATCCTTGCCCAATTAGGTTTAACCACTTCTCACATAGTAACCTAAACATTAATTAAAATAAAGTAGAAACGAGACCATAGGACTCGAGCTCATTAGGACGAAGACCACAAAAGGTTGCACCAATTGCGCTCTTTGCTCAAGTTGATGTCTAGGTAAGTCCTGTCCCTCCAAAGGGTGGCGGTCTCTGTTCTACGAGTTTGGTTTTTAAGCGGGACCCTTGCCAAGTGCATTGTGACCCCACCACTCATCCTGGGGACTTACCTGGTCGATTTGGCTTCATAAGACCGGATTGGAGGCCTTAGTGCACTCTTCAAACCAGTTAGGAGCTGTCTAGTGAGTTAGGTTAACCCTAGGATAATTTCTTGTGCTCAATCTTTTTGCTTGACTGCTTGTGCATCATTTAGTAGGATCATTAGGGCCCCGCATATAGATTAGGCTTGCATTTCTTTAAGGTTGAAACTAATGCATGCGTTCTAGACCTGAGAGAGAGAAACTGTGGGTACGCAAGAGTAAAATATTAGTCAAGATAGAGCCCGAATTAGCCTTAACCATTGTCGGAAAGTCTTCAATTTTTGAAGAAATTGTTAGAATGGCTGATCAAATGGACCCACCCATGACTTTAAAGGACTACATGTACCCCACCAGGACAACTCAACCGTCCTGCATCACCCTTCCTCAGACCAATGCCACATTTGAGCTGAAATCTGGCATGATCCAGATGCTCCCAGTATTCCTTGGGCTAGACCATGAAAACCCATATCAACATGTTAGGGAATTTGAGGACATCTGTGGGACCATGAGAATCAATCACATGACTGAAGAGGCCCTTAAACTTAGATTATTTCCTTTCTCCCTAAAAGAAAAGGCTAAAGCTTGGCTTTATGCCTTACAGGCCGGGTCCATCACTACATGGGCCAAGCTAGTCGAAGAATTTTACAAAAAATTCTATTCCAAGCAGAAAACCGCTTCGATTAGGCAGGCCATCAACGGATTCCATCAAATGGAAGGGGAGACACTTTACAGTTATTTGGAACGGTTCAAGGATCTCTTAATCCAATATCCCCACCATGGATTTGAAAAAATTCGATTAGTCCAAATTGTGTATGAAGGCATGGATTACCCAACCAAACAAATGGTAGAATCTTTCTGTAGTGGGCAATTTACACAGAAAACAGCAGAAGAAGCATGGACATTTTTGGAAGATACCGCTGAAAACACATTGCAGTGGGCCCCAATTAAGAGGGAGCCCATCAAACCCACCATTCCTGAAAAAGGGGGGATGTTCAAGATTGAACCCAAAATTGAGGCAGAGGCCAAATTGGCCACACTGGTGAGGAGAATAGAGGCCTTAGAGCTGAACCAAAAGCCCACTTCAAACACTTTGGAGTCATTAAGATATAATCAGGCCATGAATGGAGGGATTGACCTAACAACTTTGGGTCAGACCGAGTCTGTTGAGGAGGTGAATGCACTATATCAAAACTCTCGTTTTGATAATCGTCCGAGGTATGACCCGTACGCTAACACTTACAATCCAGGTTGGAGGGACAACCCGAACTTTTCTTGGACCAAAGGCCCAACTCAAGGTGGCCCATCTCAGTCCACTCAATTTCAGCCCAATCAATCTCACGTGAGTGCCCCACCCGGTTTCCAAAAATCCAATTTCAATCCCAATCCATTGACCCAGAGGGTAGATTCTTTAGAAGAGGCCATGAAACTCATGTCTCAAACCACAACCCAATTGACCCAGAGTACTGCTCAATTCCAGCAGACCACTACTCAACTTTTGAATGGTCATACTCAAACCCTTGCAAAATTAGAATATCAGATGGGCCAACTGGCCAACTCCATTAGTGTCAGAGACAAGGGAACCTTCCCTAGTCAACCCGAACCTAATCCAAAGGGCCAGGTTGTTCATGATCCTAAAGGAAATGGGCCGGAACAAGTCAAATCCATAATCACCCTTAGGTCTGGTACACAGGTTGATAACAAGGTCAAACTACCCAAGAAACTTGAGGACGATTCACGTGAGAAAGTAGAAACTGGAGAACCAAGTGTGAATGCTGAACCTATATTAGAACCAAAGAACCCAGTCAATGCTGAACCATCACCTAGTGAGCCTACTCTTAGGACCTATGTTCCCAAGGCACCATACCCACAGAGGCTAGGCCCAGCAAAATCAACTGTTCAATTGGATAAAATGCTGGAAGTATTCAAACAAGTGAGGATTAATATCCCACTACTTGATGCTATCCAACAGATTCCGGCCTATGCAAAATTTCTGAAGGACCTTTGCACCTTCAAAAGGACTACCAATGTGCCCAAGAAGGCTTTTCTAGCCCAACAAGTTAGCTCAATCATTTCCTGTCCAACCCCGATCAAATACAAGGACCCAGGGTGTCCTACCATTTCTTGCCAGATAGGGGACCATCACATAGAAAAAGCTTTGCTAGACTTGGGTGCAAGTGTGAACCTTCTTCCATACTCTGTTTATGAAGAATTAGGTTTGGGGGAGTTGAAAAAGACCCATGTGACCTTGCAATTAGCTGATGCATCGGTTCGATACCCCAAGGGGGTAGTCGAAGACGTTCTTATCAAAGTCGGAGACTTTGTGTTCCCAGTCGATTTTATTGTTTTGGATACCAAACAAACATCTGGGGCTGAACCCAAAATTCCAGTTATCTTGGGGAGGCCATTCCTAGCTACCTCAAATGCCTTGATCAATTGTAGGAATGGAGTAATGCAAATTTCTTTTGGGACCATGACAGTCCAAGTGAACATTTTTAATGTTAGTAAGCAACCTCCTGATGAGGATAATGGGGTTTTTGAAGTTAGTTACATTCATGAATTGGTGGAAAATCACTTACCCCATTTGAAAATTGAAGATCCACTAGAGGCTTGTCTGGCCCACTTTGGAAGTGAATTTGATGTAGATGAACATATTGAGAAAGTCAATGCACTATTAGACTCAACCCCATCCATGGATTTCTCCAGGTGGCAACCGAAGCATGAGATTCTGACTCCATCTGCTTCCCCACCTGTCCCATCAATTGTAGAGCCCCGTAAGTTAGAACTCAAGCAATTGCCGGATACGTTGAAATATGTATTTTTAGGTCCGCTAGAAACCCTTCCAGTGATTATAGCTTCAGACTTGGACCCTGTCCAAGAGGAAAATCTCGTTAAAATTTTGGAAGAGCATAAGGAAGCTATAGGGTGGTCCATTGCAGATATTAAAGGAATTAGCCCATCTGTGGTCCAACATAGAATCCATTTGGAAGAAAATGCAAAAACTTCTCGTGAACCACAAAGGCGACTAAACCCTGCAATGAAGGAAGTGGTCAGGTCGGAAGTCTTAAAATTACTCGATGCAGGAGTGCTTTACCCCATATCTGATAGTGCATGGGTGAGCCCGGTTCAAGTGGTACTAAAGAAATCTGGAATAACAGTGATTCAAAATGAGGGCAATGAATTGGTACCCACTCGGATACAGACTGGATGGAGGGTGTGCATTGATTATAGGAAGTTGAACTCAGCCACTCGAAAAGATCATTTTCCCCTCCCATTCATGGATCAGATGCTCGAAAGGTTAGCCGGTCATGCATATTATTGTTTTCTTGATGGTTATTCTGGTTATAATCAAATCCCAATTGCACCAGAGGACCAGGAAAAGACCACCTTCACCTGTCCGTTTGGCACTTTCGCTTACAGACGCATGCCCTTTGGGTTATGCAATGCACCGGCCACCTTTCAAAGGTGCATGTTGAGCATATTTTCTGACATGGTAGAAAGGTTCATTGAGGTTTTTATGGATGATTTTTCGGTCTTTGGCAATTCTTTTGAGGAGTGCTTACATCATTTGTCCCTTGTGCTTGAAAGATGCAAAGAACGGAATCTAGTATTAAATTGGGAGAAATGTCATTTTATGGTAAAAAGGGGCATAGTTCTGGGACACATTATTTCTGATAATGGAATTGAGGTGGACAAAGCAAAAATTGATTTGATCTCGAAACTGCCACCACCAAAATCAGTTAAGCAGATTCGATCATTCCTGGGCCATGCTGGTTTTTATCGTAGATTCATCAAGGATTTTAGTAAAATTGCTAAACCTTTATGCCAATTACTGACAAAAGAGGCCCCATTTGAATTTGATGAGAAGTGTCTAAAATCTTTTGAAAGACTAAAAAAGGAACTAACTTCAGCCCCTATAATTCAGCCACCTGATTGGACCATTCCATTTGAGCTAATGTGTGATGCATCCGATACTGCTATTGGAGCTGTTTTGGGTCAACGGGTTGGAAAGCTACCTCATGTGATTTACTATGCTAGTAGGACCCTCAATGATGCACAGCTCAATTACACAACCACTGAAAAAGAATTGTTAGCTTTAATTTTTGCATTGGAGAAATTTCGGTCCTACTTAATAGGGTCTAAAGTCATTATCTACACGGATCATGCAGCCCTGAGATACCTTATGTCAAAAAAGGATGCGAAAGCCCGATTGATCCGGTGGATCCTTCTGCTACAAGAGTTTGATTTGGAAATAAGAGATAAAAAAGGATGTGAGAATGTTGTAGCAGACCATCTTTCGAGGATACCTTTAGAGCCTTCAGATAAGGTCCCACTGAATGAAAATTTTCCTGATGAACAATTGCTCAGTATTTCTCAAATCCCCTGGTTTGCAGATATAATCAATTACCTTGTTATAGGGGAGATGCCCACCCATTGGTCAAAACAAGATCGATCAAAATTTCTAACTGAGGTCAAGTACTTTTTCTGGGATGACCCGTATCTTTTTAAGTATTGCCCGGATCAGATCATCAGGAGATGCATTCTTGATCATGACCATTACTCGGTCATTTCGTTCTGCCATGATCATGCCTGTGGGGGCCACTTTAGTTCGAAAAAGACAGCTGCAAAAGTTTTACAATGTGGATTTTACTGGCCCACTATCTTTAAAGATTGTCACACATTCTGTTTGAACTGTGAAAGGTGTCAAAAGCTTGGCAAGCTCAATCGAAGGAACATGATGCCCTTGAATCCTATACTTATAGTGGAAATTTTTGATGTATGGGGAATTGACTTCATGGGGCCATTTCCAAATTCCTTTGGAAATCTTTACATTTTACTAGCAGTAGACTATGTTTCCAAGTGGGTAGAAGCCATACCAACAAAGAAGAATGACCACCATGTGGTGATTAAGTTCGTGAGAGATCATATATTTTCTCGCTTTGGTACACCTAGAGCGATCATTAGTGACGGAGGCACTCACTTTTGCAACCGTCTCTTTCAGCATTTGTTAAAAAAATATTCTGTCACCCATAAGGTTGCTACACCTTATCACCCACAAACAAGTGGCCAAGCGGAAATTTCAAATAGGCAAATTAAACAAATTCTGGAAAAGACGGTCAATCCCACTCGGAAAGACTGGTCTTTGAGATTGATCGACGCACTGTGGGCCTATCGAACCGCTTACAAGACACCTATTGGGATGTCCCCATATAGGTTGGTCTATGGTAAGGCATGCCACTTGCCTGTTGAATTGGAGCATAGAGCTTATTGGGCCATTAAGAAGTTTAATTTTGACATACCCACTGCGGGTAATCTGCGCAAATTGCAACTCAATGAGTTGGAAGAACTTCGAAATGATGCCTATGAGAATGCCAAGATCTATAAGGAACGAATGAAGTTGAACCATGATAAGTCAATTTTAAGGAAATCATTTGAACCAGGTATGAAAGTCCTTTTGTATAATTCCCGGTTACACCTGTTTCCCGGGAAGTTACGAACCCGGTGGACTGGTCCATTCATTGTCAGGACTGTTTACTTTCATGGTGCAGTGGAAATTGAAAATCCCAAGAATGGGGATATTTTCAAAGTGAATGGTCAACGGTTGAAACCGTTTTTGGAATTGAAGGATAAAAACATTGAGGATATCCTTCTGGAAGACCCAATTTACCAGGACTAATCATTTTTGTCATGTCGGGCTGACGACATTAAACTTAGCGCTGTTTGGGAGGCAACCCAATTTTGGAAGGTAATTGAGCTAGTTGATCACATTCTTTTGCAATCACCCCACATGGTAAGATGTTCTAAATTTCCTTATTGTTCAATTTCACATTACACATGCATTCATAACATTGAGGACAATGTTAGATTTAGGTTTGGGGGTGTGAGTTAGAACTTGACATGTGATCGTTTGTTCAATTTTCATTTTACATTTTCTCTTTTCGTTTTTCTTAGTTCAAAAAAAAAAAAAAAAAAAAAATTTGTTAGAGGGAAACGTCCGAGAGAATTTTTATTGGCTGAAGATATTTATTTTGGGCAAAAGAAAACAATGGTTCACTATTTTATTTACGGAAAGAGTTTTTGGAAAAGTGCTGAATTTCGATCCCTCACTTTTACACATATTGTATACGTTTTCAAGGTTTTGAATGTGAAGCTATGATTTTCGTTTTTCTTTGATAAAAAAAAAGGAAAATCGACCCTTAGTGTACAAAGCTTCATTGTTCGACGGGTGGATACATGAAAAGGGCTGCCTATTGTTGGGGACCGCAAAAAAAAAAAAAAAAAGAAAAAAAAAATAAAAAAAAGTTGTTTAGTTAAAGTCTTGAAAAAAAAAAAAAAACAAGGAGAAAAAAAAATTTGTGACTAGTTTGGGTTCGTAGCCTTTTTAACCAGAGTTAGTAAGCCCTTAGGGGTATTTTCATACCTAGTGCCCTAAAGCCATCTGGTTTGGGAGTCATTGGCCTAATGCTCGTTACATGGGTTAATTAGAAAGCTTAAGGGACCTTGGCATTGCACAGTCACATGTGTGTAAAAAAAAAAAAAGAAAAAAAAATGCGCCCTTTGAAAAAACAGTAGTGCGAAAGCCGTCATTATCGCCTTCAGAGGAAGACTGTTTTTTTATACGTTTAGGCGGCCTTGAACTCAATTTAAAAAAAATTTAATTAATTATTTTTACGAAAATTATTGGTGGATCATTTGATGCTTATTTCGTATACATGCTCTTCACCGTGCACGATCAATTAGCATGATTTCGAGAATTTCTGACCAAAAGATGGGATTTGTGAACCGAATTTAAGATTTGTCCTTGAAAATTCCGAGAATCAAGAATAGTCAGTGTCTATAGATTTTCTCTTTGAAGAAGTTTCCCTGGATTTTGATAGGTTTTAAACATTCTTTGCAAAAAAAAAAAAAAAAAGAGGGGAATTTTGTGGGTATATTCACTGTAAACCCTCACGAGGCACAACTCGTCCACTAGGGGGAACCTAGGGGTTTAAGGGCTTACTGCATACGCTAAATGCAGTCGAGAGTACCAGCGAAAGTGGTGTTTTTCATTTCTGTTTTCTACATTAGTTTGTTTTCTTTAGGATTAGTTTATGTGTTTTATTCCTTGTCGCTTATTTTGCTAAGGGACTAGCAAAAGGCTGGTTGGGGAGTGTGATAAGTCCACAAAACTAGGTCATTAACTCATCATTTCATTAGCATTTGTGGACTTAATTAGGTTTAACTGCATAGAATTGCATTTAATTTCATGATTACATCCATTTGAGGATATTTTTGGAGAAATGGTCAAAATTGGTCAAAATTCATTGAATTGCATGGCTTTTTGAATTTAAGTTTTTCTCATCTCATTTATCACCCAAAAATTAGGCTTTTTGGTTTCATCAATGCATATCTTGTTATTTTTGGCACCATGTGCTATTTTTGAGAAGCTGGTCATTTTGGTGCATCACTAGGAATGTAGGGTCCCATACATGGTTCATAATTATTTTCTTATATATGATTAATGTTAAAATTGCCTCTTTCAATTTGTAGGAGAAATCAACATGGGACCTACATTGATGAAATTTGAGAAGAGAGAAGTCAAATAAGCAAGCAAAGAGAGAGTCCAAGCATGCTTGGAAGTCCACAATGGGCCCCACACACCCCATTGCATGCCAACATAGAAGCTTCCATTTTTGCCCAATTATTCCCGGATTTTTCAGGGGCAGCAACTTAAAATGGCCATACCTCTCAAACCGAGTGTCGGATCAGCGCAATCCAGCCACCGTTGGAAAGCTCTTTTCGAGTAGATATTCGTAGAGCCAAGATTGCCTAAATCAGAGCTATATTGAAGGAGATATGACATCGGGAAGTTATCTGCTACAGTTTTAGGCGGGAATTGCAAGAAATCTCAATATTTGGGAAGTTTATTCCCTTTACATCATCATGCAATTGTTAGAGATATTCTTGGAATTGTACAAGGAAAATGTATGCATCAAGAAACCTAATAAGGTAAGGAGATCTCTCAAATTTAAAAGTCTTTCCAAAGAAAGAAGTTAGCTTGGAGAACAAGAAAGAATCCTTGCCCAATAAGGAAAAAGGAGACCTAAAAGGAGGATACTTCTTTACTAAAAGGGGTTTGCAAAAAGCATAAAAGGAGGCATGATGGAGACCCATAACATATTCCATACGACCAAAGCTCTCCCTCTCTCCTATTCCTTTCTTTTTCTTTCTTCTTTTTCCATTAGTTTATTTTTAGTTTTGGTAACCTTGGGCCATGTCCAAGGATTAATTTGTGAAGGAGAAAATTTGTGAAGGAGAAGTTGTAAAGATGCAATTTTTAGTGATAAATCAAGAAGCATTCTTTGCAATGGCGGGCTAATTTTCTTAATTTTTTTCCGAGCGAAATTAAGTGACGCTATCGTCGAAATTTATTTTATTTCCCCTGTCGAAACCCACTTTTTCTCATCTATAAGTGATCGCTTCTTCTTTTTACTTGCTTGTATGTTTTCGCTCAACAGACCTTCCATGCACAGAATGATGAGAATCTCCTTTCTATTGCTCATCTCTTTGGTTGTTGGCTTCCATTTAAGAGGTTGGTGCACTATTTTGTGAATGCTGAGAATCTGCTTTCTATTGCTCATCTCTTTGGTTGTTGGCTTCCATTTAAGAGGTTGGTGCACTTTTTTGTACAATTTCTTACGCTTATCGGAGTATTAGTAATGTTTTCATGTTGTTCGCCATCCATTTCCTATTTCCCCGCTGTTGAAACCCCCTTTTTCTCATCTATAAGTTTCCGCTTCTTGATACTTGCATGCATGTTTTTGCTCAACAGACCTTCCATGCACAGAATGCTGAAAATATTCTTTTTATTGCTCATCTCATTGGTTGTTGACTTCCATTTAAGAGGTTGGTGCACTTTCTTGTACATTTCTTAACGGTTTTCAGAGTATTAATAATAGTTTCACGTTGTTCGTCATCCATTTCCTATTTCCCTGCTGTCGAAACCCCCTTTTTCTCATCTACAAGTGTCCGCTTCTTCTTTATACTTGCTTGCACGTTTTCGCTTTACAGACCTTCCATGCTCATAATCCGTCAACCCATTTATTTACTCCATTTTGAACTTGTTGGCATTCGTCTCATCCTGCAATATGTTTATGTACATGGAAATTGGAATGGTTTTACTGGAATCAAAATAAATGGAAATTTTTTGAAGAGCAATGAAAGTACCCTTATTGTTTTCTACCATTAATGAAACTACCATTATTGTATAAGACGTAACATACATGTGTAATTTCCTCTACATTACTGAAATGTTGTGTATAGTCTGTTGCTGCATTTCTCTCTAATGGATATATGTTCTTTCAATGATTAGGATGTCGGGAGATGAATTAATAGTCATATTCCACTATGAAGGGGATCTTCAGTTTGACATGATTCGTCCAGCATATAAAGGTGGAAAGCAAAAGATGAGGTCTATTCCAAAGGATATAACATTTGAATCGTTAGTTAAAGTTGCTATTGAAGCATCACATTGGGAGGTTAACTGCGAAGACATAAGCATACTTTACTACACCACAATGGTAAAGTGTTTTCATTGGTTGGCATCGAAGATGATGACGATATTAAGTGCATGCTGACACTCTTAAGAGTTGAAACAAATGGGATTTGTTTATATATCAATAGAACACATGTTGGTTCTGGTCTTGGTATTGAAGAACAACGAAGGTACGCCATACGACATTATTTTCTTAAGCAACACATTTATGTATGTGTTATACATTATTAATTCAATATCATGTACTTTTCTAAAGGTTGCATGGGTTGAATATGCATATGCTGCGAGATGGTAAATGGGAGGGTACAGCTGGCAGTCATGATGCAATGCGAAAGGCTCCATCAGAGACAGACAGAAGATGTGATACTGTAAACCTCAGTGAAGACGACGACATGCACTTCTCCTCCAACTCGAACATTGCGACTGATGAATTGGCCCAAGGTAGTGACATAGTCTTTCGCAAGTACCTTGATGCAGTAGAGTGTGATGCTGATGTAGAAGCCATCAACGTAGAAGACAATCACCCCACAAGTAGAACTCCTAGTGGTGCCCTCAAAAGAGTGACCGTGTGTGCGAAATCAAATGTTGCAAAACCATCAAATTAATGCGTGAAGTTATTTTTGAAGATACCGTGGTTCCAAAGGAGTCTCACCCTGGAAGTAGTACTGAAGGCGGTGCATTCAATAGAGCGACAGTGGATACAAAATCAAATTTTGGAGAGCCATAAACCCACATGCGTGGAGTTAATTTCGAAGATAACATGGTTCCAGAGGAGTTTCCAACAGAATTGTACCATAATACTTCTCGGGAGATGTGGCTAGGGCGCGAATTTCCAGATCTCAAAAATTTCAAGAGGACTATAGCCAATTTGCAATATATAACAACTTCACGCTCAAGCATCTAAAGACTAGTCAGTTCAAAGTCACAGCAAAATGCAAGGACCAGAATTGTCCATGGTGCATCCACGCGTCTATAATTGAGAGTGGACCACGGTTTAAGGTTCGAACCTACAACCCTATTCATAAATGTTCAAAGCCAATGATGGGTACAACACATAGGCATGCGTCATCAGAGTTAATTGCGGAGTACATTTTGGACAAAGTTCGTCTAAACTTTTTAATTTTTCCATGCAAGCGTGCCATGAAGCCTTCGATCTTGACCTTCTTTTGGACCGCTCGGTCTGAAGACCGTTCCAAGTGGTCCAACAAAGCATGTACCTGAATAAAAATATGTTTATGCATTTAGGATGGGTCAGAGGTAAAACACTAGAAAGGAACGAGAGTGTAAATACGCTAGCGTCACTCACATATTTCCCGGTTTTGGATGTCTCCTCATAGTGGGCGCTTCCCATAGGCTTTGAGGAATCCTTAGTTTCCACCTCTGCCTGTGGTTCCTCCAAGTGGGTCTCGTCCTGCGATTGTCTTCCTTGACCGCCCATCCCGCAGACAATCTCTAAGATGGTTTCTGATGAATACCAAATAATGTAGGAAGGTGAGTGTTTCTTTGAGGAATCCTTCTGTCCGTGTAGGACGTTACTCTCCCTCTCCTCCCACAGTTTAGTAACTTCATCTCTATATGTTTGATAGTCCATTTCAAACCTTTCCAGATGCTCAACCCTCTTAAAAGGCATATAGAAGGGTGGGGGGACGGCTTGCCTAATGCTGAATTGTTTAGCTACATGTTCGGGGTTGTGCCTTTCAACAATCCAGTAATGTAGAAGGACAGTTGAAGAAGCGAACAACCCCCTATCAACCTTTGGTATCTTCGCAAACAGCTTTTTAGGCATTTTAGCATATGGCTGCCACGTGAATTGCAAAATTAGAGCAACTAAATCACGATACTAAAAATGCATAAATATCATTCGAAAAATTAAAAGACATTGTTGTGACTATTATTACCCCGTCTTCTTTGAGACCATTGATGTGCCTCCGAATCTCCTTCATGTTTGTTACTTGATGATTATCTATTAGCCTCAATTCCCATGTCTTGAACAATGGATACTGTAGGTCTTTTTTCCAACTAGGAGATGGTTGTGGACATCTCCTGATTGACATCCTTGTATATGCCCATATCTGCAAGCCAACAACAAAAATTCAAAAAGAACGTTAATTACAAACTAACATTAGCTAATGAACCAGAAAATTACAACCATACCAAAACTGAAAGTGTATTCAAAGCACTTTGCATCACCTGCAACAACTGTAAGGGGCCTGTTAGAGTCTTCAAAAGGGTAATTTTCGAAGAATTACGTTTTTCTTCACCCTCGTCCCCTTCCTTACCCTCGTTTTCACCTTTTAATAACCTTGTAGCCCTTCCAAGCATTCTATACAGGCTTGCAAGGCAGGCCGGACTCCATGCATAAGGCTTGAATTCCCTAAACAACTCCAAATGCCAAGCTGGCCCTCTGGCACCGGATGAATTGGCAAAGATTTGTTCAGAAACCAGAAAGAATAAATATGCTCTTGTCTTGTGAACCTCGCTCCTCTTCTTAGAGGGCTTGAAGTTGTCTTCTAGCCACTTGAATTTAATTGTGATGCCAATAGTGTCTTTCCCCGGTTGTGGAGCAATGCCAAGCAACTCCTTGCACACTTCGGGGACAAGTGATTTCGGGAAAGTCAGACCCGTTACTGGTATACCATCGACCGGGAGCCCATATATGTGTGCAACATCCTGTAAGGTAACCGTGGCTTCACCGGTAGGCAAATGGAACGTGTTGGTCTCAGGCCTCCATCGTTCGACCAAGCCACTAATGAGGGCATGGTCTATTCTCATATAATTAATTTCTGCAAAATGTGCTAGACCAACATCTCTAACAATCTTCCTTTGCCTGTCAGTAAGAACCCATATGTCCTTATCCGGGTTTGTATTAACACATCTATATGACCCTGGCTCCACCCCATTTAATATGGATTTCGACACAGGAGAGTCTTGCCCATATAGCAATTTATCCTCTTGTTTCAACTTCTCTCCTTGGGCCATCTGTTCTGTTTTGGCAAATTGAGACACAAGCACATATAAAATATAGGATTACAATTAATTTCAGATAGAGAGAGCGCATGCAGTGAAGGGAACCTTAAGATATTTCAATCATTACCATAACCATAAAATTTCAGCAACTATTTAGCATTCAAAACAACGAGTAGCATAATTGTGAGTAGCATCATTGGCATACATCAGGATATGTTATGATCTTTCGTAAAACTTGGACATCAGATTTAAGTAAACAACCTATATAACGTTCTATTCAAAGACAATCCAAGAGTTAGATAATACATTACTAATCAAATGGTATAACTTAAATGGTAAAATTCATCAATACGAGGAGATAGTATGCATTTCTCTAGATGTATAGAAGCTTCCTATTTTTATGTTTAGATGTTTAGATAGTATTGATAGTACCTTTGGGGGTGATATATAGCAAGCAATTCATATAAACAACAGTTCCATTTTATTTCAATAGACAACCTAGCAAAGCTTATTTGGTGGAATACTTAGCAAGATTGGAGTTTGTTTGTTTGGTCCTTTGAACTTGGTTGGGTAAAGAGCAGAAGTTCCCTTACAATATCTTTACAAATGTATCAATGGAAAGTCATATATATCTATCCGAAGAATTTTCATTGAGAATTCCGTTAATCAATTTATCTACAAGAGAAACAGTATCACTAAGAGGAATCAATGTAACTAAGAAGAATTATTATTATATATATATATATATATATATCACTATCCAATCACACACAATCCTCAAGCCTTGGTCCCATATTAAGCACTGTTCTAATTTGGGTTCAAGATTCAGCCATTAGTTACCAAAGGGTATATATAATCAGTGTTTTGGAGAGAGACAGGGGACACAACTCACTTAATATATCCATCTTCTTTACTATAATTTATGCAAGTTATACTCTTGGGGTTTACACTTATCGGTTCTATGCTCAGAATCAACAGGCATTTGACTTCATTTGCTTATAAATAGGTGGATTAGTGATTAACCTGTTCCTTACTTGGTTCGACCAGGTATTTACCTGTTGCTGATTTGTTTCAACATGGTGTTTATAAGGCAACATTTTTGGACAAAACCTAGAAGTTGACCTTATCCTGTTGTCAAGAGATCAATTGATTTTGATTTGATCATATCTTTGTAAATGAATACAGCAGGGATATATACAAATACCTTCAAGAAAATCCATTTATTGTATGCCCATCTAAGGTAAGTTACAACTCATGTTGGTTGGGTTTGATTGCACCAACATCAAGCTAGCGCATGGATCCTAATGCTCCCAATCCAATTAATATAAAACAACGAATTTGCATTGAAGAAGGTAAAAATTATTTGCCAAGAGCCTTGCTAAAAAATGTCAATAAGGTCAGAAATACATAAGCTGTTTGGAGAAACCCATATTGGATTTTATTTACACAAACAAAATGACAATCAAGTTTGATATGTTTGGAACTTGAATGTTTGGTGCATTACTGGAAGATAGGATTGGTAGTTATGTGAAGAGGGGGTTGGTCATCAATAATCACTTATCAGAGGTCGGTTTAATTGATTGGGAATGTGAGACGCTAAGATTGTCTCCTTAATCATCTTCTGAATGTTACAACCTTGTCAGGCAGGAACTCCACAGTAGATGATGAGAAATGGAGGAAGAGTTTGTTAGGAAGGCTTCAAAAATAGAGGAAAAGGCTTCCCACCAAGGTTGTAAAAGTTTTCAAAGTATGTCGAGGTTATTTTTTACTTATTTTTCTTATCAAAGTAAGCTGCTCACCTTTTCTTTTAGTTTTTACTGTTATTATTACCCATAGGTGAGTAGGAATGATAAGTGTTCTATGACATTTTTTTTCTGAATCATTATTATTATGAAGATGCACCTTTTTTTTGGAGTATATTACTTATAAAAAACTTGTGGATTGTATTATAAAAAACTTGTGGATTGTATTACTAATTAAGGAAAATAAAATCAAGTTGTTTGACATACTTTGTTTTTAGACTCTTATGTTTGTGTTCATGTACATTTAATCGTATGAGTTTTGGTTATTTAAGTGGATCTTGTTGTTTCAGAGGTAGAGGAGAATTGATATGGAATGAGAGCAATTTGGAATGCAGGAGAGCTCATGAAAGGAACAAAGCTACAAGGGTTTTGTCTCTCTCTTGTTCTGACAGTAGTTGGTGTGATCATCTCTGGGATTTTTTGTATTGAGATTGGAGGTGTAGGAAGAACAAAGGAAGCAAGATTGGTGTTAAGCTTGATTGATTATACTTTACTATGGCAAAGTCAATTTGATCCTCTTCTGCATTGCAATCATCTTTATGGTCATGTGGATGGTTCTACCCCTTCTCCCATCCAATACCTTCAAGGTACTTCCGGGACACAGAAGACATTAAATCCAGTATATATGTCTTGGAAAAAATAAGACCAAATGTTGAACAGTTAGATTAAATCTACTCTCACTGAACATGCTTTGACTCACTGTTGTTAGATTAAATCAAGTTGTTAAATTAAAAACTACATTGTTCCTCACTGTTCTATCTAGATAAACCCAACACACAAACCATAATTCCTTGTAAGGAATTGGAATCAAAACCATTGCCAAATGAAAGTTCTTCAAACAACATAAGTAGATAAATATTTCACACCAAAAATGCAATAATGAAGAGGTGGAAAGATCATACATCGAACAGAAGAAGAAAGATGACAGACAATAATAGAACAGAAATGAGGAAATTGCACGTTTGGTGATGTAATCCCATTTCCGGATTTTAATCAATCACCAAACAAGCATTACGAATTGGAAATCCTATGTCCCAAAACATGTGAAGCAAAAAAAAAAAAAAAAAAACAACCACCATTGTGGATGTTTCGTCTTTGATAAAAACCCCAAACAGACATTGTTTTTGAAATGATACACAAATGTGCAAACGGTATCAACGTCCCATACCTTAGAGATGATGTGCGATATCAGAGCAAGGTTGATCCAAAGTATGGAAGGAAGGATGCAAAAGGAACAGCGGCGTCGACGTACTGGTGTAGAGGAAGGAGAGGGGGAGGAAAAATGCGAAAACGAAAGGGACAGAGGGTTTTATAAAACTGCCGAAGAGTGACGCTAGCGTCACTCGTTTCATATTGGCAAAAAAAAACCAAACGGGGTCTAACGGACCCCGTTTGTGTTGCGCTATTTACGAGGCACTCATACGTGCGACGGACAAATACTGGGTATTTTCCAGTAAAATCCTCTAGTTTTTATTAACTAAAAACAAGTCACATTTCCATACAACTAGGAGGAGACAAGGTGGGGCGGGAAATTTACTACACAACTAAATGGGCATAAAAATACTCCTTGCTTTTCCCTGCCTGAAGAAAGGTACACACTTCTATGGAAATGGAAATAACCAAATGGAGTATACATCAGATGTTAAAGGGACAGAACAATTCCTCCTAAACAATGTAGGGAGCTATCCTTTCCAAGCAATTTCCAATAAGATTATTTCAACTGAAACACAAAAGTCTGGAACATGCCAAAACTTTATTCCAGCAGATAAATCAAGAAGGCAGAAGCAATTATGTAATTCTCGTTGTAGATAATAACTCAAGCCCAATGCTAATTTAGTAAACATTATATTCATGAATCACAAAGTGAGTGGCAACTTTGGAAACACTCAAAAGGATTAGAAAGCTTAAAAATGCACCCAACTCAGATTAATAGTTACTTTATTTTGTAAAGGATAGTTACTTTATTTTGTAATACCTAAAGCCCAATGCTAACTTAGTAAACATTATATTCATGAATCACAAAATCAGTGGCAACTTTGGAAACACACAAATGGATTTGAAAGCTTAAAAATGCACCGAACTCAGATTACGTTACTTTATTTTGTAAAGGGTAGTCAAGTAGATGGATGTCTGTAAAACCCAACAGGTAGAAGCAAAATACATGTTGAAGTGTGTAACGGAAAACTGGACACTTTGAACTTTAGAAAACAGGGCATGATAGGTGAGGGAGATGAGGTAAGGAGAGGAGGGAGGTGGGATGGGACGGGGGTAGAGGGAGGAGGAGGAGGAGGAGGAAGAGGAGGCATTTGGGTGCCCTGCACTACATGATCCTGGATACCTACTCAAAAGCAAGCAATGCAAAGTGGATATGAGGCATGGTTGACTGGTGTTGGCAACTTGGTTTCATACATATGCCTAGGGATCAATCCCTGTATTCTCAAACTAGACCAGTAGCCCAATATAACAACAGCGAAAAAAAAAAAATAGTTGGTTTGAACTGCAACTGTAGATTAGACATCGCCTAATTTGTCGATACAGTGTACACTTTGGTTGAAAGAATGCAAGTATTTGCCAAATATCACTATGAACTTCAAACCTGGGTTTTGTTTGGAGCAACATCCATCCCTAGTTGGGATCGAGCCAGGCCTTTGTAGCTTGGCCCATGAACTTCAAACCTGGATTTTCTTTGGATAAACCTTTCCAGAGTGGGGCCCACTGGGAGTTCAGGGTTAGTATGTAAAATCCCAAGTCACCAGTCAAGTAGCAGCCATGGCCCATAGGTGCCAAACTTTCCACAGGGATAACTTGGGCTTATAATGAGCCAGGGCCCATGTGCTCTAAAAATCAACACGCACAAGTCAACATAGAGAAAAGGATATTTTCTTCCATGGGGAATTTTCTCCATGTGGACAGATCAGGCCTTCCACATCCAGACGGTCCAACATATTGCTCTGTGAACTTGTACATTTAATATCATGGTCACTCATCTCTGTGAACTTGTACCTTTCCTCTTATAATATTGCTCGCACAACTCTATCATTATTTGAAGGGAGAAGTTTACATAAGATTTAAGTTTTTACCTTATTTCAAAAAAAGACGTAAGTTTGTTTTAAAATTAGTTCCTAAGTTCTACAGGAAGTACTTAGACAAGGACATCCATCCATTTAAAATTATTTTTCAACAACTTTCTCCCTCAATTTAAATAAAAAAATAAAAAAATAACCAAATTACCCTTAATGGGCGATGCTACGATGGCCTAGTTAGATCCAATCTGAGCTGCATACATATGTGATAGATGGAGGTAATTGTTCCAAAGAAAATCAAGCAGTTAACTTCATAGTGATCTTTGGAGTGTGATTCATACTTTCAATTAAGCATACGATGCGTACATATGTTAAGAAATATCTAATCTACGGTTGCAATTCAATCCAACTCAAGCTCTGCGTTTGTGGTTTTAGGAATCCATCTTTTGTGTAACCGTTTATGAGGCCAGGAGTGAAGGCCCAGCCCAATCTGAGCTTTGATTGGGCTGGATTGGGGCTATGTTTTGTAGATCCAGTGTATATTGTATCTTGTCTATTTTGAGTGAAATAGACAATTCTGGTCAAGAGAAATAGATGCCGGACAAAAACGTGTGGAAACATTAGGTCGTCGTGGGAAATCTTGTACAGACCATCTAATTGCTGCCACTTTCCTTGAGAATTTCATGGCACTCAATTAATGGATCTTATCTTTAGACATATAGCTTTTCCTGAAATCTCTCTATATATGCACTTCCCCAAACCCTCGTAGCATCTCACACATCATTGTTGTTCTTGTTGTTCCGAGTACAAATCAATCATGTTTCTTTCAAAATAAGTTCCATTTCTTCTTCATTTTTGGGTTGGGTTTCTAATCCTATGCATTGGATCCTTGAAATTTTATTCCTATGTTGGAGACACAACAACCAGTACTAGTTGTTTGGAAAGAGAGAGGCAAGCACTTATCCACTTCAAACAAGGTCTCAAGGACCCTAGTAACCCACTCTCTTCTTGGGTTGGAGACGATTGCTGTAGGTGGGCAGGCATTCACTGTAGCAACAAAACAGGGCATGTCGTCAAGCTCATCCTCCGAGGTCCATTCGAAATGCAGGCTTCCTCACCAACTCCAACTTATAGAAATCTTGAAGCAGAATTCAATAGATCATGCATATCTGGTGAGATAAATCCATCTTTGCTTGAGTTGAAATATTTGAAACACTTGGACCTAGGAGGAAAGGTTATCCCAAAATTCATCAGTTCATTTAAGAATTTGAGATACCTTAACCTCTCAGTCTCGGGTTTTGGTGGAAGGGTTCCTCACGAGCTAGGAAATCTCTCTACCTTGAGTTATCTTGATCTCAATAATGACCGTCTAATATGGGTAAATTCCGGTGATGGTTTTTCTTACGATTTTATCCGAGTCCCGACATATGATTTGCATGTGGATAGACTTGATTGGCTCTCTGGCCTCTCTTTTTTGCAATACCTTGACATGGGATTTGTCAACCTCAGTACGGCAGCTGATTGGCTACTATCAATAAATATGCTTCCCTCTATTTTGAACTTACATTTGTCCTATTGCCAGCTTCCCAACATTTCTACATCTCTTCCTCACTTGAATTTGACATCTCTTTTGACCCTTGATCTTTCTTGGAACGGGCTTGGTCCTCAGATTCCCACTTGGCTGTTTAATAGCAGCAGATTGGTTTCACTTGATCTTGGTGACAATCATTTCTCATACCCCATTCCAATTGCCCTGGGGAATCTTTGCAACCTATAGACCTTGAATTTGCTGTGGAATCATTTCAATGGAGAAATAAACAGATTCAAAGAGTCTTTTAAAGGATGCATTAAGAGTAATTTAGAGGTCCTGAATTTGGGAGGCAATGGATTAAGTGAGCATCTTCCTGATTGGTTGGGGCAATTCATTAATCTGAAGTTTCTCACTTTTTTATAACTTTCTTTCCAGTCCAATTCCTCCATCTCTTGGAAGATTGTCTTCCTTGAGAGAATTGTATCTTTCTCGTAACTCTCTTTCCGGTCCAATTCCTCCATCTCTTGGAAGATTGTCTTCCTTGAGAGAATTGGATCTTTCTGATAACTCTCTTTCCGGTCCAATTCCTCCATCTGTTAGGAGATTGTCTTCCTTGAGAGAATTATTGCTTTCTGATAACTCTCTTTCCGGTCCAATTCCTCCATCTCTTGGGAGATTGTCTTCCTTGAGAGAATTGTTTCTTTATAATAACTCACTTTCCGGTCCGATTCCTCCATCTCTTAGGAGATTGTCTTCCTTGAGAGAATTGTTTCTTTCTGAAAACTCTCTGTCCGGTCCAATTCCTCCATCTCTTGGAAGAATGTCTTCCTTGAGAGAATTGTATCTTTCTGAAAACTCTCTTTCCAGTCCAATTCCTCCATCTCTTGGAAGATTGTCTTCCTTGAGAGAATTGGATCTTTCTTATAACTCTCTTTCCTGTCCAATTCCTCCATCTCTTGGAAGATTGTCTTCCTTGAGAGAGTTGGATCTTTCTTATAACTCTCTTTCCTGTCCAATTCCTCCATCTCTAGGAAGATTGTCATCTTTGGAAGTTTTGTTTATATATACAAACTCTCTTTCGAGTTCCATTCCTCCATCTCTAGGAAGATTGCCATCTTTGAGTATGCTAGTTCTTCATAGTAAAAAATTGAATGGGTCCATTCCAGAAAGCCTTGGACAACTTTCAAATCTTGAGTATTTATCCTTGTC
Organism: Umbellularia californica; assembly: GCA_028538565.1. NCBI lineage: Eukaryota > Viridiplantae > Streptophyta > Magnoliopsida > Laurales > Lauraceae > Umbellularia > Umbellularia californica. The sequence goes on from JAPQWN010000007.1 coordinate 20,357,740, forward strand.
AAATAATTCTTTTAAAGGTATTCTAACAGAAGCCCACTTTTCCGATCTCATAAAATTGGACCATTAGCCATCTCTTCAACTTCATTAGTTTTCAATGTGAGCTCTAATTGGGTTCCTCCATTTCAACTGGGATATTTCATGATGGGTGATTGCAAATTAGGGCCCCAATTTCCACTATGGCTCCAGACTCAAAAGGAATTATATTATTTGCCACTGTCAAATGCAAGCATTTCAGATACCATCTCTAACATTTTTCAGATTTTACCATCAAACATTCAGCTTCTAGATCTCTCCAGCAACTCAATTTCTGGTTCCATCATCAACAGCAATATAGGAAAAGCAACAAATCTGTTGTATCTATCACTTTCTTCCAACCATTTGAAGGGTAGCATTCCCCTGTCCATATGCCAAATGAAGACTTTAAGATACCAACATCTCTTAAACAATCAACTGACAGATGAAATTCCACAGTGTTTAGGGGATTTGGAATCTTTGGGGACATTGGACTTGAAATTTTTTTTTTTGTCTGGAGGTATTCCGAGCTCTATGAATCATTGGTTTAATCTCACTTTATTGCACTTGAGCAAAAACAAGGTTTCAGGAGAGCTCCCTCCATCCATGAAGAATTGCACAAGATTGGCGACACTTGATCTTGGAGAAAATGGTTTCTCAGGAAGGGTACCAAAATGGATTGGTGAAAAACTGACACTTCTTAAGTTCCTCATCCTACGATTTAATAGGTTTATGGGTAACATTCCTCCACAACTCTCATTACTTTCTAAACTTCAAGTCTTGGACCTTTCACAAAATAATTTGTCAGGAACTATACCCGAGTCCTTTCATAACTTCAGTGCCATGGCTATAGCTAACAAAACAAATGAAGCCATTTATAGTGATGAACTACTTCGGATGCCAGAGAGCATAGGACTTCAAGATGAATATAGCAGCACGATTTCACTTGTGATACACATAAACTTATCAGGAAATGATCTACACGGAGAAATCCCTGCAGGAATTACTCATCCTTGTGGATTACAAAGCTTGAATTTATCAAGAAATCGGTTGACAGGAACAATCCCAGAAGATATTAATGACTTGCAATGTATAGAATCTCTAGATCTCTCATGGAACCAGCTTTCAGGAGCGATTCCACATAGCTTCTCATACTTGACTTTTTTAAGTCACTTGAATTTGTCACAAAACAACTTTTTAGGAAGAATTCCATCTAGCAACCAACTTGATACTATCAATGATCCATCCATCTACATGGGAAACCCTTTTTTATGTGGGCCACCACTTTTGAACCAGTGCCCACAAGATGAAATATTTCCTAATTCACAGCCGCTTTCTAATGGAGACAAAGAAGCTAAAGATGAGTTGGAAACACAACTATTTTATATTTGCATGGGGCCTGGATTTGTTGTAGGCTTTTGGGTTGTCTGTGGCATTTTGTTAGTCAAGAGATCTTGGAGGGTTGCCTACTACAACTTCTTTGATGACATGGGGGATCGGTTTTATGTTGCAATGGAAAGAAAGCTTGCTAAATTCAAGAAGAATAAAGGACTACAAGGTGATAGAGGACTCCCATCAACTCCTAAACAAGTGTTGCATCCTCGTGCATTGCCTGGCCATAAATCAAGTTGAGGATCCTTCATGTAGTGCAAACAGGTATGTTCTTACTTATGTTTTTTTCTTGTTGTTCAAAGAAGTATTTTATAGCTATCAAATGTATTATAAATATAATCCAATATGTGGTAGTATGTAGTAGTATGCATGCATGGCATTTGTTTAGTCACAATAGCCTAAGGCATGTAGAAATTACATGCAAGTGTACATACTTGCAGGGAACTTCTAATGGTGGATAATGTAAGAAGGAAGCTTGTGTTTTAAGAAAGGAACTTCTAGTTTATGCCTTCTAACTTCTAGTTTCCCCCGTCTTAGGCCAAACTTGTATAGGAATTCAACGATCTTGAACTTGGGTCGAATCTAGGAAGTAAGCCCCTTAGATGTGTAAGTTTTTGGTTTGGTTTAGTCTGTAAATGATAGACGATAATAGCTTCAAATAGAATGTTGATTGAGATGACCCTTATGGCCCTTTTTGTTTTTTTTTTTGGGTAAGCGGGGGGGGGGGGGGGGGGTGCGATTATCCAACCTATTAGTTGGTATCCATGTTATCTATAAGTTCTTTTATGTATGTTTGTTGTTACTAGAACCATGATGAAGACCAGTGTTTTAAATGACAAGAGTTTTTTCTTTCTTTTTTCCTTACATTCAATAAGATATGAACTTTTTTTTTCTTTAATGTTTGACGTCTCTTGGGTTAGGTATTAACGAAAAACTGGTTGAAAATATATTAGAATTCTTCATGAAATAGAGCTTGCTTGTTTTTTTGGGCTTTTGATTCTACGTCAAATCTCGATATTGGCGTTTCATATATGATGTCGAGACTTATTTATGGAAAGGTTTACAAAATTAGTTGGTTGTAGAAGAAAAGACCTTGGGCATGTTTGGATGAATGGTGAATTGAAGTAAAGTAAGGTGAAGCATTAAATCAAAAATAGTAATTCGTTGTTTCTATGAGTTAGATCGAGAATGACTACTACAATTTTGCTTTTTTGCGACGCCAAAAAAGCGTCGCAAATAATAAAAAAGCATCGCAATAAGTAATTGCGACGTAAAAAACTAAGCGTCGCAAAGGGGTCGCAAATAATGGGGTTGCAGAAAGATTAGCTACACTAAAGATTGCAGCGTGGCAATTGAAGAGAGTATTTGCGACGGTTTCAAAAAGTTGTTAATTATGTATCAATTGCAACGTATTAGAAGCGTCACAGATAATAATTTATTTGCAATTGCAAAATTGCGTCACCAATAATTTATATTTGCGACGATTCAAAAAAGTTGTTAATAAATCATTAAAGGCGACACTCTTATAAAGTTGCAAATAATCATTTTTTGCAACATTTCTGTGGTGTCGTAAATAATCTTCATCTTGTTACATTTGATTATCCGCAACGCAAATAATAATTTTTCAAAAAAAAATATTTTTTTAATATTTTCAAAAAATATATATTTTTTCTATTTTGATACCCAATCAATACAAATATAATCTTATCATCCATTCACAATCCATCCATTTACAATCCATCCATTCACAAATCTTTAATGCAAAGTCATCCTTAGGTCATCACAATCATATATCCCTAAGTATCAATTCAGGTATGAAAATAATACTCCATCGATGTAAAAACATAAACCAAATTAATTCATTGAATTTGAGTGAAATGAAACAGTTGTCTTCATCACAAATTATTACTGAATATATTGATAAAATTATGTTAAACATAAATCTATTTAATAGTTGGTCTCAATATAACATAGAAACAATAACTAAAAGGCGGTCTTCGATATGTATCATGGAGAGAGAACGAACAATTTTCACAATAAAATATAGCATCCTCAAATTGATCTGCGAACAATTTTCACAATAAAATATAGCATCCTCAAATTGATCTGCGCCATCCAAATCGGTCCGAAAATGTTGCTTGTTCTTATTTTCTCTTCATCTCCATTTCGATCTGTAATAAGTAAAACAAGATAGATGTTAAAATTGAAATTTGAGATCTCAAGTTGAAATCTTATCTGTTCATGTTGATTGTAGCCCATGCACAAAGTACCACATGTACATCAATCCATATCATTCAAATCATGGCCCTTGATGTATATGGGGCATGGAAAAAATAAGATTGACTTGATGATACTGCTACTTATTTCTCATTTTAAATATTTCTTCACTATATATGCCTTTTGGGTATATGACATTTGTGAAGAGAGATTTAACATGGTAACTGTAACTACGAAAATGAAGCACTTATATCTCATAATTTAAGATGAGATTTTATCCATTTTTATTTGCCTTCTATTTGAACTGAACATGCACCTGATGATGTATAGAAGCAATGAAGAAATGTTTAACAATGGAGGAGTGCCCATCTTTTGCGCCATTATAGATTGCATCATAGCTTCCATATTCTTTCGCCAGGATCTCATATCATCCATCTGAGCCTCCATTTGTTGTTTTTGACCCGCCATCTGAACCTCCATCTGAGCCTCCATTTGTTGCCTCTCAGCCACCATTTAAGCTTCCATCTGCTGCAACTGCTCAGCTAACTTTTGAGCTTGTCTTTCAGTTGTCGTGGCCCTCTTAGTAATTAAGCTCTTCCACCCACTGATTATTGTGAAGGCCTGTTGAAGAGGATGGAGGGGCCACGACGCAATGCCCAAGACCTCAGACATATCCAAATGGCATGGTAGGTTAGCAAATATGTCCTAATGCACCACAAAGAGAATATAGTCACTTCTCTTTGCAAAATACGAACTCCATAAAACTCAAATAGAAATTTTTTTTATTGTTTTCTAAATTTCTCTCTTTTATTTCATTGATTTTTGTTTTCTACATTGCCATTGTTTTCATGTAAGGTAACAATGGTGGAGTTAAAAGTAAAGCAGCGTTATTGTCTTCTATGGATCGGTGATTCTGTTTGAAGAAGCAATGTTGTTGGCAAAGTATCAGTGATTCTGTTTGCTTTGTTATTTTAGTTGATGGTAGTAGCCTAGTAAGAAAAGTCCTTTTGGTTTGTGTGAAAAATAATGGATGACCCTTTTTGGTTTATGTGAAAAATAATGTCAGCATCTTGTGTATCAACTTGTTTGCTTGTAAAATAAATGAAGAATGAATGTTTTGGCTAATTTCATAATTCTATCCGGCAATATTAGAAAAGTGATATCCAATTCAAATTACAAGCATGTATGACACATTAGGTGGGACAGGGGAAGTAGGAAACTGTCCAACTTCCTTGGAACATCAAACATACACTACAGCTAATTTTGAAGATAAGATTTCCATGAAAATTTAACCACTTTTATTAACTAAACACAAGTCACATTTCCATATGACTAGGAGGAGACAAGGTGGGGCAGGAAATATACTACTCAAGGAAATGGGCATAAAAATACTCCTAGCTTTTCCCTTACCTGAAGAAAGGTACACATTTCTTTGGAAATGGAAATAACCAAACGGAGCATACATCAGATGTTAAAGGGACAGAACTATTCCTCCTAAAAAATGTAGGGAGCTATATATCTTCCAGCATATAAATCAAGGCGGCAGAAGCGATTATGTAATTCCCGTTGTAGATAATACCTCAAGCCCAATGCTAACTTAGTAAACAATATATTCATGAATCACAAAATCAGTGGCAACTTTGGAAACACTCAAATGGATTAGAAATCTTAAAAATGCACCCAACTCAGATTAATAGTTACTTTATTTTGTAAGGGGCGGTCATGGTAAATGTATGTCCGTTAAACCCAAAAGCTAGAAGCAAAATACATATTGAAGTGTTTAATGGAAAACTGGACACTTTGAACTTTAGAAAAGCAGGGTGTTTGTTTTGAAATTTTTGATAGTGTGGGTAGGAGACACAACCAAAATTATGGGAAATGATTCTCTCTCTTTCCTCATTCCTTCCTCTGTTCTTTCCTGATTTTTAATAGAGTTCAAGTCATGTTCCGAATAAATGTAAACAATATCCACCAAAGAGGCAAGCCACATGCTGTTCACATGGGGTCTGTAGGATCTTACACCCCACTGAACTACCACTTATCCCAAAACCAATTGGTGATAAGAAACGACAGCACAATGGTTTTATGGTGAGGATGAGGGCTCGACCACAATTATGACCGCTCAGGAGCGAGGGTGGACGTTGACCTCAACAATCCCTCCCTCAACGGCACACCCGCCGCGACTCCTGTTGTGCAACTCGCAAAATGCGTATCCCGTTACTCGAACACCCGACCTACCAGGCTCTGATACCACTTGTAGGATCTTAGACCCCATTGAACTACCACTTATCCCAAAACCAATTGGTGATTAAGAAACGGTAGCACAATGGTTTTATGGTGAGGACGAGGGCTCGACCACAATTATGACCGCTCAGGAGCGAGGGTGGATGTTGACCTCAACAGGGTCCAACTCCACAAGACTCTACTTGAATCCACCTTTAATCAACACTTGCGCCGCAGATGCCTGACCCAACACCCAACCAAATAAAGTCACTAACCGCCACCACCACAAAACCGTTTTTTTTCCCTCCCGAGTAAAATTGGAACCAATCTCATTTGACATTCATCCAATCTACATTCACTGTTAGATTGGATCTCAAAAGATCATTGATATAGTAATAAAACCGTAAAATTTGAGCAGTTGAGTTCATTAAATCATGCAGTAGGAATATTTGTAGCGCTGAGTACTTGTCCAAGTTAAATCCTTGATAAAGGCCTTTCCCTCCTCCCAACAATAAGTATTCTTCCAGGTGACCAAACAGGTGAACCATATGAATAGTGTGCTTCTTGTGTGAGAACAGGTTCATGCATGTTACACAGAAAATTGCTAGTCATTTTAAGTTCCAAGAAATTGAAACGTTATTCTGAGTGCTAGAAAACATAAAGGCTTAATAGAAGAGAAGCTGCTAAATATAGGTTACCTGAGAGTAGCACTCAATTGCTGCTCCAAAATCTTTTGTGTCGAAAAGCTGCATCACCCTTCTTTGAGTTCAAAGTCTCCTGCATCTGGTCAGTCCACATCTGAAACGACAGCTGCAACATGAAAAGAAAGTTGAGGAGAAACTGTGAGAGTCTAATTAACTCCGCACACTGCAGATTACAATGGATGGGATGGTCCACAATTATCTAATATATATATATATATATATATATATATATGGGAGATGCTCCTATGAGAGATATCTCTCCCCTTATATGAGAGATAGAAGTGAGGGCCCTCACATTTAAATTGTTGGCATTGGATTTGGATATGAGAGCCCCCACCTTATCTCTCATAGTAAGATGAGTGCATCTCCCTATATATATATAACTATATATATATATAGGGACCGCCTCTCCTGAGTTGTAGCTGATTATACCATCAGCTGCAGCGTGCAAGATCCTCGTGTGGTGCCTAGCTGAACTGAAGAGAAATCAAGTGAAAATAAGCACATGGGCCCCCCGCGATTTCCCTCCTTCATTTCCCACTTTCATCTTTTGCCCCATTTCATTTCCCCCTTTCAACTTCATTTCAAACCTAACCTGGCGATTTTTCATCTCTCCTTCTCTCGTCGAGATCTCTCTCTCTCTCACCACTGCACTCACTCCCTCTCTCGTCGAGATCTCTCTTTCGCCACTGCACTCACTCCTTTCTCGTCGATCTCTCTCTCTCGCTGCTGCACTTCCTCTCGCGTCGTCTCTCCCACTGGACCTCTGCAGAGGGTTTCAAGGTGCTCTCATCTCTCCCGATCTCGTCAAGCTCTTCCGCCCTTGCTACCGGCTCTCCCTCTCTCGTCGATCTCTCTCGTGCTACTGCTCTCCATCTCGCGTCGTCTCTGCCGCTGGAGCTCTGCCTAAAGGGGAGTTCGACAAGAATGTGCCTCCATCGCTCGCTCCTGGACGTTGACCTCATTGTAGCTGTGTCTGCCTGGGGAACTGAAATGTGATGGAGATGAAAGGGGGAAATGAAAATGAAAGGGGGAAAATGTTTGCATTTCATTTGAGTCTCGCCCACTGCCACACGAGCCAATCGCATGCTGCAACTGTTGGAATAATCAGCTGCATCTTAGGAGAGCCAATCCCATAAATATATATATATATATTTATTTATGGGAGCACACAACCTTACTTGACCAGGTGAGAAATAGTCTAAAATCAAACACCACGAGCAACAGAGGCAAATGTGAAAGCTGACAAGCTAAATATAAGATTTACACAATCAATTAACTAGAAACTATAGTCTCTAGTCTCCACAAACATGTAGTTTACTTCATGACAAGATGCACTGCTAGTAAGGATGGGCAATGGCTTGGAGATCCAATTTCCAGCTGGAGCTAACCATAACAAGTAGTTCCCAAAAGTTGCCAAAACTGAAGGGCTGGGATCTTCGAACATGGAAGATTTTTTATGCCCAACAGTGTCCTGAGGTTGAAAGCAGAAGGTTGAATCTCAGATGTTATCGCTATAAATGCACACCCACACAGCACACCTTACCAACATGAAGGATGGGTGTCTCTAGTCTAGCGCAACCATTTGAATTGAGAGGGCCTGTGGATTTTTAACCCATCAAATTATCCTGGGTCTAAATTTGTTCCCTGGAAAGCTCAGTATAAAAAATAAAAAATAAATAAAAAAAAATCAGATTTTGGATGGTCCAAGTAACAATTTTAGGGTTTTGGGGGGGAAAAGTAACAATTATAGGAATTCTGGGGGAGAGTAACAATTCTACTTATTAAATAAAAAAAAAGTAACAATTCTAGGATGATCTGATGAGTTGAAACTTGACCAACCCCGCATCCATCCGCACTGACGGGCCTAGGAATTTCTTGTGGGGAAGGCAAGCGATGGTTGAATTTTATATTAATTATGAATCATCCAAAATAAATCCAAAGAAAATCTCAAATTCAAACATACCCCAATTATTTCAAGTCATAATTTCCAAAACTGTAAGCAGTAACATATGAAAGTCCTAGGGCCCACCAAAATGAATCCAAGCCCCTCAAAATAATTTTTTTATCCATGTGTTAACAATGAAAATTGTATCTCCCTACAATCAAAGTAGGGTTTACGTTGGACTGATCACATGTAAACCAATTCACCACAATTAATTAATGAACCAAGTGTGAGACTAAGCCCGATGAAGCCCTCGCCGACGCCAGCCCATCCACCTCCCCCCCCCCCCCCCTTCTTCCGTCCCCTTTTCCTGTTTCTTGCGTAGCAGGACCGCCTAGCACAGACCTGCAGCCGATTCCCTCTTGCCTCCTGCCCAATAACTTCCCCCCACTCAATGCCCCTACTACCACCCAATCTCGCCAGCCCAACTTCCCCTCCATTACCTCTTCTGCAGCTCCCATTTGGCCACCAGCTCCCCGACTGGCCCCCTCTTTTCCACACTTTATTCAACCCTCTACTTCCCTTTCTGCTCCCCTGTTACCTAACCTCCCACACTCCTTTCCCCTACTTCCTGGCCAACCCACTCACCCCAATACAAACTTTTCCCCTTTACCATGCCAAACATTAATACCCACCCAACCATTACTACCCCCCGCTATCCCAACAACCACCACTCCTATCCCAATCATCTCCAACTATTTCCCCGATCCCTTACCTCAGGTTACAGGCTCCTTTTCCCAAACAGAGAAGTGTCTCCCTTCCCTTTCCATAGGTAACCCTCAAACCCTAGCTTCTGTTCCTTTTCCTTCAGATAGTTCTTCCACAATGTCGAGGCCTTCTTTTGCCAACCTGTTCGTCCCTTCTGACCTACAACACCCCTTCCTCTCTAGTCTCCCCCCTCCTTCCCTCCTTCTTCCTGGAAAAACGGAAAACCTTCTCTAACAATCCCCCTCTCTATGATTCAATCCAGCAAAGAATCTTTTTCCAATGCCGTTATCGGTAGATTCGTTGGTAGGCGTCCATCCCTTGAATGGGTACAAGAGAGAGCAATGTTATGGCCCCTGTCCAGACCCTGTTTTGTCTCCCTGACAAATAGGGGTTACTTCCTCTTCCGATTCAACTCCCCGGAAGACAAAGCTTACATCCTAGGCCTCTGACCCCTCTCTCTGGAAAACCAAAAGGTTATCTTTCTTCCTGGTCCCCAAGACAAGAGGAAGCACCCTGGCCTTCCTTAGCACCTGTCTGGATAAGACTCAGAGGGTTGCCATACCATTGCTGGAGCCAGAACATCATCCTCTCCATAGCTAATACTCTAGGGCAGCCAATCAAGCTAGACCAAATCACCAAGGGCCAGAAAATCCTTTCTTTTGCTAGGGTTCTGGTTAACATTGACCTGTCAAAACCTAAACCAGAATCCATTCTAGTAGACCTTCAGGGAGAAAAGGAACTTGAAATTCTCATAGAATATGAAAACAACCCATGCTCTGTTTGCCTTTCAGCTGGACACAAGTAACACTCTTGCCCGTTCTCCAAGCAAGGTCAACCTAGACACCCCCAAGCTTTCACAAACTCCTTACCCCTTACCCTTGTTCCTGGTCCTGCAAACTACAAAGAGCTAACCATCACAGCTCAAGTCCAATCCTCATCTCTCGCCCAAGCCCAGCCCCTTCTCTCTGCCCCTCTCTCTGGCCAAGTCCAGTCTCCCTCCCCTGCTCCCCTCTCTTCCACAACTATTCTCCCAACCCCCACTGGGCAACATAATAGATCTTCCCAACCTGCTAAACAAAGGCCCCAGCCTTCCAGTAACCAACAACTTTCTCTACCTTCCAACCACGATCTACCACCAAAGGCCCACCCTACCAATAACACCTCAACCAAACAAAGTTCTTCCAGCTCTAAACCACCTCCAACCTCCTTCTTAGACCTACCATATGATGCCATCACAGAGATTCTTCAAAGAACCCCCACACCTACAGTGGGCATTTCCAATCCCTTTGACATTTTGGATAATTGCTCATTCATTGACCCAGCTCTTAATCCTTCCACTTTAGGCTGTAATCTTCAGGTCTTGGTAGATGACAACTCCTCATCCTCCTCTGACCCGCCCCCAGGCTTCGAGCTCCCCCTCCCAGAAGCTCTTTCTCCTCCACCAACAGACCATTTGCCCTCATCCATTCTCCCTTCTCCTACTGAATTACCTTTGTCATCCCACTCCCTTAGTGCTACAATCATTTCATCCCCCATAGAAGCAACTAGCAATGTCGAAAACCTTCCTCCTACTGGTTACTCCCCCATAGCCCCCACAGTTAATACTGGCACTTTAGGAATCAACCCAACCTCAAGAAAAGTTAAAGGTAGGCCTAACCCCTCTAAAGTCCCCTCCATTGGTCCTATCACTAGGAGATCTAGAGGCAGACTCCCACCCCCCACTCTTCCCCCATGTTAAAAATCCTTTACTGGAATGGTAGGGGGATTGCAAATAACCCTACCAAAAGATCTCTAGCAAACATGGTCAAACAACACTCTCCTGACCTTATTTTCATCTCAGAACCAATGATTACTTTTTCCTCCACTTCTTCTCTTCTGCTGAGTAGTTTTGGTTTTGATAACTTTCACTCCAATTCTGCCCAAAATTCTGTTACTAGCCTATGGTGTTTTTCGAAGTCTTCTCACCATCTCACCATTTCTATTGCAGACCTCTCTCCCCAGCACCTTTCTATGCTCCTTCTCAACCCTTCAACTGGTTCCCATTCTCTAGTCACAGGAGTCTATGGTTCCAACAATCCAACCCAAAGAAAGGACCTTTGGAAAGTGATCACAGATTCTTCCTCTACTCCTTTCCCTTGGTGCATCCTGGGGGACTTAAATGCCATCCTCTCCCATGCTGATAAGCTTAGTATTCGCCAATCCACCTCCTCTAACCTCAAAGATTTTCAAGCCTGTGTCCTTCAAGCTGGCCTGATTGAAGTTAGATTCTTAGGAAACACCTTTACCTGATCTAACAACAGACAAGGCCTCTCTTATGTAGCAGCCAGATTAGATAGGGCCTTGGTTAACTCCCACTGGTTGGCTCACTACCCTGACCCTCTTCTTCAGCACCTCCCTCCTATCTCCTCAGACCATAGCCCAATCCTCCTTGCCTACAAAACCAAAGGCCACCCAACCAATGCTCCATTCAGATTTGAAAATACATGGTTGCTTCACCCTACATTCCTAGAGGTAGTTCAAAGCTGTTGGGACACTCCAATCATTGGAAACCCTCAATTTGTTCTAGGTCAAAAGCTAAAGGCTCTGAAATTTTCTCTCAAGAAATGGAGTAAGCTCTCCGTTGGCAACACCCACCAGAACATCCAAGGAGCAGAAGCTAGAGTCTTCCACTGCTAGTCCCAGCTAGATTCCTCCCCCTCGGAGCTCGCCCATGCTGACCTTCTCTCAGCCAGATCAGAGCTCCACGATGCTCTAAAGGCTTAGGAAATTCACTGGAAACAGAGGTCCAGGATTGCCTGGTTGAAAGAAGGAGACCAAAACATAGCTTTTTTCCACAACTCCGCCAGAGCTAGAAGCTCCTTCAACCAAATCAACCACATCTCAATCAATGGCAGAAACATAGAAGATGAAGCTACCATCCAAGCCATGGCAGTAGAATATTTCTCCAACCTGTACAAGCCTCAAGTCTGCTTTCCAAGTGCTAATCTGTTTCAAGTAGACAGCCCCAAAGTTTCAGACATCCAGAATTCTATCTTAATTTCCATCCCTTCAGCTGCAGAAATTAAAGAAGCTGTGTTTGGTCTTAAACAGCAAAGCAGTCCTAGTCTGGATGGATTTAATGGTGCTTTCTTCACCTCAGCCTGGAGTATTATAGGCCAGGATGTCTCCAATGCAGTTCAGCATTTTTTCCATTCTAAGAGACTTCTCAAAGCCTCAAATACTTTCTTCTTGGCGCTCATTCCTAAAACCAAAACCCCTTCCAATTTTGCAGATTTCAGACCCATTAGTCTTCTGAACTTTACCTATAAAATTTTCTCCAAAATCCTTGCTAGCAGGCTTGCCAAAATCCTTCCAAATCTGATCTCCCATGACCGAGCAACCTTTATCAAAGGTAGAAGCATCCATCACCACTCAGGCATGGCTTTTGAACTTTTCCAAAAGCTGAATTCCAAACTTTCTAAAGGCAGTATCTGCCTAAAGTTAGACATTACCAAAGCTTTTGATAAACTTAATTGGTCCTTTCTTTTCTCAGCCTTGCACTTTTTCAACTTCTATGACACTTGGATTAGCCTCATCAAAGAATGTGTTTGCACTTCCAAATGCTTAGTGCTGGTCAACCGCACCCCTCAAGGATTTTTCAGTTCTTTCAGTGGCCTAAGGCAAGGAGATCCTCTTTCCCCTTTCCTTTTCATTTTGGCAGAAGAAATACTTAGCCTCCACCTGCATAACCTCCATCTTCAAGGCATCTTCAGACAGATTTCATCTGTTCCTTCCACTCCCTGTCATCTTCTATACGCAGATGATATTCTCATCTTCATGAAGGGGATAACCTCCAGTATCCTTGTTCTTCAAGACTTACTGGAAACCTACCAGGCAACAGCTGGTCAGTATTTCAATCTTCAAAAGAGTCACCTTCGAATTGGGAAATGCAGCATCAGCAGGAAAAAACAGAATTACCTCTATCCTTGGTATCAGAGAATCCTCTAATCAGCTGAAATATCTTGGTATTCCAATCTGTTTTGGAACCCCTAAGAGACGTCACTTCTCCTCTCTCCTGGACTCAATCAATGTAAAGCTCAGTACCTGGAAAGCCAAGTCCCTCTCTTTCGCTGGCAGACTCATCTTGATCAAGCATGTTATTTCCAGTATGCCTCTTCACCAAGCCTCCATTCTCCCCCTGCCAGCCTCTATTTGTAATGAGATAGAGAGAATGATGAGAAAAATTCTTTGGTTTGGCCAGTCTGCCAATTCCAAGATCAATTATGTGAAATGGGGAGCCATTACTCTTCCAAAGGCTGAAGGAGGCCTGGGTATCAGAAAAATAGCAGAAGTGAATTCGACTTCTTTCCTCAAGCTAGGTCGGCACGTAGCTTCAGCTTCTTCTCTCTGGGCTCATTGGTTTAAATATAGATATTTCAAATTCAAAACAATCTGGTGCCAATCCTCTTCGTCCTCTGGGTCCTGTATCTGGAGAAAGTTGAGGCGCCTGCTACCTCTGATTCAAGATGGCAGTACTTGGATCCCAGGCAATGGCCAAGACATCAATCTATGGCATGATTCTTGGAATGGAGCTAAGCCTATCTCAGGTAGATTCCCTCTTCTTCATTTTCCTTAGGATCAGTACCTTTCCTCTCTCCTCCAGTTAGGAACTTGGACCCTCCCCCAGGGTTTTCCCCCAGACGTCCTTACCCAGCTTTCCAGCCAACTCTCAGTTCTCTCTCCAAGGCCTAATGATAGAGACTGTCTAAGCTGGACTGACTCTCCCAATGGCCAACTCTCCCTTAAGGCTGCTTGGCACTTAGTTAGGCACAAAGTAGAGGTTCTCCCTTGGACTTCATTTGTATGGAACTCCATTTCTCTTCCTAAATCCAAGTGCTTTGGCTAGCGTCTATTGCACAAAAAAACCCCAACTGAAACTTGCCTGCAACGCCTGGGATTTGCCCTTGCCTCCAGATGTAGTGGATACCATCAAGCAGAGGAATCAGTCTCTCATCTATTCTTCTCTTGCCAGCGTGCTTGTCAAGTTTGGCATTGGCTATTTTCGGCTGCAAAGTTGAGGCCTCCTACTAATCTCTCTGCAGCAGGCATTTGGCGGTCTCTCTCTCTTGGTAGTGATTCTTCAGGCTCTAAGTTCTTGGCAGCAATCTTCATAGAAGTGATCTATGCAATTTGGAAGGTAAGAAACAAAGCAGTTTTTGAAGACCACAGCCAGCCTCTCCATTCTATCACTTTGCAGCTGCAAGAGATTCTTTCCTTCTCCTTGCAAAGCATCAGTAAGTCCTTCATTAGTCCTCAGTTGATGAATATTTGCAAATTTTTGAAAATCCATCCTGTAAGGTAATCAGTTCATTCAGGCCTCACCTCTTGGTCCTCTGTTGATCTTTTTTGGCTCCTTTTGTAGAGCATCTTTGCTTTTGGTTTTTGGCTCCTTTGTTGAGCATCTTTGCTTTTGGGGATCCTATTGATTCCTTGTAAATCCTTTCTCTGTTTTCCCCTTTGCTTTTTAATACAATTATCCTTATAGGAAAAAAAAATTAATGAAAATAATTTTGATTGATTAATTGTGACTGTTTGATGGGTCATGGTGCTGGAGTAGGTATGGATGGTTGAGATGATAGGATTAGAACTCATCCACCAAGTCATGATAAGGTGAATGGTGATGGTATAAATGATATCATAATACAAAGTTTGAAGTCCTTTGAGGGTCTCACAATTGCTTCCCATGAGCACTGTGAATCTCCACAGAGGATTGAATATCCGAGCCGCCCAAAACAAACACTCCCCTACAGTGGGCTTTTCATAATTTTGTCTCGAATAAGAGTTAGTTCCATTCTATGATTGAGCATATGTTTAAGAATATCATATGCTCAAAATGAAGCAAAAGGGATTCATTTTGAGTGGTACAGATTTTCAATAGGTTAAAATTTCCAAACAGCCCATGGAAGCAAAATGCCCTCATTTTGAGTGGTATAGACTTTCAATAGGTTAAAATTTTCAGACAGCCCATAAAACTGCAGGCCTTCATTTTGAGTGGTACAGATCTTCAATAGGTGTGCTCCACCATAAAATTCTACTCTACTCATTGCCGCTTGAACGAGACACTGGAAAAAAAAAAAAAAACGTTGGGCTCCATCACTATCTATTCAGTTCCCTACACATCCAGCCTACGCCTAAGAATTAGCACTAATCCAAGAGGAGCTTACATCCATATCTTTAAACCAGAAAATGCAGAAAGATGTAGAAAGGGCCCCACCATATCATACACTTGAAAAAATCTAGGATCCAGGTATATCTCCAACTACGCCTTGATTTTCAAGCCCTACTGACAGTCCTTCTATTATTGAGATTCTTGATGTCATTCATAATGGTCTTCATGTTGCCCTATGCAAAGGGAAGCAAGCATGTAATAAGCACAGTACTTAAGTGAAATTTGAAAAGAAAAATATACTTAAAAAACCAAAGTATATGAAATTTATGTATTTTTAAGTACACATATTTTGCATTAGTAAGGATAGATTTGAAGAAGTAAGGATAAATCTAAATGGGAAAACGGAGGTAGGTTGAAGAAGATATGGATGGAAGTACTATGGAGAGATCTAAAGCAGTGTGACCTATCCAAGGATTTGGCTTAGGAAAGATTGGAATTCAAGTAGCCAACCCTACCAGAGTCGGGACAAGGCTTTAATGATGGCAGTAAGTCTTTTTATACTTGTTATTAGGAATTATAAATTTATAACAAATATATTTAAAAATTTACTAACTCTCACCTGGTCAACCTAATTCAGTAACTAAATGAGGCTTCCACTGGATCTAATAGCTATGATCTTTCTAATGATGAGAAAGATGGACCAGAGGGAGCATTTAAATGTGGTCCGTCTGTGCCCCTTAGGCCAGGCTGGGAACTATATAAAAAAGGCATGGCCATCCTAACTTAGTGATATCCACTGATGGATTGAATTAGAAAAGATGAAATTATATTTTTCCCTAAAAAAATCCATAAGGTGAATTGATTGATTCCCATTCAGCCCATATACACTTTTGCTGAAGTAAAATTTCCATTCAGCACATAATATAAATTTCCTTCATCTTGAGATATCGCATAAAATTATAAATGGTGCGTATATGTATTTGTTTTCTAGCCCAACAAGAGGGAATTGATTAAAAATTGCAAAATTGCAAAATATGGTTTTCGAGTGTTAACTTCATAATTATATTTGGAGTGTGAATGCATACTTTCAATTAAGCATATGATGCATACATATGTTAAGCAATATCAGCGGCGGACCTAGGATTTTCGTTTAAGGGGGGCTTGCGATAGTCACTTGAAAAAGTCGATCACTATTTTGTTGTTTTTTATTAACATAAACTTTGGCAAAAGAGAAAGTATTGCAATTATAAAATATCCAATTACACCAACTAACATTCTATCATCAATGTACTAGTGTTTTAAGGTTCATTCTTCAAAAATCCATATTCCAAGTGGACAACAAGATTATGGATTTTGAGCAATTTGTGAAAAATTAAATATAAAAAAAGATCCAGCCTATATAAATCTATGGGTCACAATTTTTTGGCCCAAATCACTAACATTCTCAGATTAATGGTATTCATCAATACGCTTAGTTCTTTTAAATTTTAATGGATTTTTGAGAGAACCAAAGAGGTCAAGAAAGGGAATTTTTTTAATGTCATGAGTAGCACAAAGGAGCATATAGATCTTGCAAATGATCTAACCCTGGGCCTGACTTTCAGGCCTGGGTACTGGATCTGGACCAAAATATTAACGTAATGGGGGGCATTAAAGAAGAAATATCAAAGCCCTGTGTCATGGAATTATCAAGCAAAGAAGATTCCAGGACAAGGACATTGTCAGTGATGGTCATGAGTGCCTAATCTTCTTCCACAAGTAGGCTTTAGTTGGCTTATCTTCCCACTTTTTCATTGATGGTTTTAGGGTCATAGACAGTGGGTCCCAATCCCATCATATTAAATCAAAAATCAAAGTCGATGGCAATGGATCTCAAGTGTCAACTTTTCCAAGAGGGTGGGGTTGGTTGGTTATGGTCTTAACCTATCGTTAGATTAGCCATTTCTTTGTAATCGCTAGCTGTCTTGAACCTTGACCAGCAGGCTCAAACATAGCAATCCTTTGTATAGGATTTTCCACGATGACCCAACTTTTTCCACACGTATTTGTTTGGCTTCCATGAGACTCGCTCTCTAAGTCACCTCTTATGTAGCCAGTCCTCTCATGTGTCAGGATATCATTCTCTATCCAAGCATATGCACCTACAATTACAAAGCATAGCTCGAACATAGCCCACTCAATGCCTAGATTGGGTTGTGCCCCTACCAGTTGACCCATAAACTGCCACATAAACAGCGAATTCCTAGATTCATATAAAACATTGAATTGCAAAACATACCATGATTGAGTTAGAGTGGTGTTGGCAACTTGGTTTCATACATATGCCCAGGGGACTAATCCCTGTATTCTAAAACTAGACCAGTAGTCCAATATAGCAACAACAAAAAAAAAAAAAAAAAAAAAAAAATACAATAGTTGGTTTGAACTGCTACTGTAGATTAGACATCAAATAATTTGTCGATACAGTTTGCACTTTAGTTGAAAGAATGCATGTATGTGCCAAATATCACTATGAACTTCAAACCTGGGTTTTGTTTGGAGCAACATCCATCCATAGTTGGGATCGAGCCAGGCCTTTGTAGCTTGGCCCATGAACTTCAAACCTGGATTTTCTTTGGATAAACCTTTTTCTAGAGTGGGGCCCACTTGGAGTTCAGGGTTAGTATGTAAAATCCCAAGTCACAAATCAATAGCAGCCATGGCCCATAGGTGCCAAACTTTCCACAGAGATGACTTGGGCTTATAATGAGCCAGGGCCCTCGTGCTCTAAAAATCAACACACACATAAGTCAACAAAGAGAAAAAGATATTTTCTTCCATGGGGAATTTCTCCATGTGGACCGATCAGGCCTTCCACATGTAGACGGTCCCACATATTGCTCTGTGAACTTGTACATTTAAAATTGAATGCATTTAAAATCATGGTCACTCATCTCTGTGTACTTGTACCTTTCCGCTTATCATATTGCTCGCACAGCTCTATCATTATAAGAAGGGAGAATTTTAAATAAGATTAAAGTTTTTACTTTATTTTAAAAAAAGACGTAAGTTTGTTTTAAAATTAGTTCCTAAGGTTTTAAGGAAGTACTTAGATAAGGACATCCATCCATTTAAAATTATTTCTCAACAACTTTCTCCCTCAATTTTTATAAATAAAAAACAAACAAATTACCCTTAATGGGCGATGCTATGATGGGCTAGTTAGATCCAATATGAGCTGCATACATATGTGATAGATGAAGGTAATTGTCCCAAAGAAAATCAAGCTGTTAACTTCATAGTGATCTTTGGAGTGTGATTCATACTTTCAATTAAGCATACGATGCATACAGTTGTTAAGAAATATCTAATCCACGGTTGCAATTAAATCCAACTCAAGCTCAGTGTTTGTGGTTATAGGAATTCGTCTTTTGTGTAACCGTTTATGAGGCGAGGAGTGAAGGCCCAGCCCAATCTGAGCTTTGACTGAGCTGGATTGGGGCTATGTCTTGTAGATCCAGTGTATATTGTATCTTGTCTATTTTGAGTGAAATAGACAATTTTGGTCAAGAGAAATGGATGCCGGACAAAAACGTGTGGAAAAGTTAGGTCGTCGTGGAAAATCTTGTACAGACCATCTAATCGTTGCCAGTTTCCTGGAATCTACTTGCTTATCCAAGAATCTCTTGTATGCATTTTCCTCTCTCTATAATCTCTATATATATGCACTTCCCCCAAACCCTCGTAGCATCTCACACATCATTGCTTTTCTTGTTTTTTTGAGTACTAATCAATCATGTTTCTTTCAAAGTCAATTCCATTTCTTCTTCATTTTTGGGTTGGGTTTCTAATCCTATGCATTGGATCCTTGAAATTCAATTCATGTGTTGGAGACAGAACAACCAGTACTGGTTGTTTGGAAAGAGAAAGGCAAGCGCTTATACACTTCAAACAAGGTCTCAAGGATCCTAGTAACCGACTCTCTTCTTGGGTGGGGGATGATTGCTGTAGGTGGGCAGGCATTCAGTGCAGCAACGAAACAGGGCATGTCCTCAAGCTCATCCTCCGAGGACCATCCGAAATACAAGGTTCTGACGATCTTGAAGCAGACTTCAATAGATCAGTCATATCTGGTGAGATAAATCCATCTTTGCTTGAGTTGAAATATTTGAAACACTTGGACCTAAGCATCAACTCCTTTGGAGGAAGAGTCATCCCAAAATTCATCGGTTCATTCAAGAATCTAAGACACCTTAACCTCTCTGCCTCAGGTTTTGGTGGAAGGGTTCCTCACGAGCTAGGAAATCTCTCTACATTGGGTTCTCTTGATCTCAATCAATACCGTGCAATATGGGTAAATACGAGTGATGGTATTTTTGATCATTACGGTATTGGTGTTCTGGCTTATGATTTGCATGTGGATAGACTTGATTGGCTCTCTGGCCTCTTGTCTTTGCAGTACCTTGACATGGGATCGGTGAACCTCAATACGACAGCTGATTGGCTACTATCAATAAATATGCTTCCTTCTATTTTGAACTTACATTTGTCCTATTGCCAGCTTCCCAACATTTCTACATCTCTTCCTCAGGTGAATTTGACATCTCTTTCTACCCTTGATCTTTCTAGGAACTGGCTTGGTCCTCAGCTCCCTACTTGGCTGTTTAATAGCAGCAGATTGGTGTCGCTTGATCTTGGTTACAATGATTTCTCATATCCCATTCCACCCGCCCTGGGGAATCTTTGCAACCTACAGACCTTGAATTTGCAGGAGAATCATCTCAATGGAGAAATATACAGATTTAAAGAGTCATTTAAAGGATGCATTAAGAGCAATTTAGAGGACTTGAATTTGGAAGGCACTAGACTCAGTGGGCATCTACCTGATTGGTTTGGCCAATTCATTAATCTGAAGTCTCTCTCTCTTTCTTATAACTCTCTTTCCGGTCCAATTCCTCCATCTCTTAGAAGATTGTCTTCCTTGAGAGAATTGGATCTTTCTGAAAACTCTCTTTCCGGTCCAATTCCTCCATCTCTTGGAAGATTGTCTTCCTTGAGAGAATTGGATCTTTCTGAAAACTCTCTTTCCGGTCCAATTCCTCCATCTCTTGGAAGATTGTCTTCCTTGAGAGTATTGGTTCTTTCTTATAACTCTCTTTCCGGTCCAATCCCTCCATCTCTAGGAAGATTGTCGTCTTTGGAAGGTTTGTATCTATCTACAAACTCTCTTTCGGGTTCCATTCCTCCATCTCTAGGAAGATTGCCATCTTTGAGTTCGCTAGTTCTTGATAGTAATAAATTGAATGGGTCCATTCCAGAAAGCCTTGGACAACTTTCAAATCTTGAGTATTTATCCTTGTCAAATAATTCTTTTAAAGGTATTCTAACAGAAGCTCACGTTTCCAATATCAAAAAATTGAAAGACTTAGAAATCTCTTCAACTTCATTAGTCTTCAATGTGAGCTCGAATTGGGTTCCTCCATTTCAACTGGCATATTTTGTGATGGATGATTGCAAATTAGGGCCCCAATTTCCACCATGGCTCCGGACTCAAAAGCAATTGTCTTATTTGTCACTGTCAAATGCAAGCATTTCAGATACCATCTCTAACATTTTTCAGACTTTACCATCAAACATTCAAGTTCTAGATCTCTCCAGCAACTCAATTTCTGGTTCCATCATCAATAGTAATACAAGAAAAATAACAAATCTGTTGTATCTCTCACTTTCTTCCAACCATTTGAAGGGTAGCATTCCCCTGTCAATATGCCAGATGAGAAATTTAACAAATTTAAGTTTCTCAAATAATCAATTGGAAGATGAAATTCCACGGTGTTTAGGGGATTTGAAATTTTTAAATGCGTTAAATTTGGAAAGTAATGTTCTGTCTGGAGGTATTCCAAGATCAGTAAGTCATTTGTCCCAGCTTACTTCATTGCACTTGAGCAAAAATAAGTTTTCAGGAGAGCTCCCTCCATCCATGAAGAATTGCACCTTCTTGAAGACACTTGATCTCGGAGAAAATGGTTTCTCAGGAACGATACCAAACTGGATTGGTGAAAGACTATCATTTCTTAAATTCCTCATCCTACGATCTAATAACTTTCATGGTAGCCTTCCTCCACATTTGTCACTACTTTCTAAACTTCAAGTATTGGACCTTTCTCAAAACAATCTTTCAGGAACAATACCCGAGTCTTTTGGTAACTTCAGTGCTATGACGGTAGCTAATAGGACAAATGTAATTATTTACAATGGTGTTCAGTATTCTGTTGTTGAGAGTATTTGGGTTTTTTGGAAAGGAGGTCAATATGAATATACCCGTACAGTTTCGCTCGTGATGAACATAAATCTATCAGGCAATGATCTACATGGAGAAATCCCTAAAGGAATTACTCATCTTTTTGGCTTGCAAAGCTTGAATTTATCAAGAAATCGGTTGACAGGAACAATCCCAGAAGATATTAATGACTTGCAACGTATAGAATCTTTAGATCTCTCATGGAACCAGCTTTCAGGAGCAATTCCACATGGCTTCTCATACTTGACTTTTTTAAGTCACTTGAATTTGTCACACAACAACTTTTCAGGAAGAATTCCATCTAGCAACCAACTTGATACTCTCAATGATTCATCCATCTACGTGGGGAACCCTTTATTATGTGGGCCACCACTTTTGAACCAGTGCCCACGAGGTGAAATATTTCCTGATTCACAGCCGCTTTCCGATGGAGACAAAGAAGCTAAAGATGAGTTGGAAATACAACTATTTTATATTTGCATGGGGCCTGGATTTGTTGTAGGCTTTTGGGTTGTCTGTGGCATTTTGTTATTCAAGAGATCTTGGAGGGTTGCCTACTACAACTTCTTTGATAACATGGGAGATTGGTTATATGTCGCAATAGCAAGAAAGCTTGCTAAATTCAAGAAGAATAAAGGACTACAAGGTAATAGAGGACTCCCATCAACTCCTAAACATGTCTTGCATCCTCGCGCATTGCCTGGCCATAAATCAAGTTGATGATCCTTCATGTAGTGCAAACAGGTATGTTCTTATTTATGTTTTTTTTTTTTTTTTTTCAGAGCAGTATTTTATAGCTGTCAAATGTGTTATAAATATAATCCAATTTGTGGGTAGTATGTAGTAGTATGCATGCATGGCATTTGTTTGGTCACAATAGCCCAAGGCATGTAGAAACTACATGCAAGTGTACATTCTTGCAGGGAACTTCTAATGGTGGGTAATGTAAGGAGGAAGCTTATTATGTGTTTTAAGAGAGGAACTTCTAATTTGTGCCTTAGTTTCCATCGTTTTACGCCAAACTTGTATAGGATTTCAACGATCTTGAACTTGGGTCGAATATAGATTATAAGCCCCTGTGATGCGTAAGTTTTTCGTTTGGTTTAGTTTGTAAATGATAGACGATGATAGCTTCAAATAAAAAAGGATTGAGATGACCCTTTTGGCCCCTTTTTTTTTTAATTTTTGGGGTGGGGGGTGGTATAAGTTCTTTTATGTTAAAATAGTTGTTGTTACTAGAACCATGATGAAGACCTGTGTTGTAAATGACAAGAGTTTTTTCTTTCTTTTTTCCTTACATTCAATAAAATATGAACTTTTTTTTCTTTAATGTTTGATGTCTCTTGGGTTAGGCATTAAAGAAAAGTTGGTTGAAAATATATTAGAATTCTTCATGAAATGGAGCTTGCTAGTTTTTTTTCCAGCCTTTGGATTCTACGTCAAATCTCAGTATTGGCATTTCATAGATGATGTCAAGACTTATTTATGGAAAGGTTTACAAAATTAGTTGGTTGTAGAAGAAAAGACCTTGGGCCTGTTTGGATGAACGGTGAATTGAAGTAAGGTGAAGCATCAAATCAAATATAGTCTTTGGTGTGCATCTATGAGTTAGATCGAGAATGGACTCCATCTTGGACAATCTACCCAAATGGCATGGTAGGTTAGCAAATATGTCCTAATGCACCACAGAGATAATATAGTGACTTCTCTTTACAAAATACAAACTCCATAAAACTCAAAACATAAATTTTATTTTATTGTTTTCTAAATTTGTCTCTATTATTTCATTGATTTTTTTTTTTTTTTTACATTGCCATTGTTTTCATGTAGGGTAAAAATGGTGGAGTTAAAAGTAAAGCAGCGTTATTGTCTTCTATGGATCGGTGATTCTGTTTGAAGAAGCAATGTTGTTGGCTATGTATCAGTGATTCTGTTTGCTTTGTTATTTTAGTCGATGGTAGCAGCCTAGTAAGAAAAATCCTTTTGGTTTATGTGAAACATAATGTATGACCCTTTTTGGCTTATGTGAAAAATAATTTCAGTGTGTATCAACTTGTTTGCTTGTAAAATAAATGAAGAATGAAGGTTTTGGCTAGTTATTGACAAAGATCTGATGTCCTGTTCTATTCATGATGCCTAGAAAAACTATTTCCCAAAGTTTGAGTTTTAGAATTATCCATTCTTTATTGTGTGAAATCATAGGAACGATGATGAGCTGTGATTAAAAGGGTTATGTGCCTTGTATTGCAAAAATGGACCAGATAACTGTAAAATGGCTGCGATGCACGTATGGCGATTAATACAGTAAACAGTTGTTGAAAAATTATATGACCACTTTAAGAAGCTTTGGGGAATTTCCTATTAAAGTCTAGGAATTCGTAGATGAGTGTAAGGCCGGCCCCGTCCCGAGTTAATCAAGATTAACTCTAATTAATTAGAGGTTAAGGCTAATTAACTTTGTTTAATTCAACTAACAATGGTTTATGGCCAAATAGCATTGAATTTGTTTAAATTGGATGAATTAAGCTGACTGAAATGTTAATGAAGGAGATTAAATGAATTGAATGAGCTTTAGACTCAAACTAGTAAAAATAGGACTTTTTCGTAAATATGAATTTCTGCATATTTTGTCGAATACGGAAACTGTAGGTACCAACACGTGTATCTCGACGAGTATGTTAACTTTCGTGAAGGACTTGAGGTCATTCGACAAGTAGTGAATCAAATGACCCTTCATTTGACTTGAATTGTAAATAAGAGAAGATAATGGACCTAGATGCAATTTGGGAACTTATATAATGTAAAATAAGCTTCAATGAGCTCATTCCTTCAACCCAAACCCTAGACACCCTTTTCCTTTTCCTTTTTTTTTCTTCATCTTCCTTCCATTTCATCTCCATCAAGCATCAAGAGTGTGGTTTGGAGTGATTCAAGTAGAGAACTTCATCTTCTTCATCTTCTTCTTGGAATTTTCTTGAAGAAAAGGCTTCAAGTTGAGAAGTTTCCACTCAATTCCAAGCTAAGCGAAGGGGTTTTGGTCAATCAACCTTCATTAGAGGCAAGTATGTACACCTTCTATTGATTTATGATGTTATTGAAGTGTTTGGAGTTCAAGGAACTCAAATTCTGGATTTTGCTTTAGAATTCTGAAGCTCCAGAATTTCGTTCTGGGTGCATTTCTGCTAGCCGAAATGCTAACCGCCAGGCTAACCACCGAAATCCACAAAATGGTCAGTCTCTGGAAAGCTGACCGTGAGTTGACCGCTGAATTTCGGCTAGCCAAAATTGAAATTTCGGCTAGTAGAAGGGTGACTGCAAGCTGACTGAAAATGAGTAAGAAATTGCATCAGAAGACAAGCTTCTGGAAAGCTAACTGTGAGGTAGCCGAAATGAGTTCGGCTAGCTGAAATGGAAATTTCGGTTAGCCGAGAGGTAACCGTCGAGGTGACCGAATTGTCTAAAATGCATTAGAAGTTGCAGGGTTCTAGAAAGCTGACCGAACCTGGTTCGGCTAGCCGCCAACCAGATTTTGGCTAACCGCTAGGTAACCGCCAAGGTAACCGCTAGAGAAGAAAATTTCAGATCAATTTCAGATTCTTCTCAATTGAAAACCTCGTCGTTTAGGCTAGTGTTAGTGGTGTCTAAACCTTCATAAGAGCTAACTGTAGTTATCATAATGTACACAATTGATTAAAGTAATGTCATCTGTAGTAACACGTGCATCAATAACTAAGGTTTGACCTAATGGTTTGGTTTAGATGATTGTTTTAGAATTGGAATGGGATTGACTAGAGTCACTGATTAGTTTGGATTATGAGTCTGGCACTACATAGTGTTTCCAATGCTCATTATTGAGCCACACGGAATTGGTAATGAATCCACATTGAATGAACGATCTACAGTTACTAAAGGTAACAATGAAAAATGTACATACAGAACTGTACTGCAGTAGATGGATTTGGGGTGTTCTGGAGCACCATGGTGATACCAGTGATCTCTGATCCAAACACTGGCAGATCCCACATTATTTAGACCAAAAGGTCATAAACTGAAAAGTCACTGATAAGCCACATAAACGCCACATATTGGACCGAAGAGTCCCACTGATAAGTCATCTAATAAAGGCTTAATGTAATTAACGAATGAATGGAAATAAATGGAACTGACTGCTTCCTCTGGGAAGGAATTGAATTGAATTGAAAGGAAACTAATGCTATTGTAGTTTCCAATTAGTTATTGTTTATACTTGTAGTTACTGTATTTACTGTACAGGATACTGTTATAGAATTGTTAAATCAATGAGTTGATAGAAATAACATGTGTTATCATAGAAATGTATATACATTGTTCAACCGTCGTGATCATTGTGTTACTGATGATATTCAGGCCCAGTTGTCGTTGCCGGTCCCGCAAAGGCCGATCCATCAGCGGAGATTGCCCATCCGATACCCCCAGGAGGCTTGATCGAATGGACTTGATTCGGAGTGTGAAATTTGAATATTTTGGAAAATGTAGAATGAACTTTTTTATACTCATTTGTATAGTAAATAGATGTCACCTGTATTGTAATTAAATATGCAGTGGTTGACTTTGTTGTAAATGGTTATGTGTGTTGAACTTATTCAGTTTTAATTATTGTCACTGTATAAATATATGTATATTTCCGCAATTGTACATTGGCAGGTATGTATGTAAGATCCCTTGTAGATCTCGTTTTAACTTCGGTTAATTTGGGGTTTACGGGAGTAAGTATGATTGCCTTCGAGACCCGGGGTTTAGCCCTAAGTTCTCTGATCTCGGGCTCGGGTCGTGACAATGAGGCAACTTTATGGAATGGTGGCAACGTGTTTTTCATGGGTGGGGGTCGGACTCCAAAATCGGAGGAAGCACGGATTTGGTCGCTATTTATTCATGATTTTCCATGGCAACTTTAAGTTGCACCGAACAAAGAGAGTACCGAAACAGCCTTAAAGGCATGTAACTACTTTTATCATGGAAATGGAAAGGAAATGAGAGATATTTTCACAAAAAAAAAACAAAAAAACAAAAAAACAAAAAAAGAAAATCCATTATTTTGTGCAAATGCTTTTTTTCCAACAACAAAAGCATCAAAAGCATTGCAAATTTCTGCAAATTCAGGGAGAAGTGTTTTTGATGTGGCCTGCACATTACACAAGTGTGCCCTACTATTGGATTGAAGACAAGAAATAGAAAAACAAGCGATCAACAATGTAAGTGTAACATTAGTTAGGCATTCTAAGAATATGGAAAATTCAAAGGCTAGGCTCGAGTGCCCTACATATAAGTGTACTACTCAATGTCGTAACATCTCACACTAAAAATAGAATCAAAATGTCAGATGTCATCATGGCTAACATATGGTATCAATTGCTAACAACTTTTACCCTAGTCATTCACTACCTCTGAAAACTTGTGAATGCACAGCTCAATTTCATATCTCAACGATCCTAAAATTTCTATTTAGGTTAGTTTCCACAGCTGATCTTAATAGGATGATGACCTCAAGCAAAGAACATTTTGAAAAAATTCTTCAGCATATATGTATGAGTTACTACCGAACAGGATCATCTCACACTAATGGAGCATTAATACAGTGCAAATAATGTAAAGGCTGAAGAACAGTGATTTTGGACAAAGATGATAATATATCCTCTACTGATGACAAGGGGCTCGTTAGTATATTGAATTGATGCAACTGTTACAAGCCCTATAATTTATGACATCTCAAACTCAGGTACTAGGAAGCCAATGAAAACTGACACTCCAATCTCCAATTGAATTCACAATCAAAAGCTTGTACCAAGTAAACTAAAAACAAAAAATTGCACGGCTATAGTCGCATGCGCAAGCACACATGAGATGTTCCATATAAAAACATGCGTAAACTTCTTTTCATGTGCATGAAACAACAAATGTTCAGAAATTAAATTTAGTAATGTCGTAACGTTGTCACGTAAAGGCAAAAACAAACATAGGTCCTCTACAAGAAACTACATTAACAGATCAAATAAGGCTCAATGTAATAATTCACAACAAAGAACACCATAAACAGTTGCTGTACACAAATTACAAATAACCCAAATAAGATTACGCTTATCATACAGCATGTCCCATTACAAAAACAATTTTCGTATCCAAGGATAAAGAAAGATATAACCAACTCCTCTTTTGTTATAATTAGATATGTACTCATTTTGAGAAAAAATAGGCGCATCTCAATATGGACTACTTGCACTATATTTCTTGACAATTTGGTCATTTTCCATTACAAGGAGCATTAATATCTTTGCACAAAAATCAAGAAACCTTTTTCTCACTGGCAGTCTGACCAGGACCATCCTCTAATATCAAATATACAAACAGTGTTTCGCTATGTGATTACCATCATGGGTTTCATGGAGAACTTCGGTCATTCTGCCCATAGGTGAGAAAATCACATTGTTTCTTGTGTGAGAACAGGTTCATGCATGTTACACAGAAAATTGCTAGTCTTTTTAAGTTCCAGGAAATTGACTCTTTAGTCTGAGTGCTAAAAAATCTGTAGTTAGCCAGTCGTTAGCTTAGCCATTTCTGTGTCTTGACCTTGACCAGCAGGCTCAAACAGAGCAATCCTCTGTATAGAATTTTCCACGTTGACCAAACTTTTTCCACACGTATTTGTTTGGCTTCCCTTTCTCTCCACGAGTCTCACTTTCTAAGTCCCCTCTATCAGACATTTAGCCAGTCCTCTCATGTGTCAGGATATCATTCTCTATCCAACCATATGAACCTACAAAGCGTAAGCTCAAACATAGCCCAGTCAATGCCTAGATTGGGCCTGGGCCTCAATACTTTGACCCATAAACTGTCACATAAACAGCGGATTCCTAGATTCTTACATATAAAACATTGAATTGCAAAACAAACTCATGGTTGACTGGTGTTGGCATCTTGGTTTCATACATTATAAATTAAATAGTTGTTTTGAACTGCAACTGTAGATTAGACATCACCTAATTTGTCGATACAGTTAAAAGAATGCAAGTATGTGCCAAATATCACTGTGAACTTCAAACCTCGGTTTTGTTTGGAGCAACACCCATCCATAGTTGGGATCGAGCCAGGCCTTTGTCGCTTGGCCCATGAACTTCAAACCTGGATCTTCTTTGGATAAACCTTTTTCCAGAGTGGGGCCCACTGGGAGTTCAGGGTTAGTATGTAAAATCCCAAGTTACCAGTCAAGTAGCATCCATGACCCATAGGTGCCAAACTTTCCACAGGGATGACTTGGGCTTATAATGAGCCAAGGCCCGCGTGCTCTAAAAATCATCACACACAAGTTAATAGAGAGAAAAAGATTTTTCTTCCATGGGGAATTTTCTCCATGTAGACAGATCAGGCCTTCCACAAGCAGACGGTCCCACAAGCAGACGGCCACTCATCTCTGTGTACTTGTACCTTTCCGCTTATCATATTGCTCACACAGCTCTATCATTAAAAAAAAGGGTGAAATTTAAATAAGATTTAAGTTTTTACCTTATTTCAAAAAAGGACGTAAGTTTGTTTTAAAATCTTTTAAATTAGTTCCTAAGTTTTTCAGGTAGTACTTATCAATTAAGGACATCCATCCATTTAAAACTATTTTTCAACAACTTTCTCCCTCAATTTTTATAATTATAAAAAAAAATACCCTTAATGGGCGATGTTATGATGGCCTAGTTAGATCCAATCTGAGATGCATGCATATGAGATAGATGGAGGTAATTGTTCCAAAGAAAATCAAGCTGTTAACTTCATAGCGATCTTTGGAGTGTGATTCATACTTTCAATTAAGCATACGATGCATACATATTTTAAGAAATATCTAATCTACAGTTACAATGAAATCCAACTCAAGCTCTGTGTTTGTGGTTTTAGGAATCTGTCTTTTGTGTAACCGTTTATGAGGCCAAGAGTGAAGGCCCAGCCATTCTGAGCCTTGATTGGGCCAGATTGGGGCTATGTTTTGTAGATCCAATGTATCTTATCTATTTTGAGTGAAATAGTAAATTTTGGTCAAGAAAAATAGACGCCGGAAAAAAATGTGTGGAAAAGTTAGGTCGTCGTGGAAAATCTTGTATAGACCATCTAATCGCTGCCAGTTTCATGGAATCTGCTTTCTTATCCAAGAATCTCTTGTATGCATCTTCCTCTCTATAATCTATATATATGCACTTCCCCCAAACCCCTGTAGCATCTCACACATCATTGCATTTCTTGTTATTCTGACTACTAATCAATCATGTTTCTTTCAAAGTCAATTCCATTTCTTCTTCATTTTTGAATTGGGTTTCTAACCCCATGCATTGGATCCTTGAAATTCAATTCCTGTGTTGGAAACACAACAACCAGTACTGGTTGTTTGGAAAGAGAGAGACAAGCACTTATCCACTTCAAACAAGGTCTTAAGGACCCTAGTAACCGACTCTCTTCTTGGGTGGGAGACGATTGCTGAAGGTGGGCAGACATTCATTGCAACAACAAAACAGGGCATGTCCTCAAGCTCATCCTCTGACGTCCATCCGAAATGCAATCTTCAATAGCCAATGATGCTTACGCAGAATTCAAGAGGTCACTCATATCTGGTGAGCTAAATCCATCTTTGCTTGAGTTGAAATATTTAAAACACTTGGACCTAAGCATCAATTCCTTTGGAGGAAGAGTCATCCCAAAATTCATCGGTTCATTCAAGAATTTGAGATACCATAACTTCTCTACCTTAGGTTTTGGAGGAAGGGTTCCTCACGAGTTAGGAAATCTCTCTACCTTGGGTTATCTTGATCTCAATCAATATCGTGTAGTATGGGTAAATACGAGTGATGGTAGTTATGATCAGTACAATTTCGGTGTTCTGACATATGATTTTCATGTGGATAGACTTGAATGGCTCTCTCG
Source organism: Umbellularia californica (assembly GCA_028538565.1). Taxonomy (NCBI): domain Eukaryota; kingdom Viridiplantae; phylum Streptophyta; class Magnoliopsida; order Laurales; family Lauraceae; genus Umbellularia; species Umbellularia californica. Next base: position 20,388,303 of record JAPQWN010000007.1, read on the forward strand.
CCTCTGTTCTTTGCAATACCTTGACATGGAATAGATGAACCTCGGTATGGCAGCTGATTGGCTACTATCAATAAATATGTTTCCTTCTATTTTGAACTTACATTTGTCCTCTTGCCAGCTTCCTAACATTTCTACATCTCTTCGTCATGTGAATTTGACATCTCTTTCTACCCTTGATCTTTCTGTGAACGGGCTTGGTCCTCATATTCCCACTTGGCAATTTATCAACAGTAGATTGGTGTCGCTTGATCTTGGTTACAATGATTTCTCAAATCCTATTCCAGCTGCCCTGGGGAATCTTTGCAACCTACAGACCTTGAAGTTGTGGGAGAATCATTTCAATGGAGAAATAAACAGATTCAAAGAGTCTTTTAAAGGATGCATTAAGAGTAATTTAGAGGACTTGGATTTGGAAAGCAATGGACACAGTGGGCATCTTCCTGATTGGTTGGGGAACTCATTAATCTGAAGTCTCTCTATCTTTCTTATAACTCTCTTTCCGGTCCAATTCCTCCATCTCTTAGAAGATTGTCTTCCTTCAGAGAATTGGGTCTTTATGGACACTCTCTTTTTGGTTCCATTCCTCCATCTCTAGGAAGATTGCCATCTTTGAGTATGCTACTTCTTGATAGTAATAAATTGAATGGGTCCATTCCAGAAAGCCTTGGACAACTTTCAAATCTTGAGTATTTATCCTTGTCAAATAATTCTTTTAAAGGTAATCTAACAGAAGCTCACTTTTCCAATCTCATAAATTTGAAAACATTCGCCATCTCTTCAACTTTGTTAGTTTTCAATGTGAGCTCTAATTGGGTTCCTCCATTTCAACTGAAAACTTTCAAAATGGATGATTGCAAATTTGGGCCCCACTTTCCACCATGGCTCCAGACTCAAAAGCAATTGTCTTTTTTGTCACTGTCAAATACAAGCATTTTGAGATACCATCTCTAACATTTTTCAGATTTTACCATCAAACATTCAATTTCTAGGTCTCTCCAGCAACTCAATTTCTGGTTCCATCATTAACAGTAATATAGGGAAAGCAACAAATCTATTGTATTTGTCACTTTCTTCCAACCATTTGAAGGGTTGCATTCCCCTGTCAGTATGCCAGATGCGAAATTTAACATATTGAAGTTTCTCAAATAATCAATTAACACATGAAATTTCACGGTGTTTAGGGGATTTGAAATTTTTGAATAAATTAATTTTGGATAATAATGGCCTGTCTGGAGGTATTCCAAGCTCAGTAAGTAATTTGTCCCAGCTTACTTCATTGCACTTGAGCAAAAACAAGCTTTCAGGAGAGCTCCCTCTATCCATGAAGAATTGCACCTGGCTGACGACATTTGATCTCGGAGAAAATGGTTTCTCAGGAACGATACCAAACTGGATTGGTGAAAGACTGTCATTTCTTAAATTCCTCATCCTACAATCTAATAAGTTTCATGGTAGCCTTCCTCCACATCTGTCACTACTTTCCGAACTTCAAGTATTGAACCTTTCTCAAAATAATCTGTCAGGAACAATACCCAAGTCTTTTGGTAACTTCAGTGCTATGATGGTAGCTAACAGGACAAATGTAATTATTGACAATGGTGGTAGATTCAGTGGTGTAGAGAGTATTTGGGTTTTTTGGAAAGGAGGTCAATATGAATATACCTGTACAGTTTCACTCGTGATGAACATAAATCTATCGGGCAATGATCTACATGGAGAAATCCCTAAAGGAATTACTCATCTTTTTCGCTTGCAAAGCTTGATTTTATCAAGAAATCAGTTGACAGGAACAATCCCAGAAGATATTAATGACTTGCAATGTATAGAATCTCTAGATCTCTCATGGAACCAGCTTTCAGGAGAGATTCCACATGGTTACTCATACTTGACTTTTTTAAGTCACTTAAATTTGTCACACAACAACTTTTCAGGAAGAATTCCATCTAGCAACCAACTTGATACTCTCAATGATTCATCCATCTATGTGGGAAACCCTTTATTATGTGGGCCACCACTTTTGAACCAGTGCCCACGACATGAAATATTTCATGATTCACAGCCACTTTCCGATGGAGACAAAGAAGCTAAAGATGAGTTGGAAATACAACTATTTTATATTTGCATGGGGCTTGGATTTGTTGTAGGCTTTTGGGTTGTCTGTGGCATTTTGTTATTCAAGAGATCTTGGAGGGTTGCCTACTACAACTTCTTTGATGACATGGGAGATCAGTTTTATGTTGCAATAGCAAGAAAGCTTGCTAAATTCAAGAAGAATAAAGGACTACAAGGTAATAGAGGACTCCCATCAACTCCTTAACATGTGCTACATCCTCGTGCATTGCTTGGCCATAAATCAAGTTGATGATCCTTCATGTAGTGCAAATAGGTATGTTCTTATTTATGTTTTTTTTTTTTTTTTTTCAAATGAGTATTTTCTAGCTGTCAAATGTATTATAAATATAATCCAATTTGTGGGTAGTATGCATGCATGGCATTTGTTTGGTCACAATAGCCTAACGCATGTTGAAGCTACATGCAAGTGTACATACTTGCAGGGAACTTCTAATGGTGGGTAATGTAAGGAGGAAGCTTATTATGTGTTTTAAGAAAGGAACTTCTAATTTATGCCTTAGTTTCCCATGTCTTAGGCCAAACTTGTATGGAAGCACACAACCTTACTTGACCAGGTGAGAAATAGTCTAAAATCAAACACCAGCAGCAGCAGAGACAAATGTGAAAGCTGACAAGCTAAATATAAGATTTATACAATCAACTAACTAGAAACTATAGTCTCAAGTCTCAACAAACATGTATTTTGCTTCGTGACAAGATGCACTGCTCAGTAAGGATGGGCAGTGGCTTGGAGATCCAATCTCCAGCTGGAGCTAACTATAACCAAGTAGTTCCCAAAAGTTGACAAAACTAAAGGGCTGGGATCTTCAAAATGGAAGATTTTTTAGGCCCAACAGTGTCCTGATGCTGAAAGCAGAAGGTTCAATCTCAGATGTTATGGCTATAAATGCACACCCACATGGCATACCTTACACTACAAGAAAAACTACTTTAGAGGCGGCCGGTAGCCGCCGATAAAAGTGGTTATGGCTGCCGGTACAACATATACCGGCGGTCACTATGGCTGCCGCATGGCTAGGGTATATCGCGGGTGGGTAAAGGTTTTCGCGGCGGTCACTGGCCGCCGCTATTGTTTTCTATTGCGGCGGCTCCGACCGCCGGTAAAAGAAATCCGTCGGTTAGTAGGACGACGAAGAAAACATGTACCGGTGCCCATTGGCCGTTGGTAATAGTAAAAATGGCTACCACTAAAACATTATCCATCTCTTCAACTTCGTTAGTTTTCAATGTGAGCTCTAATTGGGTTCCTCCATTTCAACTAGCAAATTTCATAATGGATGATTGCAAATTTGGACCCCAATTTCCACCATGGCTCCAGACTCAAAAGCGATTGTTTGATTTGTCACTGTCAAATACAAGCATTTCAGATACCATCTCAAACATTTTTCAGATTTTACCATCAAACATTCAATTTCTAGATCTCTCCAGCAACTCAATTTCTGGTTCCATCATCAATAGTAATACAGGGAAAACAACAGATTTGTTGTATCTCTCACTTTCTTCCAACCATTTGAAGGGTGGCATTCCCAAGTCAATATGCCAGATGAGAAATTTAACATATTTAAGTTTCTCAAATAATCAATTGACACATGAAATTCCACGGCGTTTAGGGGCTTTCAAATTTTTGAATACATTAATTTTGGATAATAATGGCCTGTCGGGAGGCATTCCAAGCTCAGTAAGTAATCTGTCCCAGCTTACTTTATTGCACTTGAGCAAAAACAAGCTTTCAGGAGAGCTCCCTCCATCCATGAAGAATTGTACCTGGTTGAAGACACGATCTTAGAGAAAATGGTTTCTCAGGAACGATACCAAACTAGATTGGTGAAAGACTTTCATTTCTTAAATTCCTCATCCTACGATCTAATAAGTTTCATGGTAGCTTTCCTCCACGTCTGTCACTACTTTCTGAACTTCAAGTATTGGACCTTTCTCAAAATAATCTATCAGGAACAATACCCGAGTCTTTTGGTAACTTCAGTGCTATGACAGTACCTAACAGAACAAATGTTATTATTGACAGTGGTGGTCGATTTAGTGGTGTAGAGAGTATTTGGGTTTTTTGGAAAGGAGTTCAATATGAATATAGCCATACGGTTTCACTTGTGTTAAACATAAATCTATCGGGCAATGATCTATATGGAGATACCCCTAAAGGAATTACTTATCTTTTTGGATTACAAAGTTTAAATTTATCCATGAATCGGTTGACAGGAACATTCCCAGAAGATATTAATGGCTTGCAACATATAGAATCTCTAGATCTCTCATGGAACTAGCTTTCAAGAGCGATTCCACATAGCTTCTCATACTTGACTTTTTAAAGTCCCTTGAATTTGTCACACAACAACTTTTCAGGAAGAACTCCATCTAGCAACCAACTTGATACTATCAATGATTCATCAATCTACATGGGAAACCCTTTATTATGTGGGCCACCACTTTTGAACCAATGCCCACGAGATGAAATATTTCCTGATTCATAGGCGCTTTCTGATGGAGACAAAGAAGCTAAAGATGAGTTGGAAATACAACTATTTTATATTTGCATGGGGCCTAGATTTGTTGTAGGCTTTTGGGTTGTCTGTGGCATTTTGTTATTCAAGAGATCTTGGAGGGTTGCCTACTACAACTTCTTTGATGACGTGGGAGATCAGTTTTATGTTACAATATCAATAAAGCTTGCTAAATTCAAGAATAATATTGGACTTCAAGGTAATAGAGGACTCCCATCTACTCCTAAATATGTGTTGCATCCTTGCGCATTGCCTGGCCATAAATTAAGTTGACTATTCTTCTTGTAGTGCAAATAGGTATGTTCTTTTTTATGTTTTTTTGTTTTCATAGAAGTATTTTGATAGCTGTCAAATGTATTATAAATGTAATCCAATTTGTGGGTAGTATGTAGTAGGATGCATGCATGGCATTTGTTTGGTCATAGTAACCTAAGGCATGTAGACACTACATGCAAGTGTACATACTTGCAGGGAACTTCTAATGCTGGATAATGTAAGGAGGAAGCTTAGTATGTGTTTTAAGAAAGGAACTTCTAATTTATGCCTTAGTTTCCCTCGTCTTAGGCCAAACTTGTATAGGAATTCAACGATCTTGAACTTGGGTCGAATCTAGAAAATAAGCCCCTTAGATGTGTAAGTTTTTGGTTTGGTTTAGTTTGTAAATGATAAATGATAATAGCTTCAAATAGAATATGGATTGAGATGACCCCTTATGACCCCCTTTTTTTTTTGTTTACGTGGTGTGTGTGTGCGTGGGGGGGGGAGGGCGGGGGCGGGGTATGTTGTTTGGGGTTATAAGTTCTTTTTAAGTTAAAATATTTGTTGTTACTAGAACCATGATGAAGACCTTATTTTTTAGATGACAAGAGTTTTTTCTTTCTTTTTTCCTTACATTCAATAAGATTTGAACTTCTTTTTCTTTAATGTTTGATATCTCTTGGGTTAGGCATTAAAGAAAAACTGGTTGAAAATATGGTAGAATTCTTCATGAAATGGAGCTTGCTAGTTTTCTTTCAGGCTTTTGATTCTATGTGAAATTTCGGTATTAGCGTTTCATATATAGATGTTGTCGAGACTTATTTATGGAAAGGTTTACAAAATTAGTTGGTTGTAGAAGAAAAGACCTTGGGCCTGTTTGGATGAATGGTGAATTGAAGTAAAGTAAGTTGAAGCATCAAATCAAATATAGTATTGGGTGTGCTTCTATGAGTTCGATCGAGAATGGACTCTATCTTGGACAATCTACCCAAATGGCATGGTAGGTTAGCAAATATGTCCTAATGCACCACAAAGAGAATATAGTCACTGCTCTTTGCAAAATACGAACTCCGAAAAACTCAAAACAGAAATTTTGTTTTATTGTTTTCTAAATTTCTCTCTTTTATTTCATATTTTTTTTTACATTGCCATTATTTTTTTTTGTAGGGTAACAATGGTGGAGTTAAAAGTAAAGCAACATTATTGTCTTCTATGGATCGGTGATTCTATTTGAAAAAGCGATGTTGTTGACTATGTATCAGTGATTCTATTTGCTTTGTTATTTTAGTCGATAGTAGTAGCGAAGTAAGAAAAATCCTTTTGGTTTATGTGAAAAATAATGTAAGACCCTTTTTGGCTTATGCGAAAAATAATGTTAGTATCTTGTGTATAAAATTGTTTGCTTGTAAAATAAATGAAGAAGGAAGGTTTTGGCTAATTATTCACAAAGATTTGACGTCCTGCTCTATTCATGACGCTCTGAAAAACTATTTCCCAAAGTTTGAGCATTGGAATTATCCACTCTTTATTGTCCTATGAACTATGATGACCTGTGATTTAAAGGTTTTGTGCCTTGGATTGCAAAAATGGACTGGATAACTGTAGAATGGTTGAGATGCATGCATGGAGATGAATACAGTAAACAGTTGTTAAAAAATATATATATGAACAATTTATGGGGCTTTGGGGAATTTCCGATTCAAACTCCAGGAATTCATAGGTGAGGGAACTTTATGGATGGTAGTTAAAATGAAGTGGAGGATTCTAACTTTTGACTGTAGAAACCTGCAAGAATCAAGTCATAAGCGGTAGGCAGAAGGAATACTAAGAAAGATAAAGGGAGAAGTGTTATGATGGTGCCCTGCACATTACACAGGCTTGTCCTACTATTCAATAGAAGAGAAGCAATAGAGAAACAGCAATCAACAATGTAAGTGTAACAAAAGAATTTGCAAATGATAAATAATTTGGCAAAACCTGACAAAACCATGAGGTATGCATTCTAAGAACATGTACAATCCAAAGGCTAGGCTTGATCGCCCTACGTACAAGGGCACTACTCAATGTCATAATAGCTCACACTAAAAATAGAATCAAAATGTCAGATATCATAATGGCTAACATATGGTATCAATTGTTAAAAAAATTTACTCTAGTCATTCACTACCTCCCAAAACTTGGGAATGCCACAGCTCAATTTCTCATCTCAATTATCCCAAACTTTCTATTTAGGTTAGTTCCCGCAGCTTATCTTAATAGGATGATAACCTCAAGCAAACAACATAATGCAAAAATTCTTCAGCATATATTTAAGAGCTACTACTGCAAAAAGATTGTCTCACATTAATGGAGCATTAATATAGTGCAAATGAATTAAATATTAAGAATAGTTATTTGGGCGAAGATGATAATATGTCCTCTACTGATGACAGGGGGCCCATTATTATATTGAATTGATAAAATAGTTACAGGCCCCTATAATTGATGACATCTCAAACTCAAGTACTAGGAAACCAATGAAAACTGACGCTCCAATTGAATTCAAAACCAAAAGCTTGTACTAGGCAAGCTATAAATGAAACATTGTAGGGAAACTGCATGCTTGCGCGAGCTCACATGAGAAGTTCCAAAAAAACACATGGATAAACTTCTTTTCATCTGCATGAAACAACTATGTTTCCGAAATTAAATTCAGTAATGTCGTATCGTTCTTACACATATAGGCACAATTAACATAATCCTCTCACAAAGAACTACAATATCGGATCAAATAAGGCTCAATGTAATAATTCACAGCAAAGAACACTATAAACGGTTGCTGTACACAAATTACAAGTAACCCAAATAAGATTACGCTTATCATACAGCATGTCCCATTACAAAAATAATTTTCTTATCCAAGGATAAAGAATGATATAACCAACTCCTCTTTTGTTATAATTAGATATGTACTCATTTTGAAAAAAATGGGCGCATCTCAATATGGACTACTTGCACTATATTTCTTTGCAATTTGGTCATTTTCCATTACAAGGAGCATTCATATCTTTGCACAAAAATCAGGAAACCTTCTTCTCACTGGCAGTCTGACCAGGACCATCCTCTAATATCAAACATAGAAACATTGTTTCATTGTGTGATTACCATCATGGGTTTCACGGAGAACTTTGGTCATTCTGCCCATAAGTGAGAAATCAAATTGTTTGCACTATCAAATTCAACAAGAGCAAGTCGCATAAAGGAGAAGTTTTACTTATTTGCCCCTCGTGATTTTATATTTATTCCTCCTTTAATGTCCTGTAGTTGAAGTCTTCCGAGCTTCTAAAGATGAAACATCTTTAAGTGCTTCTCGAGCTTCTGTCTCCATTTCAAGAGTTAGAAGAGCAGCCGACTGCGGATAAGATGCAGTCGGCCATGTAGGCAATACGACCCGAGCTTGCACTGCATCATTCAAAGCTTGTTGGGGCATGTCACACATAAGATAGGATAACCAACAGCGTGGAAAAACAGTAAGAGAAACCATTGTTCCAACCTCGAAGAACTACAAGTAATAAACAAGCTATTAGCCACAATGCAAATGTTTTGAAAATAATACAATGTAAGCTGTAAAGTGTATCTACTGTGCAGTGATATGGATTAAATTAAACAGGGTGGTCCACCAGTGCTTGGTTGTGTGCCAAATCAAAGGTGGGTTCCACAAACATTTCTATCGATATACAAGACTCTTTTACAGCAATCTAGTGGTGGCTTTGTGATTATATTTTTCCATGTTCTTAGTAACTCGTCAATCTTTTGTGTCTTTCGTCATTACTAAATTGAAGGTTTTTATGGCACCCCCCTTAGAAAACTTGGAACTGTCAATCATACAATTGTTGTTTCTGATCTTCTGCATACATGTCGCAAAAGTCTAAAGCAGCATTTCTTGAATTTCTATTCCACTGCAGCTAACCATTTGTTTCATTTTAAATGCTCGTTTTTAATTTTAATTTTGCTTCTAATTTTATACTTCTATCTGGCAATGTTAGAAAAATGATATCCAATTCCAATTACAAGCATGTATGACACATTAGGTAGGACATGGGATGTAGGAAACTATCCAACTTCCTTGGAACATCAAACATACACTACAACTGATTTGGAAGTTAAGATTTCCATGAAAATATACCCATTATAATATATTAAGCTGGACGGTTTTGGATCTAATTTTGACAAAGAGTTATTTTCGGCTTTACAACTATTAGCAAGTTATTTTCGGTTCCTACAACGACTAAACTATAGCAATTTACACTGTAAATGCCCCTCTCTTTGCATGAAACTTCAAGATACTGATAGGGAAAAGGAATAAAAAAAAAAAAAAAAACTGAGGTGCCTGCTTCTGTCCTGCTTTAGAATCTCGCTTATCCCCTTTTTTTACAGTTGAGAACTTCTCCCACACTTGAACTCAAAATTTTGACTAATATTTACATCATGCTAACTTTGAAATGTTGATGGAATTCCCTGATTGAATTCGACAACTTTTCAGCTTCTACCTTAAATTCTAGACTACTGAGCTGAATCCAAGAAGCCTTCATTTACTGTAGCTCTAAATCTTACATTAACTCCCTCTACATTTGGAAACGTATCCCTCACTTTCAGAAACAACGCTTTTTGAAAAAAAAAACCCCTCTATTGTATCTTTACCAGGTATCTAGGCATCATCTTTCTTCATCAATTAATTTTGGCATTGTATGAAGTTTGCTATATTTGTCACTTTGATTTTTATTTCCATGTATCCACTGGATGGATGTCATGGGTGGATGTGATGTCTTCTACATCCAAGCCTTGCATCAACCAGTATAAAAAGGCCAGTCTAGTCAACAGGTGAGCCTTCATGTTCATTAATGTAGATTGTGGACTATATGGCTGAGGTTGATCTGTTCATTGGCTTCATACATTGTGGTACACCTAATGACTTAGACCCATCTGATTTTTGGGCCAAGACATTTTACATGTGGATCAGTCTAAGGATGACTCAGATCTTGCACAATTGCACAAGAATATCACATTGGCATATGTGACCACTTGAGTAATGCAGAGTGGCAGACACCAATACAAGAGAAAGGAATACAATATTATCCCATTTTCCATGTCAGGACGTGGATACAACAGATACAGCCATCCCATATTTAACATAAAGAAGGTTGAATTTTATCTTTTTTTATTTTTCTATTTATTTTTTACTTGGTAGCATGTTTGATTTGTCATAGTTTTCCTCTTCTTTTTTTAATCAATGCAATGATTCTTCTTCAATAGCCCTTATCTTAGGGCAAAACAAAGTAATATGTTGTATGTTCAAATTAAACAGACATAATATGACAAAGAGGCATTTTAGTAGTATCATACAAGTATTTGATGAATATCCAGTTGAAATACCAATGTACTACTAGGTACCAATGTACTACTAGGTCTGCCCTGGGTCTTCTTTCATATGCAGAAATAATTATCTGGTTATCTCAGTTTCTCAGTGTTTTTTTATTTTTTTAGTCTGCTTTCTTATGGCACCTTACAGAAAACAACAGATTTTCTCAAAGCTAGATTCAAAATCAGCCAAATCAGATCTAGTTGGAGGCTACAGTTCCATCAGTGAATATGCTAATAGTTTTAGGCTACCACCTTCAAGCCCATACGACAAATTCTTGAAAGCTGCTGGCTGTTGACGAGATAGAAACATTGCGGTGCATGTAATTACTGTCTACTACAATTTGAAATGTCTGGTAACAATTTTTGGAAAGTGGCAGGTTTTTTTTTCGTTCTTTTTGTAGCAGCAAAGTATATATATCAATAGTTTAAGAGGAAATCGCAGCCTGATCTTTCATTGCATTCTTTGGCCTGTGCCAACATCATGGATGTATGGAAAGAAAATATATAGAGGTGCTTGGCAGCACTTGGGTAATTTACATGTGTGGCTTTTTTGGAAGATTTTGTTCATCGGGAATGTAGAGCTTCTGATTGTTCTGGCCACTTGTTGGCATCATGGGTCCTGCAGTTGAAGCACTGATGTACTGTCTATATGTTTTCACCCATGCGCTAATTCAACATTATTTACTGGAAAATACAGAAATGCGCTGCAACTTAATAAATTGTAAATAGATTTTCAGTTACCTGAAAGATCTGATTAAAAAACTTCGAGTTTGGACAGGGATGAAGTGGGTTGGGTGGTCTAATCGACCCCAGACAGGACCTGAATCAGGGTTTACGTACTTGTACGAAATGGTTTCATGGTATGAGATGTGTATGCATATCTACTCTTAGCTTGTATATACCACTTTAGGACCTAATTGTATGCCATATTTTGTTTACCCTAAATGTGCATTTAAATTCCCACATGAAAAACCATAATGGAAATATTTAAATATAATACGTATGTCATTTGAGTATTGGAGTCCACAGGTATGTATCTGAAGCCTGAAGTGGACCTATATTTCAATGGAGTTACATTTTAGGCCTGATAGGCTGGTCCAGGGTTAGGTTCACGTTTTGGGATAGAAAACTGCAAGATAGAAAAGTATTTCAATGGAATCCAGTAGGAAGCGAGGGAGAAAACTGCAAGATAGAAAAGTATTTGAGCAGAAATATTCCATATTATCTTTCAGAGAGAGGGGGAGGGAGGGAGGGACGGAGTCTTAAATGCATTATAAAATCCCAAGGAAGGAGGGAGGGAGAGAGTCTTAAACACATTGTAAAATCCCAAGGCATGATATTCCAAGCGTCTAAAACTTGATGGTTGATATATCCCTCAAGATGGCATGCCCCCTGCTTACACAATTCTTGACTCTAATTATACTACGTCCTGGGATTGAGTCTCTCAGGACTATGTTCCCTGATTCATTACTTGCAGGAGGGCCTAATTTTCTTTTAATTCAGAATTCTTATGTGGGTGCATATAATTTATAATAGATCGGTTGGTTGGTTGCATAATTATTTCTAATTTCTCTTTATTTCAGGAAACCAAATCCATGATGATTACATAGGAATTTTATTATCGCAAGTTACTATCCCTTTTTTTATAATCTTCTACCTTGAAAATAGTAAAGAATCTGTCTTGGAGTCTTATGAAAAAAGAAAATTTCAGTATTAATTTGATAAAGGAGTCCATTTAGATTGAACTTGGACTATAGATGGGATTTGTAAGGGCTCTTAAAAGGGACTTATTTTTGTACATGCAAAGGCAGCCTCTTTTTTTTTTTTTTCCTTTTTGAATGGTAGAGGCCAGCCTTTTTCAATTGAAAGTTTTTGTGGAAAAAATTTATTAGTGCTAATTCTTTGAAGAAATGATTGAAGTCCAGTCTGAGAGTAGCAGGTCTACATTTTTTCCCTTTTCATTTGTTCTGATATCATTTGATTGCTCTTATTAGGGGGCCAGTTTCAACCTTTCTTGTTACTGTTACAAAAGATGCCATTAAGTCCCTGGAACTTAAACATGAGGGCCAAGTTCTTGCAAGATACCACCAGATTTTTTACCTTAAGAAAGATTCTATGGCCATCTGTGGATATTTTACAATCAAGTTTGCTTCATATTTGGTAGTAGTTGGGTGATACAAAATTGGTCAATCTGGAAATTGAATTTGCTAGTTACTCCTTTGGAACTCTTCCCATCTGTTGTGAGCATGTTATCTTGATGATTTCTCTGGGTTAGCCTATTTTTTATCCCTTTGCTGGGATTTTCCCGTTCTTATTGGCATATTTGTGGGCGCCACCATGGATCTGAATAGAGCCCATCTGTCTCCTGTAGGGATTTTTGTGACATATACCATGAACCAATATTGCCTATAACCACTATGTTAAGAAGATGATTTGAATGTAATTGAGAACACCACTTTGATCTGAGTGATATTAAAGCTAGTTACCCGGTTTTCTTGTGGCACGCTGTTTCATTGTTTCTCATGCTGAATGCCTTGATGTGGCCATGGGTTTTCTGTATCTTTCCTCATCACACACACAAATACAGGCTCATGTTGTACTGTTGATGTTCCACTTCATTATTTGACTTTATGAATGGTGTTTCTCAGCATACTTGTACTAGCAGTATCAATCTTCCTCTATTCTGTTCTTATCTACTCTACCTAATTCAGGGTGGTTTAGTTGGAGATCTTTTACCTTTTTTTTATTTTTTTGTAAGTCAATGACTTGATGCCACATCAATTATTTTTATTATTTATTTTATTTTATTCATGATGGATAATCTTTTACACTTGATTTTTGATAAGTCCACAAAACTAGGTCATTAACTCATCATTTCATTAGCATTTGTGGACTTAATTAAGTTTAACTGCATAGAATTGTATTTAATTTCATGATTACATGCATTTGAGGATATTTTTGGAGAAATGGTCAAAATTGGTCAAAATTCATTGAATTGCATGGCTTTTTGAAATTAAGTGTTTCTCATCTCATTTATCACTCCAAAATTAGGCTTTTGGTTTCATCAATACATATCTTGTTATTTTTGGCACCATGTGCTATTTTTGAAAAGTTGGTCATTTTGGTGCATCACTAGGAATGTAGGGTCCCATACATGGTTCATAATTATTTTCTTACATATGATTAATGTGAAAATTGCCTCTTTCAATTTGTAGGAGAAATCAACATGGGACCTACATTGATGAAATTTGAGAAGAGAGAAGTCAAATAAGCAAGCAAAGAGAGAGTCCAAGTATGCTTGGAAGTCCACAATGGGCCCCACACACCCCATTGCATGCCAACATAGAAGCTTCCATTTTTGCACAATTATTCCCGGATTTTTCAGGGGCAGCAACTTAAAATGGCTATAACTCTCAAACCGAGTGTCGGATCGACGCAATCCAGCCACCGTTGGAAAGCTCTTTTCGAGTAGATATCCGTAGAGCCCAAGATTGCCTAAATCAGAGCTATATTGAGGGAGATATGACCTCGGGAAGTTATCTGCTACAGTTTTAGGCGGGAATTGCAAGAAATCTCAATATTTGGGAAGTTTATTCCCTTTACATCATCATATAATTTTTAGAGATATTCTTGGAATTATACAAGGAAAGTGTATGCATCAAGAAACCTAATAAGGCAAGGAGATCTCTCAAATTTAAAAGTCTTTCCAAAGAAAGAAGTTAACTTGGAGAACAAGAAAGAATCCTTACCCAATAAGGAAAAAGGAAACCTAAAAGGATGGCACTTCTTTACTAAAAGGGGTTTGCAAAAAGCATAAAAGGAGGCATGATGGAGACCCATAACATATTCCATACGACCAAAGCTCTCCCTCTCTCCTATTCCTTTCTTCTTTTCCATTAGTTTATTTTTATTTTTGGTAACCTTGGGCCATGTCCAAGGGTTTATTTTGAAGGAGAAAATTTGTGAAGGAGAAGTTGTAAAGATGCAATTTTTAGTGATAAATCAAGAAGCAATCTTTGCAATGGCGGGCTAATTTTCTTGATTAGAGTTATGGATGAAGGTAAGTAATTGTCTTTTTATTTGTTTAGTAATTCTAATTTGTGTTCCATGATTATGTGCTTAATGATTAATAGGCTTGTCTTCGTGCCCTAGGCAAATCTCTATTTTTATTTCTAAAAATAAAAATTAGTTTTTGATTACTCATGCTTAGGTTTGATAGGCTATGCTTAGGATTTAGATCTTTTGATGGTTTATGCTTACTTTTGATGGGTGGTGCTTAAATTATTTTTATTCTTTTATGAGATGAAGGAAGTCTTGAGTTTTGAATTTTTATAATTAAAAAGGGATTTTTAAAGTTAGATTTTCCAAATTAAAAACATTGATTTGTCTTTGATTTGAAGTAAAAATTGGAACAAGTTAGGGTTACTTGATAAATAATTGGTAGATGCTTATTGGATTCCTATGCTCTAATCATCTTCATTAATTGGTAGATTTCGAATTTCTAAATTAGTTGTTTTTTTTATTATCTAAGAAATCAAAACTTTTCTTAAATTGTTAGTTAATTAGTTTTCTTAATTTAAAAGTTTCTTTAATAGCTCCCTGTGGATTCGACCCGTTCTTGCCACTGTCTCATCTAGACACCCGTGCACTTGCGGTATTTTATGATTGATTTTGATCACATCAAGTTTTTGGCGCCGTTGCCGGGGAGCCAATTAGAAAAGAATCTTTTAGTTAGGATTTCTAGAATTATTTGTTCATATCATAGCATACTTTTTAGTTAGTTGCATTCATAACTTGCATTTGGTTTAGTTTTTGTGTTTCTTAAAGATTGTGGTTGCTCTTTTTCAAGTTTTTATTGC
Source organism: Umbellularia californica (assembly GCA_028538565.1). Classification (NCBI taxonomy): domain Eukaryota; kingdom Viridiplantae; phylum Streptophyta; class Magnoliopsida; order Laurales; family Lauraceae; genus Umbellularia; species Umbellularia californica. The sequence continues at coordinate 20,403,469 of JAPQWN010000007.1, forward strand.
TGTTCTTTAATTAATTTTCGGACTGATTTCAAGTGGTTACATAGAATACAAATTTCAGCACTAATTTTTTGACAGATTTGACTTGGTTTTTCTCCAAAAGTTCGCACTTTGAAAACCAGTCAAACGGACTCCTTTTGACTTGAAATTTGGGTGAATAGGACTTTGGTATATTGACTTTGAACCATCAAAATTTCAGAAAAAAATACGTTCTGGAAGTCCAACTTTTAGTGCTGTGAATAGGGCCAATCAGTCAGGCAGATTCTGCAATCAGCAGAAAAACTGGTTCAAGTAGCCAACTTTATTATATCATAACTTCTTTGTCTTTTATCCTTTTTAGTCTCTGTTTTTTTTGTTTGTTTCTTGCATATTAGGAGATTACATCCCAGCCATTGCTATCAGTTTTTTATTAATACAAGTGGGTCGTACAGATCTGTAAACTTGGGCCTGTGCAACAGGTCCCAACACTTAGATTTTTTTCAGCACTTGACAATTTTTTTCAGCACTTGACATGAAGGTCTCCATTTAACTTGGGACTGCATTAGGAGTTTTAGAAGTGCATCTTTCATTCAAATTGCAGTAGTTTAGGGTTGTGAAATTTATATTAGGTTCATTTTTCAATTTAGGAGTTTTATTGACAATTGTTATCTATATTTAGTAGATTATTTAGATCTAACATTTTAGTTGTTTTCTTTGAGGTTACATTCTGATTTTTGAAGGACTCTAAAAGGAAGGAAATAGCGGGGATTGCTTTTAAGCAAACAAGTTGCTCTCAGAATTGCAAAGTTGCTAAAAAAATTTGGGTTAAGCTTGCACAGTTTAAAGATTTGCGTGGACCCGCTGTAAGAGTTTCTAAACATTACCCCACGAATCTTTTACTTGCAAGTGGGGCTTGGATGATTTAATTTTTGCAAAGTGTGAATGCTTGATTGACACACCATCTAATTGGACACACACTTAGTTAAGGGCAATTGACCCCAATAAGATAAGGACTGGATTTCATCACCAGATCCTTGCCCAATTAGGTTTAACCACCTCTCACATAGTAACCTAAACATTAATTAAAATAAAGTAGAAACGAGACCATAGGACTCGAGCTCATTAGGACGAAGACCACAAAAGGTTACACCAATTGCGCTCTTTGGTCAAGTTGATGTCTAGGTAAGTCCTGTCCCTCCAAAGGGTGGCAGTCTCTGTTCTAGGAGTTTGGTTTTTAAGCGGGACCCTTGCCAAGTGCATTGTGACCCCACCACTCATCCTAGGGACTTACCTGGTCGATTTGGCTTCATAAGACCGGATTGGAGGCCTTAGTGCACTCTTCAAACCAGTTAGGAGCTGTCTAGTGAGTTAGGTTAACCCTAGGATAATTTCTTGTGCTCAATCTTTGTGCTTGACTGCTTGTGCATCATCTAGTAAGATCATTAGGGCCCCGCATATAGATTAGGCTTGCATTTCTTTAAGGTTGAAACTAATGCATGCGTTCTAGACCTGAGAGAGAGAAACTGTGGGTACGCAAGGGTAAAAGATTAGTCAAGATAGAGCCCGAATTAGCCTTAACCATTGTCGGAAAGTCTTCAATTTTTGAAGAAATTGTTAGAATGGCTGATCAAATGGACCCACCCATGACTTTAAAGGAGGACTACATGTACCCCACCAGGACAACTCAACCGTCCTGCATCACCCTTCCTCAGACCAATGCCACATTTGAGCTGAAATCTGGCATGATCCAGATGCTCCCAGTATTCCTTGGGCTAGACCATGAAAACCCATATCAACATGTTAGGGAATTTGAGGACATCTGTGGGACCATGAGAATCAATCACATGACTGAAGAGGCCCTTAAACTTAGATTATTTCCTTTCTCCCTAAAAGAAAAGGCTAAAGCTTGGCTTTATGCCTTACAGGCCGGGTCCATCACTACATGGGCCAAGTTAGTCGAAGAATTTTACAAAAAATTCTATTCCAAGCAGAAAACCGCTTCGATTAGGCAGGCCATCAACGGATTCCATCAAATGGAAGGGGAGACACTTTACAGTTATTTGGAACGGTTCAAGGATCTCTTAATCCAATGTCCCCACCATGGATTTGAAAAAATCCGATTAGTCCAAATTGTGTATGAAGGCATGGATTACCCAACCAAACAAATGGTAGAATCTTTCTGTAGTGGGCAATTTACACAGAAAACAGCAGAAGAAGCATGGACATTTTTGGAAGATACCGCTGAAAACACATTGCAGTGGGCCCCAATTAAGAGGGAGCCCATCAAAGCCACCATTCCTGAAAAAGGGGGGATGTTCAAGATTGAACCCAAAATTGAGGCAGAGGCCAAATTGGTCACTCTGGTGAGGAGAATAGAGGCCTTAGAGCTGAACCAAAAGCCCACTTCAAACACTTTGGAGTCATTAAGATATAATCAGGCCATGAATGGAGGGATTGACCCAACAACTTTGGGTCAGACCGAGTCTGTTGAGGAGGTGAATGCACTATATCAAAACTCTCGTTTTGATAATCGTCCGAGGTATGACCTGTATTCTAACACTTACAATCCAGGTTGGAGGGACAACCCGAACTTTTCTTGGACCAAAGGCCCAACTCAAGGTGGCCCATCTCAGTCCACTCAATTTCAACCCAATCAATCTCAAGTGAGTGGCCCACCCGGTTTCCAAAAACCCAATTTCAATCCCAATCCATTGACCCAGAGGGTAGATTCTTTAGAAGAGGCCATGAAACTCATGTCTCAAACCACAGCCCAATTGACCCAGAGTACTGCTCAATTCCAGCAGACCACTACTCAACTTTTGAATGGCCATACTCAAACCCTTGCAAAATTAGAATATCAGATGGGCCAACTGGCCAACTCCATTAGTGTCAGAGACAAGGGAACCTTCCCTAGTCAACCCGAACCTAATCCCAAGGGCCAGGTTATTCATAATCCTAAAGGAAAAGGGCCGGAACAAGTCAAATCCATAATCACCCTTAGGTCTGGTACACAGGTTGATAACAAGGTCAAACTACCCAAGGAACTTGAGGACGAATCAAGTGAGAAAGTAGAAACTAGAGAACCAAGTGTGAATGCCGAACCTATATTAGAACCAAAGAACCCAGTCAATGCTGAACCATCACCTAGTGAGCCTACTCTTAGGACCTATGTTCCCAAGGCACCATACCCACAGAGGCTAGGCCCAGCAAAATCAACTGTTCAATTGGATAAAATGCTAGAAGTATTCAAACAAGTGAGGATTAATATCCCACTACTTGATGCTATCCAACAGATTCCGGCCTATGCAAAATTTTTAAAGGACCTTTGCACCTTCAAAAGGACTACCAATGTGCCCAAGAAGGCTTTTCTAGCCCAACAAGTTAGCTCAATCATTTCCTGTCCAACCCCAATCAAATACAAGGACCCAGGGTGTCCTACCATTTCTTGCCAGATAGGGGATCATCACATAGAGAAAGCTTTGCTAGACTTGGGTGCAAGTGTGAACCTTCTTCCATACTCTGTTTATGAAGAATTAGGTTTGGGGGAGTTGAAAAAGACCCATGTGACCTTGCAATTAGCTGATGCATCGATTCGATACCCCAAGGGGGTAGTCGAAGACGTTCTTATCAAAGTCGGAGACTTTGTGTTCCCTATCGATTTTATTGTTTTGGATACCAAACAGACATCTAGGGTTGAACCCAAAATTCCAGTTATCTTGGGGAGACCATTTCTAGCCACCTCAAATGCCTTGATCAATTGTAGGAATGGAGTAATGCAAATTTCTTTTGGGACCATGACAGTCCAAGTGAACATTTTTAATGTTAGTAAGCAACCTCCTGATGAGGATGATGGGGTTTTTGAAGTTAGTTACATTCATGAATTGGTGGAAAATCACTTACCCCATTTGAAACTTGAAGATCCACTAGAGGCTTGTCTGGCCCACTTTGGAAGTGATTTTGATATAGATGGACATATTGAGGAAGTCAACACACTATTAGACTCAACCCCATCCATGGATTTCTCCAGGTGGCAACCGAAGCATGAGATTCTGACTCCATCTGCTTCCCCACCTGTCCCATCAATTGTAGAGCCCCCTAAGTTAGAACTCAAGCAATTGCCGGATACATTGAAATATGTATTTTTAGGTCCGCTAGAAACCCTTCCAGTGATTATAGCTTCAGACTTGGACCCTGTCCAAGAGGAAAATCTCGTTAGAATTTTGGAAGAGCATAAGGAAGCTATAGGGTGGTCCATTGCAGATATTAAAGGAATTAGCCCATCTGTGGTCCAACATAGAATCCATTTGGAAGAAAATGTAAAAATTTCTCGTGAACCACAAAGGCGACTAAACCCTGCAATGAAGGAAGTGGTCAGGTCGGAAGTCTTAAAATTACTCGATGCAGGAGTGCTTTACCCCATATCTGATAGTGCATGGGTGAGCCCGGTTCAAGTGGTACCAAAGAAATCTGGAATAACAGTGGTTCAAAATGAGGGCAATGAATTGGTACCCACTCGGATACAGACTGGATGGAGGGTGTGCATTGATTATAGGAAGTTGAACTCAGCCACTCGAAAAGATCATTTTCCCCTCCCATTCATGGATCAGATGCTCGAAAGGTTAGCCGGTCATGCATATTATTGTTTTCTTGATGGTTATTCTGGTTATAATCAAATCCCAATTGCACCCGAGGACCAGGAAAAAACCACCTTCACCTGTCCGTTTGGCACTTTCGCTTACAGACGCATGCCCTTTGGGTTATGCAATGCACCGGCCACCTTTCAAAGGTGCATGTTGAGCATATTTTCTGACATGGTAGAAAGATTCATTGAGGTTTTTATGGATGATTTTTCGGTCTTTGGCAATTCTTTTGAGGAGTGCTTACATCATTTGTCCCTTGTGCTTGAAAGATGCAAAGAAAAGAATCTAGTTTTAAATTGGGAGAAATGTCATTTTCTGGTAAAAAGGGGCATAGTTCTGGGACACATTATTTCTGATAATGGAATTGAGGTGGACAAAGCAAAAATTGATTTGATCTCGAAATTGCCACCACCAAAATCAGTTAAGCAGATTCGATCCTTCCTGGGCCATGCTGGTTTTTATCGTAGATTCATCAAGGATTTTAGTAACATTGCTAAACCTTTATGCCAATTACTGACAAAAGAGGCCCCGTTTGAATTTGATGAGAAGTGTCTAAAATCTTTTGAAAGACTAAAAAAGGAACTAACTTCAGCCCCTATAATTCAGCCACCTGATTGGACCATTCCATTTGAGCTAATGTGTGATGCATCCGATACTGCTATTGGAGCTGTTTTGGGTCAACGGGTTGGAAAGCTACCTCATGTGATTTACTATGCTAGTAGGACCCTCAATGATGCACAGCTCAATTACACAACCACTGAAAAAGAATTGTTAGCTGTAATTTTTGCATTGGAGAAATTTCGGTCCTACTTAATAGGGTCTAAAGTCATTATCTACACGGATCATGCAGCCCTGAGATACCTTATGTCAAAAAAGGATGCGAAAGCCCGATTGATCCGGTGGATCCTTCTGCTACAAGAGTTTGATTTGGAAATAAGAGATAAAAAAGGATGTGAGAATGTTGTAGCAGACCATCTTTCGAGGATACCTTTAGAGCCTTCAGATGAGGTCCCACTGAATGAAGATTTTCCTGATGAACAATTGCTCAGTATTTCTCAAATCCCCTGGTTTGCAGATATAATCAATTACCTTGTTATAGGGGAGATGCCCACCCATTGGTCAAAACAAGATCGATCAAAATTTCTAACTGAGGTCAAGTACTTTTTCTGGGATGACCCGTATCTTTTTAAGTATTGCCCGGATCAGATCATCAGGAGATGCATTCCTGATCATGACCATTACTCGGTCATTTCGTTCTGCCATGATCATGCCTGTGGGGGCCACTTTAGTTCGAAAAAGACAGCTGCAAAAGTTTTACATTGTGGATTTTACTGGCCCACTATCTTTAAAGATTGTCACACATTCTGTTTGAACTGTGAAAGGTGTCAAAAGCTTGGCAAGCTCAATCGAAGGAACATGATGCCCTTGAATCCTATACTTATAGTGGAAATTTTTGATGTATGGGGAATTGACTTCATGGGGCCATTTCCAAATTCCTTTGGAAATCTTTACATTTTACTAGCAGTAGACTATGTTTCCAAGTGGGTAGAAGCCATACCAACAAAGAAGAATGACCACCATGTGGTGATTAAGTTCGTGAGAGATCATATATTTTCTCGCTTTGGTACACCTAGAGCGATTATTAGTGACGGAGGCACTCACTTTTGCAACCGTCCCTTCGAGCATTTGTTAAAAAATTATTCTGTCACCCATAAGGTTGCTACACCTTATCACCCACAAACAAGTGGCCAAGCGGAAATTTCAAATAGGCAAATTAAACAAATTCTGGAAAAGACGGTCAATCCCACTCGGAAAGACTGGTCTTTACGATTGATCGACGCACTGTGGGCCTATCGAACCGCTTATAAGACACCTATTGGGATGTCCCCATATAGGTTGGTCTATGGTAAGGCGTGCCACTTGCCTGTTGAATTGGAGCACAGAGCTTATTGGGCCATTAAGAAGTTTAATTTTGACTTACCCACTGCGGGTAATTTGCGCAAATTGCAACTCAATGAGTTGGAAGAACTTCGAAATGATGCCTATGAGAATGCAAAGATCTATAAGGAACGAATGAAGTTGAACCATGATAAGTCAATTTTAAGGAAATCATTTGAACCAGGTATGAAAGTCCTTTTGTATAATTCCCGGTTACACCTGTTTCCCGGGAAGTTACGAACCCGATGGACTGGTCCATTCATTGTCAGGACTGTTTACTTTCATGGTGCAGTGGAAATTGAAAATCCCAAGAATGGGGATATTTTCAAAGTGAATGGTCAACGGTTGAAACCGTTTTTGGAATTGAAGGATAAAAACATTGAGGATATCCTTCTGGAAGACCCAATTTACCAGGACTAATCATTTTTGTCATGTCGGGCTGACGACATTAAACTTAGCGCTGTTTGGGAGGCAACCCAATTTTGGAAGGTAATTGAGCTAGTTGATCACATTCTTTTGCAATCACCCCACATGGTAAGATGTTCTAATTTTCCTTATTGTTCAATTTCACATTGCACATGCATTCATAACATTGAGGACAATGTTAGATTTAGGTTTGGGGGTGTGAGTTAGAACTTAACATATGATCATTTGTTCAATTTTCATTCTACATTTTCTTTTTCGTTTTTCTTAGTTAAAAAAAAAAAAACAAAAAAAAAAAGAAAAATTTTGTTAGAGGGAAACATCCGAGAGAATTTTTATTGGCTGAAGATATTTATTTTGGGCAAAAGAAAACAATGGTTCACTATTTTATTTACAGAAAGAGTTTTTGGAAAAGTGCTGAATTTCGATCCCTCACTTTTACACAGATTGTATACGTTTTCAAGGTTTTGAATGTGAAGCTATGATTTTCGTTTTTCTTTGATAAAAAAAAAAAAAAAAATGGAAAATCGACCCTTAGTGTACAAAGCTTCATTGTTCGACGGGTGGATACATGAAAAGGGCTGCCTATTGTTGGGGACCGCAAAAAAAAAAAAAAAGAAAAAAAAAAGAAAAAAAGGAAAAAGAAAAAGAAAAGTGTTTAGTTAAAGTCTTGAAAAAAAAAAAAAACAGAGAAAAAAAAAATTTTGTGACTAGTTTGGGTTCGTAGCCTTTTTAACCCGAGTTAGTAAGCCCTTAGGGGTATTTTCATACCTAGTGCCCTAAAGCCATCTGGTTTGGGAGTCATAGGCCTAATGCTCGTTAAATGGGTTAATTAGAAAGCTTAAGGGACTTTGGCATTGCACAGTCACATGTGTGTAAAAAAAAAAAAAAAAAATGCGCCCTTTGAAAAAACAGTAGTGCGAAAGCCGTCATTATCGCCTTCAGAGGAAGATTGTTTTTTTTATACGTTTAGGCGGCCCTGAACTCAATTAAAAAAAAATTAATTAATTATTTTTACGAAAATTATTGGTCGATCATTTGATGCTTATTTCGTATACATGCTCTTCACCGTGCACGATCAATTAGCATGATTTCGAGAATTTCTGACCAAAAGATGGAATTTGTGAACCGAATTTAAGATTTGTCCTTGAAAATTTCGAGAATCAAGAATAGTCAGTGTCTATAGATTTTCTCTTGGAAGAAGTTTCCCTGGATTTTGATAGGTTTTAAACATTCTTTGCAAAAAAAAAAAAAAAAAAAAAAAACAAAGAATTTTGTGGGTATATTCACTGCAAACCCTCACGAGGCACAACTCGTCCACTAGGGGGAACCTAGGGGTTTAAGGGCTTACTGCATACGCTAAATGCAGTCGAGAGTACCAGCGAAAGTGGTGTTTTTCATTTTGTGTTTTCTACATTAGTTTGTTTTCTTTAGGATTAGTTATGTGTTTTCTTCTTTGTCGCTTATTTTGCTAAGGGACTAGCAAAAGGCTGGTTGGGGAGTGTGATAAGTCCACAAAACTAGGTCATTAACTCATCATTTCATTAGCATTTGTGGACTTAATTAAGTTTAACTGCATAGAATTGTATTTAATTTCATGATTACATGCATTTGAGGATATTTTTGGAGAAATGGTCAAAATTGGTCAAAATTCATTGAATTGCATGGCTTTTTGAAATTAAGTGTTTCTCATCTCATTTATCACTCCAAAATTAGGCTTTTGGTTTCATCAATATATATCTTGTTATTTTTGGCACCATGTGCTATTTTTGAAAAGTTGGTCATTTTGGTGCATCACTAGGAATGTAGGGTCCCATACATGGTTCATAATTATTTTCTTACATATGATTAATGTGAAAATTGCCTCTTTCAATTTGTAGGAGAAATCAACATGGGACCTACATTGATGAAATTTGAGAAGAGAGAAGTCAAATAAGCAAGCAAAGAGAGAGTCCAAGTATGCTTGGAAGTCCACAATGGGCCCCACACACCCCATTGCATGCCAACATAGAAGCTTCCATTTTTGCACAATTATTCCCGGATTTTTCAGGGGCAGCAACTTAAAATGGCCATAACTCTCAAACCGAGTGTCGGATCGACGCAATCCAGCCACCGTTGGAAAGCTCTTTTCGAGTAGATATCCGTAGAGCCCAAGATTGCCTAAATCAGAGCTATATTGAGGGAGATATGACCTCGGGAAGTTATCTGCTACAGTTTTAGGCGGGAATTGCAAGAAATCTCAATATTTGGGAAGTTTATTCCCTTTACATCATCATATAATTTTTAGAGATATTCTTGGAATTATACAAGGAAAGTGTATGCATCAAGAAACCTAATAAGGCAAGGAGATCTCTCAAATTTAAAAGTCTTTCCAAAGAAAGAAGTTAACTTGGAGAACAAGAAAGAATCCTTACCCAATAAGGAAAAAGGAAACCTAAAAGGATGGCACTTCTTTACTAAAAGGGGTTTGCAAAAAGCATAAAAGGAGGCATGATGGAGACCCATAACATATTCCATACGACCAAAGCTCTCCCTCTCTCCTATTCCTTTCTTCTTTTCCATTAGTTTATTTTTATTTTTGGTAACCTTGGGCCATGTCCAAGGGTTTATTTTGAAGGAGAAAATTTGTGAAGGAGAAGTTGTAAAGATGCAATTTTTAGTGATAAATCAAGAAGCAATCTTTGCAATGGCGGGCTAATTTTCTTGATTAGAGTTATGGATGAAGGTAAGTAATTGTCTTTTTATTTGTTTAGTAATTCTAATTTGTGTTCCATGATTATGTGCTTAATGATTAATAGGCTTGTCTTCGTGCCCTAGGCAAATCTCTATTTTTATTTCTAAAAATAAAAATTAGTTTTTGATTACTCATGCTTAGGTTTGATAGGCTATGCTTAGGATTTAGATCTTTTGATGGTTTATGCTTACTTTTGATGGGTGGTGCTTAAATTATTTTTATTCTTTTATGAGATGAAGGAAGTCTTGAGTTTTGAATTTTTATAATTAAAAAGAGATTTTTAAAGTTAGATTTTCCAAATTAAAAACATTGATTTGTCTTTGATTTGAAGTAAAAATTGGAACAAGTTAGGGTTACTTGATAAATAATTGGTAGATGCTTATTGGATTCCTATGCTCTAATCATCTTCATTAATTGGTAGATTTCGAATTTCTAAATTAGTTGTTTTTTTTATTATCTAAGAAATCAAAACTTTTCTTAAATTGTTAGTTAATTAGTTTTCTTAATTTAAAAGTTTCTTTAATAGCTCCCTGTGGGTTCGACCCGTTCTTGCCACTGTCTCATCTAGCAACCCGTGCACTTGCGGTATTTTATGATTGATTTTGATCACATCAATTTTTGTAGTATACAGCATCGATATGGCAACACTAGGTAACTTGAGTTGTGTGGGTTAAATATGTATATGCAAGCTTGTGTATAAAGTTTCTATAGAAATGATATTATTGCTACCTTAGTTGCAGGAATATGCTAAGATGGATCCTTGTAAATTATTGGTAGGTATTTCTGTGCATATTGTGGCCTACAAATTGTTAAAAAAAAAAAAAAAAATATTTCTTTTAGCGGCGGCCACATGACCGCCACTAAAAGAACCTTTTTTAAAACTGCAAATACAACTTTTAGCGGCAGCCACTTGACCGCTGCTAAAAGCAATGTTTTGCAAATACGGCTTTTAGCGGTAGTCAAGTGGCCGCCGCTAAAAGCAATATTTTTAAAAAATATACTTCTTTTAACAGAGGCCATTTTTAATACTACCGGCGGCCAAAAAAAAAAAATCCTGCTTTTAACGGTGCTCAAAAGGCCGCCGCTAAAAAATTGATTTTTAGCGGCTCCCATTTTTACTATTACCGGCGGCCAATAGGCGACAAAAAAAGTTTTCTTCGTCGTCTTACAGACCCACGAGTTTCTTTTACCGGCAGCCAGGGCCGCTGCAACAAAAAACAATAGTGGCCACTGCTAAAACTTTTACCGTACGAACATATACCGACGCCTACCGGCGGCCACACTAACCGACGCTAATAGTTTTACCGGCGGCCAATATTACTTTTACCGGCGGCCGTCGGCTGCCGCTAAATGCAGTTTTTCTTGTAGTGTAATTTCAACTGAAGCCCAAAAGTCTGCAACATGCCAAAACTTTATTCCAGCAGATAAATCAAGAAGGCAGAAGCAATTATGTAATTCCCGTTGTAGATAATACCTCAAGCCCAATGCCAATTTAGTAAACATTATATTCATGAATCACAAAATCAGTGGCAACTTTGGAAACACTCAAATGGATTAGAAAGCTTAAAAATGTACCCAACTCAGATTAATAGTTACTTTATTTTGTAAAGGGTGGTCAAGGTAAATGGATGTCCGTAAAACCCAACAGGTAGAAGCAAAATACATATATAAGTGTTTCATGGAAAACTGGACACTTTGAACTTTAGAAAAGCAGGGCGTTTGTTTTGAAATTTTTGGTAGTGTGGGTAGGGGAGACAGCCAAAATTATGGAAAATGATTCTCTCTCTTTCCTCATTCCTTCCTCTGTTCTTTCCTGATTTTTAATAGAGTTCAGGTCATGTTCCCAGTAAATGTAAAAAATATCCACCAAAGAGGCGGGCCACATGATGTTCACATCTGGTCCAGCTCCACTAGACTCTACTTGAATCCACCTTTGATCAACACCTGCGCCGCAGATGCCCCACCCCACACCCAACTAAAAAAAAATCACTAACCACCACCACCACAAACCATTTTTTTTCCTCCCTCCCGAATAAAATTGGAACCAATCTCATTTGACATTCATCCTATATACATTCACTGGCAGTTTGGATCTCAAAAGATAATTGACATTGTAATAAAATTGTAAAATTTGAGCAGTTGAGTTCATTAATTAAATCAAGCGGTAGGAATATATGTAGGGCTGAGTATTTGTCCAAGTTAAATCCTTGATAAGGCCTTTCCCTCCTCCCAATGATCAGTATTCTTCCAGGTGATCAAACATGTGAACCATATGAATAGTGTGCTTCTTTTGTGAGAACAGGTTCGTGCATGTTACACAGAAAATTGCTAGACTTTTTAAGTTCTGAGAAATTGACTCTTTAGTCTGAGTGCTAGAAAACATAAAGGCTTAATAGAAGAGGAGCTGCTAAATTTAGGTTACCTGAGAGTAGCACTCAATTGCTTCTTTAAAATCTCTGTGTCGAAAAGCTGCATCACCCTTCTACTTTGAGTTCAAAGTCTCCTGCATCTGGTCAGTCCACATCTGAAAAGACAGCTGCAACATGAAAAGAAAGTCGAGGAGAAACTGTAAAAGCCCAATCCACACACTGCATATTACAATGGATGGGATGGTCCACAATTATCCAATATATATAGAGATAAATATATATATTTTTTTTTGCTATCATAGGGTTCCCAACCCTTTGGGTTGGACTAATTCCTCCGGGCCCAGAGGGAAGCCGGGTAAACTCCCTTGTAGCCCCAGTGTGGTAGTGCAGTTTCGAACCTACAACCTCCGGGTGCAAACTGTAGTCCTAGGCCAACTGAGCTACCCCTTGGGGTTGTATAGAGATAAATATGAATGTATGTATGTAAGTATGGAAGCATACAATCTTACTTGACGAGGTGAGAAATAGTCTAAAATCAAAAACCACCAGCAACAGAGGCAAATGTGAAAGCTGACAAGCTAAATATAAGATTTACACAATCAACTAACTAGAAACTATAGTCTCAAGTCTCAACAAACATGTAGTTTGCTTCATGACAAGATCCACTGCTCAGTAAGGATGGGCAGTGGCATGGAGATCCAATCTACAGCTGGAGCTAACTATAACAAGTAGTTCCCAAAAATTGCCAAAACTGAAAGGCTGGGATCTTCGAAAATGGAAGATTTTTTTAGGCCCAACAGTGTCCTGAGGCTGAAAGCAGAAGGTTGAATCGCAGATGTTATGGCTATAAATGCACACGCACACGGCACACCTTACCAACATGAAGTGGATGGGTGTCTCTAGGGCAACCATATGAATTCAGAGTGCCTGTGGATTTTTAACCCATCCAATTACCCTAGGTCTAAATTTGTTCCCTGGAAAGCTCAGTATATATATATATATATATATATATATATATATATATATATATATATAGTAACAATTCTAGGATGATCTGATGAGTTGAAACTTGACCCACCCCGCATCCATCCGCACTGACGGAGCTAGGAATTTCTTGTGGGGAGGGCAAGCGATGGTTGAATTTTATATTAATTATGAATCATCCAAAATAAATCCACAGAAAATCTTAAATTCGAACACACCCCAATTATTTCAAGACATAATTTTCAAAACTGTGGGCAGTAACATATGAAAGTACTAGGGCTCACCAAAATGAATCAAAGCCACTCAAAGTAATTCTTTTCTCCATGTGTTAACAATGAGAATTGTATCTCCCTACAATCAAAGTAGGACTTACGTTGGACTGATCACATGTAAACCAATTCACCACAATTAATTAATGAAAATACTTTTGATTGATTAATTGTGACCGTTTGATGGGTCATGGTGTTGGAGTAGGCATGGATGGTTGAGATGACAGGATTAGAACTCATTCACCAAATGTAAGGGTCAGAATGGTTTCTCAGTGCCTGAACCCGAGAGACACCTCGCTATAGCGAGGGTGAAGCTCGCTATAGTGAGAATGACGCAATTTGTCCAATTTGATCCAGACTTTGAGTCAAAGTTTGAGATGACTTGAAATACCTAGTGGATTATTATCAGGAGACTTATGCACGGATTTGGGGCTATATATTGGGTGTTTCTCACAGCCCAAAGAAACACAAATCATCTCTCAAGTTTTGAATTAGAGATCTAATTGAGAGAAATTTCTCTAGAGATTTATTAAAGAGTTGTGCTGCTAAGTTCTCTAGAGAGCCAGTTTCTTCTGCATCCCTTGCAGAAGATCATCTTCTTGTGTAGAAGATTTGAGGAGTCAAGCGCTTGATTGAGTATGTTGCAATCAACGGTGTGAAGTTGGTGAAGTGTGAAGTGACAAGAGGTAACTTAAATCCTTGGGTGGGGGATATCTGGGGAGGAAATCTGAGTTTTTTCTAATTGTGAGATTCATAGTGTTTGATTGTTGATCCAGTTCGAATCCATGGTTTTTCACCCGGTTAGGGTTTTCCACGCTAAATCTGGTGTCCTTGTGGTGTGTGCTTTTTTAGTTTATTTTTCGCTGCATAGTTTATTGTTTTTGCACACTTTTGGGTTGTTTTGTTGAGATGACCAATCTAGAGATCTCATACCCGGAACTCTCACCAAGTCATGATAAGGTGAATGGTGAAGATATAAATGATATGATAATACAAAGTTTGAAGTCCGGATCCTTTGAGGGTATCACAATTTCTTCCCATGAGGAATGTGAATCTCCATAGCGGATTGAATATCTGAACCACTCAAAACAAACACTCCCTACAGTGGGCTTTTTCATAAGTTTTTCTCCAATAAGAGTTAGTTTCGTTCTATGATTGAGCATACGTTTAAGAATATCATATGCTCAAAATGAAGCAGAAGGCCTTCATTTTGAGTGGTGCATACTCTGACGTTTTTGAAGCAGTAATCAATAGATCATGCATATCTGGTGAGATAAATCTTGAGTTGAAATATTTGAAATACTTGGACCTATGCATCAACTGCTTTGGAGGAAGTGTCATCCTAATATTCATCGGTTCATTCAAGAATTTGAGATACCTTAACCTCTTTGCCTCAGGCTTTGGTGGAAGGGTTCCTCACGAGCGAGGGAATCTCTCTACCTTGGGTTATCTTGATCTCAATAATGACCGTGTAACATGGGTAAATTCGAGTGATGGGTCTTTTTTTTTTTTTTTTTTTTTTTTGTGTGTGTTGTCAATGTTCCAACATATGATATGCATGTGGATAGACTTGATTGTTTCTCTCGCCTCTCTTCTTTGCAGTATCTTGACATGGGATCGGTGAACCTCAGTACGGCAGCTGATTGTTAATTATCAATAAATATGTTTCCTTCTATTTAGAACTTACATTTGTCCTCTTACCAGCTTCCCAACATTTATACATCTCTTCCTCGTGTGAATTTGACATCCATCTCTACCCTTGCTCTTTCAAGGAACGAGCTTGGTCCTGAGATTCCCACTTGGTAGCTTAATAGCAGCCAAATGGTGTTGCTTGATTTTGGTTATAATGATTTCTCATATCTCATTCCAATTGCCCTGGGGAATCTTTGCAACCTACAGACCCTGAATTTGCAGCAAAATCATTTAAATGGAGAAATAGACAGATTTAAAGAGTCATTTAAAGGATGCATTAAGAGAAATTTAGAGGACTTGAATTGGGAAGGCAATGGTGGATGCATTAAGAGCAATTTAGAGGACTTGAATTGGGAAGGCAATGGAATCAGTGGGCATCTTCCTGATTGGTTAGGGAAATTCATTCAAATGAAGTATCTCACTCTTTCTTTTAACTATCTTTCCAGTCTAATTCCTCCATCTCTTGGAAGATTGTCTTCCTTGAGAGAATTGTAAATTATAGGAGAGTTGTGGTTGTATATAAATTGAAATTCATAGTTCGAAGGGAATTCAAGATTTTTTATGAAATAATTAAAAATATAACAGGTACTTATGTAGCTCAAAGAAATTTAGATAGTATTCTCATTAAGGGGAGACTCTGCCCTTTTTTTTTTATTTTTGGCAATTTTAAGGACTGGAATTGTAATCTAAATTGACTTACAACATACTTTTGAATTTCAGCTATTAGACTTTTGATTTAGCTAGTTTTGGGCCCCATCACTTTATTTTGTTCAATAAAAAGGAATACAGTGGATCCCACTTATTCAATAAAAAAGATAACATCTCATCCATGGACTATAGTCTTATTAATAGATAGTAAATGTGCCCCATCATTTTAATCATATGTGCACTAGTTATATTGGTTCTTAATTTGCTCAATATATATATAAAATGTGGCCTCATCAATTCAATCATATGTCCACTTGTTATAAGGGGTCATAGTTTATTCAATAAAGTGGGCCCCATTTATTTAATCATATGTGCACTGGTGATAGGGAATATTAGTTTGTCTTATATCAAGATGTGGACCTCACTTGATACACTCATATGTCTTGGTCATGTCATGCCGTCACAGCCTCATATTAAATGGGTTGTTTATTATCAACGGATTTTGGTGTTCAACACCAAAGATGGATTATTGAAGTCCTCGGTGTCTCCACCATTATAACCAAACGTGGAAGGCAAGGAATCATTAGCTATGCAAATCCTTAGCAAGAACTTCTCTTTTCCCATGGAATAGAAGAATCCTAGATCCAACAGATTCCTCTCCCATCACCAAACGTGAACTAAATGATGTGTAAATGATGCAAAATTTGCTAAAGATGTTGATGGGATGTAAAATAATGGATCTTCTATCCTTCTAGATCTTTTCCAGAGCAATTAGAAGCATTCTAGTTCTTTCAGAAGATATATTAGCAAATCCAAGACAATGGGCCTTCTATCCCCGCAAATCTTCTCTTAAGCAATTATAAGTCTTTTTCTAGTTTTTCCTCACGAAAGATAATTAATTCATGCTTTGGGTGAGAAAATGGGTTATTAAAGGCATAGGGAATAGGGGTATTCACGAGCCAGATGGGGCCGGGCTAAGGAATATCCACGTTTGGCCCGGTTTTGAAGCTATAAGCCCCACCCTGGCCTAGACATGAATTAGGCGATAAGTAGCTCAGCCAACCTAAAATAGTGAACCCTGGCTCAGCCCGAATTAGATGTACACTTAAAAAAAAAAAAAAAAAGAGTTTGGCTATACTGTCACAAGTGTAGTTCAACTAGTTTGGTCATTGTATGTGTGTGAGTAGAGTTGCAAACAAGTATCCGATTCTCCGATTATCAGAAAGTTTCAGCCCGCAAAAAAGAGGGTCTGGAACCTATTTTAGGTCAATTCTTCTCTTTGTGACTTAATACTTCCATCGGATTTTTCCCATAGTGGTCCCCATTAATTTGAAAATCAAACCTCATCTCATGGCTTACAAATTTGGAAATTATCTTTAATGCAATTAATCTGGGTTTTTGCACATCAAAGGGGCCCTACAATGGTTGCCTCTACCTTGGGATTAATGCCCAACGTAGTGTGGGTCCCAAGGTTGGCTTTTTCATGAAGTCTTTCTTTTTTTTCTTTCTCTCAAATTTTATCTTTGCAGGCCCCAAAGTCTGAATTGTCCTACACAAAAGAGTGAAATAAAATTAAAAGAAGAATATTTATGAGGAAACGAATAATGCAACACATGGGGCCCAATTCACAACGTAGGAACTCATATGAATATATACAATGCATTTATCAATTTTTTCGCGTAAAATGCAATGATGCAAAGAAACTACATGAGCTTACGTTTGAGTCAAAAGTTATTTGAGAGGATAATTAGATAATAAAAAAGAATAATTTCATGAAAACCATGCAATTATGTGAAATTTGACTGATTTTGACATGAATTCAACGTTATATGCTCAAATGCATAATCTAATGAAATTCAATGGAATTATCCTACATAAGTCCATAAAATCACATGGAATAATGCAAGAAATACTCAAATTTACGGACTTATCGCTTTTCCCTTCAGTCAGTCTGTTTGTGTAGGGATGAGTTGAGAGGATAAAAGTCATGATCACTTTTTTGTGGTATTAGGAGACATTTCTAAGGGTCTCTACTAGTACATTAAAAACAACATGCTTATACCTAGTCCCACAAAAATCTCATTTTCCTCCCTCTTTTTTTTTTTTTTTTTCAGTAATAGCGATAATTTATTAAATTCAAATCACTCAAGATAATGCTTTCATTGTACTCCAGTATTGGCATTGAGCCAAATGCGACTCCATTGTTTGAAGCTAATTATAAGATTTAGTATTAGTTATTCACTTCCCTCTTTTCATCTTTAATCACATGTCCTGTATATGACCAATTTAGCGGTGGGACTCAAACATGAACCCCCAAAGATGAGGACATAGTAGGGCTTTAACAAAATTACCTTGCAGAGTGTTTTGTTATTAGTTAGAAGTCTCGAAATCATGGTCCTTTAAAAAATGGAATTGATATTCATATTCAGACTGGACTCATAAAAAATGTGATTAATTCATAAAAGTGATTAACTTGGATTTTTAGTTGTTTGGCCAAACGCATGATGAATATTTAGCTTATAAAAACAATAAATTGAAATGTGTTCCTGCAAATGGGGATAAAAAATTATGACAATGGTTAGAAGAAGAATGGCTTCCTACATATAGAAAATGGGAGAATTATGATATTATCACACTTTTAAATCAGTCCTACGAGCCCACTGCTCATCTATCTAATCAATTTAACCACTCTCATGAATAATAGATCTGAAGATCACACGTCCATGGTATGTCCAATCAAATCGACAATCCAATTCACAATATCATGGTTTCCACCCACCCCAGCTTTGGTTCTTCGATCAAGGCACAGGGTAGCCATCCCGAGGTCTTGGTATTGAATCTCCCTGGTGCGGTGCTTACTACTGCTTTGTGCATGGGTGGTCGGCCATTACGTGTGACTATGGACTAGTTCTTGCCCTTCGAAACCAGGTGTAATCCTAATCATAGGGCCAAAAGCTCCTATGTTGGATTGGTGGGGCCGGGATTCCGGTGTCATAATAATAATAATAATAATAATAATAATAATAATAATATCGTGGTTTCCACTTATATAAAAATGTGTCTTTGAGGAACTGTATGAACTTTATGCTTGTTAACATAAATTTCACCTAATAGTGAACCACATACCATGCATATGTCGTCCAAATTTATAAGGCCCACTTGGTTCCACCTTTCATAAAGCACTACCCCACCAAGCCTCATTGAGTTACCACTGAGCCCAATTTAAAAGTAATCCAAACCACACTTGTGTTGGATTGAACCTTAAAAGTCTATGCAGTTGTGAAACCATTAAAACTTAAGCTATTAAATCAAGGGATAGAAAAATCTGATGGATCTGTTTTTTTAATGAGGCTTTTCCACCCCCTTAGCCCTTAATGATTGACATACTTCTAGGTGGATCCCACAAAACAAGACAGAATATTATGTGGTCCTCTAAGTAGGAGAACATTGCCCCACTTGCTAAAGGATCCAGGTCAGGATTTCTTTAATATAGAGATAGTTAGGGCTTCCAAATGCTTAGAATTGCATTGCAATAACCTCTTAATAAGTTGACTAAAAACAATAGAACCACCTTATGATGAATGTTACAAAACATCTTAGAGAGAGAGAGAGAGGCCTCATATATATTTTTAAGGCACAATGTATTTGCATCTTAATTAAAGAAATACCAAGGGCAAACAAATGCATGTTATACTATCTTCTCGGAAAGGTTTAGGCATTAATCACTCATGTTATCGTAACCAACAAATTGAACTGAGCAAAGAGAGCTCAAGTTTAAGTAAAGGAAGATAGAAATGTGGACTTAGAGGGCTCGCCCCTTTACGATATCAAGGCTCATCTCACTAGGATCTGTTGCTTGTAACTCCACTTGAATGCCATCAAGTTCTCTCTTGAATCTGTCTTTGGAACTAGCATACACCATCTTGCTCCTAACCCTTGATGTATCAGGGCTCCTGCCCACATATCAAATATGAAATCCATATCGTTAAAGGTCTATGAATCATAAGAGAAGATAGAACCTTTCATAAATGAGAGGGAAAAAAATGTGAATCAGAAAGAACTTTTGTGGCATTCAATGTGGACAATTTTGGATATTCATTTTCCCATTTATTTGCTAGTTAATTAAATGAATAATATTTCTTAAGCTTGACACTTGTCGAACTGACGAGATTTTTCTTTATTTATTTCAATTTGAACCTGTAGGATCTTACACCCCATTGAGCTACCACTTATCCTAAAACCAATTGGTGATAGGAAACGGCACAACAATGGTTTTATGGTGAGGGCTCGGGCTCGACCACAATTATGACCGCTCAGGAGCGAGGGTGGACGTTGACCTCAACAGCACATCCACCGCGACTCCTGTTGCGCAACTAGCAAAACGCGTATCCCGTGACTCGAACACCCGACCTACCAGGCTCTGATACCATTTATAGGATCTTACACCCAATTGAGCTACCACTTATCCTAAAACCAATTGGTGATAGGAAACGGCACAACAATGATTTTATGGTGAGAGCGAGGGCTCGACCACAATTATGACCGCTCAGGAGCGAGGGTGGACGTTGACCTCAACAGAGCCCTAGTTTGTCTCAACAAATAGAAATTGAGAACGAAGAGTTTCATCAGTTTTCAATAAAATGAAGTTCGATCTATCGAACATTTCTCAACAATGTAAGATGAAAATTCAAGTGAATCATTTAGCAAAAAACAGCCCCCAACCTTACTACATGAACAAGAACCGCTCCTTACCCCAGTAGTAAGGAGTTGGGTTCTTATTTGGGAGGTCTGGGGTTCAACCCCCACATCACCCTTATATTCCCGCATGTGTATATGCGGGCTTTTTTTTCAGCTGTGCCGGGCTTCCTTCCCACTTCGTGGACTTCCTTGGGGTTCAACCCCCACAGCACCCTTATATTCCCGCATGTGTATATGCGGGCTTTTTTTTCAGCTGTGCCGGGCTTCCTTCCCACTTCGTGGACTTCCTTTTCGAATGTACCAGGCTGTCTAAATAAATAAATAATTAATTAAATATGGTTCCAGCCACCAAAAAAAAAAACTTACTAAATGAACTAAATGGCTTTAGGCAAATTAAGAAGATGGTAATGTTGCTCAAGAGTTCATACACTATATGAGTAAACTGGGCCCACCAATTAAGGCAATAAACCTTTGGGTCTGAAGTAACCCCCGAACTAGTAATGGGGCTAAAAGTCAACACAACTTTGGAGCCATTTTTACTGTAATTGAACTATGCTTTTGGGAAAAATTTAACTCTATGGATCAGGGTTGCAAATGGTACAGCTTTTGGCCTGAACGATATTGGACCTGGATCCAAACCTGTTTCTAAAAAATGGTGTCAGTTCCGGAACTAATTCCGACTCAAAACTTATTTTGTTGGTTCTAGAACTAGGTCCAACTAGAGGACCAGAATCTATTTCAAAAGCCAGTTCTAACTTCTTTCATTTTTATAATTTTTCCCCCTTAAAATAAACATATCATTCGACTTATAACAGTGCATCAAGTCTACTATCTCCAAGATTAAACATAAAATTGTCCAACAAAAGTTGATTTTTAGCTACCGTTTACAAAATTAAAGACTTATATGCTAGGTCCTGGTCCACGGGTCAGAACCTGTATCGACCCAGAACCAAACTTGTTTATTAATTCGAACCTAAATTATGTTCTGGGCCCAGACCCATTTTTTAATCAGAACCTAAAACAAATTCCAAACCTAGTGTTCTACAAGTTGGAACCTCTTGGTAATCGGAGAATCGGTTCTCCGTTTGCATCCCTAGTATGGATTAAAAATGTGGGTTAATTCAATTGTGAATAACACTTTTTTAATGTTTTTCAAAGTTATATATCACCTATCATGTCTATAAATTGAATTTCAAGAATTTGTCATGACTAAAAATGGGTCCTATATGCATGGATTTGACTCGACCATATATCATAAGGTTGAGTTTATCTGATCAATATTTAGTCGACATTACGTACCAGGCAATGAAGAAGATCTTGCTCTTCTGACAATTCTCATCTGTAGTGAAATCAAAATCGTAGACAGCATAGCGGCACTCATTGGCAGGTAAGGAAGCTCAGCTTGCATTCATCATCTACAGCCATTCCAGATGCCGAATTCGCCTACACACACAAATAAAAGGAAGAATACACCATACAATGCACCATAGAACGATTGAAAAGGATTTTATTAAACATGGAACATGCAAAACTAGGGTATTATGATTGTGCAACAGAGGTTTTCTTGGGATGAAGAGGAAAATTATTCTAGTTTTTCGTGCATCTCTCACTCTTTCGTCACTTGTTGTGACACCTTTTTTCACATGGAAAAAAAAATAGAATAAATGAGTACATTTACCTCAATAGAAAGGATTTTGATTTCTTATGGCAAATCAGGAATGGAGGAATTCTTTCTACCAAGGAAACCAAAACCAGTTGCGAAAATACACCCCTAAGTTACATGTTTGATGCCAATTGATTTCGCACAATTGACTTTGACCTGAATAATTGTTCATTTTGGGGGCAAATTTCAGTAGATATTAATTGTTGATGTCATGGGCAATACTTTTCATGCCTCCTTTAATAAATGATCCTACCCGTTGATGAAAATGGATCCTTACTAGGGACATTTTTGGGCGACATTTGGCCTTTACATGGTAGAAGTGACCTTTACGTTTAATGACATTGAATCCAAGGAGTTTAGGGAAAAACAGAAGATAGTTATTGTTGTTTATTTCTTATAGGGTTGCAAATGAGTATTCGATTATTTGAGTACCCCGGTTTCCGAGTAAAGGAAGTATGGCACTTATTTTTGAATCCGTAAGAAATTCGGATTTGGATCTGAATACATGCATATAAGATACAAAACAGTTGGATTTGAAGAGCTGGATTCAGTGGCGGATCCAGGATTTTTATTTGAGGGGGTCCGACGGTGGTCAATTGAAAATGTCAAATATTAACCTACAAAACCCATAAACCTAAAGCATGATTAGCACATCAAACCCTTAATTTCTATCATGTTTAAACACCTTTGAGCGTGAGAAGCACTACATGGTTCCTGAATTAATTTTCTATTACCATGAATAAACACGCATCTAACTTAATAGAGAACCTGAATCAACATCAAAAGCATATGTTGAGCAGAATAGAAACAAAACTGCTACAATAAACATGCATTTACTAACCCCATTGAGGTTAAAAATGGCATTTAATGCATTCAATAAGCAAAGGTCATAAAATTGACAATTAGTTATTAGCATGACACAAGAAGAAAAAAGGGTCTCTAATCACAACTTCAATTACTATATATGAAAGGGGCTGTTTCCAATTGAGTTCAATTGAGAAATCAGCCTCTCAATTTTGACTACTAAGTGATTTTGACAATTTCTTAAATGAGCTCCAAAAATGATGGCCCGTTTCACTGTCATTTTTACTGCTGGCCCATTGATGTCTGGAGATGCTCGGTTTTACTCCTCTTCAGACTATTCCATTCCTATGGGACCTTTCATTTCTCCCACAGGAGTTTCCTTATTTTTCTGCAGGCGTTTTCATTTCTCATTTCTCCTGCTGTTTGAATGCCCACTAAGGAGTCTGACTGTTGCAAAAGTCAGAAATGGAGACTGATCATTTTTCTGTGATGCTTCTTCTTTTCTTCGGAAAAGCATCCATGAAATCGAATCCAGGTATCCCCGTCTTCTTTTTCTTGAATCCTATAAAAAGCAGAAGCATACAGTAGACTTCAAAAACATCTCTCAACGGAAGCCTCTGATTCTCTCTTCTACAAAAACCCTCGTCGATTCCCTATTGAACCTGGGTATTTGATTGTGGCAGAATACTTCATGGTTTTTCTTTAGAAGATGTTTATAGTTGATTTGTTTTCATGGACGCATATAAGGTATACTCTGTAAGATTGACAATTTGCTCAGTTATTCAGTGTCTATAGGCCAATGATGATATGTCCGGACTCGTGATACGACAATCCCAACCTTATATAAAGGAAATTTTCTGCTTGGAGAAGCCTGATCCTTCAACTGGTCGTTGGGAAAAAATAACTATTAAATAATTCATTTGTCCATAGTCGAGGCTTAGTCAAAATTTTTGAAGCATGTGTTGATAAATCTAAAACCATTTTATTAACGAGTGTATGAAAACTAAAAAAAAAGAAAAAAGAGTGCCAACCTATAATGCAAATGAATCTTAAACCATTCTATTTTCCATTGTACTCATTTTGCAGTCTTAAACAAGAGGTCCAGCTGGAGTCCACCTGGATCGGGCTCCAATTCGGGCTTATTAGTCCGGCTCCATAGACTAATTGTTATTGTAATCATGTATGATCCATTAAAAGGTGTATTTCTTCCTCCATGTAATTGTGTGCATTGATTATGAGGTCTAAGAAGGATCATGAGTGCAAGCTCGCTCTACTAGAACCTTTCCACCATTTATCAGATACACTGTCATCATCAATGTCTTCAAAGGCTTAGACGTTTTACGATGTTAGCGGTTTTCGCATTGTATCTATAGATCATCACATGACTCATTTTTATTGAAAAGACAATAGTCATGATGCTGATTCAGTTTTATAACTCTCTAAATTGGATGGGTATTGGTTTCTATTTCCTTTGTCCTTTCTACCTTTATACCATAAGAATTTTTTCTCCTCCGCGGCAAGTTTAAAGATATTTTTTACTCTCTTATATATTGACATTTGTGGCCCCTTCTCCATAGCAGATTTTAATTGGCTTCTCAATGTCAGTCGACCACAAGATTTGATAAAGATTTCTTAGCTAGCAGGTTTGCTTCACTAAGACACTTACACATGACCGGCATCAATGTCTTCGGCCTATTCGCAAAATCATTCAAGAAACTTTCTTGAGAATGTAGAAATGGACTGCTTTCATGGAGATTAATTTCTTTGCTATAGATTCAGACAACCCAAATGAAAACATTGTAGAGATTTGCCAACCTTCTATTTTCTTTTCTCTCTGTCCTTCACAAATTTTTTTAGTGGTGTGTTTTGGATTTTTTTTTTCTTTTAATTTTCCTTTTTATTTTTTATTTTTTTAATCCTATAGTTTCAAGTTTCTTAGTTCTGTTGGCCCTTACTTTTGCTCATCATTTTCTGTTTTTCTCTAAGCAATCAGTCTTGAAAATGACTTTTACCTTTAAATGCTCATGATATATATTTAAAATTATTTCATTTAGACAAATCCTTAGCATTTTTATATTTAAAAGTAGCCGAGGATTGTCAAAAAGAAATAAGGATTGCAAAATCCAGGTGGATAAGAACATGGATTGTGACGTTTTGGTATTTTATTATATATATTATTTATTTTATTATTATTATATAATTGATTATATTTTAATTAAATATGCAATTAATCTAAGTGGGGACCACGCTAGACTTAGGTTGGTGAGTTAGGCTTATTGAATAGGTGTCTTGACCCATAGTTAATCCAGGCCCAGTTTAGTGGGTATAATCCTTCTCTAATCCAAACTTCTATTTTTATTTAGAACCCAAACTCTATTCTTTTTAGAATTTAAGTTACACTATGACTCTTATTCATATTCCCTATTTATACACCACCACACTATTTTATTTTCACACACAACTCTCTCTCTTCCAACTTTTCTCTGGGTTAGAGCTTTGGGCTTTTGCAGTATGAATTGTAGATCGTCTCCCTCAACCGTGGATCGCAAGCAAGTACCTATCCGTAATTTGTAAATTTAATATTGGTGTTCCTCGTTGATTTGTGTGTAGATACATATAGAAACCCTACCCTTTGATGTCCTTTTTCATGTGATAATATGGTTATGCGGTGAGAATTTTGAGAAAAACCGTTTTACATTAATGATTTTGTGTTTTCGGCTAACACTAGCATTGGGTGGCTGGTGTGAGATACAACTCACAACCATCAGAAACCGTGCAGCCATGATTTAATATAATTCCATGACAGATCGTTTGGCTCGCCCAATTGATTATTGTAATGGCTATTCAAGTGTCCGAATTATATATATATATATATATATATATATATATATATTTTAACATAAAAAGTATAAACCTTTACATACCAAACGTTCAATGATGAATAACCAGATCTAATATCAAATAAATATCAGTTTAAATACATTAGATAATAGAACCCTATCCATACAGACCTGCGAAAGGTCGGTGGCCACTCCTGACAGGCATACCCTACAAACTTCTACTTGGCACCAATCAAAACATACCAAATATCACAACTAACCAAACGAGGAACCTTTCAAAGTGTTCTACAGAAGTAGCATAAAGATATGCCCAGAACCTTTTTTTTATAATTCGTAATATGACTTGGGTAGTAGACCCATGGGCGACCCCATTGATGCACGTCGCACATGAAGTGAACCCCGTTTGGCTGCCATCTTGAGTTTACAATCATGGAGGCCTGAGTACTCTTGGAATATTTTATTTATATTTAATCAGGTTGTGGGACCCAATGATTGATTGGATCACAGATCTGGCCCGATCATATGACTGTGTATGTCTAATGGGGCCCACTGTCCAGACGTCCCTGATGAACCTGACGAGAAGCTTGTCGTTTTGGAGAATGGGTTCTGTGTAGTTGTGACTGGTTCATAAGGTAAAAGGTGTGGGGTGGTTTTGACCTAGAATTGAATGGGAGAAAAGGACTTTCCCCATGTGCTAGCAAACAGAACACTAAGTTCTGTTAATTTATTCACTTTGTCCTTTAGTTTCTAGGAATTAGAAAAAGGCCCTATTTGTTTTATAAATCCAAATTAGACCCTTTGACTTATTTTGAATGTGGGAAATGTTTTGGATGGGGTCCTCGGTATTTTCTAAAAACTATAAATTAAGGATTGTTATTTCTTATTATTATTGCAAATTAAATTTTAAAGTGTACCTTTGGTTTTAATATGTTAAAATTTATATTTTTGATCTTTATTAATTGGATCTTATGACCAAGTAAATACCGTCCGGGGCACACGGTATATTACTAACGTGAGGTTTATTACTCGTATGACCTCGGGGAAATTCTAATAGATTTGGGCCCAACCCATCTCTGTTGGAAAACCCTTAATTGGGTTTTTTTTTTTTTTTTTTTTTTTTGAAAAGGAATAGCTTCATTAAACTTGATCAACAGCCAACAACTCAACAATAAAAGGAGGAGGGGATGAACCCTAGATCCCTCGACCAGACAAAAACCAGCTGCTCGTGCAAGAGCATGTGCCACATGGTTCGCTGATCGTCGAGCAAAAGTAAACTTACAATTGCCTAAATCCGTTGATAGGATTTTACAATCATCTATAATGAGACCGAAATAGGATAGATCACTATAAGAGCCATTTAAAGCTTGTACCACCAACTGAGCATCCATCTCTATTGTGATTTTGCGCAGCCCCATCTCCTTAAGCCAGCTTAATGCCTCTCTACAACTCAGTGCTTCCGCCATAGCAGGATCCTTTCTCCCTTGTAATACTCTATTTTTTGCTGCAATCATGCTGCCCCTCTCATCACGCACAACACACCCAAAACCCATACAATCCTCACTCTCAAAGATTGTTGCATCTACATTGCATTTCAGCTCACTTCTATCCGGTTTCAGCCATTTGTAAGAGAGGTTTTGTCTTTGGTGATTATTCCCCCCCGTGCATGGAACTTGTCTTGCACTCTGCCATTGGTTCATAGCAGACATAGACAGATTAACAACCTGGCTTGCTAACATACTCCTTCCTTGCCAAACTTGATTATTCCTATTTGTCCACATGCCCCAAACAACCATTGCAGCAATATTTGTGTCGCCCTTGCTTTGAATATTTAGAAATGAGAGAAACCAATCCGCAAAACTCTCTGCATCCCATCCAATCTCACCTACTGGTGACAAGCGCCATACTTGACGTGCAAAACAACATTTGACAAAAACATGTAAACCATCCTCTTCATCTCTATTACACATCGGACACATCTCCCCCACTTCCACACGCTTTGACCTAAGAGCCCGCATGGTCGGTAGGCAATTTATGCAAGCTCTCCATAACAAATTCTTCACTTTAGCTGGCACTTCCAGAACCCATAATTTGGTCCACAAAACAGTGTTTTAGTATGGGAGGGAACTACTGGACCTATCCATTAAAGACCGGTATCCACTCTTAACTGTGTATCTCCCTTTCTTCTCCTCTATCCATTGCCATTGATCTAGATGATTCCTTGCACTCAAAGGTATGTCTAGTATAAGCCTCCTGTCACGTGGAGAGAAAAACTCATACAGTATATCCCTGTCCCAACAACGGTCCCCCATACAAAGTAAGGACTGAACAGTTGCCCCTTCCAATCCTTGAGGTGCCGGTGATTCAATATATGGATTTCCTGCATCTAGGAGCCATGGGTCAGTCCACACTTTCACCTGCGTGCCCGTGCCAATCCTCCACCGAGAGCCCCTCCTTATCATATCCTGTGTTGCTAGAATACTCCGCCAAACATAACTTGGGTTCGAACCCATCTGTGCTTCCAAGAACGTGCAATTAGGAAAATACCTAGCTTTGAATACTGTTGATGCCAAAGAGTCAGGAGAAGTCAACAAACGCCATCCTTGCTTCCCTAGTAGCGCAAGGTTATACTCATGTAGCTTCCTAAACCCCAGTCCTCCCTTTGATTTGTGATCACATAATCTCTCCCATGCTAGCCAATTAATTCCACGACCATTAGCACCTTTTTTACCCCACCAAAATGAATTCATCATCCGCACCAATTCTTGACAAGTAACAGCGGAAGTAAAAATACGCTCATAATATAGGTCGGCATAGCTTGGACAACTGTTTTCAACAACACCTCTTTGCCAGCCCTTGACAGCATCTTCCTCCTCCAACCCTGTATACGTTGCCATACCTTATCTTTGATATAAGAGAACATAGCTGATTTGTTCCTGCCCATAAGCGAAGGAAGACCCAAATATTTACCATGATCTTCAGTACACGAAACCCCCAAAAAAGCACATAAGGCCACCTTTTCACTAGAAGCCATGTTAGCACTGAAAGACATAGATGACTTTTGGAAATTTATCATTTGGCCCGATGCTTGCTCGTATAAATTCAAACACTCCTTTATTCGCTGACATTCTTGCATGTTAGCCCTGAAAAATAGAAAACTATCGTCTGCAAAAAATAGATGAGAAATAACAGGAGCTGACCGAGCTACTTTACAACCATGAATTAATCCCCTTGAGCCATAGTCACTCAGTAAAACAGAGAGTCCTTCAGCACAGATCAAAAATAAATAAGGTGAGAGAGGGTCCCCTCGACGGAGCCCACGCTCTGGGTATATAGGCCCCATCTCCTTTCCTTCTTGAACCACCATATACTCCACTGTAGAAACACACATCATTATCAACTTCACAAACTAAATATCAAAGCCCAGCCGAGTCATCATCAGTTTGAGAAATTCCCACTTAGTTCTGTCATATGCTTTTGACATGTCTATTTTCAGAGCTGCCATCCCCTTCTTACCTTGTTTTTTCCGCTTCAAAAAATGTCCTATTTTGAAAGCCACCATGACATTATCAGTTATCAATCTACCAGGCACAAAAGCACGTTGTGTTTCGGATATAATAGCTGGAAGAACACATTTGAGTCTGTTGGCTACAGCCTTAGCCATTATTTTGTACAGCACATTACACAAAGCAATGGGTCGTAAATCTATCATCTTCATCGGATTCTTGATCTTTGGTATGAGCACTATAAAAGAAGAATTCAGACTAGAAGGCATTACCTGATTATTTAGAAAATCCAGGCAAGACACCGTGACATCATTCCCTACGATATCCCAAAAGTGTTGATAGAAACCCGGGTTCATTCCGTCAGGTCCTAGCGCCTTATCTGGGTGCATTGAGAACACTGCCTCCTTAATTTCCCACGCCTCAAATGGACGAATAAGATTAAGATTTTGTTCTTCCGTAACACGACAATTAACTTTTGATAATATAGCATCTCCTGCACTTCCTCTAGTTGCAAACAATTCACGGAAATAATCAAGTATTGGTCTGGTAGACCATCATCCCATGAGTACCTCCGGCCAGTCTCATCTTTCAACTCCTTGAATGAATTCTTCTTTCTTCGAGTAGATGCATAATGATGAAAAAATTTGTATTTGCGTCTCCAGACTGTAGCCAAAATATTTTGGCTCTTTGCTTCCAGTACACTTCTTGTTGATGAAGCAACACACCAAGCTCCTTAGTTGTCTCCTCAAACAACCGTACAGATCCTTCATCACGTTTACCCCGCAAATACCTTAACTCACGTCTGCAAGCTGCAACCCGTGATTTGAATTGTTGCCTCAGTCGCTCACCCCACACCTGTAAGTCAGCCCCACAACTCGTTATTCTGTCCTAAATATGCTGATTCCCACCACTGGCCCAGCTCATGGTCACCATAGCACGGCAGTCTTGCTCTCGAATCCATGAATTTTCAAACCGGAACCTCCTTATTCTATAGTCACTATGCTGTATAAAGTCCAAAAATAAGGCTGGATGATCTGACATAGGGGCTTCAAGATTTGAGACCGAGGCATTCCCAAACAATGACAACCACCCTTGAGTAGCCAATGCTCTATCAAGTTTCTCCTCTAACCACTGACTTGTACCACGACTGCGTTACCATGTAAACTGATGACCCTGCATGCCCAAGTCCCGCAAACCACAATCCTCCACCGTTGATTTGAGAAGAAGTGCGTTGATCTTTTATCTATTTAGATATTCCTGTAGTTGTGGGGTATGAGACCTTATGTTTGACCTTAGGATTGGCTTGTGAATTATCCTTTGACCTTCGGGTTTGCATACGTGGTTGAGTTTGATATTGTTTTAATAGTCGCATACACTATGTTAATTGGATACGGACTGTGATGTGGCGTGGCAATCGATTAAGATATTGTAGAGGTTAATTGAATGGTTTGATTAATATTTGATTATGGATTATTGTGAAGTCAGCCCTTCACTTTGACCTAGGTTTCTGTGTCAGAGCTTTACAAATTGAACAACTGCAGTTGTAATTGGACGGCTGATCACCGATGTGAGCGGACACTGTAATATCCAACTTGATTGATTGACCGGTATTCTGGATTATTGATCGGTTTATGACCGCCGACGTGATTGAGATAGTTAGGGCTGACCACCCAAAACAGTAGCAGTGCTTCTGAGTGATTATTGTATTGTTCGATTGTGTAGAATGGATTTAGATTTACGTTCTTTTCATCATTGTTCCACTGTTTATCTTCTATAATCTTTACCTGTCTTTATTCGCATTGATCTTGTGTTTTATTTATGAATTATGCTTTCGTACTTGCTGTTTACTTCGTTTATTGGTGCATAGGTACCGACCCCTACCCTACTGTGAAGACGGAGGATGGTCAAACGTTTCAAGCGTTTGAGCCAGTTGACGAACCTGAGTGGAGACCCGGAGATGGCTACGGAGCCGTCTGAGTCCACGCATGAGATATCGACACCTTAGATTCCCTAGTTAATTTAACTCCATAATATATTTAGTTAGTTGTTTTATTTGAGTTATTTAGGAAACTTTAAACCTTAATATTCAGTAGTTATGTGTTGGCTTAATATTGGATATTGATACCAATTGGTTAATACTTCCGCAAATATTTTATTATGACTCATCATGTTTCGAAATTTTGTGGGTCCATATTTGGGAGCTTGTGTTGCATTAAACACAGGAAAATGAATATTTATTTTTATTTTTCACGTTATCCCATGGTTGTATTTTTGGGGACGTGACAGTTGGTATCAGAGCCAGCACGTTTCTTGGAACTTAAAAACTGGATAGAAACAACTAGGACGTGGTGAGGATTTCGATCTCGTTAGACAGGCTTTACCTACGTACGGTAAAGTCTATAGTGTTGTTTGTTAGATTATTATTAGGAATCAATTATTAACACTCTGTTACAGGAAATGGCACCCCAAGGAAGTCAATAGCAGGATAATAGTGGAAGTGGGTCAAACTCTAATGACGAACGCTTCAACCGACTCATGGAAGCATTTATGCAATCGCAAACTAATCAGATTGAGCAACAAAAGAAGGCTGAAGAGGAGCGGGCTGCAGAGAGGCAGCGAGAAAAAGAAGAACGAGCCGCAGAAAGGGCACAGGCTGATTTTGATCGGGCAGGGTTTCAAGCCCAAATTATAGAGTTGACAAATCGTGCAGCGCAACCGGTGCAAGTAGTTATGCCTCCTAAAGAAGTGGATCCGAATGATATTTATGAAAAATTTAGGAAGAGGTTTCCTCCAAAATTTCATGGTTCAGAAGACCCCATGGTAGCAGATGATTTTATAGAACAGCTTGAGCAGATATTCGCAGTTTTTCGTTGCTCACAGAAGCAGAAAGTTAATATGTCAGCTTACATGTTTCGAGGAATAGCCTTTCAATGGTGGAATTCGGTTAAAGTAGTAATCCAAGCAGACACTGTGACAGAAAAAGATGCATGGAAGACGTTCACTACAGAATTTATGGATAAATTCATTCCTAAGTATGTCAAGGATCAGGAAGTTGGATTTTCAGAATATGAAACAAGGTGATATGTCAGTGCAACAGTATGAACAACAATTTATCAGGTTGGCTAAATATGCTCCTACACTCATTACCCCAGAAGAAGAAAAGATCAGGCGTTTCCTTGATGGTCTTTCAGCTGATATTTACATGATGATCGGGGATAATCAGCGCCCACTATTTCAAGATGTTGTTAAGAGTGCATATTGGGCGGAGGGTGCGCTAAAGAAAAGAGCTATGGAACGACAGGCTAAAATGCAGCAAAATCAGTTAAGGCAGTTGGCAAGTCAAAACGATCAGAATAACACAAAGCGACAAAAATTTCAAAGTCCGCCCGCAGCTAGTCAGACTCAACAATGTGAGCGATGTGGTAAGAGGAATCACACAACAGAGCAGTGTTACAGACAGACTGGAGCATGCGTTCACTGTGGGCAGTTGGGACATAGAGTCCAAAATTGTCCAGGAAAAGGCGGTCAAACCGTGACATCTCAGGCAGCAGGGCCTCATGCACCTTCACAGTAGTATTGGAGGACAGCACCTCCGCAGGGACAATAGCAGACAGGTCAGCAAGCCCCTTGGGCACCGCAGCAGCAGCAACAACAATTTAGGGCTCCTCAGAATCAGCAGCTTAGGGGACATGCTCCACAACAACAAAGGCAAGTCCAAGGTCAGCAAAGGCAACAGCAAGGAGGTCAACAGAGGCCACTTGGGCCAGTGTAAGGACAACAGAACCAGTCCCAGCAGGGCAGGGTATATGCTTTTACTCATGAGAATGCAGATGGTTCAGGAGGCGTCGTGGAAGGTACTGTTTTAATCTCAATAAAGAAGCAGTAACCGCATCTCCTTCTAGAGTTATACTAGTCATTTGGAGGACCAAATGTCCTAAGGGGGAGAGAATGTGACGTTTTGGTATTTTATTATATATATTATTTATTTTATTATTATTATATAATTGATTGTATTTTAATTAAATATGCGAGTAATCTAAGTGGGGACCACGCTAGACTTAGGTTGGTGAGTTAGGCTTATTGGATAGGTGTCTTGACCCATAGTTAATTCAGGCCCATTTTAGTGGGTATAATCCTTCTCTAATCCAAACTCCTATTTTTATTTAGAACCCAAACTCTATTCTTTTTAGAATTTAAGTTACACTACAACTCTTATTCCTATTCCCTGTTTATACACCACCACTCTATTTTATTTTCACACACAACTCTCTTTCTTCCAACTTTTCTATGGGTTAGAGCTTTGAGCTTTTGCAGTAGGAATTGTAGATCGTCTCCCTCAACCGCGGATCGCAGGCAAGTACCTAACCATAATTTGTAAATTTAATACTGGTGTTCCTCGTTGATTTGTGTGTGGATACATATAGAAATCCTATCCTTTGATGCCCTTTTTCATGTGATAATATGGTTATGCGGTGAGATTTTTGAGAAAAACCATTTTACATTTATGATTTTGTGTTTTCGGCTAACACTTGCATTGGGTGGCTGGTGTGAGATAAAACCGTGCAGCCATGATTTAATATAATTCCATGACAGATCGTCTGGCACGCCCAATTGATTATTGTAATGGCTTTTCAAGTGTCCGAATTTTATATATATATTTTTTAACATAAAAAGTATAAACCCTTACATACCAAACGTTTAATGATGAATAACCATATCTAACATCAAATAAATATCAGTTTAAATACATTAGATAATAGAACCCTATCCATACAGACCTGCGAAAGGTAGGTGGCCACTCCTGACAGGCATACCCTACAAACTTCGACTTGGCACCAATCAAAACAGACCAAATATCACTACTAACCAAACGTGGAACCTTTCAAAGTGTTCTACAGAAGTAGCATAAAGATATGCCCAGAACCTTTTTTTTATAGAGATAATTAGCGAAAGGTCCCCAAAATGGAATGTATCCAGCCTCCAGTCCAGGCAAAATCTGTTTAAGGGCTCTGGTCCACTCAGCTAGACTATTTGCAGGTAGAGGTCCCTGCATCCACACAGTCACATAATTCAGGACTAATTTGCCCTTTCAACTGTTTTAGGCATAAAGTTTTAAATTTTAAAATTTCAAATATTGGATTCTCCCTCCTTGGGCTTGGGCAATCATGCACGGAGAGAGATTGAAGAGATTAAGTCACGAGCAGATAACCCATTCGGAGAGGAAGAAAACCGGACGCAGTGCCTCCCTTCTCCGGTGACGATGAGAACCCCAGAGCCTCTGTTTCCTCAGATTTTGCCATCCTATAGAGATCGTTTTATTTCCGTATTCTTCTCTTGATAAAGAGTGCGGCCCACCTCTGAATTCCAGATTCAATCCGGAAGAGCCTGAGACCAAGTCTCCACAGGTTTCTTAAACACCCATCTCTTGCTTTTTCCATCTCTGTCCCATCATCCAATTGAGATTTTCATTTTCCGCTTCATTTATTGGTTACTGGTGGGATTTGTGGAGATGGGTTTCGCTGTGTAGTTTCATTAAGATGGAACTCTAGACCTTTTATGATGTTTCCCAATTTTTTAAGCTTTTGACTTAGATTGTGGAGATGGGTTTCTTAGAACCGATTTCTCAGATTCCATTCATGATAACTAATGGAGCTTAAGAGGGAGAGGAGGAACTGTTGTGTTGGACGGAGGTGATGATGGAAACAGAGTGGGTTCTGCGTAGTGGACTGGAGCAGAGAAGTGGGGCTGTTTGTTTGATGGAGTAAGAGGAGAAAAAAAATCATGTGTTTCTGAAGATGAGTTCGTGTTAATGATTGGTTGTGATGAACTTGGTTTGGTGTGGTTAAGCTGCAGTGGGTTATGAGATGGGACTTGGGCGCAGGCGACGCTGATTCTTGATTTCTGGTTACAGAAACCAGAACTCGAAGAAGAAGATCTCGTTGGGTTTTGTGGTCTGGGCCAGGCCGGGTTCTTTCCAGGTCCGGGTTGGGTTCGATTTGACTCATGTTACAGCAGAACTCGGCCGGCCCAGACCACAAAACCCAACATCTTCTTTTTCCTACGCTTTCTGGTTTCTGGAACCAGAGACAAGTAATAGCAGCCATCGTCTTCGGCGAAGACCTGTGCAGCGATGCGGCGATGCTCCTTCTCAGGCGACGTGCAATAAGTCCAGCGACGGCGATCCCGGAAGAACCTTATTCTCTGGTTTATGTAATCGAAGGTGAAGATTGCAGCCCTGCTGCCTTCCTTCTTCCTCGAGTTAGGCAGTGGTGCAACAGTAGCGGGGCCGTCGTCTTTTGACAAATTTATGAGTTTTTATGAAATTTATCTGAGTTTTTGTGAAATTTATCTAAGTTTTTGTCAAGTTTATCTGAGTTTTAACAAATTTATATGAGTTTTTGTCAAATTTATCTGATTTTTTCTTTTTTTGTCAAATTTATTTGAATTTTGCACAAATTTATCTGAGTTCTGAAATAAATTTCTCAGAGTTCTGGATAAATCTATCTGAGTTCTGAAACAAATTTCTTTGAGTTTTTCTTTTTTTGTCAAATTTATTTGAATATTGCACAAATTTATCTGACTTCTGAAACAAATTTCTCTGAGTTCTGGATAAATCTATCTGATTTTTTGGCTAATTTATCTGATTTTCTGGAAGAAATTTATCTGATTACCGGAACAAATTTATCTGAGATCTGAAAATTGGAAAATTGGTTTATCTTAGTTTTGACAAATGTATTTGCATTTTTTTAAATTTCTTTGCATTTTTAATTTTATTTACGTTTTTTAAAATCTATTTACGTTTTTCAATTTTATTTGTGTATTTTGAAATTTATTTATGTTTTTTGAAATAAATTTAACTTAGTTTTGGCAAAAATACTTGAGTTTTTGGAAAAAATTTCAGAAATTTGGAAAATGATTTACCTTAGTTTTGGCAAATGTGTCTGCGTTTTTTAATTTTATTTGCGTCTTTTGAAATCCATTTGCGTCTTTTGAAATTTACTTGCATTTATTGAATTTTCTTTGGATCTTTTGAGATTTATTTGAGTCTTTTGAGATTTATTTACATTTTTTGAAATTTATTACGATCTTTTTAAACTTATTTGCATGTTTTTAAATTTATCTGCGTTCTTTTGAAATTTTTTTTTTAGTTTTATTGCTTTTTTTGAAATTATTTCATTTTTTTAAATTTATTTGTGTTATTTTGAAATGTACTTGTGTTTTTTCATAATTTATTTGAAAATATCATTAATGGGATTCCTTTAATCGTGGGCAATTAAGTGATAGGATATGATTCCTTTAATCTAGGGCAATTAATGGGATTTCCCACTAATCATGTGATAAGATTTAAAGAAAGGGCAAATTGGACATTTCAGGTATGAGAAAGTGTGTGAGGGACCTTTGGCAGCATGACTTTTTTTTGTGGACTGTTTGCATTAAAGTCATACTTTGAGGGACCTCTCGCCGAATCCCCCTTTTTTATAATTCGTAATATGACTTGGGTAGTAGACCCATGGGCGACCCCATTGATGCAGGTCCCACATGAAGTGAACCCCGTTTGGCTGCCATCTTGTGTTTACAATCTTGGAGGCCTGAGTACTCTTGGAATATTTTATTTATATTTAATCAGGTTGTGAGACCCAATGATTGATCGGATCACAGATCTGGCCCGATCCTATGGCTGTGTTTGGCTGGACGACCTAGTTAGTAAAGTTAATTTGGGACTGGGTCCAATGGGGCCCACTGTCCAGACGTCCCTGATGAACCTGACGAGAAGCTTGTCATTTTGGAGAAAGGGTTCTGTGTAGTTGTTGTGACTTGTTCATAAGGTAAAAGGTGTGGGGTAGGTTTGACCTAGAATTGAATGGGAGAAAAGGACTTTCCCCATGTGCCAGCAAACAGAACACTAAGTTCTGTTAATTTATTCACTTTGTCCTTTAGTTTCTAGGAGTTAGAAAAAAGCCCTATTTGTTTTATAAATCCAAATTAGACCCTTTGACTTATTTTGAATGTGGGAAATGTTTTGGATGGGGTCCTCGGTATTTTCTAAAAACTATAAATTAAGGACAGTTATTTCTTATTATTATTGCAAATTAAATTTTAAAGTGTACCTTTGGTTTTAATATGTTAAAATTTATATTTTTGATCTTTATTACTTGGATCTTAGGACCAAGTAAATACCGTCCGGGGCACACGGTATATTACTAACGTGAGGTTTATTACTCGTATGACCTCGGGAAATTTCTAATAGATTTGGGCTCAACCCATCTCTGTTGGAAAACCTTTAATTGGGTCTATGCACCATTGATTGAGAAGGGAAGCGTTGATCTTTTATCTATTTAGATATTCCTGTGGTTGTGGGGTATGAGACCTTATGTTTGACCTTAGGATTGGCTTGTGAATTATCCTTTGACCTTCAAGTTTGCATACATGGTTGAGTTTGATATTGTTCTAATAGTTGCATACACTGTGTTGATTGGATATAGACCGTGATGTGGCGTGGCAATCGATTGAGATATTGTAAAGGTTAATTGAATGATTTGATTGATATTTGATTATAAATTATTGTGAAGCAAGCCCTTCACTTTGACCTAGGTTTCTGTGTCAGAGCTTTACAAATCACTAGGTTTATTTTATTATGATATATATATATATATAGCGATTGAGTCATAATTGAACAACTGCAGTTGTAATTGGACGGCTGATCACCGATGTGAGCGGACACTGTAATATCCAACTTGATTGATTGACCGGTATTCCGGATTATTGATCGGTTTATGACCGCCGACGTGATTGAGATAGTTAGGGCTGACCACCCAAAACAGTAGCAGTGCTTCTGTGTGATTATTGTATTGTTCTATTGTGTAGAATGGATTTAAATTTACGTTCTTTTCATCATTGTTCCATTGTTTATCTTCTATAATCTTTACCTGTCTTTATTCGCATTGATCTTGTGTTTTATTTATGAATTATGCTTTCGTACTTGCTGTTTACTTTGTTTATTGGTGCATAGGTACCGACCCCTACCCTACTGTGAAGACGGAGGATGGTCAAACGTTTCAAGCGTTTGAGCCAGTTGACGAACCTGAGTGGAGACCCGGAGATGGCTACGGAGCCGTCTGAGTCCACGCATCAGATATCGACACCTTAGATTCCCTAGTTGATTTAACTCCATAATATATTTAGTTAGTTGTTTTATTTGAGTTATTTAGGAAACTTTAAACCTTAATATTCAGTAGTTATGTGTTGGCTTAATATTGGATATTGATACCAATTGGTTAATACTTCCGCAAATGTTTTATTATGACCCATCATGTTTCGAGATTTTGTGGGTCCATATTTGGGAGCTTGTGTTGCATTAAACACAGGAAAAATGAATATCTATTTTTATTTTTCACGTTATCCCATGGTTGTATTTTTGGGGACGTGACATGGATGCTCAGTAGAAAAGATTTATTGAAGAGATTTTGAAGGATAAATGAACTTTACATCTACTGATTTTGGGACTTCAAACATGGATGTTAGTTTTTTTTTTATATATATATATTTGATCACTATTATCGTTTCATAATTTTAAAATTATTACTTTTTAATTCTAAATGTTATTTATTTTAATATTGCATATGTTGTGCTTATGAAATATAGAAATCTCTGAATATCATGAATTTAAAACTTGCTCAATGGATGAATATTTCGTACCATAACATTTCTCTATATCACCTAAGATCTATGGTTGGGACACCATTGATGCCTACAAAATTAGTAGACATGTATCTATTCTTACTGTATGATGACGACTTGATGGCTGTGCTAACTTCTGTGCAGAATGGTGGTGGTGACCTAGATTTTTTTTAACAATGAAAGTTACTTTAACCCCCATTCTATTATTTTGAATTCAGACCCTGTATACATTTTAGAGAAATTTTGCTGAGAGTCGAAACAAAAGCCCGTGCTTAGCATGGGTTTCTCTTTGCTAGTAGAATTAGAAATTGGGAAGTGGTTGATTGTGGAAGGACTGTAATCGTCCATTGCATGCAATCCCACACGCTTGGCCATTGCAACCAGCCCATATGAGCAATCTATCCACTTTTTTGTCCTACTTCTCATTTCACATGGGTTTCGATTGTTGGCATCTTTTCTCTAATGAGGTTTAGCAAAAGACATCCATTGAGGGAGCAAAGGGTCACCTAAAAGAGGGGAAATTGTGCATAGAAGCTGATATTGGTGACGGAGACCGATTTGAGGACGTTATGAAGAGAGGGGACTTGACGGGCTCTTTAAGTAGGGGCTGGTCTAGACGCCCCTTATTGCCCTTATGGGCTTTCTTTAAATTGGGAGGGGGTTTGACCCACTCTTTAAGTGGGGACTGGGCCAGAACCACTTTATTGCCCGAAGGGCTTTTGTAAAGTTGGGAGGGGACTGCCCTAAACATGGATCCGCCCCTATCCGGATTTTTGAATGTTTCCAACGGAAGTATCTAGTCATATGTTTAAAATATATATAGGTATTAAGAACCTACATAGCTTGAGTTATATTCGCATTTGAGAGTCTATTTATCGCTTTAATCTTCTATAATTAAATAGCCTTAGTAACCCTGAGGGGTTGGCCGAGTGGTCATGATCACGGTTCCTCCCTCTTCTGGAGTTAGAGGTCTTGGTATCGACCCTTGGTTCCCCACTCTTCAGAAACCAAAGGTTGAGTCCACCCGTGCTCTCTCCCTGGGGCCACAGGGGATTTACTTGGCTTCCCTTTGGGCCCAGAAGGATTAGTC
This sequence comes from Umbellularia californica, assembly GCA_028538565.1. Classification (NCBI taxonomy): domain Eukaryota; kingdom Viridiplantae; phylum Streptophyta; class Magnoliopsida; order Laurales; family Lauraceae; genus Umbellularia; species Umbellularia californica. The sequence continues at coordinate 20,443,418 of JAPQWN010000007.1, forward strand.
TAGCCCAAAGGGCTGGGATGGGACACCATCTATTACCAAAACAAAAAAAATAAAAAAAATTAAAGAGGAATAATAAAATAGGCTCAGTTGTTGTCACGAACTGAGCCCACGATCAGAGTAATTAGCGCTGAACACCGGGTCGCGAGAGCATTCATCTTACTCCCGTAAACCCCGAATTAACCGAAGTTAAGTCAAAATCCACAAGGGATATTACATATGAACCTGCCAATGTACAGTTGCGGAAAATTTACATTTATATATACATTGACAATCATTTAAAACTAACCAAGTCCTTTACAAAAGTAAGGTCTATACACATAGTCCATGTAAAACTAGGTCAACAGTTGCATATTCATAATACAATGCAGGTATCACCTAACTATCCAAAATGAATATACAAAATTATTCATAAAAATATTTCCAAAACATTCTACTCTTTCGCACTCGGATCACATCCATTCGATTAAGCCTCCTGAGGGTTACAAATGGGCATCCTTCGCTGGCGGCTCGGTCTCTGCGGGACCGGTACGGGTAACTAGGCTTGTAACATCATCAGTAACACTGTGAACACGACGGTTCAACAATGCATATACAGTTCTATGATAGCACATGTTACATATGTCAATACTTGACAATTGTAGACAATCAAATCTATAACAGTATCCTGTACAATGGAAATAAACAATAACAATTACTATACTGGCAGCTACAATAGTACTGGTTTCATTTAAATTTTCTTCCCAAGAGAAGCAGTCAATTCATATTCATTCATTCCATGTTCTCATTAATTATATTAAGCCTTTATTAGATGACTTATCAGTGGGACTCTTCAGTCCAATGTGTGGCGGCTTATCAATGACTTTTCAGTCTATGACCTTTCGGTCCAATAAGGTGGGATCTCTCAGTGTCTGGATTAGAGATCACTGGTATCACCACGGAGCTCCGGAACACCCCCAATTCCATCTACTGCAGTAGGATTGTGCATTAATTAAGTGTGACATTATTACCCTTAGCAATTATTCATTATTCAATTCAATGTCAGTTCAGTGTCAATCAGTGTAGTTCAGTGTGGCTCTATACGAGCTTAAGAAACCACCATGTAGTGCCAAACTCACAAACTTCAATTCAAACTAGCCATTCTATTCAATTTCTATTTCATTTCTAAATAATTATCTAAACCAAACCATTGAGTGAAACAACCGTTATCAATGTACGTGTTACTGTAGATGACATTACTTGAGTTAATTTCATACATAATGATAACCTTGGTTTACAGTTATGAAGGTTTAGATATCACTAACACTAGCCCCAATGATTGGGCTTTCAATTTAGAAGAATCAGAATTTAATCTGAAACTTTTCTTCATGGCGGTTACCTTGGCGGTTACCTGGCGGTTAGTCGAATTCTGGTTGGCGGCTAGCCGAATCATGTTCGGTCAGCTTTCCAGAACCATGTAATTTTTGATGCATTTCATAACCTCGTCGGTCACCCTGGCAGTCACCTCGGCTAACCGAAATTTCAATTTTGGCTAGCCGAACTCACCTCGGCTACCCTACGGTTTGCTTTCCAAAAGCTAGTTTTCTAATAGGAATTTCTGACTTAATTTCGGTCAGCTTGTGGTTACCTATCGGCTAGCCAAATTCTCAAATTCGGCTAACTAAAATTCAGTGGTCAGCTCACGGTCAGCTTTCCAGAGGCTGACCAGTTTTTATGGATTTCGGCGATTAGCCTGGCGGTTAGCCTTGCGGCTAGCTAGAGATGTACAAAAAATCCGTCGATCCGTCAATCCGATCCGCGGATTTTTATCCGATCCAGCGGCACACGGATTGGTGACGGATTGTAAATTGTGTAATCCGTTAGCGATGGATTGGTGGTAGATTTCACCCTTAATCTGCGGATTCGATCCGATTCGTTGTCATTAAATATAAATAGAAAACTATATATATAAAATAAGAAAAAAAATGTAAGGGGTCAATATGTAACCTTATGAATATAATAGGATAGGATAGGCATACAGCTCTCAACTCATGCCCCTCTAATTCAGTGGCTTCAGAATTCATGGGTTTTTCTTCTATTTTTCTCCATGTAATGTACAGGGACAGATTAAACGGATTAATCCGACCAGATCCGATCCTACACGGATCGGATCGGATCGGATTTTAACAGCTACGAATTGGTGACGGATTCCAAATCCGTCAATCCGTAGGTAACGGATTGGTGACGGATTTGGTCCAATCCGCACCAATCCGATCCGTGTACACCTCTACGGCTAGCCGAATTACTCCCAGAACTGAATTCTGGAACTTCGGAAATCTGAAGCAAATTTCTGGAATTTGAGTTCCTTGAACTCAAATCACTCAAATAACATCACTAAACATAGAAGGTGTATATTGATAAGAGCATAATATTTAATATTTTTAATTCCTTTATATTTAGTTTTATCACGTATTTTGAGTTTTAAGTGTGTTGATTAATATGTTTATTGAATTAGGGAAGCATTGAAGGTAAAAGAATGGATATGGAATATATTGTGCAAAGTTTCCAGCTTTTAGGCAGATTTGATCCCTGGAGCTTCAATTGAGGTTTGGATGGCGTTAGAGTTTCAGAACGAGAAAGTGGTCTTCATGAAGTTTTTAGAGGACGTCTTAAGCTTTTCAGAAAGGTCTGGTTCACAAAAATCCGAGTTCGTTTGGGCCTCCAAACGTTGATTCAAAATCAGGCTTGGAAAGCTGATCCGAGATTCCTGTCCGAACCAGTAAACTTCAATGGGCCATAACTTGAGTTTTCAAAGTCCAAATCGGGTGATTCAAAACCCTAGAATCATCTACACATCCAGGGCTACAACTTTCATGAAGAGACCAAGTCAAGATGCCGCCGTTATATGATAGAAAAACCCCTCACAAGTTGCGGCACAATTTCTGGGATTTCTGCAATCCGTTTTGAATTACCTATAAATTAGGGATTTGAGTTGTACACGTTTTGGGGAAGTTATCATATGTTTTATATATATGTATTTAAGGCTTCTTAAAGTGGAGTTAGAGAGAGGACGGCAAAGAGAAAAAAATATATATATTCAAGGGTTTTCATATTCAAGCATGGCAGGCTAGGTTTTTTTAATTCAGTTCAAGGGGAATTTCAGGTAGCAGAGCTCGTTGTTACCTAGGATTATTAGTTTCATTGAAGGGTAGAATAATGTTACAATTGATTGATTGTTCCATCAACTATGAGGGTATGATTGAACCGAAGAACTGAAGCTTTCATCCATTGATTTTTGTTATTAATTTAGTTTTATTTTAATCAATCATAATCAGTTTGATCAAAATTTCAAACCACACCCACCCCCCCCCCCCCCCCCCCCCCCCCCCCCCCCCCCAATTTAATGTTTTGGTAGAATTGGTCGGAAAAAAAAAAGAAAGAAAAGAAATAGTGCACACTCTCTGTGGGATCGACCCTTACTCACCTAGCTACTGTGTTTGTTTTCTTTTTGTGTCGTATCTAGAAGTAAGGTTTTATATTTTGGAGTGTTGACGACGAGCTTCCAAATTTTGGCGCTGTTGCCGGGGAGTGTTCGCTATATTTTTCTTTTCACTGCATTTTGAAAAAAACTTATTCTGGCTATTTTCTTATTTTTAATTCATTGTTTTTAGATCAATTTGTATTTTAATTTCTATTTGTCAAATTCTGAATTTTTTTTTCTGTTCACTTGAATATTTTCAGTGGAACTAGGTGACGGGCGAGTACTTGATTTGAAGAAAACGACGAGTTGCACAAGGCTCTTAATTCCTTGGATTGGCGAGCACCACCCTCTCGAGGCCAAATTCCATCGTTTACTAGGGTTTCAGGCCACTTTTGTGTCTTTGGTTATTTATTTTTGATTTTTTCTGATTTATTTTTGTTTTTTTTTATTTATTTTCTGTTTCTTTTTGGTTCATGACTCAATCTTCTCAATCTAATGAGTTAAGATTTGGTCCAGAGATTGAGAAAACTACACGAAGGTTGAGAAAAGAGACTCGGCAAGCTCGAAGTGAAACTACAGATTCTGAAAACGCTATTGTTGCATCACCTGGCCTAAACATTGTACTTGAATTACTTTCTAATAGTTCACACAGTGATTCAGAAGAGCAAAATATGGCTGCTGCTAATAGCATTATGACTTTGAGGGAGTTGGCTATTCCTAATCTTAATCAATAGCCATTGTGAATGGAATATCCTGATTTAGATGCTGCTTTTGAATTGAAATCAGGACTACTACATCTTTTGCCTACCTTTCGTGGCCTTACAGGTGAAGATCCATACAAGCATCTAAAGGAATTTCATGTGGTGTGTTCTACCATGAAGCCTCAAGGAATAACAGAGGAGCAGATAAAGCTTAGGGCCTTTCCATTCTCATTGGCAAACTTGGCGAAGGATTGGTTATAATACCTTCCTTCCAGATCAATCCAATCATGGAATGGGATGAAGAGGCTGTTTTTGGAAAAATATTTTCCTGCTTCAAGGGCGGCTAATATAAGGAAAGAGATATGTAGCATAGGACAGTATAATGGAGAATCTTTTTACGAGTATTGGGAGAGGTTCAAGAAGTTATGTCCGAGCTGTCCACCATCTACTGTAGTAGGATTGTTCATTAATTAAGTGTCACATTATTACCATTAGCAATTATTCATTATTCAATTCAATGTCAGTTCAGTGTCAATCAGTGTAGTTCAGTGTGGCTCTATACGAGCTTAAGAAACAACCATGTAGTGCCAGACTCACAAACTTCAATTCAAACTAGCCACTCTATTCAATTTCTATTTCATTTCTAAATAATTATCTAAACCAAAACATTGAGTGAAACAACCGTTATCAATGTACGTGTTACTGTAGATGACATTACTTGAGTTAAATTCGTACATAATGATAACCTTGGTTCACACTTATGAAGGTTTAGATATCACTAACACTAGCCCCAATGATTGGGCTTTCAATTTAGAAGAATTAGAATTTAACCTGAGACTTTTCTTCATGGCGGTTACCTTGGCGGTTAGCCGAATTCTGGTTGGCGGCTCGTCGAATCATGTTTAGTCAGCTTTCCAGAACCATGAAATTTCTGATGCATTTCAGTTAACTCGGTCACGTCATTGGTCACCCTAGCGGTCACCCCTCTGCTAACAAAATTTCAATTTCAGATAGCCGAACTCACTTCGGCTACCTTGCTGTTAGCTTTCCAGAAGCTAGTTTTCTAACAAGAATTTTTGACTTAATTTCGGTCAGCTTGCGGCTACCTTTCGGCTAACCGAAATTCAGCGGTCAGCTCACGGTCAGCTTTCCAGAGGCTGACCAGTTTTTATGGATTGCGGCGGTTAGCCTGGCGGCTAGCCTAATTACTCTTAGAAACTGAATTCTGGAACTTCGGAAATCTGAAGCAAATTTTTGGAATTTGAGTTCCTTGAACTTAAATCACTTAAATAACATCACTAAACATAGAAGGTGTATATACTTGCCTCTATTTCGATATTGATGGACAAAAACCCTTTGTCTAGCTTAGATTTGAGTGGAAACTTCTCAACTCGAAGCTTTTCTTCCAAGAATTTCAAGAAGAAGATGAAAAAGATGAAGTCTCTTCACTTAAACCACCCAAAACTTCACACCTGATGCTTGAGAGAGATGAAAATGGGAAGAAGAAGAAGAAAAACGAGAAGAAACGGTGTCTAGGGTTAGGAAATGAGTTGAATGATGATGGAACGCGCTCCGAATGCCGTGGGTGCTACCGGGGTCGGCGGACGTGGGAGTCCGTCGGGTCCGGCCTTTTCGCGCCCGGGGGGCATGAAGCGTGCATCAACATTTCTTTTGTGTGGGTGTGCCAGATTTTCTATTTTACTTGGAATTGCAAGTGGTAATCCGGAGATCAACCTTCGCAAGTAAAAAGGAAATCAACTTCTTTCAAGTTTTCCATTGCACAAATATTTAAGAAAAGAGACATTTTCTTGGTTTGCCGTGAAAGGCGATTTTGTTTGGCATTTATAGCCGATTTTGGCGTTTATAGCCGATTTTGGCATTTATAGCCGATTTTGGCGTTTATAGCCGATTTACAATTCTTATCAATAATGAAAGACAAGAGTTGTGATTTTTGTCTCTTTTAGAAAAATACAAACTACAATGAAAAGCAAGAAAAGGAGGATCTAACTTCTCAGGAGATTGTGGGGGACTCGTTCAGATTGACGGTCGCAAGCCATGTATGGGCTTCGCCATCATCCATGCAGATGAGAACAGAGGATGCTCTTGATTCGCTTGGCTTGGCTATAACCTCAGATTTTTAGAGGACAAAGACCAAGAGAAGGTCCTATGTCCAATAAAAAGCTAAGTAGATGGGCTGAAAAGCCACGTCTAAGCCATTGGAGGCAGCGGGAGAAGGCAAGGTCCTTTGGGGGGGGTGCCCCCCAAGGGACTTTTGTCACCTTGTAGTGGTGGCCGGTGCAGAACTTCAGCAGAGTTTTTCTCTTTTTCTTTCTCTCAGATTTCTGGATCTGTGGTGCTTTGGAAGTGATCTCCCTCTTTTTTCTGATCTCTTTCTGATCTTTTTTCTCTGATCTCTTTCTGATCTTTTTTTCTCTGCTCTCTTTCTGATCTTTTTTTCTCTGATCTCTTTCTTTCTGATCCCGATTTCAATGGAATGCTCTCCTATTTATAGGCTTTTGGTAGCCATTTAGGAGAGTTTATGGGCTTTAATGGCTTTAATGGGAGGAGTTACAAGATTTATTTCTTGATTTTGTAACTCCTTTTTCCTTGAATCTGATTGGCCGATGGAGATTAAGGGCATTTAATCGCCATGATGGGAGGAGTTTCATGGTTTAAATGCCATGAATCAATTGACTTGTAACTCCCAAATGCTTGCTTCTGATTGGGCCGTCCAAAGAAATGAGTTAATGACTGCCATGAAGCTAGTCAATTAACTGCATTAAATGGTCGCCGAGCAGTTGAAGAGTCGCGGGCCGTGCCGTGTCTTCTAGAATTCTTCTGGCGATGATCATCGATGGACCTTCATGCTGATCGACATCGGATGAACATGTAACTTCAGACAGTGATAGCTAAGAGCGGGCCGGTGACATCTGTCTTGTCGATTTCACGATCGGTCGGACAGAAAGTGCACTTTCTTGGTCAGCCGGTTGGCGATCTTGGAGCGATCAATGATGATTTTATGCTTTTGACGGCGGATCCGAGATGTCGTCGGATATGAGTCAATTTCAAGCACTAAAAATCACATTTTCAGGAAACCACAGGGGCCAAAATGCGTAAAACGCGAAAAGGGACGGAAAAACGGGTCACCAGCGAAAAATCCGGTGACCCGGACTTCCATGGTCGCCGGCGACCATGGGCCGGCGACCATGGGCCAGGGTCGCCGGCGACCCTGGGGGTTTTTCCCCTGTTTTTGGTCTGTTTTGTGGTCTTTTTCGTCGCCGTTTTCTTCTGTATTTTTCTTGACATTTCTTCTCATTTATTGGCTTGATTTCCCTGTAGAAAACCTGATGAGAATCCTTGCATTTTTAAAGTGCAAAGTTTCCAATTTTCCGGGAAAGCCGAAGACTTTATCGCGTAGAGCTGCTGATTTTCCGCCAGAAGCTGAAACTTGGCCAAACGATGTCGGAATGACCTGAAATTTGAGGTGGAGCCTCCTGAGCAATAAATAAGACCAACCATAGGCTTTTGTTTGAGTTTTGAAGCCGTTTGGGGTCCCGTCAATGCTTCACTTGATTTTGCTGCGGGGAAAATGCCGCGCGTTGATGTGCGGTCAAACGATGTCCGATTGACCTGAAATTTGACAGGGAACCTATTGGAGTCATTTTGAGATGATCCACAGGCTCTGTCTTGGAAACCATGGTCCCGGGGAGCTCCGCCGCCGGTAGGCTTGATTTTCTTTCGGAGCGTCGAAACCTGGTCGAACGTTGTCGGAATGACCTGAAATTCGACGTGCAGCCTTTTGGAAGTATGTTGAAGCCACTCATGCACTTGGTTTGATGAGCAAAGGCTTCGGTGGTTCCCACCGCCGGGAGGCTTGATTTTGCTGCTCGAGCATTGATGGAGGGTCAAACGTTGTCGGTTTGACTTGAAATTTGGCATGGAGCCTTTTGGATGCATTTTGAGATCATCCACAGGCTCTGATCGGGAATTTGATGTCTCCGATGCTGTCGCCGCCGAGAGCTCCTGTTTAGCTGTCGGAGAAGTGAAGTTAGGCCAAATGTTGTCGAAATGGCCCGAAACTTCATGTGTACTCTTCTCTTGGCTATCTTGAAGGATCTTGCAGTTTTTGTTTGATTCTGATAAGATTTGATTTTTTGGAGAAGTTGCATTGCCTATTTATGGCAGGTTGCGACTTCATGCAGCTTTCTTGATGTTGAAGAGGCAAAGTGACATTTTTGGTGTCAACAAATGCCCCCTCGAGGTACAGCGACGAGTTGCTTGACTTTTGTAGTCGATGTGCCTCGAAGAGATTTTTTAAGGAGAGCTTGTGTCTTGACCAAGGGTCTTTGAGCGATCTTTCCTTTGGTAGAGTAGCCTTTGAGCTTCCAGGGGAATTTTATGGTAGTGAAAGGAATCACACACCATCTCGAGGTAAAGTTTTGAAGATGACATCAGGGATGTGGATTTGGGCTTTTGTTTTTTTGACCTTGTGACCTAACAAGCTGTATGTGGCAGGTTAGGGGGTCGGGTTTTGGTTTTGACCTTGTGACCCAACAAGCTGTATGTGGCAAGTTGGGGGATCATGATTTGGTTTTTGGTTTTGGTCTTGTGACCTAACAAGCTGTATGTGGCAAGTTAGGGGACCAGGATTTGGTTTTTGGTCACTCTTTGGGACTGTGTGGATCCATTGGAGTGGTTTGGATTTTTGTGGAATGTCAATTTCAAGATTTTGGCTCAATTTGGTATATGAGGCTGGATGGTTTGATTCTTTGGAAGCTCATGGGGCTTGGGATTTTTTTTGTATGGTTCAATCAACTCAAAAGAGGCATGGAACCATTTTTGTATGCTCTTGGTAAGAGGGATTTTTTTTTTCTGACTAAAAGCCCATTTTTTTTTTTTTTTTTAGTGCCTAGGTGGTCAAACCTGGCTCATATGGGCTAACCCATGGGACCTTAAGCTGTTTAGGATGGCTTAGATCTCATGTGGGGCCATTTTTGTAAAGAATATCTAAAGATATCTCATTTGGATAGAGAATATCTAAAAATATCTTTATGGGAGAGAATCTCTCATATTCCTTTATTTTGGGAGAAAATATCTCAAGGTACCTTTCTTTTTGGGAAAGAATCTCCAATCTCCTATTTTGTTGGAGAGAATCTCTCATTTGATTGATTTTGGGAGGAAATCTCTCAAAGACATCTTTCTTTTTGGGAAAGAATCTTTCTAATTCCTTCTCTTTTGGTAAGGTTACTAATTAGTAGCACTTACCTTTCTTTTTTTGTTTCCTTCTTTGATTTGCTCTCTCCTATAAAAGCAAGGAGGAGGCTAGATCTCTTGCCCTTATTGCTTTCTTTTGCAACAATCTCAAGAGAGCTCCAAGACCAAGGGTTCTTCTTCTTCAAGGATCTTCAAGCTTTTTCCTTCTTCTTCTCCATCAATGGCTTCAGGTAAGTTTTCTCTCTTTTTCTTTCAAGAAAACTCCATGTAGAGAATAGGATGGTAAAAAAAAGAAAGTTTCTCTCTTTTTTTTTTTTTTTCACGTGATTTCTGGTTTTTTTTTTTCGTGCTTCTTTCTTTCTTTTTTTTTCACACGTTTTTCTTTTTTTTTTTTATTGCACGTTTTTTTTTTTTTTTTTTTTTTTTTTTTTTTTTTTGTGGGCCGTACGGACAAATCCGTACAGATCTGGTCCGTACGGCCACGTGGCCTGATTTTTTTTTTTTTTTTGAGGAAGTTTCTTTTTTTGTTCTTTTCTTTCTCCCCTTTTTTTTTTTTTGAGAAAGTTTCTCTTTTTTTTTTCTTTTCTTTCTCCCTCTTTTTTTTGAGAAAGTTTCTTTTTTTTTTTTTTTTTTTTTTTTTTTTGCTCCTCATGATAATGCGTTTTTATGCAAATCTAGATGTTCATGCATGTACTTTTTGTAAATTGAATTGAGTAGCATGATGTGATAGCCTACCTGAAGATCTTTGCAAATTTGGGAATTTGGAGCTCGCAGCGATGTTGAGCCCTTCTTGATTTTGCGGAGATTTTGAGGTTTCGAAAGTTTGGAGTTTCGGAGCTCGCAGCGATGTTGAGCCCATCTTCAAACTTTCTATTTCTTTCGGGGTATTTCCCTTTTCTTCGGAATTGCCCCGGAATCATGCCAAAATTTCGCCAGATTTTTGGTGGGACAAAGTGATCCTTTTTTTCTTTTTAGCGAAATCCTGTCATTTTGATGACGATCTTTTTCTTTTCCAACCTTTGCAGGTGGTTCCTCCAGAACGAACAAGGGTAAAGAGCCTGTTACAAGCGTACCTCGTCGATCCGCCAGATCTTCTAATGTGGCCGTTCAGCAGGCCTGGGAGAAGGTCCAGTTTGTTGAGAAGAACTTGGAAGAGTACGATTTCCTCAATCGTGATGAGATGAGACAGCGATTGATCGCTCTCAAGGATGAGGAGTTCTATAAGATCATGGTAAGCAGCCGTCCTTGGGTTATGGACGATCTGAGGGTTTTGCCCAAGCCTACCTTCTTCTTTGGAGATGCAGTCCCTGACGACTTGACATACCAAAGGAGATGTTTTCAGTTCTCTTACACAGCAAATGGTGAGGAGAGAACTATTTCTACCCGGTCGTCTTTTGACCGGACCATCTCGATCCTGAGCCTTTCTCCCACGTGCCCTAAGAGGGAAGATCCTCCGAGCTGGGTGAAGAGGACCAGTGTGATCAAGACCGGGGTTTTTGTTGGTGGACCTTCCGGTTTTGCAGAGAAGCCACCTGTCCGTATGGACATGTTGATGCCGGCTAGTGGCTACCAGGGCTCTGATTATCCGTCGGTCGATTTGAGACCGGTGGGCCTTGGCGTTTTCAGCGGTGACGGCAGTAATTGGGTGAAGCCTTTTCGACTTCGTGGCCGTTTCAGTGTTGACTCCGATTGGAAGTCGTGGACTGATCACGTCCTGCTGATTGGTGGCACCATTTTGAAGGAAGCCGGGATTTTTGACGCGGTCCGTGCTTTTAGGGAGACCGTGACTTTTTCCGATGATGCCTTCATGGCTATGTTGGAGTCTTTCCTCCCTCAGACCAATACCTTCGTTGTCACGAACGGTGAGATTGGTTTTTCTCTGAAGGAGTTGAGCGCCATTACTGGATTGCCCATCCTTGGCAAACTCTACGAGGAGTTCATGCCGATTGACAGCGTCCTTGAGGAGCAGCCAGAGGAATTCAGGCTCCTATACCTTCAGCTCGTCACCTTCTATGATTGTTTGAAGGAGGGTTCGAAAGTGAGATCCAGCGGTTGGAAGAGTTATGGCTCTTCATTCTTCAACTTCTTTGACAGCAAAGAGTCTTCTGATAGCATGACCCGGGAAGACAGGGAGAAGACTTCGGCCATGCAGGAAGAGTTGAAGGGTTTCTTCGCGAGCACAGATGTCATTTGTTCTGACATTGCACTGCGGAGAGATCTTGTTGTTTACCTCACTTATTGGCTAGGTGAGGCTGTGTTTGCTGGTGGAGATGGGACGCACATCAGGCCGCATTGTATTTTTCCGGCTTGTCAGATGGCGTTTGGAGAGCGGCTTGCTTTGGTGCCTGCTCTTTACTCCTACTTGTGTACCGAACTGCATGCTGCTGCTTTTCTGGTTCGGCTTGGGCTCCCTATGAATAGGGTATTTTCAGCCCATATCTTTTATTCGTGGTTTGTATACCACTGTCCTGGCTTCCACCAGCTGGGTGCTGCACAGGATGATGATCCTCTGATGATTCGATTGGCTAAGGGAAAAGCCGTATCCGAATCACTTTTGTTTGCCCGCATGAGGATCCGACGGTTCAGGGACGTCGAGATGGGGCAGTCTTCAGTGAAGCTTTCTCCGGAGTTGCGGAAGAAGGCTTTTGATTTTGGTGCCTCCCGAGACTCTACCAGAGCAGGGTCGGGAAGGCATTACCCTTTGACCAATGCAGAGAAGGAGTGGCTTTTCAGCATATGAGTCGGCACGATGGTGTACCGCAGACATCTTTTCGTCGACATCCAGCCGTATGTACCTTCTCGCTTTGCGCTTCAGTTGGGCTTCTCTCAAGGCGTTGTTGGAGCGCCTTCGAGTATGGTGAAGCGTTTTGGGGGTTTACAAGATGGCAGAAATGCATGGGCTTTTTATAGTGCTGAAGACACTACTGCCACGATTTCTTATCCTGAGCTGTCGACTTTCCGAACTGCCGGCTTCACGAAGTGGTTCCGGAGAGCTTTTTGGCATATCGGGGGCTTTCCAAGAAGGAGCTTGATGTAAAGCTGTCTTCGGGGAAAGGTACTGGAAAGTCGGATGGCGTCCGGCGAGAGGAAGTTTGGGCCTTCCTTTCTGGAGAGAAGCACAAGATAGGCTTTCTCGGTGACCAGGGCGTCATTGGTTCTGAAGCTGTTCGGGAAGTACCTGATGAGGCTTTGGAGCAGCTAGAACAGGAGGAAGCTGAGCTCGATGCTTGGATGCAAGCGGCACAGAGGCGAGCTTCCGCGGAGTCTACTGGCAAGAGCAGACCATCCAGTGAGGAGCCAAGCGGGAGACCTGACTCTGACAGTGGGGCGGGTTCTTCTAGGAAGCGAACCCGTAGAGGTAAGAAGAGGAGGAGTCATCATCGCAGCGAGGGGCCACATGAGGACTCTCCTGACATGGAAATCCCTCTTACCATCAACGAGGAAGTGCCAGAGGCTGTCGACGAGCCTCCAGAGAAGAGGAGCCGTGGAGAAGAGACCATTGGTGAAGGTATGATTCTTCCTTTTTCTTTTTCTGCTTCTTTCATGGGGCTTTCCATGTTCTGATTTGTTTTCTCACCCTGCTGCTGCTTCTTTTTTTTTTAGCAGAGGATGAAGACTTGCCGATGCCTGAGGTTCCGACCGATGAGGCGGTGATGGAGCCGGTTATGGCATTTGAAGAAGAACCGAGGGACTCTAGAATGACTCCAGAATCTCCGACTGGTATGACTTTTTTTTTTTTTTCCTTCTTTTTTTTTTTGTGCATGCGACTTGATTTGCTAACATTTTTCTTGTCAGCTGACTTGCCACAGGATTCCGATGACTTTGAACCATCAATGGACGCAAATGTTGATGATGCTTCCGATGAGTTCATGGAGGAAGAGAGTGTTCCGCCGGTCGTCGAAGAAGGTACTTTGTAGTGATGACCCTGATGATTTTTTTTAACAGGATCATATTCATACCCTTTTGTGTTTCATTTGCAGGTTTTGAAGTGACAGAAGAGAGTCCATCGCTTTCTTCAGAACCAGAGCGAGGGATGCCAGAGATCGGTCCAGAGGTAGGGACCAGTTCTGACATGATTGAGGAGATGCCTCGTGTTGAGATTCCTTCTCCAGTGGCTCCAAGTGGAAAGAGTTCTTTTGTTACTCTTCCAATGAGACATGACATAAGCAGCCGATCAGAGGAGAAGGGTGAATCTTCATCCAGTTCGTCTCTTCAATTTGCGAAGAAGGTGCTGGCTCGGGTTTTGAGTTCTTGGATCAAGACTCTCCTTTCTGGACACTTGGAGGCAGGATTTGGCATGATCCCACATGTACAGGAGATCCTCACTGATACCGAAGAGGTTGGTCTGGATGTCACAGGTGCCAGGGCGATCGTTGATAGGATCATTGCACTGGGTGACAAGTGGTTTGAGACCATGGATTTCCCTGACGACCAATTCTTCAAGGAGATGTTCTTGGACCCTGCTGATAAGGCTAAGTCTGACCTGAATGAGGCTACACAAAGCAAGAAGCAGCTAGTCCGAGAGAAGAACAAGGAAGAGCTAGTCATCCTTGGATTAAAGCGCGACCTTGACATCCTTGATGGAGAGGTCGAAATGGCCAGGAAGCATCTCGAGCAATTGAAGGCACAAGTTGATGCTAAGTGGGCTGCTATAACAGAGGCTCGTGACAGGGAGAGTGCTCTGATTCGCAGGGTTGCGGATGCCGGTCAAGTTCTCGAGAGGAGGACTCTAGAAAACGAACGATGGCAAACTGCTGGGGAAGAGCTTCCCGGTGTTAAAGAAGGGTTACGGCATTCGCCAGCATCTCATGGCAAGTTCCTGAAGAAGCGTGCCTTGGAAACTCTGACGGCTGAGGCCAAAAGTTTGCTTGAGGAGCTGAAGCTTTGGCTGGAGACCATTTTTGGCTGAGCTCCTGATTTTTTGTAGCAGAAACTATTCTTCTTTTTTTTTGGTACCACATGTATTTTTTTTGGTACTTTTTTTTTTGTAGTGCTTATGAACACTTTTTTTTTTGGTACCAGATGTATTTTTTTGGTACTCTTTTTTTTGTTTTCCCTACGCTCACTGAAATCTTTTTGTGATGAAAGCAATTGCTAAATGGGGTTTGATCAAAAGGTTGTCTTTTTGTGAAAATCTTTTGTCAAATAATTGTTTTGGCGTGGGAGCCTGACTTTGGTTGTGGCGTGAAAGCCGATTTTGAGACGGCATGGAAGCCGAAATTTTATGGCGTAAAAGCCAAAATTTGGGTTGGCATGGAAGCCGGCGTTAGTTTTGTGGCATCTATAGCCGGTTTGGGTGGCATTGATAGCCAATTTTGGTGGCATTGATAGCCGATTTTTTTTTGCGGCATCTATAGCCAGTTTGGTGGCATTGATAGCCAATTTGCGGCATTTATAGCCGGTTTAGTGGCATTGATAGCCGGGTTTTTTGAAAGCCAAGTTTTGGTTTGTTGGCATGAAAGCCAGGGTTTTGGCGTTTATAGCCGAAAAATTTTTTGTTTTGGCATTTATAGCCGGATTTTGGCATTTATAGCCGGATTTTGGCGTTTATAGCCGAGTTTTGGTTTTCAAAATGCAGGTATCGACTAAATGTCGCCTCCCCGCTGAATGGTCTTGCAAGTATCGATGGAATGTCGCTTCCTTGCTCATTCGGTTTTGCGAGTATTGATGGAATGTCACTTCCTCGCGGGTTAAGTTTTGCAAGTATCGATGGAATGTCGCTTCCTCGCGAATTGGGGTGCAAATATCGACTAAGCGTCGCTTCCCTGCTTTTCCCAAAACTTTTGATTTTGCGGGTACTGACTTGATGTCGTTTCTCCGCGATTTTTGAAATTTGAGGTTTTCTCGAACCTTTGGGTTGTGGATATCAACTGATATGTTGCGTTTCCACGATTTTTGAAATTGGGTTGTGGATATCAACTGAAACGTTGTGTCTCCACGATTTTTGGATTTTGCAAGTATCGACGAAATGTCGCTTCCCTGCGATTTTGGGTGCAAGTATCAATGGAATGTCGCATCCTTGCTTTTTTCAAAATTTGGTTTTGCGGGTATCGACTAAGTGTCACTTCCTCGCGGTTTTTTGAAAAACCATTTTTTTTGTTTAAAGACACGAGGGTCGTAAATTTTGACCTAAAACCATTTGGCGGTATAAGGTAAGGTGGACTAGGGTGGAAATCCCTGAATCCGGATTTTTGTTTCAAACCATGAATTTTGGTGAAAATTTTGGTCAAGTCAGGGAGAGGCTCCTAGACTTGGAGTTTTTTGTTTTTGAACAATGAAACGATAAAAGTAAGCATTGTTTTTTTTGAATCTCTAGAAATTTTGACATTTGATATGAAAATTCTAAAGAGAGTGGGTTTGACGAGCGAGTACCTAAGAACAGGTTTTGG
This sequence comes from Umbellularia californica, assembly GCA_028538565.1. NCBI lineage: Eukaryota > Viridiplantae > Streptophyta > Magnoliopsida > Laurales > Lauraceae > Umbellularia > Umbellularia californica. The sequence goes on from JAPQWN010000007.1 coordinate 20,459,179, forward strand.
CCATACAGGCATTGCTCTTACCCAGTTGGGTAAGTCTTCAAGGGTAGTACCGCTTCAAGAACTTGCCGTTGATAGGCAGCATACATCTGTCGCCTTCCATGTTTAGGAGGGCATATGCACCGTTGGAGAAGACCTTGTCGATGACGTAGGGTCCCTCCCATTTTGGTTCAAATTTGCCTTTCGATTTGTGTGCGAAGACCATTGGTCTTTTTACCGCAAGAACCAAGTCACCCTTTTTGTAGGCGCGTTGCCGGACCCTTTTGTCAAAAGATCCTACCATGCGTGCTTGGTAAAGTTCAATGCTTTGTCGAGCTTCGAGCCGTCTCTCATCGAGATTGTCCAGCTCATGAAGTCGTAATTTCGCATTGCTTTCTTGAGTCATGTCATTTTGTAGAGATACCCTCAGAGAAGGAATTTGTACCTCTATGGGCACGACAGCTTCGCATCCATAGACCAAGGAGAATGGTGTGCTATGGGTTGGTCCTCGAACGGTGGTTCGATAGGCCCACAAAGCTTCAGACAGTTTGTCGCTCCAGTCTCTTTTGTGACTAGAGACCATTTTCTTGAGGATTTTGCAGAGTGTCTTGTTGAAGGCTTCTGCTAATCCGTTTGCTGCCGGATTGTATGGAGTCGAAGGATAGCTTTGGATTTTGTATTTGTCGCAAAACCTATAGAATCGATGATCCCGGAATTGTGGTCCGTTATCATGGACGAATCTTTTGGGTATGCCGAAACGACAAATGATGTTGGTGCGCAGGAACTGAAGAACTGATGAGGTCTTCATTTCGTTGAACGCAAATGCTTCTGACCACTTGGAGAAATAATCCGTAGCGGCGAAGATGAAGCGATGACCTTTGCTTGAAGGGGGAGAGATAGGACCTATGATGTCCATGCCCCATGCTTCGAAAGGCCATGAGATTGCTGTAGGGTGTAGCCATTCCGGAGGCATGTGAATGTAATCTCCGTGAACTTGGCATAGCTGGCAGCGTTTAGCAAATTGCATTGCATCAGCAACCATGGTAGGCCAATAGTAACCTAACCTTTTTATCTGATCATAGAGCTTAGGACCTGCCTGATGGGCTCCACAAAGACCAGCATGAACTTCTTTAAGTGTTTCTTCGGCCTCTTGTTGTGACAAGCAGCGTAGAAGTACTCCGTTGAATGATTTCCTGTAGAGGATTTTTGAAGGAATATCCAAATGAAAGTTTGGGGCTCGCCTTTGTATGCTTACCCGTTCTTTTGGATCTTCAGGTAGGATTCCGAACATAGTGTAATCAATGAACGGATCCCTCCAGTCGCCGATTGAAGGTTGAAGGATAGAGATCCGACTTCCAACCACTCGGTGGCATTCAGCAACTGCTTGGTGTGTGTTAAGAGGAGGGAGGATCCTTCTCTCGCACACTGTAATTTGCATGTTTTCCCCTTCTTGGATCGCCATTGATGCGGCAAGTCCGGCCAGGGCATCTGCACGGATGTTTTCACCTCTACGAATGTGGGTGATGTTGCAGATGTCAAACTTTTGCAGAAGCGATTGTGCCTTGTTGTAGTAAGGCAGCAGATCAGGCTTCCTGACTTCATATTTCTGATTCATCTGGTTGACGATCAGTTGAGAGTCTCCAAAGACTTCCAGCATAGTGATACCGGATTCGATGGCGAGTTCCAATCCTAGGATCAGAGCTTGGTATTCAGCTGCATTGTTTGTGCATGGTTCTAGTAGCAAGAAAGCGTGTGGAATCATGTATTTGTCGGGGCTAACAAAGAGGATGCCAACTCCCGAGATCAGCTTTCTGTTTTCATTTGTCCTGGTTGCACCGTCAAAGTACATGTCCCAGGAGGCATTTGGTGAGAAGGTCTCCACGTTGTAGACGGGTTCGTCTGGGAGATCATCTCGGAGTGGAGAATCTTTAGGCAATGGATGCTCTGCGAGGAAATCTGCTAGAGCTTGGCCTTTGATTGCTTTTTGTGGCACATACCTAATATCAAATTGTGATAGAAGGATGGACCATTTTGCCAGTCGGGCATTGAGAGAACCTGCTTTTGTAACAAGGACCTTCAAGAGGTTGATCCTTGAGACGAGGTAGACTGTGTTGGAAAGCAAGTAGTGACGTAGCTTTTGTACGGCGAACATCACTGCAAGGCATTCTTTTTCGACTGGAGAGTAACGATGCTCTGCACCTACTAGCATGCGGCTGAGGTAGTATAGAGCAGCTTCTTTTCCTTCATCATTTTCTTGTGCAAGCAAAGCGCCTACAGAATGATCAAGAGCTCTTGTGTACAAGATGAATGGTTTTCCAGTGGCAGGGGCAGCTAACACTGGAGGTTTGGTCAGGTATGACTTGATATCTTGAAATGCGGCTTCACAGTCGGCATCCCAGACAAAGTCTACACCCTTTTTCATCAATCAAGAGAATGGACGGCATTTCCCCGAAAGATTGGAGATGAACCGTCTGATGTAGGCCAATCTCCCTTGAAGCCCTTTTAATTCTCTCAAGGTTCTTGGAGAGGGCATTTCTAGAATAGCCTTGACTTTTATGGGGTCAAGTTCTATTCCAGCTTTCCGAACAAGGAATCCTAGAAACTTACCCGACGAGACGCCGAAGAAGCATTTTAGAGGATTCATCCGCAGTTTGTGTTTGCGAAGTCGGAGGAAGACTTCTCGAAGATCTTTGAGATGGTCTTCTTTTCTTCTGCTTTTGACGGCGAGGTCATCAACGTAACATTCGATCGTCTTGTGTTGCATATCTTGGAATATTCTCATCATAGCCCTCTGATATGTGGCACCAGCATTTTTCAGACCAAATGGCATGACAGTGTAGCAATATACGCCAAATGGAGTCCGAAATGATGTGTGTTTTTCATCCTCGGGATGCATCTTTATCTGATTGTAACTAGAGAAGCCATCCATGAATGTCATTCGCTCGAATCCGCAGTTATTGTCAATCATCACCTCCGGTATGGGGAGCGGGAATTCATCTTTAGGGCAAGCGCCATTCAGGTCTCTGTAGTCAATACAGACCCTGATCTGCCCATTTTTCTTTGTCACGGGGACAATGTTGGCCAACCATTCTGGATGTTGTTCCTCACGGATGAAGCCGACGCTTTTGAGCTTTTGAACTTCTTGTTCGATTTTATCCATCACATCTGGACGGAATCTTCTTTGGCCTTGTTTGACGGGCTTGACTTCTTCTTGAAGATTGAGTTTGTGGACTGCTACTTTGGGGTCTAAACCAGGCATTTCAGCGTAGGACCATGCAAAGCAATCAACGAACTCACGAAGAAAAGCGATATACTCGGGTAACTCATCATCCTTTATATTCTTGCTTATGAATACAGGACGTGGGTTATCTGGCGTTCCCAAGTTTATCTTTTGAACAGGATCTTCTGTTAGAAGGTTCGAAGGTGGTTCCTCCACAATATTTTCGGAGGCTTCCAGCTCAACGAAACCTTCTGGGATTCCAAGGGCATTTGTAGACCGAGGGTTTGTTCCTTTCCACGGGTCTTCTTGATTGGTGATCTTCTCAAGGCTTGCTATGAGATGGTCCCAATTGCCTGTTGAAACTGGGTCGAAGTAAGGTACTTCTTTTGGAGACGAGGGCTCTTCTGGGTCAGAGTAGCACAAGTCTGTATTATCGGACGATTCCTCTTTATCATCAGAGAAATCATACCAATTGGATGAGCTTCCTGGATCTTTGTCAGGTAACTCTTTAAAGAGATATCCAGGGAGATCGATGTCTTCATGGACTTGAGATGTTGAGGCTTGGTCGGTAAAACGACTTTTAAGCTTTTGTGTCAACTGTCTCAGAGGAGTGTCGGGATCATACCCTAACCCATATGAAGACTTTTCTACATGACCGTAGAGTCTCCAATCTTCCAGCTGGCTTTTGGTCAAGGCGGGCTCCAATGGCGTGAGAATACCGCGTCTTTCTCCCAAACCGACTGGATTTTGAGCGTCATAGCCCATTTTCTTCATAATTGCTTGTGCCACAGGACTATATAGAGATAGCTGAGGCATACCTTCATTTTGGAAAGGTTCCAGCATGGAGTTTGATGAAGAAGCATCCGATCTATGGAAGAAGATCGGCTTTTGCTTTGGTGATGTTGTCGGAACAACAAAGGTAGCAGACGTAGGATCTTCTACATCAGCAGGTGTCTTCATCGGAGTGAGAGCAGGCTGAACATGCTGAGTGTCAGCTTGGCTTGACGAGGTGTCATCTTCTGGCTCTGAGTCCGAATCCGTGTCTTGCTTGATAGACACGAAAGAGACAACAAATTTGCCCCCAGGCTTTTGCTTTGCCTTCTTCACTCTGGTTGTGATGACCAAAGGTTTTGAAGATTTGAGGGAGATGACGAAGGGAGATTGACTACTCTCTTCTAATTTGCTGGAGGGTTTGTTTTCTTCCGGTGATTTTTGAGGAGCCTTGCCTTTATCTTTCTGGAGATTTTCAGCAGGGGGTGCTATTTCCTCTTCTTCTTTTTCTCCTTCATACATCTGGGAATCTGCGAAGTGGACTTCTTTACCTTTGAAGGGTTTTCTGTCCGCAAAGACTCGATGTACCATGCCGTCGTCGCCGACGAACTTGATGCATTGATGTAGAGTTGAAGGGACAACACCGTTCTCGTGTATCCAAGGACGTCCGAGAAGGATATTGTAGCATGAGGGGGTTTTTATTGCATACACAGTGACCTCAGAGATAAGATCACCGATTTGCAATTTGAACCTGATTTTGCCGATAGGCCTTTGAGCGCTCCCATCGTATCCAAAGATAGATACAGATGTGTGGCTTAGCTTGCTGGGTGGGATGCCCAACTCTTCAAGAGCCGAAGTGGAGATAAGGTTGAGTGCAGAACCTGGGTCGATCTGAACTCTATGTATCGGCATTTCTTTGATGTACCCTGTGAAGTACAGGGGTCGGTTGTGCCTTGCTTCGCCAAGTAGGAGGTCTTCCTTAGTGAAGGCGATGGTTGCACTGGCTGCCTTTTGAACTGAGAGGCATTGGATGCATGATCCCTCGCTTTTCTCTTTTTCTCCTTTTAAGGAGGTTTCTGAGTTTTTGACCCGGTAGTCCATTTCAATTTGGAGGACTTGTGGGGCATGTTTGTCGACATCCTCATTCAGTTTTTGTAATTCTGAGATGAGATTATCACGAGTGCGTGGAGACATTCGTAATAAATCCAGGATGTGCAGTCGTGCAGGTATGTGTTTGAAGTGCTCGATCAAATCATACTTGAAAGCCTCCTTAGGGCCTGCATGTTCATCATTGTTGCCACTGGGGGCGCTTACAACATCTTTTCCCGAAGGATTTACATAAGTAAAGGAAGATTGGTTGTAATTTTTGTGGTAGTCCCGGCCCGAGCGGGTGCCCCTACCAACTTCGAGAGCTTCTTGAGAAGGATCTTCGTTTGGAAGATTGTCTTCAGAATCAAGAGGCTGTCGTTTTTCATCTACTGGGGATGTATCTGCAGCAGAGTTGCCATCCTCAGTGATTGTGTTGCACGGAGCATTTTCCGGGAGCAAGTCCTGAACAGCATCCAGCAGCTTTTCTTCTTCGTTGACCCATCCATCATCCCAAGTTGGGTTTTCTTCATGATGATGAGTCGGGAAGAGCGTGAGTTCTGAAGTCACAGTCTCAGGGGACGAAGCCTGAGAGGGTGTCATCTCTGTGAAAGTCACGCGAGACGAGGTAGCCCCAGAAGATATGGTGCTAGGTGTCGCCGGTGTGTAAGTGATCTCATCAGATGATGCATCGGAAGAGCTATAATCCCGAATTATCACATTACAGGCAGCTCTTAAAGGAGACGTTGTCTGCTCGGAGTCAGACTCATCCTCAGATGTAAGAGGATCGTCTACCCAGCAATTTTCTCCATTTTCAGGAGTTGAGGGAGGAGGTACCTGGTGGGCTTCAGGGACTTCCGGCTCTGAATTGTGAGGAAGCTCGTTAACGCGATCTTGCTCTTGTTCTAGAGCGAGACGCTGCAAGATCCTCGCATATTCTTCAAGATCAGGCATGGGAGCCAAATCTTCTTCTTCGTCTGCTCTTTGTGGCTCAACATGGTTGATTTCCACTGGAGCAACGACGGGTGCTGGTTTAACAGCATTTTCTTGTACAGCCTCTTGGTCTTCCTCATCATCAGACCAGGATCCTTGTGGCTGTAAGGGGTTATACCAGATTACTGGCATAAGGTGAGTTTCAGGAACCCATTCTTCATCGGAGAGATATTCTCCTGTTTCAAGGGATTCCTCCCACTCATCGGTGTAGCCGGACTCGAATCCATCATCGGTGTCGCTGGACTCGTATCCATCAATGGAGAATCCAACTACCGAGTTGCAAGAGTATGATGCCCCCTGCATAGCTTCTTTTTTGAATCGAGGTGGCATGAAATCACTGAGAGTGAAGTTTCTTACCGCCTTTGAAGTCTCTGGAAGGGACGTTTCTGTTGCCCCGAGTGAAGTGGTAGAGGAGGCCTCTGCCTTTTCATGGACTTCTTGTTTTGGCTGGGTCTTCTCTTGCCGTTTGAGCCTGAGGAGATGTTTCCTAGCCTGCCTTCGCTGTTGAGCTGTCGGCTTTGTTTTCACGATCTCCCAATTTTCATCTTCTAGGAGATCAGGATGTACCCATATAGGTTGTCCATCTGGTGTTGGATAGGGAACCAGTTCCTCGGACGCTTGAATTTTGTTTATCACCATGAAGGAAGTAGTGATCTTCTTCTTCGGTGATTTTGGTGTTTGTCCACATGACACCATGTTGACGGAGGCAGTCCCATAGTTTTTGTCAAAGGTGATGACTCCGTTTTTCCACATCTCGTTTATCTTCTCTCTCACAACAAAGCATTGATTGAGAGGATGCGAGACCATCTGGTGGTATGGACAGTATCGGGGATCATTGGTTTTGCCAACATCTCCCGGTCTTTTGGGTTCAGGCAAGGTGAGCTTGCCGTTTGCCACGAGAGCCTCGAAGATTTCGTCAACATCTTCATCGAACGGGTATTTCTTTTCTACTCTCTCTTTGAAGGCATCAGAGAGTTCAGGTCTCTTACCTGCAGCTCTGTTTTCAGCTTTCTTTGGTTGCTGAGGAGCTGACTTGGTTTGCACATTGAGGACCTCTTTCTTCTTTGGTTTAGAGGTTGCAATGGCGGTTGGCTCTTTTCTTGATGACTTCTGACTGTTGAGGTCTTTAATCACCGTTTCAGCTTCCATAGAAGCTTCCAGGAGTTCTCCCAGGTTTTTTGATTTGTTGCCGATGATCATGGAGCGTATTCTGGCTCTCATGTTGTTTCGGCAGATGTCGACTAGCGACGCTTGTGGCAATACATCTGAACATTTGTATGCCATTGCTTTCCACTTGTGAATGAAGTCATAAGTTGACTCATTCTCTCCCTGTTTTAGGCTGCAGAGTTGAGCCATAGTAACAGGATGATCCTCACCTTGGAAGTGGGTCAGGAAGCGTGTCTCTAGCATTGCCCAGTTCTGAATGGAGTTCTCCGGAAGAGTGGAGTACCAATCGAAGGCCGTACCTTTTAGGGTACTTGCAAAGAGGCGAATCTTGAGTGCATCTTGATCCGCGATAGCTCCCGTCAAAATCTTGAAGTGGATGACGTGCTGTCTGGCTGATCCTTTCCCCGTATATGTTTGGAGAGTAGGATGTTTGAATTTTGTTGGGAATGGGACTGAGTCCATCCATAAGGGATATGGTGGCTTGATCCCATGCTCTTTGAGTATATCCTCTTCTTTAGCTTTGGCGAGGATACTGTCTACGTCCTTTTTGGTAAGGGCGCGTGACTCATTTTCTTCACAATTTTCCTCGTCATTGCGATGATTCGGAGGAGGCTCATTGTTCACCTGATCTTGGACAACAAGGAGGAGGTTTTCCATCAGAGTTTCAATCCTCTGCTGGCCTTGTTCCAACTGCTGGATGCGTGTGAGCGCATCATCTTGAGGTGGATTCTGAGGTGGTGGCTCAGAATTTGTAACCAGGACGTTCATTCCTCGGGATTCAAACAAAGAAACCGTCCTGGTGACTGAGCCGAGGCTCATCCTTTTTGATGAAGAGCTTGATGAAGGATTACTCTCCCGTCCTTGGCTGGAAGGGGCAGGAGATTCTTCGGGATGTCTTTGTGTCCTGGTGACGCTACGGGTCACCGGACGTCGGACATGGATTTTTGATGCTGATCTTTGGCGTCTTCTGGTTTTTCCAACCATATGGACGGCAGCAACTTGGTCGGGTCTTTCTTTTTCGACCCATTTGCGGGAGACTTGAAGTGTAGGAGGCTGGGTCCTTTGCTTCTCTAGTCTCTTTTGTCGATATGACACACGGCGGCGTGCTCGACGAGCGATTTGAGCTTTGGTCAGCTCTGGCTGGGCTCTGACGATGAAGGATGTGCTCCCTCGGGCGCAGCAGCCGAGCCTGTCTTCTTTGTAGCTAGGCAAGGACAGGATCCGGACCCGGTCCTTTGCCTTTTGCAGCGAAGCTTTGAACCTTTCTAGTTCGGCCCCTGTAGAGATGAAGGGTCGAACTGAAGGAGTGTAGGCCTTGGCAGGTGCTTGTAGAGGCCTGGTGATGCGTGATCTGATTCTGGGTTTGTGGGAGTAAGCCGGTTCATGCTGGGTTGACTTGGGAGTCAAGTTGGAGATGGGTCTCTCCTCTTTCATGTAGGCAAGAGGGTAGAACTGGTTCTCCTTGAGTGGGGCCAGGTATGCTGGCTTGGTGGAGGTTTGAGACCTTCTTTGTTTTGGGGAAGGTCTTGGAGACCAAGTCTTAGGGTAGACCTGGTTGGTTGTTGGTCGAGGCTTCGCGGGGGTGCCGCGGGCTTCGGGCTTTTGGGCGCTCGCCTTTGGTGTCACGGGAGTGACACGTTGAGAGGCGATCTTCTGCTTTTTAGCTGGCGCAGCTTGTTCTTCGGGAAGTGGGAATGGTCCCAGCGTCCCAAAGAAGATAGTCCGGGGAGTCGAGGTCGACCCGGAGTTTGGAGAGTTGCCGAGGGAGTTGACGCTTCGGCAGCTGACAAGGCGCTTATGAGTGCGCGCGCTTTGCTTCTGTTGAAGCATAAGTTGGTGCTTGTTCTCATCGAAGATAATGGTTAAGGCTGCCATTGTTAGTTTCGAAAAAATTCTGAAACAAGACCACATCCCTTAGTAATCACAAGAATATAATGATCATAAATGGGAATTTCTATGGTTGTCTTTTCAAATCGCTCAAGGGATATGACCCAAGCGACATGAAGAAGGCAAAAAGCCATAGATGGTACAATTGTTTTGACAGCAAGTATGGTGAGCCCAGAATGAGCGTTCCAGTGACCGCTAGAAGCAATTGTAAACCTAAATTCGACTTATCGAGAAGCAGGGCTTGCTCGAGATAAGAAGAATATAAGGTGGGAGTTACAAATGTGCCGGTCACAGATACAGTAGACCCTGAAAGGGCGTACCAGTATTGCTAGGCACAAATGTTGGAGATCGCATCCATGAGATGGGATTCTTTGTTTTGAAATGTCAGAAATGGATTCGTCAAAGAGAGCAGGTGGCATTCCGATTCAAATACGGGCTCAACGATTTCCGCGAGCGCCAGTACTCAGAAGGGAAGAGACCACAATTTCTCGAATCTGAATCCAAAAGTGACGAGTTTTTTTTTTTTTGAAATGTCAAGATTGGTTCCATCAAGGAGAGCAAATGGTATTCCAATCTGAACACGGTCTCGGCGATTTCCGCGAGCGGCAGTGCTCAGAAAAGAAGAAACCAAAATTTCTCAAATCTGAAATCAAAAGTGACGAGTTTTTGAAGATTTTTTTTTTTTGAAATGATTTTATTTTATTTTATTTTTTTATTTTTTATTATTATTATTTTTTTTAAAAAAATATTTTTTTAAGATTATTTATTTTTATTTTTTTGAAGATTTTTTTTTATTTTAAGATTTTTTTGAAAAATCTTTTTTTTATTTATTTATTTTTTATTTTGATTTTTTTTGTTTAAGATTTTTTTTTTGAAATTTTTTTTTTATTTTTAAATTTTTTTTTTTTAAGATTTAAAGACGAGAGAGTACACATAGGCCTCCTAACCCGGTCTTATGAAACCTCAATTGATAGAATTGCCCCCAGGTAAGGGTAGGATTACTTAATGAACCCGTTTGGAGGACCCTTGCCTAGAACAGTCAAGCTGTCTCCACACTCTGGACAAGGCTTTTCTTGAATCAATCGTGATCAAAGAACGCAATTGGTTTAACCTTAGTGGTCTATGTCTTTTTTTTTTTAAATCCCAAATAGACTCATCGAAGAGAAACGATGGCCCAAAACCTTAGTCGAACGGGCTCAACATTTCTGCAAGCACCAAAGAACGATAGGATAGGATCAAAGTTTCTCAATTTTGAATCCGAACTAAGAAAACTGATTTTTTTTATTAATTTCTTTTTTGAAATCTCTAATGAACTCATCGAAGAGAAACGATGGTCCAAAACCTTAGTCGAACGGGCTCAACATTTCTGCAAGCACCAAAGAACGATAGGATAGGATCAAAGTTTCTCAATTTTGAATTCAAACTAAGAAAACTGATTTTTTTTATTAATTTCTTTTTTGAAATCTCTAATGAACTCATCGAAGAGAAACGATGGTCCAAAACCTTAGTCGAACGGGCTCAACATTTCTGCAAGCACCAAAGAACGATAGGATAGGATCAAAGTTTCTCAATTTTGAATTCAAACTAAGAAAACTGATTTTTTTTTTTTGAAAAGAGAAAGAATGGAAACAAACTCAAAGAAATAGAAATTTCCAAAAAATCCCATCTCATTTTTTTTTAGGATGCAAAATCCAACATAGGCTACCAGCTAGAAAGTAGCCAAGGAATCCGGAAAAGAAGTATAAGCATAGAGCAAAAAGTATGATATGCAAATATTTCATTTCCGAGCACCGTGTTCTCAAATGAACGAGTCCATCGGGTGTGCCAGCTTGATGGAACGCGCTCCGAGGCGCCGTGGGGCGGCTACCGGGGTCGGCGGAACGTGGGAGTCCGTCGGGTCCGGCCCTTTCGCGCCCTGGCGGGCCTGAAGCGTGCATCAACATTTCTTTTGTGTGGGTGTGCCAGATTTTCTATTTTACTTGGAATTGCAAGTGGTAATCCGGAGATCAACCTTCGCAAGTAAAAAGGAAATCAACTTCTTTCAAGTTTTCCATTGCACAAATATTTAAGAAAAGAGACATTTTCTTGGTTTGCCGTGAAAGGCGATTTTGTTTGGCATTTATAGCCGATTTTGGCGTTTATAGCCGATTTTGGCATTTATAGCCGATTTTGGCGTTTATAGCCGATTTACAATTCTTATCAATAATGAAAGACAAGAGTTGTGATTTTTGTCTCTTTTAGAAAAATACAAACTACAATGAAAAGCAAGAAAAGGAGGATCTAACTTCTCAGGAGATTGTGGGGGACTCGTTCAGATTGACGGTCGCAAGCCATGTATGGGCTTCGCCATCATCCATGCAGATGAGAACAGAGGATGCTCTTGATTCGCTTGGCTTGGCTATAACCTCAGATTTTTAGAGGACAAAGACCAAGAGAAGGTCCTATGTCCAATAAAAAGCTAAGTAGACGGGCTGAAAAGCCACGTCTAAGCCATTGGAGGCAGCGGGAGAAGGCAAGGTCCTTGGGGGGGGGTGCCCCCCAAGGGACTTTTGTCACCTTGTAGTGGTGGCCGGTGCAGAACTTCAGCAGAGTTTTTCTCTTTTTCTTTCTCTCAGATTTCTGGATCTGTGGTGCTTTGGAAGTGATCTCCCTCTTTTTTCTGATCTCTTTCTGATCTTTTTTCTCTGATCTCTTTCTGATCTTTTTTTCTCTGCTCTCTTTCTGATCTTTTTTTCTCTGATCTCTTTCTTTCTGATCCCGATTTCAATGGAATGCTCTCCTATTTATAGGCTTTTGGTAGCCATTTAGGAGAGTTTATGGGCTTTAATGGCTTTAATGGGAGGAGTTACAAGATTTATCTCTTGATTTTGTAACTCCTTTTTCCTTGAATCTGATTGGCCGATGGAGATTAAGGGCATTTAATCGCCATGATGGGAGGAGTTTCATGGTTTAAATGCCATGAATCAATTGACTTGTAACTCCCAAATGCTTGCTTCTGATTGGGCCGTCCAAAGAAATGAGTTAATGACTGCCATAAAGCTAGTCAATTAACTGCATTAAATGGTCGCCGAGCAGTTGAAGAGTCGCGGGCCGTGCCGTGTCTTCTAGAATTCTTCTGGCGATGATCATCGATGGACCTTCATGCTGATCGACATCGGATGAACATGTAACTTCAGACAGTGATAGCTAAGAGCGGGCCGGTGACATCTGTCTTGTCGATTTCACGATCGGTCGGACAGAAAGTGCACTTTCTTGGTCAGCCGGTTGGCGAACTTGGAGCGATCAATGATGATTTTATGCTTTTGACGGCGGATCCGAGATGTCGTCGGATATGAGTCAATTTCAAGCACTAAAAATCACATTTTCAGGAAACCACAGGGGCCAAAATGCGTAAAACGCGAAAAGGGACGGAAAAACGGGTCACCGGCGAAAAATCCGGTGACCCGGACTTCCATGGTCGCCGGCGACCATGGGCCAGGGTCGCCGGCGACCCTGGGGGTTTTTCCCCTGTTTTTGGTCTGTTTTGTGGTCTTTTTCGTCGCCGTTTTCTTCTGTATTTTTCTTGACATTTCTTCTCATTTATTGGCTTGATTTCCCTGTAGAAAACCTGATGAGAATCCCTGCATTTTTAAAGTGCAAAGTTTCCAATTTTCCGGGAAAGCCGAAGACTTTGTCGCGTAGAGCTGCTGATTTTCCGCCAGAAGCTGAAACTTGGCCAAACGATGTCGGAATGACCTGAAATTTGAGGTGGAGCCTCCTGAGCAATAAATAAGACCAACCATAGGCTTTTGTTTGAGTTTTGAAGCCGTTTGGGGTCCCGTCAATGCTTCACTTGATTTTGCTGCGGGGAAAATGCCGCGCGTTGATGTGCGGTCAAACGATGTCCGATTGACCTGAAATTTGACAGGGATCCTATTGGAGTCATTTTGAGATGATCCACAGGCTCTGTCTTGGAAACCATGGTCCCGGGGAGCTCCGCCGCCGGTAGGCTTGATTTTCTTTCGGAGCGTCGAAACCTGGTCGAACGTTGTCGGAATGACCTGAAATTCGACGTGCAGCCTTTTGGAAGTATGTTGAAGCCACTCATGCACTTGGTTTGATGAGCGAAGGCTTCGGTGGTTCCCACCGCCGGGAGGCTTGATTTTGCTGCTCGAGCATTGATGGAGGGTCAAACGTTGTCGGTTTGACTTGAAATTTGGCATGGAGCCTTTTGGATGCATTTTGAGATCATCCACAGGCTCTGATCGAGAATTTGATGTCTCCGATGCTGTCGCCTCCGAGAGCTCCTGTTTAGCTGTCGGAGAAGTGAAGTTAGGCTAAATGTTGTCGAAATGGCCCGAAACTTCATGTGTACTCTTCTCTTGGCTATCTTGAAGGATCTTGCAGTTTTTGTTTGATTCTGATAAGATTTGATTTTTTGGAGAAGTTGCATTGCGTATTTATGGCAGGTTGCGACTTCATGCAGCTTTCTTGATGTTGAAGAGGCAAAGTGACATTTTTGGTGTCAACAAATGAACTCATTGAAGGTGATTTTAGCTTATATAAGCTTTTATTTTGCGTTTAAGTCCACAATCTCTTCTAATTTATGATTCGAGTCAAATGAAGGGTCATTTGATCTAATCCTTGTCGAACGACCTCAAGTCTTCTACGAAAGTTAACGTACTCGTCGAGATACGCGTGTTGGTATCAAGAGTTTCTGTATTTGATAAAATACTCGAAAGTTCGTATTTACGAAAATGTCCTTGTTCACTTAACTTAAGTAAAAAATCCTCTCAATTCATTTAATAACCTTGATTATCATTTCATTAAGCCGGCCCAAATCATTCAATTTAGGCTAATTCAATTCCATTTGGTTATAAACCATCATTAACTTGGCTAAACATGATTAGTTAGCCTTTATTCCAAATCAATTAGAGTTAATCCGGGTTAACTCGGGACGGGGCTTGACAGTTGTATATATTAAAAAATATCTTGAAGCTCTTTTATCTAATTATATTAATGCACATCACATCTTTATATCCAAATCCAAAACTGGATACTTTTTTTTTTTTTTTTTCAGTTGATGCCAAATCCGGATAAAACATGTAGGTTCCATGCCGGATTAGAATCCGGATTTATAAAGACAGATATAGGTACAAATACACCATGGTTCTGTACTACGTCCAACCCATTTGCGTTTTTAGTCTTCATACTTGCACCTTCACCACTTTGATTGGACCTCATATCATTTTTTTTCTTGTTGACAAGGGTACCCCGCCCTATAGGACTAATCCCCTGGGGCATACGCATGACCTTGAACACATGTGCACCAGATAAATTTAGGGGTACCAAACACACAAGGGAGAAAACCCAAGTCTTATGGCAATGAATCAACACCTGACAGGTCTTGAACCTCATATCATCAAGGAAAAGGTCAGATTGATCAAGTGTAAAACAGAAGGCTAAAATAATTTAAAATAAAAATGTAAAATCATGTGTTTTTACTGATGTCCAATCTAATGCTTGGGCCAACCTTGATTGGAGTGAGTTTGGTGCAATTCTATTACCAAAGGGACAGTTATGTTGATTGGTTTGGATTCTATAAATGGGCTCCATTGATGGATCTGTATGGCCACCATCAGAGAATTAAGTAAAGTGATTTTTGGATCATGAAATTGTGTACGAATCAGGATCCTCCGAGGACTTTGGCCCACGGTGACTGTGTGTGGACCAATCAAGGTCCGCCATGTCACCGTAGACAGCCCCAGTCTTAGGCAAGGGCAGCAATCCCATATTTATGGCGGCTACCCGTGGTGATGTGGCGGACCCTGATAGGTCCACTCACTATCACCATAGGGTAAAGTCTCACACGATCCCGACTCAATTCTGTACATATAGAATTCACTATATTCCTGTACACTGATGACCAGGACAATGATGATGACTATTGAGATGGTTAAGAGGATTTAATGGCTTCATGGTTTTCATAATGCCATGGAAATTATTTTTTGTATCAGGAAGAACTGATCCAACAGTTCAGCTAATAGCTCCCATGGATGCATGTTACGAAACTTTCAAATTAACATGCGACTTAGATTCGAATGCCCAACTGTTCTTTCCTGATTTTTAATAGAGTTCAGGTCATGTTCCCAATAAATGTAAAAAATATCCACCAAAGAGGTAGGCCTCATGCTCTTCAAATGGGCTCCAGCTCCACAAGACTCTGCTTGAATCCACCTTTAATCAAGACCTGCGCCACAGATGCCCCACTCAACACCCCACCAAAAAAAAAATCACTAACCACCACCACCACAAAACTTTTTTTTCCTCCTCCCGAGTAAAATTGTAACCAATCTTATCTGAGATTCATCCAATCTACATTCACTGCTAGATTGGATATCAAAAGATCATTGATGTAGTTAAAAAACCGTAAGATTTGAGCAGTTGAGTTCATTAAATCAAGCGGTAGGAATATTTGGAGGGCTGAGTATTTGTCCAAGTTAAATCCTTGGTAAGGCCTTTCCCTCCTCCCAATGATTGGTATTCTTCCAGGTGACCAAACAGGTGAACCATATGAATAGTCTGCTTCTTGTGTGAGAACAGGTTAATGCATGTTACAGAGAAAATTGCTAGTCTTTTCAAGTTCCGGGTAATTGACTCTTTAGTCTGAGTGCTAAAAAATCTGCAGTTAGCCAGTCGTTAGCTTAGCCATTTCTCTATCTTGACCCTTGTCCAGCAGGCTCAAACAGAGCAATCCTCTATATAGAATTTTCCACGATGACCCAACTTTTTCCACACGTATTTGTTTGACGTCCCTTTCTCTCCACGAGTCTCACTTTCTAAGTCACCTCTATCAGAGACTTAGCAGTCCTCTCGTGTGTCAGGATATCATTCTCTATCCAAGCATATGCACCTACAAAGCATAGCTCAAACATAGCCCAGTCAATGCCTAGATTGGGCTTGGGCCTCAATACTTTGACCCATAAACTGTCACATAAACAGCGGATTCCTAGATTCCTACATATAAAACATTGAACTGCAAAACATTACTCATGCTTGACTGATGTTCGCACCTTGGTTTTATACATATGGCCAGGAGATCAATCCCTGTATTCTCAAACTAGACCAGTAGCCCAATATAGCAACAGCAAAAAATAAATAAAATAGTTGGTTTGAACTGCAACTGTAGATTAGACATCGCCTAATTTGTTGATATAGTATACGCTTTAGTTGAAAGAACGCACGTATGTGCCAAATATCACTTTGAACTTCAAACCTAGGTTTTGTTTGGAGCAACATCCATCCATAGTTGGGATCGAGCCAGGCCTTTGTAACTTGGCCCATGAACTTGAAACCTGGATTTTCTTTGGATAAACCTTTTTTCAAAGTGGGTCCCACTGGGAGTTCAGGGTTTGTATGTAAAATCCCAAGTCACGAGTCAAGCCCATAGGTGCCAAACTTTCCACAGGGATGACTTGGGCTTTTAATGAGCCAGGGCCCATGTGCTCTAAAAATCAACACACACAAGTCAACATAGAGAAAAAGATATTTTCTTCCATGGGAAATTTTTTCCATGTGGACAGATCAGGCCTTCCACATGCAGACGGTCCCACATATTGCTCTGTGAACTTGTACATTTAATATCATGGTCACTCATAGGGATGTCAAACGGGAAAAACCCTGGCACGGCCCGCCATGGGCCGGGCTGGAGTGGGCCGTGCCGTGTGGGGCCAGTGGGCCAGGCAGGCCTGTTGTTTTTTTTTCTTTTCTTTTTCAGTATTAAAAAAAATTAGAACACAAGCACGGAGAATGACAAAGATATTTAAGTGGTTTGGTCAAACTCGACCTACTCCACTGAGAAGAGAGAACCATTTGGATTTTAACTTCTTGAAAGTTTCTAAATAGGATTACCTTCAAAACCTTACAATCTTTTTAGAAAATAAAAATAAAAAAAGAATAAAAAACTTATAAATTTAAAAATTACAGTGAAGGAAAAAGTAAAAAATCATATGTGTAGTCCACTAATGTCTTCTGCTGGATCAGAATCTTCCATTGATGTCAACTATTGTTTCCTCTTATCTGCCAAATACCAGTCTCGTAGGCAAACACAACACTCTACCGTTTCTTCAGTTAGATTTGTTCTTTTGTTATCCACCACACGTCCACCTACACTAAAAGCTTGTTCTGGTGCTACAGAAGACATTGGAATAGTCAATAGACCACGATCCATGGCGGCCAACACTGGATAAACACTTTCTTGTTGTTTCCACCAGGCTAAAAGGTCAAAAACTAGATGCATCCTGCACCCGTATTACACCGACGACAAGATACAATGATAACTCCATCATAGTGTTACTTGAGCTTGAACTGGATGCCATGCTTGTAGACAGGGAAGAATACCACACATCCCACTCACCAACACCTGTTTGCTGGACTTCTGAATGGCCCATACTAAGCCCAGTTGCACCCATTTGCTTACAATAAAATTGAAAACGTGCTTGTAAATTTGCCCTAATATTTTAAAAAATACTTAAATCTATATAATTCATATTTTTTTATTCCATCAATAAAAAACTGTACACCACTTAATTTTAACCTAGGATCAAATACGGCAGCTAAAGAAAATGTCATTGGAGCCTCTTTCCAATATTTATTAAAATTTTCTTCCATGTATCTAATAATGATACTCAGTAAAAAAATGATCTCTAAATCTACTGAATTGTAAAGTAATTTTAAAAAGCTTCATTAGATGTGGGATAATATATCCAGGAAAAAAATAATGTTGAAGTATAAAAAGCTTCTAATAAATCTCTTATATGGGCACATAACTCCCAATGTTCATCACTAATCATCAAATTTTGTGCATTAAAAGCACAAAATTCATTCAAAACAGTTTTCTAGTCAAGTGCCTTGTTTAACAAATCATACATAGAATTCCATTTATGTTCTACGTTCTTAGGCATTTTAATAGCTAATATGCCTTGCCTCACACATATTTGGGCATACAATTGTCTTCTCTGTGCGGAGGAGAAAATAAATCTAGCAATGTCTTGAATAGCATCTATGTAACTTACAATATGCTATAAACCAACCTTTGTACTGAGATTTAAGATGTGACATACACATCTATTTTGAAAGATAGAGCTATCTATCAAAGTTGCAAGTGGCATCTGCATTCTCATTAATTCAATAGCCACTGTATTAGTACTGGCATTATCTAAAGTTATAGATAAAACTTTTTCTTTAATTTATATTCATCTAGTTTTTCCAAAATAAATGTACTTATTCTAGTGCCATTGTGTGGCCATTCAAGACAACTAAAACTAATTATACATTTATTAATAACCCATTTTGCATCTATGTTATGTGCAGTAATACAAAGAAAACTATCACCCCCTTTAGATGTCCACATATCTGTGGTTATTTCTATTCTACCAGGAATTTATGCAAGGTAATTTTTTATATTTGTTTTCTCTTCCTGCTAGAGTCTAATAGCATCATTTCTGACTGTATTCCTTGAAATACTATGAAATTGTGGTTGACAATATTTCTAGACCCATTCTTCAAAAAACTCATTTTCAACAAAACAAAATGGTAATTCAGATAACACAATCATTTTAACAAGATTTTGTCTAGCACTTTGTGCATTAAAAGAAAAAAAGACCCAAACTGCAATTACTACTACCACCACTATTACTAGAAATTTGGGTTTGTGAACCAGGCCTCCCTATCTTTGCATCCGTCGGCTTATGTAAGGCTAAACATTTTTGCCTATGTCTTGTCAAATGGCCTGTACCCATTTTTGACTTGGCACCATAAATCTTACTAGAAAATTTGCATTTTGTCTTTTCAACTATTTTTCCATTTTCAAGAATCTCAAACCTTGTAAATACATCCCAAACAGCTGAAGTTTTATTCCTCTTGGTTGGTTTACAGGAACTCTGAGGAAAGGGGGGTGGTAAATCACCTACTTCATCTTATAATTCAATAAAATTTTCTTCTTCCCCTAAATTAACTGAAGAAGATTCTGTGGGAAATCTTCTAGCCATATTTCAAAAATTAAAATTTATAAATAATAACAGTAATAGGCTCTAATAGCCTTCTTTTGTGAAAATTAATATAAGAAAGGGGAAAAAATGAGAGTTAATATAATATAATATAAACTTATATATATGGAATCTCAAATTTAAATAATATAAATACCTCTAAATCTTTGAAGGCCCCTTTAATCTTGTCTCTTGATGACTTGATCTTTGGCCCTCCAAAAACTTCTTAGAGAGAGTGAAAGAGTTGAATGCTTTGAGAGAGAGCTAGAGAATGTATATAAAGAATGAGAGAGTTGTGTAAATTGGTGAGGAATGAGAATGGGAGGGTTAGGGTATTTATAAACTTTGTAAAATGGAAAATGAAACAAAATACCCCTTATATGACCGTTTCATAGTTGTTGGGGGGCTAAAATGGACTCTTTTTTTTAAAAAAAAGAGGGATATGGACGTTGGGCGGGCCTGGCGGGCGGGCCAATCCTAGCGGGCCTGGCAGTCTGGAGGCACCAGCCCACATGCCAGGCGTGCCAGGGCCAAACTGGCCAACGAGCCCAAGCTCCTCACGGGCCGTGCCGTTGACCTGGCTGTGTCGGGCCACGGCCGTTGATTGTTCGGCCCGGCCTAGCCCATTTGACATCCATAGTCACTCATCTTTGTGAACTTGTAGCTTTCCTCGTATCATATTGCTCGCACAGCTCTATCAGTATAAGGAGGGAGAATTTTAAATAAAATTTAAGTTTTTACCTTATTTCAAAAAAAGACTTAGGTTTGTTTTAAAATCAGTTCCTAAGTTTTACAAGAAGTACTTAAATAAGGACATCCATCCATTTAAAATTATTTTTCAACAACTTTCTCCCTCAATTTTTATAAATAAATAAAAAGATAAATTACCCTTACTGGGCGATGCTACGATGGCCTAGTTAGATCCAATCCGAGCTGCATACATATGTGATAGATGGAGGTAATTGTTCCAAAGAAAATCAAACAGTTAACTTCATAGTGATCTTTGGAGTGTGATTCATACTTTCAATTAAGCATACGATGCATACATATGTTAAGAAATATCTAATCTACGGTTGCAATTCAATCCAACTCAAGCTCTGTGTTTGTGGTTTCAGGAATCCGTCTTTTGTGTAACCGTTTATGAGGCCAGGAGTGAAGGCCTAGCCCAATCTGAGCTTTGATTGGGCTGGATTGGGGCTATGTTTTGTAGATCTAGTGTATCTTGTATCTTGTCTATTTTGAGTGAAATAGACAATTTTGGTCAAGACAAATACACGAAGGACAAAAACGTGTGGAAAAGTTAGGTCGTCGTGGAAATTCTTGTACAGGCCATCTAATTGCTGCCACTTTCCTTGAGAATTTCATGGCACTCAATTAATGGATCTTATCTTTAGACATATGGCTTTTCCTGAAATCTCTATATATATGCACTTCCCCCAAATCCTTGTAGCATCTCACACATCATTGCTTTTGTTGTTGTTCCGAGTACAAATCAATCATGTTCCTTTCAAAGTCAATTCCATTTCTTCTTCATTTTTGGGTTGGGTTTCTAATCCTATGGATTGGATCGTTGAAATTCAATTCCTATACTGGAGACACAACAACCAGTACTGGTTGTTTGGAAGGAGAGAGGCAAGCACTTATCCACTTCAAACAAGGTCTCATGGACCCTAGTAACATACTCTCTTCTTGGGTTGGAGACGATTGTTGTAGGTGGGCAAGCATTCACTACAGCAATAAAACAGGGCATGTCGTCAAGCTCATCCTTCGAGGTCCATTCGAAATGCAGGCTTCCTCACCAAGTCCAACTCACAGAGATCTTGAAGCAGAATTCAATAGATCATGCATATCTAGTGAGATAAATCCATCTTTGCTTGAGTTGAAATATTTGAAACACTTGGACCTAAGCATCAACTGCTTTGGAGGAAGAGTCATCCCAAAATTCATCCGTTCATTCAAGAAATTGAGATACCTGAACATCTCTACCTCCGGCTTTGGTGGAAGAGTTCCCCATGAGCTAGGGAATCTCTCCACCTTGAGTTATCTTGATCTCAATAATAGCCGTGTAATAAGGGTAAATTTGAGTGATGGTTCTTCTTACAATGCTACCGGTGTTCCGCCATATGATTTGCATGTGGATAGACTTGATTGGCTCTCTGGTCTCTCTTTTTTTGCAGTACCTTGACATGAGATCGGTGAAGCTTAGTACAGCAGCTGATTGGCTACTAACAATAAATATGCTTCCTTCTATTTTGAACTTACATTTGTCCTCTTGCCAGCTTCCCAACATTTCTACATCTCTTCTTCATGTGAATTTGACATCTCTTTATACCCTTGATCTTTCTGCGAATGACCTTGGTCCTCAGATTCCCACTTGGCTGTTTAATAGTAGCAGAATGGTGTTCCTTGATCTTGGTGACAATGATTTCTCATATCCCATTCCACCTGCCCTAGGGAATCTTTGAATCTGTTTATTTCTCCATTGAAATTATTCCACTGCAATTTCAAGGTCTGTAGCTTGCAAAGATTCCCTAGGGCAGGTGGAATGGGCAATTTCAAGGTCTGTTAATTTTTGGTTCCATCATCAACTGTAATATAGGGAAAACAACAAATTTGTTGTATCTATCACTTTCTTCCAACCATCTGAAGGGTAGCATTCCCCTGTCAATATGCCAGATGTGAAATTTAACATATTTAAGTTTCTCAAATAATCAATTGACACATGAAATTCCACAGTGTTTAGGGGATTTGAAATTTTTGATTACATTAATTTTGGATAATAATGGCTTGTCTGGAGGTATTCCAAGCTCAGTAAGTAATTTGTCCCAGATTATTTCATTGCACTTGAGCAAAAATAAGCTTTCAGGAGAGCTCCCTCCATCCATGAAGAATTGCACAAGATTGGTGACACTTGATCTTGGAGAAAATGGTTTCTTGGGAAGGATACCAAAATGGATTGGTGAAAAACTGACACTTCTTAAGTTCCTCATCCTATGATTTAATAGGTTTATGGGTAACATTCCTCCACAACTCTCATTACTTTCTAAGCTTCAAGTCTTGGACCTTTCACAAAATAATTTATCAGGAACTATACCCAAGTCTTTTGGTAACTTCAGTGCCATGGCTATAGCTAACAAAACAAATGAAGCCATTTACAGTGATGAACAGTTTCGGACGCTAGCGAGCATATTGATACTTTGGAAAGGAGTTCAAAATGAATATAACAGCACGATTTTGCTCGTGATACATAAACTTATCAGGAAATGATCTACACGGAGAAATTCCTAAAGGAATTACTGATCTTTTTGGCTTGCAAACTTTAAATTTGTCAAGAAATCAGTTGACATGAGCAATCCCAAAAGATATTAATGACTTAAAACGGATAGAATCCCTAGATCTCTCATGGAACTAGCTTTCAGGAGTGATTCCACATAGCTTCTCAGACTTGACTTTTTTAAGTCACTTGAATTTGTCGCACAACAACCTTTCAGGAAGAATTGCATCTCGCTGCCAACTTGATACCATCGATGATTCATCCATCTACATGGGAAACCCTTTATTATGTGGGCCGCCACTTTTGAACCAGTGCCCACCAGATGAAATATTTCCAGATTCACAGCTGTTTTCTAATGGAGACAAAGAAGCTAAAAATGAGTTGGAAATACAACTATTTTATATTTGCATGGGGCATGGATTTGTTGTAGGCTTTTGGGTTGTATGAGGAATTTTGTTTTTTAAGAGATCTTGGAGGGTTGCCTACTACAGTTTCTTTGATGACATGGGAGATCGGTTTTATGTTGCAATAGCAAGAGAGCTTGCTAAATTCAAGAAGAATAAAGGACTACAAGGTAATAGAGGACTCCCATCAACTCCTAAACATGTGTTGCATCCTCGCGCATTGCCTGGTCATAAATCAAGTTGATGATCTTTCATGTAGTGCAAACAGGTATGTTCTTATTTATTGTTTTTTTCTTCAGAGAAGTACTTTATTACTGTCAGATGTATTATAAATATAATCCAATTTTGTGGGTAGCATGTAGTAGTATGCATGCGTGGCATTTGTTTGGTCACAATAGCCTAAGGCATGTAGAAACTACATGCAAGTGCCCATACTTGCAGGGAACTTCTAATGGTGGATAATGTAAGGAGGAAGCTTATTATGTGTTTTAAGAAAGGAACTTCTAATTTATGCCTTCTAACTTCTAGTTTCTCTCTGATGGACCTTCGGATCTTCCGTCCTCTCTTTCCGCACCCCGGGGGCTGACCTGGGTCTCGGCGGAGGAGGGAAAACGCGGCTATCAACATTTTTGTACGGGTATGCCAGATTTACTTTCTACTAGGAATTTGGAATGGTGATAATCCGGAGATTCACCTTCACAAGTGGAAAGGAAATCAATGCTTTTTTGTAACTTTTCAAATTGCATAAATATTAAGAAAAGAGACAAGTTTGTTTTTTGAGAATGCCATAGGAGGCGTTTTTGTTTGTTTGCCGTAAAAGGAGATTTTGCAGTGAAAGACGATTTTACAAAACTCATCAAATATGAAAGACAAGAATTGTGATTTCTTTTTGTCTCTTTAAGAAATACAAACTACAATAGAAAAGGAAGAAAAGGGATCTAACTTCTCAGGAGATTGTGGGGACACGTTGAGATCGACGGTCGCAAGTCATGTATGGACTTCACCATCGTCCATCAAATGAGAACATGTGATGCTTTGATTCTTCGGCTTGGCTCCTAACCTCGGTTTCTTAAAGGATAAAGACCAAGAGGAGGTCTTATATCCAATGAAAAACCAAGTAAATGGGCTGAAAAGCCGCGTTTAGGCCACGTTGGAGAAGGAGGAGACCTTGGGGGGTGGCCCCTAAGGTACTTTGATCACCTTGTGTTGCTTCTGGCGGCAGAGCAGCAGGACTTCGTCAGGATTTCTTTGGAAGAATGCAAGTGTGCAGACCAGTGGAATGTTGGAAAAAGTTCAAAGGGTGGAAAGTTGTTTTTTCTCTTTGGAATGGACCTCCTTTTATAGGCTTTTGATAGCCATGAGGTGATTATGGGCATTGATAGCCATGATGAGAGAATTGATGAGGAGTTACAAGTTGATTTTGTAACTCCTTTTTCATGGATTGTGATTGGTCGATGAAGGTAGTGGGCTTTTAATTCCTTTAATCTTCATGATGATGGGAGTTTCATGGGTTTAATGCCATGATTACTTGGATTTGTAACTCCCAAATGCTTGAATCTGATTGGGCAGTCTAAAATAATGAGTTAATGACCGCATTAAGTTGTCATAAACGGGTCAATTAACGACATTAAGTGGTCGCCAAGGCATGTGAAGAGTCGCGGGCCGCGTAGCGTCTTTTGAGATTCTTCTTGCGATCATCACAGGTGGATCTACACATTGTTTGATGTCGGATTGCGATGCAATTTCAGACATTGATTGATGTTGGTGGGCCGGTGACATCTGTCTTGTCGATTTCACGATCGGTCGGACAGAAAGTGTACTTTCTTGGTCAGCCGGTTGGCAATCTTGGAGCGATCGGTGATGTTTTCATGCTTTTGACGGCGGATTCGAGATGTCGGTGAAGATCAGTCGTTTTCAAGCATCAAACATTGGATTTTCAGAAAATCATAGAGGCATGAACACCCGAAACGCGAAAAGGATCGAAAAACGGACGTTTTGGTGCAAAATCCGGCGAACCAGATTTGCAGGGTCGCCGGTGACCATGCACCCAGGGTCGCCGGCGACCTTGGGCTTTGGCCCGTTTGGTCGCTGAGCGTCGTTTTCGGCCATTTTTCCGTCTTTTTCGTTCCTTCTTTCTTCTGTATTTTTCTTGACATTTTTCCTCAATTATTGACTTGATTTTCTTGGAGAAAACTTGACGAGAACCCGCGCGAAATCGGAGCACAAAGTTTCCCATTTTTCGGGAAAGCCGAAGACTTTGTAGCCGATTTTCCGTCAAGAGTTGAAACTAGGTCAAACGATGTCGGAATGACCTGAAAATTGAGGTGAAGCTTCTTGAGCAGTCGATAGGACCAACCATGGGCTTTTATTTGAGTTTTGAAGCCGTTTGGGGTCCCATCGATGCTTGACTTGATTTTGCTGCGGGGAAAATACCGAGCTTTGATATGTGGTCAAACGATGTCCGCTTGACCTGAAATTTGACGGGGAGCCTTTTGGAAGCGTGTTGAAGCCACTCATGTACTTGGTTCGATGAGTGATGGCTTCGGTGGTTCCCGCCGCCGGGAGGCTTGACTTTGCTGCTCGAGCGTTGATGGAGGGTCAAATGTTGTCGGTTTGACTTGAAATTTGGCATGGAGCCCTTTGGAGACGTTCTGGAGTCATCTGTAGGCTCTGATCAAATTTTTGGCGTCTTTGATGATGTCGCTACCGGGAGCGCTTGTTTAGCTGTCGGAGCAGTGAAGTTAAGCCAAACGATGTCGGAATGGCCCGAAACCTCAGGTGTACCCCTCTTTTGGCTGTCTTGAAGGATCTTGCAGTTTTTGTCTGATTCTGACAAGATCTGATGCTTGAAGTAGCTTTTCATATTTTGTAGCAGGATGCAGCTTCACGAGGCTTTTTGATGTTGAGGAGACATAGTGACTTTTTTTTGTGTCAACAAATGCCCCCTCGAGGTACAGCGACGAGTAACTTTTTGAAGTCGATGTGCCTCGAAGAGAAACTTGGAGGAGAAATTCCGACTTGACCAAGAGTCTTGAGCCCTTTTTTTTTTTTTGAATAGCCTTCTGAGTTTCCGGGGGAATTTTATGGTAGTGAGAGGGATCACACACCATCTCAAGGCAAAGTTTTGAAAATGACATGGGGTATTTGAATTTTGGGTTTTGCATTTTGGTTTTTGACCTTGTGACCTAAAAAGCTGTATGTGGCAGGTTAGGGGGTTGGGGTTTGATTTTGATTTTGACCTTGTGACCCAACAAGCTGTATGTGGCAGGTTGGGGGGTCAGATTTGGTTTTTTGGTTTTGGTTTGGTTTGGATTTTGATTTTGGTTTTGGTCTTGTGACCTAACAAGCTGTATGTGGCGAGTTAGGGGACCGGAATTTGGTTTTGTGAAATGTCAATTCCAAGATTTTGGCTCAATTTGGTTCATGAGGTTGGATGGTTTGGTTTTTGGAAACTCATGAAACTTTCTTTTCTTTTTGTTTTTTTTTAATGGTCCCATCAACTCAAAAGAGGCATGGGGCTTTTTTTCTCTTTTTCTTCTTTTTTTTTTTTGCTCTTTGTAAGAGGAATATTTTGACTGAAAGCCACTTTTAGTGCCTAGGTGGTCAAACCTGGGTCATATGGGCTAACCCATGGGACCTTAGGCTTTGGAAATGTCATAGATCTCATATGGTGTCATTTTTGTAGAGAATATCTAAAAATATCTCTTTTGTGTAGAGAATATCTAAAAATATCCCTTCTTGGAGAGAATTTCTCAAATTTCCTCCTTTTGTGGAAAGGTTTTCTCAAAATATCTTTCTTTTTGGGAAAGTAACTATTTTTAGTACTTACCTCCTTTCTTTCTCCTTGTTTCCTCTTTTGGCTTGCTCTCTTCTATAAAAGCAAGAGGGTTGGTTCTTTTGCTCCATTACTTTCTTTGTTTGCAAGGATTTTTCAAGAGTGCTCTCCAAGATAAGAAGTGCTTTTGCTCTAAGCTTTTCTTCTTCTTCTTCATCAATGGCTTCAAGTAAGTTTTCTTCCTCCACAAGAATCTCCATTGTAGAAGTAGCTTCTTCTTTTTCTCTTTTTCTTTTTCTCTTCTTCTTTTTCTTTTCTTTTCTTTTTTTTTTCCAAGCACATTTTTCTCTTTTTTTTTCGTGCTTCTTCCTTTTTTTTTTCTTCGTTTTTTTCTTTTCACGGTTTTCTCCCTTTTTTTTTACCGTGTACTTTTTTTCCATTTTTTTTCTTTTCCACACGATGATTTTTTTTTCTGTTTTCACGCTGATTTTGATTTTTTTTTCTGTCAGCGTTTTTTTTTTTTTTCTGTTTCTGTTTTTTTTTTCCACGTTGATTTTTTTTGTCAGCGTTTTGTTTTTTTTTTTTTTCGTTCTGATTTCTTTTTTTTTGTCAGCGTTTTGTTTTTTTTTTTTTTCGTTCTGATTTCTTTTTTTTTTCAGCGTTTTTCTTGGCTGTACGGACGGCCTGCCACGTGGCAGTGGGCCATGGCTTGTGGGCCAAAATTTTTTTTTTTTTGCTAAGATTTTTTTTTCTCTCTTTTTCTTTTTCTTTCCTTTGTTTGCTCACCATGATAATGAGGTTAATGCAATTTCAATATGTATGCATATTTTTTTAGATGCATCGAGATAGAAGGCTAGGGTTTCTAGGTCAAGCCAACATTATTTTTGACTTGGACAAAGTTTGATTGGTTTTGACCAAATTCGGTTGGAATTGGTCAAACATTGGTCAAGGTTTTCCTAGCTTCTAATGCATGATGATATTCTTTGATGCATGATTTTTTTTGTAAATGGATTTGGAAGTATGATGATGCATACCTGAAAATCTTTTGCAAGTATTGGGATTTTGAGCTCGCAGCGATGTTGAGCTCTTTCTCGGTCTTGCTGGATTTTGAGGAACTTTGCAATTTTTGGATTATGAAGCTCGCAGCAATGTTGAGTTCTTTTCCAGATTTTGCCGAAGTTTGATGAGATTGGCTTGTTCTTGAAGCGATGTTGAGTTCGAACCTTTTTTGAGAATTCTCCACTGACTATGAGCTCGCAGCGATGTTGAGCTCATCTTCAGGCTTCCATCTTTTTCAGAGTATTTTCCTTTTCTTCGGAATTGCCCCGGAACCATGTCAAAATTTTGCTAGAATTTTTGTAGCAGAATTCTGTCATTTTGATGTTGATTGATCTTTTCTCTTCCATCTTTTGCAGGTAGTTCTTCTAGAACGAACAAGGGTAAAGGTCTTGTTACTGACGCACCTCGTCGGTCTGCTAGATCTTCCAATGCAGCTGTTCAACAGGCCTGGGAGAAGGTCCAGTTTGTCGAGAAAAACTTGGAAGAGTGCGATTCCCTCAATCGTGATGAGATGAGACAGCGATTGATCGCTCTCAAAGATGAGGAATTCTACAAGATCATGGTAAGCAGTCGTCCTTGGGTTACGGACGATCAGTGCGTTGTGCTCAAGCCTACCTTCTTCTTCAGTGATGCAGTCCCCGACGACTTGACATACCAAAGGAGATGTTTTCAGTTCTCTTACACAATAGATGGTGAGGAGTGAACTATTTCTACCCGGTCGACTTTTAATCGGACCATCTCGATCCTGAGCCTTTCTCCCATGTGCTCTAAGAGGGAAGATCCTCCGAGCTGGCTGAAGAGGACCAGTGTGATCAAGACCGGGATTTTTGTTGGCGGCCCTTCTGGTTTTGCAGAGAAGCCACCTGTCCGTATGGACATGTTGATGCCAGCCAGTGGCTACCAAGGTTCTGATCATCCATTGACTGATTTGAGACCGGTGGGCCGTGGCATTTTTCGGGGTGACGGCAGCAATTAGGTGAAGCCTTTTCGACTCCATGGCCGTGTCAGTGCTGACTCAAGCTGGGAATCATGGACTAATCACACCCTGAGGATTGGCAAGGCCGTTCTGCGGGAGGCCGAGATTTTTGATGCGGTTCGCGCTTTTCGGCAAACCGTTGTTTTCTCCGATGAGGCTTTCATGGCCATGCTGGAGTCATTCCTTCCACAAACCAACACCTTCATTGTGACGAATGGTGAGATTGGTTTTTCTTTGAAGGAACTGAGCGCCATTACCGGATTGCCTATCCTTGGCAAACTCTATGAGGAGTTTATGCCTATTGACAGCTTCCTTGAGGAGCAGTCTGAGGAGTTCAGGCTTGTGTACTTTCAGCTTGTCACCTTCTATAATCTTTTGAAGGAGAAAGAGGGCTCGAAAGTTAGATGCAGCAGCTGGAGAAGTTGCAGCTCCAACTTTTTTGACAGCAGGGATTCTTCTGATGTCATGGCCCAGGATGCTAGGACTAAAGCATCAAATTTGAAGAAGATCGCTGCTATGCAAGAAGATTTAAAGAAGTTCTTCGCAAGCACGGATGTCATTTGTCCTGACATTGCATTGCGGAGAGATCTCGCTATTTACCTCACTTACTGGCTGGGTGAGGCTGTTTTTGCTGGAGGAGATGGAACGCACATCAGGCCGCACTGTATTTTTCCGGCTTGTCAGATGGCGTTTGGAGAGCGGCTGGCTTTGGTACCTGCTCTTTAGTCCTATTTGTGTACCGAACTGCAGGCTGCTGCTTTCCTGGTTCGGCTTGGGCTCCCCATGAACAGGGTATTTTCTGCCCATATCTTCTATTCGTGGTATGTATACCACTGTCCTAACTTCCATCGTTTGGGAGTTGCACAGGACGAAGATCCCTTTATGATTCGTTTGGCTAGAGGGACAGCCGTTCCCGAATCACTTTTGTCTGCCCGTTTGAGGATCCGATGATTTAGGGACGTCGAGATTGGGCAGTCTTCGGTGAAGCTTTCTCCGGATTTGCGGAAGAAGGCTTTTGACTTTGGTGTCTCCCGTGATTCGACCAGGGCAGGGTCGGGAAGACACTATGCTTTGACAAACGCGGAGAAGAGATGGCTCTTCAACATACGGGTTGGTACGATGGTGTACCGCATACATCTTTTCGTCAATATCGAACCGTATGTCCCTTCGCGTTTTGCATTGCAGCTTGGCTTCTCTCAAGGCGTTGTTGGAGCGCCTTCGAGCATGGTGAAGCATTTTGGAGGTCTGCTGGAAGGGAGAAATGCATGGGCTTTTTATAGCGCTGAGGACACTACTGCCATGATTTCCTATCCTGAGCTGCCCACTTTCCGGACTGCTGGCTTCACGAAGTGGTTCGTGGAGAGCTTCTCAGTGCACCGGGGGCTTTCCAAGAAAGAGCTCGATGTCAAGCAGTCTCCTGGGAAGGGTCTTCGCAAATCTGATGGTGTTCGTCGAGAGGAAGTTTTGGCTTTCCTTTCTGGAGAGAAGCACAAGATATGCTTTCTCAATGGGCAGGACATCATCAGATCAAGAGCTGCACAAGGAATTCCTGGTGAGGTCTTGAACAGCTGGAAGAGGAGGAGGCTGAGATCGATGCTATGATACAGGCAGAGCATACGAAGGCTTCCTTGGAGTCTACTGAGAAAAGTAGACCATCCAGTGAGGACTCTAGTGAGAGGCCTGATGTTGATAGTGGGGCAGGATCGTCAAGCAGATTGACCCGCCGTAGCAAGAGGAAGATAGGTCAACGCCAAAATATGAAATGGCATGATAGTCCTTTTGATATGGAAGTTCCTCTCACCATTGTTGAGGAGGTGTCTGAGGATGCTGACGAGCCTCTGGAGAAAAGGAGCAAAGAAGAGGAGACGGCTGGTATGATCCCCTTTCTTTCTTTTGTTTCTTTTTTTTCTCTTGTGAAAGACTTTGTTTTGATCCGCTGCTTTTTTTTTAGCAGAGGACGATGACCTGGTGATGCCTGAGGTTCCTGCCGATGAGGCGATGACGGATCCAGTCGTGGCATCTGAGGAAGAGCCCAGGGATTCTGAGTAGTTCCAGAAACTTCACCTGGTATGATTGCTTTGGCTTCTTCTTTTTTCTGTTTGTGCTGTCTTTTGCTAACATGTAGCTTTTGTTTTCTTGTTAGCTGACTTGCCAGAGAATTCCGACGATTTCGAGCCATCCATGGACGCAACTTTTGACGATGCTTCGGATGAGCTCAAAGAGGCAGAGAGTACTCCGCCGGTCGTTGGAGAAGGTATTTTTGCAATAATAATCTTGATATATTTTTGGCAAGATTATATTCATACCTTTTTGTCTTTTGCCTTGACAGATTGTGGAGCAGCAGGAGATGTTCCTCCGTCTTTCTCAGAGCCAGAATAGGGGATACTTACGGCTGATGCAGAAGTAGGGGCTTCTTCCGCTTTCAATGAGTCAGCTTCTTCAGTTGGAAAGAGTTTATTGCTTACTCTTTCAATGGAGCATGACATGGGCAGTCGGGCGCCAGAGCATGGCAAATCCTCATCTGCGCCACACCTTCAGTATGCAAGGAAGGTGTTGAAGACTGTCTTGAGCTCATGGGTTGAGACTCTCTCTTCGGGTCATTTGGAAGCTGGTTTTGGCATGATCAAGCATGTGCAAGACATCCTTGCTGATAGCAAAGAAGTCGGTCTGGACATCGCAAGCGCCAAAGACTTTGTTGAGGAAATCATTGCCTTGGGGAACAAATGGACTGAGTCCAAGAGTTTCCCAGATGGTGACTTCTTTGATGAGATGTTCATAAAACCTTCCAGCAAAGTCAAAGCTGAGCTGACTGAGGTCACGAAGACTCGGAGGCAGGTCGTTCGAGAGAAGAACGTTACCGAGTTATCCATCATGGGGCTGAAGCAAGACTTGGACCGCCTTGATAAGGAGGTCGTCGAGGCTAGGCCGCGTCTTGAGCTTTTAGAGGAAGAAGCTGCTGCCAAATGGACCGCCATTGTGGAGGCTCGTGACAAGGAGGGAACTCTCATTCGCCAGGTTGAGGAAGCTGAAGGTAATGTCTGGAGGAAGACTCAGGAGCATGAGCAGTGGCAAGTCCTCTGCGAAGAACTTCCTCGCGCTGCAGATGGGTCGCGGTGCTCGGCCACATTTTATGGAAACATTCTGAAGAAGCGTGGCCTAAAAACTTTGGAAGTTAAGGCCAAGGGTCTGCTTGAGGAGTTGAACCTTTGGTTGAAGACCATGCTAGATTGAGCTCCTGAGTTGTAACAAACTCTTTTCTTCTTCTCTTTTTTCTTTTTTTTTTGGTACCTCCATGTATAAACAATTTTGGTACTATATTTTTGTATCCCCTTCTTTTCACTGAAATCATTTTTTGATGAAAAAAAATTTGAGTAAAAGTTGATGGGAATGTTTTTTTAAGAATTTGATCAAAAGGTTGTCATTTTGTGAAAATCTTTTGTCAAAGGGTTGTTTTGGGCATGAAAGCCAATTTTTGTGGCAAAAAGCATGGTTTTTGAAAACTAAATTTTATGTGGCGTGAAAGCCTAATTTTGTTTGTGGCATGAGAGCCAAAGTTTTTGTTTGTGGCATGAGAGCCAAGGTTTTTGGATGGCATGAAAGCCAAAGTTTTTTTTTTTGTTTGTGGCATGAGAGCCAAAGTTTTTGGATGGCGTGAAAGCCAAAGTTTTTTTTTTTTTGTTTGTGGCATGAGAGCCAAAGTTTTTGGATGGCGTGAAAGCCAAAGTTTTTTTTTTTTTGAATGGCATAGGAGCCAAATTTTGTTTTGTTTGTTGTTTGTTTTGTTTTGGCATGGAAGCCAGATTTTGGAAAACCAAGTTTTGTTTTGTTTGCATGAAAGCCGATTTTGGCATTTATAGCCGATTTTTGGCATTTATAGTAGATTTTTTGGCGTTTATAGCCGGGTTTTGGCGTTTATAGCCGATTTTTGGCTTTTGTAGCCGAGTTTTGGCTTTCAAAGTGCAGGTATCGACTAAATGTCGCCTCCCCACTGAATGTTCTTGCAAGTATCGATGGAATGTCGCTTCCTTGCTCATTCGGTTTGCGAGTATTGATGGAATTTCACTTCCTCGCGATCTGGGTTTTGCGAGTATCGATGGAGTGTGCTTCCTCGCGGATTGGGGTGCAAGTATCAACTAAGCGTTGCCTCGGTGTCGTTTCCCCGTGATTTTTGAAATTTGAGGTTTTCTCGAACCATTTGAAATTTGGGTTGTGGATATCAATTGGAATATTGCATCTCCACGATTTTGAAATTTGAGGTTTTGCAAGTATTGAATGGGGTTCGCTTCCTTGCGATTTTTGGGTTTTTGGAAGTATCGAATGGGGTTCGCATCTTTCCGGTTGTTGGGCTTTTGGAAGTATCGAATGTGGTTTGCATCCTTTCGATTTTTGGGCTTTGCGAGTATCGACTGAATGTCGCTTCCCCGCGGGTTTTTTTTAAAACCATTTTTTTTTTGTTTAGAGACACGAGGGTCATAAATTTTGACTTAAAACCATTTTGGTTGTAAAAGCCGAGGCAGACTAGGGTGAAAATTCCTGAGTCCTGGTTTTTGTTTCAAACCATGAATTTTTGGGTTCAAGGATCGAAAATTTTGGTCAAGTCTGGGAAGAAGCTCCTAAACTTGGATTTTTGGATTTTGATTTTTTTTTTGAACAATGAAACGATGAAAGTAAGCATTGTTTTGAAAGAGTTTTTAGAAACTTCAACATTAAGATGAACATTTTAAAAGGGATGGGTTTGACGAGCAAGTACCTGGAAATAGGCTTTAGCCATGTAGATATCGCTCTGAGCCGTTTGAGGAAGTCTTCAAGGGTAGTACCGCTTCAAGAACTTGCCGTTGATGGGTAGCATACATCTGTCTCCTTCCATATTTAGAAGAGCGTATGCACCGTTGGAGAAGACTTTGTCGATGACGAAGGGTCCCTCCCATTTTGGTTCAAATTTCCCTTTGGAATTGTGGGCGAAGACTATGGGTTTTTTTACTATAAAAACCAAGTCGTCCTTTTTGTAGACACATTGCGTGACCTTCTTGTCGAAAGATCCTACCATGCGTGCTTGGTACAACTCAATGTTTTGTAGAGCTTCGAGTCGTCTTTCATCGAGATTATCCAGCTCTTGGAGTCTCAATTTGACATTACTTTCATGTGTCATGTCATTTTGCTGAGATACCCTTAGGGAAGGAATTTGTACTTCCAAAGGGACAACAACTTTGCATCCATAGACTAAAGAGAATGGTGTACTATGGGTTGGTCCTCGAATGGTGGTTCGATAGGCCCATTAAGCTTCTGGTAGTTTGTCGTCCCAGTCTCTTTTATGACTAGAGACCATTTTCTTGAGAATTTTGCAGAGTGTCTTATTGAAGGCTTCTGCTAGTCCGTTCGCTGCTGGATTATATGGAGTCGAAGGATAACTTTGGATTTTGTACTTGTCGCAAAACCTGTAGAATCTGTGATCCCGGAATTGTGGTCCGTTATCATGGATGAATCTTTTAGGTATGCCGAAGTGACAAATAATGTTGGTACGCAAGAATTGAAGGACTGATGAAGTCTTCATTTTGCTAAGTGCAAATGCTTCTGACCACTTGGAGAAATAATCCGTAGCGGCGAAGATGAACCGATGACCTTTGCTTGATGGGGGAGAGATAGGACCTATGATGTCCATATCCCAGGCTTCGAAAGGCCATGAGATTGCTGTTGGATGTAGCCATTCTGGAGGCATGTGGACATAATCTCCATGAATCTGGCATTTTTGGCAGCGCTTGGCAAATTGTATTGCATCAGCTACCAAGGTAGGCCAATAATAACCTAGCCTTTTTATCTGGTTGTAGAGCTTAGGACCAGCCTGATGGGCTCCACAAAGACCAGCATGCACTTCTTTCAGAGTTTCCTCAGCCTCTTATTGTGACAAGCAGCGTAGGAGTACTCCGTTGAAGGATTTTCTGTAAAGTGCTTTTGAAGGTATATCCAAATGAAAGTTCGGGGCTCGTCTTTGGATACTTACCCACTCTTTTGGATCTTCAGGTAAGATTCCAAACATGATGTAATCAATGAACGGATCTCTCCAGTCGCCAATCAGAGGTTTGAGGATGGACATCCGACTTCCAACCACTTGGTGGCATTCAGCAACTACTTGGTGTGTATTGAGAGGAGGGAGAATCCTTCTTTGACACACTGTGACTTGCATGTTTTCCCCTTCTTGGATTGCCATGGATGCAGCGAGTCCAGCCAGGGCATCTGCACGGATATTTTCACCTCTGAGGATGTGGGTGATGTGACAGATGTTGAATTTTTGTCGAAGTGACTATGCCTTGTTGTAGTAAGGCAGCAAATCAGGCTTCCTGACTTCAAATGTCTGATTCATCTGGTTGACGATTAGTTGAGAGTCTCCAAAAGCTTCCAGCATGGTGATGCCGGATTCGAGGGCGAGTTCTAATCCTACAATCAGGGCTTGGTACTCAGCTGCATTGTTTGAACATGGTTCCAGTAGCGAGAAGGCGTGTGGAACCATGTATTTGTCGGGACTGACAAAGAGAATGCCGATTCCCGATATTTTCTTTCCTTTTTCATTTGTC
The DNA here is from genome assembly GCA_028538565.1 of Umbellularia californica. Taxonomy (NCBI): domain Eukaryota; kingdom Viridiplantae; phylum Streptophyta; class Magnoliopsida; order Laurales; family Lauraceae; genus Umbellularia; species Umbellularia californica. The sequence goes on from JAPQWN010000007.1 coordinate 20,494,361, forward strand.
CTGGTTGCACCGTTAAAGTACATATCCCAAGAAGCATTTGATAAGGAAGTTTCCACATTGTAGACAAATTCGTCTGGGAGATCATCCCTGAGTGGAGAATCTTTAGGCAATGGATGCTCTGCGAGGAAGTCTGCTAGAGCTTAGCCTTTGATCGCTTTTTGTGGTACATGCGTAATATCAAACTATGATAGAAGGATGGACCATTTTGCCAGTCAGGCATTGAGAGAACCTGCTTTTGTGACAAGGACCTTTAAGAGGTTGATCCTTGAAATCAGGTAGACTGTATTGGACAGCAGGTAGTGACGTAACTTTTGTACGGCAAACATCACTGCAAGGCATTCTTTTTCGACTGAGGAGTAGTGATGCTCTGCACCTATCAACATGCGGCTAAGGTAATATAGAGCAGCTTCTAGAGAAGGGTCTTCTTTTGGAAGATCACCCTCAGGATCGAGGGGTTGATCCTTGTCATTTGCTGAAGACGTCTCTGTAGCAGCATTGGCATCTTCAGTGATTGTGTTGCACGGAACAATTTCCGGGAACAAGTCCTGAACAACATTCGGCAACTTTCCTTTGTCTGTCCAGACATTACCTATGAGATCGGGTATCTGGGACCAATTGACTGAGTTTTCATCGAAGAAGATTTCATTGGGAGGAGTTTCTTCAAGATGATCAATCGAGAGAGGCTTGAGCTCTGATGTCACAGCTTCAGGAGACGAGGGCTGAGAGAAAGATATCTCAGTGGAAGTCACCTGAGAGGATGTAGCTCCGGAAGATACACTACTTGTAGGGGAGTACGTGTCTTCGGAAGCTTCAGAGGCACTGTCACCCTGAGCTATCGCATTGTAGGTAATCCTGACAGGAGATGCCTCCAGTGTAGACTGTTGGGAATCGGACTCATCCTCAGATGTAAGAGGATCATCGATCCAACTGTTTTCTCCATTTTCAGGGGTTGAAGGAGAAAGTTCCCGTTGATTTTCAGGGACTTTCGGTTCTGGATCATGACGAAGATCATTGATGCGATTCTGCTCCTGCTCTATGGCAAGATGTTGGAAGATTCTTGCATATTCTTCAAGATCAGGCATAGGAGCCAAACCTTCTTCGTTATCTGCTCCTTGTGGTTCACCATTATTGGGTTCCACTGAAGCATCTGTTGGTGCCAGATTGACAGCATTTTCTTGAACAGGGTTCTGGTCTTCTTCATCATCGGACCAGGATCCTTGTGGCTGCAATGGGTTATGCCAGATTACTGGCATAAGATGAGATCCGGGAATCCATTCTTCGTCGGAGAGGTATTCTCCTGTTTCAAAGGATCTTCCCACTCATCGATATCACTGGCAGTCTCACTAGACTCGTATCCATCCATGGATAATCCAACTACCAAATTGCAGGAGTATGATGCTCCCTGTGTAGTTTCATTTTTATATTGTGGTGGCATGAAATCATCAAGGGTGAAGTTTCTTACTGCCTTTGAAGTTTTGGGAAGAGATTCTTCCGTCGTCCCAAGTGAAGTAGTGGAAGAGCTTTCTGCTTTTTCAAGGACTTCTTGCTTTGGTTGAGACTTCTGCTGCTGTTTGAGCTTGCGGAGTTGTCTCTTGGCTTGCCTTCGCTGCTGAGCGGTCGGCTTTGTTTTGACGATCTCCCAATTTTCATCTTCTAAGAGATCGGGATGCACCCATATAGGTTGTCCATCTAGTGTTGGATAGGGAACCAACTCTTGGGACGCTTGAGCCATTTTGATCACCTTGAATGAAGTAGTGGTCTTCTTCTTCGGTGATTTTGAAACTTGCCCACATGACACCATGTTGACAGAAGTGGAGCCGTAGTTTTTGTCAAAAGTTATAACTCCGTTTTTCCACATCTCATTGATCTTCTCTCTCATAACGAAGCATTGATTGAGAGGATGTGAGATCATCTGATGGTATGGACAGTATCGGGGATCATTGGTTTTGCCAACATCTCCCGGTCTTTTGGGCTCCGGCAAAGTGAGTTTGCCATTTGCTAGGAAAGCCTCAAAGATTTCTTCAACATCTTCATCGAACGGATATTTCTTTTCTACACGTTCTTTGAAGGCATCAGAGAGTTCAGGCCTTTTACCTGCAGTTTTATTTTCAGCTGTATTTGGTTGCTGAGGAGCTGACTTAGTCTGCACATTGATAACCTCCTTTTTCTTTAGTTTTGAGGTTGTAACAGCAGTCGGCTCTTTCTTTGATGATTTCTGACTGTTGAGGTCTTTCATCACCATTTCAGCTTCCATGGAAGCTTCAAGGAGTTCTCCCAGGTTCTTTGATTTGTTGGCGATGATTATGGAGCGAATTTCTGCTCTCATATTGTTACAGCAGATGTCGACTAGTGACACTTGTGGCAGTACATCTGAGCATTTGTACGCCATTGCCTTCCACTTGTGAATGAAGTCATAAGTTGACTCATTCTCTCCCTGTTTTAGGCTGCAGAGTTGAGCCATAGTAACAAGATGATCCTCACCTTGGAAGTGGGTCAGGAAGCGTGTCTTCAGCATAGCCAAGTTCTGGATGGAGTTTTCCGGCAGAGTGGAGTACCAATCAGAGGCTGTACCTTTTAGGGTACTTGCAAAGAGGCAAATCTTGAGGGCATCTTGATCCAGAATGGCTCCCGTTAGGATCTTGAAGTGGATGACGTGTTGTCTGGAGAGTAGGCTGTTTGAATTTTGAAGGGAATGGAACCGAGTCCATCCATAGAGGGTAGGGTGGCTTGATGCCATGTTCCTTCAATGTATCCTCTTCTTTTGCTTTTGCGAGGATATCGTCTACGTCATTTTTGGTAAGGGCGCGTGACTCATTGTTTTCTGCATTGCCCTCATCATCTTCATGATTTGGACGGGTTTCGTTGTTAGGTGGTGGACACTGTAAAGTGAGAATAAGGTTCCATCAAAGCCTCAATTCTCTGTTGTCCTTGCTCCAACTGCTGGATGCGTGCGGCCACGTCATCAGGTGGTTGAGGCGGCTCAGAACTTGTAGCCAAGACGTTCATCCCTCGGGATTCGAACGAAGAAATCGTCTTGGTGACTGAGCTGGGGCTCATTCTTCTGGATGAAGAATCTGAGGAGTGGTTACTCCGGTGTCCTTGGCTTGGAGGAGTGGAAGATTCTTCTAGATGTGTTCGTGTCCGAGAGACGCTGCGAGTCACTGGACGTCTAACACTGATTTTGGTTACTGACTTCTGGCGTTTTCTGGTTTTACCAACCATATGGATAGCAACAAATTGGTCGGGTCTTTCTTTTTCGACCCATTTGTGTGAGACATATAGAGTAGAACACTGGGTTCTTTGTTTCTCAAGTCTCTTTTGTCGATATGCTGCACGGCGACGCATACGACGAGCAATTTGAGCTTTAGTCAGCTCTGGCTGGGCTCTGGCAATGAAGGATGTAGTCCCTCGTGCACAGCAGCCAAGTTTGTCTTCTTTGAAACTGGGCAAGGACAGAATCTGGACGCGGTCCTTTGTCTGTCGCAATGAAGATTTGAATTTTGCGAGCTCGGCCCCTGTTGAGATGAAGGGTCGACTTGCGGGAGTGCAAGCTTCAGCATGTTTTTGCATAGGCCTGACAATGCAGGATTTGATTTTGGGCTTGTAGGAGTAAGCCGGCTCATGATGATTTCGTTTTTTCTTTGGGCGGAGGGTAGGTTTCTCCTCTTTCATGTAAGAGAGAGGGTAGAACCGATTCTCCTTGAGAGGGGCTAGGTATGCTGGCTTTGCAGATGTTCGGGACCTCCGTTGCTTTGGTGAAGATCTCGGGGACCAAGTTTTGGGGTAAACCTGGTTTCTTGTAGGTTGAGGCTTCGTGGGAACGCCACGGGCTTCAGGCTTCTTGGTGTTCGCCCTTGGTGCCATTTTAGTGGCACGTTGCGGGGCGGTTTTCTACTTCTTGGCAGGTACAGTTTCTTCTGCGGGAAGTGGGAATGGTCCCAGCGACCCGAAGACGATGGTTCGGGGAGTTGAGGTTGACCCGGTGTTTAGAGAGTTGTCGAGGGAGATGATGCTTCGGCAACTGGCAGGGCGCTTATGCTTGTTTTGCTTATCTTGAAGCATAAGCTGGTACTTGTTTTCATCGAAAGTGATGGTCAATGAAGCTGCCATTGTTAGTTTTGGAAAACTTCTGAAACAAGACCAAATCCATTAGTAATCACAAGAATATGGTGATCATAAATGGGAAATAACTATGGTTTTGTCTTTTCAAATCACTTGAGGGGACATGGCCCAGCCCAAGGACGATGAAGAAGGCAAAAAGCCATAGAGGATACAATTGTTCTAGAATGCAAGTATGGTAGGCTCAGAGTGAGCGTTCCAGTGACTGCTAGAAGCAATTGTAGACCTTAATTCAAATTACCGAGAAGCAAGGCTCACTCGAGGTAAAATGATATAAGGTTGGAGATACGATACGAATGTGTCGGTCGCGAATACAGCAGACCCGAAAGGGCATACTAGCACCGCTAGGCACAAATGTTGCAAATCGCATCCTTGGAAAGGACACGAGATGGGATTTTCTGAAAAGTCAAATTTGGGTTCATAAAGGAGAGCAACTGGTATTCCAATCCGAACAAGGGCTCACCATTTTTGCGAGCGCTGAATCCGAAAGAGAAAGGAACCAGAATTTCTCAAATGTGAATCCAATATTGACGGAAGTTTTTTTTTTTTGAAAGGTCAAGATTGAATTCATCAAAGAGAGCAAATGGTATTCCAATCCGAACCACAACTCAACATTTCTACGAGCGTTAAATCCGAAAGGGAAAGAACCAAGATTTCTCGATTCTAAATTCAAAAGTGACGGAAGTTTTTTTTTTTTTTTGAAAGGTCAAGATTTAATTCATCAAAGAGAGCAAATGGTATTCCAATCCGAACCACGACTCAACATTTCTGCGAGCATTAAATCCGAAAGGGAAAGAACCAAGATTTCTCGATTCTAAATTTAAAAGTGATGGAAGATTTTTTTTAAAAGTGCACATAAGTTTCCAATTCGATCTTATGAAACCTTAGTAGATAGATCAGCCCCCAGGTAAGGGTAGGATTACTTAATGAACCCGTTTGAATGACCCTTGCCTCGAACAGTCTAGCTGTCTCCACACTCTAGACAAGGTTTTTCTTAAATCCACTTTAGTCAAAGAGCGCAATTGGTGCAATCTTAGTGGTTTTTTTTTTTTGAAAGGTTTCTAATGAACTCATCAAAGAGAACAAGTGGTTTTCCAATCCGAACCACAACTCAACAGTTCTGCGAGCGTTAAATCCGAAAGGGAATAACCAAAGTTTCTTTGTGAATTTGAATTCAAAAGAGAGAAGATTTTTTTTTTTTTTGGAAATTATATGTTTTTTTTCTTGAAATCTCAATTGGACTCATCAAAGAGAAGAGATGGCCCAATCCCTGATATGAACGATAGCTGCAAACATCTCTGTGAGCTATCAAGTTCGAAAAGGAGAGGATCAAAATTTCTCGAAGTTGAGTTTTTAAGAAAAAGAGATCAGATTTGTTTTTTTTTTTTTTTTTTTGAAGTGAGAAAGAACAATTGAAATCCATCTCATGTTTTTTTTTTAGATGCAAGATGCAACATAGGCCACCAAAAAGGAGCCAAGGGATCAAAGCATCACGTTCTCAAGTCAACGTGTCCCACCGGGTGTGCCAACTTGATGGACCCTCGGATCTTCCGTCCATTCCTTCCGCACCCTGGGGGCTGACCTGGGTCTCGGCGGAGGAGGGAAAACGCGGGTATCAACGTTTTTGTACGGGTATGCCAGATTTACTTTCTACTTGGAATTTGGAATGGTGATAATCCGGAGATTCACCTTCATAAGTGGAAAGGAAATCATTGCTTTTTTGTAACTTTTCAAATTGCATAAATATTAAGAAAAGAGACAAGTTTGTTTTTTGAGAATGCCGTAGGAGGCGTTTTTGTTTGTTTACCGTAAAAGGCGATTTTGCCGTGAAAGGCGATTTTACAAAACTCATCAAATATGAACGACAAGAATTGTGATTTCTTTTTGTCTCTTTAAGAAATACAAACTACAATAGAAAAGGAAGAAAAGGGATCTAACTTCTCAGGAGATTGTGGGGACACGTTGAGATCGACGGTCGCAAGTCATGTATGGATTTCGCCATCGTCCTTCAAATGAGAACATGTGATGCTTTGATTCTTCGGCTTGGCTCCTATCCCTGGTTTTCTAAAGGATAAAGACCAAGAGGAGGTCCTATATCCAATGAAAAACCAAGTAAATGGGCTGAAAAGCCGCATTTAGGCCATGTTGGAGAAGGAGGAGACCTGGGGGGGGTGGCCTCCCAAGGGACTTTGATCACCTTGTGTTGCTTCTGGCGGCAGAGCAGTAGGACTTCGTCAGGATTTCTTCGGAAGAATGCAAGTGTGCAGACCAGTGGAATGTTGGAAAAAGTTCAAAGGGTGCAAAGTTGTTTTTTCTCTTTGGAATGGACCTCCTTTTATAGGCTTTTGATAGCCATGAGGTGATTATGGGCATTGATAGCCATGATGAGAGAATTGATGAGGAGTTACAAGTTGATTTTGTAACTCCTTTTTCATGGATTGTGATTGGTCGATGAAGGTAGTGGGCTTTTAATTCCCTTTAATCTTCATGATGATGGGAGTTTCATGGGTTTAATGCTATGATTGCTTGGATTTGTAACTCCCAAATGCTTGAATCTGATTGGGCCGTCCAAAATAATGAGTTAATGACCGCATTAAGTTGTCATAGACGGGTCAATTAACGACATTAAGTGGTCGCTAAGGCATGTGAAGAGTCGCGGGCCGCGCCGCGTCTTTTGAGATTCTTCTTGCGATCATCAGAGGTGGATCCACACATTGTTTGATGTCGGATTGCGATGCAATTTCAGACATTGATTGATGTTGGTGGGCCGGTGACATCTGTCTTGTCGATTTCACGATCGGTCGGACAAAAAGTGTACTTTCTTGGTCAGCCGGTTGGCGATCTTGGAGCGATCGGTGATGTTTTCATGCTTTTGACGACGGATCCGAGATGTCGGTGAAGATCAGTCGTTTTCAAGCATCAAATATTGGATTTTCAGAAAATCACAGAGGCAGGAACACCCGAAACGCGAAAAGGATCGAAAAGCGGACGTTTTGGTGCAAAATCCGGCGACCCGGATTTGCAGGGTCGCCGGCGACCTTGGGCCAGGGTCGCCGGCGACCATAGGGCTTTGGCCCGTTTGGTCGCCGAGCGTCGTTTTCGGCCGTTTTTCCATCTTTTCCGTTCCTTCTTTCTTATGTATTTTTCTTGACATTTTTCCTCGATTATGGACTTGATTTTCTTGGAGAAAACTTGACGAGAACCCGCGCGAAATCGGAGCACAAAGTTTCCCATTTTTCAGGAAAGCCGAAGACTTTGTAGCCGATTTTCCGTCAAGAGTGAAAACTAGGTCAAACGATGTCGGAATGACCTGAAAATTGAGGTGAAGCTTCTTGAGCAGTGGATAGGACCAACCATGGGCTTTTATTTGAGTTTTGAAGCCGTTTGGGGTCCCATCGATGCTTGGCTTGATTTTGCTGCGGGGAAATTGCCGAGCTTTAATATGTGGTCAAACGATGTCCGATTGACCTGAAATTTGATGGGGAGCCTTTTGGAAGCTTGTTGAAGCCACTCATGTACTTAGTTTGATGAGTGATGGCTCGGTGGTTCCCGCCGCCGGGAGGCTTGATTTTGCTGTTCGAGCGTTGATGGAGGGTCAAACGTTGTCGGTTTGACTTGAAATTTGGCATGGAGCCCTTTGGAGACATTCTGGAGTCATCCGTAGGCTCTGATCAAAGTTTTGGCGTCTTTGATGATGTCGCCGCCGGGAGCGCTTGTTTAGCTATCGGAGCAGTGGAATTAAGCCAAACGATGTCGGAATGGCCCGAAACCTCAGGTGTACTCCTCTTTTGGCTATCTTGAAGGATCTTGCAATTTTTGTCTGATTCTGACAAGATCTAATGCTTGAAGTAGCTTTTCCGGTTTTGTAGCAGGATGCAGCTTCACAAGGCTTCTTGATGTTGAGGAGACATAGTGACTTTTTTTGGTGTCAACACTCTCGTCTTAGGCCAAACTTGAATAGGAATTCAATGATCTTGAACTTGGGTGGAATCTAGAAAGTAAACCCCTTAGATGTGTAAGTTTTTGGTTTGGTTTAGTTTGTAAATAATAGACGATAATAGCTTCAAATAGAATGTTGATTGAGATGACCCGTGTGGCCCATTTTGGTGGGCGGGGGCGATTATCCAACCTGTTAGTTGGTATCCATGTTGTCTATAAGTTCTTTTATGTATGTTTGTTGTTACTAGAACCATGATGAAGACTAGTGTTTTAAATGACAAGAGTTTTTTCTTTCTTTTTTCCTTACATTCAATAAGATATGAAGTTTTTTTTTTCTTTAATGTTTGATGTCTCTTGGGTTAGGTATTAAAGAAAAACTGGTTGAAAATATGTTAGAATTCTTCAAGAAATAGAGCTTGGTTGTTTTTTCAGGCTTTTGATTCTACGTCAAATCTCGATATTGGCGTTTCATAGATGATGTCGAGACTTATTTATGGAAAGGTTTACAAAATCAGTTGGTTGTAGAAGAAAAGATCTTGGGCATGTTTGGATGAATGGTGACTTGAAGTAAAGTAAGGTGAAGCATTGAATCAAAAATAGTCATTCATTGTTTCTATGAGTTAGATCGAGAATGCATTACCACAATTTTTCTTGTTTGCGACGCCAAAAAAGCATCGTAGATAATTAAAAAAAAAGCATCGCAATAAGTAATTGCGACGCAAAACAGTAAGCATCGCAAAGGAGTTGCAAATAATGGGGTCACAGAAAGATTTGCTATACTAAAGACTACAGCGTGGCAATAGGAGAGAGTATTTGCGATGGTTTCAAAGAGTTGCTAATTATGTATCAATTACGACGTATTATAAGCGTCACAGATAATGACTTATTTGCAACGGCAAAATTGCGTCACCAATAATTTATATTTGCGATGATTCAAAAATGTTGTTAATAAATCGTTAAGGGCAACGCTCTTATAAAGTTGAAAATAATCATTTTTTGCAACGTTTCTGTGGTGTCATAAATAATCTTCATCTTGTTACATTTGATTATCCGCAACACAATAAAAGCTCCGCAAATAATAATTTTTCAGAAAAAAATATTTTTCTAATAATTTCAAAAAATATATATTTTTCCTATTTTGATACCAATCAATGCAAATATAATCTCATCATCCATTCACAATCCACCCATTTACAATCCATCCATTCTCAAATCTTTAATGCAAAGTCATCCTTAGGTCATCACAATCATATATCTCTAAGTATCAATTCAGGTATGAAAATAGCACTCCATCGATGTAAAAACATAAACTAAATTAATTCATTGAATTTGAGTGCAATGAAACAGTTGTCTTCATCACAAATTATAGTGAAGATATTGACAAAATTATGTTAAACATAAATCTATTTTATAGTTGGTCTCGATGTAACATAGAAACGATAACTGAAAGGCGGTTTTCGATATGTATCACGGAGAGAGAACGAACAATTTCCACAATAAAATATAGCATCCTCAAATTGATCTGCGCCATCCAAACCGGTCCAAAAAAGTTGCTTGTTCTTATTTTCTCTTCATCTCCCATTTCAATCTATAATAAATAAAACAACATAGATGTTAAAATTGAAATTTGAGATCTCAAGTTGAAATCTTATCTGTTCATGTTGATTGTAGCCTATGCAGAAAGTCACCACATGTACATCAATCCACATCATTCAAATCATGGCCCTTGATGTATATGGGGCATGGAAAAAATCAAATTGACTTGATGATACAGCTACTTATTTCTCATTTTAAACATTTCTTCACTATATATGCCTTTTGGGTATGTGACATTTGTTAAGAGAGATTCAACACTACAAAAAAGTCGGCTTTTAGCAGCGGCTTTTTTACCCGCGGTTTAATTTTTGCCACTAAAAACTCACCTTTAGTGGTGAGAATTTGATATTTCCATTTAAGGTAATATAATGCCTATATTTAGCGGCAACTTATATGTTGTAGCTAAATTTCGCCACTAATTCTTTGGCGGGAGTTTTTGGCGCCAAGAGATTTTGGAGGGAAATAGATTTACTGACAAGTTTTAATTTGTCGCCACTAATGGTGTATGGTTTTAGTGACAACTTTTTATGATTGTCACTAATTGCTTAGATTCTTAAATTTAGCCGCAGTATATTTTTTGACACTATATGTTCTATTTTTTTGTGGCTACTTTATATTACCACTAAAGATATATCCCAAGAAAGTTGACTTTTAATGGTAACATATTTTGCCATAATTTGTTTTTTGCCACTAAAAACTCACCTTTAGTGGCGAAAGCTGATGTCGACACTAAACGTATATTGGCGATCACATTTAATGACAACTTATATGTCATGGCTAAAGGTCATTTTGGAGGGGAAGGATATATTGTGGCGAATTTTATTTTTTGCCACTAATTGTCTAGAATTTTAGTGACAACTTTTTATTTTCGAGGCTAATTGCTAAGCTGTCTTTCATTTATCTGCGACATGTTTTTTGCCACTGTATAGGCCACCTTTTGTGGCGACTTTCTATTGTCACTAATGATATATTATACGAAAGTTGGCTTTTAGTGGCGACATTTTTTGCCACAATTTTATTTTTGCCACAAAAGAATCACTTTAGTGGGGAAATTATGATGTCAACACAAAAGTTATTATTGCAACCACATTTATTGGAAACTTATAAGTTGTGGCTAAAGGTTATTTTGGAGGAGGAAAAAGGATTATAGTAGCGAGTTTTAATCTTTCACCACTAATGTGTGGTCTAGGAGTTTAGCGATAACCTTTTCTTTCCATTGATGGAACGCGCTCCGGAATACCGTGGGTGCTACCGGGGTCGGCGGACGTGGGAGTCCGTCGGGTCCGGCCCTTTCGCGCCCGGGGGGCATGAAGCGTGCATCAACATTTCTTTTGTGTGGGTGTGCCAGATTTTCTATTTTTACTTAGAATTGCAAGTGGTAATCCGGAGATCAACCTTCGCAAGTAAAAAGGAAATCAACTTCTTTCAAGTTTTCCATTGCACAAATATTTAAGAAAAGAGACATTTTCTTGGTTTGCCGTGAAAGGCGATTTTGTTTGGCATTTATAGCCGATTTTGGCGTTTATAGCCGATTTACAATTCTCATCAATAATGAAAGACAAGAGTTGTGATTTTTGTCTCTTTTAGAAAAATACAAACTACAATGAAAAGCAAGAAAAGGAGGATCTAACTTCTCAGGAGATTGTGGGGGACTCGTTCAGATTGACGGTCGCAAGCCATGTATGGGCTTCGCCATCATCCATGCAGATGAGAACAGAGGATGCTCTTGATTCGCTTGGCTTGGCTATAACCTCAGATTTTTAGAGGACAAAGACCAAGAGAAGGTCCTATGTCCAATAAAAAGCTAAGTAGACGGGCTGAAAAGCCACGTCTAAGCCATTGAAGGCAGCGGGAGAAGGCAAGGACCTTGGGGGGGTGCCCCCCAAGGGACTTTTGTCACCTTGTAGTGGTGGCCGGTGCAGAACTTCAGCAGAGTTTTTCTCTTTTTCTTTCTCTCAGATTTCTGGATCTGTGGTGCTTTGGAAGTGATCTCCCTTTTTTTCTGATTCCTTTCTGATCTTTTTTTCTCTGATCCCGATTTCAATGGAATGCTCTCCTATTTATAGGCTTTTGGTAGCCATTTAGGAGAGTTTATGGGCTTTAATGGCTTTAATGGGAGGAGTTACAAGATTTATTTCTTGATTTTGTAACTCCTTTTTCCTTGAATCTGATTGGCCGATGGAGATTAAGGGCATTTAATCGCCATGATGGGAGGAGTTTCATGGTTTAAATGCCATGAATCAATTGACTTGTAACTCCCAAATGCTTGCTTCTGATTGGGCCGTCCAAAGAAATGAGTTAATGACTGCCATAAAGCTAGCCAATTAACCACATTAATTGGTCGCCGAGTAGTCGAAGAGTCGCGGGCCGTGCCGTGTCTTCTGGAATTCTTCTGGCGATGATCATCGATGGATCTTCATGCTGATCGACATCGGATGAACATGTAACTTCAGACATTGATAGCTAGCAGCGGGCCGGTGACATCTGTCTTGTCGATTTCTCGATCGGTCGGACAGAAAGAGCACTTTTTGGTCGACCGGTTGGCGATCTTGGAGCGATCAATGATGATTTTATGCTTTTGACGGCGGATCCGAGATGTCGTCGGATATGAGTCAATTTAAAGCACTAAAAATCACAATTTCAGGAAACCACAGGGGCCAAAGTGCGCGAAACGCGAAAAAGGACGGAAAAACGGGTCACCGGCAAAAAATCCGGTGACCCGGACTTCCATGGTCGCCGGCGACCATGGGCCATGGTCGCCGGCGACCCTGGGGGTTTTTCCCCCTTTTTTTGGTCCGTTTTGCGGTCTTTTTCGTCGCCGTTTTCTTCTGTATTTTTCTTGACATTTCTTCTCATTTATTGGCTTGATTTCTCTGTAGAAAATCTGATGAGAACCCTTGCATTTTTAGAGTGCAAAGTTTCCAATTTTCCGGGAAAGCCGAAGACTTTGTCGCGTAGAGCTGCTGATTTTCCGCCAGAAGCTGAAACTTGGTCAAACGATGTCGGAATGACCTGAAATTTGAGGTGAAGCCTCCTGAGCAATAAATAAGACCAACCATAGGCTTTTGTTTGAGTTTTGAAGCCGTTTGGGGTCCCATCGATGCTTCACTTGATTTTGCTGCGGGGAAAATGCCGCGCGTTGATGTGCGGTCAAACGATGTCCGATTGACCTGAAATTTGACAGGGAACCTATTGGAGTCATTTTGAGATGATCCACAGGCTCTGTCTTGGAAACGATGGTCCCGGGGAGCTCCGCCGCCGGTAGGCTCGATTTTCTTTCGGAGCGTCGAATCCTGGCCAAACGTTGTCGGAATGACCTGAAATTTGACGTGCAGCCTTTTGGAAGCATGTTGAAGCCACTCATGCACTTGGTTTGATGAGCGAAGGCTTCGGTGGTTCCCGCCGCCGGGAGGCTTGATTTTGCTGCTCGAGCATTGATGGAGGGTCAAACGTTGTCGGTTTGACTTGAAATTTGGCATGGAGCCCTTTTGAGACATGCTGGAGTCATCCGTAGGCTCTGATCGAAGTTTTGACGTCTCCGATGATGTCGCCGCCGGGAGCGCCATTTTAGCTGTCGGAGAAGCGAAGTTAGGCCAAATGATTCTGAAATGGCCCGAAACTTCATGTGTACTCTTCTCTTGGCTATCTTGAAGGATCTTGCAGTTTTTGTTTGATTCTGACAAGATTTGATTTTTTTTGGAGAAATTGCATTGCCTATTTATGGCAGGTTGCGACTTCATGCAGCTTTCTTGATGTTGAAGAGGCAAAGTGACATTTTTGGTGTCAACAAATGCCCCCTCGAGGTACAGCGACGAGTTGCTTGACTTTTGTAGTCGATGTGCCTCGAAGAGATTTTTGAAGGAGAGCTTGTGTCTTGACCAAGAGTCTTTGAGCAATCTTTCCTTTGGTAGAGTAGCCTTAGAGCTTCCAGGGGAATTTTATGGTAATGAAAGGAATCACACACCATCTCGAGGCAAAGTTTTGAAGATGACATCAGGGATGTGGATTTGGGCTTTTGTTTTTTGACCTTGTGACCTAACAAGCTGTATGTGGCAGGTTAGGGGGTCGGGTTTTGGTTTTGACATTGTGACCCAACAAGCTGTATGTGGCAAGTTGGGGGATCATGATTTGGTTTTTGGTTTTGGTCTTGTGACCTAACAAGCTGTATGTGGCAAGTTAGGGGACCAGGATTTGGTTTTTGGTCACTCTTTGGGACTGTGTGGGTCCATTGGAGTGGTTTGGATTTTTGTGGAATGTCAATTTCAAGATTTTGGCTCAATTTGGTATATGAGGCTGGATGGTTTGATTTTTGGAAGCTCATGGGGCTTGGATTTTTTTTTGTATGGTTCAATCAACTCAAAAGAGGCATGGAACCATTTTTGTATGCTCTTGGTAAGAGGGATTTTTTTTTCTGACTAAAAGCCCATTTTTTTTTTTTTTTGTGCCTAGGTGGTCAAACCTGGCTCATATGGGCTAGCCCGTGGGACCTTAAGCTTTTTAGAATGGCTTAGATCTCATGTGGGGCCATTTTTGTAAAGAATATCTAAAGATATCTCATTTGGATAGAGAATATCTAAAAATATCTTTAATTGGAGAGAATCTCTCATCTTCCCTTTATTTTGGGAGAGAATATCTCAAGGTATCTTTCTTTTTGGGAAAGAATCTCCAATCTCCTATTTTGTTGGAGAGAATCTCTCATTGATTGATTTTGGGAGAAAATCTCTCAAAGACATCTTTCTTTTTGGGAAAGAATCTTAATTCCTTCTCTTTTGGTAAGGTTACTAATTAGTAGCACTTACCTTTCTTTTTTTTTTGTTTCCTTCTTTGATTTGCTCTCTCCTATAAAAGCAAGGAGGAGGCTATATCTCTTGCCCTTATTGCTTTCTTTTGCAACAATCTCAAGAGAGCTCCAAGACCAAGAGTTCTTCTTCTTCAAGGATCTTCAAGCTTTTTCCTTCTTCTTCTCCATCAATGGCTTCAAGTAAGTTTTCTCTCTTTTTCTTTCAAGAAAACTCCATGTAGAGAATAGGATGGTAAAAAAAAGAAAGTTTCTCTTCTCTTTTTTTTTTTCTTTCTTTTCTTTCTATTCTTCTTCTCTTTTTTTTTTCTTTTCCACGTGATTTCTTCTTTTTTTTTTCACGTGTGTCTCTTTTCTCTCTTTTTTTTTTTTTTTTTTTTGTGGGCCGTACGGACAGATCCGTACGGATCTGGTCCGTACGGCCACGTGGCCTGATTTTTTTTTTTTTTGCTCCTCATGATAATGCGTTTTTATGCAAATCTAGATGTTCATGCATGTACTTTTTGTAAATTGAATTGAGTAGCATGATGTGATAGCATACCTGAAAATCTTTGCAAATTTGGGAATTTGGAGCTCGCAGTGATGTTGAGCCCTTCTTGATTTTGCGGAGATTTTGAGGTTTCGGAAGTTTGGAGTTTCGGAGCTCGCAGCGATGTTGAGCCCATCTTCAAACTTTCTATTTCTTTCGGGGTATTTCCCTTTTCTTCAGAATTGCCCCGAAACCATGCCAAAATTTCGCCAGATTTTTGGTGGGACAAAGTGATCCTTTTTTTCTTTTTAGCGAAATCCTGTCATTTTGATGATGATCTTTTTTTTTTTTCTTTTCCAACCTTTGCAGGTGGTTCCTCCAGAACGAACAAGGGTAAAGAGCCTGCTACAAGCGTACCTCGTCGATCCGCCAGATCTTCTAATGTGGCCGTTCAGCAGGCCTGGGAGAAGGTCCAGTTTGTTGAGAAGAACTTGGAAGAGTGCGATTCCCTCAATCGTGATGAGATGAGACAGCGATTGATCGCTCTCAAGGATGAGGAGTTCTATAAGATCATGGTAAGCAGCCGTCCTTGGGTTATGGACGATCTGAGGGTTTTGCCCAAGCCTACCTTTTTCTTTGGAGATGCAGTCCCTGACGACTTGACATACCAAAGGAGATGTTTTCAGTTCTCTTACACAGCAAATGGTGAGGAGAGAACTATTTCTACCCGGCCGTCTTTTGACCGGACCATCTCGATCCTGAGCCTTTCTCCCACGTGCCCTAAGAGGGAAGATCCTCCGAGCTGGGTGAAGAGGACCAGTGTGATCAAGGCCGGGGTTTTTGTTGGCGGTCCCTCCGGTTTTGCAGAGAAGCCACCTGTCCGTATGGACATGTTGATGCCAGCCAGTGGTTACCAAGGTTCTGATCATCCATCGGTCGATTTGAGACCGGTGGGCCTTGGCGTTTTCAGCGGTGACGGCAGTACTTGGGTGAAGCCTTTTCGACTTCGTGGCCGTTTCAATGCTGACTCCGATTGGAAGTCATGGACTGACCACGTCCTGCTGATTGGTGGCGCCGTTTTGAAGGAAGCCGGGATTTTTGACGCGGTCCGCGCTTTTAGGGAGACCGTGACTTTTCCCGATGATGCCTTCATGGCTATGTTGGAGTCTTTCCTCCCTCAGACCGATACCTTCGTTGTCACGAATGGTGAGATTGGTTTTTCTCTGAAGGAGCTGAGCGCCATTACTGGATTGCCCATCCTTGGCAAACTCTATGAGGAGTTCATGCCGATTGACAGCGTCCTTGAGGAGCAGTCAGAGGAGTTCAGGGTCCTATACTTTCAGCTCGTCGCCTTCTATGATTTTTTGAAGGAGGGCTTGAAGGTAAGATCCAGCAGTTGGAAGAGTTGTGGCTCTTCGTTCCCTAACTTCTTCGACGGTGGAGAACCTTCTGATAGCATGACCCGGGAAGACAGGAAGAAGACTTCGGCCATGCAGGAAGAGTTGAAGGGTTTCTTCGCGAGCACAGATGCCATTTGTTCTGACATTGCACTGCGGAGAAATCTTGCGGTTTACCTCACTTTTTGGCTAGGTGAGGCTGTGTTTGCTGGTGGAGATGGGACGCACATCAGGCCGCATTGTATTTTTCCGGCTTGTCAGATGGCGTTTGGAGAGCGGCTTGCTTTGGTGCCTGCTCTTTACTCCTACCTGTGTACCGAACTGCAGGCTGCTGCTTTTTTGGTTCGGCTTGGGCTCCCTATGAATAGGGTATTTTCAGCCCATATCTTTTATTCGTGGTTTGTATACCACTGTCCTGGCTTCCACCAGCTGGGTGCTGCACAGGATGATGATCCTCTGATGATTCGATTGGCTAAGGGAAAAGCCGTATCCGAATCACTTTTGTTTGCCCGCATGAGGATCCGACGGTTCAGGGACGTCGAGATGGGGCAGTCTTCAGTGAAGCTTTCTCCGGAGTTGCGGAAGAAGGCTTTTGATTTTGGTGCCTCCCGAGACTCTACCAGAGCAGGGTCGGGAAGGCATTACCCTTTGACCAATGCAGAGAAGGAGTTGCTTTTCAGCATACGCGTCGGCACGATGGTGTACCGTAGACATCTTTTCGTCGACATCCAGCCGTATGTACCTTCTCGCTTTGCGCTTCAGTTGGGCTTCTCTCAAGGCGTTGTTGGAGCGCCTTCGAGTATGGTGAAGCGTTTTGGGGGTTTACAGGATGGCAGAAATGCATGGGCTTTTTATAGTGCTGAAGACACTACTGCCACGATTTCTTATCCTGAGCTGTCGACTTTCCGAACTGCCGGCTTCACGAAGTGGTTCGCGGAGAGCTTTTTGGCATATCGGGGGCTTTCCAAGAAGGAGCTTGATGTAAAGCTGTCTTCGGGGAAAGGTACTGGAAAGTCGGATGGCGTCCGGCGAGAGGAAGTTTGGGCCTTCCTTTCTGGAGAGAAGCACAAGATAGGCTTTCTTGGTGACCAGGGCGTCATTGGTTCTGAAGCTGTTCGGGAAGTACCTGATGAGGCTTTGGAGCAGCTAGAACAGGAGGAAGCTGAGCTCGACGCTTGGATGCAAGCGGCACAGAGACGAGCTTCCGTGGAGTCTACTGGTAAGAGCAGACCATCCAGTGAGGAGTCAAGTGAGAAACCTGACTCTGATAGTGGGGCGGGTTCTTCTAGGAAGCGAACCCGTAGAGGTAAGAAGAGGAGGAGTCATCATCGCAGCGAGGGGCCACATGAGGACTCTCCTGACATGGAAATCCCTCTTACCATCAACGAGGAAGTGCCAGAGGCTGTCGACGAGCCTCCAGAGAAGAGGAGCCGTGGAGAAGAGACCATTGATGAAGGTATGATTCTTCCTTTTTCTTCTTCCGCTTCTTTCATGGGGCTTTCCATGTTCTGATTCGTTTTCTCACCCTGCTGCTGCTCTTTTTTTTTTTTAGTAGAGGATGAAGAGTTGGCGATGCCTGGGGTTCCGACCGATGAGGCGGTGATGGAGCCGGTTATGGCATCTGAAGAAGAATCGAGGGACTCTGGAATGACTCCAGAATCTCCGACTGGTATGACTTTTTTTTTCTTTTTTTTTGTGCCTGCGACTTGATTTGCTAACATTTTTCTTTTCAGCTGACTTGCCACAGGATCCCGATGACTTTGAACCATCAATGGACGCAAATGTTGATGATGCTTTCGATGAGTTCATGGAGGAAGAGAGTGTTCCGCCGGTCGTCGAAGAAGGTACTTTGTAGTGATGACCCTGATGATTTTTTTTAACAGGATCATATTCATACCTTTTTGTGTTTCATTTGCAGGTTTTGAAGTGACAGAAGAGAGTCCATCGCTTTCTTCAGAACCAGAGCAAGGGATGCCAGAGATCGGTCCAGAGGTAGGGACCAGTTCTGACATGATTGAGGAGATGCCTCGTGTTGAGATTCCTTCTCCAGTGGCTCCAAGTGGAAAGAGTTCTTTTGTTACTCTTCCAATGGGACATGACATGAGCAGTCGATCAGCGGAGAAGGGTGAATCTTCATCCAGTTCATCTCTTCAATTTGTGAAGAAGGTGCTGGCTCGGGTTTTGAGTTCTTGGATCAAGGCTCTCCTTTCTGGACACTTGGAGGCAGGATTTGGCATGATCCCACATGTACAGGAGATCCTCACTGATACCGAAGAGGTTGGTCTGGATGTCACAGGTGCCAGGGCGATCGTTGATAGGATCATTGCACTGGGTGACAAGTGGTTTGAGACCATGGATTTCCCTGACGACCAATTCTTCAAGGAGATGTTCTTGGACCCTGCTGACAAGGCTAAGTCTGACCTGAATGAGGCTACACAAAGCAGGAAGCAGGTAGTCCGAGAGAAGAACAAGGAAGAGCTAGTCATCCTTGGATTAAAGCGCGACCTTGACATCCTTGATGGAGAGGTCGAAATGGCCAGGAAGCATCTCGAGCAATTGAAGGCACAAGTTGATGCTAAGTGGGCTGCTATAACAGAGGCTCGTGACAGGGAGAGTGCTCTGATTCGCAGGGTTGCGGATGCCGGTCAAGTTCTCGAGAGGAGGACTCTAGAAAACGAACGATGGCAAACTGCTGGGGAAGAGCTTCCCGGTGTTAAAGAAGGGTTACGGCATTCGCCAGCATCTCATGGCAAGTTCCTGAAGAAGCGTGCCTTGGAAACTCTGACGGCTGAGGCCAAAAGTTTGCTTGAGGAGCTGAAGCTTTGGCTGGAGACCATTTTTGGCTGAGCTCCTGATTTTTTGTAGCAGAAACTATTCTTCTTTTTTTTGGTACCACATGTATTTTTTTGGTACTTTTTTTTTGTAGTGCTTGTGAATACTTTTCTCTTTTTTTTTTTTTGGTACCACATGTATTTTTTTTGGTACTTTTCTTTTTTTTTTTTTTGTGATGAAAGCAATTGCTAAATGGGATGTTTGTTTGATCAAAAGCTTTGTCATTTTGTGAAAATCTTTTGTCAAATAATTGTTTTGGCATGGGAGCTTGATTTTGGTTGTGGCGTGAAAGCCGATTTTGAGATGGCATGGAAGCCGAAATTTTATGGCGTAAAAGCCAAAATTTGGGTTGGCATGGAAGCCGGTGTTTGTTTTGTGGCATCTATAGCCGGTTTGGGTGGCGTTGATAGCCAATTTTGGTGGCATTGATAGCCGATTTTTTTTTTTGCGGCATCTATAGCCAGTTTGGTGGCATTGATAGCCAATTTGCGGCATTTATAGCCGGTTTAGTGGCATTGATAGCCGGGTTTTTTGAAAGCCAAGTTTTGGTTTGTTGGCATGAGAGCCAGGGTTTTGGCGTTTATAGCCGGAAAATTTTTTGTTTTGGCATTTATAGCCGGATTTTGGCATTTATAGCCAGATTTTGGTTTTCAAAATGCAGGTATCGACTAAATGTCGCCTCCCCGCTGAATGGTCTTGCAAGTATCGATGGAATGTCGCTTCCTTGCTCATTCGGTTTTGCGAGTATTGATGGAATGTCACTTCCTCGCTGGTTTGGGTGCAAGTATCGATGGAATGTTGCATCCTCGCTTTTTTCAAAATTTGGTTTTGCGGGTACTGACTTGATGTCGTTTCCCCACGATTTTTGAAATTTGTGGTTTTCTCGAACCTTTGGGCTGTGGATATCAAAACATTGCATCTCCACGATTTTTAGGTTTTTTTGAACCTTTTTTGAAATTTGGGTCGTGGATATCAACTGATATGTTGCGTCTCCACGGTTTTTGGATTTTGCAAGTATCGACGAAATGTCGCTTCCCTGCGATTTTTGAAATTTGAGGTTTTCTCGAACCATTTGAAATTTGGGTTGTGGATAGCAACTGGTATGTTGCGTTTCCACGATTTTTGAAATTGGGTTGTGGATATCAACTGGTTTGTTGCTTCTCCACGATTTTTGGATTTTGCAACTATCGACGAAATGTCGCTTCCCTGCGGTTTTTGAAAAACCATTTTTTTTGTTTAAAGACACGAGGGTCGTAAATTTTGACCTAAAACCATTTGGCGGTAAAAGGTAAGGTGGACTAGAGTGGAAATCCCTGAATCCAGATTTTTGTTTTAAACCATGAATTTTGGTTCAAGGATCGAAAGTTTTGGTCAAGTCAGGGAGAGGCTCCTAAACTTGGATTTTTTTTTTTTGAACAATGAAACGATAAAAGTAAGCATTGTTTTTTTTTTGAATCTCTAGAAATTTTGACATTTGATATGAAAATTCTAAAGAGAGTGGGTTTGACGAGCGAGTACCTGAGAACAGGTTTTGGCCATACAGGCATTGCTCTTACCCAGTTGGGTAAGTCTTCAAGGGTAGTACCGCTTCAAGAACTTGCCGTTGATAGGCAGCATACATCTGTCGCCTTCCATGTTTAGGAGGGCATATGCACCGTTGGAGAAGACCTTGTCGATGACGTAGGGTCCCTCCCATTTTGGTTCAAATTTGCCTTTCGATTTGTGTGCGAAGACCATTGGTCTTTCTACCGCAAGAACCAAGTCACCCTTTTTGTAGGCGCGTTGCCTGACCTTTTTGTCAAAAGATCCTGCCATGCGTGCTTGGTAAAGTTCAATGCTTTGTCGAGCTTCGAGCCGTCTCTCATCGAGATTGTCCAGCTCATGGAGTCGCAATTTGACATTGCTTTCTTGAGTCATGTCATTTTGTAGAGATACCCTCAGAGAAGGAATTTGTACCTCTAGGGGCACGACAGCTTCGCATCCATAGACCAAGGAGAATGGTGTGCTATGGGTTGGTCCTCGAACGGTGATTCGATAGGCCCACAAAGCTTCAGACAGTTTGTCGCTCCAGTCTCTTTTGTGACTAGAGACCATTTTCTTGAGGATTTTGCAGAGTGTCTTGTTGAAGGCTTCTGCTAATCCGTTTGCTGTCGGATTGTATGGAGTCGAAGGACAGCTTTGGATTTTGTATTTGTCGCAAAACCTGTAGAATCGATGATCCCGGAATTGTGGTCCGTTATCATGGACGAATCTTTTAGGTATGCCGAAACGACAAATGATGTTGGTGCGCAGGAACTGAAGAACCGATGAGGTCTTCATTTCATTGAACGCAAATGCTTCTGACCACTTGGAGAAATAATCCGTAGCGGCAAAGATGAAGCGATGACCTTTGCTTGAAGGGGGAGAGATAGGACCTATGATGTCCATGCCCCATGCTTCGAAAGGCCATGAGATTGCTGTAGGGTGTAGCCATTCCGGAGGCATGTGAATGTAATCTCAGTGAACCTGGCATAGCTGGCAACGTTTGGCAAATTGCATTGCATCAGCAACCATGGTAGGCCAATAGTAACCTAACCTTTTTATCTGATCATAGAGCTTAGGACCTGCCTGATGGGCTCCACAAAGACCAGCATGAACTTCTTTAAGTGTTTCCTCGGCCTCTTGTTGTGACAAGCAGCGTAGAAGTACTCCGTTGAATGATTTCCTGTAGAGGATTTTTGAAGGAATATCCAAATAAAAGTTTGGGGATCGCCTTTGTATGCTTACCCGTTCTTTTGGATCTTCAGGTAGGATTCCGAACATAGTGTAATCAATGAACGGATCCCTCCAGTCGCCGATTGAAGGTTGAAGGATAGAGATCCGACTTCCAACCACTCGGTGGCATTCAGCAACTGCTTGGTGTGTGTTAAGAGGAGGGAGGATCATTCTCTCGCACACTGTGATTTGCATGTTTTCCCCTTCCTGGATCGCCATTGATGCGGCAAGTCCGGCCAGGGCATCTGCACGGATGTTTTCACCTCTACGAATGTGGGTGATGTTGCAGATGTCAAACTTTTGCAGAAGCGATTGTGCCTTGTTGTAGTAAGGCAGCAGATCAGGCTTCCTGACTTCATATTTCTGATTCATCTGATTGACGATCAGTTGAGAGTCTCCAAAGAATTCCAGCATAGTGATACCGGATTCGATGGCGAGTTCCAATCCTAGGATCAGAGCTTGGTATTCAGCTGCATTGTTTGTGCATGGTTCCAATAGCGAGAAAGCATGTGGAATCATGTATCTGTTAGGGCTAACAAAGAGGATGCCGACTCCCGAGATCAGCTGTCTTTTTTCATTTGTCCTGGTTGCACCGTCAAAGTACATGTCCCAGGAGGCATTTGGCGAGAAGGTCTCCACGTTGTAGACGGGTTCGTCTGGGAGATCATCTCTGAGTGGAGAATCTTTAGGCAATGGATGCTCTGTGAGGAAATCTGCTAGAGCTTGGCCTTTGATTGCTTTTTGTGGCACATACCTAATATCAAATTGTGATAGAAGGATGGACCATTTTGCCAGTCGTGCATTGAGAGAACCTGCTTTTGTAACAAGGACCTTCAAGAGGTTGATCCTTGAGACGAGGTAGACCGTGTTGGAAAGCAAGTAGTGACGTAGCTTTTGTACGGCGAACATCACTGCAAGGCATTCTTTTTCGACTGGAGAGTAACGATGCTCTGCACCTACTAGCATGCGGCTGAGGTAATATAGAGCAGCTTCTTTTCCTTCATCATTTTCTTGTGCAAGCAGAGCGCCTACAGAATGATCAAGAGCTCTTGTGTACAAGATGAATGGTTTTCCAGTGGCAGGGGCAGCTAACACTGGAGGTTTGGTCAGGTATGACTTGATATCTTGAAATGCGGCTTCACAGTCGGCATCCCAGACAAAGTCTACACCCTTTTTCATCAATCGAGAGAATGGACGGCATTTCCCCGAAAGATTGGAGATGAACCGTCTGATGTAGGCCAATCTCCCTTGAAGCCCTTTTAATTCTCTCAAGGTTCTTGGAGAGGGCATTTCTAGAATAGCCTTGACTTTTATGGGGTCAAGTTCTATTCCAGCTTTCCGAACAAGGAATCCGAGAAACTTACCCGACGAGACGCCGAAGAAGCATTTTAGAGGATTCATCCGCAGTTTGTGTTTGCGAAGTCGGAGGAAGACTTCCCGAAGATCTTTGAGATGGTCTTCTTTTCTTCTGCTTTTGACGGCGAGGTCATCAACGTAACATTCGACCGTCTTGTGTTGCATATCTTGGAATATTTTCATCATAGCCCTCTGATATGTGGCACCAGCATTTTTCAGACCAAATGGCATGACAGTATAGCAATATACGCCAAATGGAGTCCGAAATGATGTGTGTTTTTCATCCTCGGGATGCATCTTTATCTGATTGTAACCAGAGAAGCCATCCATGAATGTCATTCGCTCGAATCCGCAGGTATTGTCAATCATCACCTCCGGTATGGGGAGCGGGAATTCATCTTTAGGGCAAGCGCCATTCAGGTCTCTATAGTCAATACAGACCCTGATCTGCCCATTTTTCTTTGTCACGGGGACAATGTTGGCCAACCATTCTGGATGTTGTTCCTCACGGATGAAGCCGACGCTTTTGAGCTTTTGAACTTCTTGTTCAATTTTATCCATCACATCTGGACGGAATCTTCTTTGGCCTTGTTTGACAGGCTTGACTTCTTCTTGAAGATTGAGTTTGTGGACTGCTACTTTGGGGTCTAAACCAGGCATCTCAGCGTAGGACCATGCAAAGCAATCAACGAACTCACGAAGAAAAGCGATATACTCGGGTAACTCATCATCCTTTATATTCTTGCTTATGAATACAGGACGTGGGTTATCTCGTGTTCCCAAGTCTATCTTTTCAACAGGATCTTCTGTTAGAAGGTTCGAAGGTGGTTCCTCCACAATATTTTCGGAGGCTTCCAGCTCAACGAAACCTTCTGGGATTCCAAGGGCATTTGTAGACCGAGGGTTTGTTCCTTTCCACGGGTCTTCTTGATTGGTGATCTTCTCAAGGCTTGCTATGAGATGGTCCCAATTGCCTGTTGAAACTGGGTCGAAGTAAGGTACTTCTTTTGGAGACGAGGGCTCTTCTGGGTCAGAATAGCACAAGTCTGTATTATCGGACGATTCCTCTTTATCATCAGAGAAATCGTACCAATTGGATGAGCTTCCTGGATCTTTGTCAGGTAACTCTTTAAAGAGATATCCAGGGAGATCGATGTCTTCATGGACTTGAGATGTTGAGGCTTGGTCGGTAAAACGACTTTTAAGCTTTTGTGTCAACTGTCTCAAAAGAGTGTCGGGATCATACCCTAACCCATATGAAGACTTTTCTACATGACCGTAGAGTCTCCAATTTTCCAGCTGGCTTTTGGTCAAGGCGGGCTCCAATGGCGTGAGAATACCGCGTCTTTCTCCCAAACCGACTGGGTTTTGAGCGTCATAGCCCATTTTCTTCATGATTGCTTGTGCCACAGGACTATATAGAGATAGCTGAGGCATACCTTCATTTTGGAAAGGTTCCAGCATGGAGTTTGATGAAGAAGCGTCCGATCTATGGAAGAAGATCGGCCTTTGCTTTGGTGATGTTGTCGGAACAACAAAGGTAGCAGACTTAGGATCTTCTACATCAACAGGTGTCTTCATCGGAGTGAGAGCAGGCTGAACATGCTGAGTGTCAGCTTGGCTTGACGAGGTGTCGTCTTCTGGCTCTGAGTCCGAATCCGTGTCTTGCTTGATAGACACGAAAGAGACAACAAATTTGCCCCCAGGCTTTTGCTTTGCCTTCTTCACTCTGGTTGTGATGACCAAAGGTTTTGAAGATTTGAGGGAGATGACGAAGGGAGATTGACTACTCTCTTCTAATTTGCCGGAGGGTTTGTTTTCTTCCGGTGATTTTTGAGGAGCCTTGCCTTTATCTTTCTGGAGATTTTCAGCAGGGGGTGCTATTTCCTCTTCTTCTTTTTCTCCTTCATACATCTGGGAATCTGCGAAGTGGACTTCTTTACCTTTGAAAGGTTTTCTGTCCGCAAAGACTCGATGTACCATGCCGTCGTCGCCGACGAACTTGATGCATTGATGTAGAGTTGAAGGGACAACACCATTCTCGTGTATCCAAGGACGTCCGAGAAGGATGTTGTAGCATGAAGGGGTTTTTATTGCATACACAGTGACTTCAGAGATAAGATCACCGATCTGCAATTTGAACCTGATTTTGCCGATAGGCCTTTGAGTACTCCCATCGTATCCAAAGATAGATACAGATGTGTGGCTTAGCTTGCTGGGTGGGATGCCCAACTCTTCGAGAGCCGAAGTGGAGATGAGGTTGAGTGCAGAACCTGGGTCGACCTGAACTCTGTGTATAGGCATTTCCTTGATGTACCCTGAGAAGTACAGGGGTCGGTTGTGCTTTGCTTCACCAAGTAGGAGGTCGTCCTTTGTGAAGGCGATGGTTGCACTGGCTGCTTTTTGCACCGAGAGGCATTCAATGCATGATCCCTCAGTTTTCTTTTCTCCCTTTGAGGAAGTTTCAGAGTTTTTGACCCGGTAGTCCATTTCAAATTGGAGGACTTGCGGGGCATGTTTGTCGACATCCTCAATCAGTTTTTGTAATTCTGAGATGAGATTATCACGAGTGCGTGGAGACATTCGTAATAAATCCAGGATGTGCAGTCGTGCAGGTATGTGTTTGAAGTGCTCGATCAAATCATACTTGAAAGCCTCCTTAGGGCCTGCATGTTCATCATTGTTGCCACTGGGGGCGCTTACAACATCTTTTCCCGAAGGATTTACATAAGTAAAGGAAGATTGGTTGTAATTTTTGTGGTAGTCCCGGCCCGAGCGGGTGCCCCTACCAACTTCGAGAGCTTCTTGAGAAGGGTCTTCGCTTGGAAGATTGTCCTCAGGATCAAGAGGCTGTCGTTTCTCATTTACTGAGGATGCGTCTGCAGCAGAATTGCCATCCTCAGTGATTGTGTTGCATGGAGCATTTTCCGGGAGAGAGTCCTGAACAGCATCCAGCAGCTTTTCTTCTTCGTTGACCCATCCATCATCCCAAGTTGGGTTTTCGTCATGATGATGAGTCGGGAAGAGCGTGAGTTCTGAAGTCACAGTCTCAGGGGACGAAGCCTGAGAGGGTGTCATCTCTGTGAAAGTCATGCGAGACGAGGTAGCCCCAGAAGATATGGTGCTAGGTGTCGCCGGTGTGTAAGTGATCTCATCAGATGATGCATCGGAAGAGCTATAATCCCGAATTATCACATTACAGGCAGCTCTTAAAGGAGACGTTGTCTGCTCGGAGTCAGACTCATCCTCAGATGTAAGAGGATCGTCTACCCAGCAATTTTCTCCATTTTCAGGAGTTGAGGGAGGAGGTACCTGGTGGGCTTCAGGGACTTCCGGCTCTGGATTGTGAGGAAGCTCGTTAACGCGATCTTGCTCTTGTTCTAGAGCGAGACGCTGCAAGATCCTCGCATATTCTTTAAGATCAGGCATGGGAGCCAAATCTTCTTCTTCGTCTGCTCTTTGTGGCTCAACATGGTTGATTTCCACTGGAGCAACGACGGGTGCTGGTTCAACAGCATTTTCTTGTACAGCCTCTTGGTCTTCCTCATCATCAGACCAGGATCCTTGTGGCTGTAAGGGGTTATACCAGATTACTGGCATAAGGTGAGTTTCAGGAACCCATTCTTCATCGGAGAGATATTCTCCCGTTTCAAGGGATTCCTCCCACTCATCGGTGTAGCCGGACTCGAATCCATCATCGGTGTCGCTGGACTCGTATCCATCAATGGAGAATCCAACTACCGAGTTGCAAGAGTATGATGCCCCCTGCATAGCTTCTTTTTTGAATCGAGGTGGCATGAAATCACTGAGAGTGAAGTTTCTTACCGCCTTTGAAGTCTCTGGAAGGGACGTTTCTGTTGCCCCGAGTGAAGTGGTAGAGGAGGCCTCTGCCTTTTCATGGACTTCTTGTTTTGGCTGGGTCTTCTCTTGCCGTTTGAGCCTGAGGAGATGTTTCCTAGCCTGCCTTCGCTGTTGAGCTGTCGGCTTTGTTTTCACGATCTCCCAATTTTCATCTTCTAGGAGATCGGGATGTACCCATATAGGTTGTCCATCTGGTGATGGGAAAGGAACCAACACTTCGGACGCTTGAATTTTGTTTATCACCATGAAGGAAGTAGTGATCTTCTTCTTCGGTGATTTTGGTGTTTGTCCACATGACACCATGTTGACGGAGGCAGTCCCATAGTTTTTGTCAAAGGTGATGACTCCGTTTTTCCACATCTCGTTTATCTTCTCTCTCACAACAAAGCATTGATTGAGAGGATGCGAGACCATCTGGTGGTATGGACAGTACCGAGGATCGTTGGTTTTGCCAACATCGCCCGGTCTTTTGGGTTCAGGCAAGGTGAGCTTGCCGTTTGCCACGAGAGCCTCGAAGATTTCGTCAACATCTTCATCGAACGGGTATTTCTTTTCTACTCGCTCTTTGAAGGCATCAGAGAGTTCAGGTCTCTTACCTGCAGCTCTGTTTTCAGCTTTCTTTGGTTGCTGAGGAGCTGACTTGGTTTGCACATTGAGGACCTCTTTCTTCTTTGGTTTAGAGGTTGCAATGGCAGTTGGCTCTTTTCTTGATGACTTCTGACTGTTGAGGTCTTTAATCACCGTTTCAGCTTCCATAGAAGCTTCCAGGAGTTCTCCCAGGTTTTTTGATTTGTTGCCGATGATCATGGAGCGGATTCTAGCTCTCATGTTGTTTCGGCAGATGTCGACTAGCGACGCTTGTGGCAGTACATCTGAGCATTTGTACGCCATTGCTTTCCACTTGTGAATGAAGTCGTATGTTGACTCATTCTCCCCCTGTTTTAGGCTGCAGAGTTGAGCCATAGTAACAGGATGATCCTCACCTTGGAAGTGGGTCAGGAAGCGTGTCTCTACCATAGCCCAGTTCTGAATGGAGTTCTCCGGCAGAGTGGAGTACCAATCGAAGGCCGTACCTTTTAGGGTACTTGCAAAGAGGCGGATCTTGAGTGCATCTTGGTCCGCGATAGCTCCCGTCAAAATCTTGAAGTGGATGACGTGCTGTCTGGCTGATCCTTTCCCCGTATATGTTTGGAGAGTAGGATGTTTGAATTTTGTTGGGAATGGGATTGAGTCCATCCATAAGGGATATGGTGGCTTGATCCCATGCTCTTTGAGTATATCCTCTTCTTTAGCTTTGGCGAGGATACTGTCTACGTCCTTTTTGGTAAGGGCGCGTGACTCATTTTCTTCACAATTTTCCTCGTTATTGCGATGATTCGGAGGAGGCTCATTGTTCACCTGATTTTGGACAACAAGGAGGAGGTTTTCCATCAGAGTTTCAATCCTCTGCTGGCCTTGTTCCAACTGCTGGATGCGTGTGAGCGCATCATCTTGAGGTGGATTCTGAGGTGGTGGCTCAGAATTTGTAACCAGGACGTTCATTCCTCGGGATTCAAACGAAGAAACCGTCCTGGTGACTGAGCTGGGGCTCATCCTTTTTGATGAAGAGCTTGATGAAGGATTACTCTCCCGTCCTTGGCTGGGAGGGGCGGGAGATTCTTCGGGATGTCTTTGTGTCCTGGTGACGCTACGGGTCACCGGACGTCGGACATGGATTTTTGATGCTGACCTTTGGCGTCTTCTGGTTTTTCCAACCATATGGACGGCTGCAACTTGGTCGGGTCTTTCTTTTTCGACCCCTTTGCGGGAGACTTGAAGTGTAGGAGGCTGGGTCCTTTGCTTCTCTAGTCTTTTTTGTCGATATGACGTACGGCGGCGTGCTCGACGAGCGATTTGAGCTTTGGTCAGCTCTGGCTGGGCTCTGACGATGAAGGATGTGCTCCCTCGGGCGCAGCAGCCGAGCCTGTCTTCTTTGTAGCTAGGCAAGGACAGGATCCGGACCCGGTCCTTTGCCTGTTGCAGCGAAGCTTTGAACCTTTCGAGTTCGGCCCCTGTAGAGATGAAGGGTCGAACTGAAGGAGTGTAGGCCTTGGCAGGTGCTTGTAGAGGCCTGGTGATGCGTGATCTGATTCTGGGCTTGTGGGAGCAAGCCGGTTCATGCTGGGTTGACTTGGGAGTCAAGTTGGAGATGGGTCTCTCCTCTTTCATGTAGGCAAGAGGGTAGAACTGGTTCTCCTTGAGTGGAGCCAGGTATGCTGGCTTGGTGGAGGTTTGAGACCTTCTTTGTTTTGGGGAAGGTCTTGGAGACCAGGTCTTAGGGTAGACCTGGTTGTTTGTGGGTCGAGGCTTTGCGGGGGTGCCGCGGGCTTCGGGCTTTTGGGCGCTCGCCTTTGGTGTCACGGGAGTGACACGTTGAGAGGCGATCTTCTGCTTTTTAGCAGGCGCAGCTTGTTCTTCGGGAAGTGGGAATGGTCCCAGCGTCCCAAAGAAGATAGTCCGGGGAGTCGAGGTCGACCCGGAGTTTGGAGAGTTGCCGAGGGAGTTGACGCTTCGGCAGCTGACAAGGTGCTTATGAGTGCGCGCGCTTTGCTTCTGTTCAAGCATGAGCTGGTGCTTGTTTTCATCGAAGATAATGGTTAAGGCTGCCATTGTTAGTTTCGAAAAAGTTCTGAAACAAGACCACATCCATTAGTAATCACAAGAATATAATGATCATAAATGAGAATTTCTATGGTTGTCTTTTCAAATCGCTCAAGGGATATGACCCAAGCGACATGAAGAAGGCAAAAAGCCATAGATGGTACAATTGTTCTGACAGCAAGTATGGTGAGCCCAGAATGAGCATTCCAGTGACCGCTAGAAGCAATTGTAAACCTAAATTCGACTTATCGAGAAGCAGGGCTTGCCCGAGATAAGAAGAATATAAGGTAGGAGTTACAAATGTGCCGGTCACAGATACAGTAGACCCTGAAAGGGCGTACCAGTATTGCTAGGCACAAATGTTGGAGATCGCATCCATGAGATGGGATTCTTTGTTTTGAAATGTCAGAAATGGATTCGTCAAAGAGAGCAGGTGGCATTCCGATTCAAATACGGGCTCAACGATTTCCGCGAGCGCCAGTACTCAGAAGGGAAGAGACCACAATTTCTCGAATCTGAATCCAAAAGTGACGAGTTTTTTTTTTTGAAATGTCAAGATTGGTTCCATCAAGGAGAGCAAATGGTATTCCAATCTGAACACGGTCTCGGCGATTTCCGCGAGCGCCAGTGCTCAGAAAAGAAGAAACCAAAATTTCTCAGATCTGAAATCAAAAGTGACGAGTTTTTGAAGATTTTTTTTTTTTGAAATGATTTTTTTTTATTTTATTATTTTTATTTATTATTATTATTATTATTTTTTAAGATTATTTATTTTTATTTTTTTTTGAAGATTTTTTTTATTTTAAGATTTTTTTTTTGAAAATCTTTTTTTGATTTTTTTTTGTTTAAGATTTTTTTTTTGAAAATATTTTTTTTTATTTATTTTTTTTATTTTGATTTTTTTTTAATTTTTTTTAAGATTTAAAGATGAGAGAGTACACATAGGCCTCCTAACCAGGTCTTATGAAACCTCAATTGATAGAATTGCCCCCAGGTAAGGGTAGGATTACTTAATGAACCCGTTTGGAGGACCCTTGCCTAGAACAGTCAAGCTGTCTCCACACTCTGGACAAGGCTTTTCTTGAATCAATCGTGATCAAAGAACGCAATTGGTTTAACCTTAGTGGTCTATGTATTTTTTTTCAAATCCCAAATAGACTCATCGAAGAGAAACGATGGCCCAAAACCTTAGTCGAACGGGCTCAACATTTCTGCAAGCACCAAAGAACGACAGGATAGGATCAAAGTTTCTCAATTTTGAATCCGAACTAAGAAAACTGATTTTTTTATTAATGTTTTTTTGAAATCTCTAATGAACTCATCGAAGAGAAACGATGGTCCAAAACCTTAGTCGAACGGGCTCAACATTTCTGCAAGCACCAAAGAACGATAGGATAGGATCAAAGTTTCTCAATTTTGAATTCAAACTAAGAAAACTAATTTTTTATTAATTTTTTTTGAAATCTCTAATGAACTCATCGAAGAGAAACGATGGTCCATAGCCTTAGTCGAACGGGCTCAACATTTCTGCAAGCACCAAAGAACGATAGGATAGGATCAAAGTTTCTCAATTTTGAATTCAAACTAAGAAAACTGGTTTTTTTTTTTGAAAAGAGAAAGAATGGAAACAAACTCAAGGAAATAGAAATTTCCAGAAAATCCCATCTCATTTTTTTTTAGGATGCAAAATCCAACATAGGCTACCAGCTAGAAAGTAGCCAAGGAATCCAGAAAAGAAGCATAAGCATAGAGCAAAAAGTATGATATGCAAATATTTCATTTCCGAGCACCGTGCTCTCAAATGAACGAGTCCCACCGGGTGTGCCAGCTTGATGGAACGCGCTCCGGAATGCCGTGGGTGCTACCGGGGTCGGCGGACGTGGGAGTCCGTCGGGTCCGGCCCTTTCGCGCCCGGGGGGCATGAAGCGTGCATCAACATTTCTTTTGTGTGGGTGTGCCAGATTTTCTATTTTTACTTGGAATTGCAAGTGGTAATCCGGAGATCAACCTTCGCAAGTAAAAAGGAAATCAACTTCTTTCAAGTTTTCCATTGCACAAATATTTAAGAAAAGAGACATTTTCTTGGTTTGCCGTGAAAGGCGATTTTGTTTGGCATTTATAGCCGATTTTGGCGTTTATAGCCGATTTACAATTCTCATCAATAATGAAAGACAAGAGTTGTGATTTTTGTCTCTTTTAGAAAAATACAAACTACAATGAAAAGCAAGAAAAGGAGGATCTAACTTCTCAGGAGATTGTGGGGGACTCGTTCAGATTGACGGTCGCAAGCCATGTATGGGCTTCGCCATCATCCATGCAGATGAGAACAGAGGATGCTCTTGATTCGCTTGGCTTGGCTATAACCTCAGATTTTTAGAGGACAAAGACCAAGAGAAGGTCCTATGTCCAATAAAAAGCTAAGTAGACGGGCTGAAAAGCCACGTCTAAGCTATTGAAGGCAGCGGGAGAAGGCAAGGACCTTGGGGGGGGTGCCCCCCAAGGGACTTTTGTCACCTTGTAGTGGTGGCCGGTGCAGAACTTCAGCAGAGTTTTTCTCTTTTTCTTTCTCTCAGATTTCTGGATCTGTGGTGCTTTGGAAGTGATCTCCCTTTTTTTCTGATTCCTTTCTGATCTTTTTTTCTCTGATCCCGATTTCAATGGAATGCTCTCCTATTTATAGGCTTTTGGTAGCCATTTAGGAGAGTTTATGGGCTTTAATGGCTTTAATGGGAGGAGTTACAAGATTTATTTCTTGATTTTGTAACTCCTTTTTCCTTGAATCTGATTGGCCGATGGAGATTAAGGGCATTTAATCGCCATGATGGGAGGAGTTTCATGGTTTAAATGCCATGAATCAATTGACTTGTAACTCCCAAATGCTTGCTTCTGATTGGGCCGTCCAAAGAAATGAGTTAATGACTGCCATAAAGCTAGCCAATTAACCACATTAATTGGTCGCCGAGTAGTCGAAGAGTCGCGGGCCGTGCCGTGTCTTCTGGAATTCTTCTGGCGATGATCATCGATGGATCTTCATGCTGATCGACATCGGATGAACATGTAACTTCAGACATTGATAGCTAGCAGCGGGCCGGTGACATCTGTCTTGTCGATTTCTCGATCGGTCGGACAGAAAGAGCACTTTTTGGTCGACCGGTTGGCGATCTTGGAGCGATCAATGATGATTTTATGCTTTTGATGGCGGATCCGAGATGTCGTCGGATATGAGTCAATTTAAAGCACTAAAAATCACAATTTCAGGAAACCACAGGGGCCAAAGTGTGCGAAACGCGAAAAAGGACGGAAAAACGGGTCACCGGCGAAAAATCCGGTGACCCGGACTTCCATGGTCGCCGGCGACCATGGGCCATGGTCGCCGGCGACCCTGGGGGTTTTTCCCCCGTTTTTGGTCCGTTTTGCGGTCTTTTTCGTCGCCGTTTTCTTCTGTATTTTTCCTGACATTTCTTCTCATTTATTGGCTTGATTTCTCTATAGAAAATCTGATGAGAACCCTTGTATTTTTAGAGTGCAAAGTTTCCAATTTTCCGGGAAAGCCGAAGACTTTGTCGCGTAGAGCTGCTGATTTTCCGCCAGAAGCTGAAACTTGGTCAAACGATGTCGGAATGACCTGAAATTTGAGGTGAAGCCTCCTGAGCAATAAATAAGACCAACCATAGGCTTTTGTTTGAGTTTTGAAGCCGTTTGGGGTCCCATCGATGCTTCACTTGATTTTGCTGCGGGGAAAATGTCGCGCGTTGATGTGCGGTCAAACGATGTCCGATTGATCTGAAATTTGACAGGGAACCTATTGGAGTCATTTTGAGATGATCCACAGGCTCTGTCTTGGAAACCATGGTCCCGGGGAGCTCCGCCGCCGGTAGGCTCGATTTTCTTTGGGAGCGTCGAATCCTGGCCAAACGTTGTCGGAATGACCTGAAATTTGACGTGCAGCCTTTTGGAAGCATGTTGAAGCCACTCATGCACTTGGTTTGATGAGCGAAGGCTTCGGTGGTTCCCGCCGCCGGGAGGCTTGATTTTGCTGCTCGAGCATTGATGAAGGGTCAAACGTTGTCGGTTTGACTTGAAATTTGGCATAGAGCCCTTTTGAGACATGCTGGAGTCATCCGTAGGCTCTGATCGAAGTTTTGACGTCTCCGATGATGTCGCCGCCGGGAGCGCCATTTTAGCTGTCGGAGAAGCGAAGTTAGGCCAAATGATTCTGAAATGGCCCGAAACTTCATGTGTACTCTTCTCTTGGCTATCTTGAAGGATCTTGCAGTTTTTGTTTGATTCTGACAAGATTTGATTTTTTTTGGAGA
Source organism: Umbellularia californica (assembly GCA_028538565.1). NCBI lineage: Eukaryota > Viridiplantae > Streptophyta > Magnoliopsida > Laurales > Lauraceae > Umbellularia > Umbellularia californica. The sequence continues at coordinate 20,528,438 of JAPQWN010000007.1, forward strand.
AATTGCATTGCCTATTTATGGCAGGTTGCGACTTCATGCAGCTTTCTTGATGTTGAAGAGGCAAAGTGACATTTTTGGTGTCAACATCGATAGCTAATTTCCCAGTTGTCTTACTTTTAGCTATTATTTTCTTATGGGGTATCGTCAAATTTTAATTTGAATGGAGTGGGACCCACTATACCACTGTTCACACACCATCAGAGATGCCAAAAAAGTCTTGTAGTGGAATCAATGAGTCCTAAAATTAAGTTGGGTTGAGATTTGATCTTTAAAAAAATAAATTGATGAGCGAACTTTAGAAACTACGTGTATGACTAAAACACATGCATAGATCTATGCAAGAATAAACCATCTTTGCCTACACCAAGGCATGGATGAAAATCGCGATATTGGTCGATCCCAAAAAATGATACTATCATGGTTTCGGCCACGTACAGTTCTCTATCTATGGCGGTCGTTGTGGCATGAATTTTTTCCACCCCAAAATTTTTTGAGAAAATATTCAAAATAATCCAGGATATTGTAAAATGCTAAAGAATAATGTTAATTTCCATTAGTAACAACTATAATGTAAAATATTGGCCCCTAAATCATACCATCTGGCATCACTGTTTAATTTTTATTAAATTTCTATGCTCATATTCTAATGTTATAACTTTTTGTCAACTTTTTAATATACAGATCAATTAATGTAGTCCACGTTGACAACAAGAACACTTGGAATTTTCATAATAATTTGTTGAAATTTTTATAAATGATCAATATGATATTGGACCCCACTCCTATAAAAATAAAATCTATTTGAGGCCTATTAGGAAGGTATTTATTGTGAGTGATTTTTTTACAAGTAGGTTCTATTATAGGAGTATAAGAAAAAATTTCTATGCCAAGGAATTACAAGTGACAAATTCGATGGGCCCAATTTTAGTACGATTAAAATTTTTTGAAAGCCAACGTCAAGAGGAGGCATTTATTTTTAATGACCTATATTTTTCATAAGTAGGCCCATGGAGTAAATTATTTCAATTAATAAAATAACTTGTGTCCAATTAAAAAAGGAAATGGATCCCCTGTTTGGACCAAACAAGGAAATCCTGTTTGGACCAATCAGGTGATGCCACATGGGGGAGAAGATTTTTCCGCTGATTGGTTCAAACAAGGGATCCGGATCCATTAAAAAATGGTCGATTCTAAGGCCTTTAGTCCTACCATCATTGGTAGTCCAATTAAAAAAGGGTGGACAACCACCACTCCAACTTAAAAATCTGGCGCCCTAATAACATTTACACTCTCGCCATCTCTTTTCTACCAATATAGAAACGTAGAAAACCTCTCTGGGTCTCTCTCCCTACATCAAGAAAAGGAAAATCCCTAAGCTATTGCTCCGATCAAGCGATTCGGTCCCTTGCTACCCTCATCAGTATTTGCGATCTCTCTCTCTCGGTAACCCTCTATCTCTCTCTATCTCTATCTCTTTTCTTGTTTTCGTTAAGAAAGGGGTTTTTCCAGGAGATCATGTTTTCGCATATGATGGATACATTAGAATGGGGTTCTGCATATGGAGATCCACATAGATGACATCTATGGCTTCTTGGACACTTGTCCTTGGTTCTAGACCCATGTATATGCAGGATTTCCAGAACGCCATATGCAAAAAGAGTGAGCAAATGAAAAACCTCTTTGGCCTTGGATTTTCTTCCTCATGTGATCTTCCGTCTTCGTCTTCCTCCAAGCCTATGCTCTGGTAAAGCTCTCTCATGCCCCCCCCTCCCCTCTCATAATTAATATACCCCTCTCTCTTAATTAATATACGCATATAACAAAAGCTAAATCATTTTATGCCTAAATGCACAGACCTAAATACAAACCCTAAGCCTCCTAATGTCTGAATCCGAACCCAAAATGTGCAAGTCTCTAAAGCAAAGTGTGTGGGGGCGTTCCGCGAACACTGAGATTGGGCCCACTCCGACAGTAATGAAGGAGAATCACGTGACACTTCGGAACCGAACTTGTTAATAGTCTCGGTCTCGGCTATAGCACCAAAAGATCCTTCACAGTTTGGCGGAAAGCTCGCCTTTGCCACGGAGCTTGATGGATTTGCTTGCATTGCTAACGCAACCTCCCTCAGCTTGGTCCTACCTCAGTTTGGATGTATCTAACTTCGGACGTGATCACTTCGGTCTCGGCCACCTTTCTCGGACAAGGGGCATCGCCCATCATCCCCGATAGAGACGTGGCGTGACGGCCGAGAGACGTGGCGGAATGGTTTATGAGGCAACGAACATTAAGGGGAATGGGCAACGTTACGACTGTAATTGAGGGATATGCATTGACTGAGCGGTTACCCAAATTAAAGGAGCGGGATCGACTGAAACGGTTGCCCCGATTGAGGGAATCGCATCGATCGCTCTGTGAATACTTATCCACGATATTGGATCCTTATGAAGATATAAAATAGAGGACTTAGTCTCCTAAAAAGGTATGCTTATAGACAACTCCTTACTGACAGAACTTTTACTCTCTCTCTAAAATCTCTACCCTACTGTCACGTTCTTACACTGACTTAGGCATCGGAGAGCCTTGTGCTGCCCACGGCTAGGGTCTTTGACTGCTCTCTTCGTCTTCCCCCTTTCAGGTTCTATTCAAGGCATCGCATCTTCTCTTCTAGTGGGTCTCGAGATCACCACCTCCTGGTCCGTGAGATTTCGTGCACCTACAATTGGCGCCGTCTGTGGGAAACGAGATATAGTAATCTTTTCATTACTCAGAAATCTTCCCTTACACCATGCCTCCAAAGAGCAAGAGAGGTGGCAAGACAAAATCTGCAGACGTGAGTGAACGTCCTGGCCCATCCCGGGCAGTATCTCGACAAGAAAATGCTGCCGAGCGTCCAGCAGTGTTGGAGAGTTACCATACTAGCTCTGTCTCACCTCTAATGGAGGAGACAAGGCCTCCTCCGGTAAACAACCCTCCACCAAAGCCGCTTCAGAAGGGCAAAGGCCCGGCGGTGCACCAGGCGCACGATGATGACACCCACTCATTCGCGGATATCAGGACCCAAAACCTGATCATCCAAGAAAAAGATAGGCTGATCCGTCAGCTCCAGCAGCAGCTCCAGGAAGTGGAAAAGGCTTCCACGAATGACGTCGTACGTCCTATCGTCCACAATGATCTGCGGCAACACCTGAACCACAAAAGGCGCTCCCGAGATCACGTCGAAGGCTCGGGTGATAGCTGTTCCCAGAGAAAGCAAGAGCCCACATTCGACGACAAGGATGACATGAAGAAATGGCTTGCCCGGGAGGTCAAGCAGACGGTCCGGCACAACATGGAGGCGGTCGGATTCGCCCGCGACCAGTTGGATGTCGGCGACCCAGAGAACCTTAGTACATCTACTTTCTCTCTGGAGATAAGGGAGTTTACTCTCTCCGAGAAGTTCATCGTCCCACGGTTCGTCTTGTACGACGGAGCCTCGGATCCAGGGGCGCGTCTTTGACATTTCACTCAGAGGATGTCGCTCTGGGGTGACCTCGGTCACCTCAACTGCAGAGTTTTTTCTTCCAGTCTTGGGGACCTCCCCCTAAGATGGTTCTGTGCCCTCCCAAAAGAGTCGATCACAAGCTGGCGACAGCTTCAAAGCTCATTCTTAAAGAAATTCCAAGCACACAGAATCATCCCCAAGACCGACGCAGACATCAGGGTGCTCCGGATGAGGCAGAATGAGTCTATTACTCAATTTGCCAAAAGATTCTGGACGATCTACAGCCAGGTCGAGAACGCCACTGAAGAGGTGGCTGTTAAATCGTTCCAGCAATCTCTACTTCCGGGCAATGAGTTTCGTAAATACCTGATCTGGAACCCTGTGACTTCCATGAAAGCTCTCATGGTCAGGGTAAATTGCTTCATAGAGCAAGAAGAAGACGACGTCCGAGCTCGGGAGAGCTTCGGCTTCGCCCGAGAAGCAAAATTCTCCAAGAGGGAGAAATCGCCTCGGAGGGAGGATGTCGGCCACGACCGAAAACCATCCAGTTCGGCGACACCTTCGTATACACCCTCCGGAGGTAGGAAGAAATTCAAGAAGGCTTCGCGAGCCAGAGAAGGACAGCAGCCCATCTCGGCGTTCACTGCTGTCAAAACAATTTTCAAGGAGCCAATCTATAGGATCCTTGGCAAAATAAAGACGCGACCATATTTCCAGTGGCCGCAACTGATGAGGGGTGAACCGTCCACCCGCGATCAAAACAAGTTCTGCTCCTATCATAAGCAAAATGGTCATATGCCGGAAGATTGTTTGAGCTTCAAGTCACATCTGGAGAAGCTCGTTAAAGATGGACACCTTCAGGAATACGTTAAAGAAGGTGGAGGAGTTAACCGGGCTCAGCGCGAAGACCGAGCTCCACGCCGAAATGATGCTCAAGATAGCGACGAGTCGGAGAGAATAATCAACGTCATTCATTTGGCGTCTACTCCAAAGGGGAGCGCTCCGAAGGGGAACGACCAAGCCCGCGCTGAGGCGAGGAAGGCCTCCCATGGCAAGCAGGTTCTGTCAGCCGAGCTCGAACTACCTACAAAAAGAGCCCGGAGGGACAGGCCGACGATCTGTTTCGGAGAAAAGGACTTGGAAGACGTCCAACTCCCACACAATGACCCTCTCATTGTGACCTTGAAGCTGAACAATTGCAGAGTCCAGAGGATTCTCGTCGACCCGGGCAGTTCATCCGAGATCCTCTATTACGACTGCTTCAAAAGAATGAGTCTCAAAGAAGAAGATCTATTGGAAGCGCGAACTCCCTTAGTGGGTTTCAGCGTAAAACCAGTGTACCCGAAGGGGAAGATTTCCCTGAAAATCCAAATCGAAGGAGCCATCGTCATGGCAGACTTCATTGTGGTGGATGCACCGTCTCCTTACAATGCCATTGTGGGAAGGACATGGTTGCATCAGATGGAGGCTGTACCCTCTACATACCACCAAAAAATAAAGTTTCCCTTAGAAAATAAGGATGACAAAATTGAGGTGGTGACGGTCAGAGGTGACCAGCAAATGGCCAAGCAATGTTTGATGGTCGTGGTTCCGGGAGAAGTTGAGCCACAACAGGTTAACATGGCCGAACTTGAAGAAGAGCTGGAAAAGGTCGGCCGAGCTCCCGAGCTGAAAAGCGTTGAAGAATTGACCTCAGTCAATATCGATCCCAGCGATCCTGAGAGGTACTTCTTGCTCGGCAGTCAGCTTGTGGGTCCCGAGAAGTTCGAACTCTTGAACTTCTTAATTGAGAACAAAGAAGTTTTTGCTTGGACCCCGAACGAAATGCCCGGCACCGACCCCGTGGTCATGTGCCATCATTTGAAGGTGGACCCCAATTAGAAGCCGGTCGTGCAGAAAACTCGAAGGACAGGGATCCCATAGACAGAAGCCGTGGCCGAAGAGGTCGACAAATTGCTGAAAGCCAAGGCAATCAAAGCAGTCCACTATCCGAAGTGGGTTGCCAACACCGTGGTGGTCAAGAAGAAAAATGGCAACTGGCGAGTCTGTGTAGACTTCACCGACCTCAATAAGGACTGTCCGAAGGACTGCTTCCCGCTGCCAAAGATCGACCAGATGATAGACGCCACCGCGGGCCACGATAGGATGAGTTTTCTCGATGCTTATAGAGGATACCATCAGATCCCGATGTTCGGCCCCGAAGAAGAAAATACCGCTTTTATAACCCCAAGAGGAATTTACTGCTATAAAGTAATGCCTTTCGGGTTACAGAACGCGGGTGCGACTTACCAAAGGCTTGTCACCATGATGTTTCAAACTCTTCTCGGCAAAACTGTGGAGGTCTACATCGATGATATGGTCGTCAAATCCAAACAGTCGCAAGATTATCTGGCTGACCTACGACAGGTATTTGACATTCTGAAACGATATTGGCTCAAGCTGAACGTAGCCAAATGCGCGTTTGGGGTCGGCTCCGGCAAGTTTCTTGGGAGTCTCGTCACCAGACGCCATTGAAGCTAATCCGGACCAGATCGCGGCTATCCAAGCAGTGCAGAGTCCTACCACTGCGAAGCAAATCCAAAGATTGACCGGCATGGCAGCCACCCTCAACCGCTTCGTTAGCCGATCTTCGGACAAATGCAGGCCTTTCTTTCGGCTCCTCAAGAAGAACGCCTCATTCTAATGGACTGAGGAATGCGACCGAGCTCTGGAGGAGCTCAAAACCTACCTCTCCTCACCACCCCTGCTTTCAACTGCGAAACAGGGAGAAATGCTTTACATATACCTTGCGGTCTCGGATCACGCTGTGAGTTCGGTGCTGGTTAGAGAAGAGGACGCGCGGCAAAAGCCTATCTACTACACCAGCAAAATCCTTCTTGATGCCGAGACCAGGTATTTACAAATGGAGAAGCTTGTGTTAGCTCTTGTCAGTGCTTCCCACAAGCTCTCCCACTACTTCCAGGCTCATACGATCATGGTCGTAACATAATATCCGCTCCAACAACTTTTTAACAAGGCGGACTTCTCTGGAAGGGTGTCCAAGTGGGCTGTCGAATTGGGGCAGTACGATATCCAATTTCGGCTCAGAACGGCAATCAAAGCCCAAGTACTAGCTGATTTCATTGTGGAGTTCAGTTCTCCCAGTTCGGCGCCGAGCCAACTCGAAACTGAACTGGGGGGCAGCAGTACAGAAGAGATCACCGAAACCGACCTTGAAAAACAACAATCTTGGGAATAGTTCCTCGATTTGGCATGGAAGGTTTTCGTCGATGGATAAAAGGGCTGGCGCTGGCTTGGTCCTCCAATCTCCAGAAGGATTGGTCATCGAGCAGGCCCTGACACTTGATTTCAAGGCTACCAACAATGAAGGAAAGTATGAGGCATTGATTACAGGACTTGGTAGCGCTAAAACCCTAGGGGCACGGCATCTAGTCGTCTTTTGTGACTCACAGCTGGTGACAAGCCAGTTGAGCGGAGAATATCAGGCCCGTGACGATAGGATGGCGGCCTACCTGGCTCTTACAAAACAATACCTCTCTCAGTTTGAAAGAGTAGCTGTCAAGCAGGTCGGCAGAGAGTTGAATTCTCATGCTTATGCCTTGGCTAATCTGGCATCCGCCGTCGAAGCCGGAAGAAAAAGAATCATTGAGGTGGAATCTTTAGATAAACCAAGCATTCAGCTTCATCCACCTCGGCAAGTACTCTGTGTTGATCTCGGCCTGGGTTGGATGGATCCAATCATCTCGTACCTCAAAGACAAACAGCTTCCAGAAGACAGAATTGCAGCTCACAAGATCAGGCTGAAATCTGCTAGGTTTTGGCTATCTCCAGAAGGCAAGGTCTACCAAAAGTCGTTTACAGGCCCCTACCTTCAATGTGTCCATCCGAGCAAAGTCGAGGACTTTCTCTACGAAATCCATGAAGGGATCTGCGGAAGCCACATTGGAGGTCAGTCACTAGCATACCGGGCAATCAGCCAGGGTTACTGGTGGCCATACATGCAGAAAGACGCTCAGGTGTATGCATGGAAATGCAAGAAGTGTCAGAAATTTTCACATTCCCTTCATCAACCAGCGCAGGATTTGAGCCCGTTCTCCAGCCCTTGGCCCTTCGCCCAATGGGGATTGGACATATTGGGACCTCTCACCGAGCTCCGGGAAATAAGAAGTGGCTAATTGTAGCTACTGATTATTTTACAAAGTGGATAGAAGCAGAGCCACTCTCTTCCATCACTGAACGAGATACCAAAAATTTCATATGGAAGAGCATCACCACCAGGTTTGGCATTCCTCGAATTTTGATCTCGGACAACGGGACCCAGTTCGACTCCAACATCTTCAAGAATTTCTGCAAGGAGCTCGGCATTAGAAATCATTATTCCACGCCAGCCTACCCTCAGAGCAATGGCCAAGCCGAAATTTCTAACAAGGTGATCCTCGATGGCCTTAAGAAAAGACTCGACCGTGCTAAAGGGAGATGGGTGGAAGAACTTCCGAGTGTCCTATGGGCATATCGGACGACTCCAAGGCGGTCCACTTCGGCGACTCCTTTCTCCTTGGCCTATGGGACCGAAGCAGTGATACCTCTCGAAGTCGGACTCTGGACATTGAGGTTGGAACTCTTCGACCAAGGCCAAAATGAAATTAATCTTGGACGAGAACTCGATTTGGCCGAAGAGCGCAGAGAAGCTGCTGTCGTTCGCTTAGCAGCCTACCAACAGCAGTTGGCTAAAGGCTACAATCAAAAAGTCCGGGAAAGTTCTCCATCGGGGAACTAGTCTTGAAAAAGGCACTGCCAGCAGACAAAGATCCGAACGTGGGAAAACTTGCACCGACTTGGCTCGGACCATTCAAAGTGATCTCTTCTGCTGGTCAATCAGCATATAGACTGGAGGACATGGATGGTAACAAGTTGCCACGACCATGGAATGCCACTCACCTCAAAAAGTTCTATTTCTGACTTGTAATCGAGTTTTCAAGCATCAATAAAGCTATTCTTTTGTTCCTTGACATTTTGATTTTTCACAAGTCATAGAGCTCAGCAAAATCCTCTTCCAGTTCGGCAGAAGTGCCAATGTGGTATCCTACTTTCGGTTTATACACCAACAGGATGTGCCACGACTCTGCCACAGAAGATCTCGGTACGCCTACCAGATCACAGGCAGGATTCCATACCTTTGCCACAGAAGATCTCGATACATATACCAGATCACTGGCAAGGTAATGACTACACCATTGGTGAAGAACCAGTTGGTCATGTCAGCAAAAATCTGGCCACAGACGATCTCGGTACTTATACCAGATCACTGGCAGATACGGACTACACTACCGATAAGTACCGGCTAGTCATGTTCTAACTAAGTCGGAACACGTGCTGAGACTAGCAAAAGCAACACGGAGTTCGGACAAGATCTTTACCGAATTTGCTTCTTGGGTTCTTGGTTCAATAGCTAAAGCTACTACGTGGGCATATTTGGTAAACGTATTCATTTCGGCAAAATGTTGCTAAAGACATTAGAGTTTAAGAATGAGATAGAGACAATTTGATTGCGAAATCGGTTTTCATTACTCTTCAAATATTAAATACATGGAACGAGCATGGCTCGGAAACAAAAGGGACTTTCCCAAAAAAAAAAAGAAAAAAAAAGAGAGAAATTACAACGAAAGAGATGAAGATAATCAGGAAGCAGGGGCACCAGGTCCATCGCCCTCTATTTGGATAACCTCGGTCTCAGACTGAGGGGGCTCGATAATTCCAGCTTTGGTTGTGACGGATGGCACCTCGGGAGTAGGGGGCAAGTCAGGCAAAGACGCCGAGCTTGAAAACTTGTCAGGGTTCAGGAAGACCGGATGGTCGTTGGGGATTCCAGCCTTTACTAGGGCGGCCTTCCAGCCCATCTCCCAAAAATCATCCCTAATACCGGCCACTTGGGCCGCATACTCGGTTCCAGCTTCCTGGAATCCTTCAAGATATGCATTGTTTATATCAGACCGGATTCTGGATTCGGTCTCGGCATTCTCCTTCTCAAGCTCGGCAACTTTCTTCTGAAGCTCGGCCTCCCTCAACTTCCCTACTTCAATCTCTGTCTTTGCCTTGTCAAGCTCAAAGAGAATGGCACGAGACGTTTCTTCGTACTCTTTTATTCTATCTCTGTTAGCCTCCAAGGACTTCTTATACTCTTCAGCTTTGGCCTCAGCGTTAGCCTGGTTTTTCTTGGCTCGCTGGATCCTTCGCACTGAGATGTGGCATTTTTGCACAATCTGCAAAGAAAACAAAGTTTCAGATGGTTGCTACCGAAGTCCAATACAGAAGTATGGCGAAAGAGGATAAACTTACGCTGAGGGCGGATTCCATCTGCGATACTAGAAGCATGACGTCGTCAAGCTCATCATGCTTCTCCATGTCCCGGGGCAAAACGCAGGCATCACCTAGCGTAGCCACCATTAATGGACTCCCGCCAAGGCGATCTTCTACGGTCAACGGCCTTCCTGGCTGAAGCAGAAAACTCGGCTTCCAGGGCGCCGCTGTAGACCGTTGGCCCGCCGCTCCTGGGTCAACTCCCCACTGTACAGTCGTTAGGGCTGACTGACCCTCAGTTCTGGCCCTATTTTCCCAGCGAACCTCTTCCAGCGCCGCTTCATCGGTACCAACCGCGGGAGTTCGGGCTGTATTCGCCAAGGAAGGTGGAGGAGCAACAGTGCCAGGCGTGCCAGAAGGAGGCCTGGAAGAAGAAGCAGCAGCGCCTTGAGTCACACCCCCGAAGGCCGCAGACCGAAGATTCTTCACAGGAGGCTTCGGGCGGTTCTTGTTTTTATCCATTGGCTCTTCTTCTCCCAGACTGCTTGTCGAAGAACTTTCCCCCTCGGGATCGGAACCGGATGTGGATGCTTCAACCCCTGATGCAGCTCGGCCCTCAGTATCGTCTGCAGCCTGCTCCTGTTCTTCCTCCTCGATTTTAGTGCCCTCAACCTCGGCCACGATAGTATGGCGATGGGCAAGGCTCTTCTTGTAAGAGCGGTATTTCGGCGCGTAATCTAAAAGGGCGAAAGCCGCCTTGTCCTCGTGGCCTCGGTACGTCTCTACAGACCGAAACCAGGCTTCGTTCTTCACCCAGCCCACTCGCCTGGCATCCCTTCTCCTTTCACGAGCGTCTGCAAAACAAGAGGACATTAGTTCGGCTACACAGAAAACAAGATGCAACAGAAACCAAATTCAAAAGCAGCTGTATTTACTTGGTGGTGTGCCGAGACGGCGAGGGATCCGGTTGAACCTCTGCGACATCGGCTCGTCATCACCGAACTCCCAGTTACCTGAGACGAGCGGGCTGTCATCCCCGACGTATTTGTTCGAATCTTCTAGGGCACGAACGAATGCCGTTCGGCGCGACTTAACTCGGAGGTAAAAGCTACCTCTCGACTTAAACAGCTCATAGGCGTCCTCAATATCATGAACGCCTAAATCAATCTTAAAAATATCATTGAGCGCGGCAGCGCCCATTATGATTTTGAAGCTGTTTGGCATCAACTGACACGGACAGAGTTGCCAAGCTCGGAGACACTCCCTGAACAAAGGACTAAGGGGAAACCGAACCCCGCCCTCTATTATGGTTACTAAGGGGAATGGCATCCAGCCATCGGAGAGGCTACCATCAATATAGGCGTTGGGCTCGGGAACCTTAAGGAAGACATCCTCAGGAATCTGATACCTAGCCCTAAGGTCTCTTAGCGCTCCCTCAGATTCTAACCAGAAGCTATAGATGCCCATTTTTCTAGAGAAAGAAGGGGTAGAGGCGGAGATCGGAAGGGAGAATGGAGCCCTAGATGCAGAAATAAGCAAGACAGGGAAAAGAAGACTTACAAAGACATAAAGCAAGGATGAGACTCGATGGAGAAAATCCTGCATCACTTCTCGTCGATCGACAGTCTTCCCTCTGAAACCCTCTGCAAGAACTCCTTCTCTTTCGCAGCAAAATGCGGAGTAAAGAAGAAGAAGAAAAGATAAGCGGTGCACCCCTATTTATAGTAAGAAGAAGGGTACATTCAATAATGGCAACCCATCATGGCGTCGTTTCGAAAAACACGGCGTCGTTTTGAATTTCAAAAAATACCGCGTTTATTATCACCAGCCGCCATATGCGCCGTTTCGAAAAGACCACGCATCCCGTGGAGAAGCGACACGTGGCACCGTCAGCCTATTTCCCGCGCACAGTCAAGGCGAGGCATTTAATATCGCGGATAGCGAAGCGACATCGGATGGACATGAAGTGACAACGATCTAATCCGAAGTCAGATTCAAAAACTTGATATCCAAGGACTCTCAACAGTTCGGATTCACTCCTTGGCACTACAGCTCCCGACCTCTAAGAGTTGGGGACTCTCAGCATTCAATCAGGGTCCTTGCAGATTTTTCACGCTGCGCTTCCCAAAGAGATCTCCATCTCGACAGGAGCCACAGCTCGGCGGAGCAGATCGGCAGGGTTCCAGCTCAGCAGGAGCACAGCTCGGCAGATCAGTTCGGCAAAGTTCCAGCTCGGCAGGAGCACAGCTCGGCGGATCAGTTCGGCAGAGTTCCCGCTCGGCAAAATTCCAGTCCTTGTCAAGATTACTTCCAAAGGCACATTCCACATCATGAATAAAAGATATTATTGCTACAGGAATGATCAAGCAAAGCAAACACACAGAGAAAGAGATTGGACAACAGAGAAAATTTGATTTTTATATTAAGTCATTTTCATTACATGAAGTCCAATACAATGGATCACTCGATTTCTCTCCTTCCTCACAAAATTTGTCAAAAAAAAGGATGTGTTCTTCCTCCTCCTGAAAGGCGCGTTCTCCACGGAAGAGCGACACCACGAGATGAGCGGGATTCAATTTGGAGGAGTTCCAGGTCTCTTGCTCAGAATAAATCCTGCGCTCTCTCCTGACATAGATGTCTTATCTCCTATCATAAAGAGATCAAGATCTATCTCAGGAGAGATAGCACAGTTGGCCAGAAGCCCCAGAGTGATAGCACAGTCGGAGAACGACCAAGGGCAGTTTCCTCCCGTTGAGGAGGAACCGGCCATCGTTATTACACCGGACGAAGCTTCAGGCTCAGTTAGTTTGTAAAGTCGGACGTCTTTCTTCCTGCCAACGAATATGAGCTCCATGGAGGCCAAAGCCCTATCTTCTTCAGTTGAAAATTCCAAACTTCAAAGTTCAGGAGTGAGTCGTCCAGAAGAAGAAAGGCCTTATTTATAGGCCTGGGCTGCTTTTCCCAAGCACAGGAAATCTGCGCTCTTCCATTTACGAAGCATCGTTCTGCGTGCTAAACACGAGGAACGGATCTCTCTATACACGAGCCACCATCTGAGCAGTGACACGTGGCATCGTCGTCTAGTTTTCCCCCTCGATCTTATCACGGTGCTTAATGTCATTAAGATATTTCGGGATGACGCGGGGGCATAGGGAAAGGGTAAGATGATGTCAGCACAGCGTCATGGAGAGATAAGCTCCAAAGAAGACGAGTCGTTCGACCTCGGACATCTCTCTATTTATAGCTCCCGACCTCGGAGAGTTCTTTAACTCCTGAGGGACGAGAGCTAGGGGGCAATTGTGTGGGAACGTTCTTCGAACACCGAGATTGGGCCCGCTCCAACAGTAATGAAGGAGAATCACGTGATACTTTGGAACCGAACTTGTTAATAGTCTCGGTCTCGGCTATAGCACCAAAAGATCCTTCACAGTTCGGCGGAAAGCTCGTCTTTGCCACGCAGCTCGGTGGATTTGCTTGCATTACTCACGCAACCTCCCTCAGCTCGGTCCTACCTCAGTTCGGATGTATCTAACCTCGGACGTGATCACTTCGGTCTCGGCCACCTTTCTCGGACAAGGGGCATCGCCCATCATCCCCGATAGAGACGTGGCGTGACGGCCAAGAGACGTGGCGGAATGGTTTATGAGGCAACGAACATTAAGGGGAATGGGCAACGTTACGAATGTAATTGAGGGATAGGCATTGACTGACCGGTTACCCAAATTAAAGGAGCGGGATCGACTGAAACAGTTGCCCCGATTGAGGGAATCGCATCGATCGCTCTGTGAATACTTATCCACGATATTGGATCCTTATGAAGATATAAAATAGAGGACTTAGTCTCCTAAAAAGGTACACTTACAGACAACTCCTTACTGACAGAACTATTACTCTCTCTAAAATCCCTACCCTACTGTCACGTTCTTACACTGACTTAGGCATCGGAGAGCCTTGTGCTACCCACGGCCAGGGTCTTTGACTACTCTCTTCGTCTCCCCCCTTTCAGGTTCTATTCAAGGGATCGCATCTTCTCTTCTAGTGGGTCTCAAGATCACCACCTCCTGGTCCGTGAGATTTCGTGCATTTTCTAATCCAGTATTGGGGTTTGCATTTGAACTTTAGACTCTATACTTCTCCATGCTCGATCAGTAGACTACACATAGGTAAAATGAATACATCCTATTTATGAACTCCCTATGTTTGCAAGAGGTCATAGGTGTCTTGTTCCACATATAACATTGTTATTTGAAAGGTGGGCTTAAATGTGCAAAAGGATTTCTAAAGTTGTTTTTTGTTTATAGATAAAGACTAAATTGTTAAATATCCATAAGCATCCAAAGAATGTGTGCCCCAAATCAAGACATTCCTTAACTAACATACCTTAACTAAGTCAATTAACATGCTAGAGACTCTGCTTCTAAGATTCAGACTTGTTCAAAATGCAACCCTTAAAAGAACAAAGAACAATAAAATAACACCCCTACGTATGAATAGGTTTGGTCATACTCATTTCACTTCCATGTTCTCTTTTTTGGACTCTCCTTCACTTTTCAATTATGCCAATGGGTGCTTGTTTGGTTGCAGAGGTGAAGTGGATTAGTAAGCAATAAATTTATATTACATGGATGGATGTAATGATATTATCTATGGCTGTTATTGTTGTTGTTGAATTTTTATATTATTTCATATTAGGATTTTTTGTAGTTCTTTCCAAAAAAAAAAAAAATAATGCAATTTATGTTGGAAATAAATGAGCAAATATAGATCTATTACTTATTGAGAAAGAAGGTCTTTTTCTTGTTTGTTTTGTTTTGTTCCTGGTATGCTGTAATGGGAATGGAGTTTGATTTATTGTGTATTAACCTTGGTGTAGAGTTTTGATACTTGTAACGGAAGAGAAATTTGAAGCAGTTTGGGCCTTGACCTAGCAACTGAGGCCTCCTCTTTTGTGCTTGGGCTAACCTAAATGTCAATTCTAGCTGGGCGTTGGGTTTGTGAATATCTAGTCCAGCCCACTCGAACTACTCTCTTTACCAAGGTATAAGGACCCATTTTTAACACATAACACTATTTTATTATTTATATGTGTGGTGAAAAAAAAAAAGTAGGTAACCACATAAATGTTCATGGCGAGATTCATGCAATGAGGCATGCTTTCAATAAACAAATTACAAATCCAACTTTTTGTGAGGGTATGTTATGCTTGTTCTTACTGGATATCAAGTCTTGATTGGAGGTAGTGGAGTCCCACCTCCTAACTCTCATGAGAATGGATTAAAATATTATGAATTTCAAACTCTTAATTGTCCTCTCAAGCCAGGACTCAAGGTAGTAGGGATGTTAATGAGTTGGCTTTGGCTTCGGGTTAATATTTTCTTCTTTATTTACTTTGTTCATTGTCTTCCTTTTGTTAATGGTATTATGTTGTTACTAATAAAAAAGCCCCAAAATCATAGTAGTTAGCTTAAATTGTTGAGATGGCATTTGAACATATCTGGTTTTATTTAGAGTTTTCTATTTCTCTTATAGATCTTTTGTTCATCTTTAATCATATTTTCTTGTTCTATTGCTCCATTCATCCAACTCATTGTAACAACCAAGGATCGAACTTGCATGCTTGCTTTCCAAAATTGAACTTTGATGTCCCTTCCTTGAGTTGAAAACTCAATCTACGAAGGAGATTTTTAATAATCTCCAAAATTGCCCCTAATGTCTTACAATGCTCAATATATAGGAAAACAAACCCTAGAGTCCAGGAAAAATGATCTTGGTGTAATGGTTTAAGGAATCATCTAAGAAAATTTAATGCATCATACACCCGTCCCTATGGATTGGCAAGATGCTCCAGGAAAAGTGGGGGAACGTTTATTTTTTTTTATTTATTTCCTTTTTCTTTAATGTTTTTTTTTTAACAACACTTTGAACTTAAGTGTGACTAGTAACTATTAGTGTCTCTCTTAATATAATTGATTGACAACTGCCAATTTGACATAGAAATTTGCTATCCTTATGCCTATCAGATTATTTCAAACTCAAGGAGTTGCTCAAGGTTGCATATGATGTTTGAGTATTTCATAAACCTCTTATCTGGAAAATATTCAACTGCGGGATGTCCCACAAGTAGATGATGTGGGTTTCCAAATCCCAAACGTCCACAAAAGTGGGGCCTCTTGACTTGAAGGCACTCATCAAAAAGATCCCACATGGCTTGTATGAAAAGTCCGGCCTCTGGTTGGAAGTTAAATTACAAAGCTTAAAAAAAGGATAACTGAAAACTAAATTTTCCACATCAATAATTTTTTCATTAACTAAGCATGTGGTTAATTGTAGCTAAGACTCTGCCATTGGTGGTGGTGTTGGGGGTAGATCAAAGGAAAGAACGGTCGTCAGCAACTAGTACCAAAACTTGGGTGCATAAGAAGTTGGATACTAGAAACAAGAGCATAAAGAGATTGTGAAGGATGTTGGGACTTTGTATAGCTATTAATTTTGTTGTATCATGATTCCTTAATGCATTGTTTGGAAAATCTTACGTGTATTAATCAGACTTATGGATAATAGATGTGTAGAATAAATGTATGTAAAAAAAATGTTTTATACTTATACTATTTTGTAAGACCATTTTACTATTTGAAATAGATGTTTTAGGATTCTACCATTTTATCTGCTTATAGTATCTTCAATCTATCTTTTCTTATTGCATATGCCTTCTTTTTCAGCTATCTCCATGTTGTTTTGTTGTCTAGGGGACCCGTGAGTGCATCTTTTTATTTATGCTTCAAATGTTGTTAGGTACATCGACATGGATAAGAGTTGGATGAAAATTGAGGATAGACGACACCCTAAGTACATAGATGGAGTTAAATAGTTTTTGGAGTTTGCATATGCACTTATTGAGCCAAGGAAAAAGATTCGGTGTTCGTGTGTCAAATGCAACAATATCTATTTCCATACTCGGGATGATGTGGAAGCGGAACTATATTATCAAGGTATAGTTAAGTGTTACATTCCATGGGTATTACATGGGGAGGAGTTCGAGGCAAGCATCGATGAAGATGACGATGAGGAGCCCGGCAGAGAAGATGAAGATGATCATGATGGTATGCAAGAAATGATACATGATCATTACACAGTGTGTGGAGTATTTCTACCGAAACCGAGGTTACACCTGACCTCGGTAATGGTACCGATCAGGAGAGGCCTCGACTTCCATCTTCCTGGCACAGCAGTGCCTCAGCCGTTATCGAGGTGGGATTGGTCTCGGTAGAAGTACCGACCACATCCTTCCGAACTCAGCCTTGTGCGTTGACATCCTTGTCCGACCTCAGGCATAACTGACATCGGTGCCTTCTCCAGTTCGGCCTCTTGGCCGAGGTGAAGACTGGGCGTCTAATCCCCATTATGGGATGGGACAGTCACCTTGCAGGGTGCCCTGACAGATATGGTGACCGCCAAATACTGATAAGGGGGCGCCCCTATCACATCCAAATTTATGTGAGGGATTTGAGGGGAGGTCTGATGGGACAAGTATCCTCACCTACCCCCACTAAGGATCCTAGGTGTGGGCTGATGGGACAAGTATCCTCACCTACCTCCACTGTAGAACCTTCCACTTTCCTCTATATATACTTGCATGGTAAGCCATGAACAGGTACGCAATACACAGCATACACTTTGCTATTTTGCCCATACCTTCTTCCTTACTTCACCCTAGTTCAGTGACTGTACTAACTCAGGCTTCGGAGTGCCTTTGGCTGACAGCAGCCTCGGGCCCTGACCTCTGTTTTCTTCTCCCTTTCAGGACTCTGGCCATCGGCGACGTTCCCGATCAGCTAAACAACATCTTACTAACCTCCATTATCATCCAAACCAAGTCCGTAATTTTTAGGCACGCACAATTGGCACCGTCTGTGGGAAATGATTTGAAAAATCCATATTTTCATCTTAAATAGCCATGCCTCCAAAGACTAAGAAGGGAAAGAGCATTGCCGGACCATCCAAGTCCAAGCAGCCAGAAACATTCCTGGCCCTCATGCCGCCTCCACTGGTGACGAACCAGGCGGGAGCACTGGTGATAAACCAAGAAAGGGCAACTAGGCAAACACCGTCTAACCCTCAGCAGAGGAGGGTTGGCGGAGAACCCGGCATGAGAAGTGTAGAATCACCTGTCACGGTGACGCACTCGTCGTCAAGGGATGCAGCAACATCTCCTCGCCCCAGTCCCGTACTGGAGCGGGTCAGGCCAACTACCTCTCAGGCAGAGCGTCCACGTCTGGAAGTCGTTTTCACCAAGCCACCCCGTAAGGACGTTCCTCCTCAGGGACAGTCCCAACGGGGCAAGGCTCCAGTGCAGTCTGATCCTCGCCAGTCTCATCACGAGAACCACATGGAAGAGGACCACGTCCACCTCGACGATGAAGGCGACGACGACATGGCCCTGGAGGAGGATACCCAGGCCCAAGCCGAAGCAATCAAGGCTCAAAACCTCGTCAGTGAAGAGCAAAGAGCTCAGATCCTCCACCTCCAGCAGCAACTCGAGAGAAAGAAGGCCCCGTCCGGAGCTCTACTCGTGCCTCGTGCACAGCAACGAACCCGGAAAGCTGCTAAAGCTCGGCCAGATTTGAGGCAAATCATAAACAGAAGGCGTGACCGAGCTCGCGAAGAGGGCTCGAGTAGCACCCACGCCAGCGCTGACTAGCAGCAACGCCAGAAACAAAGCCAGGCTGCCGACCCCCATATGGCTGATTATATTAATCAGCAAATCAAGCTGGCCATGCAGCAGAACATGGAGTTCGCTGGCCTCACCCGAGGTCGGTTGGCTACCAGAGACAACGACAACCACGGCACGTCTCCATTCACCCGGGAAATCAGGGACTATCCCTCCCTGACAAATTCAGCGTCCCGAGGTTCAATCTTTATGACGGGACCTCGGACCCTGAGGCGCATCTCTGCCACTTTACTCAGAGGATGACGGTGTGGGACGACGAGGTAGCCACCAAGTCCTTCCAACAAGCTCTGTTGCCTGCCAACTAGCTCCGGAGGGACCTGGTACGGTTCCCCGTGGCCTCGGTGAAAGCACTGATGGCCCGGGTGAACTAGTTCATCGAGCAGGAGGAAGACGAAGTTCGAGCTCGGGAAAGCCACAGCCACTGGCACGAGGATCGACCTTCTAAGAAGGAAAAGAAGCTCGCCAAGAGGGAGACGGACCGAAACAGAGAGCCATCCCGCTCAGCAGCGCGTCCTGTTCCCACCTCGAGAGGCAGCGCAAAGCCGAAACCAAGTGGCGCCTCTTAAAAGGCCGTCAACACCATCTTTAAGGAGCCTATTTACAAGCTCCTCGGCAAGATCCAAGCCTAACCCTTCTTCAAATGGCCCCAGCCTATGAAGGGCGATCCCTTTACCCGAGACCAGGGCAAGTTCTGTGGTTATCACAAAGATAAGGGACACAGAACCGAGGATTGCCATGCCTTCAAAGCACACCTCGAGGGGCTCGTGAAGGACGGGCATCTGAAGGACCTCATCAAAGAGGAGGGCAGAGTAAACCATGCTCAACAACTCTAGCCCGACGACCGGGATAGCGATGAGCCTGTAGGGACCATCGACGTCATGCACCTGGCCTCCGCTCCTAGGGGCAGTGACCAGGCCAGCGCTGAGGCCAGGAGGGCCCAGCACGGCAAACAAGTAATGACGGCCGACCTCGGCCCTCAGCAAAGAAGGCACGCGTAAAGAGACCAAAGATTTGGTTCTCTGACAAAGACTTGGCCGGGGTCCAGCTACCCCACAATGATCCTCTTCTCCTGACTATGAGGTTACAGAACTTCAATGTTAAAAGGATCCTAGTGGACCCCGGGAGCTCCTCGGAAATCCTCTATTTTGACTGCTTCAAGAAAATGAGTCTGAAAGAGGAGGACCTGCAGGAAGCTTGCACCCCGTTGGTGGGTTTCAGCTCCAAGTCCGTGTACCCCAAGGGGAAGATCTCCCTCAAGGTCGAAGTGGGGGGAGCCTCCATGACAGCAGACTTCCTGGTGGTAGATGCGCCATCCCCTTACAATGCCATCATGGGAAGGACCTGGCTTCATAACATGGAAGCTGTACCCTCCACCCATCACCAGAAGCTCAAGTTCCCGTTGCAGAGCAAGGACGAGGGCTTCGAAGTAATCATAATCCGCGGTGACCAACAAAGGGCCAAAGAATGCCTCATGGCCGTGGTCCCCGGAGAAGCAGAGCCGCGACGAGTTCATATGACTGAGCTCGAGGCCGAGCTCGAAGCCGTTGGCCGAACTCCCGAGCAGGAGAGCGTTGAAGACATCACCGAAGTTAGGATCGATCCCAACGATCCGGAGAGGTTCTTCGTGCTCGGTAGTCAGCTTGCGGACAAAGAAAGGGCTGAGATGCTTGACTTCCTGTTATAGAATAGGGAGTTCTTCGCTTGGACCCCATATGAAATGCCTGGCATCGACCCCGAGGTCATGTGCCACAAGCTGAATGTGGATCCCGAGCACAAGCCTGTAGCCCAGAAGACTCGCATAGCTGGGATCCAACAAGCTGAGGCTGTGACCGAAGAGGTCAAGAAACTACTAGAGGCTGAAGCTATCAGAGAAGTCCACTACCCTGTGTGGTTAGCCAACACAGTTGTGGTAAAAAAGAGGAATGGAAGTTGGAGGGTCTGCGTGGACTTCACCGACCTAAACAAAGCCTGTCCCAAAGACAGCTTTTCCCTTCTAAAGATCGACCAGCTGATCGATGCCACAGCCGGGCATGATAGGATGAGTTTCCTCGATGTTACCGAGGTTACCATCAGATTCCGATGCACGGGCCTGATGAAGAAAAGACCGCGTTCATAACACCCAGAGGCATTTACTGTTACAAGGTGATGCCCTTCGGGTTAAAAAATGCCGATGCTACTTATCAAAGGCTGGTAACAAAAATGTTCCAGGCCCAGCTCGGCAGGACAGTTGAAGTGTACATAGATGACATGGTTGTCAAGTCTAAAAGGTCGCAAGACCACTTGACCGACCTGCATCAAACCTTCACCGTCCTAAAAAAGTTAAAGCTCAAACTGAACGCCTCCAAGTGCGCATTTGGCATCGGCTCGGGCAAATTCCTGGGCAGCCTGGTCACCAGACGCGGAATAGAGGCCAATCTCGGCAATTAAGGCCCTCCAAAGTCCGACCACGGCGAAGCAAGTCCAGAGGCTTACAGGGATCGCAACTGCACTAAATCGCTTCATCAGCAGAGCTTCGGATAAATGCCAGCCCTTCTTTCAACTCTAGAAGAAGAGTTCAAGGTTCCAGTGGACTTCGGAGTGCGAAAGTGCTCTTCAGGAGCTCAAAGGGTACTCTCGTCACCTCCCCTACTTTCCACCCCTGTACAGGGTGAGGTCTTGTATCTGTACCTGGCAGTTTCGGACCATGCAGTGAGCTCGGTACTCGTAAGAGAAGATGACAGGCAGAAGAAGCCCATCTATTACGCAAGCAAAATCCTGCTGGATGCCGAGACGAGTTACCTGCCATTAGAGAAGCTCGCATTTGCACTCATCAGCGCCTCCCGCGAGCTCTCCCACTACTTCCAGACATACTCCATAGTGGTTGTAACTGAACATCCGCTCAAGTCTCTCTTCAGAAAAGGAGACTTCTCTAGGAGAGTCTCTAAATGGGTTGTCGAACTTGGGCAGTACGATATCCAATATCTGCCCAGAACGGCAATCAAAGCCCAGGTGCAGGCAGACTTCGTTGTGGAATTCACCTCACCTAGTTCGGCACCGAGCCACCTTGGTACCGACCTGGGGGGCAATGAGGTAGGGGCAACCGCCAAAACCGAGACAGAGCAGGAGCGGTCCTGGAAACAATTCCTCGACTCATCTTGGAAGGTCTTCGTCAATGGGTCCTTAACCTCCAAAAGGGCTAGCGCTGGCATTGTCCTCCAGTCTCCGGAGGGCCTCGTCAACGAGCAAGCCCTGACTCTGGACTTCAAAGCATCAAATAACGAAGCTGAGTACGAAGCATTGATCGCAAGGCTGGGCAGCGCAAAAATTCTGGGGGCACGGCAACTGGTGGTCTTCAGTGATTCACAGCTGGTGACGAGACAACTAAATGGAGACTACCAGGCCCGTGACGACAAGATGACAGCCTACCTAGCCCATGCCAGACAACTTCTCTCTGAATTCCGAAGAGCTGAAGTCAGGCAGATCAGCAGAGACTCCAACTCTCACGCCGATGCACTTGCAAACTTGGCCTCTGCTGTCGAGGCAGGAAGAAAAAGGACTGTCGAAGTGGAAGCACTGGACATGCCAAGTATAGAACTCCACCCACCTCAGCAGGTTCTGTGTCCCGAGCTCGGTCCGAACTGGATGGATGAATTCATTTCCTACCTCGAAGATGATCAGCTTCCCGAGGACAAGAACCAGGCTCACAAAATCAAGCTGAAAGCATCTCTGTTCTGGCTATCTCCAGATGG
This sequence comes from Umbellularia californica, assembly GCA_028538565.1. Lineage (NCBI taxonomy): Eukaryota > Viridiplantae > Streptophyta > Magnoliopsida > Laurales > Lauraceae > Umbellularia > Umbellularia californica. The sequence continues at coordinate 20,550,672 of JAPQWN010000007.1, forward strand.
AAAGCTCTACAAAAAGTCCTACAATGGCCCTTATCTCCAGTGCATTCACCCCAGCAAAGTCGAAGACTTCCTTTATGAAATCCATGAAGGAATCTGCGGCAGTCACATTGGAGGTCGGTCACTGGCTTACCGAGCTATCAGCCAAGGTTACTGGTGGCCCTACATGCAGAAGGACGCTCAGGTCTATGCCAGGAAATGCGAGAAGTGCTACAAGTTCTCTCACTCACTCCATCAGCCAGCACATGACCTGAGTCCTCTTTCCAGTCCTTGGCCTTTTGCCTAATGGGGACTGGACCTGGTGGGACCTCTCCACCGAGCTCCGGGGAATAAGAGATGGTTAATAGAAGCCACTGACTACTTCACCAAGTGGATAGAAGCCGAAGCATTGTCCTCCATCACCGAGAAGGATACTAGAAACTTCGTATGGAGGAACATCGTGACAAGATTTGGAGTGCCTCGAGCCTTGGTCTCGGACAACGGGACTCAGTTCGACTCCAACTTCTTCAAAAACTTCTGTCAAGAACTTGGCATCAGGAACTACCATTCTACTCCAGCATACCCCAGAGCAATGGACAGGCTGAAGTCTCTAATAAAGTCGTGATCGACGGACTCAAGAAGAGACTGGACCGAGCCAAAGGGAGATGGGTAGAGGAGCTCCCAAGTGTCCCTTGGGCATACCGAACTACCCCAAGGCGCTCAACCTCGGCTACACCCTTCTCCCTGGCCTACGGGATGGAGGCTGTAATTCCATTTGAGGTAGGTCTCCCGACCCTCAGGACGGAACTGTTCGACCAAGGCCGAAACGATGCAAACCTCGCCACTGAGCTCGACCTGGCCGAGGAACGAAGGGATGCTGCAGCCATCCGCCTCGCTTCCTACCAGCGACAGTTGGTCAGAGGATACAATCGAAAGGTCAAAGAACGGAAGTTCTCACCTGGAGAACTAGTCTTGAAGAAGACACTTCCAGCAGACAAAAATCCCAGCGAAGGAAAGTTTGCACCGAACTGGCATGGGCCATTCAAAGTGACTTCGGTAGCTGGGCAGTCTGCATACAAACTTGAGGATATGGAGGGTAGAGAGCTACCACGTCCATGGAATGCCATGCACCTCAAGAAATTCTACTTTTGAGATGTACTCGGATTTTGGAAGTTAATAAAAATTGAATTCTTTTTATAGAATGTATTTTTACTTTCCAAACCTGTCTCCTACTCTCAACTATGGCCAAGTTATGGAACTCGGCACATGCGTACAGCTCAGTCATAGTATCAACTTGCATTTCGGTATGGTCAAAGGACCTGCTACTTAGCTCGGTTAACAAAACCGGCTCATTTCAGCACGGTCACAGGACCTGCTACTCAGCTCGGTTAAACGAAACCAGCTCATTTTGGCTCGGTCATAGGACCTACCGCTCTGGTTATCAAGATCAGCTACTTCGGCCCGATCAATGGACCAGTCAAGTTCTGATTATAAGGCCGAGCTCAGCTATAGTCAAAGGACCAAGCACATTTAGTTTTACCGAGATCAATGCTTGTTACGGTTATGGAACCTAACAGCATCTCAGGTTACAAACTTAATACGTTAAGTTCGGCTACAAGGCCGAGCTCAACTTTGTTCTATTTCATGTTATTTATTTTGGTCACAAGGCCGAGCACATAAAAAGACAGTGAAATAAGAAAAGAAACAACTCATCACACACATGCTCAAATCGGAAGCAAAAGCCAATTTCATTCAATTGAAAAATGATTACAAATCTTTTCATTCGAGAATGGAAAAGTACAGGTGTTTCTCCCCAAATCCCCAAGTACAGAAATAAAAAAGAAAATTACATCACATTAAATTTTCCAAGCCACAGCCCCTCGGCACCCCCAGCAGCAGCATTCTCCTCGGCGTCAGTATTGACCTCGGCGGCATTGGCTTCGGCTTCCCCAGTAGGGGCCTCAGGGGCTTGTTTCGGTACGGGCTGAGGAGGAGGAAACTGGGGGATCTCTGCGAATACAGGGTTGTCCTCGGGGACCCCTGCCGCTCTTAACGAGTTTGTCCACCCTAGCCTCCAGGCTTTCTCGCTGACCTCACGGACCTGGGCAACATACAAATCGGTGGCTTCTGCCACCCCTTCATCAAAAGCCCGGTCGACTTCGGTCTGGAGTTTGTCAGCCTCAGCGCGGAGTTCAGCCTCCACCTCCTCCCACCTCTTCTCGAGCTCGGCCGTCGTCTTAACTTGGTTTTCCAGTTCTGCTCTGACCTTTTCGAGCTCAGCCTTGAGACCCGTGACAAACATTTCCTGCTCGGCCGCCTTCTTTTTTATCTCGCCGAGCTCTACCTCAATGTCCGTTTTCCTCTTCTCCGCCCTCTCGGCCCGGGTAGCGTTCTGGTGGGCCTTCTCTGCCAACACCAGGCTCCTTTGCAGGATCTGTGGAGCCAAGTATTAGAGTCAATATCAGAACTGCAGAAGTCAAAGTGAGATCACAAGCTCAGAGGAGAGAATTACCCTGAGGACGTCACCCATCTGAGCCACATCCAGGTCCACCTCGCTCAGCTTCCAGTGTTCTGCCATGTCTCCAGGCAGAGCGCAGGCGTACGCGAGGGCGCTGACGACTGAAGTGCCGTCACTCAACCGGCCATCTGCCAACAACGGCTGGCCATCCTCCAGCAGGAAGTCAGGATTCCAAAGCGGAGGGCCGAGCGACGGCGAGCGCCGAGAGGATGGATTGGGTTCGCCCTCGGCCGGATCTACAATCCTAGGCCTTTTTCCCAACCGAACCACGTCCCGGTAGGACTCGGTGGAGCGCTCAATTGCTGAGGAAGGCAGGGGAGAAGATCGAGTGGGGGCAGAGACGACTGTGTTTACCGGGCTCAGAGGGAGAGCAGCTCCTGAGGGGGTAGGCGATCCCCCGAAGACAACAGCGTCGAGGCTTACGAGTGTCAGACGACGCCGGCCCATCTCGGCCTCTTCGTCCGAGTCGGAGGACTGGAGGTTTACGAGGTCCTCTCACCGAGACTCCTCGGATTCACCCTCTGACTGGGGTTCTCCGGATTCGACTTCGAAGTCGGCCTGGCGAGTCTCGTGACCGACCTGGGAGGGCCCGGCCTCGGTCGACCCTTGTGAAGGTCCGATCTCAGGGGGCACTTGAAGCCCCGCAACTGGAGCCTCTTGCTCTTCGGCCTCAGCCAAAGTAAGCACTCGCTCTCCCCTTAGGTTTTTGTACCGCCTTCTGATGAAAGAGCGGTACACGGGCTCGTACCCGAGAAGAGCCGAAGCTGACCAGTTCCGATGGCCCTTGTAGCTGTGTATTCTCTTTAGCCAGGTGACGTTTCGTCGCCACCTGGAGTTCTTCGCTTGCTGTTTTCTCTCCTTGTGACCTGCACGCCAAGCAATTGAGTATATCAGTTCTGCAGAACAAAAATACTTCAATAGAAAAAGAAATTGAGAGATATTTACTCGGTGGCTCCCCGAGACGACGAGGGATGTGATCCAGCCTGGGCTCGCCGGGGCCGTACTCCTAGTTCCCGGTGACGTAAAGGCGGTCATCCCCGGCGTACTTAGTATTGTCCTCGAGCTCGTTGATTAAAGGGGTTTCCTTGGATCGAACTCGGGGGTAATACGCGTCGTCCTTCGGAGATCGACAGAGATCGTACATGTCCTCAATATCCTCGACGCCGAGGTCGGTCCCCAGAATCCTATTCAGCTCGGCTATACCCATGATTACCTTGTAATCGTTGGGCATGAGCTGACAGGGGGTGAGGTTCCACCTCGTAAGGCAGGCCCTCAGGAGGGGGTGGACCGGGAACCTCACCCCACCTTGTATTATGGCAACTAGGGGGAATGGCATCCACCCATCTACAAAAATCCGAGGTCGGGTTCGGTCATCAGGGTCATCCGCCCTAATACTGACGTTCTCCGGTATCTGGTATTTGTTCCTAAGCTCTACTAGGGCAAGCTTTGTGTCTATCCAGTGTCTGTATACCCCCATCTTCCCCAGCATGGACTGGAATATAGGTGACGGTGACGAAGAAGAAGGGACAGGGAATGTAACCTCAAAAGAAAAACCACAGAGAAGGAAAAAAGACAAAAAAGCAGAAGGAACTCACTGGGACTCAAGGCTGGAACAAACGGAGAGACGACAGAAACTCGGGTTTCAGATCAACGGATGGACTTCTCAGATGATGAGGTCTCTCAGGCAGATCTCAGGGAGAAGCACCAAACGCAGTAGCAGGTTCAGCAAAAGTAGTCCTCCTTCGAGGATGAGATCTTTTATACAGAGGTGAAAATCTCTTCGTATCCCGGACGACGCGCGTGCAGACACCGCCTCGGGCACGCCACTTGTCTCCTCGATATGACTTCACAGCCATCAGGGGTGTGACACGTGGCAGCACCGCGTCGCCCTCATAATGATATGGGCGGGCTATTCAACCGCCTCCAGACAGCTGCGCGCTATTAAATGCGCCTCGGAAAGCAAAACGACACCCCACGATTCTTTAAAGGCTACGGGTTCGGTTTCGGGAAACTCCCATCCTATCACTCCCGACCCCGCGGTATTATCAAACCCCCGAGGTCAGGAGCTGGGGGGCAATTGTGTGGAGTATTTCTACCGAAACCGAGGTTACACCTAACCTCGGTAATGGTACCGATCAGGAGAGGCCTCGACTTCCATCTTCCTGGCACAGCAGTGCCTCAGCCATTATCGAGGTGGGATTGGTCTCGGTAGAAGTACCGACCACATCCTTCCGAACTCAGCCTTGTGCGTTGACATCCTTGTCCGACCTCAGGCATAACTGACCTCGGTGCCTTCTCCAGTTCGGCCTCTTGGCCGAGGTGAACACTGGGCGTCTAATCCCCATTATGGGATGGGACAGTCACCTTGCAGAGTGCCCTGACAGATATGGTGACCGCCAAATACTGATAAGGGGGTGCCCTTATCACATCCACATTTATGTGAGGGATTTGAGGGGAGGTCTGATGGGACAAGTATCCTCACCTACCTCCACTGTTGAACCTTCCACTCTCCTCTATATATACTTGCATGGTAAGCCATGAACAGGTACGCAATACACAGCATACACTTTGCTATTTTGGTCACACCTTCTTCCTCACTTCACCCTAGTTCAGTGACTGCACTAACTCAGGCGTCGGAGTGCCTTTGGCTGACAGCAGCCTCAGACCCTGACCTCTGTTTTCTTCTCCCTTTCAGGACTCTGGCCATCGGCGACGTTCTCGATCAACTAAACAGCATCTTACTAACCTCCATTATCATCCAAACCAAGTCCGTAATTTTTAGGCACGCACACACAGCAACAACTATAAATGCTTGGGCAGGGGAGGATTATAGTAGTAATGAGAATGCGGTGCCTGACTGGGAAGTAGATAAATTTATCAGATTGTTGAAGGATACCGAACAGAAACTGTATCCGGGTTGCGAGAAGTTCTCTAAGTTGTCGTTCATTGTGAAGCTGTTGCACCTAAAGACACTTAATCACCGGAGTAGCAAATCATTCACCATGTTGCTTGAGTTGTTAAAGGAGGCACTTCCCGATGCTAAGATGCTCCCTAAATCATTTTACGAGGCTAAAATATAATTCATGACCTAGGACTTGACTATGTGAGGATTCATGCATGCAAAAATGACTGTGTACTATTTTGGAAGGAGCATGAAGATAGAGAAGAGTGTCTAGAATGCAAGGAGCCTAGATATAAATTTACCGATGCCAAACGGAAGAAGATTCCTCAAAAAATCTTGCGCTACTTCCCACTAAAACCGAGGCTACAAAGGTTATTTATTTCAAATAAGACAGCATTAGACATGATGTGGCATAAAGAGAAGCGCGTCAATGATGGGGTATTAAGGCATTCGGCTGATGCTGAAGGCTGGAAAGAATTTGAAAAAATGCATACCTCAATTTCCTAAGACCCTCATAATGTTAGGCTTGGGCTAGCAAGTGATGGATTCAATCCCTTTTCAAACATGAGCACTTCTCATAGCACATGGCCAGTTGTTCTTGTGCCATACAACCTACCACCATGGAAATGTATGAAAAGTCCTTTTTTCATTATGTCGCTACTTATTCCTGGACCCAAGTCTCCAGGAAATGAGATTGATGTATATTTGCGACCATTCATAGATGAGCTGAAAGAGTTGTGGGAAGATGGCATCCAAACTTATGATGCCTCCACTGGTACCAATTTTCGGTTGCATGCCGCGGTGATATGGACCATCAATGACTTCCTGCATACGACAATTTATCGGGATAGAGCACTAAAGGGTTTTTGGCTTGTCCTTCATGCAATAAGGAGACATCACATATGTGGTTGAAGAATGGAATAAAGACTTGTTACATGATTCATCGTCATTTTTATCGACGGATGATATATGGCGACATAGAAAAAGTTCTTTTGATGGAAAGAAGGAACTTCGGGAGAGGCAAAAGTCATTGTCTGGGGATGATGTGCTTGAGCAATTGAGTCATGTTGGACATGTGAAATTTGGGAAGACACAACCGTTGAAAAGAAAGCGTGCAGAGGATTTAAATTGAATAATATTTTCTTCGAATTGCCTTACTGGAGAACCCTTAAATTGCGCCACAATTTGGATGTCATGCACATAGAGAAAAATGTATGTGATAATATTCTGGGGACATTGATGAACATTGAAGGTAAAACAAAGGACAATGTCAAGGCACGTTTAGATTTACAAGTGATGGATATAAGGCATCAATTACACGTGAAACATGATGGTAATTCCTATAAAATGCCCCCTGCATGCTACACAATGTCCCTTGCCGAGGAAAAGGATTTTTGTGAATTCTTGGCTTCGGTGAAGTTTCCTGACGGCGATGCCTCAAACATATCTCGAAGTGTGAACATCAAAGAATGTCGAATTGTAGGCATGAAGAGTCATGATTGCCACATATTTTTACAAAGATTACTTCCACTTGCACTACGTGGATCCTTAAGTGACGATGTGTGTGAGGCACTAATTGAGCTTAGCCATTTCTTGAAGGAGTTGTGTTCTAGGACATTAACAAAAGATGTCTTGGAATGTCTTGAAAGCCAGATTGCAATAACACTTTGTAAGCTGGAAAGGATATTCCCACCTTCATTCTTTGATATTATGGTGCACTTGCCCATTCATCTAGCGCGAGAGGTGATTCTCGGTGGACCAGTGCAATATCGATGGATGTATCCGATTAAAAGGTACTGTATTTGATTATCCTTACGGTTAATTATGCACTTACAATATATATACACATCATATTGCTAGTTTGATTATCATCCTGAATTTATACTTTATTAGGTACTTATATACACTGAAGCGTTATGTGAGCAATAAAGCTTTCCAGAAGGGTCAATCGCAGAAGGTTACATTGCAGTAGAATGCTTGACATTCTGCTCAATGTATTTGCATGGGATTGAGACCAAATTCAATAGAGTAGAAAGAAATTATGATGGAAGTAACAGACAAACGCATCAAGGTTTATCCCTTTTTTCAAAGAATTGTCGTCCACTAGGGAAAGGAGAATATGGATATATTGATGACAAAGCTTGGGAGCAGGCTCGCATTTACGTATTGAAGAACTGTGTGAGGTTCTGCTGTTTCTTACGTATGACACTTATCCTAGTGTATTTGATGCATATTTAGTGTATTTCAATTGTCCATTTTTATCTCTCTTTCGATGTATTTCCTTGGGGCTATAATTGTATGTCTTTTTGTATAGTGAACACAAGGAACAGATGGAGAGAGAGAGTCTAAGGAATGTAGTAAAGAGGCATGAAGAGAAGTTTCCTAAATGGTTTGAAGAACGTGTAAGTGTTATAAAACATAAATCTTATTACATCACACATTAGTTCCATCATATTATATTTATTTCATTCACATATATGAATAGGTTACACAGTTGTACAATCAAGAAAATGCACGTGTCAATAAGCAACTTTTGGACGTAGCATGAGGTCCTGATAGAAGAGTGACACGATACAAGGGTTGTGTCATTAATGGTCTACGATTTCATACAAAAGATCGTGAGATGTTTCGGAAAACTCAGAATAGTGGCGTGGTTGTGAAGGGAGATGATGAAACAGGAAACCAAGATTACTACGGTGTCCTTATAGACGTTATTCAATTGGATTATTTTGGGGACAACAATGTTTTTTTGTTCAAGTGTGATTGGTGGGATGTCAGCAAAGAAGGTAGAGGAATACAAACCGATAAACACAACTACTCACAAAGAAATGGAATACCAATGAGCCATTTGTGCTAGACGTCAAAGACTCCAAATTAGGCAATAATTGGCAAGTCGTGGTTAAGACACAAGCTCAACACTTGTATGATGTACCGGAAGATGAAGATAAAGAGTTGATCGGTGATGACGAGACATGCTAACAAAATGAGTCATATGGTGTAGCTGATACATTGAGAGTTAGTGATGATGACTTTGTGGCGTGGCAAAGAGATGATATTCCTCCAACTCTTATTGATGCAAATCTTCTAGTGCATGAGGAAGTAGAAGATGAGGATGTTGGTACTTTCATTAATGATGAAAGTGAGGAGGATGATACCTCCATTGATTATGATAATGAGGAAGATGAAATGAGCACTGATAATGATAGTGAGACTGATAGCTTGATGTAATTTGTATATATAATATGTTCATTATCATTCTTGATGAATAAATAAATTAAGGAAAGCTTATTTTTCATGCTCTTATATTAATCCTTCTTTGATGTAAGACATGTGCTTGATGTGTATGCATATATGCTTAATGAATAATCAATTTAATGCAAAGTGTTGCAGGATAGATCATTGACATGACCAATAGAGGTCAAGGTGGAGGTAGACGAGGAGGAGCTCTGGCAAGCTAGTCCTCACAGATAGGACAACCTACATTAGAGGTAGGACCTTCAGACCCCACACAGGTTGAGTCATTTGTTCGAGATGAGGTTGCCGTCAACAACGCCGGTATGTTTAACAATCATTTTAAATTATGCATGTACTTTTTTTATGGTTTATGCAACAATATATAAATTTGTGTTGACGAAAGCTAACAATATTTAATTGTATTTTGAGCGAACAGGGCCATGTGCGTCCAAGAAGAGAGGACGAGGGAAGACTAGGGGTATTACACTCACAAAGAGGAGGCGTGATGGGGAAAAGCTAGCGGTAGACATTCCACCAAACCTGATGTGAGCTGTAAGAAACAATGCTCAAGCATTAATAATTGAGTGTGGCATTATTGTCAAACAGATGGCCCCACTCCGGTTTCCCAAATGGAAGACAATCCCAGATGACAAGAAGACTAAGATGTGGCAAGCTACACAAGTGAGTCATTTAAATTAAGAAGCTTATGTGTTCGAGAAATTCTATTTAGATTTGATATTACTAACTTACATCTATGTTTACTTACTCATACAATAATGTGCAGCAAAAGTTTACCCTCCAAGATGAACCCCATATCAAGGAAGCTGTGTATCAACAGCTAAATCGCCAATATAGGGATTATCGACACAGGTTGCATAAGGATTATTATTGCAAGTATAGAACCGATGAGATGAGACTGGAGAATCCCCCCTCGTTTGCGAGCAACGATGATTGGGTTGATGATCTTGTTAGGTATTTCGGATCTGAGGAATTTAAGGTATGCATGTTAATTAAGTTATATTGTCTGCCCTTTTAATTTATCTATCATACATGTATTGCTTATAATTTATGGTATACGAATGCAGAAAATGAGTAATAGAAATAAGGAGAACCGGCAAAAGCAGAAGATCGGCCATGTTGCAGGGACGAAGGCTTTTGCTCGAATCAGCTATGATAGTGTAAACTTCTCTCATAATGTTTCTGGGAATATATTATTATTATTATTTGTGATAACTTGTATAATGACAGCGTAATCTTGAGATGGGGGACGAGCCTTCTCGGACTAGCTTGTGGTTTAATAACCGGTATAGCATGAAGAAAAAAGTTTGGGTGGATTCGACTTCGCAAAAAGTCTATGTAACTTATTGTTCCCTTCTCTATTTTCTTATCAATCTTCTTATATTATATATAATACTAAATTGATAAACAATAACAATTGGTTTTTGAATGTAGGAGGAACTTAAGAGATTAGAGTCTCAGCCACCACAGGAGGGCACTCCCATGACTGAGGACCAGAGATTCGAGGTAGTGCTTGGACCAGAGCGATCAGGATATATATGTGGTTGTGGGACTGGACCAAAGCCCAAAACCTCTACAATTGGGCAGCAAATCCATGCGCAGTTAGAGAGAGAAAATGAGAGTTTAGGAGGTGAGCTGAGGCGGATACAAGGCGCTTGGAGTTGTTGGAAAAGGAGAATAGTGAGATGGCTTCACGAATGGAGTCCTTAGGGTCCCAATTAGCCTCGCAGCAGACACAGTACAAGCTCAGGTGCAGGCAGTGCTCCAATCTCAGGCAGAATCGCAATAGACACAGGTGCATACTCAAGTGCAAGCTGTGTTACAGTCCCAGCTTAACATCCTCCTCCAACAGTTCAAGGAGTCAGGCCAAATTCCAATGTGGTGCATAACTACTCTAAAGCCGGATGATAATGATTTTTTTTATTTTATTTATATAATTTCTATGCTGATGTAAATTTTACTCTTGCTACTCGTAGTACCTTAGAACTTAATGTTTTTAAATTTAAGGTTATTTTCTAATACTTGATGGTGATGAAGTTTTCATTTTTTTATATTATATAAGAAGGTTCATGAAAATTTGAAAAGGGATCAATAAATTAATTTTATTCTTCCTTTTAATTAATTTTAACCTTTTAATTGCGGGAACAAGTCGTTGGTAAAACTATTATATTTAATATTTTTAGTGATGACTTGTTGTTGTAGCTGAAAGTAAAACGTTTAGCTGCGGTTGCAAGTCACCGCTGAAACTACCACTAAAGGTGCTATACTTAGTAGTTGTAGTGGTGATTTGCGTCGCAGCTAAATTTAAACATTTAGCCGCGATAACAAGTTGCCACTAAAATTACTATACACACTACTTTTAGTGGCGACTTATAGTTGCTGCTAAAATTAAACTTTTAGCCGTGATAACGAATTGCCACTAAAATTACTATACACACTACTTTTAGTGGCGACTTATAGTTGCCGCTGAAATTAAACTTTTAGCCGCGACTTGAGATAGCCCCTAAAACCCTACTTCATATGTTCGTAATAAATTTTTAGCGGTGATTTTACATATTTAGTGACAACAATTTTTTAAATAAGCGGTGATAAATCTTGCTTCTAATTATTAGACTTTTAGCTACAACTTTGGAGTTGTGGGTAAAAGTCCAACTTTTAGCCAGATGTTTTAAAATCACGGCTAAAACAATTAGTGACAGCACTGTTAGCAACGACTCAGCGGCGATCAAAATATTGCCGCTAAAACTTTTAGCCACGACTTCAAGACCTTTAGCCTCGAAAAATTTCGAGCTAAATGTCGAATTTCTTGTAGTGTGCAACATGGTAACTGTAACTAAGAAAATGAAGCACTTATTTCTCAGAATTTAAGATGAGATTTTATCCATTTTTATTTGCCTTCTATTTGAACTGAACATGAACCTGATGATGTATAGAAGCAATGAAGAAATGTTTTACAATGGAGGAGTGCCCATCTTTTGCGCCATTATAGATTGCATCATAGCTTCCATATTCTTTTGCCAGGATCTCATATCACCTGTCTGAGCCTCCATTTGTTGTTTTTGACAAGCCATCTGAACCTCCATCTGAGCCTCTATTTGTTGCCTCTGAGCCACCATCTAAGCTTCCATCCGCTGCAACTGCTCAGCCAACTCTTGAGCTTGTCTTTCAGCTGATGTGGCCCTTCTAGTAAGCTCTTCCACCCGCTGATTATTGTGAAGGCTTGTTGAAGAGGATGGAGGGGCCACGACGCAATGCCCAAGACCTCGGACATATCCAAATGGCATGGTAGGTTAGCAAATATGTCCTAATGCACCACAGAGAGAATATAGTCACTTCTCTTTGCAAAATACGAACTCCATAAAACTCAAATAGGAATTTTGTTTTATTGTTTTCTAAATTTCTCTCTTTTATTTCATTGATTTTTTTTTACATTGCCATTGTTTTCATGTAGGGTAACAATGGTGGAGTTAAAAGTAAATCAACGTTATTGTCTTCTATGGATCGGTGATTCTATTTGAAGAAGCAATGTTGTTGGCTATGTATCAGTGATTCTGTTTGCTTTGTTATTTTAGTCAATGGTAGTAGCCTAGTAATAAAAATCCTTTTGGTTTATGTGAAACATAATGTATGACCCTTTTTGGTTTATGTGAAAAATAATGTCAGCATCTTGTGTATCAACTTGTTTGCTTGTGAAATAAATGAAGAATGAAGGTTTTGGCTAATTATTGACAAAGATCTGACGTCCTGTTGTATTCGTGACACTCAGAAAAACTATTTCCCAAAGTTTGAGTATTGGAATTTGTAGATGAGGGAACTTTATGGAATGCTGGCAACGCATTTTTCATGGGAGGGGGTCGAACTCCAAAATCGGAGGAAGCACGGATTTGGTCGCTATTTATTCATGACTTTCCATGGCAACTTTAAGTTGCATTGAACAAAGAGAGTACCGAAACAGCCTTAAAGGCAAGTAACTGTTTTTATTATGGAAATGGAAAGGAAATGAGAGCTAGTTTCACAAAAAAAAAAAAATCCATTATTTTGTGCAAACGGATTTTTTCCAAAAAGAAAATCATCAAAAGCATTGCAAATTTTTGCAAATTCAGGGAGCAGTGTTTTCGATGGTGGCCTGCACATTACACAGGTCTATGCAACTAATGGATTGAAGAAAAGGAATAGAAAAACAATCGACCAACTATGTAAGTGTAATAAAAGACTTTGCAAATTAAATTAAAAAAAATCATTAGTTAGGCATTCTAAGAACATGGACAATCCAAAGGCTAGGCTCGAGGGCCCTAAGTATAAGTGCACTACTCCATGTCATAACATTTCACACTAAAAATAGAGTCAAAATCTCAAATGCCATCATGGCTAACATACGGTATCAATTGTTAACAACTTTTACTCTAGCCCTTCACTACCTCCGGAAACTTGTGAATGCACAGCTCAATTTCACATGTCAATGATCCCAAAATTCTATTTAGGTTAGTTTCCACAACTGATCTTAATAGGATGATGACCTCAAGAAAACAACATTTTGCAAAAATTCTTCAGCATATATGTATGAGTTACTACCGAACTGGATCATCTCACACTAATGGAGCATTAATACAGTGCAAATGTTGTAAAGGCTGAAGAAGAGTGATTTGGACGAAGATGATAATATGTCATCTTCTGATGACAAGGGGCTCGTTACTATATTGAATTGATACAATTGTTACGAGCCCCTATAATTTATGACATCTCAAACTCAGGTACTAGGAAGCCAATGAAAACTGACACTCCAATCTCCAATTGAATTCACAAACAAAAGCTTGTACCAAGTAAACTATAAACAAAACATTGCACGGAAATAAAAGCATGCGCAAGTTCACATGAGATGTTCCATATAAAAACACGCATTAACTTCTTTTCATGTGCATGAGACAACAAAGGTTCAGAAATTAAATTTAGTAATGTCGTATAGTTGTTACACATGTAGGCACAAACAAACATAGGTCCTCTCACAAAGAGCTACATTAACAGATCAAATAAGGCTCAATGTAACAATTCACGGCAAAGAACACAATAAACAAATGCTGTACACAAATTACAAGTAACCCAAATAAGATTATGCTTATCATACACCTTGTCCCATTACAAAAACGATTTTCTTATCCAAGGATAAAGAATGATATAACCAACTCCTCTTTTGTTATAATTAGATATGTACTCGTTTTGAAAAAAATGGGCGCCTCTCCGTATGGACTACTTGCACTATATTTCTTCGCAATTTGGTCATTTTCCATTACAAAGAGCATTCATATCTTTGCACAAAAATCAGGAAACCTTCTTCTCACTGACAATCTGACCAAGACCATCCTCTTATATCAAACATAGAAACAGTGTTTTGCTGTGTGATTACCATCATGGGTTTCATGGAGAACTTTGGTCATTCTGCCCATAAGTGAGAAAATCACATTGTTTGCAATGTCATATTCAACAAGTGCAAGTTGCATAAAGGAGAAGTTTTACGTATTTTCCCCTTGTGATTTTATTATTTACTACTCCTTTACTGTCCTGTAGTTAAAGTCTTCTGAGCTTCTAAAGATGAACCATCTTTCAGTGCTTCTCAAGCTTCTGTCTCCATTCCAAGAGTAAGAAAAGCAGCCCATTGCTGATAAGATGCAGTCAGCAAGGCAGGTGATACAACCTGAGCTTGCACTGCATCATTCAAAGCTTGTTCGGGCATGTCACAAATAAGATAGGATAGGCAGCGGCGTGCAAAAACAGTAGGAGAAACCATTGTTCCAACTTCGATGAACTACAAGTAATAAACATGCTATTAGCCACAATGCAAATTTTTTGAACAAGATACAACATAAGCTGTAAAGTGTATCTATTGTACAATGATAAGGATTAGATTAAATAGGGTGGTCCACCATTGCCTGGTTGTGCGCCAAATTGCAGGTGGGTTCCACAAACATTTCTATCAATTTACAAGACTCTTTTAAATCCATCTAGTGTAGGCTTTGTGAGTATATATTTCCATGTTCTTAGTAACTCCTCAATCTTTTGTCGCTTTCGTCATTACTAAATTGAAGGTTTTATGGCATCCCCCTTAGAAAACTTGGAACCGTCAATCTATGATGCACAAATACGGCATGTATACGGCAAGGACATACCACAGACACGGCAGGGGCACAGATTTTACGCATAAAAAGTGAAGTATTGGATACGATACGACACGATATGTTGCCCATTTTGAAGTATCCGTACATCATATCCATCAATCGTACAATTGATGTTTATGATCTTTTGCATACATGCCACAACAGTCCAAAGAAGCATTCCTTGAATTTGTATTCCACGGTAGCTAGCCATATGTTTCATTTTACATGCTCGTTTCTAATTTTAATTTTGCTTCTAATTTCATACTTCTCTCCGGCAATGTTAGAAAAGTGATATCCAATTCCAATTACAAGCATGTATGACACATTAGGTGGGACAGGGGACGTAGGAAACTGTCCAACTTCCTTGGAACATCAAACATACACTACAGCTGATTTTGAAGTTAAGATTTCCATGAAAATATACCCATTTTTATTAACTAAACACAAGTCACATTTCCATACAACTAGGAGGAGACAAGGTGGGGCAGGAAATGGGCATAAAAATACTCCTAGCTTTTCCCTTACCAGAAGAAAGGTACACATTTCTTTGGAAATGGAAATAACCAAACGGAGCATACATTAGATGTTGAAGGGACAGAACAGTTCCTCCTAAACAATGTAGGGAGCTATCCTTTCCGAGCAATTTTCTATAAGATTATTTCAACTGAAAGCCAAAAGTCTGAAACATGCCAAAACTTTATTCCAGCATATAAATCAAGGCAGCGAAAGCAATTATGTAATTCCCATTGTAGATAATACCTCAAGCCCAATGCTAACTTAGTGAACATTATATTCATGAATCACAAAATCAGTGGCAACTTTGGAAACACTCAAATGGATTAGAAAGCTTAAAAATGCACCCAACTTAGATTAATAGTTACTTTATTTTGTAAAGGGTGGTCATGGTAAATGGATGTCCTTAAAACCTAACAGGTAGAAGCAAAATGCATATTGAAGCGTTTAATGGAAAACTAGACACTTTGAACTTTAGAAAAGCAGGGCGTTTGTTTTGAAATTTTTGGTAGTGTGGGTAGGAGACACAGCCAAAATTATGGAAAATGATTTTCTCTCTTTCCTCATTCCTTCCTCTGTTCTTTCCTGATTTTTAATAGAGTTCAGGTCATGTTCCCAATAAATGTAAACAATATCCACCAAAGAGGCAGGCCACATGCTGTTCACTTGGGATCCAGCTCCACAAGACTCTACTTGAATCCACCTTTAATCAACACCTGTGCCACAGATGCCCTACCCAACACCCAACCAAAAAAAATCACTAACCGCTACCACCACAAAACCATTTTTTTTCCGTCCCGAGTAAAATTGGAACCAATCTCATTTGACATTCATCCAATCTACATTCACTGTTAGATTGGATCCCAAAAGATCATTGATAGTAATAAAACCGTAAAATTTGAGTAGTTGAGTTCATTAAATCAAGCGGTAGGAATATTTGTAGGGCTGAGTGTAAAGTTTTTAGTTTGCTAATTCACAGGTTATTGGACAAAACTGGGATTTCTTAAACTTGTATTTTATTTAGAAAAGGGACTGATGGAACGCGCTCCGATGCCCGAGGGTGCTACCGGGGTCGACAGACGTGGGAGTCCGTCGGGTCCGGCCCTTTCGCGCCCGGGGGCCTGAAGCGTGCATCAACATTTGTGTGGGTGTGCCAGATTTTCTATTTTACTTGGAATTGCAAGTGGTAATCCGGATATCAACCTTCGCAAGTAAAAAGGAAATCAACTTCTTTCAAGTTTTCCATTGCACAAATATTTAAGAAAAGAGACATTTTCTTGGTTTGCCGTGAAAGGCGATTTTGTTTGGCATTTATAGCCGATTTTGGCGTTTATAGCCGAATTACAATTCTCATCAATAATGAAAGACAAGAGTTGTGATTTTTGTCTCTTTTAGAAAAATACAAACTACAATGAAAAGCAAGAAAATGAGGATCTAACTTCTCAGGAGATTGTGGGGGACTCATTCAGATTGACGGTCGCAAGCCATGTATGGGCTTCGCCATCATCCATGCAGATGAGAACAGAGGATGCTCTTGATTCGCTTGGCTTGGCTATAACCTCAGGTTTTTAGAGGACAAAGACCAAGAGAAGGTCCTATGTCCAGTAAAAAGCTAAGTAGACGGGCTGAAAAGCCACGTCTAAGCCATTGGAGGCAGCGGGAGAAGGCAAGGACCTTGGGGGGGGGGGTGCCCCCCAAGGGACTTTTGTCACCTTGTAGTGGTAGCCGGTGCAGGACTTCAGCAGAGTTTTCTCTCTTTCTCTTCCTCTCAGATTTCTGGATTCTTTTCCGTCTTCTGATCTCTTTTTTTCTGATCCCGATTTCAATGGAATGCTCTCCTATTTATAGGCTTTTGGTAGTTATTTAGGAGAGCTTTTATGGGCTTTAATTGCACTTAAGCCGCATAAATGGAGGAGTTACAGGGTTTAATTCCTTTATTTCGTAACTCCTGGATCTTGGCTTCTGATTCGCCGGTGAAGATTGAGGGCATTTAATCGCCATGATGGGAGGAGTTACAAGATTTATTTCTTGATTTTGTAACTCCTTTTTCCTTGAATCTGATTGGCCGATGGAGATTAAGGGCTTTTAATCACCTTAATTACCATAATGGGAGGAGTTTCATGACTTGAATGCCATGAATCTCTTGATTTGTAACTCCCGAATGCTTGCTTCTGATTGGGCCGTCCAAAGAAATGAATTAATGACTGCAATGAAGCTAGTCAATTAACTGCATTAAATGGTCGCCGAGCAGTCGAAGAGTCGCGGGCCGTGCCGTGTCTTCTGGAATTCTTCTGGCGATGATCATCGATGGATCTTCATGCTGATCAACATCGGATGAACATGTAACTTTAGACATTGATAGCTAGCAGCGGGCCGGTGACATCTGTCTTGTCGATTTCTCGATCGGTCGGACAAAAAGAGCACTTTTTAGGTCAACCGGTCGGCGATCTTGGAGCGATCAATGATGATTTTATGCTTTTGACGGCGGATCTGAGATGTCGTCGGATATGAGTCAGTTTCAAGCACTAAAAATCACATTTTCAGGAAACCACAGGGGCCAAAGTGCGCGAAACGCGAAAAGAGACGGAAAAACGGGTCACCGGCGAAAAATCCGGTGACCCGGACTTCCATGGTCGCCGGCGACCATGGGCTGGCGACCATGGGCCGGCGACCATGGGCCTGCGACCCTGGGGGTTTTTCTCCCCTTTTTGGTCCGTTTTGCGGTCTTTTTCGCCGCCGTTTTCTTCTGTATTTTTCCTGACATTTCCTCTCATTTATTGGCTTGATTTCCCTATAGAAAACCTGATGAGAATCCTTGCATTTTTAGAGTGCAAAGTTTCCAATTTTCCGGGAAAGCCGAAGACTTTGTCGCATAGAGCTGCTGATTTTCCGCCAGAAGCTGAAACTTGGTCAAACGATGTCGGAATGACCTGAAATTTGAGGTGGAGCCTCCTGAGCAATAAATAAGACCAACCATAGGCTTTTGTTTGAGTTTTAAAGCCGTTTGGGGTCCCGTCGATGCTTCACTTGATTTTGCTGCGGGGAAAATGCCGAGCTTTGATATGTGGCCAAACGATGTCCGATTGACCTGAAATTTGACGGGGAGCCTATTGGAGTCATTTTGAGACGTTCCATGGGCTCCGTTTTGGATGTCATGGTCCCGGGTTGCTCCGCCGCCGGTAGGCTTGATTTTCTCTCGGAGCATCGAAACCTGGTCAAACGTTGTCGGAATGACCTGAAATTTGGCATGGAGCCCTTTTGAGACATGCTGGAGTCATCCGTAGGCTCTGATTGAAGTTTTGACGTCTTCGATGATGTCGCCGCCGGGAGCGCCAATTTAGCTGTCGGAGAAGCGAAGTTAGGCCAAATGATTCTGAAATGGCCCGAAACTCCTTGTGTACTCCTCCCTTGGCTGTCTTGAAGGATCTTGTAGTTTTTGTTTGATTCTGACAAGATTTGATTTTTGGAGAAGTTGCATTGCCTATTTATGGCAAGTTGCGACTTCATGCGGCTTTCTTGATGTTGAAGAGGCAAAGTGACATTTTTGGTGTCAACAGGGACTGCTAAAGATCTCTTTCCAAAGTAGAAAGAAATTCCGGATTCTGAAGTTATACAGAGGTCGCTCGAGCGAACCCTTCACAGTGGTGTCTTCGCTAGACCCATCCATATGTCCGCTCGAGCCATCAAGTTTCTGGATTGTTAATTTGAAGACAGAGAGTAGTTCGCTCGAGCGAACCCAATGACCACTTGAGCGAACCCCTCACAGAAAGTTTTCTGCTCGACCCAACTTAATGTTCGCTCGACCCAAGGAAGATCTGTGCTGAATGTCCGCAAACAAAGAGTAGTTCGCTCGAGCAAACTCCCTTGTCCTCTCGAGCGAACCTAGGAATTCTAATTTTGGCCGAACTTCACTTTCTATATTCTTCAAGGCAACTTTCCATTCCTTAAACCTTTGAGACACGAATCGAGACTTATAAAAAGGCTTTATCTCTCTCTTCTTTCAACAACACTAATCAAGAAGATATCCCTGAAACGAGAGTTTGAGAGATCCATAAAGTTCCCCCAAGGCTACTCCTCCTGCTGCGCTGAAGTTCAAGTTTTGGGTCTTATTCCATCCTCCTTTCTTGAAGGCAGTTCTACTCAAGCACGGTGAAGATTAATGACGAGTTGTCAACAAGATCTGAAGCAGTCCTTAGGTTGAGTCAACAACTGGGAAAGGGTTGTAAGTGTTCTTGTAATATTCGTTTTTCATATAATGCTTGGTTGTCTGTTGGCCTAGACGGTAAGGCCCGTAGTTTTTTCATGAGCAGGGTTTTCCACGTAAAAATCGCTTGTCCTTCTCTCTTTGTGGTTTGATTGATTTTTAACTGGAATTAGGGTTAATCACTAGTTAATCACATCTGATTGATATTCAATTGAGATTTAGTTATTGGGACCTCTACCTGTGTTAAGGTAGAAATATTTTCACTGAGTATTTGTCCAAGTTAAATCCTTGATAAAGGCCTTTCCCTCCTCCCAATGATCAGTATCCTTCCAGGTGACCAAACAGGTGAACCATATGAATAGTTTGCTACTTGTGTGAGAACAGGTTCATGCATGTTACACAGAAAATTGTTAGTCTTTTTAAGTTCCGGGAAATTGACTCTTTAGGCTAAGTGCTAGAAAACATAAAGGCTTAATAGAAGAGAAGCTGCTAAATATAGGTTAGCTGTGAGTAGCACTCAATAACTGCTCTAAAATCTTTTGTGGCGAAAAGCTGCATCACCCTTCTTCTTTAAGTTCAAAGTCTCCTGCATCTGGTCAGTCCACATTTGAAACGACAGCTGCAACGACCTGAAAAGAAACTGTGAGAGCCTAATGAATTCTAGGATGATCTGATGAGTTGAAACTTGACCCACCCCGCATTGATCCGCACTGGCTAGGAACTTCTTGTGGGGAGGGCAATTGATGATTGAGTTTAATATTAATTATGAATCATCCAAAACAAATCCAAAGAAAATCTTAAATTCAAACGTACCCCAATTATTTCAAGTCATAATTTCCAAAACTTTAAGCAGTAACATATGAAAGTCCTAGGGCCCACCAAAATGAATCCAACCCCCTCAAAATAATTTTTTTCTCCATGTGTTAACAATGAGAATTGTATCTCCCTACAATCAAAGTAGGGCTTACGTTGGACTGATCACATTTAAATCAATTCACCACAATTAATTAATGAAAATACTTTTGATTTATTAATTGTGACCATTTGATGGGTCATGGTGCTGGAGCAGGCATTGATGGTCCAGATGACAGGATTAGAACTCATTCACCAAGTCATGATAAGGTGAATGGTGAAGGTTTAAATGACTTGATAATACAAAGTTTGAAGCCCGGATCCTTTGAGGGTCTCACAATTGCTTCCCACGAGGAGTGTGAATCTCCATAGTAGATTGAATATTCGAACCGCTTAAAACAAACACTCCCCTACAATGGGCTTTTTCATAATTTTTTCTCCAATAAGATTTAGTTCCGTTCTATGATTGAGCATATGTTTAAGAATATCATTTGTTCAAATTGAAGCAGAAGGTATTCATTTTGAGTGGTACTGATTTTCAATAGGTAAAAATTTTCAAACAGCCCATAGAAGCAAAATGCCCTCAGTTTGAGTGGTACAAATTTTTAATAAGTTAAAATTTTCAGACAACCCATAAAAACAACAGGCTTGCATTTTGAGTGGTACAGATCTTCAATAGGTGTGTGCTCCACTCATCGCCGCTTGAGTGAGATACTTAAAAAAAAAAAAACTTTTGGCTCCACCCCTATCTATGCAGTTCCCTACACATCCAGCCTACCCCTAAGAATTAGCACTAATCCAAGAGGAGCTTACATCCATATCTTCAAACAAGAAGATGCAGAAAGATGTAGAAAGGGCCCCACCATATCATACACTAGAAAAAAAATCTAGGATCCCCGTATATCTCCAACTACGCCTTTATTTTCAAGCTCTACTGACAATCCTTCTCCTATTATTGAGATTCTTGATGTCATTCATAATGGTCTTCATGTTGCCCTATGCAAAGGGAAGCAAGCATGTAATAAGCACAGTACTTAAATGAAATTTGAAAAGAAAAATATCATAAAAAAAGCCAAAGTATATGAAATTTATGTATTTTTAAGTACACATACTTCGCATTATCAATGATAGATCTGAAGAAGTAAGGATAGATCTGAATGGGAAAACGGAGGTAGGCTGAAAAAGACATGGATGGAAGTACTACGGAGAGATCTGAAGCAGTGCGAGTTACCCGAGGATTTGGCTCAGGATAGATTGAAATTCAAGTAGCCAACCCTACCAGAGTTGGGGCAAGGCTTTGATGATGACCGTATGTCTTTTTATAATTGTTATTAGGAATTATAAATTTATAACAAATATATTTAAAAATTTACTAACTCTCACCTGGTCAACCCAATTCAATAACTAAATGAGGCTCCCACCTGATCTAATAGCTATGATCTCTCTAATGATGAGAAAGATGGACCGGAGGGAGCAATTAAATGTGGTCCGTCTATGCCCCTTAGCCCAAGTTGGGAACTACAAAAAAAGGCATGGCCATCCTAACTTAGTGAAATCCACTGATGCATTGAATCAGGAAAAATGAAATTATATTTTCCCCTTAAAAAATCCATAAGGTGAATTGATTGATTCCCATATACTCTTTTGCTGAAGTAAAATTCCCATTCACCACATAATATAAATTTCCTTCATCTTGCGATATCGCATAAAATTATAAACGGTGCGTATATGTATTCGTTTTCTAGACCAACAAGAGGGGATTAACTACAAATTCCGAAATTGCAAAATATGGTTTGCGTTCATATCACACGGTCAAACATACTTTAGTACATAAAAACTACACAACCGTCGTGGGGGATTTGAGATGAGTTTCTAGGTATAAAAAAAGGTGCCGCGTGTTGGAAGATGGACGACCTGTCACTATTGGAGTTCAAAGACCTTCATTGTGAGCAAACCAACCTCATCTTATTATCCAAAGTGAGTCATGATCTTCTTTGGTTCATATGGGCCATGGCTGCACAAGTCATCCCCTGTAGAAAGTTAGTTCCGCACCTATGGGTCATGGCTGCTACTTGACTATTGACTGCATACCATCGTCGAGGTCCGAGTGGGCCCCACTCTGGAAAAAGGGATTCCCCAAAGAAAGGGGCGCCGGAGAAATACGTGTGGAAAAAGTTGAGTTCCATTGCCATCAGGTTTGGTTTTAGATTAAAATCATTCGAGTGTCATGAAACTCTCAACAAAAGTGACAGCGATGGTCCATGACCCCACAGGTAGCAGCCATGGCCCATAGGTGCCAGACTTTCCACAGGGATGACTTGGGCTTATAATAAACGCTGACAAGTCAACAAAGAGAAAAAGATATTTTCTTCCATGGGGAATTTTCTCCTTTTGGACGGATCAAGATATTTCCACATGTAGAAGGTCCATAGGAGGAATTTTCACTTTCTTCCACACATCAAGTTATTATCTACCCAAATCAATCTGGGCCGTGATCGAGTGTTAACTTCATAATTATATTTGGAGTGTGAATGCATACTTTCAATTAAGCATATGATGCATACATATGTTAAGCAATATCAGCGTCGGACCTAGGATTTTCCTTTTAGGGGGGCTTGCGATAGTCACTTGAAAAAGTCAATCACTATGTTGCTGTTCGTTCTTAACATTAAGTTTGGCAAAAGAGAAAGATTGCAATTATAAAATATCCAATTGCACCAACTAACATTCTATCATCAATGTACTAGTGTTTTAAGGTTCCTTCTTCAAAAGTCCATATTTCAAGTGGACAACAAGAATATGGATTTTGAGCAATTTGTGAAAAATTATATATAAAAAAAGATCCAACCTATAAATCTACGGGTCACAATTTTTTGGCCCAAATCACTAACATTCTCAGATTAATGGTAATCATCAATACGCTTAGTTCTTTTAAATTTTAATGGATTTTTTTAGAGAACCAAAGAGGTCAAGAAGGGGAATTTTTTGAATGTCATGAGTAGCACAAAGGAGCATATAGATCTTGCAAATGATCTGACACTAGACCTGACTTTCAAGCCTGGGGACGGATCTGGACCAGAATATTAACTTAATGGGGGTGCATTAAAGAAGAAATATCAAAGCCCCGTGTCATGGAATTATCAAGCAAAGAAGATTCCAGGACAAGGACATTGACTGTGATGGTCTTGAGTGTCTAATCTTCTTCCACGAGTAGGCTTTAGTTGGCTTATTTTCCCACTTTGTCACTGATGGTTTTAGGGTCATAGACATATAGTGGTCCCAATCCCATCATATTAAATCAAAAATCAAAGTTGATAGCAATGGATCCCAAGTGGGTGGGGTTGGTTGGTTGGTTATGGTCTTAATTACCTATTGTTAGCTTAGCCTTTTCTCATCGCTAGCTGCCTTGACCCTTGACCAGCAGGCTCAAACATAGCAATCCTCTTGTATGCATCTTCCTCTCTCTATAATCATTATATATGCACTTCCCCAAACCCTCGTAGCATCTCACACATCATTGCTTTTCTTGTTGTTCCGAGTACTAATCAATCATGTTTCTTTCAAAGTCAATTCCATTTCTTCTTCATTTTTGGGTTGGGTTTCTAATCCTATGCATTGGATCCTTGAAATTCAATTCCTGTGTTGGGGACACAACAACCAGTACTGGTTGTTTGGAAAGAGAGAGACAAGCACTTATCCACTTCAAACAAGGTCTCAAGGACCCTAGTAACCAACTCTCTTCTTGGGTGGGAGACGATTGCTGTAGGTGGGCAGGCATTCATTGCAGCAACAAAACAGGGCATGTCCTCAAGCTCATCCTCCGAGGTCCATCCGAAATAAAAGTTTCTAATGATGTTGAAGCAGAATTCAATAGATCATCCATATCTGGTGAGATAAATCCATCTTTGCTTGAGTTGAAATATTTGAAACACTTGGACCTAAGCATCAACTCCTTTGGAGGAAGAGTCATCCCAAAATTCATCGGTTCATTCAAGAATCTGAGATACCTTAACCTCTCTGCCTCAGGCTTTGGTGGAAGGGTTCCTCACGAGCTAGGAAATCTCTCTACCTTGGGTTCTCTTGATCTCAATCAATGTCGTGTAATATGGGTAAATACGAGTGATGGTATTTCTAATCATTACCGTTTCGGTGTTCCGACATATGATTTGCATGTGGATAGACTTGATTGGCTCTCTCACCTCTCTTCTTTGCAGTACCTTGACATGGGATCGGTGGACCTCAGTACGGCAGCTGATTGGCTATTATCAATAAATATGGTTCCTTCTATTTTGAACTTACATTTGTCCTTTTGCCAGCTTTCCAACATTTCTACATCTCTTCCTCATGTAAATTTGACATCTCTTTCTACCCTTGATCTTTCTGAGAACTGGCTTGGTCCTCAGCTCCCTACTTGGGCGTTTAATAGCAACAAATTGGTGTCGCTTGATCTTGGTGACAATGATTTCTCTTATCCCATTCCAACTGTCCTAGGGAATCTTTGCAACCTACAGACCTTGAATTTGCTGTCGAATTTTTTCAATGGAGAAATAAACAAATTCAAAGAGTCTTTTAAAGGTTGCATTAAGAGTAATTTAGAGGACTTGAATTTGGAACACAATGGACTAAGTGGGCATCTTCCTGATTGGTTGGGGCAATTCATTAATCTGAAGTCTCTCTCTCTTTTTTATAACTCTCTTTCCGGTCCAATTCCTCCATCTCTTGGAAGATTGTCTTCCTTGAGAGAATTGGATCTTTCTTATAACTCTCTTTCCGGTCCAATTCCTCCATCTCTTGGAAGATTGTCTTTCTTGAGAAAATTGTATCTTTTTCATAACTCTATTTCCGGTTCAATTCCTCCATCTCTTAGAAGATTGTCTTTCTTGAGCGAATTGTATCTTTCTCATAACTCTATTTCCGGTCCAATTCCTCCATCTCTTGGAAGATTGTTTTCCTTGAGAGAATTGGGTCTTTCTTATAACTCTCTTTCCAGTCCAATTCCTCCATCTCTAGGAAGATTGCCATCTTTGAGTTTGCTTCTTCTGGGTAGTAATAAATTGAATGGGTCCATTCCAGAAAGCCTTGGACAACTTTCAAATCTTGAGTCTTTATCCTTGTCAAATAATTCTTTTAAAGGTATTCTAACAGAAGCTTTCTTTTCCCATCTCATAAACTTGAAATCATTAGACATCTTTTCAACTTCGTTAGTTTTCAATGTGAGCTCTAATTGGGTTCCTCCATTTCAACTGACATATTTCATAATGAATGATTGCAAATTTGGGCCCCAATTTCCACCATGGCTCCAGACTCAAAAGCAATTGTCTTATTTGTCACTGTCAAATGCAAGCATTTCAGATACCATCTCTAACATTTTTCAGATTTTACCATCAAACATTCAATTTCTAGATCTCTCCAGCAACTCAATTTCTGGTTCCATAATCAACATTAATATAGGGAAAACAACAAATCTGTTGTATCTGTCACTTTCTTCCAACCATGTGAAGGGTAGCATTCCCCTGTCAATATGCCAAATGAGAAATTTAACATATTTAAGTTTCTCAAATAATCAACTGGAACATGAAATTCCACGGTGTTTAGGGAATTTGAAATTTTTGAATACATTAATTTTGGATAATAATGTTCTGTCTGGAGGTATTCCAAGCTCAGTAAGTCATTTGTCCCAGCTTACTTCATTGCACTTGAGCAAAAACAAGCTTTCAGGAGAGCTCCCTCCATCCATGAAGAATTGCACCTGGTTGGTGACACTTGATCTCGGAGAAAATGGTTTCTCGGGACCGATACCAAACTGGATTGGTGAAAGACTGTCATTTCTTAAATTCCTCATCCTTCGATCTAATAAGTTTCATGGTAGCCTTCCTCCACATCTGTCACTACTTTCCGAACTTCAAGTATATATTGGACCTTTCTCAAAATAATCTGTCAGGAACAATACTTGAGTCTTTTGGTAACTTCAGTGCTATGACGGTAGCAAACAGGACAAATGTAATTATTAACAATGGTGGTCGATACAGTGGTGTTGAGAGTATTTGGGTTTTTTGGAAAGGAGTTCAATATGAATATAGCCGTACGGTTTCACTTGTGATAAACATAAATCTATCGGGCAATGATCTACATGGAGAAATCCCTAAAGGAATTACTCATCTTTTTGGATTGCAAAGCTTGAATTTATCAAGAAACCGGTTGACAGGAACAATCCCAGAAGATATTAATGACTTGCATCGTATAGAATCTCTAGATCTCTCATGGAACCAGCTTTCAGGAGCGATTCCACATGGCTTCTCATACTTGACTTTTTTAAGTCACTTGAATTTGTCACACAACAACTTTTCAGGAAGAATTCCATCTAGCAACCAACTTGATACTCTCAATGATTCATCCATCTACATGGAAAACCCTTTATTATGTGGGCCACCACTTTTGAACCAGTGCCCACGAGATGAAATATTTCCTAATTCACAGCTGCTTTCCGATGGGGACAAAGATGCTAAAGATGAGTTGGAAATACAACTATTTTATATTAGCATGGGGCCTGGATTTGTTGTAGGCTTTTGGGTTGTCTTTGGCATTTTGTTATTCAAGAGATCTTGGAGGGTTGCCTACTACAACTTCTTTGATGACATGGGAGATCGGTTATATGTTGCAATAGCAAGAAAGCTTGCTAAATTCAAGAAGAATAAAGGACTACAAGGCAATAAAGGACTCCCATTAACTCCTTAACATGTGTTGCATCCTCGCGCATTGCCTGGCCATAAATCAAGTTGACGATCCTTCATGTAGTGCAAACAGGGTATGTTCTTATTTATGTTTTTTTTTTTTCAAAAAAGTATTTTCTAGCTGTCAAATGTATTATAAATATAATCCAATTTGTGGGTAGTATGTAGGAGTATGCATGCTTGTCATTTGTATGGTACAATAGCTTAAGGCATGTAGAAATTACATGCAAGTGTACATACTTGCAGGGAACTTCTAATGGTGGATAATGTAAGTTGGAAGATTATTATGTGTTTTAAGAAAGGAACTTCTAATTTATGTCTTCTAACTTCTAGTTTCCCTCATCTTAGGCCAAACTTGTATAGGAATTCAACGATCTTGAACTTGGGTCGAATCTAGAAAGTTGGCCCCTTGGATGTGTAAGTTTTTGGTTTGGTTTAGTTTGTAAATGATAGATCAGGGGAGGGGGCGGTTGAAATATTTGTTATTACTAGAACCATGATGAGGACCTGTGTTTTAAATGACAAGAGTTTTTTCTTTCTTTTTTCCTTACATTTAATAAGATATGTACTTTTTTTTCTTTAATGTTTGATGTCTCTTGTGTTAGGCATTAAAGAAAAACTAGTTGAAAATATGTTAGAATTCTTCATGAAATGGAGCTTGCTAATTTTTTCAGGCTTTTGATTCTACGTCAAATCTCGGTATTGGCGTTTCATAGATGATGTCGAGACTTATTTATGGAAAGGTTTACAAAATTAGTTGGTTGTAGAAGAAAAGACATTGGGCCTATTTGGATGAACGGTGAACAGAAGTAAAGTAAGGTGAAGCATCAAATCAAATATAGTCTTTGGTGTGCTTTTATGAGTTAGATCGAGAATGGACTCCATCTTGGACAACCTACCCAAATGGCATGGTAGGTTAGCAAACATGTCCTAATGCACCACAAAGAGAATATAGTCATGACTTCTCTTTGCAAAATATGAACTCCATAAAACTCAAAACAAAAATCTTGTTTTCTTGTTTTCAAAATTTCTCTCTTTTCTTTCATTGATTTTTTTTTACATTGCCATTGTTTTTATGTAGGGTAACAAGGTGGAGTTAAAAGTAAAGCATCGTTATTGTCATCTATGGATCAGTGATTCTGTTTGAAGAAGCAATGTTGTTGGCTATGTATCAGTGATTCTATTTGCTTTGTTATTTTAGCCGATGGTAGTAGCCTAGTAAGAAAAATCCTTTTGGTTTATGTGAAACATAATGTATAACCTTTTTTGGTTTATGTGAAAAATGATGTCAGCATCTTGTGTATCAACTTGTTTGCTTGTAAAATAAATGAAGAATGAAGGTTTTGGCTAATTATTGACAAAGATCTGGCGTCCTGCTCTATTCGTGATTCTCAGAAAAACTATTTCCCAAATTTTGAGTATTTGAATTATCCATTCTTTATTGTGTGAAATCGTAGGAACTATGATGAGGTGTGATAAAAGGGTTTTGTGCCTTGTATTGCAAAAAATGGACCAGATAGTTGTAGAATGGTTGAGATGCATGCATGGAGATGAATATAGTAAACAGTTGTTAAAAAATATATGAACAATTTAAGGGGCTTTGGGGAATTTCTTATTCAAAGTCTAGGAATTCGTAGATGAGGCAACTTTATGGAATGGTGGCAACGCATTTTTCATGGGACGGGGTCGGACTTCAAAATCGGAGGAAGCACGGATTTGGTCGCTATTTATTCATGATTTTCTGCGGCAACTTAAAGTTGCACTTAACAAAGGGAGTACCGAAACAACCTTGAAGGCATGTAACTGTTTTTATCATGGAAATGGAAAGGAAATGAAAGCTAGTTTCACAAAAAAAAAAAAAAAAAGATCCATTATTTTGTGCAAATGCTTTTTTTCCAAAAAGAAAAGCATGGATCAAAAGCATTGTAAATTTCTGCAAATTCAGGGAGATGTGGCCCGCACATTACACAGGTGTGCCCTGCTATTCGATTGAAGACAAGGAATAGAAAAACAAGCGATCAGCAATGTAACTGTTACAAAAGAGTTTGCAAATGAAAAAAAAAATTAGTTAGGCATTCTAAGAATATGGAAAATCCAAAGGCTAGGCTCGAGCGCCCTACGTATAAGTGCACTACTCAATGTCATAACATCTCACACTAAAAATAGAATCAAAATGTCAGATGTCATCATGGCTAACATACGGTATCAATTGTTAACAAGTTTTACTCTAGTCATTCAGTTCCTCCGAAAACTTGTGAATGCACAGCTCAATTTCACATCTCAACGATCCCAAGATTTCTATTTAGGTTAGTTTGCACAGCTGATCTTAATAGGATGATGACCTCAAGCAAAGATCATTTTGCAAAAATTCTTCAGCATATATGTATGAGTTACTACTGAACGGGATCATCTCACAATAATGGAGCATTAATACAATGCAAAAGATGTAAAGGCTAAAGAAGAGTGATTTGGACAAAGATGATAATATGTCCTCTACTAATGACAAGGGGCTTGTTAGTACATTGAATAGATGCAACTGTTACAAGCCCTATAATTTATGACATCTAAGAGTCAGGCACTAGGAAGCCAATGAAAATTGACACTCCAATCTCCAATTGAATTCACAATCAAAACCTTGTACCAAGTAAGCTATAAAAAAAACATTGTGCGGCTATAACTGAAAGCACAAGCTCACATGAATTGTTCCATATAAAAACATGCATAAACTTCTTTTCATGTGCATGAAACAACAAAAGGTTCAGAAATTAAATTTAGTAATGTCCTATCGTTGTTACATAAAGGCAAAAACAAACATAGGTCCTCTCACAAAGAACTACATTAACATATCAAATAAGGCTCAATGTAATAATTTACAGCGAAGAACACCATAAACAGTTGGTGTACAAAAATTACAAGTAACCCAAGTAAGATTACGCATATCATACAGCATGTCCCATTACAAAAACAATTTTCTTATCCAAGGATAAAGAATGATATAATCAACTCCTCTTTTGTTATAATTAGATATGTACTCATTTTGAAAAAAATTGGTGCATCTCAATATGCACTACTTGCACTATATTTCTTCGCAATTTGGTCTTTCTCCGTTACAAGGAGCATTCATATCTTTGCACAAAAATCAGAAAACCTTTTTCTCACTAGCAGTCTGACCAGGACCATCCTCTAATATCAAACGTACAAATAGTGTTTCACTGTGTGGTTACCATCATGGGTTTCATGGAGAACTTCGGTCATTCTGCCCATAAGTGAGAAAATCACATTGTTTGAAGTGTCATATTCAACAAGTGAAAGTTGCATAAAGGAGAAGTTTTACGTATTTTCCCCTCGTGATTTTATTATTTACTACTTCTTTACTATCCTGTAGTTGAAGTCTTCTGAGCTTCTAAAGATGAACCATCTTTCAGTGCTTCTTGAGCTACTGTCTCCATTCCAAGAGTAGGAAGAGCAGTCGACTACAGATAAGATGGAGTCGACCAAGCAGGCGATACGACCTAAGCTTGCACTTCATTATTCAAAGCTTGTTGGGGCATGTCACACATAAGATAGGATAGGCAACGCATGCAAAAACAGTAGGAGAAACCATTGTTCCAACTTCGATGAACTACAAGTAATAAACAACTTATTAGCCACGATGCAAATTTTTTGAACAAGATACAATGTAAGCTGTAAAGTGTTTCTACTGTGCAATGATAAGGATTAGATTAAATAGGGTGGTCCACCAGTGCCTGGTTGTGCGTCAAATCGCAGGTGGCTTCCACAAACATTTCTATCAATGTACAAGACACTTTTACATCCATCTAGTATTGGCTTTGTGAGTATATATTTCCATGTTCTTAGTAACTCCTCAATCTTTTGTCACTTTTGTCATTACTAAATTGAAGGTTTTTATGGCATCCCCTTAGAAAACTTGGAACCGTCGATCTATGATGCACAGATACAGCATGAATACGGCAAGGACATGCCACAGACACGGCAAGGACACGGATTTTACACATAAAAAGTGTAGTATTGGGTACGATACGACACGATACGTTGCCCATTTTGAAGTATCCGTACATCATAGCCGTCAATCGTACAATTGTTGTTTGTGATCTTCTGCATACATGCCACAACAGTCTAAAGAAGCATTAATCCTTAAATTTGTATTCCACTGTAGCTAACCATATGTTTCGTTTTACATGCTTGTTTTTAATTTTAATTTTGCTTCTAAATTCATACTTCTATCTGGAAATGTTAGAAAAATGATATCCAACTCCAATTACAAGCATGTATGACACATTAGGTGGGAAAGGGGATGTAGGAAACTGTCCAACTTCCTTCGAACATCATACATACACTACAGCTGATTTTGAAGTTAAGATTTCCATGAAAATATACCCGTTTTATTAACTAAACGCAAGTCACATTTCCATACAGTTAGGAGGAGACAAGGTGGGGCAGGAAATATACTACATAAGGAAATGGGCATAAAAATACTCCTAGCTTTTCCCTTACCTGAAGAAAGGTACACATTTCTTTGGAAATGGAAATAACCAAACGGAGCATACATTAGATGTTAAAAGGACGGAACAAATCTTCCCTAACAATAACGGGTGCTATCCTTTCCAAGTAATTTTCTATAAGATTATTTCAACTGAAACCCAAAAGTCTGAAACATGCAAAAACTTTATTCCAGCAGATAAATCAAAAAGGCAGAAGCAATTATTCAATTCCCATTGTAGATAATACCTCAAGCCCAATGCTAATTTAGTAAACATTATATTCGTGAATCAAAAAATCAGTGGCAACTTTGGAAACACTCAAATGGATTAGAAAGCTTAAAAATGCACCCAACTTAGATTAATAGTTACTTTATTTTGTGAAGGGTGGTCAAGGTAAATGGATGTCTGTAAAACCCAACAGGTAGAAGGAAAATACATATTGAAGTGTGTAATGGATAACTGGACACTTTGAACTTTAGAAAAGCAGGGCGTTTGTTTTGAAATTTTTGGTAGTGTGGGTAGGAGACAGCCAAAATTATGGAAAATGATTCTCTCTCTTTCCTCATTCCTTCCTCTGTTATTTCCTGATTTTTAATAGAGTTCACGTCTTGTTCCCAAGAAATGTCAACAATATCCACCGAAAAGGCAGGTCACTTGCTGTTCACATGGGGTCCAGCTCCACAAGACTCTACTTGAATCCACTTTTAATCAACACCTGCACCGCAGATGCCCTATCCAACACCCAACTAGAGGTGAAAATCTCGGCGGGCGGCCCAAGCCCAGCACGAAAAAATTGTGCCCAGCAGCCTCACTGGGCCGTGCTGGGCCAGGGTTGCCAGGCCCGAGGCACGGCCCAGCACGGCACGGTTAAAATCCGTGCCGTGCTGGGCCAGTGCCCTAGAGCCCGCGGGCGACCCGGTCATGCACGAGGCCCGGCCCAGGCACAACCTGTAGAGAGCCCCCAACGGCTCTTTTTTTAAAAAGATCCCCCTCGCCCACCCCACCCCCCCCCCCCCCCCCCCCCCCACTTCTCAAAAAAGGGTCTTTTTACATTTTTAACCCCTTCCAACAGTTATAAACGGTCATATGGGGGGGTATTAGTGTCTTTTGATCATTTTTTACCATTATACCCCCTCAACTGCTATAAAACGGTCATATGAGGGGGTATTTTATGTCATTTTATCACTTAGGAATTCTATAAATAGCCCTCATTCCTCTCATTTCTCTACACTCATCTACTCTTTCATTTCTCACATTCCCTCTAAAGTTCTAAGGCTCTAAGCTCTCTTAAGTCTTATTTTAAAGTCTAAGCTCTCTATACAAAGTTTTCTAAGAAGTGAAGGGTGACTTCTCTAAAGTGGAGGATTCAATTAAGAAGAACTTCTCCATTAGCTCTCCCTTTCTCATAAAGGTATTTATTATCTTTAATTTTGAGTTTTACTTAGTAATAATATACATAGTAATATTATATATTAAGTCTCATCTTCTCCCCTTATATAAATTATCACAAAAAACACATTATACATAATTATATATTAAAAAAAAATTATCTTTTATTTAGGAAAATGGCTGGACCATCACAACCTTTCAACCTTGACTTCTCTCTAAATGAGGAAGATCCTGGATTTATTCATTTAGATCAAAATCAGGACATAGAAGTAGATAGCAATAATCCCCAAAATCCTGCATCTTCGATTGCTACAACTAAAAAGAAGAGAAAATCATGATTGACTTCTCCTGTATGGACTTATTTTGCTAAAGTTACTGTCCCATGTCCTACGGGAGGAGCAGAGGAAAAGGCACAATGTAAATTTTGCAAAGATCTCCTTAGTGGCAAATCATCAAGTGGCACTGGCCACCTTAATAGACACATGAAATCGTATATACTCAAACACACGAATACCGCTAACGATGGGGGAAGAGGTGGGAACCGTGGGATGGTTCAAACACAACTTTATCAAACAGATTCATTTAGCGGTTTAGGAATTTTCAATTATGACCCTACTAATGCTAGATATCAACTTATTAAGTATATAATTTGTGCCCAATAGCCATTTGTACTTTCCGAAGACCGACGTTTTGAAAGATTTTTTAGGTCTGCCTTTGTTCCTTCATGGCAAAAAATATATAGAGTTACTGCTAGAAATAATGCAATAAAAACTTTTTTGAAAGAAAAAGAGAATTTAAAAAATGTTTTTGAAAATTTACCTGGAAAAATAGCTTTAACTTCAGATTTATGGACCTCTAAACAAAATCGAGGGTACATTGCAATCACATCACATTATATTGATAGTGATTGGGTGATGTAGAAAAGATTAATTTCCTTTTCCATGCTAGAATTTACACACACTGGTGCTAGGATAGGGTCCACCATCCTTGAAAAACTTAGAGAATATAGAATTGAAAATAAAGTAATTTCTATAACTTTAGATAATGCAAGCACTAACAATGTCGCAGTAGAGTTACTAAAACAATCACTTCAACTTGATTTAAATGGAGATCTATTTCACAATAGATGTGCATGCCACATCATAAATCTTATTGTACAAGTAGGGGTGAAATTAATTAGAGATGATTTAGAGACTATTAAATGGATTGTAGGATGCGTTTTTTGTTCTCCCTTGCGAAAACAATGGTGGAGGGACATATGTGTAAATTTGAATCTAAGACCAAAGAAAATATCATATGATGTAAAGCATAGATGGAATTTTACCTATAAAATGTTAAAAGAATCATGTGCCTATAAAATGGCACTAAATCAATATTGTCAACTTTATTTGGAGTATGAAAATATTTTTATAAGTGATGATAAATGGACCCTTCTTGAGATAATAAGAGATTTTTTAGAAGTTTTTTATGATGCAACATTGTTTTTTTCTGGAGTATATTATCCCACATCAAATGAAGCTTTAGCCCATTTTTATGAAATAAGTCTTACTTTTAAAAAGTATAGAGATTTTCCAATTTTTCAACTCATGTGTATACAAATGGAGGCAAAGTTTTAATCATATTAGAGAATAGCTCTTTTAACATTTTGTATAGCTGCTGCATTAGACCCTAGATTGAAATTACAAGGTGTAGAAACCCTTCTTGATGAAATAAACTCTAATATGAATACAACTAATATAAATGACATGACAACAATTAAGACACAATTAGAAACACTTTATTTGGATTATGCTACCCGATTAGGTAGATCCATAGCACCCACAGTCTCAACAGGCCCTCCCCAAGTACATAAAGGAAAAAAGAAGGCTATTTAGAGTATTATGAAGAAACCTCATGGAAGTAACTCCTCTTCTTCTGGAGGATCTTACAACCTTAATAAATTAACAATGTACTTGGGGAGCGATCCTATCGCAGTCGAGGATGAAGAAGAAGATGATTTTGATCTTTTGGCATGGTGGAAATCATTCGAAATTAAGTTTCTCGTGCTTTCCGCCATCGCCCATGATATACTAATAATACCAGCGTCTACAGTTGCATCAAAGCAAGCATTTAGTGCAAGTGGGCGCCTTATTGACCCCAGGAGGACTATGCTTTCAGAAGAAACCGTTGAGACCTGCATGTGCTTACAAGATTGGTATCAAGCACAGGATAGGGAACAACACCTCGATGATGATGAGATTGAGATAGAAGACTAGCTAGCAACGTTACATATATCATAGTATAATTTTTTTTTAGAATGTATAATAGGCTTTCAACTTGTAATTTATTTTTTAGAATGTATCATAGGTTTCTAAAGTTGTAATTTATTTTTTAGAATGTATCATAGGTTTCTAAAGTTGTAATTTATTTTTTAGAATGTATCATAGGTTTCTAAAGTTGTAATTTATTTTTTAGAATGTAACATAGGTTTCTAAAGTTGTAATTTATTTTTTAAAATGTATCATAGGTTTCTAAAGTTGTAATTCTTTTTTCATTTATTAGAAGGTTTGAATTTCATTATATATATTGATCCAAGTTCAAATTTTTTTGAACTTTTGTAACTTAAATTTCAAGGAAATACAATTTATTTGATGTATTTTTTCAAAACATCATTAGTGTTATTGTACTTGTTATTTCTCTTAATTTCTTTATTTTAATGAAATTGGTCCAAGACCAAGAGTGAAGAGTCTAACTGTCTAAATCTCTAAGACATAAAGAACCTAAAATTTTTTTTTTTAAAAAAAAAAAAGGGAAGGGGGATATGTGGGCCGCCCACGAGCTGCACGGCCCAGGCCCGATTAGGACCCAGCCCAGGACGGCACGACCAAAGTCGGGCCCTGGGCCGTGCTGGGCTGACCCCAGAGCCCTTGGGCCAGGCACAGCACGGCCCGCATAATTACATGGGCCGTGTCGTGCCCAGCCCGGGCCCGGGCCGAGCCTTTCTTCAGTGGCGGCAAGGCCCAGATTTTCACCTCTACACCCAACCAAAAAAAATCACTAACCGCCACCACCGCAAAACCATTTTTTTCCCTCCCGAGTAAAATTGGAACCAATCTCATTTGACATTCATCCAATCTACATTCACTGTTAGATTGGATCTCAAAAGATCATTGATATAGTAATAAAACCGTAAAATTTGAGTTGTTGAGTTCATTAAATCAAGCAGTAGGAATATCTGTAGGGCTGAGTATTTGTCCAAGTTAAATCCTTGATAAGGCCTTTCCCTCCTCCTAATGATCAGTATTCTTCCAGGTGACCAAACATGTGAACCATATGAATAGTGTGCTTCTTTTGTGAGAACAGGTTCATGCATGTTAGACAGAAAATTGCTAGTCTGTTTAAGTTCCGGGAAATAGAGTCTTTAGACTGAGTGGTAGAAGACATAAAGGCTTAATAGAAGAGAAGCTGCTAAATATAGGTTACCTGAGAGTAGCACTCAATTGCTGCTCTAAAATCTTTCTGTCGAAAAGCTGTATCACCCTTCTTCTTTGAGTTCAAAGTCTCCTGCATCTGGTCAGTCCACATTT
This sequence comes from Umbellularia californica, assembly GCA_028538565.1. Taxonomy (NCBI): domain Eukaryota; kingdom Viridiplantae; phylum Streptophyta; class Magnoliopsida; order Laurales; family Lauraceae; genus Umbellularia; species Umbellularia californica. The sequence goes on from JAPQWN010000007.1 coordinate 20,587,226, forward strand.
GAAACAACAGCTGCAACATGAAAAGAAAGTCGAGAAGAAACTGTGAAAGCCTCATTAACCCCACACACTGCAGATTACAATGGATGGGATGGTCCACCATTATCCAATATATATAGAGATATATATGAATGTATGTATGTATGTATGGAAGCTGTTACACCCCGACCCGAACTAATCATGATTAAGGCTAATTAATTAAGATTAATGCTAATTAAACATGAGTAATTGGGTTAATGAATATTAATGACCAAAGAGAGACAAATTAGTCTCAAATGATGCATTAAGCATAATAAAATGAATTTGAATGGAATTGAGTTACTTAAGATGAATTTAAACTCAAACAAGGTAGGCTAAGGACTTTTTCGTAAATACGGGTTTCCACATACTTCGTCGAGTACGGAAATTCTTGATCCCAACATGTGTATCTCGAATAGTACGTTAACTTTCATAATAGACGCAATTTCATTTGACCTCAAATGGACCAAATGAGGCTTCATTTGACTCAAAATGTAATAATGCTTAATAAGAGAAGGCTTTAGTGTAAGAACCTCTTATATTAGAATGAAATGAAGAGATGAACTCGTTTCACCCAAAACCCTAGGCACCTTCTTCATCTTCTTCCTTTCCCTTCCATTCTTCTTCTTCAAGAGTGACTTTGGTGGAATGATCAAGTGATTTTGAGTGAGAAGCTTCATCTTCATCTTCTTCCTCAAGTCATTCCTCCATTTTTGAAGTGTAGAGCTCGAAAGAGAACTCAAAATCTCTTTGCTTGGAGCTACAAGTAAGTGGTTGGCCTTCTCTTAGGATTTCCAAGTTCTATTGAGTAGTGAGGAAAGGTTTCTAGCACAAATAGCTTAAAGGTTGTGTATTTTCTTGTTTTCATGGAGTTAGGGTTTCATTTGGGGATTTTGATCTCAAGTCAAGCTAAGTAAAAGAGGGCTTTGAGTTCATTGACTTCAAGAGAGGCAAGTATAAACATTACTTGTGATTAGTGTTAATTGTTGTAGAAATGTATGAAGTTTCCATGGATTTTGCATATTTTTCATTGAGTTTGGAGTTATTTATAGATTGATTAGATGCTTAATGGATGATTAGAAGTGTTATTAAATGTGAATGGATTATGTATGAGGAGGGAACAGGAGGTTCCAACTTTCATTGCAGGTTGTGGAAGTTTAAATGAGAAATGAGGGTAGAAGAAGAGAGAGAGCATCAGAATTTCGGGTTGAAATTCTGATGGGTTCGCTCGAGCGAACAGTAAGTTCACTCGGGCGAACGCCTTTCTGTTTGGGCCGCTCGAGCGAACATTAAGTCAGCTCGAGCGAACCACTTTCTGTCTGGGTCTGGAGCGAACCTGATACGGGCCAATACATTAACTGTGAGTGAAAAATTGGATTTTTACATAGGCTTGGAGCACTCCTTGTGAGTAGAAATGCTCTCTAAATTAGTTCTAAGACTAAACATGGGGTAAAGTGAAACTGTTAAGAATTAAGGATAATGAAGGAAGAGTTTCATAGTTAATTAATTGTGGACTAAACTTCCATGGATGTTAATTGCGGGGACCATAATGCACACATTAAATATATAAATGTGATGCTCATCGAGAATAACACGTGTATTTGGTAACCGTTGGTTACACCTAAATGGTTATTTAGATTTGAGATAGAATTAAATAGAATCATAATTGATTAGTAATCCCCTCACTGTAATATATGTTCCAATCTAATGAGATTGGTATTATTGTTGTTCCCTTCTTTGTTATGAAGGGAATCATAGAATTGAATCGAATCCAGAAATGGATTGCTTACTGAAAAGCATTGACCTTGAGTCTGACACTGCCTAGCTATCGTATTAGAACTCTAAATGAGTTCAATGAATTAATAAATGAAACAAATGACTAATCCTACTGCAGTAGATGGATTTGGGGGCGTTCTAGAGCTCCGTGGTGATGCCAGTTGTCCCTAGCCCGGACACTGGTAAGTCCCACAATTTCCGATCGTATCTATGAGTATTGATCGATGCCTTCTAATTGGAAGATGAGTCCTTCCTTTGAAGGAAGATGGTAATGAAATGAAATGAAACGAAATGAAATGAAAATAAATGCTATGGTAGTGACCACCTTATACATGTCCACAAGATTGACTTTTATGTTCACATATTGTCATTGTAGGAATTTTCTAGACTTGTCTAGAATTCAAATTGTTATTGATAGCTTGAATGAGTTTAGCTTACTGTTAACACATGCTATTACAAGATCTGTTTATGCATTGTTGAACCGTCGTGTTCATTAGTGTTATTGATGGCATTACAGGCTCATTTGCCCATGCCGGTGCAACAGGGCCCCCGGCGGCAGCAGAGAAGACCGCTCCAGTTCCTCCAGGAGGACTAAACGAATGGAATGGTCGAGATACCGTTTGATATGGGTATCTAAGTGCGAAAAGGAGTTAGAACATTTTGGAAATGTTTTGAGCAGTTATTTTTTTGTATAATCATTTTGAAATGTAACTAATTGTCTTTTGTGTAGTATTTTGGATATGTCGTAATTGGCAAACATTGATGGGAATGTTACATGTATAAAGGACATCATTTTGTATACATGTCAATTATAAATGCTTCCGCAAATTTGTGTATTTGACAGGTAAATTGAGAATGTTATCCCTTGTGGATTTCGGTTTAACTTCGGTTAATTCAAGATTTACAGGAGTAAGTATGAGCTCACGGCTTGGGATTATCAGATCTCGGGCCCGGTCGTGACAGAAGCACACAACCTTACTTGACTAGGTGGATCCCACAAAACAAGACAGAATATTATGTGGTTCTCTAAGTAGGAGAACATTGCCTCACTTGCTAAAGGATCAATGGCAGTTTTCTTTAATATAGAGACAGTTAGGGCTTCCAAATGCTTAGGATTGCATTGCAATAACCTCTTAATAAGTTGACTAAAAACAGTTGCACCACCTTATGATGAATGTTACAAAACATCTTAGAGAGAGAGAGAGGCCTCATATATATTTTTAAGGCACAATGTATTTGCATCTTAATTAAAGAAATACCAAGGGCAAACAAATTCATGTTATAATATCTTCTCGGAAAGGTTTAGGCATTAATCACTCATGTTGTCGTAACCAACAAAATTGAACTGAGCAAAGAAAGCTCAAGTTCAAGTAAGGAAGAGAGAAATGTGGACTTAGAGGGCTCGCCCCTTTACGATATCAAGGCTCATCTCACTAGGATCTATTGCTTGTAACTCCACTTGAATGCCATCAACTTCTCTCTTGAATCTGTCCTTGGAACTAGCATACACCATCTTGCTCCTCACCCTTGATGTATCAGGGCTCCTGCCCACATATCAAATATGAAATCCATGTGGTTAAAGGTCTATGCATCATAAGAGATCACTCACTATTTTATCTTTACATCTATAGAAATACACATATGATACTATTTGTTTCCAGAAATTTTTGGGTCTTATCTATACATTTAATTAGATAGAACCTTTCATAAATGAGAGGGGAAAAAATGTGAATCAGAAAGAAGTTTTGTGGCATTCAATGTGGACAATTTTGGATATTCACTTTCCCATTTATTTGCTAGTTAATTAAATGAATAATATTTCTTAAGCTTGACACTTGTCGAACCGACAAGATTTTTCTTTATTTATTTCAATTTGAGCCCCAGTTTGTCTCAACAAATAGAAAGTGAGAACGAAGACTTTCATCAGTTTTCAGAAATCAGTTTTTCAATAAAATGATCGAACATTTTTCAACAATGTAAGATGAAAATCAAGTGAATCATTTAGCCGAAAACAGCCCCCAACCTTACTACATGAACTAAATGGCTTCAGTCAAATTAAGAAGATGGTAATTTTGCTCACCAATTAAGGCAGTAAACATTTGGGTCTGAACCTACCCCGGAACTAGTAATGGGGCTAAAAGTCAACAACTTTGGAGCCATTTTTACTGTAATTGAACTATGCTTTTGGGAAAAATTGAACTCTATGGATCAGGGTTGCAAATGTTATCGTTTCACTGGACCCGGATCCTGACCCGTTTGTAAAAAATGGTGTCAGTTCCGGAACTAATTTCGACTCAGAACTTATATTGTTGGTTCCAGAACAAACTCCAACTAGAGGACCAGAATCTATTTCAAAAGCTAGTTCTAACTTCTTTCATTTTTAAAATTTTTTTTTCCTTAAGATAAGGATATCATTCAACTTATAACAGAAGTCTACTACCTCTAAGATTAAACATAAAATTTTCCAACAAAAGTTGATTTTCAGCTACCGTTTACAACATTAAAGACTCATATGCCAGGTCCCGGTCCACGGGTCAGAACCTATATCAACCCAGAACCAAGCTTGTTTATCAATTGGAACCTAATTGTTTTATGGGACCAGACCCATTTATTAATCAGAACCTAAAACAAATTCCAATCCTTGTTTTTTACAGGTTGAAACCTCTTGGTAATCGGAGAATCAGATAGTTGTTTGCATCCCTACTATGGATTAAAAAATGTGGGTTAATTCAATTGTGAATAACACTTTTTTAATGTTTTTCAAAGTTATCATCTTTCATGTCTGTAAATTGAATTTCAAGAATTTGTCATGACTAAAAGTGGGTCTTATATGCATGGATTTGACTCGACCATATCATAAGGTTGAGTGTATTTGATCAATATTTAGACATTACCAGGCAATGAAGAAGATCTTGCTCTTCTGACAATTCTCATCTGTAGTGAAATCTAAATCGTAGACAGCATAGCGTGATCCACTACAAGAAACTGAACTTTTAGCGACATTTTTTAGCGACGTTTTCATAAATTCGTCGGTAAAGAATACTTTTTACCGACTAATATTATTTCGACGGTAAAAGTTGGATTTTTATCGATGATTTTGTTAAATCGTCGGTAAATGGTTAATTATAGAATTGACTTAGTTTGTAGGGGTGGTAAAAAATCAGATACTGTTATCGATGTTTTCCAAAAACGTTGGTAAAAGTGGATTTTAGCAACATTTTTTTTTAAAACGTTGGTAAAAGGTTAGTTTAGAATTAACTTTAAAAAATCATAATATTTTACGAACGTTTTCCAAAACATCGATAAATCCCTCTAATTTTTCCCACTCCTTTTCCCTCTCCCGCCACCAAAACCCCTCTTTTCTCCTCTGTCTCTCTCTCTGCTCAATCGATCTCTCTCTCTGCTCTTTCTCTCTCTCTGCTCTCTCTCTCTCGCTCTCGGTCTTTCTCTGCTCTCTCTCTCTCTCTTTGCGATCTCTCTGCTCTCTCTCGCTCACTTGGTCTCTCTCTTTCTCGCTCTTAGTCTCTCTCTGCTCTCTCTCTCTTTCTCGCTCTCAGTCTCTCTCTGCTCTCTCTCTCTCGCTCTCTCCTGCAATCTCTCTGCTCTCTCTCACTCACTCTCTCTCTCTCTGCTCTCTCTCTCTCTGCTCTCTCTCTCTCTCTCTCTCTCAGTCTCTCTCTGCTCTCTCTCTCTCTCTCTCTCTCTCTCTCTCTCTCTCTCTCTCTCTCTCTCTCTCACAGTCTCTCTCTGCTCTCTATCTCTCACTCTCTCCGTCTCCAAAAACCCATCTCTGTTATCAGGCGCAAACCCATCTCTCGCCCTTTTCCGGTCGTCTTCTCCAAAGCCAGCACGAGTTTGACCCCTTTTCCGGTCGTTTCTCCAGACGCAGCACAAGGTCGACTCCTTTTCTAGTTGTCTTCTCCAGAAGCATTTGCCCTTAATTTTCTGCTCTATCTCTATAACAGAGAATCGAAAAAGGAGGAGGTATTTCAGTTTGCTTTGTTCTTGACTTGTAGTTTTTTTTTTTTTTTTTTTTTTTTGGGTTCTTTAGCATGTGTGTTTTGATTTGGTTGCATGAGATTCTAGGGAATGGTTGAATGATTGGATTGGATGGGTCAGGGTTCTAGGTGAGTGATTGTGCGTGTTTTGTGTTTTTTTTTATTTGGAGTGAGGGCTTGGAATCTGAAGTTGTCTGTGGTGGTGGTTTGTTTGATCAGATGGGGGAGTTGGGGAGAATTTGGGAATGATGTGTTCATTTGTTGGGAGTTGGTATAGTGGTGCTTGGGGAGTCTAGGTAGGTTGAGCATTTGGGTTGTGATTCAGTTGATTGTGGGGTTTTGAGATCTGGTATACATCTCATCTTTTCCTATCTCATTTCCACGACTGTGAAATCAATTGACATAAGGTTTATCCATAGAGTCTTTACATTTGTCTACTTGATATTGAATTCTTGTTAAAAGAGGTTTGTATAATTGTATAGATAGGAGCGATGGGACCATGGCTTTTGAAGTTTAATGTATGTAGCAGGGTAATGGATGGGTATATTAAAGGTTGGGTTTTTTTTTTTTTTTTAATGGTCCCTTGATCCTTCTTCACTTTTAGTGCCTTTGCTTTGAAATCTTTGAAATCCTAGGAATTCAATAACAAACGGGATGTTCCTGCTGTTTTTCTAGGAAGCCATTTCATGTTATTCATCACTCATCCAACCAACAAAGTGATTTCCATTCGAAGGAAAGCGCTTGTGTAGTTGAAGTTGTTGTTTTTGTTTATTGTTTCTTGTGTGCGTGTGTGTGTGTGTTTAGTAGCTACATTTGCTTGGTTTTTTTTCTAGTGATGGCGTGGTCCCCCTTTTGCAAACGGCCTTGGGGCCAACTTTGACATTCATTTTAAATTTTATTGATCATCAAAACAGGCATAGTCCATTATCTAATTTGTTAAATTTCAAATATACCACTCAAAATCATTTTCCCTAAACTCATTGTTGACTATTATCCTATTTAAGCAATGAACAGCACACATCAGTTACAAATACAAATACATTGTATATGGACTGTCTGTTTGTGTAATTTATACATAGGAATTAACTACATGGAAACTCCTGGCAAAACGGATTCCACCACATGATTATTAAAGATGTGAAGGGTGAAGAATATGAAATGAGGGGTGAAAGATATACAAAAGAGATAATAGATATGACCTGATCACTTTTCCATTTATTAAATTAATAGGATAATAATTGGATATTCAATTTCCATGCATTCTATTGCAAACAAACAGGTTTTTGAGGAATTTCTACGTGAGCTCAACTTCATACATTCTTGTACACAGAAGTTGGAAAAAATCATCTTGGACGTACAACTGTGAGACGTCGTCACTTTATGTTGTATGAACTACCAAAAAGCAGAGTCATTAATTTTTGAAATATATACATCCAATTAAAATTTTTTTAATGAGTCCAATTAAGTTATTCTCCAGTAGCATGTCATGATTAGTGCTTGCCTACCAAAAGGAAATGAAATTTATTTTTCTGTCCTTTGTTGTTTATGATTTGGGAAACTATCAATGTTTTGTCTTGTTTGGATGTTACATCGTGTGACTAAAGAATGTTTTTTCAAGCAGTAGGTATATTTGTAGGGCTGAGTATTTGTCCAAGTTAAATCCTTGCTAAGCCCTTTCCCTCCTCCCAATGATCAATATTCTTCCAGGTGACCAAACAGGTGAACTATATGAATAGTCTGCTTCTTGTGTGAGAACAGGTTCATGCATGTTACACGGAAAATTGCTCGTCTTTTTAAGTTCCGGGAAATTGACTCTTTAGTCTGAGTCCTAAAAAATCCGCAGTGAGCCAATAGTTAGCTTAACCATTTCTCTGTCTTGACCCTTGACCAGCAGGCTCAAACAGAGCAATCCTCTGTATAGAATTTTCCACGATGACCCAACTTTTTCCACACGTATTTGTTTGACGTCCCTTTCTCTCCACGAGTCTCACTTTCTCTGTCACCTCTATCAGATATTTAGCCAGTCCTCTCGTGTGTCAGGATATCATTCTCTATCCAAGCATATGCACCTACAAAGCATAAGCTCAAACATAGCCCAGTCAATGCCTAGATTGGGCCTGGGCCTCAATACTTTGACCCATAAACTGTCACATAAACAGCGGATTCCTGGATTCCTACATATAAAACATTGAATTGCAAAGCATACTCATGGTTGACTATCGGCACCTTGGTTTCATACATAAGCCCAAGGGATCAATCCCTGTATTCTCAAACTAGACCAGTAGCCCAATATAGCAACAGCAAAAAATAAATAAAATAGTTGGTTTGAACTGCAACTGTAGATTAGACATCGCCTAATTTGTCGATATAGTGTATGCTTTAGTTGAAAGAATGCAAGTATGTGTCAAATATCACTATGAACTTCAAACCTGGGTTTTGTTTGGAGCAACACCCATTCATAGTTGGGATCGAGCCAGACATTGTAGCTTGGGCCATGAACTTCAAACCTGGATTTTCTTTGGATAAACCTTTTCCCAGAGTGGGGCCCACTGGGAGTTTGGGGTTAGTATGTAAAATCCCAAGTCACCAGTCAAGTAGTAGCCATGGACCATAGGTGCCAAACTTTCCACAGGGATGACTGGGCTTATAATGAGCCGGGCCCACGTGCTTTAAAAATCAACACACACAAGTCAACAGAGAGAAAAGATATTTTCTTCCATGGGGAATTTTCTCCATGTGGACAGATCAGGCCTTCCACATGCTGACGGTCCCACATATTGCTCTGTGAACTTGTACATTTAAAATTGAATACATTTAAAATCGTGGTCACTCATCTCTATGAACTTGTACCTTTCCGCTCATCATATTGCTCGCACAGCTAATTATAAGAAGGGAGAATTTTAAATAAGATTTAAGTTTTTACCTTATTTCAAAAAAAGACGTCAGTTTATTTTAAAATTAGTTACCAAGTTTTACACGAAGTACTTAAATAAGGACATCCATTTAAAATTAGGGACATTTACTTCAAAAATCCCCTTCAATAGTTTAATAACAACTGAGGACCCTAATTTTTAATAATAACAGCCAAGGACCTCCAGCCCAAAATCCAATTTTTTCATTCCATTTTTGCCCTTTGGTAAGTTGATGTCAACATAACCCTAAGAAAAGAAAACGTCCTTAATCCCAAATCTACAGTGAAGAGAAGAAAGAGAGGAAGGAGAAGAAGAAGATCGACGCCCAGTGAAAGGAGAGGAAGGAGATGGAGGAGAAGAAGGAGATCGACGCCAAAGAGATCGACGCCCTAACCATTTTCTCTCAATCACAGTGAAAGGAGAGGAAGGAGAAGAAGGAGATCGACGCCTTACCCTTTTTTTCTCAATCACAGTCAAAGGAGAGGAAGGAGAAGAAGGAGATCGACGCCCTACCCATTTTGGATAATAATGTTCTGTTTGGAGGTATACCAAGCTCAATAAGTAACTTGTCCCAACTTACTTCATTGCACTTGAGCAAAACAAGCTTTCAGGAGAGCTCCCCCCATCCATGAAGAATTGCACCTGGTTGATGACACTTGATCTCGGAGAAAATGGTTTCTCAGGAATGATACCAAACTAGATTGGTGAAAGACTGTCATTTCTTAAATTCCTCATCCAACGATCGAATAAGTTTCATGGTAGCCTTCCTCCACACCTGTCACTACTTTCTGAGCTTCAAGTATTGGACCTTTCTCAAAATAATCTGCCAGGAACCATACCCGAGTCTTTTGGTAACTTCAGTGCTATGACGGTAGCTAACAGGACAAATGTAATCATTGCCAATGGTGTTCGATTCAGTAGTGTAGAGAGTATTTGGGTTTTTTAGAAAGGAGTTCAATATGAATATAGTCGTACGGTTTCATTCGTGATAAACATAAACCTATCGGGCAATGATCTACATGGTGAAATCCCTAGAGGAATTACTCATCTTTTTGGATTGCAAAGCTTGAATTTATCAAGAAATCGGTTGACAGGAAAAATCTGAGAAGATATTAATGACTTGCAATGTATAGAATCTCTAGATCTCTCATGGAACCAGCTTTCAAGAGCGATTCCACATGGCTTCTCATACTTGACTTTTTTAAGTCACTTGAATTTGTCACACAACAACTTTTCAGGAAAAATTCCATCTAGCAACCAACTTGATACTCTCAATGATTCATCCATCTACATGGGAAACCCTTTATTATGTGGGCCAACATATTTGAACCAATGCCCACGAGATGAAATATTTCCTGATTCACGGCCGCTTTCCGATGGAGACAAGGATGCTAAAGATGAGTTCGAAATACAACTATTTTATATTTGCCTGGGGCCTGGATTTGTTGTAGGCTTTTGGATTCTCTGTGGCATTTTGTTATTCAAGAGATCTTGGAGGGTTGCCTACTACAACTTCTTTGATGACTTGGGAGATCGGTTATATGTTGCAATAGCAAGAAAGCTTGCTAAATTCAAGAAGAATAAAGGACTACAAGGCAATAGAGGACACCCATTAACTCCTTAACATGTGTCGCATCCTTGCGCAATGCCTGGCCATAAATCAAGTTGATGATCCTTCATGTAGTGCTAGCAGGGTATGTTCTTATTATTATTATTTTTTAAAGAAGTATTTTCTAGCAGTCAAATGTATTATAAATATAATCCAATTTGTGGGTAGTATGTAGTAGTATGCATGCATGTCTATTGTATGGTCACAATAGCCTAAGGCATGTAGAAACTACATGCAAGTGTACATACTTGCAGGGAACTTCTAATGGTGGATAATGTAAGTTGGAAGCTTATTATGTGTTTTACGAAAGGAACTTCTAATTCATGCCTTCTAACTTCTAGTTTCCCTCGTCGTAGGCCAAACTTGTATAGGAATTCAACGATCTTGAACTTGGGTCAAATCTAGAAAGTAAGCCCCTTGGATGTGTAAGTTTTTGGTTTGGTTTAGTTTGTAAATGATAGATGTTTGGGGGGGGGGGGGGCGGGGGGGGGGGGGGGTGGGGGGGGGTGTGGGGTGGTTGATTGGTTTGAATTATCCAACTTGTATGGTATCCATGTTATCTATAAGTTCTTACATGTTAAAATATTTATTGTTACTAGAACCATGATGAAGACCTATGTTTTAAATGAGAAGAGTTTTTTTCCTTACATTCAAAAAGATATGTACTTTTTTTTCTTTAATGTTTGACATCTCTTGGGTTAAGCATTAAAGAAAAACTGGTTGAAAATATGTTAGAATTCTTCATGAAATGGAGCTTGCTAGTTTTTTCAGGCTTTTGATTCTACGTCAAATCTCAGTATTGGCGTTTCATAGATGATGTCGAGACTTATTTATGGAAAGGTTTACAAAATTAGTTGGTTGTAAAAGAAAAGACCTTGGGCTTGTTTGGATGAACGGTGAATTGAAGTAAAGCAAGGTGAAGCATCAAATCAAATATAGTCTTTGGTGTGCTCCTATGAATTAGATCGAGAATGGACTCCATCTTGGACAATCTACCCAAATGGCATGGTAGGTTAGCAAATATGTCCTAATACACCACAAAGAGAATATAGTCACTTCTCTTTGAAGAATATGAACTCCATAAAACTTAAAACAGAAATTTTGTTTTATTGTTTTCTAAATTTCTCTCTTTTATTTCATTGATTTTCTTTTACATTGCCTTTGTTTTCACGTAGGATAACAATGGTGGAGTTAAAAATAAAGCAGCGTTATTGTCTTCTATGGATCGGTGATTTTGTTTGAAGAAGTATTGTTGTTGGCTATGTATCAGTGATTCTGTTTTCTTTTTTATTTTAGTCGATGGTAGTAGCCTAGTAAAAAAAATTTCTTTTGGTTTATGTGAAACATAATGTATGACCCTTCTTGGTTTAAGTAAAAAATAATGTCAGCATCTTGTGTATCCACTTGTTTGCTTGTAAAATAAATGAAGAATGAAGGTTTTGGCTACTTATTTACAAAGATTTGACATCTTGCTCTATTCTTGACGCTTAGAAAAACTATTTCCCAAAGTTCGAGTATTGGAATTATCTGTGTGAAATCGTAGGAACTATGATGAGGTGTGATTAAAAGGGTTGTGTGCCTTGTATTGCAAAAAATGGACCAGATAACTGTGGAATGGTTGAGATGCATGCATGGATATGAATATAGTAAACAAGTTGTTAAAAAATATATGAACAATTTAAGGGGCTTTGGAGAATTTCCTATTCAAAGTCCAGGAATTCGTAGATGAAGCAACTTTGGAATGGTGGCAACGCATTTTTCATGGGAAGGGGACAGACTTCAAAATCGGAGGAAGCAAGGATTTGGTCGCTATTTATTCATGATTTTCTGCGGCAACTTTAAGTTGCACTGAACAAAGAGAGTACCGAAACAATCTGAAAGGCATGTAACTGTTTTTATCATGGAAATGGAAAGGAAATGAGAGCTAGTTTCACAAAAAAAAAAAAAAAAAATCCATTATTTTGTGCAAATGCTTTTTTTCCAAAAAGATCAAAAGCATTGTAAAATTTTGCAAATTTAGGGAGAAGTGTTTTCGATGTGGCCTGCACATTACATAGGTTTGTTTTACTATTGGATTGAAGACAAGGAATAGAAAAACAAGCGATCATCAATGTAAGTGTAACAAAACAATTTGCAAATGAAAAAAAAAAATTAGTTAGGCTATCTAAGAATATGGAAAATCCAAAGGCTAGGCTCGAACACCCTACGTATAAGTGCACTACTCAATGTCATAACATCTCATACTAAAAATAGAGTCAAAATGTCCGATGTCATCATGGCTAACATACGGGACAAATGTTAACAACTTTTACTCTTGTCATTCACTACCTCCGAAAACTTATGAATGCACATCTCAATTTCACATCTCAACGATCCCAAAATTTCTATTTAGGTTAGTTTCCATAGCTAATATTAATAGGATGATGACCTCAAGCAAAGAACATTTTTCAAAAATTCTTTAGCATATATGTATGAGTTACTTCCGAATAGGATCATCTCATAATAATGGAGCATTAATACAGTGCAAATGATGTAGGTTACCTGAGAGTAGCACTCAATAGGTGCTCTAAAATCTTTTGTGTCGAAAAGCTGCATCACCCTTCTTCTTTGAGTTCAAAGTCTCCTGCATCTGGTCAGTCCACATCTGAAACGACAGCTGCAACCCGAAAAGACACTGTGAGAGCCGAATTAATTCTAGGATGATCTGATGAGTTGAAACTTGACCCACCACGCATTGATCCGCACCCGCGGAGCTAGGAATTTCTTATGGGGAGGGCAAGCGATGATTGAGTTTTATATTAATTATGAATCATCCAATACAAATCCAAAGAAAATCTTAAATTCAAATGTACCCCAATTATTTCAAGTCATAATTTCCAAAACTGTAAGCAGTAACATATGAAAGTCCTAGGGCCCACCAAAATGAATCCAACCCACTCAAAATAATTTTTTTGTCCATGTGTTACCAATGAGAATTGTATCTCTCTACAATCAAAGTAGGGTTCATGTTGGACTGATCACATGTAAAAGAATTCACCACAATTAATTAATGAAAATACTTTGGATTGATTAATTGTGACCATTTGATGGGTCATGGTGCTGGAGTAAGCATGGATGGTTGGGATGACAGGATTAGAACTCATTCACCAAGTCCTGATATGGTGAATGGTGAAGGTATAAATGATATCATAATACAAAGTTTGAAGTCCTTTGAGGGTCTCACAATTGCTTCCCACGAGCAGTGTGAATCTCCACAGCGGATTGAATATTCGAACCGCTCAAAACAAACACTCCTCTACAGTGGGCTTTTCATAATTTTTTCTCGAATAAGAGTTAGTTCCGTTCTATGATTGAGCATATGTTTAAGAATATCGAGGCACTTGAGTGGTACAGATTTTCGGTAGGTTAAAATTTCGAAACAGCCCATGGAAAGCAAAATGCCCTCATTTTGAGTGGTACAGATTTTCAATAGGTTAAAAATTTCAGACAGCCCATAAAACCAGCAGGCCTTCATTTTGAGTGGTACATATCTTCAATAGGTGTGCTCCACCATAGAATTCTACTCTACTCATTGCCGCTTGAGCGAGACACTAAAAAAATAAAAAAATCGTTTGGGTCCACCCCTATCTATGCAGTTCCCTACACATCCAGCCTACCCCAAAGAATTAGCACTAATCCAAGAGGATCTTACATCCGTATCTTCAAATCAGAAGATGCAGAAAGATGTAGAAAGTGCCCCAACATATCATACACTAGAAAAAATCTCGGATCCAGGTATATCTCCAACTACGCCTTTATTTTTAAGCTCTACTGACAATCCTTCTCCTATTATTGAGATTCTTGATGTCATTCATAATGGTCTTCATGTTGCCCTATGCAAAGGGAAGCAAGCATGTAACAATAATCACAGTACTTAAATGAAATTTGAAAAGAAAAATATACTAAAAAAACCAAAGTATATGAAATTTATGTATTTTTAAGTACACATATTTTGCATTAGCAAGGATAGACCTGAAGAAGTAAGGATAAATCTAAATGGAAAAACGGAGGTAGGCTGAAAAATACATGGATGGAAGTACTACGGAGAGATCTAAAGCAGTGTGACCTATCCAAAGATTTGGCTCAGGATAGATTGGAATTCAAGTAGCCAACCCTACCAGAGTTGGGAAAAGTTTTTGATGATGGCGGTAAGTTTTTTTATACTTGTTATTAGGAATTATAAATTTATAAAAAATATATTTAAAAATCTACTAACTCTCACCTGGTGAACCTAATTCAGTAACTAAATGAGGCTTCCACCGGATCTAATAGCTATGATTTTTCTAATGATGAGAAAGATGGACCAGAGGGAGCATTTAAATGTGGTCCGTCTGTGCCCCCTTAGGCCAGGCTGGGAACTACATAAAAAGGGCATGGCCATCCTAACTTAGTGATATCCACTGATGGATTGAATTAGAAAAGATGAAATTATATTTTTCCCTAAAAAAATCCATTAGGTGAATTGATTGATTCCCATTCAGCCCATAAACACTTTTGCTGAAGTAAAATTCCCATTCAGCACATAATATAAATTTCCTTCATCTTGCGATATGGCATAAAATTATAAATGGTGCGTATATGTATTAGTTTTCCAGACCAACAACAGGGGATTAATTAAAAATTGCAAAATTGCAAAATATGGTTTGCGTTCATATCACACGGTCGAAGATACTTTAGTACATAAAAACTACACAACCACTGCGGCGGATTTGAGATGAGTTTTTAGGTATAAAAAAAGGTGCCGCGTGTTGGAAGATGGACGACCTGTCACTATTGGAGTTCAAAGACCTTCATTGTGAGCAAACCGACCTCACCTTATTATCCAAAGTGAGTCAGGATCTTCTTTGGTTCATATGGGCCATGGCTGCACCAGTCATCCCCTGTAGAAAGTTAGTTGGGCACCTATGGGCCAAGGCTGCTACTTGACTATTGACTGCATACCACCGTCGAGGTCCCAGTGGGCCCCACTCTTGAAAAATGGATTCCCCGAAGAAAGGGGCGCCGGAGAAATACGTGTGGAAAAAGTTGAGATCCATTGCCATCAGGTTTGGTTTTAGATTAAAAGCCTTCGAGTGTCATGAAATTCTCAAGAAAAGGGACAGCGATGGTCCATGACCCCACAGGTAGCTAACTCAAATGACTCAAGTAGCAGCCATGGCCCATAGGTGCCAAACTTTCCACAGGGATGACTTGGGCTTATAATGAACGCACAAGTCAGCAAAGACAAAAAGATATTTTCTTCCATAGGGAATTTTCCCCATTTGGACGGATCTAAGTTATTTCCACATGTAGAAGGTCCTATAGGAGGAATTTTCACTTTCTTCCACACATCAAGTTATTATCTGGTCCAAAGCGATCTGGGCCGTGATCGAGTGTTAACTTCATAATTATATTTGGACTGTGAACGCATACTTTCAATTAAGCATACGAAGCATAGTTAAGCAATATCAGCTGTGGACCTAGGGTTTTCGTTTTCGAGGTGCTTGCGATATCACTTGAAAAAGTCGATCACTATTTTGTTGTTCTTTCTTAACATAAACTTCGGCAAAAGAGAACGTATTGCAATTATAAAATATCCAATTGCACCAACATTCTATCATCAATGTACTAGTTTTTTAAGGTTCCTTCTTCAAAAATCCATATTCCGAGTGGACAACAAGATTATGGATTTTGAGCAATTTGTGAAAAATTAAATATAAAAAAAGATCCAACCTATATAAATCTATGGGTCACAATTTTTTGGCCCAAATCACTAACATTCTCAAATTAATGGTAATCATCAATACGCTTAGCTTTTTTAAATTTTAATGGATTTTTGAGAGAACCAAAAAGGTCGAGAAAGGGAATTTTTTTAATGTCATGAGCAGCACAAAGGAGCATATAGATCTTGCAAATGATCTGACCCTGGGCCTGACTTTGAGGCCTGGGTATTGGATCTAGACCAGAATATTAACTTAATGGGGGGCATTAAAGAAGAAATATCAAAGCCCCGTGTCATGGAATTATCAAGCAAAGAAGATTCCAGGACAAGGACATTGACAGTGACGGTCATGAGTGCCTAATCTTCTTCCACAAGTAGGTGTTAGTTGGTTTATTGTCCCACCCTGTCATTGATGGTTTTAGAGTCATAGACATACAGTGGGTCCCAATCCCATCATATTAAATCAAAAATCAAAAATCAAAGTTGATGGCAATGGGATCTAAAGTGTCAACTTTTCCAAGAGGGTGGGGTTGGTTGGTCATGGTCTTAACCTATCGTTAGCTTAGCCTTTTCTCTGTAATTGCTAGATGTCTTGACCCTTGACCAGCAAGCTCCAACATAGCAATCCTCTATATAGGATTTTCCACGATGACCCAACTCTTTCCACACGTATTTGTTTGGCTTCCACGAGACTCACTCTCTAAGTCACCTCTTATGTAGCCAGTCCTCTAATGTGTCAGGATATCATTCTCTATCCAAGCATATGCACCTACAATTACAAAGCATAGCCCGAACATAGCCCAGTCAACGCCTAGATTGGGCTGTGCCTCTACCAGTTGACCGATAAAGCGAATTCCTAGATTCATATATATAAAACATTGAATTGCAAAACACACCATGATTGAGTTAAGAGTGGTGTTTGCAACTTGGATTCATTCATATGCCCAGGGGACTAATCCCTGTATTCTCAAATTAGACCGGTAGCCCAATATAGTAACAACAGAAAATAAATAAAATAGTTGGTTTGAACTGCAACTGTAGATTAGATATCGCCTAATTTGTCGATACAGTATACACTTTAGTTGAAAGTATTTATCCACTGCAGTCCAAACTGTAGATTAGACAACCACTATTGGTTGTTTGGAAAGAGAGGCAAGCACTTATCCACTTCAAACAAGGTCTCAAGGACCCTAGTATCTGTACATCAGAGTTGTCAATCGTACAATGGTTGTTTGTGATCTACTACATACATGCTACAACAGTACGAAGAAGCATTCCTTGAATTTTATTCCACTGTAGCTAACCATATGTTTCGATTTACATGCTCGTTTTTAATTTTAAATTTGCTTCTTGTTTCATACTTCTATCTGGCAATGTTAGGAAAATGATATCCAATTCCAATTACAAGCATGTATGACACATTAGGCGGGACAGGGGAAGT
Organism: Umbellularia californica; assembly: GCA_028538565.1. Lineage (NCBI taxonomy): Eukaryota > Viridiplantae > Streptophyta > Magnoliopsida > Laurales > Lauraceae > Umbellularia > Umbellularia californica. The sequence continues at coordinate 20,604,717 of JAPQWN010000007.1, forward strand.
AGGAAATTGTCCAACTTCCTTGGAACATCAAACATACACTACAGCTGATTTTGAAGTTAAGATTTCCATGAAAATATACCCATTTTTATTAACTAAACACAACTCACATTTCCATACAGTTAGAAGGAGACAAGGTGGGGCAGGAAATATACTACTCAAGGAAATGGGCATAAAAATACTCCTAGCTTTTCCCTTACCTGAAGAAAGGTACACATTTCTTTGGAAATGGAAATAACCAAACGGAGCATACATCAGATGTTAAAGGGACAGAACAATTCCTCCTAAACAATGTAGGGAGCTATCCTTTCCAAGCAATTTTCTATAAGATTATTTCAACTAAAACCCAAAAGTCTGAAACATGCCAAAACTTTATTCCATCATATAAATCAAGAAGGCAGAAGCAATTATGAAATTTCCGTTGTAGATAATACCTCAAGCACAATGCTAACTTAGTAAATTATATTCATGAATCACAAAATCAGTGGCAACTTTGGAAACACTCAAATGGATTAGAAAGCTTAAAAATGCACCCAACTCAGACTAATAGTTACTTTATTTTGTAAAGGGTGGTCAAGGTAACTGGATGTCTGTGAAACCCAACAAGTAGAAGCAAAATACATATTGAAGTGTGTAAAGGAAAACTGGACACTTTGAACTTTAGAAAAGCAGGGCGGTTTTTTGAAATTTTTGGTAATGTGTGTAGGAGACGGAGACATTGCCAAAAATATGGAAAATTATTGTATCTTTTTCCTCATTCATTTCTCTGTTCTTTCCTGATTTTTAATAGAGTTCAGGTCATGTTCCCCATAAATGTAAAAAATATCCACCAAAGAGGCGGACCACATGCTATTCACATGGGGTCCAGCTCCACAGGACTCTACTTGAATCCACCTTTAATCAATACCTGCGGCACAGATGCCCCACCCAACACCCAACCTAAAAAAAAATCCACCAACCTTTTTTTTCCTCCCTCCCGAGTAAAATTGGAACCAATCTCATTTGACATTCATCCAATCTACATTCACTGTTAGATTGGATCTCAAAAGATCATTGATATAGTTATAAAACCATAAAATTTGAGCAGTTGAGTTCATTAAATCAAGCGGTAGGAATATTTGTAGGGCTGAGTATTTGTCCAAGTTAAATCCTTGGTAAGGCCTTTCCCTCTTCCCAATGATCGGTATTCTTCCAGGTGACCAAACAGGTGAACCATATGAATAGTCTGCTTCTTGTGTGAGAACAGGTTCATGCATGTTACACAGAAAATTGCTTGTCTTTTTAAGTTCCGGCTAAAAAATCTGCAGTTAGCCAATCGTTAGCTTAGCCATTTCTCTGTCTTGACCCTTGACCAGCAGGCTCAAATAGAGAAATCCTCTGTATAGAATTTTCCACGATGACCCAATTTTTTCCGCACGTATTTGTTTGGCATCCATTTTCTCTCCATGAGTCTCACTTTCTAAGTCACCTCTATCAGACATTTAGCCAGTCCTCTCATGTGTCAGGATATCATTCTCTATCCAAGCATATACACCTACAAAGCACAAGCTCAAACATAGCCCAGTCAATGCCTAGATTGGGCCCGGGTCTCCATACTTTGACTCATAAACTGTCGCATAAACGGCGGATTCCTAGATTCCTACATATAAAACATTGAACTGCAAAACATACTCATGGCTGACTGGTGTTGGCACCTTGGTTTCATACATATGCTTAGGAGATCAGTCCCTCTATTCTCAAACTAGATCAGTAGCCCAACAACAAAAAATAAATAAAATAGTTGGTTTGAACTGCAACTGTAGATTAGACATTGCCTAATTTGTCGATACAGTCTACACTTTACTTGAAAGAATGCAAGTGCCAAATATCACTATGAACTTCAAACCTGGGTTTTGTTTGGAGCCACATTCATCCATAGTTGGGATCAAGCCAGGCCTTTGTAGCTTGGTCCATGAACTTCAAACCTGGATTTTCTATGGAGAAACCTTTTTCCAGAGTGGGGCCCACTGGGAGTTCAGGTTTAGTATGTAAAATCCCAAGTCACCAGTCAAGTAGTAGCCATGGCCCATAGGTGCCAAACTTTCCACTGGATGACTTGGGCTTACAATGAGCCAGGGCCCACGTGCTCTAAAAAATTAAACACACACAAGTCAACAGAGAGAAAGATATTTTCATCCATGGGGAATTTTCTCCATGTGGACAGATCAGGCCTTCCACATGCAGACGGTCCCACATATTGCTCTGTGAACTTGTACATTTAAAATTGAATACATTTAAAATCATGGTCACTCATCTCTGTGAACTTGTACCTTTCCGCTTATCATATTGCTTGCACAGCTCTATCATTATAAGAAAGGAGAATTTTAAATAAGATTTAATTCTTTACATTGTTTCAAAAAAAAAAAAAAAAACAAAAGACGTAAGTTCGTTTTAAAATTAGTTCCTAAGTTTTACTGGAAGTACTTAAATAAGCACATCCATCCATCTAAAATTATTTTTCAACAACTTTCTCCCTCAATTTTTATAATTATAAAAATCAATTTACCCTTAATGGGTGATGCTACGATGGCCTAGTTAGATCCAATCTAAGCTGCACACATATGTGATAGATGGATGCAATTGTTCCAAAGAAAATCAAGCTGTTAACTTCATAGTGATCTTTGGAGTGTGATTCACACATTCAATTAAGCATACGATGCATACATATGTTAAGAAATATCAAGTCTACGGTTGCAATTCAATCCAACTCAAGCTCTGTGTTTGTGGTTTCAGGAATTCGTCTTTTGTGTAACCGTTTATGAGGCCAGGAGTGAAGGCCCAACCCAATCTAAGCTTTGACGGGGCTGGATTGGGGCTATGTTTGGTAGATCTAGTGTATCTTGTATCTTGTCTATTTTGAGTGAAATGGACAATTTTGGTCCGGAGAAATAGACACCGGACAAAAACGTGTGGAAAAGTTTCAGGTCGTTGTGGAAAATCTTGTATAGACCATCTAATCGCTGCCACGTTCCTTGAGAATTTCATGGCACTCAATTAATGGATCTTAACTTCAGATAGATGTCTTTTCTTGAAATCTCTATATAGATGCAATTCCCCAAAACCCTCGTAGCATCTCACACATCATTGCTTTTCTTGTTGCTCCGAGTACTAATAAATCATGTTTCTTTCAAAGTCAATTCCATTTCTTCTTCCTTTTTGGGTTGGGTTGCTAATCTTATGCATTGGATCCTTGAAATTCAATTCCTGTGTTGGAGGCACAACAACCACTACTGGTTGTTTGGAAAGAGAGAGACAAGCACTTATCCACTTCAAACAGGGTCTCAAGGACCCTAGGAACCGACTCTCTTCTTGGGTTGGAGACGATTGCTGTAGGTGGGCAGGAATTCACTGCAACAACGAAACAGGACATGTCGTCAAGCTCATCCTCCGAGGTCCATTCGAAATGCAGGCTTCCACACCAAGTCCAACTTACAAAGATCTTGAAGCAGAATTCAATAGATCATGCATATCTGGTGAGATAAACCCATCTTTGCTTGAGTTGAAATATTTGAAACACTTGGACCTAAGCATCAATTCCTTTGGAGGAAGAGTCATCCCAAAATTCATTGGTTCATTCAAGAATTTGAGATACCTTAACCTCTCTGCTTCAGGCTTTGGTGGAAGGGTTCCCCATGAGCTAGGGAATCTCTCTACCTTGAGTTATCTGGATCTCAATGATAACCATGTAATAAGGGTAAATTTCAGTGATGGTTCTTCTTACAATGTTTTCAATGTTCCGACATATGATTTGCATGTGGATAGACTTGATTGGCTCTCTGGCCTCTCTTCTTTGCAGTACCTTGACATGGGATCGGTGAACCTCAGTACTGCAGCTCATTGGCTACAATCAATAAATATGGTTCCTTCTATTTTGAACTTACATTTGTCCTATTGCCAGCTTCTCAACATTTCTACATCTCTTCATCATGTGAATTTGACATCTCTTTCTACCCTTGATCTTTCTGATAACTGGCTTGGTCCTCAACTCCCTACTTGGGTGGTTAATAGCAGCAGATTGGTGTCGCTTGATCTTGGTTACAATGATTTCTCATATCCCATTCCAGATGCTCAGGGGAATCTTTGCAACCTACATACCTTGAATTTGCAGGAGAATCATTTCAATGAAGACATAAACAGATTTAAAGAGTCATTTAGAGGATGCATTAAGAGCAATTTAGAGGACTTGAATTTGGAAGGCAATGGACTTAGTGGGCATCTTCCTGATTGGTTAGGGCAATTCATTAATTTGAAGTCTCTCTATCTTTCTTATAACTCTCTTTCCGGTCCAATTCCTCCATCTCTTGGAAGATTGTCTTCCTTGAGAGAATTGGATCTTTTTGATAACTCACTTTCCGGTCCAATTCCTCCATTTCTTGAAAGATTGTCTTCCTTGAGAGAATTGGATCTTTCTTATAACTCACTTTCCGGTCCAATTCCTCCATCTCTAGGAAGATTGTCTTCCTTAAGAGAATTGTATCTTTCTTCTAACTCTCTTTCTGGTCCAATTCCTCCATCTCTAGAAAGATTGTCATCTTTGGAAGATTTGTATCTGTACACAAACTCTCTTTCGGGTTCCATTCCTCCATCTCTAGGAAGATTGCCATCTTTGAGTTCACTAATTCTTGATAGTAATAAATTGAATGGGTCCATTCCAGAAACCCTTGGACAACTTTCAAATCTTCAGTATTTATACTTGTCAAATAATTCTTTTAAAGGTATTCTAACAGAAGCTCACTTTTCACATCTCATAAATTTGAAAAAATTAGCCATCTCTTCAACTTCGTTAGTTTTCAATGTGAGCTCTAATTGGGTTCCTCCATTTCAACTGACATATTTTACAATGGATGATTGCAAATTAGGGCCCCAATTTCCACCATGGCTCCATACTCAAAAGCAATTGTCTTATTTGTCACTGTCAAATGCAAGCATTTCAGATACCATCTCTAACATTTTTCAGACTTTACCATCAAACATTCAATTTCTAGATCTCTCCAGCAACTCAATTTCTGGTTCCATCATCAACAGTAATATAAGGAAAACAACAAATCTGTTGTATCTGTCACTTTCTTCCAACCATGTGAAGGGTAGCATTCCCCTGTCAATATGCCAAATGAGAAATTTAACATATTTAAGTTTCTCAAATAATCAATTGGAACATGAAATTCCACGGTGTTTAGGGAATTTGAAATTTTTGAATACATTAATTTTGGATAATAATGTTCTGTCTGGAGGTATTCCAAGCTCAATAAGTCATTTGTCCCAGCTTACTTCATTGCACTTGAGCAAAAACAAGCTTTCAGGAGAGCTCCCTCCATCCATGAAGAATTGCACCTGGTTGGTGACACTTGATCTTGGAGAAAATGGTTTCTCAGGACCGATACCAAACTGGATTGGTGAAAGACTGTCATTTCTTAAATTCCTCATCCTTCGATCTAATAAGTTTCATGGTAGCCTTCCACCACATCTGTCACTACTTTCCGAACTTCAAGTATTGGACCTTTCTCAAAATAATCTGTCAGGAACAATACCTGAGTCTTTTGGTAACTTCAGTGCTATGACGGTAGCAAACAGGACAAATGTAATTATTAACAATGGTGGTCGATACAGTGGTGTTGAGAGTATTTGGGTTTTTTGGAAAGGAGTTCAATATGAATATAGCCGTACGGTTTCACTTGTGATAAACATAAATCTATCGGGCAATGATCTACATGGAGAAATCCCTAAAGGAATTACTCATCTTTTTGGATTGCAAAGCTTGAATTTATCAAGAAATCGGTTGACAGGAACAATCCCAGAAGATATTAGTGACTTGCAACGTATAGAATCTCTAGATCTCTCATGGAACCAGCTTTCAGGAGCGATTCCACATGGCTTCTCATACTTGACTTTTTTAAGTCACTTGAATTTGTCACACAACAATTTTTCAGGAAAAATTCCATCTAGCAACCAACTTGATACTCTCAATGATTCATCCATCTACACGGGAAACCCTTTGTTATGTGGGCCACCACTTTTGAAACAATGCCCACGAGATGAAATATTACCTGGTTCACAGCCGCTTTCTGATGAAGACAGAGAAGCTAAAGATGAGTTGGAAATACAATTATTTTTTATTAGCATGGGGCCTGGATTTGCTGTAGGCTTTTGGGTTGTCTGTGGCATTTTGTTATACAAGAAATCTTGGAGGGTTACCTACTACAACTTCTTTGATGACATGGGCGGTCGGTTATATGTTGGAATAGCAAGAAAGCTTGTTAACTTCAAGAAGAATAAAGGACTACAAGGTAATAGAGGACTCCCATCAACTCCTTAACATCTGTTGCATCCTTGCGTATTGCCTGGCCATAAATCAAGTTGATGATCCTTCATGTAGTGCAAACAAGTATGTTCTTATTTATGTTTTTTTTTTTTTTTCAGAGAAGTATTTTATAGCTATCAAATGTATTATAAATATAATCCAATTCGTAGGGTTTGAAGAAGCAATGTTGTTGGCTATGTATCAGTGATTCTGTTTGCTTTGTTATTTTAGTCGATGGTAGTAGCCTAGTAAGAAAAACCCTTTTGGTTTATGTGAAACATAATGTATGATCCTTTTTTGTCTATGTGAAAAATAATGTTAACATCTTGTGTATCAACTTGTTTGCTTGTAAAATAAATGAAGAATGAAGGTTTTGGCTAATTATTGACAAAGATCTGACGTCCTGCTCTATTCATGACGCTCAGAAAAACTATTTCCCAAAGTCTGAGTATTAGAATTATCCATTCTTTATTGTGTGAAATCATAGAAACTATGATGAGCTATGATTAAAAGGGTTGTGTGCCTTGTATTGCAAAAATAGACCAGATAACTGTAGAATGGTTGAGATGAACGTATGGAGATTAATACAATAAACAGTTGTTGAAAAATATATGACCAATTTAAGGGGCTTTGGGGAATTTCCTATTCAAAGTCTAGGAATTCATAAATGAGGCAACTTTATGGAATGGTGGCAACGCATTTTTCTTGGGAGGGGGTCGGACTTCAAAATCGGAGGAAGCATGGATTTGGTCGCTATTTATTCATGATTTTCTGCGGCAACTTTAAGTTGCACTGAACAAAGAGAGTACCGAAACAACCTTAAAGGCATGTAACTGTTTTTATCATGGAAGTGGAAAGGAAATGAGAGCTAGTTTCACAACAGAAAAAAAAATCCATTATTTTGTGCAAAGGCTTTTTTTCCAAAAAGAAAAGCATGGTTAAAAAGCAATGTAAATATCTGCAAATTCAAGGAGATGTGTTTTCGATGTGGCCTACACATTACACAGGTGTGCCCTGCTATTGGATTGAAGACAAGGAATAGAAAAACAAGCGATCAACAATGTAAGTGTAACAAAAGAATTTGCAAATGAAAAAAAAAAAAATCATTAGTTAGGCATTCTAAGAATATGGAAAATCCAAAGGCTATGCTCGAGCGCCCTACGTATAAGTGCATTACTCAATGTCATAACATCTCACACTAAAAATAGAATCAAAATGTCAGATGTCATCATAGCTAACATACGGTATCAATTGTTAAAAACTTTTACTCTAGTCATTCACTACCTCCGAAAACTTGTGAATGCACAGCTCAATTTCACATCTCAACAATCCCAAAATTTCTATTTAGGTTAGTTTCCACAGCTGATCTTAATAGGACGATGACCTCAAGCAAAGACCATTTTGCAAAAATTCTTCAACATATATGTATGAGTTACTACCGAACAGGATCATCTCCCAGTATTGGAGCACTAATACAGTGCAAATGATGTAAAGGCTAAAGAACAGTAATTTGAACAGAGATGATAATACGTCATCTACTGATGACAAGGGGCTCGTTAGTATATTGAATAGATGCAACTGTTACAAGCCCTATAATTTATGACATCTCAAAGTCAAGTACTAGGAAGCCAATGACAACTGACACTCTAATCTCCAGTTGAATTCATAATCAAAAGCTTGAACCAAGTAAACTATAAACAAAACATTGCACGGCTAAAACTGAATGCGCAAGCTCACATGAGATGTTCCATATAAAAACATGCATAAACTTCTTTTCATGTGTATGAAACAACAAAAGGTTTAGAAATTAAATGCAGTAATGTCCTATTGTTTTTACATAAAGGCAAAAACAAACATAGGTCCTCTCACAAAGAACAACATTAACATATCAAATAAGGCTTAATGTAATAACTTACAGCAAAGAACACCATAAATAGTTGCTGTACAAAAATTACAAGTAACCCAAATAAGATTACGCTTATCATATAGCATGTCCCATTACAAAAACAATCTTCTTATCCAAGGATAAAGAATGATATAACCAACTCCTCTTTTGTTATAATTTGATATGTACTCATTTTGAAAAAAAATGGGCGCATCTCAATATGGACTACTTGCACTGTATTTCTTCAAAATTTGGTCATTTTCCATTACAAAGAGCATTCATATCTTTGTACACAAATGAGGAAACATTCTTCTCACTAGCAGTCTAACCGGGATCATCCTCTAATATCAAACATAAAAACAGTGTTTCGCTGTGTGATTACCATCACGGGTTTCATGGAGAACTTCGGTCATTCTGCCCACAAGTGCGAAAATCACATTGTTTGCATGCTACAACAAAATACAATTTTGCCAATGCAGTCATCCCGTTTGGAAAGGTAATTTTTGCACTGGCAAAGGATTTTCCAACACAATTCAGTTCGTCAGCCGCGCGTCGACAACTATGTGTAGCCAAATCCATAGCCAACGCTATTTTAACTGCGTCGGCAAATCCCTGTACAATTGCCAACGCATTGTAGCATCGGCCAATACGTCGGCAAAGAGATGTGCGTCAGCAAAAAGTCTAACTTTCCTGATTCAAAAACCATATTTGCCAATGCAATACCAGCGTCAGCAAAATAAACGCCAACACTGGTAGTGCGTTGGGAATTCCTAGTAATGGCAGACACTGGAAGTGCATTGGGAATTCATAGTAATGGCCAGTGCGTTGGGAATTCGTGGTAATGGCTGACAATGATTAAACGTTCAGAATTCATGAGATAGCCAACGCTACCAATGCGTTGGGAATTCATGAAATAGCTGATACTACCAATGCGGTAGGAATGCGCTATATCTTTGGGCTAACGCGTTGGGAATGCAACTTCGCCGACGCACAAATCATGTCGGGGAATGTTGCAATACATTTTCTTTTTTGCAACGCACGCCGGTGCATCGAGAAAGATTATTATTTTTTTAAAATTAAATTTTCATTTCTCCTTGTATACCACAAATAAAATTCTGAATACCTATTCAAACCACCAAACTTGATGCACAATCCAATTTAAAATACATTCATCAACAAATCGAAAATAACATCCACAACCATATCCTACATCCATAAACCAAAATAAACCCATAAATATCTAAATACACAAATATTACTACTTGATCATTTCCAAAAAAATTTAACGTATACAAATGTTTATGATCAAAATAAAAAAGGTAATCCCTAAGAGCCTGCAGCCAACACAATAAAATCCAAAATCAATTTGCAAAACCAAAAAAGAACACCGTCATAATACAAGTAGCAATAAATTCTTGCAAGGCAAAGCATTCGCTTCAGAAAAGATCTTAGGATAATGAGACAATATTAAATTATCATAATAATTTTATATAATCACTTTGCAATATCCATATGATAATAACAAAAAAATCACCTAGAGAATATATCATATGCAACTACTCCTCACCTTCACATAACCTTAAACATGCGATAATAAGGCATCAAGTTCTAAAGCATTAAGCAATATATCTATTCCAACATTGTAGTCCAGGTCCTCCACTCAATCCACACTCTCAAACTAAAATGCAGTATGCAGATCATTTCAAAGTACATGAACAAGAGCAATCATATTTTATTGATTATAATATAATATGTAAAATTATTTAAAAAAATAACTCGTACACTGTAAAGTATCATCTTTTGATGAGTATGAGCATATAAGTACGTAAAATGCTAAATAGACTCAAGCCTGCATGCAAACAGTGAAATGGATCATAAAAATTGACTTGTGGAAGTAACACCAATATGATTAAAGTTATTCAGAAAAGGTGAAAATGCAGAAATTATAATGGGAACAAGATGCTGTTTCTTGATTCCGAGGCAAGCCATCTAAATAAGCAAAAGCTTAGCATAAAGCTTAATTTTGTTACAGTGTTTCATCATTTTATTCATAAGAACATGACCATCTCTTTAGAGAACAAATTAGCATACGCAAAGACAGAGAGAAAGAAGAAGGGAGGGGGAAGGTGGGGGGTATCTTGTCATTCAAAGTTCAAACAGATCTTTCACATGGATATGATAAAGAAAAAAAAAGCATATATAGATCATAATCAATGTATTGTGATCTTTCAAAGTAGAGGCAAAACAAAAAAAATTCATACATGTTGAGGAAATACTTTCCTAATTTAAAAGTTTCTGTAGAAACATGCTTCAGATGAAAGGTACTTAGATCTCTCCAATCCACAGTCATCCTCCCTAACTCTTTTATTTTGTAAAATCTACTTGACTCCTAAGCAGGTGTACTAGTGAGGTAGAATCGAGTCTTTGAAGCCTACTTGTGGGTGGATGAAATATTTAGATGTGTCAAGTTTCACCATTATTCATTCATTATACCAATGTGATTTAGACATTTAAATTAATTCACTTTACAAACTTAAAATAGTTTTTCCTCAATTTGCAACTGGAGAAATTCCAAGGCAGCAAATTTAAAGTCCTCCCCAGAAATTCTGTCACTCACAGTTGTACAGAACCATTTCCATTCCACTTATTAATCAAACATATCCCAAGCTTTTGAATACAGGGAAATAAAACATTACCTGCTTCAGCCCCTGTTCTTAATCTCATGAGAGTCTGAATTCTCCTCCAAAACCAGATACTTCATGTATTTGTGTTTCTCTACCTTCCTTTTCTTTTTACTTCTTAATGTTGTTTTACTCTTTGTTTTCTTCCATGATATGATGAGCTTCCACCCAAACACAGTCCCCATCAGCACACATCTGTTTTAATCCTCCACTGTCACCTTCTCCACCCATCAGTCAACCCATCCATCTGTCCCTCTGTAAATCGGCACCACATCCATTCCAGTTCACATGAATTCTACTAACCAAGCACTAGAACGCAGCACCTGTTCTATCTTCATCACATAATCACCACATCATGTCCATTCTAACAAGCATTTAAGCCACAAAGAAGATGTGAGATGAACAAAACTAGCTAAGAAAGTGTTCTTCAATCCAAACAATGCACACACCAACACCGATCCCATCACAATTACAAAATGCAAATCATTGAATAATCAGAAATTGCATTTCTACATTTCCACATCACTGTATCAAGTATTCAACCCACAAGCAAGACATGAAATGAACAAAACAAACAAAAGGAAGTGTGCATCAATTCAACAGTGTACACAGTAATACTAATTCCACGACAAAACACAAATCACAAACCATCAAATGAAACCCGCAAACCACAATCATCCATCTGCCCCTTGCAAAACAAAGAAGAATAAATAGTTAAATTATCCTCTTACAAATCATATAAACACAATCATGGTAATAGTAAGTAAACAATAAATAAGTAGATTGACCCCTTCAGAAGGATGTGGGATGAAAGTTGGATTTTACATTAACAGCAAATTGAATCGTTGTGTTAATAGACAAATACAATACAAGAGAAAATTTAACGAAAAATTGATAAACAACCCTACTTTTAAATTTAGGAATTTATTTGACGATTTATAATACATATATTTGAAACTCTTTCGGACCTTTAAGCAATGGTCAAATGCACCATCCCTAGTTATCAAACATCCGTTCATTTTTCTACCAAAAAAAAAAAACATCCATTCATTTTTTTTTTCTCTCCTTGAAGTGCTTTAGAAAATGACTATTACAGTATTCATCATTTTCTACAAAAAATTAAAGTAAATTATTTTCATGAATTTTTAAGGGTGGATGAACTAAAGTGAAGGATTCAGATTGTTAAAATCTTAAAGGGCATCTTCTAGAAAATTCAGTCTCATTTATATTTTGATCCAAAAGAACCCATACATAGGCCATGCCACAATTTAGCAATCAAATCTCATTTTTGATTAGTAATCTCTAAACTTAAAAGACCTTGCAATACGCTACTTTCAGTCCAAATCTCATTTTTTTTTTATTAGGAATCACTAGACTACTACACATCAAAATGCATTCTCATTCATTAGGGAACAAACCTCATTGATTCCAAAAAGCCCCAAATCAACCAGACCTTAACCTGTCCCAAGTAGCAAGCCCAAACTATAGATTCAGTTTGCATCTTGGTGGGTGACATGAATAAAATCACACTGATGATAAGTGTGACAGTAAACCTTGAGAATTGATACACCAAAGTCAGTTCCATCACAATGCAGATTATATTTTAAATATTAATATTGTGAAAACATTCCTCAGGCAATTTTATATATGCCAACTTAGCCAACAATTGTCTACTCTTGGTGAACAACTAGATATTATATCTTCTTAATCATTTTTTTTAAGTTTAGTACTTAAATTTGACAAAAGTCACAATCCAAACCTTTTTTTTTATCAAACCACCAAACTACACCACAAATATGTATGACATAAATTAAGACTTCATAGCTAATGCAGTCACACATTAACCATGAAAGTGCTCACTGACATTGACCATACTGGTTGCAATTTTCCCTAAACCAACAAGTACTTAGTTAAATCACTCAATAGAACTTGAAAACCCAAATTCAAATTTCCTCCAAAACTTGAATTTCATTACACCAATCACCAATCACTCCCTTACATTATACCAAAAAAAAAAAAAAAAAAAAACCAGGGCAGCACTTCATTAACAAAGATCATCATCACTACAGCACAACTATAGACACATGGTGACGTGTAATTACAACCATCCAATCAAAAAAGAAATACCTCTTCAGTGGGGCCCACTTTTCCACTCCTCTTGGGCAGCAGCATGGTGTGGACATTGGGCAGGACCCCACCATTGGCAATCATCACCATCGCCACTACTCTCTCTTCTGGAACCTTCACTACTCTACTCTTCCTCCCCCAAAAATCTTGCAATTTCATTCACCCCTTCTGCTTGGAATCACAGCGTGGATGTCGTGGATAGCACACCCACACCTAACAGTCCCACCCAGGGATTGATACCTGGGTGGGTTTCCCTACTCTCTGGCTTCAGGCCGACTTGGCATTTTTCTTTTGTTCTTATTGTTGTTGTTGGTTCAAGTGTTCAAGGGTTCAAGTCAGAAACCCACCAATTCAGGCAACTGTGTCAGACGATAAAATAAAAGAAAGTTCCCCACACAAGAGTCATACCATATTATTATAGCTTGGAGTTGATCTTTAATGCTCTACCCAACTCCCCCACCTACCATTTGGTTTGTCATAGACAAAAGGCCATGGATAAACAACATTTATCATCTTCCACCACAACAAAAGGCATAAACAAGCAAATAAATGTCATTTACTTTTATCTTGCAAATGGGTAAGTATTACCCCACCACACCTCCATCACAGAACAATCCAATCACAACATGATAACGTTTTAAAATATGAAAAACATCCAAATCTTAGCGACCATACCCATCACAGCCCTTCAAATGTAAAATTACTTAAACAAACACATACCAAAGAATTGATAACAAGCACAGAACTAAGAAAATGATGCACCCCACCTAAGGGATTGAGATATAATAAACAAAAGGGGTCAAAAAAACTTTATTATAACATTCCAGGAGAGTATCATCTACAATCAACTTACATCATTCAATCAACTCATCTCAACCTACGACACTTTAAATCATAAGAAACTGGCGTTGAATTGGAGGTGTGACAAAGGCCATTTCAGAAGACCCACATCTGAAAGCCCACAAAGATATTTAGAGATCAATGGAATTACATCACCAAAAACAAGTAAATGTTTCAATGAGAAAAAAAGAAAAAAAAGAAAACAGAGCTATGACATAAAACAATAACAAATGTGAGCAATTGCAGAACCACTTTTCACAAATTAATATTTTTATTTAGAAAACAGAACAAAAATATGAATTTGTCATGACCCATCAAACTAAAAACAGGGGAACATGGAACAAAACAAAAAAATAATCCATTTGGGAAAATTGATTTTGCGGGAAAACTGCAATCCAACCTAAATGAAAACTTGGGTTTTATTTATTCTCTTTTAAAGAAAAGAGGCCCGTAATAATCAACCCATCATGGTTAAAACAGAGAACATAAATAGAAAAGAATCTAGAAATTTGGTTAGGAATCAAAATATCAATCTGCTCGTAGAAGGTGATATCTTGGAAGATACCCGGATGCATGTTGTTTGTGTGTTGATATGAGAGAGAGAGAGAGAGAGAGAGAGAGAGAGAGAGAGAGAGAGAGAGAGAGAGAGAGAGTATTTATAGGGTGTCAAACTGCAAAGCCAACAACAATACCTCTGCTGAATAAAATAAACTGAATAAAATGCACATTCAATTAACTGTGCAATTCATAAAAATTTGGTTAAGGAGGGTACGAGTAAATCAAATGAGGTGGTAAAAACGATACCTCTGGGCGGCTGGAGGCTGGAGCGGTGGGGGAAAAGGGAGGAGGCTAGGGCGGGTGGAGACAAGGCCGGGTGGAAGCACTTCCGGTGGGGAAGGGGCGCTGGCCGGCATAAAGAGAGATGGAGAGAGAGATCATACCTTGGCTTGCTGCGGTTGTAAGAAGAAGAAGATTCGGAAGAAGGGTTCGGCGGAAAAAGTGTTTGGCTTGCTGCAATTGCAAGAAGAAGAAGAAGAAGATTCGGAAGAAGGGTTTGGCTCGCTGCAGCCTGCAGTTGCAGGAAGAAGAAATTCGGAAGAAGGGCTTATTTACCCAAGGAGAATAGGGGCATGAGTCTTTCGTAACGTGAGAAAATTTCGTAACTTTCGGCGGGTGCGCGTAATGTCCCCACTAAAAATAAGTTTTAGTTCACCCATTGTAATACTAGCCGCTACAAACATATATTTAATTAGCCTAGAAAATATAGGCCGCCACAGAAAGTCAGACGCTAAAAATTATAAAATTTTCCACCAAAATTTGGCGCCATTAGAGTGTGATTTATACAGGCAGCCACTGCTACGGACACCACTAAAAGTTAATTAAAATTGACTTTTAGCGAGTTCGGGTTGGGATTTTTATTATATTTTTAAGTGGTGCTTGCGGGCTCAAAATACATGCCTTTGGTGTTTTTTTTTTCAAATTGGGTGGGAGCTTTCCTTATATATGAGTCCGACCCTCGATGAATAACCACCATATATTTATAAGGTATCATCAAATCTCATTTTGATTAGAGATTATCTCATCGTACGATTGAACACACAAAAAAAAAAAGTTAATAAAACAATAGTTTTTTAGCCATGGTTTTTTTTTTGGTCAATCTTACAGTAGTTCCAACTCTATTCTAAACAAAAAAAATTGGGATACCCCATAAATAAATGCGTTTGATAATTTTGAACGACTCTAATTATCCATATATATATATATATATATATATATATGGATACAAATGGGACTTATCCAAAAAAGTTCCTAGCATACTCCGTTAGAGGCTATTGTAGTTGCCTCCAGAATTTATAAAATAAAAATAAAAATGAAAGAGACATTGATTTGGGAATAAATCAAAGCGATTAAAACGGTGTGCTCATATTATTTTGGCAAAAAAGAATTTTACTAAATGGGGCTTTGCGGACGTAGACCTGTGCGTCGCCAGTATGCAAAATAAATTATCAACGCATTATTGCATCGCCATTAGGAAAACACGCGTAGGCAAAACTTTCACACTCTTTTGGGGGAAATCTTTGTTCGATCCAATGTACGTTTTCCACAACTTTTGCCAACGTGGTCTTACTTGTGTCGGTAAAAGTAGCAATTCTTTATGACTTTTGTCAACGCAGTCCAAATATGCATTGGAAAAAACACTTCTACCAACGCCAATTCTTACTTCGTCGATAAATAGTGCCGAGAAAGTTTTTCCACAACATTTGCCAATGTGGTCTTACTTGCGTCAATAAAAGTATCAATTCTCTGTGACTTTTGCCAATACAAATTTTCACTGCGTCGGAAAATAATGTCGGGAAAAGGAAGTTTGTCATAGATGGGGCTTTGCGGATTCAATAATGTGTCAGCAATGGTGCGAATAAAAACTTAGAGCTTTCCCAACGCACATCTATGCGTCGCCAATAGGTAAAATAATTGCCAACGCACATAATTGCCAACGCATTATTGTGTTGCATTAGAAAAACACGCGTTGGCAAAACTTTCCCTCTCTTTTGGGGGGCTTTTTGTTGGCGCCAATGTGGTTACCACAGCTTTTGCCAACGCGGTCTTACTTGTGTCGGAAAAAATAGCAATTTCTGTGACTTTTGCCAACACAATCCAAATATGCGTTGGAAATAAGACTTTTGCTAACGGACATTTTCGATGCATCGGCAAATAGTGTCAGGAAAAGTACAGTCTGTTGCGCAGTGTCATATTCAACAATGAAAGTTGCATAAAGGAGAAGTTTTACATATTTTCCCCACGTGATTTTATTATTTACTACTCCTTTATTGTCCTGTAGTTGACGTCTTCCGAGCTTCTAAACCATCTTTCAGTGCTTCTCTAGCTACCGTCTCCATTCCAAGAGTAAGAAGAGCAACCAACTGCAGATAAGATGGAGTCGGCCAGGCAAGCGATACGACCTGAGCTTGCACATCATCATTCAAAGCTTGTTGGGGCATGTCACACATAAGGTAGGATAGGTAACGGCGTGCAAAAACAGTAGGAGAAACAATTGTTCCAACTTCGATGACCTACAAGTAATAAACAAGCTATTAGCCACAATGCAGAATTTTGGAACAAGATACAATGTAAGCTGTAAAGTGTATCTACTGTGTAGTGATTAGGATTAGATTAAATAGGGTGGTCCACCAGTGGTTGGTTGTGCGCCAAATCGCAGGTGGGTTCCACAAACATTTCTATCAATCTACAAGACTCTTTTACATCCATCTAGTGTTGGCTTTGTGAGTATATATTTCCATGTTCTTAGTAACTCCTCAATCTTTTGTCGCTTTCAACATTACTAAATTGAAGGTTTTTATGGCATCTCCCTAAGAAAGTGAAGTATTGGATACGATACGACACGGCAGGGAAACAGATTTTCCACATAAAAAGTAAAGTATTGGATACGATACGACACGATACGTTGTCCATTTTGAAGTATCCGTACATCGTAGCCGTCAATCATACAATTGTTGTTTCTGATCTTCTACATACATGCCACAACAGTATAAAGAAGCATTCCTTGAATTTGTATTCCACTGTAGCTAACCATATGTTTCGTTTTACATGCTTGTTTTTAATTTTAATTTTGCTTCTAATTTCATACTTCTATCTGACAATGTTAGAAAAATGATATTCAATTCCAATTACAAGCATGTATGACACATTGGAGGGACAGGGGATGTAGGAAACTGTCCAACTTCCTTGGAACATCAAACATACACTACAGCTGATTTTGAAGTTAAGATTTCCATGAAAATATACCCATTTTTATTAACTAAACACAAATCACATTCTTATACCTAAAAAAAAACACAAGTCACATTTCCATACAGTTAGGAGGAGACAAGGTGGGGTAGGAAATATACTACACAAGGAAATGGGCATAAAAATACTCCTAGCTTTTCCTTACCTAAAGAAGGTACACATTTCTTTGGAAATGGAAATAACCAAACGGAGCATACATCTGATGTTAAAGGGACAGAACAAATATTCCTAAACATTGTAGGGAGCTATCCTTTCCAAGCAATTTTCTATAAGATTTCAACTGAAACCCAAAAGTCTGAAGCATGCCAAAACTTTATTCCAGCAGATAAATCAAGTAGGTAGAAGCAATTATGTAATTCCCGTTGTAGATAATACCTCAAGCCCAATGCTAACTTAGTAAACATTATATTCATGAATCACAAAATCAGTGGCAACTTTGGAAACACTCAACTGGATTAGAAAGCTTAAAAATGCACCCAACTGTGATTAATAGTTACTTTATTTTGTAAAGGGTGGTCAAGGTAAATGGATGTCCGTAAAACCCAACAGGTAGAAGCAAAATACATATATAAGTGTTTCATGGAAAACCGGACACTTTGAACTTTAGAAAAGCAGGGCGTTTGTTTTGAAATTTTTGGTAGTGTGGGTAGGGGAGACAGCCAAAATTATGGAAAATGATTCTCTCTCTTTCCTCATTCCTTCCTCTGTTCTTTCCTGATTTTTAATAGAGTTCAGGTCATGTTCCCAGTAAATGTAAAAAATATCCACCAAAGAGGCGGGCCACATGATGTTCACATCTGGTCCAGCTCCACTAGACTCTACTTGAATCCACCTTTGATCAACACCTGCGCCGCAGATGCCCCACCCCACACCCAACTAAAAAAAAATCACTAACCACCACCACCACAAACCATTTTTTTTCCTCCCTCCCGAATAAAATTGGAACCAATCTCATTTGACATTCATCCTATATACATTCACTGGCAGTTTGGATCTCAAAAGATAATTGACATTGTAATAAAATTGTAAAATTTGAGCAGTTGAGTTCATTAATTAAATCAAGCGGTAGGAATATATGTAGGGCTGAGTGTTTGTCCAAGTTAAATCCTTGATAAGGCCTTTCCCTCCTCCCAATGATCAGTATTCTTCCAGGTGATCAAACATGTGAACCATATGAATAGTGTGCTTCTTTTGTGAGAACAGGTTCATGCATGTTACACTGCAGAAAATTGTTAGTCTTTTTAAGTTCCGAGAAATTGACTCTTTAGTCTGAGTGCTAGAAAACATAAAGGCTTAATAGAAGAGAAGCTGCTAAATTTAGGTTACCTGAGAGTAGCACTCAATTGCTGCTCTAAAATTTTTGTGTCGAAAAGCTGCATCACCCTTCTTCTTTGAGTTCAAAATCTCCTGCATCTGGTCAGTCCACATCTGAAACGACAGCTGCAACATGAAAAGAAAGTAGAGGAGAAACTATGAAAGCCTAATTAACTCCACACACTGCAGATTACAATGGATGGGATGGTCCACAATTATCCAATATATATAGAGATATATATGAATGTATGTATGTATGTATGGAAGCACACAACCTTACTTGACCAGGTGAGAAATAGTCTAAAATCAAACACCACCAGCAACAGAGGCAAATGTGAAATCTGACAAGCTAAATATAAGATTTACACAATCAACTAACTTGAAACTATAGTCTCAAGTCTCAACAAACATGTAGTTTGCTTCATGACAAGATGCACTGCTCAGTAAGGATGGGCAGTGGCTTGGAGATCCAATCTCCAGCTGGAGCTAACTATAACAAGCAGTTCCCAAAAGTTGCCAAAACTGAAGGGCTGGGATCTTCAAAAATGGAAGATTTTTTAGGCCCAATAGTGTCCTAAGGCTGAAACCAGAAGGTTGAATCTCAGATGTTATGGCTATAAATGCACACCTACACGGCACACCTTACCAACATGAAGTGGATGGGTGTCTCTGGGGCAACCATATGAATTGAGAGGGGCTGTGGATTTTTAACCCATCCAATTACCCTAGGTCTAAATTTGTTCCCTGGAAAGCTCAGTATAAAATAAATAAAAAAAAAATCAGATTTCAGATGGTCCAATTAACAATTTTAGGGTTTTGGGGGGGAAAAGTAACAATTGTAGGATTTCTGGAGGAGAGTAACAATTCTACTTATAAAAAATAAAAAATAAAAATAAAAATAAAAGAGGTAACAATTCTAGGATTATCTGATGAGTTGAAACTTGACTCACCCCGCATCCATCCGCACTGGCGGAGTTAGGAATTTCTTGTGGGGAGGGCAAGCGACGGTTGAATTTTATATTAATTATGAATCATCCAAAATAATCCAAAGAAAATCTTAATTCGAACATACCCCAATTATTTCAAGACATAATTTTAAAAAATGTGGGCAGTAACATATGAAAGTCCTAGGGCTCACCAAAATTAATCCAAGCCACTCAAAGTAATTCTTTTCTGCATGTGTTAACAATGAGAGTTGTATCTCCCTACAATCAAAGTAGGGCTTACCTTGGACTGATCACATGTAAACCAATTCACCACAATTAATTAATGAAAATACTTTTGATTGATTAATTGTGACTGTTTGATGGGTCATGGTGTTGGAGTAGGCATGGATGGTTGAGATGACAGGATTAGAACTCATTCACCAAATGTAAGGGTCAGAATCGTTTGTCAAAGCATGAACCCGAAAGACACCTCGCTATAGCAAGGGTGAAGCCCGCTATAGCGAGAATGACGCAATTTGTCCAATTTGATCCGGACTTTGAGTCAAAGTTTGAGATGACTTGAAATTCCTAGTGGATTATTATCAGGAGACTTATGCACGGATTTGGGTCTATATATTGGGTGTTTCTCACAACCCAAAGAACACAAATCATCTCTCAAGTTTTGAATTAGAGATCTAATTGAGAGAAATCTTCTCTAGAGATTTATTAAAGAGTTGTGCTGCCAAGTTCTCTAGAGAGTCAGTTTCTTCTGCATCCCTTGCAGAAGATCACCTTCTTGTGTAGAAGATTTGAGGAGTCAAGCGCTAGATTGAGTCTGTTGCAATCAACGGTGTGAAGTTGCTGAAGCGTGAAGTGACAAGAGGTAACTTCAGTCCTTAGGTGGGGATATCTGGGGAGGAAATCTGAGTTTTTTCTAATTGCAGGATTCATAGTGCTTGATTGTTGATCTAGTTTGAACTCGTGGTTTTTCACCCGGTTAGGGTTTTCCACGCTAAATCCGGTGTCCTTGTGATGTGTGCTTTTGGAGTTTATTTTTCGCTGCATAGTTTATTGTTTTTGCACACTATTGGGTTGTTTTGTTAATGAGTTGACCAATCTAGAGATCTCATACCCGGAACTTTCACCAAGTCATGATAAGGTGAATGGTGAAGATATAAATGATATGATAATACAAAGTTTGACGTCTAGATCCTTTGAGGGTCTCACAATTGCTTCCCATGAGGAATGTGAGCGGATTGAATATTCGAACCACTCAAAACAAACATTCCCCTACAATGGGCTTTTCATAAGTTTTTCTCCAATAAGAGTTAGTTTCGTTCTATGATTGAGCATACGTTTAAGAATATCATATGCTCAAAATGAAGCAGAAGGCCTTCATTTTGAGTGGTACATATTCTGATGGTTTTGAAGCAGCATTCAATAGATCATGCATACCTAGTGAGATAAATCTTGAGTTGAAATATTTGAAATACTTGGACCTAAGCATCAACTGCTTTAGAGGAAGTGTCATCCCAAAATTCATCGGTTCATTCAAGAATTTGAGATACCTTAACCTCTCTGCCTCAGGCTTTGGTGGAAGGGTTCCTCACGAGCGAGGGAATCTGTCACGACCCGGGCCCGAGGCCGGGCTAATCGGGGCCCCACCCGGATCGCGATTGGACATCATACTTACTCCCACAAATCTCGAATTAACCGAAGTTAAGACGAAGACTCACAAGGGATCTAACACACATACCTGTCAAATGTACAATTTTGTGGAAACATATACGTACATTGACAATAATTGACTTTACATTACAAGTAAAGTTCCCATTTACAAAAATATAATCCAATGAAGTCCACCGCTGCATATTCACAATACAATGCAAGGAACATCTAATTACATCTCAAAATGATATACAAAAGTATCTATCATATAATTTCCCCAAAATAATCTCTAACATTCAAAACAACGCCCTCCGACTAAGCCCACTCGGCTAAACCTCCTGGAGGTATCGGATGGGCCTCCTCCGCTCGCGGCGCGGCCTCTGCAAGGCCGGGATGGGCAACTGGGCCTGTAATGCCATCAATAACACTATGAACACGACGGTTCAACAATGTATAAACTCATTTATGATAACACATGCTAAACTTGTCCATTATCAATATAACAACTCTAGACAATTACATCTAGGTTAATGCAATATCATGTACAGTGTAGCCCATTGGTACTCAATGGCTAAATTTACAATTACAATAGTGTTACTATCATTCAGTTCAACGTCTTCCCAAAGGAAGCATTATTCAATTCATTCATTTATTTCATGTCATTTCGTTTCATTTCGTGTCTCCCAACGGAAGAAACTTAAGCACAAGCGGAAGGGCAAACCGTTCATGGCCTGGCTTTATTTCACTTTCGTTTAATCAATTTAATTAAGCACAAGGCGGAAGGGCGAACCATTCATGACCGAGGCTTCAATATTATTTCAGTTTTCCTTACATGGCTTATCAATTCATTGACTTTTCAGTCTATATGTGTGGGATCTACCAGTGTCTTGATCAGAGATCACTGGCATCACCACGGAGCTCCGGAACACCCCAATCATCTGCTGCAGCAGGATTATTCATTATTCATTGCATTTATTCATTATTTAATGGTTCATTGCATTTATTCATTGTTCAGTGGTTCAGTGTATTCATTCATTGTTCGGTGGTTCAGTGTATTCAGTCATTATAGACTCAAGGGGATTAGCTGAATCATTAATTATTCACGGTCCTACTTGTCTCTATATCAATTTAGACAAATTCTGGGTGTAATTATTAGTTACTAAATGCACGTGTTATTTTCGATGGACATCACATTTACAATTAATATGTGCATTTAGTCCCCAAAAATTTTCCACCCACAATATCAAAATCCACTGGACTCAAACTGAGTCCCCCGATCGATCGGACCGTTAGGTCCGATCGATTGGACAAATTTTTACTCACAATTAATATTAAGTCAATATTAAGTTCACCGGCGGTTAGCCGGAACTTGGCCGGCGGCTAGCCGAAATGCAGTCGGCGGCTAGCCAGAATGTGGCTGGCGGCTAGCCGAAATTTCAATTTCGGTTAACCGCCATTTCGCGGTTAGCTCACGGTCAGCTTTCCAAAAGCTGGCATTTTTGACAGAATTCCTGACTAAATTTCGGTCACCTCACGGTTACCTCGCGGCTAGCCGAAATGCAAATTTCGGCTAACCGAAAATTGGCGGTTAGCTTTCCAGAAGCTCGCCATTTTCACAGAATTTGACGGTTGGCTTCACGGTTAGCCTCGCGGCTAGCCGAAATTAGCCCAGAATGTCATTTCCGAGCTTCAGAACTTCTGAAGCAAATCCTAGAAACTGAGTTTCTCAACTCCAGTCTCTTCAATAATCTATAAAAATCCAAGGAAACATACTCTTGGACTCTTGGAACAACCATTAAGCATTCACATTCAATCCTTAACAATATCCATTCTACAACAAGAAAAAAGGATTGAGAACCCATTTACTATAACTCAAGAAGGTTCATAAACTAGCATTCTTATCATAGATGAGCATTTATACTTGCCTCTAATGAAGATTGATGAAGAAAACCCCCCTTTCTTTAGCTTAGGTTGAATGAAAACTTCTCCACTTGAATGCTTCTCCCTAGAATGTCCAAGAAGAAGATGAAGAAGGTGTAGACTCACTACACTTGAACCACTTCAAATCCTATTCTCATGTTCGATGGAGTTGCAACGGAAGAAAGAAGAAGGAGAGGTGTCTAGGGTTTAGAGTGAGCTGGAGTCGATGGAAATGAACTCAAAGGAAGTCCATTCCTTTTATATGAGTTCTTTTTGCAACTAAAGCCCACTTATCAAGGTTATTTACGTTTTGAGTCAAATGAAGAGTCACTTGACCGGATTCTCGTCAAACGACTTCGAGCTTATTACGAAAGTTGACGTACTCGTCGAGATACGCGTGTTGGTATCAAGAGTTTCCGTATTCGACAAAATACGTATAAATACGTATTTACGAAAAAGGTCTTGCTCTCTTAGTTTGAGTCTAAAATCTCATTCAATCCATTTAATACCCTTCATTATCATTTCATTAAGCTTAATTCAATCATTTGAGACTAATCTCATGGAGCTTAGTCATTAGCCATCATTAGCCTCATTAAACGGGATTAATTAGCATTAACTTCAATTAATTAGAGTTAATCTTGATTAACTCGGGGTGGGGTCTTACAGAATCTCTCTACCTTGGGTTATCTTGATTGCAATAATGACCGTGTAACATGGGTAAATTTGAGTGATGGTTTTTTTTTTTTTTTTTTTTTACGTTGTCAATGTTCCAACATATGATATGCATGTGGATAGACTTGATTGGCTCTCTCACCTCTCTTCTTTGCAGTACCTTGACATGGGATCGGTGAACCTCAGTACGGCAGCTGATTGTCAATTATCAATAAATATGTTTCCTTCTATTTTGAACTTACATTTGTCCTCTTGCCAGCTTCCCAACATTTATACATCTCTTCCTCGTGTGAATTTCACATCTATTTCTACCCTTGCTCTTTCAAGGAACGGGCTTGGTCCTGAGATTCCCACTTGGCTGTTTAATAGCAGCAAAATGGTGTCGCTTGTTATAATGATTTCTCATATCCCATTCCAATTGCCCTGGGGAATCTTTGAAACCTACAGACCTTGAATTTGCAACAAAATCATTTCAATGGAGAAATAAACAGATTTAAAGAGTCATTTAAAGGATGCATTAAGAGCAATTTAGAGGACTTGAATTGGGAAGGTAATGGACTCAGTGGGCATCTTCTTGATTGGTTGCGGCAATTCATTCAAATGAAGTCTCTCACTCTTTCTTTTAACTCTCTTTCCGATCCAATTCCCCCATCTCTCGGAAGATTGTCTTCCTTGAGAGAATTGTAAATTATAGGAGAGCTATGGTTGTATATAAATTGAAATTCATAGTTCGAAGGGAATTCAAGATTTTTTATGAAATAATTTAATATATAATAGGTACTTATGTAGCTCGAAGAAATTTAGATAGTCTTCTCATTAAGGGGAGACTCTGCCCTTTTTTTATTTTTGGAAATTTTAAGGACTAGTTTAGTCATCTAAATTGACTTACAACATACTTTTGAATTTCAGCTATTAGACTTTTGATTTAGCTACTTTTGGGCCCCATCACTTTATTTTGTTCAATAAAAAGGAATACAGTGGATCCCACTTATTCAATAAAAAAAAAAAAGATAACATCTCATCCATGGAATATAGTCTTATTAATAGATGATAAATGTGCCCCATCATAGTAATCATATGTGCTACAGTTATATTGGTTCTTAATTTGCTCAATATATAATATGGCCTCATCAATTCAATCATATGTCCACTTGTTATAAGGGGTCACAGTTTATTCAATAAAGTGGGCCCCATTTATTTAATCATATGTGCACTGGTGATAGGGAATATTAGTTTGTCATCTATCAAGATGTGGACCTCACTTGATACACTCATATGTCTTGGTCATGGCATGCCGTCACAGCCTCAAATTAAATGGGTTGTTTATTATCAACGGATTTTGGTGTTCAACACCAAAGATGGATTATTGAAGTCCTCGGTGTCTCCACCATTATAACCAAACGTGGAAGGCAAGGAATCATTAGCTATGCAAATCTTTAGCAAGAACTTCTCTTTTCCCATGGAATAGAAGAATCCTAAATCCAACAGATTCCTCTCCCGTCACCAAACGTGCACTAAATGATGTGGTGTAAATGATGCAAAATTTGCTAAAGATGTTGATGGGATGTAAAATAATGGATCTTCTATCCTTCTAGATCTTTTCCAGAGCAATTAGAAGCATTCTAGTTCTTTCAGAAGATATATTAGCAAATCCAAGACAATGGGCCTTCTATCCCCGCAAATCTTCTCTTAAGCAATTATAAGTCTTTTTCTAGTTTTTCCTCACGAAAGATAATTAATTCATGTTTTGGGTGAGAAAAATGGGTTATTAAAGGCATAGGGAATAGGGGTATTGATCACGAGCCAGATCGGGCCGGGCTAAGGAATATCCACGCTAGGCCTGGTTTTGAAGCTATAAGCCCAACCCTGGCCTAGACATGAATCGGGCAATAAGTAGCTCAGCCAACCTAAAATAGTAAGCCCTGACTCAGCCCGAATTAGATGTACACTTAAAAAAAAAAAAAAAAAAGAGTTACTGTCACAAGTGTAGTTCAACTAGTTTGGTCATTGTGTGTGTGTGAGTAGGGTTGCAAACAAGTATCCGATTCTTCGATTACCAGGAAGTTCCGGCTAGCAAAAAAGGGGGTCCAGAACCTATTTTAGGTCAATTCTTCTCTTTGTGACTTAATACTTCCATCGGATTTTTCCCATAGTGGTCCCCATTAATTTGAAAATCAAACCTCACCTCATGGCCTACAAATTTGGAAATTATCTTTAATGCAATTAATCTGAGTTTTTGCACATCAAAGTGGGCCCTACTATGGCTGCCTCTACCTTGGGATTAATGCCCAACGTAGTGTGGGTCCCAAAGTTGGCTTTTTTCATTAAGTCTTTCTTCTTTTTCTTTTTTCTCTCAAATTTTATCTTTGTAGGGCCCCAAATTTTGAATTGTCCTACACAAAAGAGTGAAATAAAATTAAAAGAAGAATATTTATGAGGAAACGAATAATGCAACACATGGGGCCCAATTCACAATGTACGAACTCATATGAATATATACAATGCATTTATTGATTTTTTTCGCTTAAAATGCAATGATGCAAAGATACTACATGAGCTTACGTTTGAATCAAAAGTTATTTGAGAGGATAATTAGATAATAAAAAAGAATAATTTCATGAAAACCATGCAATTATGTGAAATTTGACTGATTTTGACATGAATTCAATGTTATATGCTCAAATGCATGATTTTATGAAATTCAATGAATTTATCCTACATAAGTCCATAAAATCACATGGAATAATGCAAGAAATACTCAATTTTACGGACTTATCGCTTTTCCTTCAGTCAATCTGTTTGTATAGGGATGAGTTGAAAGGATAAGAGTCATGATCACCTTTTTGTGGTATTAGGAAACATTTCTAATTAGGGTCTCTACTAGTACAATAAAAACAACATGCTTATAACTAATCCCACAAAAATTTCATTTTCCTCCCTCTTTTTTTTTCAGTAATAGCGATAATTTATTAAATTCAAATCACTCAAGATAATGTTTTCATTGTATTCCAATATTAGCATTGAGCCAAATGCGACTCCATTGTTTGAAGCTAATTATAAGATCCAGTATTAGTTATTCACTTCCCTCTTTTCATCTTTAATCACATGTCCTGTATATGACCAATTTAGCGGTGGGACTCAAACATGAAGCCCTGAAGACGAGGACATGGTAGGGTGGGAAAACCGGTCCGGTCAGGCTAATTCGGGTAGCGTCAGTGGTGAAGCCATTCTTTTGGAACCCAACCCATTTCTGGAACGGGTTGCAGACCTGCAACCCGCACCCATGTAGTGTCGGGTCGGGCCAACCTGCCTAACCCACATTAGATGTGAGTCGGCTTGGGTTGGGCTGACCGACCTAACTCATGTAACCCGCCCCTTTTGATGATCTTGGTAAAAAACGATAGTGATTGAAGCTTGAGCTCAAGACCCTTTGTTGGTGGTATGAGGAAGCCTGCAGTTTGTCTACGTCTTGATCGGAAAGACCTTAACAAGAAAGAAAAGTACCCCTTCGTTCCACCATACCCGAGAGAGGGAGGACAGGAGATGTTCCCTATCGAGATAACAGATATATACCCACCGAGAGAGGATACCCATGCACCATACGATAGAATGGCTAGACGTGTTGATAGAGTCAGGGTTGACTATGCAATTGGCAAGCAACTTAACAACTGCACCAAACGGTTTTTTCAAACAAATATCCATCCACAAAATATTAGAAGCATTTTGATGAGGAATGGACCCTAACCACATTAGGTATTAAAACTACTTTGAAAAATATATGTAAAAGTAACTATATTTTTTTATCATAGTGACCTCTATAAGAATTATTGTTATTATTTATTCCATGCTTATGAATTGTATTTTAAGCATGGGCGGTCAAGCTTTTGAAATAATCATTATTATATGACTAATTCTATAGTCATTTTTATTTTTGTGATAATCATTATACAGCATAACTAATTCCAAATGAGTATACAATAAGGTCAGGTTATTTCCACCATGAGATTGATTCTTTGCATATAAAAAATTAACAAATCCTATGAGTATATTCATTATCATATTTTTCATCAAACAATTAATCCAACTGTAGGACTATTTTCGATGGAGATGAAAATTTGGATTGCCTTATGTACTTGAAAATTTTTTTAATTTGAATGGTTGGATTTCAATACTTGGTCCCCACCATTGTTTTTCCGCCCGTTAACTCAAGATTTATTAAAATTAAAGCCTTAGACTGAGATTGAATTGTAGATTCGTATCTAAGGAATGGCTTGACGGTAGGGTTAGCCGAGGGCCAACATGTTTCAACTTGACCTCATGTTCTGTGTACTAAAAAAACTCTTCCTTCTCCTCCTTCAGTGTTTCCTCATCTAAGGGGTCGTTTGTCTTTTACGCGTGGGATATGTAAATACAATTTACACATGTAAAAGATGAATATTCAAATTTTAAGTATGTAACGTTTACACGTGTTTCTTTTTACAACGTTTGTCTATTAACACTTTTTTCGCATCGTTTACATATGTGATCATTTTTCTATATTTATCTTAATGATATGTGTATATGTATGTTAAACGATTTTGTAAATGATACTTATTAATCATCAAATTATATTCTACTATAATGATATGAAAAGGAGACAAAAAAATGTTTGATTTATATCAAAGTTTTCATTTGCATTTTAGGTCCTTAAAAAAAAACATGTCTTTCAACATGAAATATACTTTTTAAAAATAGATATTTCTATCAATGGTCACCTTTAAAAAAAATGCATTCCAACATGTTTGGTTAAGGAAATAAGAGTTTATAGTTTGATTGTTAAGAAAAATAGGATTATTATTAATATTTTTATTAATTAATATTTAGTTCAATATTATCTTAATTCATTATTCAATTTGCATAAAACTTAACCCATGCATCACACTGGCTTTATGCTAATATTAATCAATTATAGAAAGTTCTTAAAATGAGTATTTTATTGCTAAGTCCAATTACATTAAAAGTATCACAGAGTTATTATGGTTAGATAAAATTGCATTTATACATTATTTCTGAATGATACATAATGCTATATAAAATACATTCTTCCTTTTCTCTTATATTCATTTATACATATTTAAATATTTTTAAAGTAATACAATAATAAATAATTTTAGAAAAATCATTGAGATTTTGGAAGAAAATCTAAATGGAGAAGAGAAGATAGAGAAACAAATTCTGAAAAAATAAACCTATAGAGTAAATAGATTTTATAAAGGGTTTTTTTTTTTTTTTTTTTTTTTTTTTTTTTTTGTATAGTAAGGCAAGAGATTGAAATAGAGAGGTTACCTTCATAAAAAGGGATGGGATGCAAGGAGGGTTTTTATTCATAGGTTTCATCGGTCTTGATGTATCTTTTATTATTATTTTGTAAATGCGTTGGAGGGGCGTTTCGAACCTAGAACCTATTTGATAGAAATGCCTCTTTTATTATTATTTTTCTAAATGCGTTAGAGGAGGGTTTCGAACTCAGAACCTCTTTGACGGAAACTGCCCCAAAACCAAACCGTCCGCCTCCAACGGGTATTCTTTGAAATCACATGTGCTTTGGTATTGTCTTTTCCCACCTGAACAGGTGTTCAAATCTTGGTGTGAAAATGGGCTCATTTTCACACCATTTACACCCAAGATGCGTAAATACTTGTAGACAAACGTTACTGATGCGTAAATATTACGCATATTCACCATTTACATATGTAAATGAGTGTAGACAAACAACCCCTAAGGAATTTGCAAAAGCTCAAAAGGAAGGAATGGAGAAGGGAGAAGTCACATCTACATTATATCATAAGCTTTATCTCACAAACTACGGATTCTCACAAAGGAAAAAAAACAAAGAAAGATTTATATCCTATATCATCTCATATCAATATTTATGAAATCATGATCAAGTATAAATATGAAAGACTATATACGGGTTAGGAGGGTCAACCCTAACCCGACCCGTTTCTCTGAGGGTTGGAAAAACCTAACCCTAACCTAGCCCATATTTTATGCGGGTCGGGTTATCCGGGTCATATAAGGGTAGGGTTAGGGTTGGGTTGACAGGTTGGGCCACCTTTTGCCGCCTCTAGGCCATAGGGACCGAAAGAAAGTAAAAGGAAAGTAGCTAAAATTCAAGACCCAACACATAAATCAAACAAGATCGAAGGCAAGATGTTTTGGAGGAAAATTGGAGTATTAGGCCATTGTCATTGAGGAAAGAAATAGTAAAATATAAATTGCAAAAATGCAAAAATGCAAAATTTCAAAAATACATCAATAATAAATCAAACCCCATTAACACAAACATCATACTGGTAAAAACTTAAAAGAAGAAAAAAGAGGAATAATATTATATGAAGCAAATACTCTAATAAATAGAAAGAATGGGCTATATAACCTAAATGCAACCAAACTACCCAAACAACTTGCATATGGAAGATTTCAATGTATGTGGTGTGCGTTTGTAAGAGACTACAACTTTGTTTGTACGTAGAAATTAAAGAGTGACGTATATTTTCAAGAGAAAAAATATGAATTAGAGATTTAATTCATCGAATCCATTTGCAAGAAGGCATTTTACCCATACTTTTTTTATTCAAAGGTAAAAATCTCATCACTATCTCTTATTTGTATAGAGAGAGTGGTGTTGTTGTTGAATCCAAGTGAGGAGGAAAAATAATGCCATTTTGTAGAAGCAGGACTGCTTGAGCCTGAAATGGAAGGAAAACAATTAAGCGAAGGGTTGCGAGGGAAACTATTGAGTTTTCAGATATGGGGTGAGGAACGACTTTATTAGAATGGGGCCTGAGCCAGATGGTCCATGCAAACTTTGGGCCCTTTTGGGTCAGACCTAGGGCGACCGCCCTAGGTCTGGAAAGCGTAGGTCTGCCCCTGGACACATCACGACAAAGCCACTCAATCAAACCATTGATTCATGCAATTCCAAAAAAAGCTGTCAATTAGCTGTCAAAGTCCAAAGGTGTCACACCCCGAATTCTGAGATCCTTGAGACCCTCAGATTTTCAGAACGCGACGGTTCCATATTGAACATGAGGGGTCAATCCTCTCAATAAGCAAAATGTGGACAATCTAGATCAGCCAATTTAAATTAAAGCATCAAATGAACAAACCACTATTAATTAAGTTGAGCAATAATAACAAAGCCCAATAGTCTCAAAATATCCAAAGAAATAAACATGGTCCATCTAAGTCTCTAAATTGAAAATCAAATCTAAAATGCTAAATAGTGATTCGCTTCTCAAGCTTCACTCGTCCCATCAAGCTAAGATTCCTCATTATCGGGGGCAGCCTCAACATCTGAAAAGGAATGAGGATAATACACATATGAGCAAAAAGCTCCACAAGTAAACAAACTATAGAGCTATAGCAAACGATTATTCAATCAAATGATAGCAATTTGTGTACGATGAATAAATACAGTTAATTCAAGGGTATTCCAATAAAATTGAAATACTAGGAAGTATTAACAACATGATTTGAACAATGGTACATGAGTGATTTTGCAAGGAATCATGAATATTGGCAATAATTATAGATCGCTTGATTTAATCTAAGAAAAGGCATATCCTCGGTCACAATATACAAAAGTACCTGTCAAATCCTTGATTGGGTACAATATGATCACAAATATAAGGGCCCGAAGCCATAGTAAAACATAAGGGCCCGAAGCCATAATAACACACATATAAGGGCCCGAAGCCATAAGGGACTAGCTGCAGTCTAGTTATCACGCACAAAGGGGTTCCCAGGCCCCAATGTCATACCCATAAAGTGGGCTAAGTCCGCATTTGGGTGACCCCACATTGCGTTGCCCAATACGTTAGATGATGCCTCAAAGATGAAGGTTTACATTCAAGGGTGAACCATAAAACTCATGATTCAGGTTTCTAAGCAAATTATAACTTGGAGCATTTTTCCAATATAAATGGGAATTGTGTCATAATTATGAAGTCCAACCATGATATAAATATTTCTAGCAAGGATTCATATCAAGATTTCTATATCTCATGGTGACATCAAATGAACATAGAACAAATTCAATAATTTCAGTTTTGATCGTTGATGGGTACACAATTTAGTTCAAAAAGTACAGTTATATCAATAAAATCAATGACCCTAAATAAGCTAAGATGCCAAGACTGGGTCCCGCATGAAACATAAGGATTGTATATCAATTTAACATATTGGAAAACAAAGGTTAGAAAACTCTAACTACTAAAGGACCATAGTAAGGTTACTTGCCTTGATAAGCGGTGGATGATGGATTTAAACCGGCCTAACTTGAATGCCGCGGTGACTCGGTTTGGGTTCCTGTTAAAGATGGTTTGAAAATGGATTAGTACTGGGTTAAGGTGTAAACTTAAGGGGTATGGGTTACAAAAGTGACGAGAGGGCATAGTTTGGATTGGGCCCAGGGTAAATAAGTTGTGCGAGTGGATTAAATTTTTTGTGAAGCAAAGGTTGGGCCTGAACTGGGTTGGCTTGAATTATGAAAATTCAGATTTTAATTAAGTGGGTTCATAAGTCAAGTGTTGGGCTGGTTGGGTATGTCCAAACTCAAGTTTGGTGAGGGTGCAGGACAGTTTATGATGATATGAATTTCAGTTTATGTGATCCCTTATGAGTTGCTTGATTGGAGGGATAATACATACAAATGGTGAAGGAGTAATACACGACTGAGCTATAGCTTATGTGGGTTGGACCTTGGTTCGGATCCAGGAGGTGGGTTGGTGGGTCGGTACTTGAGTTCAGTTAAGAGGTTTCATTCTGCAAGTGGGTACACTCCTCTGGTTGTAGAACATGAAGGACAAGATTCCAAGATGGGTAGGAGACAAGGAGGTTGATTTTAGTTCTGAAAACTAGAAATGGAGGTGCAATTGAATGGTGGGGATGGGTCATGTGAGGTGCATTGGTGAGGATTATTTTGATACCCTGTTTGTTTATAGGAATTGGGTCTCAGTTGTGATGATGTTTGGTTTGGAAGCATAGATGGGTATGGAAGAGATGATATGAATAGAAGTGAAGAAGAGTTGAATCTTTGGCTCAAATCACAAAACAGAACTGGGTCCTTTGTGGTTGACTGATTGAAAAGATGAAGTTCTATCCTTGACATGTAAATAACATGACTATGAAGGGAGCTAAGGTGAGGTGGGTACACAGGTATGGTTTGGTCCTTCATTATACAAGCTGCTTGGTCCTAGTGCTGAAATCCTTGTAGAGATGATGATGTAGATTGAAAGAACAAAATGTTAATATTGCAAACACTGACTGAATAAAATAACAGAAGGCCATGTCAAACAAAGAAATAAAGGGTGGAAGAAGACAATGAATTTAGTTGGGTAGATTAGATGGTTAGAGGCTATGTGGTAGGTTTGATGGAGATACTGGTTCAACTTTGCTTTTGATGGAAATGGATTGTCAAAGAAGAGAGTTTTCCCAGGTGCTCTGTGTGGGCTGAATTGGATTGGTTTTTGTGACATATACAAAAAAAGAAAGAAAACAGATATGGTGCATTGGTGCAGCAGAGCTGCTGTAATTATAGGCATGGCTATGTGTGTTAGTTTGGTTTCTGCAGACTGTGAAACAAAGGCAGAAGGAAAATGGGTTCTGTATTGGGAAAGTAATGGCAGGGCCCGTTTGGTTGGGTGGGTTCATGAGGTAGATAGCTGAAGTTGGAATTGGGGTTTATGTGGCAACACATCATATCATGGAAAACTAAGAACTAAATAAAATAAAGGATAGCACAACATCAAAAGAAAAGGAAAAAGAAGGGAGAGAAACAGAGCTACATGCAGTCCAGCAGAAACTACAAATGGGGAAATAAACAAAAAGTAACTTATAGTAAACAGAAAAAAGACAATAGAGAAAGAGGGGTGAGGAGTTACCTGGAAGAGAACTCTTGCAGGAGAATCTTGGGAAAGAGAACTAGAGGGGGAGAGAGATCGTATGAGAGAAAGAGAGGTTGAAAGGTGGTACAGGAACAAATGGGTTGTGCAAGTAAGATCCCTCCAAATAAGGAAGAGATGGAGTACTAGTGGGAGGGGAGATCGTGAAAGTGGAGAGAGTGCTCCAACTAACAATATCACAATATGGGATTCCAGTTGACTGGGTCTAATTCCCTTGATGAAACCAAGTATGCTAAGATTTAATATCCATCATCAATGTTGGGTCCCACACAAAATATGATGAGATTACACAAAGCACTAACTTAATTCAATGAATGGGTGGGGTCCAAGCATGATCCAATCTATGATCAAAATTAAATAGCAAAAACAACAATAATAATAATAACAATAATCACATTAAAGACCTAGGGATTGGGTCCTTACAAAAGGTCATCCAACACCAACACTGACAAAGCATACTTGTTTTTAATTAGGACATGATGAGAGAGTCATTAATATAAAGCATGCTTTCACAAGATATCTGACAAAGCCCTTTAAAGTTTGGGGCAGAACTACCATGCACTGACGTATGATGCAGCACGCAGGTTAAAATCATGGGTGGGGGCCACATTTGAAAAATCGAAACCGCTTCACTACCCAAAGGCCCATTGTGTACTCTGCATGAAAATTCAAAACCTATTTCAGTGAGCCAACTGATGGATTGGCCATCAAATTTCACACAAAGAGGCTCCCTCCATTTTTGCCCTTTAAAAAGAGGAAAGTAAAGAAAGTTAATCACTGATTCCGAGTTTAGTTGATCCAACGGTGGCTGTATCACTAATTTGAATAATAATCTAACATTTGATCACTATAATGGTGTGAGAACTAACCAGAGATTTGGATTTTCCAAATATGCCCCCACCTACTTTTTTAACCTGGTTGCTGCATCATACTACTACGCTGGATGGTAGTTCAGCCCGTTTGAGAGTGTTGATCAATCCCATCCACAAACTCAAGAGAAAAAATTCTCTTTAAGTCACATTCATCAAGTAATAAGTTGGAAAAGTCTAAAGCACGTGAACTGATCCAAAATCCCGTTGAAAACGACATGATATAAATAAAGTACTTGCAGGATAGATATTAAATATGTATACGCTTGTGCTCCCTGTGGACCTAAATTGTGTTGAAGGTCATGGAATTCATTTCTTTTAAAGCTCACGGTTTTCAAAGAGTTTTAAGTCCATAATGCCTATAAACAGGAATCGATAGCCTTTGTCTGCTGGGCTTGAAAACAGACCTTGTACATTTCGTCTTAATAAGCTTTTGGAAAATTACCTTCCAGAGTGTTTTGTTATTAGTTAGAAGTCTCGAATGGTCCTTTAACAAAGTGGGATTGATATTCATATTAGACTGGACTCATAAAAAATGTGATTAATTCATAAAAGTGATTAACTTGGATTTTTAGTTGTTTGGCCAAACAAATGATGAATATTTAGCTTATAAAAACAATAAATTGAAATGGGTTCTGCATATGGGGATAAAAAATTATGAAAATGGTGATAAAAAAAAATCTTCCCTAGAAGAAGAATGGCTTCCAACATATGGAAAATGGGAGAATTATGATATTATCACACTTTTAAATCAGTCCTATGAGCCCAATGCTCATATTTCTAATCAATTTACCCACTCTCATGAATAATAGATTTGGAGATCACACATCCATGTTATGTCCAATCAAATCAACAATCAAATTCACAATATCATGGTTTCCACGCACCCGAGCTTTGGTTCTTCGGTCAAGGCATGCGGTAGCCATCCCGAGGTCTTGGTATTGATTCTCTCCTCGGTGTGGTGTGGTGCATTCCTTAGTGTATGTGGTGTTGGGCCATTACGTGTGCCGCTATGGACTAGTTCTTGCCCTTTAGAATCAGGGTGTAATCCTAGTCATAGGGCCAAAGGCTCCTATGCTGGGCCGGTGGGGGATACTGGTGTCCTCATAATAATAATAATAAATGATTTTGTGGTTTCCACTTATATAAAAATGTGTTCCTTGTTAACATAAATATTCACCTAATAGCGAACCACATACCATGCATATGTCGTCCAAATTTATGGGGCCCACTTGGTTCCACCTTTCATAAAGTACTAGCCCACCATCCCTCATTGAGTTACCACCAAGCCCAATTTAAAAGTAATCCATACCGCACTTGTGTTGGATTGAACCTTAAAAGTCTATGCAGTTATGAAACCATTAAAACTTAAGCTATTAAATCAAGGGATAGAAAAATCTGATGGATCTGTTTTTTTAATGAGGCTTTTCCCACCCCTTAGCCCTTAATGATTGACATACTTCTAGGTGGATCCCACAAAATAAAACAGAATATTATGTGGTCCTCTAAGTAGGAGAACATTGCCCCACTTGCTAAAGGATCAATGATAGGTTTTCTTTAATATAGAGATAGTTAGGGCTTCCAAATGCGTACGATTGCATTGCAATAACCTCTTAATAAGTTGACTAAAAACAATAGCACCACCTTATGATGAATGTTACAAAACATCTTAGAGAGAGAGAGAGAGAGGGGCCTCATATATATTTTTAAGGCACAATGTATTTGCATCTTAATTAAAGAAATACCACGGGCAAACAAATGCATGTTATACTATCTTCTCGGAAAGGTTTAGGCATTAATCACTCATGTTATCGTAACCAACAAAGAGAGCTCAAGTTTAAGTAAGGAAGAGAGAAATGTGGACTTAGAGGGCTCGCCCCTTTACGATATCAAGGCTCATCTCACTAGGATCTGTTGCTTGTAACTCCACTTGAATGCCATCAAGTTCTCTCTTGAATCTGTCTTTGGAACTAGCATACACCATCTTGCTCCTCACCCTTGATGTATCAGGGCTCCTGCCCACATATCAAATATGAAATCCATGTGGTTAAAGGTCTATGAATCATAAGAGATCACTCACTATTTTATCTTTACATCTACGGAAATACACATATGATACTATTTGTTTCCAGCAATTTTTGGGTCTTATCTATACATTTAATTAGATAGAACCTTTCATAAATGAGAGGGAAAATAATGTGAATCAGAAAGAAGTTTTGTGGCATTCAATGTGGACAATTTTGGATATTCATTTTTCCATTTATTTGCTAGTTAATTAAATGAATTATATTTCTTAAACTTGACACTTGTCGAACCGACAAGATTTTTTCTTTATTTATTTCAATTTGAGCCCCAGTTTGTCTCAACAAATAGAGATTGAGAGCGAAGACTTTCATCAGTTTTCAATAAAATGATGTTCGATCTATCGAACATTTTTCAACAATGTAAGATGAAAATTCAAGTGGATCATTTAGCCAAAAACAGCTCCCAATCTTACCACATGAACTAAATGGCTTCAGGAAAATTAAGAAGATGGTAATGTTGCTCAAGAGTTCATACGCTATATGAGTAAAATGGGCCCACCAATTAAGGCAATAAACCTTTGGGTCTGAACCTACCCATCGAACTAGTAATGGGGCTACAAGTCAACAACTTCGGAGCCATTTTTACTGTAATTGAACTATGCTTTTGGAAAAAATTAAACTCTATGGATCAAGGTTGCAAATGGTACAGTTTCTAGTTGGAACCATACTGGACCTGGATCCAGATCCGTTTCTAAAAACTGGTGCCAGTTCCGGAACTAATTCCGACTCACAACTTATTTTGTTAGTTCCAGAACCAGGTCCAACTAGAGGGCCATAATCTATTTCAAAAGCTAGTTCTAACTTCTTTCAATTTTATAATTTTTTCCCCCCTAATATAAGGATATCATTCAACTTGTAACGGTACATATCAAGTCTACTACTTCTAAGATTAAACATAAAATTGTCCAACAAAAGTTAATTTTTAGCTACCATTTACAACATTAAAGACTCATATGCCAGGTCGCGGTCCACGGGTCAGAACCTGTATCGACCTAGCCAAACTTGTTGATGAATTGTAACCTAAATTGTGTTATGGGCCCAGACCTATTTATTAATCAGAACCTAAAACAAATTCCGAACTCTGCTTTTTACAGGTTGGAACCTCTTGATAATCGGAGAATTGAATAACCGTTTGCATCCCTACTATAGATTAGAAGTGTGGGTTAATTCAATCGCGAATAACACTTTTTTAATGTTTTTCAAAGTTATATATCACCTATCATGTCTATAAATTGAATTTAAAGAATTCGTCATGACTAAAAGTGGGTCCTATATGCATGGATTTGACTCGACCATATATCGTAAGGTTGAGTGTATCTGATCAATATTTAGACATTACCAGGCAATGAAGAAGATCTTGCTCTTCTGACAATTCTCATCTGTAGTGAAATCAAAATCGTAGACAGCATAGCGGCACTCATTGGCAGGTAAGGAAGCAGTGAAATCATCGTAGCTATCTTCAGGCTGGCCAAGTTTCTCCACCTTAATTTTTTGTGCCACCTCCTCGATCTTGAACACAATGTATCGAAAGTTCCTCTTTGATTTCAATTCCAAGAACTTCAGCTTACATTCATCATCAACAGCCATTCCAGATGCCGAATTCGCCTACACACACAAATAAAAGGAAGAATACACCATACAATGCACCATAGAACGATTGAAAAGGATTTTACTAAACATGGAACATGCAAAACTTGGGTATTGTGATTGTGGAAAAGAGGTGTTTTTGGGATGAAGA
The DNA here is from genome assembly GCA_028538565.1 of Umbellularia californica. Taxonomy (NCBI): domain Eukaryota; kingdom Viridiplantae; phylum Streptophyta; class Magnoliopsida; order Laurales; family Lauraceae; genus Umbellularia; species Umbellularia californica. Next base: position 20,643,529 of record JAPQWN010000007.1, read on the forward strand.
GGAAAATTATTCTAGTTTTTCGTGCATCTCTCACTCTTTTGTCACTTGTTGTGACACTTTTTTCGTGTGGAAAACTTAATGAATGAATGAGTTCATTTTCCTCAAGGCAAATGCAAGAATGGAGGAATTCTTTCTAGCAAGGAAACCAAAACTCAATTGCGAAAATACACCACTAAGTTACATGTTTGATGCCAATTGATTTGGCACAATGGACTTTTACCTAAATAATTGTTCATTTTGGGGGCAATTTTCAGTAGATATTAATTGTTGATGTCATGGGCCCACTTTGAACATGGGCAATACTTTTCATGCCTCCTTTTAATTTATGATCCTACCCGTTGATGAAAATGGATCCTTACTATGGATGTTTTTGGGCGACAATTTGCCTTTACATGGTAGAAGTGACCTCTACGTTTTATGAAATTGAATCCAAGGAATTTAGGGAAAAAATGGAAACTAGTTATTCTTGTTTATATCTAGTAGGGTTGCGAAATGAGTATTCGATTATTTGAATATCCCAGTTTCCAAGTAAAGGAAGTAGGACACTTAGTTTTGAATCCATAAGAAATTCGGATTTGGATCTGAATACATGCATATAAGATACAAAACAGTTGGATTTGAAGCTGGATTTATGTATGTTCCAATGAAAGTATCAAGTCATATATTTAAAATATATATAGGTGTTAAGGACCTACATAGCTTGAGTTATATTCATATTTGAGAGTATTTCTAGCCTTAATTTTATACAATATATATCCTCAGTAACCCTGAGGGGTTGGCCAAGTGATCAGGATCACGGTTCCTTCTTTTTTCCGGAACTAGAGGTCTTGGCATCGACCCTTGGCTTCCTATTCTTCAGGAACCAAAGGTTGAGTCCACCGGTGCTCTCCCCCTATGGCCACAGGGGATTTACTTGGCTTTCCTTTGGGCCCGGAGGGATTAGTCCAGCCCAAAGGGCTGGAACACCCTCTATTATAAAAAAAAACAAAAGAAAAAATAAAAAGGAATAATAAAATAGTCTCAGTTGTATATTTTAAAAAATATGCTGATGCTCTTTTATCTAATTATATTAATGCACATCACATCTTACTCTATATCCAAATCCAAAACTGGATACCTTTTTTTAAGTTGATACTAGATCCGGATATAACATATAGGTTTCATGTCGGATTAGAATCCGGATTTATAAAGATAGATCTAGGTACATAGACACCATGGTTCTGTCCGACATCCAACCCATTAGCGTTTTTAGTCTTCATACTTGAACCTTCACCACTTTAATCGATCCTCATCATTTTTTCTCTTGTTGACAAGGACATCCCCTCCCTACAGGACTAATCCCCTGGGGGCACACATGGCCTTGAACAAATGTTCACCAGATAAATTTAGGGGTACCAGACACACAACATGGGAGAAAACCCTTGCCTTATGACAATGAATCAACACCTGACAGGTCTTGAACCTCATATCATCAAGGAAAGGGTCAAATTGATCAAGTTAAAAACATATAGTTAAAATAATTAAAAATAAAAAAAGTTAAATCATGTGTTTTTGCTGATGCACAATCTAATGCTTGGGCCAACTTTGATTGGAGTGAGTTTGGTGCAATTCTATTACCCAAGGGACAGTAATATTGATTGGGTTGGATTCTATAAATGGGCTCCATTGATGGATCCGTATGGCCACCATCAGAGAATTAATGGATCCGTATGGCCACCATCAGAGAATTAAGTAAAGTTATTTTTGGACCATGAAATTGTGTACAAATCAAAATCCTCCGAGGATTTTGACCCACAGTGACCGTGTGTGGACCAATCAAGGTCTGCCACGTCACCATGGGCAGCTTCTGTCTTAGACAAGGGCAGCGGCCCCACGTGTATGGCGGGCTGCCCACGGTGATGTGGTGAACAATGATAGGTCCACTCAAGATCACCCTAGGGTAAAGCCTCACACGATCCCGACTCAATTATGTACGTATAGACTTCAAAGCCTCACACGATCCCGACTCAATTATGTACGTATAGAATTCACTATAGTCCTATACATTGATGACCAGGACAATGATGATGATTATGATAAAGATGATAATGATGATGACTGTTGAGATGATTAAGAGATTTAATGGCTGCATGGTTTCCATAAAGCCTTGGAAATGATGGTTTGTATCAGGAAGAACTGATCCAACGGTTCAGATCTATTGCTCACATGGATGCATGTTACGAACTTTCAAATTAATTAACATGCGACTTAGATTCGAATGTCCTTATGTATCACAAAAAATGGAATGTGGCACCCAGAATTGTACGTCAAATAATGATACAATTTCAGAATTCCATAAGAGAGAGAGAGAGAGAGAGAGAGAGAGAGAGAGAGAGATGTGAGAGAGATGTGGACATACCATGTTTCCTTCCAATGAGAGAACAAGGCTTGTGTTGTGAATGGGAGAAGGAAGAGAGAAAGGGAAGGGAAATGGAGGAATTTGTGCGGAAAAAAAGATGATCGATTATGGGTATTTGGGAGGTGGGTTTCTGGAGGAGAAAAAGGTGGGAAGGAGAGATTTTGAGGGAGAAAATAAGGGTAGGAATTGGGTTTCATTTAATGGTTGCCACGTTTTTTTTTTTTTTTTTAATTTGGTCAACCTCTATTTTTCTCATTTATAGTATTTTGACCTCTTTTTCAACTAATTGTAGTATTTTTCAGGATCACACCGAGTCACCAACCATAACTTCGCGAGTTTGTTGAGATCTATTTTGGTTTAGAGATGGACAAACTAAAACCTCCAATTTAACTTCGAAAGTTTCTAGGAATCCTGTGGGACCCACTTGACCCCTGTGAGAAATTTAAGCCTTTACAATAGGACTGACCCAAAATTGACATTTGCCCTCCCAGACATTCATCCAAGTTATTTAGGCTGTTTAATTGACCATGCAAATTTTGACACTCATTTATAATAATAATAATCACACTGAGTTCTCAGGTCCAAAGAATGCATAGGAATTAGGATATGATGAAAACATTCTTTGATGATTACTTTATAGGCAGATCTTATAGTTAGTTGACCACTTTCAAAGAAAATCCAGGTTCTCCTATCATCGTGTCTTTGCAAGGGGATGTAGTCTTCCCATCATTTGGGTTGTCAGAAACATTTTTAATTAACAGTTCATTCAATTTCCCATCATAGGAGTTTATTGTTCCTATCAATCTTTACTACCGAAAAGCCCCGTGCTGCACGGGCAACGTAATTCACAATACTATAAAGTGAAAAATATTATAAAAAGAAAGGCTTTGTAAATAGAGAGGGGAAGATGTAGAGAGTAAAGGGAAGAGAACGGACATAGAGAAAATGAAAGGATGCATTAAAATGTTGAAAACATACCGAGAAGAGAAAATGAGCAGAGAGAAATGAGGAGTTTTAGTATTTAAAAATCATAAAGAAAGCGCTTCGGTAGTAATTAAAGAGGGTTTAAAAACGGAGAGGGTACAATCAATCTATTAAAAGAAGGGGTCAAAATCAAATTGTAATTAATCTCTTATTTCTAAGTTCGCTTCATATTTGATCAATTCCATATATTATATATTCATTTGATTTTAGTTTTATTGTAAAATGGTTGTCATAGAAAATTAATAACTATATATGAAATCATATAAAATAGTTATTTTAAAAGTTTGATCATCCATGCTTAAAGTACAATGCATAAGTATGAAAATAATAACAACAGTATTTATAGGGGCCAATATTCTAAAAATATAGTTATTTTTATAAATACATCGTACACAAATTCCAACTCCCGGTCAATATTCCAAAATGGGGCTGGGTCCCTTCCTCATTAACTGATTTTAAGTTTTTGTTGATAACTATTAACAAAAAAATGTTCTGTGGTGTAGTGGTAGGGTTGCCCATTTGAAGTCCATATTGTCCTGAGTTCAAATCTTAGCACATACAATGTTTAATTTTTCTACATATCCCGTTTGCCATTAATTAGCTACATTCTACCATTCCTTTACAAACAGGTTTGAAACACAAAAGAAAAAAAAATCTAACCGTTGGTTAGGGTTTCACCCCATCTCTACTTTACATCCACAGAAACAAACAAGCTACACTCCAAAAATGAAAATCATTGATTAACATTTGTTCCCCAAGACACATTTTAAACCAATTCAGCATAGTTGGAATTTTTGAAATGCTAGAAGTTTCTAATCTCTATTTCAAATTTTATATTCTTTCTGGGACGCTCACCTAATTGAGATTTTTTGTCAAAACTCAAAGACCATATAGGGGAATCTAAATAACAAAAATGAAGTCCAACGGATGATGTTTGACCCCCGAAAATGTTTTAGACCAGATTTTTTGAATAGTTAGAGTTCCAACTAGCTAACTTATCTTTTTCATATTTCACTCATCTTATAGTCTTTTCAAGTGAAACCAAAGGGGTTTGTTACTCTATGTCAATGAGATTATTGAGGAAATCTTTTTTAGAGGAATAGGGGTTTCTAAGTCAAGGAAAAATGTTCATGAAGTTTCAGCTAACACTAGTTTCCAGTTTGGGCCTGCAACACCATATCAACAGGCTATTTTACTCAACTTATAACTGTCTCTACATAATAGTTTTTTAAATGACATCCTTGCGGTTCTGATCTCCATATAACAAAGAGTAAATTTGGTTAAATCCATTGAATTTTTGTTCTTTTCTAAGTAAGAGAAAAACAATACAAATTCTCGACTAAAGCAGGTTCAACAAAACAAATAGTAGACCTTAGCAGTAAGCCATTTTGCCCACTTGATATCTTAGTCATAAAAAACGATAATCAAGTGAAACCCAAGAGGGTTTAAAGTCTGGATAATAAAAATTAAATCTAATCTTTCCCAGATTAAAAATAATTTTCTAAGCTGGGTTTTAAGGTGTCACAAAATGACCTAAAAATCAATGTGTTGTTTTTGGTATATTTGGCCCCCCTTAGTAAATTGGGAGTAACTAGCTCCCTTGTCTGGATTCCTTTTCATGCAGATTTTATACCAATTGAAAGCTGATTCAGTTGCAGATGTTCTGAGGGTTGGGCCATCAAATGACATAACCATTTGCTCAGCAAAAATCCAGCACACAGTGGACATTTAGGAGCTGAGAATTTGTGCACCTTATCTAATCATATTACTTTCATTTTACCAGTCTAACCCCCTGAATTCATATGGTTCTCACTTCCTGAAGCTTAGATCATAATTTAAGCATATTATAATATAGCTCAATAATAATACACAAGTAAACAAGCATATAAAATACACACAACTACACATTCCGTGAGTCCTTTCTAGATATGTGCTTAATACATTTAAACAGCACTTCCAACTTCTGTTATCAGTTGGTACATAAGTTAAATTATCTACCATCCATTTTACCGATCCGAAAAGCTAAATTAGGCACGGTTCTAGGGTTGAGTTAGCTCAGTGATTTTCAATAAATCTTGGAGGCAAGGAATGTGCTATAGCATGGGCTGTGGAATAAGAGAGATTTTTAAGAAAAGGGGTTCTCTAACCCTAATTAAAAATCCGGCTTCCTCATTCTCATGACCTATGACGAGCATAAGAGGAGGGAGAGATATTGGAGGGAGAGAAGAAGGAAAGTGGGAGAAAAAAACAACTAGAGAGAATGGATTTCTTAAAGCTTTTTCAACAAGATCTACTGAAGTAGATTAGATTTTATAAATCAAGAAAATACAAATCTATTTAGTTATAAAGCTATAAACCTAAGAGTCCCAAGTTGCCGATCCCCACTCCTGGGGGTCGAGGTCCTACCTTAGTAGATCCCCACTCAGAATTAAAGACTAACCCAACGCAAATTTGAGTAAACCAAGCCCAAGTTTCAGCTTTATGAAGGGTCTCCAAAACTTAATTTGTCTCTCAACCATTTCAGTTTGTAGCAAGGTTTTTCTCAACCTATGCAGGAACGACTGCAGCAGAAAATTACCCTCCATCCATGAATCCCAAATTAGAATTATTACACAAATCATGCAATCAATGTCGATGTAGTAGTATGAAGGCGTTGGATGGATCATATTCATAGTTGAGTCCATCATAGAGAATAGTGATGTGGGCCAAGAGTCGTATCGATAAGTGTCACAAATATTGGCAATAATTTTCTTGCAAAAATAAAAATAATGATATTGTTACAAATATTGACGATGATATTAACCCAGGTTGATATTACTTACAACTTTTAACAATCCCTCCAGATAAACTCATGATCAATCAATTTATCGATCCAACCAAACCCACCGATTTGGGTGACATACAAAATTTGCTTTATACAACGTGATCGAAGTTTTCTGAAAACTCAAATGCAAATGTGATCTAAAACTCATCTTTTTCTACCTTTTCTTATTAATGGCCATACTCTGTCTTGACTTAGAGGATCCTTTGTGCTGGGAAAATTAAGGACCAAAATCTAGATCTGAGAATTTTGGGTTACGTACGAATCCAGATCTCCATTCTAATCTCCACCCCCATCTAAAAACAAGTTCCATAGCCACTTTTTAATCAGATAACATTGACATGCCTAAAAGTCATCCATTCAATTGATCCATAAGTAATTATAATCACCTGATGCACCAAACCATTAAAACCTTAAAACAGAAGATTCGGTGAATGTGCGGTCATCCATACCCTCATCAGTCGGTGTTATCTACTCCACAACGATCTGATTAAAGCTGTTGAAATGGGCCCACTTGAGTTCTCAAGTTATCAGTCCTGGGCCTATTCAAAATTTTAAGGTTTCTGAAGTACAAGCCCCCCCAGCCGCTACTGACAGCCTTAAATCTGATCGTTGTACACTTTTTGAGTGTTCTTTCGAAGTTGAAATAATCATTCTCGCTCTCTCTCATGCCCATGCTTAAGAAAGATTTACAACAGATGAAAATCCTACCAAACCAATTAGCCGTCCTTAGATAAAATTCCTAGAAAGCAAAACATACAATAAATGCTAACTTACCAGTCTGTATCGCATGAACATCGAGTAAGGACAGATCACCAAGAACAATCTACCAGACTATCAAGGACAGGTCCGTCTAATCACAACAAACATGTGGTTCTGGTCATCAATTGTTGCGTTTCGGGGACCATGGCCCAACAACTGTAGTTTCCAGTAGATGGGTTGCTCCAATCATCTTATCTTCAATGTAAGCCATCCAGCAATGCATGGAGCTCTTAGACAAATTAACTCACCCTCCAATCTTTTTGAGACAAGCTTAGTATAGTTTGTTTCCAGCAGTCACTCAAATTTAAGAGTATCCAGGAATTTCACCTGGAACTGGAGCCAATTCATTCCTTCCAAACCTCTCCTCATCATAAAATGATCCACGTACCACCCTCCCACCAAAGAACCTCCCATCAAGATCAATCAGTGCCTTTGTTGTCTCCTCTGATCTCTCGAACTGTACGAAGATCCTGACAGCCTCATCTACTGGGAAATCTGGCTCTGTGATCTCGAATATTAAGACGCGAGTCACCGTCCCGTATTTCGAGCACTCAGAAGCAACCTCATCTTCTAGCTCATCATCCACTTCTCCTGGCCCAACCTGTAATGGAAGCAAAGTAAACAATATTACTATTTCAGTTGGTTGATTCTTCTATTTGCATGACAGTCTACCAAAATTTAGGCGGAAGTTGTTTAATTAGAAGGTAGAAGCTGGATACTGCAAGTCCACTGCCTTCAACAAAAGTATTTCAATATTATAACTTTCAGATGTGACCCGAATAATTTTTTTCATGGGAACATTCAATGGCATATCATGCACTTTTCCGGTAGCTGCCCTATTAGCATATCCTGAACTCTAAAATATATGGAAAGCACACATGGCAATAACTCCCTTTTCCCACACCTAAGGGTTATTCTGCCCCCTCCTCACAAATGGAAGGTTCTTGACCTCCATAACCACTATGCCGAGCACAGGGGGACAAAATCATGCACCATTTTTTCAATGTGTTCAGTGGCCACCAATATCACAAGACTCAAATGTTGTGATATTGAAAATTTGATAGTACATTTCAGACCCATTCAAATGCACATTGAGAAAAATGAAAACAAAAGGAGATCAAGAGTAAATGAAAGCAGTAAAAAGAGTGTACTGACACACTCTGAAATGCAACGAATTAATGGGGAAAAGAACTGAAAAAGTGCTGAAACAAATGAAAATGTGAAGTTCAAATGGAACAAAACATACTGCCACTAGGCAAAGAACACACTGAAACTACTGAAAAGCACCACAAATGAGCACCATAAACAAAGAAGTGAGAATTATGGCAACCCCTAAAATATGAAGAAAATAACTGCAACCCAAAACAAGAAATAAATGGAAACTAGCTATTTGTGTTTATGGAAAAGCCAGCATTCTATGTGCATATTTTGTTGGCAAAGGGTCTCTTGAATTCGGCAATTACTACTTGGGATTTATTTAGTAACACAGTACATTTTTTTAATGGTAAAATTAGTCAAACTCGCAACGTTGTAGTTGCACCAATGGCCACCTTCCAACTGTGCTATCATCGACCGTAATTAGTGCACCTAAACACCTAAATATATGGTTCACTTCCATGAGTTTCAAGAGCTAATATCCTGCACTTAATAGTGCATAAAAGCATGACAAATAATACTATTCAGCCATCACTTTAAACCAAATACATCAGTCAATGTCACCAAAAGATATAAATGAAAGAAGAGGTGGTTGGGAATTGGGATGATAGACCCATGTCCAAGTATCATGTGTCAGATAAGAAATGTAGGCATTCAGACAAGGATAGACAACAGTATATCATGCAGAGATAGATTAACTGATGCAGAAGAGGATCTGAAGACTCAAGACTAATGGACTAGAAGCAATTTTTGGTAGTTCATTGGGAACCCAATGGGCCGGCCCAAAAGACTCAAAGGGCATTGGCCACTCATAAGTCAGAACCCGCCTGCCCACCCACCTCCCCTTTCCCCCATCAACCACAAACCAAAAAAAGAAAAGCCCAACCAACCCGTCTCTCCATGCATAACCACCTATAACTACCCATAACTCATGTCCCTCCATAACCACACAAACAACCATAACCCATGTCACTCCCTAGTCCCTCAATCCCTCCATGCATAACCAAACCTAACTATCCAAACGCCTTGTAAATCCATGCCCACTCAAACCTACCATAAACCATGCCCTCTCTCTCTTAATTCCTATAACTACCCAAACCCCACTTACATCCCATGACCATCACTTTCAGTTGTGATTAGTTAGGATTTCAGCATTTAAATATGTTGTAAAGTGCATTCTGCAAGCAATTGAGTGACAGCTTCAGCACTCTGCTGAAATTTTTCTAATTGGTATTGAAATTTTTTATAGACAAAGATTGTTAGTTAACCTGAATTGTTTTCCCTCTGATTTGGCTGTGTTTGCACACTGATTTTGCATGGTATGGGGGTCCTGGAAGGCTGTACACCTGCTGAGACAGCACCCTAAGTGACTGGTTTCCTTTCTAAAGGGACTGATCTACATCATTAACCTACACTGATGTAGTCTTAATAAAACCAGCTAGACTACATACAGCTACAGAGAAGAAGAAGTTGGTGGTGATGGTGATGTAGCATCATAGAAAATTCCAGTTTCGCTGATAGTTGTTTCCAAGGGACTCAAACTATTGAGGGAACCTTAACAGCCAATTCAATTCAAATAGTATGGCAGAAGGAAAACGCATCGTCCCTTAACACATAAGTTGATGTTACCAAAACTTCTAAATACATGAACAGAGAAGGCAGGTATGACGGAGCCTATTTATCAAATAAGAAACAAAAGCATTTAGACAAGGAAGGACATAGCAGTATATAATGCAGAGCTTGATAAACCATTTTTATGAATAGTCTCATCAATATTCCAATTTGTCCAATGACTATTTCCATGAGATCCAGTTCAATGATCACTGCGACCAGAATGCTGATTCAGTTCATGCTCCATGAGTTGTGAAACCATAACTGGAATTACTCATACTCAGAAGTTTCCAAGGGCTATGATTGGTTGTTTAATCCTCCGATGCTGATCCAAAATCTTGACAGATCCAAAAAAGCAGACCCATATCCACCAAATAAGGGTCCCATGCAGGTTTTCCGAACAATGTATTGATTGATATGTATCAGCTGATACATGTTAATTTTGAATAAGGCCGCCAAACAAGCTTATCATATATATATATATATATATATATATATATATAGGGGCCAGCTCTCCTAAGCTGAAGCTTAGGATAAGGTAAGCTGAAGTAAGCTCAATTGCGTGGTGGAGCCCACTTGGGGACCTATATGGGGATGGGGGTGGGGAGAATTTCAAGGGCTCCCTAGGACCCTCCTTCCTATAAAAAATCAGCCACAATCATGGTTTCTATCATCTCCATCTAAGCACCAAAAGTTTAATGGTCAATTGTCCATTCGGATCGGTGCATAGTCGATCCAACGGTCTAGTAAATTTGGATCTGACCAAAAGTGGGTGGGCATGTGCAATTTAGGGGGGCTCGTGTGTTTGGTCCATTTGGATGGACCAAGGATGGGCCCCAAAAGCATTAGCTTACGGAATCTTATCCTAAGCTTAAGCTTAGGAGAGCCTTGCTCATATATATATATATATATATATATATATATAAGCACCAACATGTGATACATAATGAACTGATATTCATACCCTGTGGCACAAAGGTATAACCCTCAAACCAGTAGTTGGAAGCCTAACTTTTTTTTATTATCATTATTATTTCAATAGGCAACAAGAATTGTAAGCAAGGAGAATATCATATATAGAATGAAGAGTAGTACATGAAAAACAATGTAAAGGGTATACAAGGAGTCTATAGCTCTAATAAGTAGATTAATTCATTTGTACTACACCCAAAATGCTAAAACAAAAGAGGAATGCTACTTGTCCCGGGACTCATGTCCCGGGACAAGTAGACTTTTTGAAAACAAAAATGAGCCCCTTCACAGAAATATCTCGAATCTCATCAAAGATGAAACCAAGGCTCATTCTATGGCTCCATAGGACTAAGGGAAACCAAAGAAATCACCTTCACAGTTAACTTTATTAAAACCATTTAAACTACAAGAAGGTATCTCCATGATCTCCTTCCTTATGCTTCAAGAACACAAAATACTAGGAGGACCTATATTGATTCCAGAATGTGCCTTCCAAGCTTCCACATTCATTCAAATGTACCATCACCAACTTCATCCACAATCTCCATTCTCAACATTTTTCTCATCGTAATCTCACCGCCCTACAAAATGACTGAAGAAACTCACATCTACAGATTCTTCCTTCATTAAGGCTCATTGGGTGATCTAAATCTGATGTGTCCAAAGACTTCGAGAATCAAATTTTTGACACTGGAAAATCTTAATGGCAAGTTCAACTCTTAGGATCTAGTAGATGAAGCTAAATGATGACGGCATTTCGTAGAGGAAGGCCCTTCTAGCTTCAATGATGTCCTCGAGAGATGATTATGAGCTCATCACATGATCTTTCCTAGTCCAGTAGGGCTTCAGAAAAAAGGTTCCAGAAATCCATGGTTTCAGAATCTAACAGACAAAATCCAACAAATATCTTCTTTTTTTCAACAGAAATCCAACAAATTTGCAAACATGATATTGAGTTTTAGAATTTTTCAGGTGATTTGGATTCAGAAAACTGAACATCCAAAAGGTTGTGCATAGCTAATGGGTGTTCACTTTTCAAACTCCCATGATGCGATTCTGTGACCATTGCAAAATAAATTATCAATTTCTTACAGACAATCATGAAATAAAATTAGGCACTTGAGGTAGTATTTGATAAAAGTCTGAAGTGAATACTGTTATACTTTGTAGGAGGCTAATTATATAGAGTAGTGTTAGGGAGATGAGCCCTATTCTCCCTCTCTCGCTCCCTCCCTTCAAACAAAAAACCTTCTAATAGTGGGCCTGCCTAATCTATTGAAATCCTATTGTATGGGACTTCAGCCAAATTTTACCCATTATAAGTGGGGCCCACTGCCAGATATGAAGAACAATCATAATAGTATAGTATTTTATCTACTAAGGCTACTTTTTGCGTGTCGTCCTTTGATCCAAACTCCAAAGTGTAGAATCATGGAGTTCAAATTTTTAGAAATTGAATAGCCACTACAAATATAAATATATTTTTTCCTCTTAAAGAAGCTATTTTTGTTTTTCAACAAAAAAAAAATATTTAAAAATTTTCTCTTCTGTTCACACTTCACAGCTTTTTTTCGTGTTTAGTGATTTTCATCTAGCTCGTTGCAATGGGCCCTAAATTGAACTTAATATTTAAGCTTGATATTTTACTCAAGACTGATTTATTCAAATTCAAACCTGATTTTTTATCAAATCTCAAATTAAAATGGGCTGAAGTATTGGACATAAATTTAATTTTAAAATTTTATAATTTAATTTATATTGCATTTACATGCTTGAGAAATTGGGTCCTGATGTATAATCTCAGGGTGTTTTATACAAGTTTAATTTCATGGTTGGGCCAATTCATGATAGAGTAAAATTTGGCCGCATCCCATAAAGAGGTCATGCACTCAAGTGATACATACCAACCGGTGGGCCCATTGTTTGAAAAGAGAGTGAGAAGGTCCATACTTTCCATTGGTGGGACCAATGTTATTAGGTTAGAATTTCTAGCTTGGAAAACTAAGTGAAAAGAAGAGGGAAACCTTGGAAAGAAAGTGAAAAATAAAGGGCTTTTCGACTCTTTGGTCTCCTAAAAGTCTTTCCATCATATCTCTGAATAGAAGACGGGAATGACCTATTACATTCTTTCATTTTCTTCGATTTAAAGTGGGCTTCATCTCCTTTAGCATTTTCCAATTATATATACAATGTGATAATAATTACACATTTCTACCGAGAGAAACAAGTGTAATGGTAAAGAAAGAAAACCATCCATAAGGTATCCAAGCAAGAATTAGATATCCAAGATTTCCAGAATCTCATAGACAAGAATCTAATAAATATCCAAACAGGATATCTTGTCAGTACATTTTTACAATTTTTTAGGGTGAATTTGGATTTAGAAATCTGATCACTTCATAAAGCCAAAGGTTCCAAGATACAATCAGATCTTCAGATGTAGACGCATCCATGGTTGTTACAATTAGAAGCATTTACGCTCAAAACCAAAATACGCAATGTAATAGCTGAGCCTAGACATAAAGTGCATGACAATATGTGGAATGAGATAGAAACCAGCCATTTTTCTACAAGGTAATTAAAATTCCAGGAAATAGGGATTAAGGAGTCATGAACTTAAAACTTTTTTAATAATAACTATCATTAATAGAGGCTACACAACTGAATTAAGGAGTAATGAACTTATAATTAAATAAATCTGAATTAGCAATCACCAATTTCAGATGCGGAGCATATAACTATGATTCGGATTTTGAATGGCATGGAAAAACAAAACCTCACTTGGTCATCCAAAACCAAATGAGTGAATGACAATGCCAATTTTCCATTACAAGTTCAAATACAAATCAACATACCATGCTGATAACTTCTCAGCATGATGTGAGAATAGATTAAAACACTAGAAAGATCTTTTATCTCATAGAAGTGAGTTGTAAGATCGAAATGAAAATAAAAAAATAAAAAAGTTGTTGTAGGACCGTGAAAACTGTCCTGGTATGATGAATTTGAGATCAAATAACAATTGACATTTATAAATCGTTATATAGGTAGGTGAGTTTAGGTTACATATGGTTTGGGTTTAGGTCGGCCAAAGTGAGGAATGGGTTTTATAGTGTCAGCCAAAGTGAAGTAGGGTTTGGGAGGGGATCAGCTATGGTGGGATGCCCTTCTGATGAATAGGGTTGGTTTTCTTGGGTTCACACCAAATAGCTTCACACTACATTCCAATCACTAGAGAGAACCCAAAAGCATAGTTTTCTTATTCATGAATTTCATAAAAACTAAAAGAAGGCACTACAAAATACATAATGAGTTACCAACCCAAGATCCAATTCAAACCATTAAAACACATCAATTGTTAGGATTGAAAGATAAGCAACTTGACTGAATGTTCCCAAGATTTTTGCAAAAAAAAAACCAAAAACACGAAATAAATTTAATGTAAATCCTAAAGTTGTCCCCCTCACCCTTCCCCTTTGGGATGGACGTCCCACTCAAGTTGGACGCAATGGGCCCAACTTGCTCCAATAGCAGCCCAAGTGCATCTTCCCAGGCAAGGGCCTTTTTGATGTCATGCATATGGAGGTCATCTGTCCATAGTTATCAAATTCGTTCCAGTTCAGATGAAATGTCCGAATTTGTTCGTCTCGAAGTCAAAACCGAACCGAACATCCCGCTTGAAAATGTTCAGTTTAGATTTCATTTGATTTCACCCGAAATATAGGGTTTTTCGTTCCGGTTCAGACAAAATGTCTGAATTTGTTCGTCTCGAAGTCAAAACCGAACCGAACATCCAGCTTGAAGATGTTCGGTTCAGATTTCGTTTGATTTCACCCAAAATATAGGGTTTCCATCCAAAACCACTAATTTTGGACGAACTAGTTCTGAATCTGCCGATTCAGACGAAAAGAGGGGGTCAAACATTAAAAGAAGAAAAAATGGATTGGGCATTCGAACGAATCTGAACAAAAAATAAATAAATAAATAAATCATTGTACATACCTTTTTTCAGGCAATCGTTCGTTCCATCTTCTTCAGTAGCATAGAAGCTTCAAAATCTCATTCCATCTATAAATTGGACTCCAAACTGCAAATATCAACCACAAAATCTTCTCTTGCCCTATTTACTTTTGAGATTGTTCACTGCCGAAGCAAAGGTGTGAATCCTTGCCTAGCTGAGCCTATCTACCAGCATTTCCTCCATCGCCAAAGGTCATCACTGCTGCCCAAGTCGGATTTCCTTGCAAAAATCTCGTCAGAGCACCAGGAATGTCAAATCTCGATGTCTTCTTCCATTTCTTCTTTTTATTGCTTCGTTACTTTCTTTCGTATGTTTTGATAAAGGGCCTAAGGGGTCAGAACTCGGGACGCTATCTTTATAAAGGCATTTCTATGTTGCCTTTGTGAATGAGGTATTGAGGAGTCGTGATGAGTTCCGGAAAGTGAGGCCCACTGATTTTTAATGCTGGAAAATTCTTCAAAGGCCCACTTATATTTAATCGATGATAAGATTGGAACAATACTTACTGTTGAGTATTTAAGAGGCCCACTTAGAAAAAAATCAAGGGACCAAAAAAGAAAATGCCCATGATCAAGGCCCATCACGAGCTATAGTAACGTTTGGTGTTATTAAATATTTTATGAAATCATTTAAAAAAAATATAAATCTAAAGTGGGCCATTTAATTTGAGTAGAGTAATAAAGTTTAATTAGTACTGTTTATGCAGAATTAAATAGTTTTGATTTTATATAAGTGACCCACTGAAAAATTCGATTAGCAAATTGAGCAATGGGGCCCTGGCTCACCACCTGTTGAATGGAATTTTGTATATTTTTTCAATATATATATATATATATATTTATTTATTTATTTATTTTTAAAATTTTCCAAAATGAATTTCCGAATTGAAAAGCGAAATGCCCGAATCGGCCGAAACGTTTCACTTTGGAGCCAAACCGAAACAAACTCGACAACTATGCATCTGTCTCTAACAATCCCAGTGTAGGGTCTTCAACTGACAACGGGGATGTGGTCACTGGTCAACCATTATCCAACGGTGGATCCTCTCTGAAACCATGATCCAACGGTGAGTCCTCTATGAAACCTCAAACTGGGCCCAAACAAGTATTATCCAACCATAATGATATTTGTGCAGGGCCCCTCTTCTTCCTCCTTTGATAGGTTTTAAACTGTGATGCTCTGACGTCCTCATCACAAATTCAATTTAACTTGGAAACAACTTTTAATGAGTCCAAGAAAAGCACAATGCTCAAACAAATAAACCAAACAAAAAGGTAGTAACCAGTAACTTTTGATAGCGAATGAGATGTAAGCGTGCATGTAGTTATCAGAATCCTACGATTCGTATCCCGAATCCCGGTTCGTATCTCGAATCTTAAGGAAAACGATACATATCTATATAATGAATCCCATTTACAAATGAATCTGAGGATTCAGGTGTAAATCCTACGATTCGATACTCGTTTCATCAAATCTTACGATTCAAGCGATTCGGCTAAGCGAGAATGGCTACAGCCAATAAGTTAATATTAATAATCTTTTACCTTTTTTTCTTTCTTTTATCACTTATAGTTTTAAAATATTATTTAATAGTTAACGAAACCTCGTAAGAATTTTTTGCGGCTTTGATAAGGTTTTAAAGATGGATGAAGTGATGAACAACATACATTTAACTAAAGCATTCGACCGTACGTATGGTGCTTGCTTATATCTTCTTCTTTTTCAAATCTATTTTTGTTCTTTTTCTTCATAAACACTTTCTTAACTTTAAGAGATATCATACTGTGTAAGACTGACGGTTTTGATTTTATTTTATTTTTTTTATTTTAATTTAAAGATAATAAAATATATATATTGATACTTTAAACTTATTTAACTATTTACACATCATTTATTTCATATATATATATTAATATATGTCATAATGTTCTTGATATGATTGTATGTTAGACTTACTTGTTATATTTATACTACTATAAATGGGAAAATGGATGGTTATGAATAATTACTTTTTTGTTTTTATTTTAATTTTTAATTATTTTTCATTTTATAAGAAAAATAAAAAAATCCTACGATTCGCGATTCGTTTCATGAGGTTGAACGATTTGCGATACAATTCCGATTTTGAAAACTATAAGCGTGCATTTAGAACTCTGTAGAAACTAATATGTATAGGCCTACGTGGTTACAGACTTGATCATTATCCATTTTCATGAGATCCCTTTGGAACTCAAAACCCAATTTAACCGTTTTACCTAAAAAGAGATTTGTTTTAGATGTAAAAAATCAGAGTCAAAAATTTCAAATTCTTTCAAATTGGACTCATATTATAAAAATAATTAATTACGATGATAGGCAATGATATTTGTTATGACAAAATCAACATCAAACAAATATTTGAACTCGTTTCAATTGTAAATACTGAGACATCTGTAAGCAGGGATTCGTCCTTTTTTTTTTTTTTTTTTTTTTTTGTCTGTGTATGAACCCATATCAGAATAAACCATTAAAATAGACTCCTCGTTGAAGAGAACACAAGAACTATGAATTAGTCGCTATATTGCCTACCACGCACATGGCATGATGGTAAAGGCATTGTCCCATTTAAGGAAACTACTACCAGGTCTTGGGACCCGCACACAGGAGGTCCAAAATAAATTACAAGATTTACTTAAAAAGAATGATATAATAACTTGGGCATATCTAGTTGTGTTTCACTAGTCACTAGATATGATATGCGCCAACTTACACATCTAGTTTTTCTACCTTCATAAATTAATGATTGAAGAGCATGGGATTCTTTATTTTTTAGGCAATCCTCAGTCAGAGATTACTATGATAAAAGAATATTTATCTTCACATAAATGGGATTATATAAAGATTTAAAAAAAAAAAACTACTTTTTAAAATTTTTCTATTCAAATTTCAAACAAACAACATATAAAAAATAAAAAAATAAAAAAAAAAATAAAGGAAGCAAACCTTTTGCATACTATAATAAAAACCAGTACAATATGGCGTTTGTTAAAGTGAGCTCATATAATGATGGAAAAACCTACAGTCAAGGGTAGAAAATCTAGATGCATCTAAGCAGAAATCTATACTTATTTACTACTACTGAATACCCTGAATTACAAAACAATTGCCATGGCGGCACAAGCACAACTGTTGTTCAAGGAGGCATCAGCCTTAGGCTGCATTGATGCTCATAGCAATATAAAACATGTTGGGAATAAAAGAAAAGACTATGAATAAGAAACCTTTCAGAGTAAACAAAGGTACAGGCAGTCTCAAGCCATATAAATATTATACTTTTCCACAGAAAGAAGCAACGGACATACCATGTTCCGGAGCAGCAAAACACGAGTTGGAGGGCCATTCAAGTTAACGCTCTTTGGTTTCTTCTCTGGTTTAGACTCGCTTGCATTCACAATCACCCCAGCCCGTCTATCAGTCTTCTTAGCCATCAGAGGAGTGGTAATTCCCTGCTCCTGTTTTCCAAGCCCCTGTCCTTCCTTCCAACCCATCTTCGCCATCATCCTCTGAGCTGCAGTCATCTGTCCACCTGCACCCACACCCAACCCAACTGTACCTGACTTGCCAATGCTAAACCCGTCTCCATTACCAGGTGGAGAAGGTGATCTTGGAGCCACACCCCCCACATTCCCACTCATGGCTGCCCTCCGCTTCCAAGCTTCTTCACCGGAAATGTTCAGTGCTGCTGCCTTCTCTTTCTCCTTCTCCGCGGCCTCCCGTTGTCTCTGCTCTTCCCGCTCCTTCTCTCTTTCCTCCTCTTCCTGCCGCCTCCTCTCAAGCTCCCTCTTCATCTCAGCCTCCATCGCTCGCCGCTTCCTCTCCCTCCTGTACTCCTCATAATCATTAGGCCTCGCAGGATCATACTCCTCAACCACAGTCGAAGTAACTCCAACAAGTGCAGGTTGAAATGATGGGCTTCTAACCCCATCATCAGGCAATGAGGACGGCAGTACAGATGAAGAAATAAGTGGTTTCGCCTGGGGTGTGACCTGGGTCTTGGGCTTGTTTTGTGTGGTTTTCAAGACTGACGGAGGAGGAGCAAAGACAGATGCTGGCTTGCGCAATGTGGTTGGCGCCATTTTTGCACTGCTCGACCATACCGCCGAATTGCTGCTTCTCTCTTCCTCAGCAGATGACGGCGGGGGAAGGTCCCCATACAACCCACCCAACATTTTTTTTCTATCCTTCTCTTCTTGCAAAAATATTACTACCAGCAATCTATGGTTACTTGGATATAATGTCTAGAAAGAATTACAACCCACTCATCATTTCACTCCTACCCTCTTCCAAGTGGATATGATGACTGGATTCACAACCAACATAACATCTCTTCTGCCCACTTTTCTATTGTAACATCACAAAACAGAGAGAGGATTTCCAGGAGTCCTAAGGGCATAAACCTTCGGATGCGATGTCTGCAAAGAAGACAACATAAATAAATATCTAAGCAAGTATTAATCAACCCATATACTGATTTCCCTTTTCTTCCTCCAAAATCAGTAAAAGTAAAATACTAAAGCAGCAATTTCCACTTCCATTAATAATACAAAGTAGAAAATTCCTCTAAAAATCAAACAAAGCTAAATAAAAGTAAATAAAGGAAACTTCTTGTTTCATCTATGGCAAACTAGACAATAAAAGGAGTGATAAGATCAAAAAAAAAAAGAAAGGTTTCTGCTCCTTTTGCACAAAGGAATTCAATGAAAGTGATCAAAGGAAAGGAGATATAGACACGGACTTCTAGGGTTAAAACTAGGGTGTGGTAAAAGGATTTCTAGGGTTAGGGTTTGAATGGGTTATGAAGAACAAATGAATGAGAGAGTGAGAATAATAGGGATGGAAGAGTTACCTGACTTGGATTGAATTGCAATGGAATATGCCTATGTAGCCGGTGGAAGTCGGGTTTACATGGATCGGATTGGTGCGGATTGGGGGCCAAATCCGCCACCAATCCATAACCTACGGATTGATGAATTTGGAATCCGTCACCAATCCGTGATTTGTTAAAATCCGATCCAATCCAATCCATGGAGTACCGGATCGGATCGGATTAATCCGTTCAATCCATTCCATCTAATGTTAAAAGAAAAATATTAAACATGTTGTAAAAAAATTCAGCATACAAGCTAACAATCCACAAAAAA
Organism: Umbellularia californica; assembly: GCA_028538565.1. Lineage (NCBI taxonomy): Eukaryota > Viridiplantae > Streptophyta > Magnoliopsida > Laurales > Lauraceae > Umbellularia > Umbellularia californica. Next base: position 20,663,433 of record JAPQWN010000007.1, read on the forward strand.
AAAAATACAAATTACCAATTGATCAATACAAAGAGTTGTTTTTATCTATATTACAACCAGAAGAGATCTAATCAACAAAATAGTGCAAGAGCATGAAACAAAATACAGACAGAAATTTAGAGAAGATAGCTCTACAATTGCATTTTCAATTCTCATACAGTCTACAGATATAGACAATTTATAAGCTTAAATATACACATATATATATAATATGTAATCTTATCTCATCCTAAGCTGTTATATGCTTATTTCCTCCTTAATCTGATTAGTATATTATGCAAGTAGGTTTCTCACTTGTTGAAGAGGATATCCAATGCTGTGGTCAGCATCAGTGGGACCCACAGCAGATATGATGCTATCTGCTGTTCTTTTTACTCAGATAAATGGCTGTTGATGTGGTCAGGCCTGTTGTTGATTGGCTACATTTCACCCAAAAAAAAATTGTCAGCCCAAAGTTCTGGCCCTTTGAACAAACAATGACCTCTGTAATAATGGTCAAAAAGTGGTGCAGCGGGTACATGAAAGTGGGATAGAAAAGTTCAAGATCAAGAAACTTGCAATCAATCTAGGAGGAAAGGAGAAAAATTGACTCAACTACTATAAATCAAAGAAACAATCAACACATTACTTCTTGAGAGTTGAGATTGAGAGAGAGGATTGAAATAATAAAAACCAAACAACATGACCTGCACTTCATATACATATACAGATTAAGTTTCTAGAATCCCAGAAAGATATCTCAGACAATCTAAACTTACCCAAAATCAAAGAAACCATAAACCCTGAATCTCAGAAACCCCATAACCCTAAATCCACAAATTCTCCGAATCAATGAATCCCCCAAAACCCATAAATCGACAAGGAAATCTAGCATTTCCTGCAAGCACAAAGAAACTGCAGTAGAAATCTACCATTTCCCGCAGTCTTACCTCAAAAGACACGGTTTCCCCTTCTCTTCTTATTTTCCTTCTTCTTCTTGTTGTCGCCCCTTTGAGGGAAGGAAGGGTTTTCTCCGCGGCTAGGGTTTTTCTTGGGAGATGAAGAAAACACGAGAGAGTGTGTGAGAGAGATAGAAGAGATGAGAGATGACGGTCCGGGGTCTGCTGCTGGCCGCAGGAGCCTGGGACAGGTTTGGGAGATGAAGGTTGACGATGGGGGTAGGGTTTGGGGATAAAGGTTCTCGGCGAATTACATTTTGACGCCTTAAATTTTTCACTCATTTTATATTTTGACATCTTAATTCATATTTGGGAAAACTACAGGAAAAAGCCCCTAAGGGCCCCCATGGATCGCTGTAGACCCAGTGAAAGGTTAGAGACCGGAGAGGTACTCCGGGCCCATTTTTATTTTTTTTATTTGTTTAATGAAATGGTCGATATCGACCAATATGCAATACCCCTTATATAGTTTACACGATGCTGTATCGGGCAGAAGCCACTTTCATTCGATGGGTTTACCACTTCCTGCGATCATCCCTTCCGGCCAGAACTCAGAGTCCATGACGAACTCGGATTCCCTGCATTAAGAGGTTGGTAGACACTTTTAAACACCTTCTTTTACTGAATGATCCCCTTGAAAAATCATAATATGTTTTATGTTTTCGTTTCTAATTTGAGAAACCCTAGAGAATCGAAATATAGTCCCTGGCTTTGCCTTAGGGAGATGTAACAGCTGCCGAATTTGGGATGCATTTTGTCTACAAGTCCCCTTTTAAGCGACATGATTATGGTCCCCAAGACATCATTGAATAAATTAGTAGTAATGGTCGTTGTTTTTGTGTGTAGTCTCTTAAAAAGGCTAATGTTTTTATATTCTGCAATCTATAAGTGCCACAGAGTATGAATCTGATCAAACATTTCATAAGGAGAGTTTGTTACAAAAAGGTAGCCGATTCAGACCAGATACATTCATTATAGTCGATGGATTCCAAAATATATCTATTCTTCTCCATCTAAGGAAGCTTAGATTATATTCTATCTTGTTTCTCCATCCTGTGAATGGTATATAAACAAAGATAGTAATTATAATATTTCATTATTTACACTACTATCTCACATTGTTACGTAGGTGTTTGTCTTAATTTAAGCACATCTTCCTCACCAGCTAAAGTGTTTTTTTTGTTATTTAATGATAGGATGCCAGACAGCAAGGTGTTGTTCATATTCCACTATGATGGCCGCTTCGAATTCGATATAATTCGTCCGATGTACAATGGAGGAAGGCAGAAGATGGCCCAACGAAGGCAGAATTCATATTTACCGATTGACATATCATATGCGTCTCTGGTTAATGAAGCAAACGAAGCAGCCAATTGTGGCCCATCAATCCAGAAATTAAACTTACAATACCTCCATCACAACGGACGAGCATTTTCACTTGCCAGCATTGACGATGATAACGACGTAAGGAGAATGTTGAAAGCATCAGGGAATGATGTGAATGATATATATCTATACGTGTTCAAATGCGAGAATGATGGGCAACATACAGGAGGCGAACAACAGAGGTACGTGTATTAATTTTACCACTGCGCTTGTTAGTTAACAACTACTACTTTCTTTCCACTCTTGCTTACCTTTTCAGTGACTTGTTGTAGGTTTCAAGGGACTTATAAGGATCGGCCTTCTTTGAACATAACGAGGAATGTGTCAAGAGTTTTCAATCAAAAAGAGGTCATGGAGCCATTTCAATCTCATGAACTGCCTACTGTTGATCTGAATGTGGACGAAGACATGCATTTTCAGACCATACATAATATTTTTGTCCACATCAGCCAATTGGAGAAAAAGAATTTTTTTTTATTATATGGATGAAATGTGTCTTCAAACTGTACCTAACGATGTGTTACACATCAGTCAGTCGGACACGAAGAAACTGTTGATGATACAGACGTTGGAGAAGATTGTCTTGGTAAAATAAAAATTGAGAAACAGAGTCCCAACACGAATATCAGTGGGATCCCAACGTTCAAGGGCGAAGTCAACACTGACATAGCGAATCCATCCAATATGGCAAATGTCTCCACTAAAGCCCCACATTTAGATCTAGATGACAATATGGTGCCTGAGGAGGTGAACACGGATGTCAGTTCCAACTCTTCAAGGGAAATGTGGCTCGGTCGCGAATTTCCTGATCGACAGAACTTTCGAAATACTCTTGCTAAGTTTGCGATTTATGGAAACTTCACGCTAAAGCACCTGAAGACCAACCAAACCAAGGTCACGGCACGTTGCAAAGATCCAGAATGTCCCTGGCGAATTCATGCTTCCATTGTCGAGTCGGGGCCGCAGTTCAAGGTCCGGACTTACAATCCAATCCACCGATGCTCGAAACCAATGATGGGTATGGCGCATCAACAGGCAACGTCAGCACTTATTACAGAGTTCATCATGGATAGAGTCAGCCAAAACCCAGATCCGAAACCAAAGGAGATAATGAACGACTACCAGATGGAATTTGGGTCAACAATTAGCTACAGAAAGGCACTTATTGCAAAGGAAATGGCACTTCGTGTAGTCCGGGGGTCGTACAAAGAATCATTTAAGATATTGCCTCTCTATTGTATTGAATTGCGAATGGCCAACCCTGGGACCGTAACAAACATAGACATAGTGGATGACCGATTCAGGAGATTTTTCTGGGCATTCGGACCCTGTTTAAGATCGTTCACGTGCTCCATGAGGCGAGTGATTGTTGTTGACGGCACACATCTCCGAGGCAAGTATCCAGGTGTTTTGCTTGTAGCCGTGACGCATGATGCCAACCACAAGCTCCTCCCCATTGCTTTTGCCTTTGCCGAGGCGGAACGGCGTGACAGTTGGGAGTGGTTCCTCGCAAACTTGTTCATATCTTTGGGAGAGCCCTCCAATTTGACTATTGTTTCGGACCGTCAAAAGGGTCTTGTCCCAGCACTCAAAAGCACCATACCTGCAGCTGTACATTGTTACTGTTGCCGGCACATTGTAGAAAACATAAAGGCAACTTTTAGTGATGGGGCTATCGTTATGAAATTTTGGCGTGCGGCAAAATCATATAGGTCCTGTGGGTACGAGGCTTACATGACGGATATACGTGCAGTCAGCCAGGACGCGTTCAACTACATAGACGCGATTGGACGGGAGCGTTGGGCGAATGCATACGTACAAGGGCGTCGGTATGAAATGCTGACTAGCAATGCGGCCGAATGCACTAACAGTCTCTTAAGAGACATAAGAGTCCTTCTTATTACTAAACAGGTAGAAGAGATACGTGCCAAGTTAATGGATTTCTTTCAAAAGCGTCATCTCTTGTCCCAAGCGGTGTCCACTCGTCTTACTCCATATGCAGAGAAAATGCTAAGTCAAGAGATGGAGGAAGCTAGACGAGTTCATGTTAGGGTGGCTGGCCTCGTTGAATTTCAAGTTCAATCTGCGGAATACGTCGATGTGGTTGATCTCGAACGAAAAACCTGCACGTGTCGAAAATGACAGTTATTGGGCATCCCTTGCTGTCACGCACTGGCGTCAATGAAAGTCAGAAATTATGATCCGTACGTTTTTTGTGAGCATTGGTATCTTTCATCAGTGTATCGTTCCACTTATAATGAAGTTATACATGTCACTCGAGACAACAAGCAGTGGGAGCATACATCAAACGTGAGGGTCCTTCCACCAATAGCTACCAAACAGTCAGGACGTCCTCGTAAGAAGAGGCTTCGAACCGAAGACAATTACCGTCAGCGGAAGGTGGTAACATGCTCTAACTGTAGAGGAAGGGGACATAACCGTGGAACGTGCCGCAATCCTCCAGCTCACGCTTGACTTGAGTGGTGAAGGAACCCTTCTTAGCTTTTGATTCCATTTTGAGGCCTTCATAGTTGTACATGTGTTGGTGATGTATATATATACATCATTTTTTGAGGTAGTATTACATGTGACGCTTGTAGACCAATCTGTAAACGGTCGAATAATTTTTTGGGCAATGGTGTCAGCTTGTACATGTAGAACAAGGATGCCACATTGTAATTAATGACAGTGGAGTGTTCTTTTGTGACTCTTTTTTGTAAAATATGAAATTATAAGTGAAATGAAGCATGATCTTATTTAGAGCATTTTTCTGTCCAAGTCAGATATTACACTTTAAAATACATAATCAGATCCATATGATTGGTCCACATCACTAACTTAACTGGTACGAAAAATTTTTGTATGTGATGATATGTCAGTTAAATGGTCGATATCGACCACTTAATTGGATTACTAAAATCTCTGCAGGGAAGGAGTGATCAGTTAAATTGTCAATATCGACAAATTTATTGATTTCAGCAATACACGAAAGTAGTCGGCATCGACCACTTACCTAACTGGTTTTTAATTTTCCTGCACATCCAGTTAACTAACCGATATCGACTATTTAAGAGTATCTATAGGAAAATAAACTTCCAGTAAAATGGTCGATATCGACAATTTCAGAATCTCTGCACCACATAAAGTTGCAGTTAAGTAGTCGATATCGACTACATAACTTTTATGAAATATCTCTGTAGGAAAATAACTTGCAGTTAAGTGGTCGATATCGGCTATTTCAGAATCTCTGCACCAAAATAAACTTGCAGTTAAGTGGTCGATATCGACTATTTAACTGTCATTAAAAATCTCTGCAGGAAAATGAACTTACAGTTATGTTGTCGATATTGACTAGTTCAGAATCTCTACAGAAAAATAAACTTGCAGTTAAATTGTCGATATCGACTGTTTCATCTCTTCAGTAAATCAGTAAAGTGGTCGATATCGACAATGTTTATAAACACTTTTTTTACTGCCTGTGAATGACTGAGCTGTCTAAAATGACATACATTGAGAGGGGATACCTATACATAGCCTAAATTAATCAAAAAACATCTGTCCAATTTCAGAGTGCTAATTATAGGATTTGAACACAATATACCATCAGTACATAATTGTATTAACCATCATAATCAGCTGCACATTCCAATGTAATAAACCAAGATCTTTACAAAAAATAAAACAGATCCAATTGAGATGTGCTAATTACAGGATCTCCAACACAATATATCATCAGTACAAAATTGGATTAACCATCATAATCAGCTGCACATTCCAATGTAATAAACTGATGGATCTCCAACTCATCCTACGAAACTATCAGAATCTTTCAAGGGTAGTCTGTCAAATCAGTTAGACCGAGCCTGTTAGCATTTAGTTGCCAACTCCTCTTGAATATCTCCACGACAATCTTGCTGCGGAAATACGGGATATGGGACTGCGTAAAGCTGATTGGAAGACGGTGCACATAGTGTGTAGCGAAGGCCAATGCAAACACTCCACAATCGTTGGCATTATGCTGATGCGGTATGTCCGTCTTCTCCTCCCACGACCACAGGTATGGGTCAGACCAGTCAAAATGGCTGTAACCTTTCATTTAGCCAGCCCACCTGCAGAACACAATGATACCGTAAACTTATTACATTAGTTACCATTACTGAACTTGTATCCATGTATAAAAATGGATGACACAGTGCGATGCAATTGTTTGTATAAGAAATGAGAACGTACAAATTTCTCCACGTGTTTAAGAGTGCGACGGTCTTTGGGCATGCTATTGTAGAACTCCTATCTCTTCTCGTCGACGTATCCCACGAGTAGGGCAAAGTGCGACCTGTGGTAGACAATGAAAACTAAAGTCCGCGCTTCCCTTGCTTCCCATACTCGTTGCCCATGCTTGACAATAACATACTCGTATGCATTGTCGACTCCTGAGCGCCACCAACTCTGCATGGAGTATACGCAAATTATCATTTGTGGGATCATAGAAGTACAATGATAACAAGTTACGTACAAACAAAGTTAATAATATAAAAAAACTTACGCGAACACTTGGGTCAGCAATGAAACATGAGTCACATCCATCCCCGAGCAGTTCAAAATAATAGTACATGATGTTTGTGTCCATCCACGTTCCCTCGTCAAGGAGCTTGTGCAAGTCATTGGCCTTTACCATGGTACATATACTGTCCAACTCATCCTTCCTGCATAACAATTTAATGTCAGACAGACTCATGGACTCCACGACTCACATTCCAAAGTCATATCCATTAGAGTATGCATACCTCTCAAAGTATTCATTGAAGCCTTTGAGGAAGAACTTGTCCACTTCAGACAACACATAATCATGTTCAACGATAAAATGGATATAGTCATCAAATTTCACAGGGACTTTGCGCATACGTAGCATGCGTTTTATCCTCCACACCAACGAATGTAAACTGGCCAAAGGGGCAGAAACGACTAAGGCAGAAGAGGTGGAGACCGGAACAGGCGAGGCAAACAATGATCTGCTGATCGGTGGTGTATTCAGGACTTCCTGAAATTCGGCGGGGGGGGGGGGGGGGGGGGGGGGGTGCGCGGACTTGCATCTGTGGCATACCCTCAGCTTCAGGATTGTGCAGTGGAGATGAAGGCTGCATCGGTTCCGCTTCAATGTCATGCTTTCTAGGGGAAGGCGGTATCGTTCCTGATTCATCGGCCTTTTGTGGAGGACTGTCTTGCACCGAAACAACATGTCGTTTACTGCTCTTCCTCTTTTTCGCAAGACTTTTCCTAGCAGCTTTCTTCTTACTTACAAAAGTGATTGTTATTTTCTTCTTTGCCAAATCCTCCTCAGACTGTGAGCTGCTGCACCCATCCATTGAGAAGTCTTCCCAACTTGTCCCAAGATAGGGCTTGAACTTAGCCAACTTTTTGCCAATTGACATATTCAACTTCTCCATAGTAGTGTTCTTGCGTGGGGCCCGCTGAAGAGAGCGCTCTATCCGAAGCACCAGATCCTGGACCTGCACACATTAACAACATAGCTCCTCTCAATTGACGGATAATCTATCAATATTAATATGAAAGAATTGAACAAAATTACTTAGTGTGGATAAGATCACAGTGTATATCTCACCGCCTTAAGAGGGACGACCGGTGCAGTAGGAACATCGTCTGCATCAGGCACATCGGGTCCATCAGTCTGCTCGCCCTCGGCGGGTTGATCCGCATTAGCTTGTCTTCTAACATATAGGACCGTGTTCTCGCGGAACCACAACATATACTCCTCCGTATGCTGGGCTGTAGTATCCTCCGCACCACGCAGTCCGAGTTCACTTCTTGCATCCCACATAGCCTCCACCTCCTTATCCATATTTTGGTTGTAGTCATACACATGATGAGACTTGCGTTTTCGTCTAGTGATTGGAATGTTGAAAGGCGATGGGACTACTTGCATCGGTCCGAACTGTTTCATAACCCGCCACGTATTATGTCATTCAACAATCCAGTAGTAGATCAAGACTGTGGATGACGACATCAGACTGCGATCAACCTTTGAAACCTTGTTCAGAAACTTCTTCCCGAGGCACGAATAAGGCTGCCAGGTGAACTGCAAAAAAAATCATTAAAATATGAAATTATGAGAAATTAAAAATTTCAATCATTAAGAAAAGGAAATGATAAACTTAATACGTTGTTCCTCTTGATTACCCCATCAGCATGCATAGCATTGAGCTGCTTCCTTACTTCTTTCACAGTTGCTAGGCCGGGGTTTTTAGGCAGCCTCTTTTGCCAAGTTTTAAATAGTTGGAATCTAATATCATTTTTCCATGACTCTTTTGGCTGGGGACACTTTCCAATAGACAACCAAGTATAAGCCCACAACTGCACCGTTTTAAAAACTTTTAATCAACCCGACGCAATCACTTTAGTAAATGAATCCAGTTAATGTAAATAATTGAAAATTCAGACCTGTAACAGCTGTAGCAGCCCTGTTGGTGTCCTTAGTTGATGGCCCTCTGTCTCGCCATGCTCAACGTCCACTTCCTGAGCACCAGCTATCTGTTCAAGGCTCCATCGAGATGCATTCGTCAACATCCTATAAAGATTGGCCAGACAAGCTGGTGCCCATGCATACGGCTTAAACTCTTTAAGCAGTTCAAGTAAATAGGCAGGTCCGCGAGCACCGGAAGTTTGAGTAATAATTTGGCCAGAGACAAGAAAAAATAGATAGGCCCGAGTGGCGAATATCTCATGCTCCTTGTATTTCTTGAGCTTCTTTTTCTCCGCCAGTTTCTCCGCCTTGAAATTATCTTCAAGCCACTTAAATTTAACCGTTATCCCCACATAGTGCAACTTTGGCTGTGGGGTCAACCCAAGAACCTCTTGACAAATTTCTTGGACCATCCTGCCCGGGGATGTCCGTCCGGTCACTAAATTGCCATTTATAGGCAGCCCATACAAGTACGCAACATCTTCAAGAGTGATAGTTGCCTCGCCGGATGGGAAGTGGAAAGAGTTGGTCTCAGGGCGCCACCTCTCGACTAGTGCTGTAATTAGTGCATGATCGATGACAATGCGATCAATTTCTGCAAGGTGATGTAGCCCAACCTGCCTGACATAGCTCTTCTGCTGCTTTGTTAGCTCCCAAATATGTTTATCTGGATTTGTTGGTATGCACCGAAGGCGACCGGACTCCTGCATATCGCAATAATAAGAAAATCCAGTCAAGTTAAAATCTGTATTCCAAAAGAAAGCCCAAAAACAATAATAATACCATACGCGGAATGATATTAGTATAAGTTACACAAAGGAAGTAACGTCAGCACGTATGGAGTTGAGTTTCAAAATTTAACTTGTATGATTCATACCTCTCCTTGGCGGATACCCTCCGATATATGATACCGTTGGTTGTAAAGGAGAGTTGTTGGAGCATCGGTGACTTTTTCTTCATTCGTCTACAAAGTGAAAAATAATGATAATTAAATATGGATATACAAACCCATCATGTTAAATATGTTGGACGACAGTTAAGAGTATGAAGTCCATGCTAAGTCCATGCCAGAAAAAAAGCGGAACGTCCAGTCCATGCACAGTAAGACACTTTGTACAGAATATCACAAAGTTGAAATACCAATCAGACATCTAAAATTCATTCACCATGCAATTGGAATGAAGTCTGGAGACCAAACTCAACTGCATGAAATTTGAGAATATCACAAAGTAACCCTGACCAATCAGACATCTAAAATTCATTCACCTTCCCCTCTATCACAGGCTCATTCTCATAGCACTGCTAGTTTATTGATAAATAGAACATGTTTTTAATTACCAAAATAGATGGGTGGTATAGAGTCACTACAAGCCTATTTGGCATTAGGTAGTATATTGAAATGTTTTTCATATCAGGGAAATATCAAAAGAAAGAAACATGTTTAAATGCTTTATGTTCATACTTCATACTGACATTTTCCTGTCTATCCTGCGTTTTCCTTTTTTGATGCTTATTTCACGTAACAACTTTTCTACAAGTTTTCATCCATAGTGGGCTTTTTTTATGAAATAGTGGCCAATTTGTGCCGTCAACTTGTTTTTGGATAGAGATAAATCTGTTGCTTAGAGATAATTTATCTAACTTATGTATACAAAAGTGACAAATGACTCGTACTCAAGAGGCAGCTCCACAAGTGTGTGCCTGACAAGGTTTTCATACGAGACTGAATGTTGTAACAGTGCAACTTGATCAGCAACAATCTTTACCTTACTTTTACTGTTTGAATCTGCTTCTTTAAGACTTGATGTATGTGAGCATTAGGTTGAGAGGGAAACATCTGATCTAGTGCCTTGCAAACCTCTTGAGAGGTCTTTATTTTGAGCACTTGTGCTTCCATGGAATGTGTCATGGTGGCATTCAGTCAACTGCTCTGAAGATGATCAGCTTGTTTCTAACCATTCCCCTGTTTCTCGGACACTTGACTTTAGTGCTTGTGTTTGTAAAAGGTTGTCAGGGTTATATGAGTTGTTTTTTACCTTCCCAAATTTTGATAGAACCCTTTGAATGTGTTTCTAGACATTTTAATTGAATATGTGAAGCGAAGTGCGCATTATTTTTTTTAGGTGTTGTGATGAATATAGCCCTAATTACTTTCTTTCAACATTTCATCAATCCAATTCTTGGATTGGAAAGTTGGCAACATTCACTTAATGTGATACTATGAAGACCAACTTCTTTATATCCAAGGTGTAAGCACATTATGCATCAACTATTGAGAAAGTTCAATGTGATGGAATCACTCCTTCAATCAAGTATGTGCTGAACATACCTAAACTTAAGTGTCTTTTAGCACATTAACTTTCACAGATTGCTACCTGATCTTCTGCAAGTGCTGACTGCTGGACATTGAATTGCTTGGAGAAGTGGAGAAATAGTATCCCAACTAATGAGATTCCATTTCAACCTGCTCCAAGATTGAAGAGTGGATGGCAATGCACTGACATAATGCCATTGCTCTATCAAAAAATCTTATTTGAGAGTACTTTGTCTCAACATTTACGCATGCATTCAATTCTGATTTAATAAAGAATTGATGCAGTTGGTGATGGTTTTGGTAGTAGTGACTTGATATTGATTGTTTAGGACTTGACCTTGGTGGGTGGTTGCTTCTGATGGAAACAGTAAAAGGATAGCTATTTGTTTATTTATGAAATTCAATCTTTGATGATATTATTTTGTGCCCAAGTCGATGTGTCTTCTAGAAATTAAACAAGAAAAACCTAAGAATGTAATTAAAGACTACAATACCTGAGAAAAACCTGAGAATGTTTTGTTAATACAGAAGATTATTAACTACAATACATTGCAGGGACCTATCAAAGACTTTTCAATGTAGACATTGGCCAGAATACTTCTTTCAACTACCTATTGAATTTCAAAAAAAATGTTTGGTTTGAAATAAGCAAGCAAATGTTTGGTTCCATTTAGTGGCTGGCTTCTGATCAACAACCCAAGCAAAAGATGCTGCACACACAGAACTTGGTTTGATCTTTTAACATGATGAATGATGGTTCAGTTCAATGAATGCAGTGCCTCCTTTTGAGGTTAATGCTGATCCGTTTTTTAACCTAAAAAATGGATTTCAGAAATTATCGATATCCACTGCGAGGCACGGAAAGGATGATCTGCAAACGGTTACGTTCGCAGGAACCTACAATTGTTTGGTTCCACCTTCCGAATATGGCTTCTATTTCAATAACCCAATCAAAATACGCTAATGCCCACGGAAATGGGTTTGTTCTATTCATAGAGCTATCGAAAATATTTCTAACTTAGGGTAAAAGTGAAAGAAATGGTAAAAGACGCACCTCCATGTGAAGATCGCGACTTTGAATGGAAAAGGAGGGAAGACACCAAAAGCTTCTTGGGACCACTGGCTGGGACCAGAGCTTACAGGGCAAATGTCGGTTTCGACAGACGAAGGGAAAAGGGGGGAAAGGGAAAGGAGACGAGCGCGAAATGAGGGAGAAATGGGGTTCAAGTAGTTATGTAAAATCACTTGAATGGTCGATATCGACCATTTCATTAAACAATTAAAAAAATAAAAATGGGCCCAGAGGACCTCTCAGTCTCTAACATTTCACTGGGTCTACAACGATCCATGGGGGCCCTTAGGGGCTTTTTCCGGTAGTTTTCTCTTCATATTTAGTCCCCTTAAAATTTTTTTATTTATATTCAATGTCAACGGATCGGATAAAATTGAATCCACAGATTGAGGGTCAAATCCGCCACCAATCCGTTGCTAATGGATTACAAGATTTTCAATTCGTCACCAAACCGTTTACCTTTGAATCGGTTAAAAATCCACCGATCGGATTGAATTTACGGATTGACGGATTTTTTGTGCACCCCTATTTATTTGCATGAAATTGAGATACATGGGAATTTATTATTCAAATTGGCCTATTTTATAGAAATTCATTGATGTAACGAGCTTGTTTATTTGCATGGAATTAAACACAGAGAAAATAATTGATTCAATTCGTGCCTATTTGTTTGCACTAAATTGAAATGTATAAAAAGTAATTAATTCAAATGGGCCTGCTTCTTTGCATGGAATTGAATTCATATGTAAATGAAAAATATTTTATTTAACATAATTACAAAAATTAGTTTCATACATACATACACATATATGTCATATGCATGATGGACAAATGGCATATACACCCATATATTTCTATAATATATATTGTTACATATCATTTGCTCTTGCGTACATGTCTGCGTGGTCCTACTATGTGAGACACCTAGTGGGGCCCATTATTTGATCAATCTTAATAGACCACACCCCACTCCTCTATGTCACAAATCTCATGGAGTTTGCACCAATTCAAATAGGCTGAACTCGTGGACGTAATGCAAATTTTTTTATTTAAAACCATTGAGCTTATGAGTCATAAATAAAGAGGTTAGGATCATTGGATTGACTTGAAATTTTATATCTAGGGTGATATTACTCGAATAGTTTGATCCCCATCTCTTCTATGATTTGTGGGGCCTCACGTAAGCCACAACAATTGTCTTAGATGGTGTAACGCCCCACCCTTCACACATGCATGATATTGTCCGCTTTAGCTCATGGGCTACTCGACCAGAGGACCTGGCCCAAGCGCATCCAATCTTGCCTCACGGTTTTGCTTCTGATGGGCCTTAACCCATCAAAAGGCCTCATGCTAGGTAAGGGTGTAAGCTCTACATATAACCACATTCACTTTCCTCTCTATAGTCGATGTGGGACTCTGAGGTGTCACAATCCACCCCCCTTAGGGCTGCATGTCCCTGTGCAGTAGCTGCCAGTCCCTGTAGCCTGATACCGGAATGTGACGCCCCGGAGTCCCACATCGACTATAGAGAGGAAAGTGAATGAGGTTATATGTAGAGCTTACACCCTTACCTTGCATGAGGCCTTTTGATGGGTTGAGGCCCATTAGAGGCAAAACAGTGAGGCAAGATTGGATGCGCTTGGGCCAGGTCCTCTGGTCAAGTAGCCCATGAGCTAAAGCGGACAATATCATGCATGTGTGAAGGGTGGGGCGTTACAAATGGTATCAGAGCCGACTCTCGACTAGTTCGAGTGTGGGTCCCCTACCGTGGTCAGGTGCAAGTGGGGCGGGTCTCCATGTGGGTGGGCCAAGAGGGCAGGCAGGCTACTGCATAGGGATGTGTAGCCTTAAGGGGGGTGGAATGTGACGCCCCGGAGTCCCACATCGACTATAGAGAGGAAAGTGAATGGGGTTATATGTAGAGCTTACATCCTTACCTTGCATGAGGCCTTTTGATGGGTTGAGGCCCATCAGAAGCAAAACCGTGAGGCAAGATTGGATGCGCTTGGGCCAGGTCCTCTGGTCAAGTAGCCCATGAGCTAAAGCAGACAATTTCATGCATGTGTGAAAGGTGGGGCGTTACAGATGGTATCTTGCACGGGAGTATCTAGCACATGCAAAAGCACTTCTCATATTAGGGACATTTATGAGGACCCAAAATTTTTATAATATCAGTGGAGGGCCTCCCGCCCAAAATTCTCTAACTATTTTCCCCTTTTGCCCATTATTCGTTGATGTTAACAAAACCGTAATCCCCAAATCAACCGAAGAGAAAAGAGAAAAAGGAAAAGAAGAAAGAGAAGAAGAGGAGAAGAAAAAAAATCTGCAAGAGATTTATCTTCCTTGATCCCATCATTAAAACACAATAATCTTAACCTACACTTCTTCCCATCTATAATCCTCAATCACCTTCTCATCTCTTCTCATCTTCTCCACTCATCTTTTGTTATTTTTTTGGATGAAAGATGAATGGCGAAAGGTGGTTCCTTGCCTTTTTTGTACCGAATAAACCATGTTTTTGCTTATTTTGCATCTTAATGGATTGTGTTTTGATGTGACTATACCATTTATATTTTTGGTGAATGGCGAGTGAAGAATGATGGAATCATGGTTTTTTTCCTGTAATGGTGGATGTGTTTTTATGGATGTATGAACTATAACTTTGTGATGGTGGATATAATTTTTAAGGGGGTGAATAAACTGTATTTTTATTCAATTAGTCTAAATTTTGGTGAATGGCGGATGGTGGATGCAAATGGATAGGTATATGAAGTTCATATCAGTCTGAAAAGCCAAATCTGATGGGACACAGGAAAACACGATATTTGTTGACATCAACTAATTATTCGATATATTAATCGACATCGACGAATAGACACAGCTAAGAAAATTTTCATAATTCAGGAAATACAGTATTCATCGATATCAAATTAAAATTTATTGATATCAATTATTTATTAGTCAATATCGACAAATAATCATTGATAACTAAATTTCAGGTCATAGGGAAATACAGTATTCATCGATATCAACTAAAAATTCATAGAAACCAATTAATAATTAGTCGATATCTACGAATAATCAATGATATCTAGATATTTCAAGTCCGTGTAAAAATATTGTATTCGTCGACGTCAGCTAAAAATCCATCGGTATTGACTAATAACTATTTGATATTAATGAAAAAGTCACTTCTAATTTTCATACCATATGAGAAGTTATCTTCCTATTCGTCGATGTCAGCTAAAAATCCATCAGTATTGACTAATAACTATTTGATATTAATGAAAAAGTCACTTCTAATTTTCATACGATATGAGAAGTTATCTTCCTATCAACTTCTTCTTCACAACTTCATTTGAAAAAAAATAATCTATATTGCATGAACAAATGACCATTGATAACGATCAACATAAACAGCCTACTCCACAATCAAATCAATATCCATCTACATTCTAACGATAGACATTAGCAATAACAACCTTCCATATTAAAACTTGTTCTACATTCAAATCAACATCCATACACATTTATACCAAAAAATAAAAAAACATCCATATACATTAATAACTTGTTCCACATTCAAATCATCAAACATCCATCCACTAATTTGTCAAATCCATTATGAATTGTGCACAAACATCATCACCGACTTTGTACATAATACATTTCATTTTTGCAATGGTACATACAAATTGTTCAAACACATACTTTACATAACATCATGGTCATAGAATAAAACCCAATTCCTCTTCTCCCACTTCAACTCTGGACATCAATGGAAAACAAGACACTCTCTACAAAAAAAAATTCAAGAAAATGTCACTTAGGCATTTCAACACACACATGGACGGCAACAAATATTCACTTCCATCATTCCAGGGCCATCAACGCCTTTATCCCTCTTCTTTCAAGAATAAATGGGAACTATATGGTAGATAGAGGGAAAACAATGAAGACAAAAAAAAAAAAAAAGAAAAGAATGTTGGGCAATGGGAAAGACAACAAAAAATGGGTTTTTGAAGTGGAGATGACATCTCATAGTTGTTGCAAATGCTTGGAGAGATGGAGAAGGAGAGTGGACAAGGATGAGCAGAGAAGGAGTAGAGAAGGTGACGACATCAATTTTTACTTGATCGGAGAAAGGGTGACATTAATTTATACTGAAACGGAGAAGGGGACGACATCGGTGGAATGAAGAAGGCCACAATATGAAGAAGAGGATGGTGTCGATGGAAATCTGCTGCTAAGAAGTGGAAATCGACATTGAAGGGTGAAGACTATCTTCTCTTCTTCTTTTCTTGTTCCTGTTCTTTTTTCATTCTCGTCAATTTTGATTTGAGCTACGAGTTTTGTTGACATCAATGAATAATGGGCAAAATCGGAAAAAGATTAGAAGATTTGGGTGGGAGGTCCTCCTCTGATATTATAAAAGCTTTGGGTCTTCAGTTGTGGTTTCCACTTTTAGTGGGATTTTTTTGATAAATGTCCCTTCATTATAATTCCACAATTCTACATTTCTTTCCTAACCACTTCATTGGAGTCTTTTTAGTCTCCCCATCTTAAGGATTAAAATGGACCCAGAAATCTACATATCCGATAGATGCAGGAAAATCATGTAGGGTATGTAACCTACAAACGTTTTCATTCTATGACTACAAATCTAAATGCATACCTGTCTCGCCTCGAGCCCAAGATTGCACCCATCTCGAGGCGCGACAAACGCCAGCATGGGGATTCGAGTCAAACTCGTTAACCTTTGTCCCCACAAACGGAATTCACCACAGGATTTCACGTGTGAAGTTTCAAATTTCCTGTTTACCTGTATTTCCACCTGTGTAATTTCTGTCAAATATATATATAATCGTAATCCAACATCATCAAATGCATCAAGATATAGAGCATAAGGTTCATGAGCATAGATTAATAGTTCGAGTTTAAGAACTAATGGTATATATATATAGAGAGAGAAGTAAGTTAGTTAAGGTTTACAATCCAAATCCTAAACAAGTTATACACTACAACAAAAGATGTGGTAATCTAAGCCATGGTCCATGGGTCATTTTTCGTCCAAATCTCAACGAGTGGATGTCTAGAAGACATCATTAGAAGTCCATTCAGCTACATGACGGGGAGATTCCTCCTCCTTGTTGATCTCCGGGGCAGTGGCATCGAAGTACTCACCTGTAACGCCAAGTGTAGTACCATTAGACTATGCTAAGCAAGGTAAACATATATAAATCATATAACATGTGACAAATGAATTGTTAGACAGGTAAAAATCACACGAGGTCAAAGCATAATTACTAGGCAAATCTGAGCATGAATAAACATGAGACGTACGAATCATAATTTACAGGTATACACAATAACAGAACTAAATGGCACATCGACATTAGCTAAATTCTCTCAAATTAACCATGTAAACATGTATATAAAGTGAGAGTAGAAAACATAACAGAACAAAACAGGGTGGTGCCACTAGGAGACAAAAGGCCCAAAACTCTCCATTGTAGACCTAGGGTGCCGGTTAACCCTCAGAATATAATCCCATCTGCAGAGGGCCAGAATATTACTAAGCCCACACTTAGCAGGGTCCGACTTAGGTAGGGTCAAAGCCAAGTGGTGCCGACTCACGGAACAAAATGACAAATTAACAGAACATATACAGAATAGATCATATCATAATTCAGAACTTATCAAGGTTTAACTGATCAAAAGCGGAAGCGAATATAATATAAACAGGTACATAAGCAAGGTATACATAACTAGACAGAAGTATGATCAAGTCATACGAGAGTACTGGAAACGGAATGCAATGCATGTAAATAGATCATATACGGAATCAAGATATAAAACAAGCCAATTCTACGATCTTGGGAATACTCGAGGTGTTCGCCGTCCAACTCGGTGTAGTACTAAGGATTTCGGTGTGAATGGTCTACAAAAGAACTCTTGGCGTTACTTAATTTGGGCACCGAATCCCATGGTATAACACATTTGGTTCGATTCCCAATTTAGAAGAAAACGAGGTCCCATGTGGGTGCATAGTTGCTCAAACCGCATCCACATAATGCAAGTCCATTGGTCATGATAAAATGTTCAAGGTATCCATCCTTAAGGTCCAACTATCAGACCAATTAACCTAAACATGCTACTATTCAATATTTGGCTCGCGGTACCATCCGGTTACCATAGCTGAAGATAAAATCCAATATCCACTTATTCCCCAAATTTCAAATCAAATATATGTATGGACCATTGGATTCTACTCTTCAAGAGCTTTCCAACGGTATGTGAACCTCCCAAAATGGACGTATGGTTAAAAAGATATGCCCGTTGGAAGTTGACATAAAATTTCATGTATCAGGTGCGCTCGAGCAGACAAACACGCGCTCGAGTGGACCCAACCAGAAGCCATGCGCGCTCGAGCAAGCAATCACGCGCTCTAGCGGACCCAACCAGAAGCCATGCACGCTCGAGCGGGCAATCACGCGCTCGAGCGGGCAGTCCAAAATTCTGTACCCGAGTTCTGAACTTCTTGCTCCCTTCCAAGGCTAACCGTGGCCTTCTTCCAGACTTCAAACCACATTAGAGGGATAACTTGAGCCTTCAAAAATGCTCATAAACATTCCCATTAACTACCATTAAACAACAATAAAAACCAATCCATTTATTGCACAAAATATGAACAAAAATCAAATTTGAGCAAGGAAATGGGTATCTAACATAGAGAACATATTTATAGAATCAATTGAAGAAGCATGAATATAATCATATTAGTTTAATTTGCCTTGGGTGTTAGCACACTCAAATTTTACACCTCACACCTCTCCTAGCCAAACCAAGCTCTCCAAGGTAAAAACCCCCAAAATGCAAGATCAAGAGACAACCTAAAATGGTGAAATGAAATGGAATGAGGGAGAAGAAGATGCATGCATGAATTGTAACATTCTAAGACTAAAAGAAATCAAGAGGAAGTAATTAATAAAGAAGGAGCTTGCCAAAAGAACAAGGAGATGGAAAATGGAGGGATGCTTGAGCTTGGAAGATGAAGTCTTAGTTGAAGAAGATGGAGAAGATGATGTGGAGATGAAATCCACTCACATGCAAGGTCACCAACCACTCATTCTTGAGAAGGTTTGATGAAGAGATGAAGTAGTAGAGGGGTAGAGAAGAGGAGGCTTAGTTGGAAATGAAGGAAGAAAGGAAGAAAATCATTGGTGTAGGGTTTATATGGGGTTTTCCTAGGTTTTGTATGTAAGCCCAGGTGATTCACAGAATTTTCAAGAAGGGGCTTTAAGCAGGGAAATGGACTGGAAATGGTCAAGATGGATCCGAATCCATTGGGACAAAACAAAAGAATTAAAGTACATGCTATGCTCTATGCAATGCACCCAAAAATCCCAAAAATCTAAAACACACATAAAACCCAAAACACTCCAAAAGTAATAGTCTACCTAGTCCAAGGTCAACCCAACTAAATTCTACATAATCAAGCCCAATAACATTCAAAACATCCATTAAGCTACTAATCTTAGTTAATTAACTCTAAATCAGAATTAAGGTGGGTCGGGGTGCTACAATACCAACAACTGTTATCATATTAGCAACTATACGCTAACCATATGGATTTCTAAAGCAGCACTAAGAACTACCAATTTACATGTTTAAAAGGTGGGGAAGGAATATGTAAGATAAAAGGGAAGCAGGACCATCATGAATGAACGTGAGGAAGGAAGACGTGAAAGATGGGAATTAGGGGGTCAAAATAAAAGTCAAAATCAATTGCATAAATCATACTGATTTCTAAATTGAAACCTAGCTTCATATTATATATAACTTGGTTCTTTTTTTCATTTAGGAAGTGCACATATGCTTATCGGGTTCATAAATAAGGGACGAATGCTGCACACTATGAGCTTGTTTGGCAACCGGTGAGGAATCTGACAGATATGTGGATTTCTTAGTACTATTGGAACAAAGATTTCTTGCTGAGAATTCATATAGTTGAGGATTTCACATCAATATTGGTGTGTATTTATGCAAATGGCTAAGAATATGTGGTTTTTGCGTGCAAATCTAGAAAAGCAAGGATTTACAAATATATAGGGGGAGCTTTAGATCTGAAAATCCTCAAAAAATATGGATTTGTATTGGTCCGAATTTTTAAGGATTTATAAATATTACAAAACATTGGTTTTCCTTGAGGATTTGACTGGCAAATGCGACCTATAGGATCAACTTAGGAATGATAAACATTGAATCCTACCCCATGTTGACCTCCAATGGAGAAATTGAACAATTGTAGAACAATGTAAAAAAGAAAATAAAGAACAGATTACAAGGATATAGCGAACAATTTATAGTTGGAAGGTAATGATCGACACTACAGGGTAGCAACATTGACTTAGCTTAAACTTCAATGCACTAGATTGGCTAACATAAGAACCCACTAGATCCATTATCATTGATTGGCAACCATGAAAGTAGTGCAGCTGTGGTAAGGTTCTAATGTTGGCCATGAAATTGCATTCATATCCCCATTAAAAACCGTTCAGAAGGAAAAATCAGAGTATTTTAATAATTAAAAAATATTTCTATGATATATATAAATAGAAAAAACATGAGGGCCGAGCTGTGCCGGGCCTAGCATTGTCCAAGCCCGACCCTCAAATTGGTAGGGCCTTCAAAAATCTCATCCAAGACTGGGCCTTGGGCTTTCTAAGAAAATAAAAAGCCCTCTCTTTCAAGGGTTTTGAGGCCCGGGCCGAGTATCCTCTTAGTAAGGCCCACCCGATACCCTATTATTGTTTTTAGGGGTTTTAATATGATCTCTCCCTCTCACTGATATATGTTTGCATTGTTCATGGGCAAGGCTGGAGCTTCTCGAACTGAGCCCATTTATTTACTATTCAGGCCCATATCCAACCCTAGGGCTTGAAAGCCTGCACAAACACAGCACATTGTTGAATATGCATCCATTGTATTAAAAATCAGGCCAGACTGGGTTTTCAAGCATATATAGGCCCAAGCATGACGCATTTTTCAGTTGGGCCAAATTGTTAGGTTGGCACTGCCCATGAGCCTAAAGTAAAACCAAATCCAGCCAAATGTGGGCTGCACATACCATTATCATCCCTTAGTATATATTTCTTTCCTCTTTTATTTTTGAATTTTTTTCCATCTTCTCATAGAAACAAATATGTTATAAAATTGTTGACTTTGGGGCTCTTAGCGAGATGATTATGACCATTGGACTGTACTCCTATCTGGCCCACTATGAATTCATATAACTAGCTTCCAACCCACCTAGAAAACGGCCCTTGGCCAGATTGACATGCATGTAGGTGGGCCTGGCATAAGAGTTCACATGTTCCAAACTTAGCAAACCATTCAAAGGCACAAATTGGATGTTTTCTGATGTGCCGGACACTTGCATTGCAGCAGGTGCATGCTGCTAGTTTTAAGAAAAGCATAGGAATTGTTTTATTGACATCTATTTCCTTTTACATTGGATGCATATATTTTATTATGCACGGATATTTTAAAATGGGCAACGTAACGTATCATGTTGTATCATATCCGAAATTTCATTTTTTATGTGTAAAATCCGTGTCCGTGCCGTGCCTATAGCATGTCCTTGCCCTATTCATGCCATATCTATAATACATCATAGCATATATTAGATCCTCACATGCACAATGTGCACCTAGATATGGTTATTAATACCTTAATCTGTACTTTTTATTGGATTTCTATATTACAAAATCTTCTTATTGCAGCTAATTACTTTCACTAGATTACAACCTCTCCTCTCCGTTAAGAAACAAAATCTAAATCTTGCTGTTTTGGCTCTCCAATGCTTCTTTTTCCCAAACCTCCACTTGTTTTATTGAATCTTCTTTCTTTTTAAGCAATCCTCGAAGTTCTGAAGGACGAAATGGTGGAGGCAAAGTGCATGGGCTTGACTCTTTCGGAGCTTTTACCATAGATTCCACCATGAACTTCTTCTCTGACCCTTTTGCAGGGCAAGCCATGGATTCCAAACAGATCTCAACTGCGTTCTTCGGTTTTGTAGGCTTATATCTTAAGAGCTTAGCATACTCATTTAGAAGGTGAAACATGTAGTCATACACATAATCCATCTTCAGCTCCTCCTGAATGAAGCTGCTTGCCGCATTTCCCATATCTTGTGCCTGGTGAGTATATAAACATTAGGAAATACAATAATCAAAATGTGAAGACTGAAGACTTGAAGGTGAAGTGATCTTGATTCTTGAATGCAAGATGTCTTTGCGATCCATGATGCAACTCACATCAAATGTAGGGATCAGGAAGACACATTACTAAAACAAAAGCTCTTTTCAAAATCTGAGCAGGCGAGACCCACCCTTATGTGAACTGCACATGGTGGTGGTATGTGAATGGGCTATGTTACAAGGAAATCAGGCATAAAATAATCCTAGTCACTTGGTAATTGTACTGTGAATTATGAGTTAGAAGGATAGTAAAAATAACTATTCAAATTCAATAGGCCAAATACATTAAGATGGATGGAATATTCAATGGAGGATGTTTTGCAATCCATTGCTTGTCCATGAAATGCCCCCAAAGATGGGGTTTCAATCTCCTACTACAGGGTTCTTCGTCCCTGTCCTTAATTCAGGGGTTCTCACTTTGTAGATGGTGGGGATTTGAAAATCACACCCTGAGGGGTTCTCACTTTGTAGATGGCGGGGATTTGAAAATCCCACGCCGCCCTTCTAGAGAGGTGAAAATTCGACCCCCAAAATGATCCACCTTGGTCAATTCTATTTTCCATATTCACTAGAAAGTAGAGCAATAAGGTAGGAGAAGAGGGAGATTGATTAAAACCTCAGGTAATTACTGAGGAAAGGTATGGCGTTTTATGGACTGGTGAGAGCATGACTTTGTATAGTATAAAGTTGAAAACCAAGCTCACAAAAGCAACACTAATACAAACATGCAAGTTAAATCATCTGCATAGTAACAATTACAAAGGAAGGTAGGGTCACCTTCTCCTTATTGTCATTGCCCCAGTCAACAGCGAATTTGATAGATTGGCACTTCTTGTCACCCCTTATCGGCCAATAATGGTGCATTGGCATAAGACCCCTCACGAAGAAGTCATAATATTGAGGCTTCACTATCAAAGGAGGAGAATTGCAAGCTAAAATGTATTTTTCACTGACAGACCATGCGTACCCTTCAATATAAATCTTATACCTAATATGCAAATCACAACACTATTGTTATGTATAGAAAACAAAAAGGAGAAAGAAACTATGAAGAACTAAAGTGGAGAAACAAGTTGAAATGCGTATCTACCTGTGAGTACATTGGCTTGCGAGATCAGACTGTTTAAATCCTTGCTGAGATTCACTGATCCAATCCTATAGATACATACACTTTATTAGCATATATGTACCTGCAGTTTTAGTATGACATATGTATGTGGATATGTATATGTTTATATCTTGTACAAATTGCAAGAGAAATGATCCATTAAGATAATAAACATTGGATTATGGGAACCCACTAGGATCGAATTCTGAATGTTAAGACATCTAATTAATCCCTATGCTAAGGTAGTGGACTCATTGGTAAAACGGGTAGTTAAGAGATACATAATAATGTTCTAGTTTGTCACATTTTGCGGTCAGTGGCGGACCTAAGTGTAATCACGCAGGTGCAGTCGCACCTGCAAGATTCGGTGAAGTCCTTAAAAATTTTATTTTATTGTTTGCTTTTTTAACTTGATCATTGCCCACACCCAAATGAAGATCCTGGGTTCGCCATTGTTTGTGGTTAATCTTATATGTTTTTGTTATTTACCTTGTATCATTTACTTTATTTTTGCACTATATTATTGCCTTTCTTACGAAGGAAAATCTTACATTTATTGGTGAAAATAAAGAAAATGCAAAACCAACATTAACACTATGGTTTCAAGGACATATACCTGCACATACAAGCGAGCATTCCAGTCCTGCTTCTCAGATACATTACATTTGAGAAGGTCACGCCTAGTAGCAGCCACAGATGGGTTCCCCTTCCAGTAAGCATAGGGCTCCCTGTCCATCCATTTAATCCTCTCATTGCCCTCTTTAATATTTTTAAGCAGCAAGTGCCAAGGAGAAATGTTGATCTCAGCCCTGAAAAGATATACTAGACTTGTAAAATCTTGAACCCAGATGTGCAAGATTTGCATGTGTCCAGACCCAAATATCAAACATGACCCTAAATTGGCACAGTTTTTTTTTAAATCCAAGTACTTCTTTTTCTTTCTTTTTTACTTTGCATTAAGGCCATCTAATCCATGTTGGAGTCCTTAACCAAAAAAAGAAGCAAGGGGTATATTAATCTCTTAAAACGGCATTAAAATTTGCATGATCACAAACTAGATGTATCAAAAGTTTTAAACACATTCAATCAAAATCATTAGGCTGGACAACCTTTCATAAATGCAAATTGTTGCATCAAACTCTCCCTGGTGAAGGTGAGACCTTGAATATTACACTGGCAGTGTCATTCATGTGTAGCACCAGAATATTCAAAAACTCTCATAGGCCCTTCATGTTGTTTTCAATATAATTAGTATCAGGTTCCAAGGTGCAATTTACTAGTGTCTGATATTAATGCATTTAAGATCCACCATTCCAATATCCGAGCAATTGATATCAATTATATTCATTGTTGTCACAATCACTATCATCATCACTAAAAACAACATGAGAGAAAAGCTCATCCCATCAATTTGGAGTTGGCTTTGAGTACTTTTCTGCTAAACCTACTAAACTATTTTCTTTTTTTTCTTTTTTTTTTTTTTGAATCACGTATATCATTCTTGACTCTCTTTCATTCGAGTCTTTATCTATGTCTTATATTCTCCTAGATCTTCTAAAATCTTTCAGTGCAAGAAATATAAAGAGTGACTAGATGCCACGGCCTTTCCTCCATGCAAGAGATATAAAAAGCTAACATCAGGGCTTTGAAAATGGACAATCAAAGAAATGCTTCTAATTGGAGCGTTCTCCTATGAGCAAACTGCATCTTGCTCAGATCGTTGGGCCCTTTTAGACGAATGTCTTATCAATGTGTGAGGGCAAATGAAAAAGTCTCCTTACGGACAAGGGGGAATGAAAAATATCAGACCCATAAAGTTATAATAGCCCTCGATTTTACAGCTTTAAAAGTCTAATAGCATCTTAACCACAGATTACGTTTAGATTCATTCACGGTGAGTGAAGGTTCAATGAGTGTAAAATCAGGTCTGATGCCGGATCATGGGATAACAAGATTATCAAGGGGCTGCACATATTAAAAGTGGTCCTAAGCAGGCTCCATGTAGTTGGGCTGCACATGCAGTCTGCTCAAAGAAGAACATTTTCAATGAATGATAACTTCCCAAGGTGAAAGAGTAGGGGTGTGCACTGCACCAAGCCAGCCCAATCCTGAGCTCAGCTTGGATTGAACTTGATTTTGTCTCTAAAACTTGTGGGCTATACCCAGACCTAGTTTCTAGCTCTATCATTAAATGGGCCAGACATGTTCCTTTATATGCTTAAAGGCCCAGCCCAATCAGACACATTTAACAAAAATGGTGCATACATATTATTTTAATGGGGTGCACCTGGATGGCTGGCTTTCACCTTCAGGCCAGTGGGCTGGGATCCTGACCTGAATATTTGGCCCGATAGCTAAGTTTGTCGTTATTGGATAAGATCAGGCCCGGTCCAACCCGGCTCATGAAAACCCACTACAAAACATGCACAAAGGAAAAGGGAGTCACAGCTAATTTACCAACCCCAGAAGGACCAATCCGGAAAGACAATGTCCAGTGTATCCTTGTCCCCACAGTATCGAAACAACGGCGGTGGGCCCGACGAGTTCCTTCCCCTGTAGTCACGTGACTTCACAATGGGCCGGTCAAAGCAGTCAAACATCAGCTCAAGATCCGGGACCCGACCCGGATACAACCTCAGCAGCTGCAAAATACCCCACAAGGTGAAGACATCTCGGGTCTGGATCGCGGCCCGGAACTTCTCCACATAGGCCGTCCCATTCAAGACCACCAGCCGAAAATTGGCGGGCCGTTTTGCCCTCTCCACCATCTCCTTGGAGATCCCTGTAGCCTTCCAGGGCCGTAGATCTTCGTGGATCCAGCGGAAGTAGTCGGGGCAGGATGGGGATTGCACATCATCGAGGATTTCGACGGTTGGGATTGGGCCTTTGGGTGGACAGGTTTGAGTCTGGTTATCAGATGTGCAGATGAGGGGATGAACTAAGGGTTTAGTACTGCTCTTGCCGCTTATAATAACATCCTGCAAAATGAAAAGAATCTTGATATGAGAATGGTTTTAAAATACAGTTCAAGTAACTTGATGATATGCCCACTCAAATTAAAATGTGATCAGATTGCATCCATTTTAGTAACAAATATTTAAGTACCATGCTTTAGAAATCATGAGCAAAGGGTCCAACGTTTGTAGGCGGTCTAAACGAGCCGGGCTCGAGCTTGATTGCTTGATCCACATAGCTTGTGGTTCGGCTCAATATCAATCGCTAACTTGTTGGTTTGGGCTTCCATGTTTGTCCAATGGGTGGTTTCGAGTTAGGGGTGCACAAAAAATCCGTTGTTCCGTAAATCCGATCCTTGGATTTTTATCCGAGCCGAAGGTAAATAGATTGGTGACGGATTGAAAATTTTGTAATCCTTTAGGGCCAGTTTGGTAACTCTACTAATATAGTCAAGTCAAGTAAAGTTGATTTTAAAGAAATAATAAAATATAAGTGGATTATGATGGTATTTTATTTTTAGTTGTTTGTTATGGAATTTTTTTGACTTTTTGTATGAAAAAGTGGAGTTTTTTTTTATATTTTAGTGGATAAAGGTAATTGCTATTTGACTTTTTGTATGAAAAAGATGGAGGGAGTTTTGAATAAAGTGCATTTGATGTGACATCTTGTCTGGAAAATTGAGACTTTACTTGACTTTAATTGTATTAGTAAAGTGCCAAACGGGCCATTAGGACTGGATCAGTGGCGGATTTCACCCTCAATATGAGGATTCAATCCGATCCTATCTGTTGACATTAAATATAAATAAAGAAATATAAGGGTTCTAAATATAAATTAAGATATCTAAATTTAAAATAAGAAAAAAAATTTAAGGGGTCAAAATGTAATTTTTTTACAACATGTTTTATATTTTTCTTTTCACATTAGATTGAACGGATTAATCCGATCCGATCCAATCCTCCATGGATTGGATCGGATCAGATTTTAACAGCCACGGATTGGTAACAGATTCCAAATCCGTCAATCCGTAGGTAACAGATTGGTGACGGATTTGGCCCAATCCACACCAATACGATCCGTATACACTCCTACTTCAAGCCACCCATTACTGGACTTTGAAATGGACCTAGGGGGCCGTTACTGTCCTGGATCCACACCATTAAATCAAATATTACCACCAGGACTTGGTGGAATTAAGGACATTATGATATCAATATGATGGAGTGAAATGCGTCACTCCACTAATTCCATGGCATAAAAAAAAAAAAAGAAGCATCCTGACTCCCATAAACTATGGAATTTAGTTGAAATCACTCATGTCCTTCTATAAGTGCTCCACTCATGATTCCACTATGGAATTTAGTTTAAACGTGTGGTTGAGAGCTTGTTACAACTTGGTTCGACTCTGTTCAGCCAAAATTATGAAGTCTGACGAAAAACTTGTCAGAGTTTAAGATATGGTCAATATTCTATTTAATGGACCTAAGACTTGGGATGATTTGCTTTAGACTTAATCAACGCTCAGTAAGAAATCAATCAATGATATGAGGAAAACATTGTAAGAAATGCTTGTATTTTTTATATTGAGTTTTCATTATGCCCATTTGTTTGCTCAACTAAAGTACTGAATTTATAGAAACTCTATGTAATTCATTTCTATCAAAGAGGCTAAAACTGAAGATACAAAAGGTCAATATCTTAAAATAGCATCCTTTGTGTGTGGGGTGTTTTCATAATACCAAGATTACTCCTGGTTCAAGTAAGAGTACCGACCAGGTTTATTTTGATCTCGGCTTTGTCTAGCTCGGCAATAGTGCCAGCTGGTGCCGAGCTTGATCTGTCCTCGGTAAAAATACCGACTGGACCCTTTTTGTGCTCGGCCTTATGCACCTCGGCAGCAGTGCCCGAACTTACACACTCTCGACCTTGGTGCTTTCTCCAGTTCGGTCCTATTGACCAAGGTGAACATGAGTGTCAAGTCTCAATTATGTAATGGGACGGCTACGTTCCAGAATGTACTGTCAGATAGCGTGGCCGCCGGATAACAATAAAAGGTTATCCCTATCTGACAGTCATGTCCACATTTATGTATAAAATTGAGGAATGATCTGATGGGACAATACCCTCATCTACCTCCACTAAGGATACAAGGTATGGGCTGATGGGACTGTACATCCCTACCTCCACTAAGGGAGCTTCTGATGGGACACTCGTCTATATATATGCATGGGTAAGACCTATGAAAAGGTACACATTACGCTATATGCACTCCTTGAGCATACACCTTGAACTGTCTCTCCTCCCCTACTTACTCTCTCTCCGTTCAGTGACTGCACTAACTTAGTTATCAGAGTGACTTTGGCTGACTGCAGTCAGGGGCTCTGACCTTCTTTCCGTCTTCCCCTTTCACGTTCAAGGCATTCAATCCCTCCAAAGAAGCTTAACAGCAACGTTAAGAGTTTTATACTCGCCTAACCAAGTCCCTAATTTTTAGGCACTTACACCTTGTTACGAAAATAATTACCTAGCCATCAAGCTAGGGTAAATCAAATCTTAAAAAAGTGAAAGTCCCATCTACACCTCAACCTTATATGCCGCACTCCTCATCTCCATGTCATTTCATTGTTAGACCTTCATTCACCATGAATTCTTATAAATTTAATGCCAAGTAACGAATGGACCCTTACCAATTGGACCTAGATTAACCTAATCTTTCAGTTGACCTGAGGCATTACCCTTTTGGGTGGAGTAATTAGTCATCCAACAAAATCAAGAATAGTGTTTTGTGGAACAGTTTGGATTGGGGCAAAAATAAAAAAGTAAAGCATGCCTTCATCATTAGTATGTAATTGTCAATCACTAGGTCTGCACATTGTCTGGGCTAAGACAAGGCCCAAGCCCATCACTGTAATGAGGAAGTTACTGCTTAATCCCATCTAATACGCTGGCTTGATAGCTAAAGAGTTGGATGACGATCTAAGGCCTTGATATATAGATGGCCCAACCCAGGATGAAAATTTTAGCGCTAATAATTCTATTAAGGGAGATACTCCTATGAGAGATGCTCTCACCTTAATATGAGAGATAAGGTGGGGGCCCTCACATTTAAGTTGATGGATGTGAGGGCTCTCACCCTTATTTCTCGTAGCAAGGTAAGAGATACTCTCACAGGAGCGCCTCCCCTCTATTAAACTGTTAATGTAATGGACTTGAGCCCCCTTTATACTTGTTGCCACATTTGGGCTTGGAAGATAGGTTCGGTCCTTCTAGTTCTGCGTCATGCAGCATCTTTAATTTAGGGGCCATCAGACACAAGCACATCCAGGTTGGGAAATGGATTTCTACCACAATCCTTTTTTTTTTTACATCATTTCTGCCACAATCTAAGACTACATTTCTTTTGAAATTTTAAGCTTTCGAGTTGGGCACTTGGAAGGGAATTATGGGGAGTTGTTGTGGATCGCAACTTCCGCTCCCATAGCCCTTGCCACAGAATCAATCCGTGAGAGGGTGGTTTCCACTTTCTTCTCTCAGTCACTGCGCCAACTCAGTGAAAAGGATAAAAAAAGTTGAGCACTCCCATAGCCCCTGCCACAAATCAAACCCTGAGAGGGTGGTTTCCACTTTCCTCTCCCCGTCCTGAGCCAACCCAGCGAAAAAGATAAAAAAAAAAAAAGTTGAGCACGTGAAAGAGGAACAAAAGAAACGGTGAGGAAAATGAATACAAAGAAAAGAGGAAGATGGAGATAAGAATGATGAGGTAATGATGTAAACTAGTCAGATTTTTTTCTTTTTGTCTTGGTAGCCAAAAGGGTTTTCAAGTAGATGGAGGAGTCTCCACCGCACACAAGGTGTGCACTCTTCACCCGAGGGCTAGGGGTCCCACCCCCTTCAGCTGGGATTCCAAAAAAACAGAAGTCACGACACTTTGACAACTACTTGTAAAAGTACAACCACCAAAAAAAAAAAAAAAAAAAAAAAACTAGTTATAAAAAAAAACAAATGTCATGTTGCTGGGTGCCCCCACAAGATATAGGGATGTTTTGTCCATTAGTGTGTGTGTCTATGTATAAACTATCTTGTGCACACCACCTAGTGGGACTCACCTCATCACTGTTCTATAGACCATCCAAAACCAGCCACCCCCCCTCCCCAATATATTCATTGGTTTTCACTCTGAAGCATTAGGATTGGATCATTGGATTGAGGGTTGTTTTTAAAATTTTTAATTTTGTTTGAACTATTAAATTTATGGACCATGGATGGATAGGCCAGGGGCATTAAATTTACTTGAGATTTTAAGAGAATCAGAACTCCTAATGTCTTAGGAAATGAATGAAGAGTTACACTGACAACAGCAGGCAGTCTGGCATGAGGAGTGATGGTTTAAGAAGGCTTTGAGGTTTATAACGTTCAGTAGAATCCTAAGAAAAAGGTGGGGTCACATTGTGGCAAAGTGCGTCCATGTGATAGTTCTGGTTGGGCTATGTTGGGTGACTCCACGTCCCCCCCTTTTGGTCTTGTTTGCATTGCCTCTTGGTTGGGGCTTCTTTTCACAGTTACCTGGCATTATCTTTTTTCATCAACTTCTTTTACAATTCAGGGGGTTTTCAAATTTTACACCCCCTCCTCCTCGAACATCCGTCTTGGTAGAAGTTGAAACGCAAGTTTTCTCTTTCACGGAATTATACAAACTGCCCAAAGGGACATTGAATGCATAGAAATTTATGGCCACTTAAGCTCCAAGGAGCACTATGACTGTGGCGAAGGTTGAGATGTGGATGCAATTATCATTACCTAAGACTTGAATTTCTATGGTGGTGGCTAGGCCACCACACATATTTACTCTGTAAAAGTAACTAAATGAGCTGGGACAAAGTTGTAATAAAGTAGGATCTTAGGGACTATCATTTGAAATCTAAACCAGATTTGCCATCCATTGGCATCCACCTTGTTTTATCTCTATGCCACATTTCACTCTAATCAACAAAAACAAAAGAGGTAAATAATGTGGATCACAAATGGTCAAATGTTATGCGAGAATTAACTTGAATTGGATCAATGTTTTAAATCTTATGGATTTATTGCGCTAGACTGATACATTTCTTCAAAACCTACCCATATGGGATCCTACTTTGAAACCAATAAAGTTGAAATCTCTCTCCCACCTAAAGATGGAAACAACTGAGCATAAAAAATATCTAAAACATTATTTCGAATCAACTATTTAAAACTCCAAATCTTGACCATAAATGAGACAAGCCATGCCAAGTTTGACCTTCTCTTCATTCTTCCCCCCCTATTGCAATAAATAATGCATTTATTATTATAAAAAAAACTTATTTAAGTGCATTTGTAATATGCAAGCCTCACATAAAAAAATCTAATATTATGTTACACACACACACATATATATATTATATATGGGCAAGGCTCTTTTAAGCCCGAGTCTAGGATAAAATTTTAAAAGCTCACGCTTGTGGGGCTCACCCTTGATTGCCCTTGGTCCATCTAAATGAAACAAACACACTACTGCTAAATTGCATATGTCTACCAAGCTTCGGTCATAACCGAATTTACTGGACCTTTAGATTGACTATGTACCGATCCGAATAGATTATTGATCATTAAATTTTTGAGGTCCGTTGGGGCTCAAATGGAGATAATAGAAATCACGGTCGGTTAAAACATAAAATATAAAATATAAAATAAATATATTAGAAAAAGGAGCCGAGTTGAACCTGGTTTTGGAAAGAATACTTAACAGCATCGGTCCAAGAAGCCGAAATGTAGGCACCGACGACAACGACGACCACGAACACCACCGTAAAAGCTTTTGCACCCGCTTTATTCAATCCCCGATACGTCGTCTCCGACATAAGCCCATGAATTCCCGATCCTGTCCCGAAAACGCTCGGAAACCGCTTCATACTCTTCACCTTCCCCGATCCGTTCCGATCTTTCAAAAACACAAGGAAAACTCAACAAGTAAAGCTCAGAATCCATGAAAAATCAGATGAGATTCTAATAAAGATATAAAAAAAAAGACTACTCACCGATTCCCCACACTTTCTTCTGAGAAAATCTGCTTCAGGAGATGTTTGGCTGTTTTTGGAAAGATTTCTTGCTGCTATATTCTATGTACTTGGTTCAGATGAGGGAAAGAAAGAGAGAGAGAAATTTGAAGGGTTAGGTAGGAAAACTCTTTGAGAAGAGAAAATCGTTTCTCTGCGTGGAATTCTGATGGTGAGAAAGTTCGAGTCTTCGTCCTCTTCGGACTTTAACAGAAATGATGCTTGACTTCTACACCCTAGAAGGAAAAAAACATTATGGTGATTAAACTTTAGAGGGAACATTTCATCTGATGATATGTATATGTTCCCACTCCATGCCAGTCACCCATTTCAAGAATGGTTTTGATTTTGTGGTCCTAAGCTCTTAACCATAATCTTTTAATGTTAAGCATGTACTTGGTGATCGTTACATCTAACCATCCGTTTGATATTGATTTGATTTTGGATGGTGATTAAGATGTCTATCTGCATGTACAATCAGTCAATAAAGCTGAGTCCACATCCTTAGTGAACAGATTTAGATTGGTGCCATCTAAATCTACGAGTGGGGTCCACTTAAATGTAGAGACTATGTTGGATTATTATTCGAGTTGAACCTGCTGTCAAATTGATTATTAGTAAATGCATAATTTAGATACGAAAGCTAATTCTGGAAGTGGATCATATATGGTTCATGTGTTGTGCGCTTATCAATTTATTGTTGTGGGCCTAATTTGAGTAGAATTTGGCCTGGTGCAGAGACACTGATGGACGTGGTTTTGAATTATCTGAATTAGTGATCTAGAGGACTACCATAGATAAACTTTATTCTTATAGAATGATGTCGAATAGTTATGTCAATTTGGAGATGCCAAACTCCAATGGAACGCTGATGTGGCATTTGAAGGTTTCGGATTTTACATCTCCAAAGTATGAGACTCCACCCCATGTGTTAAATTATTATTTTTATTTTTTTTATCTTTTTATCGGATCACATCATAAAAGGCAAAACGGAAGAAGTATTCTTGCATTCTTGTGGGCCCCTTTTGGAATTAAATATCCCCAAATAATATTTGACGTGGGCCTTTCCCATATGCTAATTTTGTCATTTTCCTCAAACCAGCCAAATGCCATGTCATTTTTGGAATGACTGTTAGAGTGGTCCTCCATGCCAAAGATCACATTGGCATGTCTGTGGGATTTGAAGGAGCTGATGGTCCGGGCTCATGTTAGGTTAGCACGTTTTGTTTTTAGTGGTAACTGATCTATTAGGTAGAAGAGGGAGAAATATAACCAGTACCAGACCAAAAGGGAGCGCATTACGTATGGGTGTTCATGGACAGGGCCAGCCTGAGCCCGAATCCAGCACAGTTCGCTTAGCCAGGCTTGGACCTTAAAATTTATTATTCGGGCCGGGCTTGGATTATGTATTTGGGCATGTTTAATAAATGGACCGGTCTTGGATTGATTGTAGATAGCCCAAGCCAGGCCTGACTATAAAAATAATTGTAGAAAAAGAGAGGAAGGTAAGATTTGAACACCTCAAAACTGACCAAACTAGTTGAGAGAAGGCCTTTAGCAATTACAAAAGGCCTAAAATTTTATTATAATGTTGTCTCGGGCTGGGCTCGGGCTTACTGTGCCTCAGGCTGGCTGGCTGGCCCAAGCCGGGCTTCAGCTGGGCTTGGGCCAAGTTTTTAGAAGCAGGGTGAGGCCTGCATATAACTCAGCCCGGCCCATGAACACCCCTACTGTTACATAGGGAGAATTTCACAAGGCATGCAACTTTTGGCTTATTTCTAAAAAAGTACATGAAGATTTTAATATTTCAAAAAGGTATAAATATTTGTCTCAGTTCTTTCAATCAAGTCCTCTCCTTAATTTTTTGAGAAT
Organism: Umbellularia californica; assembly: GCA_028538565.1. Lineage (NCBI taxonomy): Eukaryota > Viridiplantae > Streptophyta > Magnoliopsida > Laurales > Lauraceae > Umbellularia > Umbellularia californica. The sequence goes on from JAPQWN010000007.1 coordinate 20,697,892, forward strand.
TGACAAAAATACCCTTCACTTATGACAACTTTGTCCTTTTAACCTCTTTTCTTCCTAAAACCCGCAGTTTTTATTTTGATGATTATAATAATTCAATGAAGCTAGTTTTTTAGTCATTGCAAATCCTCTTTTTTAAACCATACATGCATAAAGGTAGTTGAAGTGGGCCCCACTACGTTATTTGGATTGGACTTGATCATTTTTCTTAAATAATTTATTAAAAAGGAAGTTTTGAAAAATGAAATAAGGGTATTTTTGTCATTTCCAAAGACTTTTGATGGAGAGGACTTGATTGAAAGAATGATGGAAGACTTTTATACATTTTTTAAATACTCAAGTCTTCATATACTTTTTTAAAAATTAGCCCAATTAAAGTCTTATGCCCTTTTGAACATCTCCCATTGCGAAAAATAAAACAGATGATATACTCCTTCATTCGCCAATGGTGCATGGTTGGATCTCCCTCTCTCTCTCTCTCTCTCTCTCTCTCTATATATATATATATATATATAGAAAATATTTATGAGCATCTATCCCTCACCATATTACGATGAGGGCAACATAGTGGGGCTACCTTTATGATCTATCCGAATTATCCACACACATGATGTCCTTGAATTACAATGGATCCATGAAGTCTTCCTTGATCCGAATGGATTGGACCGTAGGATTGAGGATCAAGATTTTTCTTTAATATAAAGTCGCTAAATTTGTGGGCCACGGATGAAGGGGCCAGGGGCATGGAAATGACCCAAACTTGATATATGGGCTTTTCTTTGTTTTAATTAGTTTCCAAATAGAGTTATACAATATTCAATAATTCAAATCCTTAAATATGTTCTTTTCTTTGTTTTATTTTCCAGATAGAGTTATACAATATTCAAACCATTATTAAATCTTATAAATGAAATAAGTCCCACAAACATATGTAAATCGCTAATGATAAATATTGGATGAGATTTTTTACACCAACCCATTAAAATGCCTTGTCATGTCATTTCATAAGCCTTTTCTAAAATGCCTCTTGAAATAACAATATTATCTTTAACATGAGTTTTTCCCATTTGATTTGCCATTGGAAATCATATTCTCAAAGATACATATAGGATGAGATTTTCTTAGGGTTCCGGTCAGGGTCCATGGTGGACCCGGAACTGGAACCGTTAAAAGGAAAGTGGAAACGGAACTGGTTTCTTGGCTCCGGAATCGGAACCAGAACCATATATGGGACGGGTTTGGATCCGGGTCTATGTAAAGAATGATATTAAAAAAAAAAAACATGATTTTAGAAGAGATTTTCGAAAATTGAGGTAAAATGTCAGGTCTCGGGTCCACAGGTCCGAACTAAGGTGAAATTGGACCTGGACCCATTGACTTATCGGGGCCTAAATAAGGACCCAGATCCATTTTTAACGGGCCGGAACCTCAGAGTAATTGCAGAATCAAGGACCCATTTACATCAATTCCTATATTGGTTTGGCATGTGTAAATATGGGTCTTTTGATCATTTTTATGAGAATTGGATTCTCGAGTATTCGAATTTCTACATGCCAATTATTTGCCATCGACAAGACTTTGACATTCCTGATTTTTCATCTCTGCATGCTAATTATTTGCGTATAATGCTAAACTAGCAGCAAGGTCCTATGCTTAGTTCGAGCAGTAAATAAATATAAAAAATAAATTAAGATTAGTATTGTTTAATATTATTGAAAATAAAAATAAATAAATTTAGTTTCACTGAACATGTCTTTGGACAAAGAAGAAAAACAACTTCAATGATGAGTACAGGCAAGACACTCATTAAAAAAGTTATTGCAAGTTACTGCAATAATAAGTTCCTTCAGACGCGCATATTTACTTACTTTCAATTCCTTTTTTTTTTTTTTACATTGGTTGCACACCATCCACAAATCATTTTCTGCAAAAATCAATTATTAAAAATATAATATAAAAATAAATAAGATATATGTATCCAGAGAATGAAGAAGAAGGATTGCAGATTATTGAATTTTTGAATGATATTAAGAGGGATTTTAGGGAGTCTTGAATGATATTGAAAAAGAAAATTTAGGAGAGATTTGAATGATATTAAGAGAAAATTTTTAGGATATAAGATTTTAAATTTAGATTTAAATTGAGATGTGACACTTTAAATGAGAGAGATATTAGGAGAGGAGGATTAAATCTATGCAATATCTAGGCTCAAGGTGAGTGGCACCTTAAAGAATTTTGTATTTCTTTTATGTATATATATATTTTAAAGAACTCTTGTGCTGATGCAATTGACGTAACCTTAAACTTTAATCTTAGATTCGATTGATTTAAATCCCTAGGCAATCAAATGGGATTTGGTATGGTTTGAAATATTGGATTGAAAAATCATGAATGATATTAAGGGAGATTTTAGGGAGTCTTGAATGATATTAAAAAAGAAATCTTAGGAGAGATTTGAATGATATTAAGAGAGAATTTTTAGGAGATAAGATTTTAAATTTAGATTTAAATTGAGACGTGACACTTTAAATGAGACAGATATTAGGAGAAGAAGATTAAATCTATGCAATATCTAGGCTCAAGGTGATCAGTGACACCTTAAAGAATTGGGGCATTCGTCGAGAGGTCCCTCAAAGTGTGACTTTATTACAAACAGTTCACAAAAAAAAGTCATGCAACCAAAGGTCCTCTAACACATTCCCATACCTAATATGTCTAATTTACCCTTTATTTAAATCATATCCCATGATTGGTGGGATATCCCGTTAATAATAGTCAACTACCACTTAATAGACAACGATTAATGGAATCTCATTCAAATAAATTCTAAAAACACACAAATAAATTTCAAAATAATGCAAATAAATTTCAAAAAACAAAAATAAATTTAAAAAAAGACAATAAATTTAAAACAAAGCAATAAATTTCAAAAGAACGCAGATAAAATTAAAAGACACAAATAAATTTCAAAAAATATAAATAAATTTCAAAAGATGAAAATCAATTTCGAAAGATCCAAATAAATTTCAAAAGATCCAAATAAATTTCAAAAAAATATAAATAAATTTCAAAAGACGTAAATAAAATTAAAAAACACAAATAAATTTTAAAAAAAATGCAAATACATTTTCCAAAATTAAGATAACCCTATTTTCCAAATTAGCGAACAATGTGGCAAAAAACTCAAGTCTTTTTGTAAAAAATTCAGTTAAATTTATTTCAAAAAATATAAATAAATTTCAAAAGACACAAATAAAATTAAAAAACAGAAATAGATCTAAGAAAATACAAATAAATTTTCCAAAAACACAGATAGATTCGTTCAAAAACTTAGTTAAAATTTTTTAAAATGGAGATAAATTTGTCAGAAACTCACCTATATTTTTCAAAAACTCAAATAAATCTGCCAAAAACTCTAATAGATTTGTTTATAATTCAGATAGATTTGTTCCAGAACTCAGATAAATAGCCTAAAACTCGGATAAATTTGTCCAGAACTCAGATAAATTTATCCAGAATTCAGATAAATTTTGTTCCAGAAGTCAAATAAATAGCCAGAAACTAAGATAGATTTGTCTAGAACTCAGATAAATTTGTTCCAGAAGTCAGATAAATAGCCAAAAACTCAGATAGATTTGTCCAAAACATTTGACAAAAAATACAAAACTCAGATAAATTTAACTATGAATGGAATGGGGATGGACTTCTGGAACGTGTCAGGTCGAACCTGACCTGGAACCAATCTGGAACTGCTGCAGAGCCTTGGCCCACTTTCTTCTTTTTCGTTCTGGAATCAAAAACACAAAAGCTATCTTCCATTCGCCTTCTTCCTCGATTCTAGCAATGGCATAGCGCGGCGTCCAGTGGCGATCCCCCTTCTCCGGCAACACGTAGGAACGACGGTGGCACAAGAAATCCAGCGATGGCGCAGAAGATCGTCTTCTTCTTCGTTTCGTGTTCTGCAAGTCTTCTTCTTCTTCTTCGTTGCAGGGGTCTTCTTCTTCTTCTTTGCAGGGGTCTTATTCTTCGTTGTCGGGGTCTTCTTCTTCTTCTTCTTCATTGCAGGGGTCTTCTTCTTCCTCTCCGGCAACGGCGTGTGGGATAAGGAAGCAGCAGCGTTTGGCGATGCCACTTCTTTGAAAAATCCCAATCTCATTCTCTGAAAAAAAAAAAAAGAAAAAAAGAGAGAGATCAATCTCAACTATTGAGATCCAATCCCTTAATGTCCATGTCCGGTTTGAAGAAGAAGGGGGAGAATGGAAGATTTAAAATTTCAAAATTTAATATTTTATTCCTAATCAGTTGAAAGGGCAAATTAGTCATAAAAATATATGAAGTGGCGAATCTAGGGACCTCTCTCCACGAGCTTACGTGTCTAGGGACCTCTCACCGAAATATGTCCAAGCTGCATGGACTACAGGCCTTAGAGGAAACGTTCATGAACTGGAGGCCTTACAAGTCCTATATAAGGGACCTTTCGCTAATTATCTCTAAAGAATTTTGTATTTTTTATGTATATATATTTTTTGAAGAAGAACTCTTGTGCTGATGCAATTGAGGTAACCTTAAACCCTAATCTTAGATTCAATTGATCTACATTTCTAGGAAAACGGATGGGATTTGGTATGATCTGAAATATTGGATTGAAAAATCACTTGGACGTGAAGCCAGAGATGGCCCAGCCTTTGTCGTGACACTGGTATGCATGTAGCTGGTTTATGGTTAGTTTTAGACCTGGAGCTAATCATGTATTTATTTGTTTACTAATTTGTTATTGTAAACATATTTCATTAAATTTGTCATGGAAGGGGCTGTTTTAATGGGCTAATATAATCTGGTTTTTGGCCCTGTATATAGGACCTTGATTTGAACCAAAATTGAAACCTTATATGGATAGCATCATATGCATATGGCATGATGATGATGCTTATTACATATTTGTATGACAAGAAGACCGGAAAGTGTAGCACTTTCCTCGGAAAAGTCAAGCTCTGGAAGTAGTTTCTCGAAGGCTCAGATCCAAGATTCTGAACACAAAGAATGAAGCATCAACCGCCATATGACATGAACCCTAAATATAACCCTAATAAAAGCATATAAATTGTTATTCAATTTTCATCACAATCCAAGACCTAACCGAAAAAAAAAAAAAAAAAAAAAAAGCTAGAACTCACATCATGCAGTTATCGTGCCTTTAGAGAAGGATGAGACAAAACATGTAAAACTTTCCCATTTGGAATATTGGAGGCCATAGCCAAAGGTATAACTCGTTTTTGGATTGGAGGTCATATAGCTGGAGGCATTGTAGAGAAAGAAAAATGCAGCATTGTCTAGTCCTTAATGGTAATATCGACTTCTTGGTAGAAGTGGAGAAATGATAGGTGTGATAATGATGGAAGAGGATGTTTAAGAGAAATTGTAGGGGATATGATACAGATGTGAGTTTGTTATATTTATAAAATTGAATGAAATGGAGAGATTTATGGAGGTGATTTGGAGAAGATAATTGAAATGGAGATTTAGGGAGGAGATTTGTTTCGGATGAGTGTAGTGGCCCACATCAAAGCCTGAGGTTGTGCAGTTTTTTCTTCTATATTTCTTGGAAAGGAGAGCTTTTGAGTGCGGACGTGGTTCTCTCTACATCCTCCCTCCCTATTGCTTTAATATGTATAATATAATGTAAGTGAATGTGAGATTACTAATATTTGGATTTGGATTTCTTAATCAAATAAATTATTATTTATTTTTCATTTATTCATGTATGCCTTTTTGTTTAGATAGTTTGATGTAGAGACCGCACCTGGTGAACCAATTCCAATACAATATTGCAAAGATATTCAGCCATGCTAATGTTTTATCTATATGCGTGTTTTTATTGAACCCTTTGTCATCCATATAGACTTTGTTTGGCTTTTGTGTTTGCTATATTTGGGCAATTTTCAAGAAAACCTCCATTATTGAAAGATGAGAGAATCTTCTCAAAATTCTTAACATTATAATATTAATATTATATTATTATAGTATTAGTTTAATATTAATATAAGATTTTTTTATAACTTAATATGATAGTAACAAAATATTATATTAAAACTTCTTATCACATTAGTATTAACTTTTAATAATAAAAAAAATATAAAACTAGATTCAATAAACTTTTAAATTAAATTTGCATTATAATATAAACAAAAGTCATATAATAATTGCCCTTCATCTTTTCTAATTATTACAATTGGGCTGAACATGGGCCTCTTTTGCTAGTTCTTCTTTAATTACCCAGCCCAGGATAATTTGAACTTACATATCCAAGCCAATTAATAAATGGGTGGGTCCAAGATTCGGCTCATACTGGGATCAATATGTCCCAAACTAATGAAAGAGTTGGGTGTGGTCCGAGGTTGAGCAAATATTCCCAACCTAACTTTTACATCCATTTTTTTTTTGTTGGACTTATACATCCATTTGATCTCAACTAACATAATTCCCGGGGTGGGAGGCCAAATTTGAAATTGCATGATATTTGAATGGGCCTGAACCTCTCCCACGTATGTCTAATAAATAGTTGTCCCATGCATAAATATTGTGATCACCCCACGTCACAAAACCTTAGTGAAAACACTCATCTTCTCTTTGGACATCTTCTTCCCGTCGAGACTACCATATCCTCTTTGTGTGGATCTTTCTACGGAGAGTCTAAGATCCTCGCAACCGATTGAGTGTTTGTTGTCGGTTCTCTCATAGTTAGTCTCTCTCTCACCAAATAACCCTAAATAAAGCAATTTTCTTTTCTCCTTAGATGTAGTATAATCCTAATTATTCTATACCTAAATTTTCAAATCCTAATTTCAAACTCTAAACTCTAAATCCTAATTCAAACTCTAAGCCCTAAATCACCAAATCTAAGCATATCTATAAATCCCAAGATGACCAAATCACCATTGGGCACACTTTAACCTTCAATTCATACATAAATCAGGACTTATGGCTCATGTTTGGATAACTTGAGTTATATTTTTCTTCTTTGCCACGAGCCCATGACCATAGAGAATGATTTTTATAGCTAGGTAAGTGCAGGCAACCTAATTCCTTAAATCCAAATAAAACCCCTTTGGGAATCCAAACTAGGTACATGAGTGCTCACCCAAATCATCGTTGCAAGGCATCCAAACACTTATGATTAAAGAAAATGTTATCTTAGGTTGTTTTTAATGATGATGAATTGATAATCATTTGAATTTGGAAGAGAGAGTGAGAAGGCAATTCAATTGGGCGGGAGATCTAAGCATGGAAAAAGTTTCGTGTCTATTAAATGTAATACTTGATCTTAGCCAAAAGGCCGAGAAAGGTATTTAAATGTAAGACATTTTTCGTATTGTTAATGAGAAAAAAAGTTAACAAAGTCGAGTAAAAGTTTAGCACCACCCAAGTTAAAATCTTGGGTCCGCCACTACATAATTCCAAGATGTTGGTATCTTTGAAATAAATTTTTTTTCCCGAACAATGGGATGCGGGAGACCTCCCTTCTCTCCATAAATTTAGGGGACCCCCCCTAAAATTCAAGAGTCCAAATCTGGTGAGGAAAAACCACACGGGAACTATTAGTGGACCATTCATGATCTGTTGGATCACCGCGGGGGGCACGGGCAGCCTTCTACTTAGTCAGAACTACACCGCCACTATAACCTGAGCCCTCGAAATTTTAGTACAAAGACATCTCCAACCCATTTAATAAATGGTGGGGATCAGAGTTGGGGTCATACACATTAGCCAACCGGACCCACTAATAAAGTGACTGTGCTATTGCCGACAAGGATCAGGCGTGATGATTGGCAATTCCGCGATTGGCGTTCTAGCACGCCGTGATAATCGCAAGGCACGTGGACCGTCGACACGCTCCCCACAAAGTGCTCATCTATATCACATGACACATATAAACCACAACAATATAGGATGCCTACCTCTTTATACATGGGGATCCGCTAAGGGGGTTTACACAAATAGATCTAGGAGACTGTGATTGGTCCACTTGTAGTTGTGGGGGTAAAACCTCATCGGATCCGGACTCCTAAATAAATTTTTCGGGTTGGATCCTTTGTTTGTTGATACAGGGAGGGCGATATTATTTCATCCTATCCACACGCCAACAGTATAAAATCATATACCAGCTAATGCAACCTCACCCTGTCAATAGCTTAAGAAATAATATATATATATATATATTTTACAGTTGTCGAATGTTGATAAGATAAAACAATTTCTCTATATTTTAACCAGTTTTGGACTCCAACTTTTCAGGCATCTCTTTATTTCAACGAAATATGTGATCCCGACTCAAATTTTTCAGATTGCAAGTTGATAAGTCATTTCACAATCTCAAAAACATGCCACGACCCACATGTCATCTGTTGAAAATTTTGTGGTGCTTGGAAATGAAGCTATATGATCCGAACTAGCATAAAGCCCCCGAACTAGCATTAAGCCCCCTGTGCAGCGCACAAGTTAAGCCCTGTTTAATATATTAAAACTAATATCACATTATTATAAATCTATTTAAAACAAATTAATTAAAAAATTCAAATCAACAAAAAAAGTTATGAAAACCAAACATTTCATTGCTTAGTCCACTTCAGCATACACAAAATAAAGAATTCATATGCATTTATGCTAAGTTTGAACACTAAATAAAAACTTTAAAAATAACCTTAATTTATAGAGTTGGAAGGCATCCCTTTGAATTGGGTTACATCCACACAAATGGGCCAAAGAGACAGTTTATTGAAAATATACATATTTAGCCCAAGAGACACATTTTATTGAAAAAGCACATATTATGTGTTTTTGAAAAAACACATCTACAAATGGGCCCCAATAAGCTGATATGACTTTTCTTAAGGCCAGAATTGATGGGTTTTTTTTTTTTTTTTTTCCAATCAACATTCAGTTTTAAAGAGAACTATCATGTAAGAGATCGAGGGTAGAGAAATCAGACCTTCGTTTCACAGATTACGAGGAGCAAAGACCAAAGAATAGATCAGAGCGACTTTGATTTTGAAATAGATTTCAGTAACAAATCTCAGAATAATTGAAATCGATCTGTATTCTTGAAACGCATCATTCAATTCTGTTCTATGCTTGCCCCTCTTCCTCTTTTATCTTCGTCTCTCTCCTTCCTCTGTGAAGGATTGGTTCTCTTTCAAAGAAATACTCAGTGAAGTTGTAATGACCAACTCATCAATCCATCTCTCTCAACATTGTAAAATGCCCTCCCCATCCATTGAAACAAAACAGCTTTTTTTTTTTGCTATAAGGATAATTTGAATTGAGAAAGGAAAGGAAAATACAAATGGATCAATTTGATCCCCAATAGCTGGAAAAGCTCAAAACAGGCTCAAAACAGAGGAGCTAAAAAGAAAAGAGAGAAGCCAAAGGGAGACAGAAGCAGAGAAGAGAGAAAATTAAACTGTCAAGAAGTGGCAGATACTCTTCAGCCGAGGGTTAGAATAGGGCTTGAAGATTTTTTGCAGAGAGAAGAAAAGGGTTTCTTTCAGCTGCAGTATGATAGAAGGGAGAGGGAGGCTGTGGTCATCAAAAATTGCTTTGTTTCTTACCTTCCAGATGGCAAAAATGACTTCTAAGAAGATGGCTGCCATGAAGTGAAGGCCTGTTGAGTCACTACAGTGAGAGAGGGAACTCCAGATTCTTGCTGCTGAGAGGAGGGAGGGAGGCTTCTTCTTTGCTGCTGCAAACAACCAATGCCAAATTGGTTTGGCCCGAGGGCAAGAGAAGAAGAGATGAGGGACTGAGTCTTCTGCTTGGTGGCACCTGCTGCATCTGGAAGCTAAGGAGTAGCCCAGGCGTTTGCCTTTAACAAGGAACCGGACGTACACATGATGGGTTCCTTGCAATAGTAATGAAGCAACATTTTGGAATCCGTCATCACCTGCGAACTTTGCCCCTCCATCCCAACAATTGATTAGGTAGGTCCATTTATGGATGAGACTTGGTCCAACAACTGGATCCATCAAACAATAATGAATAATAATCATAAAAAATAATTAATAATGACGTCTTCCCTTGGATACTACGCATTACTTGCGTTTGTCACATGAAACCCGGTTAAATTTGAGGGTCCTGCCTTTGGTGATGGTCTGAATACGTGCTCCCGTGGAAGAATTTTTTTGAAAGTCGGGCCCTAATTTGAAAGTTGAAAGAGACATAAGATTATGTAGCTTATGGTTGTGCAAATTCCACAAGACTTGAAGTCGGGTCCTAATTTGAAAGTTGAAAGAGACATCAAATGAAAACCTCAGGATCAAATCCCAAGCCAAAACTTTGAATTATAGATACGAGAGTCTGAGACTCTGCATCCAAGAGCAAGCATAAATAAACCCTAGAGTCAAAACAGAGCCATTAAACCATATTGCATAGCAAAAGTCACCCTACCCATCAAGGGATCTAAAGGCAACATATTAGCAAATGAGGGTCACATACATCCTCTTTCATCCTCAATCTAAATTTATTATCGCCCTCTTTATTTAAATTGTTCGAGTTATCAAGCAAAGTTCGAAATTCCTCAACAACTCTTTTTGTTATATACAAAGTACTAAGGGGACGAACTTCTTTGTCCTCGTAAATTAAATCATTTCTACTGATCTTCAAATAGCACACCACAAGAGCTAGGATCCATGTTTTAGATTGAGGATAAAAAAGATCATTCATTGAAAACAGAAAACAAACAACAATATATTAAGAGAGAGATTTAGACATCCACTCTAGAAAATCCTCAGTCCAAAACTCATTACCATCACAAAACAATTTCATTTTGGCAATCAAATTAGCAGCCCCATTGACTTTTCTAAGAATATAGCTAAATCCAACCTTACCAAAAGACATAGCCAACTCCAAAATGTCAAAGACTTGAGGCCCCAGCTCCCAATCATCATATTTGTTATTAACATGTATTACTTCAGGAACATTTTTGAGAACAAGAATTCATGAAAGGTCCTTCTCTTTCTTTATTTAACACCAAGAGAATCCCTCTAATGTTTTTTCCCATGGTGATAGTGGGGAGCCTGCCAATGCACGTGGACTTGGCAGGCTCCCTACGGTGACATGCTGGAGCCTGATTGGCAGGCTCTCCATGGTGATGTGGTAGAGCCCGATTGGCCTCCTCAAGGTCACCATAGGGGGAAACCTTGGAGGATCTAGACTCCCTCGGTTTCGGCTTCTTTTGACAAGCGCTATCTGGCTTTTAAGTCCGTTGTTGTAACCTGCACCCACAAGAATACCATTAAAAATCATAATAAAACCAAAAGCCAACATACCATTTCCTCTAAAAAATGCTACATCCTACAAGATTAAGGTCTCATCAGATTTATCCAAAACGACCTTAAGGGACTTTATGGGTGTTGTTGGTGGTTCCCCCTAACGAGCTTAAGGGACTTTATGGGTGTCGTTTACATTATTCCTTTGAAAATATGGTCATTTCTAGTTCTCTAAATAGCCCATCAAAGAGTAAGAATCTGTGCTTTAATATTTCTAGTTCTCTAAATAGCCCACCAAAGAGTAAGAAATGCCTCTTACCCTAGTGGTAGGAGATGTGAGTTCTTATTTGCTTATCTTGGATTCGAACTGGACAGGCACATTTCCTCACCCGAGGTCTTCTTCCCTCACCAGAGGGCTTGGGACCCGGCCTCTAACCTGGGTACCAAAAGAAAAAAAAAAGAGATACATTTTGGACATCCCTCTTATCTAGTGGGGCATTGGATTCATAGTTTTTTTTTTATCCACCATTCACATAATCCTTAATTTGGGATATGATGAGGTTGTATCCCAAATAGTGAGTGAAGCAACACAAAACACTCGCAAAATTCACAATGGAAATGGACTCTAACTTCATAACAAAATCTAACCAAATTCATAATTGGTTACATCTGATCAGGAAAAGGGTCATAATATCTCTGATACGGGACCCCTACCAATTTAAAGACTAGGAACCTCCTAAATTTAACGGTGCTGAATGCGACAAATCAAACATAAGAAATGTTTACAAGTGAAAATTACCCCCTAAATACTGTCAAAATATCATAATCTTAAGTTTGTTGGATGGATACTCGAATAACACATTAACCCGATATAGTGGCCATTTGGGAATTCTAGTCTAATTAATAGACTGATTAGATTAAGGTCTAAGACAAAAGCTCTAATTTTAAGTCCTAATTTATAATTAGTCTGTTTTGTTTCGGGGGGGAAATCTACTTCCAAGTATATCGGATCACTCTTCTATGATATTCAAATTCAATGAAAAAATGCACATCAGGGCGCCTTTCAGATATTTTAATTACTGGGCTAAGCTGCCGGGTTTTTCTAAAATCATTCAGAAGGCGTGGGCTGCAGATGTTCAGGGTACTCCTTTATTTAGAGTGGTCACAAAATTAAGGAGTTAAAGAACACATCATTGCTTGGAAAAAGAATCAACATCCGGTTTCTACGAAGTTGCAGGAAGCCAGGGCTAGTTTGGATGATCTTCAGAAATGCTTGATTGATGATCCTGATAATACCTGTCAAAAGCTTAAGATAGTGTCATATGGGACTTTCTAGAGGTAGCTCTTCTGGGTATGAGATTTCCTCACCACTTCATAAAGCTAATCATGGCATGTGTCTTTGATGCTCATTTTTCAATTCTGGTGAATGGCAATTCTAAATGCTATTTTGAAGGCACAAGATGATTAAGACAAGGATGCCCTTATCTCCTTTCCTCTTTGCCATGGTTATGGAATATTTCTCTATAATGATGTCTAAATATGCCTCTCCACATCTGATTCCAACTCCTTTTCAAAAGACTCAAGTGGCTCTTTCTCACCGTTTGTTTGCTGATGATCTGTTTGTGTTATGCAAGGCTACAGATGTTGTTGCTGTGCACCTTAAATTCTTTCTTGATAAATTCAAAGTTTTTTCGGGCCTTGGCTTTAATTAGGGAAAAAGTGCAATTTTCTTTTCTAACTGTACTACTTATGAGCAGCTGATGATTTTAGACATTCTTCATGTTCAAATTGGGAATGTTCCAATGAGATATCTAGGTGTGCCTCTTTCACTTAAGAGACTGGGTTTCAATGATTGTCAACCTCATCTTGCAAAAATTTAGTAGTGTTTAGCTGGGTGGAAATCCAAGGTTTTATTTTATGCAAGGACGGTGGAGCTCATCAAATCTACTTTATCTACCATTCATATTTATTGGGCAGCGGTTTTTCTGATTCCTAAAGCCACTCTAAATGCTTTGGATAGGCATGTGAGAGATTTCTTTTGGAACAAGTGCTCTCATCATTATCTTCATCCAGTTGCATGGGATTCTACCTGTCAGCCTTTTTCTTCACGGGGGTTGAATATCAGGTCTTTTGTGGGAACTTCTAGGGCTGCTTTATTGAGGCAACTTTGGAATGTGGTCCAAAACAAACCAACTTGCTGGAATATTAGGTTAAATGCTAAATATTTGAAGGGTAAATGTTTTTGGGATGTTTCTATCCCAAAGGCCGCCTCTTGGGGTTGGAAGGGAATTCTTGCTCTCTGCGAGATAGCTTTGCCTCAAATAAAATTCCTTGTGGGAAGTGGTCATGTGGTTCAATTTTGGACGGATCCTTGGTTAAATGGAGGAAGATTGCAAGATAGATTTGGAGGTAGAGCAATTTATGATCTTCGCTTGGGTGTGGATGTTAAGCTTCATCAATTCATTGTTAATCATAAGTGGGACTTTCTGGTAGCGACCTCTAATGCTCTTATGGACATTTTCCAGGATATTTAGGATGACGTCCAACCATAGTGTGAATTTGCTGATGAAATTGTTTGGATTCCAGAAGAGGAAGGTCATTTTACCTTGAAATCTGCTTACCATATAGTAAGTGGGCCGGGAATTGTGATCAACACCTGCAGTGGGCTCATTTAATTTGGTTTCATGGCTGTATTAAAAAAGCATTCTATTTGTGCCTGGATGTTTATTTATTCGAGGGAAATTAAAGACAAAGGACTTCCTGCTTCAGCAAAATGTAGACTGTGACACCTGTTGTATGTTGTGTGACTGTACCTGGGAATCTGGACCACATCTCATGCTACACTGCCCTTTTTCTCAACCAGTACGGTCACTCCTTTTTGGCAAAGCTCAACCCGAACTCTTTAGATTGTAACTCTCCTCTAGAGTTGCTGGAGTCAGTTATTCTTCGAGTTGATCAGCATCACAAGAGTATTCAAACAGTTGGTAAGATAATTTGCTGTGCTTTCATATGGCATATATGGGATGAAAGAAACAAGCGAATCTTTAGAGCTAAGTCTAAACCAGTTCTTAGTGTGCTGCACAGTATTATTCAGGTTATCCAGAGTAGGATGGTGTTCCTTGGAATCTAGCTTCCGGATAACGTTTCTTTTCACTGGGATATTCCCTCAATTCTTAGCACTTGTCCTCAGATAATTCCTGCTATAAAGCTAGGGTGGAGATTGTCCATTGTTCTCACTAAGACAAGTTCTAGTTGGAATACTTTGGAGTAATATTGACAAGACAATTGACGGAGCAATTCGATTAGGTTTGGACTATTATTCGGGAATGTTACAACTGATGCATCTTATTCCTGACCATCTTTCTTTTCTCATGATTGAGGCCGATCCAGCTTTGTCAAGAATTTTAAATTCTCCTCATAAATCTCCCTGGAATCTGAGATTTCAAGCTCGGAGATTAAAAGCCTTCACTTAAAAAGTTCATAATCAGCTTTGAAGATCCTCACCCAAAGACAATTCAATTCAGCAGAAGGATTAGCCTATCCATATTGGCTCCATGTCAGGTCACAAGTGCAGCGATGGAGATCGTATGGAAATCCTGATACATTGTGTCCTTTGGTCCAAAGGGGACGGCATTAAAAAAATTTTGTGTGCAAGGGAACTTTCAAGCTCCTGATTGCGGACGTCCAATCCCTACAGGCAGGGCGTCTAGATGCCAGTTTTTTTTTTTTTTTTTTTCCTCAAGCATATAAAGTTGTAATGTTTTATTTTAGCGTTATTCATTTATTGGTTTGGGATATAATTTGATTTATTTCTTTGGGGTATGTCCCTTTGGGAGGTTCTATTAGCCATGTTGGGTGTATTAGACCCCCTTTTCTATAAATTATTTACTTGAGAAAATGAAGAACTATCTTACTCTTCAAAAAAATAAAATAAATAAATAAATAAAAAACAGCCCTTATTTCGCGTCCGATAAACATAAAATAAGAGCTTGTTAGAGGGGCACTTATTCATTATTTCTTAAAATGGGGACTACCTTTATCGGAATTGGAACATGGGCTCGCCTTACTAGGAAATACAATGTTGCCCACATTTATAGAAATTATAAAATAAGCTCACCATTTTGTGATTGTAAATAAGAAACTTACCTTTGGGGCTTGGGGGAGTAATTGGATTGGAGGAGAGAAAGAGCTTGAGGGGCATTTGCATTATTTTGAAAATCTCATGAGGACATTTGAAAATCTTATGTCGACCACTTCCTCACATATAAGAAAAGCCAATTGATAACTTGTTTCTGTTTGCACATTTTCAAGGCCCATAGACTAAACCATGGATGTGTATGTGGTTGTAATTCATAACAAAACCCAATTGCAACGTTGTTGTGATGATAAAACTGCTAGTAAAGAGATTTGTTTTGGATGTGTGTACTAGAATTAAAAATCAAGGGCAATTGATTTGTGGGCGCTATGATGAAATTGATGTAAGGCAAAACAATGATAATAAATGGATTGCTTTGATTGGATGGGTCGCTCTCGTTAACGCAATAAATGCCGAGTAGTAATATAGCCATTGGAAGAACTCTGTGAGAACTTGGTATTATGGACAACACCTTTAACAAGGGAGTGTAGCGTGTCAATTGTGGGTTTTTAACGGTGAGTCTCTGCTAGTCTCGCATTGAAAATATCCAAGTATTGACCATGGGCTTCTAAGTCAAATTCCGCCTTAACTTAACATAACGTATTTTAAAGCGGTGTGGTCCCGGATCCCATAAAAACTCCAGAGTTAAACCCACTCGCACGGAAGCAGGGATGGATTACCGCCTCACAAATTCCATCGTGAAGAGATGTGGGAACTTAAAACTTTAATATGGTTGTTGAGAGATAGTGAAGTATACTTATTAGGACATTTGGTAGTTGAAACTTCCATGGTCAACTATAGTCCCATCAAATCAAACCTACTCCATTAGTAGTCCGACTAGGTCCAATAAAAGATTGAGTAAACTAGGCCCAGAAGAAGCCCAACTCAGCCCGAAATGGGACCGGGTCAACCTGTGTCCGGCCTAATAAATTCCAAAATCAAGACCCCATTAAAGCTCGGGGTGTTCATGGGCCGGGCTGGGCAGGCTAAGGACGATCCAGGCCTGACCCAGCTTCTAAACTACATGTCCAAGCCCAGCCTAGGACTGACTTAGGCTATAAGGAGTTGTCCCAAGCCCAGCCCGTCTGGACAGCTATAAGCCCGAGCCCAACCCGATATTGATATCTTATTATATTATAAAAGAGAGTAAGATGTAGTACGGTTTCAATACACACCTGCCCAATAGAAAGAGAGTAATCTATATCTAAACCCTATTATAAAAGAGAGTAAGATGTAATACGATTTCACTACACACTTGCCCAATAACAAGAGAGTAAAATGTAGTAAGGGTGGAAATAGAATGAGATAAAGGAAAGAGAAAGAAAAGAGATAACAGAGAGTGAAACAAATGGATAAAGATGGGGACATAATGAGAATCTCCCAATTTGTCTAAAATAGACTTTGGGTTAGGCTTGGATTTAGAGCAGTTTTGAGGATCCGGATCAAGATAAGTTAGGAGACTAAAGTTTAGGAATTAAAAATATCTACACAACGGTACCATAATCTCAAAAATCTAAAATTACAAAAAAAGCCTCCTAAATTCTTTGGAAAATTGCTAACTACCCCCTTGCTATACCCAAATGAACCAGGATCTAGACCAAACTTGGCACACACGATCCTAATAATTTTTTTAATCTCTTCTATTGACTAGATGCTGATATTTTAAACGTAATAAAATTTCGTTTTAATACATTCCAATAAATCGAGTAATTTTTTTCAGTTTCTTTGTTTGTTTGTTTTTTTTTTTTTTTTTTTTTTTTAAGTGGTGGAGAAAAGAAAAGGAAAATGTGGATACGATTGGAATCTATCTCAAATCAATATCTCAAATGTTGTTTTTTTCCCCTTTCTTTTTCCAATTTTCTTTTAACATTCTTCTTATTCAGTTACTATAAGATTTTCAATGCAGGAAATTTTGTGGGTATGAGATTTTTTTCTCTGTGAGTAATTGTGTAAGGAAAAACATGGCATTTTAACAGATTCTTCATTGACTCTTAGCCTCTTTTGGAATGAAGGCAGTTTTCATACATGTAAGTGAGCATTGTCTAGTGAAATTATTATCGTTTGATTGTGTTGTCTTCTTCAATTTTTTTTAATGTTGCAATAAAATCTTCATTCTAAGAAAAATGAGTGCAACCAGAGTTAAGAAAATGACGATGAAGAGTTGGTTTTTTCTTTTTCATTCCTGTTTGGGCCAAATTTAGGGCCATTGATAGCCTTCATCTCTGATCATTTTAATTATATGTTTGTTTTATTTCTTGAGTCTTAATCACAGGCTTCCAAATTGTGCGTGTTTCGTGTTTCCTTATTGTAGAATTTTGTATTTAGTTCTCACTTTGTGTTTGGAATATGAATTTGTGCATATCATTTAAAACGTAAAATTGATACTGTTTTGTTATGTGAGATAGGAAAATGTAAAATTCAAATAGAAAGTGTCTTGGTTGAAAAAAGCAAAGTAGAAAATAACTAAAAGGACGATGCTATGAGGCATGGATAAGCTTTCTATTATCTGTCAGAATCTGTTTTCCTTCTCCATAGAGTCGAAGTGGAAGAGCCTTTTTTTAAGCAGTACAGGTGCTAATATTCAAAAGGCCAAAAACATAATCCATATTTGTATAAGAATCTGACATTTTATTTTGTTTAGTTTTCCTGTTTTAGTTTATGTTAGTTAAATTCTTATAAATTATTACGCTTTAGACTAAGACCTCTTCAATCGTCACCCTCCAAACCCCTCAAGAGTGGGATAAGACCAATAAGCATTCATTCGTGGTTCTCATTGAACCATTTTGTTCACTAATTTTCAAATTTTTATTCAAAATCTTTTTAGAAAATTAATTGTGAGATATGGTGCTATTAAATAATCATTTCAAAGGAAAAGCATTTTAGATTTTATTATTCAGAAAGTTTTTTTTAGTTTTTATTGGCACTATTTTGTCCACCTCGGTTAATAAACTAAGCTAAAGTGGGAAAAACAAAAGATTTTAACTATGCATTATTTACTCCAGTATGTATATACTGCCTTTTAACTTTGAAAACTTAAAGGCCATGTGCTTTAGCAATAATAAACCTTGAACTAAGATGGGGTGAGAATAAAAAAGAAAATGAATAGTGTATTTTATAATGGACCAAAAGAAAAAGAATCGAGTGCATTTTACTTACTACCTTTTGGTGTTCAATACTTATAATTTTGTGGGTACTTTAAATACTTTGCCATCAGCTTAAAAGTCAGTTTAAAAGTATCGAAAAAAGGAATTAGCTAGCTTGCTACTTTTGTTATTGTTGCTGGTGGCCAATTGGTTGTTGTGTTATAATTCAAATAACAAATTGACTACACACAAGAGAATTGACATTCTCTTTTTTTTTTCCTGAAACAATGCTAAATGTACAAATAGTTTCTCTTCATTTATTTATTTTTATTTTTATTTTTACTTTTTGGTGGAACTTAAAGTTACGTGAGTGGTATTTGTATTTGAAATTTGAGAGTAAAGAACATCAGAGGGCTTCAGGAGGTTTCCAGAAGATTATTTTCTTTGTACGGATGTAACCCTGTTATTATTTCTTAAATATTGACCCTTTAATCTTTTGTACACTAACCTTAAATATTTGTAATTTGATGTTCCTTCAGTTGTATATTATTTATTATGGCATTTAAAACAGGTATAGGGACCTCCAAAACTTATAAGTACATCCCATATATACAACTACTTTGTTTTCATTATTGCCTTATGTTTAGTTTTTTCTTTTTCTTTTTTAGAAAAAAGTAGCAACTGACAAAATATCATAAATAAGAAAGTGAAATGTACAAACTTAAACCGATTTTATGTCTTCCCTGTTTTTTTTCTCTTTTTTAATGAAAGTTACCTTGAGAAAAAATTTAAATATTCTTTTCCCTTTTTCTTCATGTGTTTGTATTTTATTTAGTTAGAATAATTGAGTTTTCAATCTGATATAATAGTTGTATTGATCTTGATTTATACCCTTGTTGGAAGAATAATGTGATAACTACTACTAAATATTGGTTCTCTTTTGATATTAGTGATTGCTAAAGATAATTCCATAAATGCAATTTAGTAGTAGGTCTTATAGATTGCTATCGTAAAATTGTTGTTGTTCTGTACAATTTTTAGTTACTTAATATACAACTTTTGTGAATTTTTTTATTATAAAAGGGCATTTCAAGGGCATGGATATATTTATTTATTATTGCTGTTACTCATGAGGTTTAAATTGAAAAACTTTGATCATTTTCTAACATGTCTATTTCTTTCATCATTGCAAGCTTCATCTTGTTGTTGTTATTATTCTTTTTTTTTTTTTTTTCATATATTTCAATGAAGCGTCATGCCTTTTCTTAAAGGGAAAATGAGAATCTCATAGAAACTGCTTGTTATGCTAGCGTTACTACTAACTTCAAAGTCAGTGAATGAAGTGATCGTTTTAAGTGTAAACAACTAAAATAAGTATTTGATGCTGAGCTGCAAAAAATTTAGTTTGTCTTTGTTCGTTTCGAATTTTTCTTACTTTGATCAGCACTCCTATCCTCTATACAAAACAGAGCATAAGAGTTGATCTAGAATACCTGGGTTACATGCTTATTTTAGTATTGCTTAAGAGGAAGGTCCGATTTTTTTGGCAGATTTGTATCTGTAGTTTTTTATTTTTTAGTATTTTTTCCCTATGGATATCTCTATTTGTGAGCTTCCAAGTAACTAAACTTCTTTGATTACTTTGTATTATCCTTTTCTTACAAGGTATAAAATATAGCACTTTGTATCAAACAAAAAAAGATGCTAACTCATGGAGAGGTATTGCCTCTTTTTATTTGATAGTGATCCGTCTTATAAAAGAAAACAAAGCACATGTCAAATACTAATATTGATCAATAGGTGCTCTGCAAATCTTACCTGTTAGAGTTCATATCATAGTTTCACCATTATTGGTCCCTGTTGCTTGAGGACAAGTCAGATGACTTCATTATTCTTGACGGTCGATGTGAGATGTTATTATGCTTTGTAAGTTAAGACTAAAACCACCATTTCAGTTTTTTTTATTCTGACGTCCTTAGGTTGGATATAATTAATTTTTTTCCTTAATAGAATCTGATTTTGTAGTGAACATATAATGTTCATGGTAATTAGTTAGAACAGTAAGCTCATCTGGTTCTTAGTTTTTATTTTTATTTTTTATAAAACTGCAGGTTATCAATTTAATCATGATTTTTATTGGACTCCAACTTTAGCAAGTCAAGTCTATTAGGAAACTGATAAGTTGACTTGACAGGTTAAATAAAGTAAATTTAAATTTCTTTGTACACATTCATGATAAAATATCTAAAAATATGTGATTTATATCCTCAAAATGTTATATAAATTCCGTATCGATTGTCTTTTGAAATCTCATGTTTCTCACTATATCATTGTTTTATTGTTTTCAAATGTATAGGAAAAAAGTAGTGTCAGCTGTATTTGGACATTACACGGGCCTCGCAATTTACAATCACTCATTTTCTGTTGAATGATTTTTAAATGTATTGAAGCTTCTACTGAATTTTTTAAAAACTTTATTTTTTAAAGATTTTCTTAGTAAAACTGTGTTTGGTGCACGTGCATTGGACGTGTAGGGCTCCAGTAGTTTAATTTAAAAAGAGAGTAAAATTATATGATCTTGGGTGTAGCTAAATTGGTTTTGTCTGTGAGAGTACTCCTGTTTGAATCTCGCTCACTACATTTTTCCATCATTATTTTATCATACCGGTCACGTGCATTGGACGTGTAGGGCTCCAGTAGTTTAATTTAAAAAGAGAGTAAAATTATATGATCTTGGGTGTAGCTAAATTGGTTTTGTCTGTGAGAGTACTCCTGTTTGAATCTCGCTCACTACATTTTTCCATCATTATTTTATCATACCGGTCTGGGCTTTGGGCTCTCTACAACTGAGTCCATCTATTAAGCAAGCTAGATAAAATGTTCGAGACCAGCCTGAATGCTAAATTAAAAGGCCCAAGCCCAGACCTAATCAGGCTAGGCACAGGCTTGGCTCGGGCTAGCCCAGTCCATGAGCACCCCAAATTAAACCTCCAAGCCGAAGCCTAAGTCCAAACCCTTCATACAAAGAAAGAAAGATGTCAAAAAAAGGCCTTAAATTTTTGCCTTATTTCAAAAAAGGACACAAGTTCCAAGAGTTTTCAAATTAGTGCCTAAGTTTTTCCGAAAGTTTTCAATTTAGGAATTCTAGAACATGGGCCCACTTTTAGAAATCACAACACAAAACCCACATTTAGGAATCCGAATGGGCCCCACCTTCGTACGAATTGGAACATGGGCTCACTTTTTTGTCCTTGGGAACATGTGACCTACCTTTAGGAACTATAATATGTGCCCATATTTAGGAATTAGAATATGAGGCCTGTTATAAGATATGGATCTTAAGTGGATGCCCACTTGAGATGAGTTAGGGTTAGATTTTGATTTCCTCTTTTGTAGGGTTACTTTGCCTATATATAGGTATCTCTACATTTGTATTGAGACACACATGAGATAATAGAAAATCCTCTTTATTCTCCCTCTAATATTCTCTCTTGTTTTCTCTTCTTTTTACAACACGTTATCAGCACGAGAAAAAAAAAATCCTTCATAACCCTCTTGCTTGCGTTTGAGGAGAAAACTCAATCCTTGGTTGACGTGCAACATCAAGGATCTTTACAAGTTTTTTTGCCGTGAGTAAAAGGAAAACTCAATCCTGGGTTGACGTGCAACGTCAAGGAACTTTACAAGCTTTTTTGCCGTGAGTATAGAAGAACAGGTAATAAAACTCTCTCATTCCGTAAGTCTTTCTTGATGTGCGTGTGGAATAAAATTGTTATATATATAAATGGCAGAGATGAGTCCACATAGGATCACAAAAGATAATAAAACAAATACCTTTGTATGTGCCTCAGTTTGCGTGCGAGAAAGCAACAGTGAACATGATTTTTTTCTGTTTCCTTTCTGGTTTTTAGTTCACAAGAATACAGGAAACAAAACTACGAACATGCTGAATCAAAGATTTTAGCCACACACATTCCCTACTGGCTTCATAAAGAGCCAAAATTTCAGCATGGTTGGAGGAAGTAGCTACCAGAGTCTGTTTAGTAGAACGCCAAGAAATAGCGGCATTACAATTTAGAAACACATAACCTGTCTATGATCGACCTTTATGAGGATCAGAGAGATAACCTGAATCTGCATATTCTACTAAACTGAAATCTTTATGATCGTAAGCATAAAATATTCCCAAATCAGTTGTTCCACGCAGATATCGTAGGATGTGTTTAATGCCAATCAAGTACCTTTGAGTTGGTGCGGAGCTATACCTGGCAAGTAGATTCACAGAAAATGCAATATCTGGTCTAGTACATTGTGCCAAGTATATCAAAGCTCCAATAGCACTTAAGTATGGTACTTCGGGACCCAATACCTTTTTATTTTCCTCGATGGGACAGTATGGATCTTTCTTTATATCAAGAGATCGGACAACCATAGGGGTGCTTAATGGATGTGCCTTGTCCATACCAAATCGTTTTAAAACCTTCTCGGTATAATTAGATTGATAGACCAACATCCCACGAGAATTTCTCTCAATTTGCA
Organism: Umbellularia californica; assembly: GCA_028538565.1. Lineage (NCBI taxonomy): Eukaryota > Viridiplantae > Streptophyta > Magnoliopsida > Laurales > Lauraceae > Umbellularia > Umbellularia californica. The sequence goes on from JAPQWN010000007.1 coordinate 20,720,907, forward strand.
TTCCGAGACAGAATCTCGTTTTTCCAAGGTCTTTCATTTCAAACTCTTTCTTGAAATAATCATCAGTCTCTTCAAGCTCTTCTGGAGTCCCTATCAAATTTATGTCATCCACATAAACTGCTAATACTGCAAATCCCTTCGAGAATTTCTTTATAAATAGACACGGGCAAATGGGATCGTTTGCATACCCCCTTTTAGACAAGTATTTACTAAGACGATTGTACCACATTCTTCCGGATTGCTTCAGGCCGTACAATGATCGCCTTAATTGGATTGAGTACGTACTCCTTGGCTTTGCTTCAAGCAAAGGAAATCCTTCCGGGATTTTCATGTAAATTTCTGTGTCTAAGTCCCCATACAAGTAAGCAGTTACAACATCCATAAGTCTCATTTCTAGATTTTGAGAAACTGCTAAACTTATCAAATATCTGAATGTTGTTATATCCATAACAAGGGAGTATGTTTCCTCATAATCAATCCCAGGTCTCTGCAGGAAACCTTGTGCTACTAATCGTGCTTTATATCTGGTAATTTCATTCAGCTCATTCATTTTTCTTACAAACACCTACTTGTAACCTACATGGTTAACATCTTTTGGGGTTTGTACTATAGGTCCAAACACACCACGTTTGTTAAGAGACTCTAACTCTGTTTTGATGGCATTTTCCCATTGTGGCAAATCCTTTCTTTGTCGACATTCATTTATAGAACGTGGTTCAGTGTCCCAATCATCATCATCATTTTCCTTTGATATTTGTGTAGCTACCGCATATGCAAATGCGTCATCGATGATAATCTCATTTCTCATCCATCTGTCTCTTGAATAATTGTAAAGTATAGAGATCTCTTCATTTTCCGGTACGGGTGCCTCTTCAGGGGCTTCCAAAGTCTCACCAGGGACTTTCATTAGTCTAGAGAGAACGGACTTTTCCATAACCTCTTCAGGAGTATTATGTGCCTCTTCGGGAGGAACCTCTTCAGGAGCGTTACGTGCCTCTTCGAGAGGATATGATGATGATTGCTCATTTCTCCTTTTCCGCGGAACTGAATCCTTCGAACCTATAGGTCTGCCATGCTTCTGGCGTATCACAGATTCTTTTGTTGCCGTATTTTGACTTTGTCCTACAGGGACATTAATCCTGGCAGGTGCATTCATAGCTGGCACATGTGACTTCATCACTTTTGCTGCATCGTTAAATGCATAAGACAATTTATTTGCAATTTCTTGCAAGTGCACAATTCTCCGTACTTCATTCTCACACTGTGAAGTTCGGGGATCCAGATGAGACAAAGTGGAAGTATTCCATGTTAATTCTCGCCGTTCTTCAGGAACAGTTTATTCTACAGGAACAATACGTTCTTCAGGAACTATCTTATCTCCCCCTAACGGCGGGAAGATTGTCTCATTGAATTGACAATCCGGAAAATGAGCAATGAAGACATCTCCTGTCTTTGGTTCTAAATATCGAATAATTGAAGGAGAGTCACAACCTATATATATTCTCAATCTACGTTGTGGTCCCATCTTAGTGCGCTTAGGGGGTGGTATTGGGACTTGAACTGCACAGCCAAACTTGTGCAAGTGAAAAATATTGGGTTGATGTCCTGACACTACACCATTTCAGGACATACCTAACGGTCCAAAACCGTTACTAAAAAAATTTGTAACGGTTTTTTTGGGTCACAGTTTGGGCGTTTCTAATCTGTTATAAACATCCCTAACGGTTATAAACCGTTACAAATGTATTAATTGTAACGCTTTATTTCCGTTACTGAAATTAGTTCCTAACGGTTTTAATACTCATTTCTGTTAATAATTTTTAATAAAACAGTAACAGTTTCGCAAGTTTTCTAACGGTATTTTAGACTTAAATATTTGTAACGGTTTTGTAAACTCTGTAACGTTTTTTTCGTGCCAAATTTGTCTTACTGATTCATAACATTCCTAACGGTTGTGAAATCTTTTGTAACGTTTTTAAGTGTTGCTATTCGCACAAATTAGTAACGGTTTATAACCGTTACAAATTATTTTTTCGAATTTAAAAAAATATATTGAAAAACCAGGGCATGCCCAGGTTTTTCAATACATTTTTTTTTAAAAGCCTGAAAATTCATTTGAATCACTTAAAATCTTTAAACTTCTTTAATAAGCAATATACGTTCATAAATGTATCCTTGAGTTCCGAATATGTATTATCTCTTTGCTTAACTCAGAAATATGATTTATCACCTTGACGCCTTGTAGCGGAGTAAAAATTCAATTCATTAGACAAGTAGCCAAAAATAAATAGCTCTAGTTTCATTTCTGAACTTAAAATTTCAGGAAAAATTAGATTTAATAACTATATCACTTGAAAAAAAAAAGAGAGTCAAAGACAAACATAGCCATTAATTAACATTAAATTCAACTAACCTGGCCAATAGGACCCATTTTGAGTATGTTCTGTAATTGCTCATACATTATACGTAGAGTAAAGTTCCCTTCAGAAAGTTTCTGTAGAAGTTTTGGCTGTTGATCCATAGGCACAACTTCGTGAATTTTATCCATAAATCCAGACCAATCACCTATCCCTATATTATTTCAAATGCAGAACAGTAAATAAATGAAATAATAAAAGTATAATAACAACTTTGCAAGTGTGAAAGCATAGTAACAAAAAAAGGCCTCGTTTCTGCTTTACCTAGAAGACGACTAACAAAGGGCTTTACGTCAAACACTTCAAATTCATCCATGTGTTCTCCAGTTCCAATGAATATCACTGGACTCTTCGTGGCAGCAACACTGTAGTACATGAAGCAGAATAGTTTATACATGGGCTATTCAAATACTAATTGACAAGCACGCAGTAGAGAAGATCTATACAATGAATAATTCATAGGTAATATGTAATGCTTATGTTACTCCATAAGCAAGAGATTACTAACTATTAACATTGTCGCAAATATATATTTTTTAGATACGATAAAATTGCCAAGAACTAAATTGGTACCAACGAATGCATATTCCTTCTTAAATAGATTATAAATAGATTTTATCTCCAAAGCCATTATATATGCCCCTCAATTACAATATGGTGTCCGATTTGAATTGAAGTCTTGCCTTGGTTTAGGATATCCTATGTGTTTCCCACTTGTAAGCTTTTAACCATAAATGTTGTTGTTAGAGAATGAAAAATTTCCTGAGATAATCACACTCACACCCTTTAATTTCCAACATTTGTACTTTGATGAGTGATCATGACTAATGAAATGACTAACAATGAACACATAGGCTACTAATCCATTCCCCCTAGAAAATGGAGTTAATAAAATTCACAACTCACTTCTGAAGGGAAGAGTAGTCCTTGATATTTTAACTTGATAAAAGAATTTCCCTCCATTTTCACAAAATTCAAGAACAGATAACATCAACGTAATCTTCACATATTCATCAAATTAGAACCATTAAAAAAATCACAATATTTGAAATATCATAAGAGTGTCATGATATAGTTCAAGATGTCATTAAAATCGAAAATATCCCCAGATAATAGTGATAATATTGAAATAAAAATGAAAAAAAAGGAAATATGCAAAATAGGTTTCTAACAGCAATTTATATTTATCTACAGTTATCATACCAGATAACATCAACGTAATCTCAAGGACAAAATTAGTTATATAAAACCTTGTTGATATTCAAAATCTGCAAGTGTTGCTTAGGATCATGCCTCTCTAAGTAAATAAATGAAGGCCCAAATAGATGATTGGGGTAATATATCACTTGAGAATACAAGTGATAGCTGATTTGAGTTTTTATGATGAGAAAAAACGAGATGAAGATGGTTAGTTTGGTATTTTGGTGTATGGTGATTATCTATCTATATGTTTACAATGGGTTGTGATGCTGATCAGCTATGGCCGATGGTATGGTTTTATAAATTCTACCTGTGATAGCTCTTGCTTTTGAAATTGAGATGGGATCTGAAGGAAATCTCAAATAATGTTCAGATGAAAGTAAGTTACCCAAACAGCCTCTTTTTAGGACAAAGCTAGGAAAATCTTTTCAGCAATTGATGCTGATCATCCATTCAATTAGGTGACAATGTTGCAGTTATATAATTTTTTGAAATCTCAAAGGGCTATGGTGTATGGTCTATGGTATGGTTCTATAAATTCTGCTTGTGTTGGTATTATCAGTAGAGAACCCCCATTGGAAAACTTTTGAAATTGAGATAGGATCAGAAGGCAAATCTCAAATAATGTCTTGAAGGGTATAGGGCCTGTGCACAATGGAGAGACCTCTTTTCTTTGATTATCTCTTGAATGACCCAATCACTCCAAATAATAATAAATGACCCAATCAGCCTCTTCTTGTAACAAAGCTTGAAAAAGAAAAGATCAGCATTTGCTGCAGCTACTATTTTCATAAAAATTACAAAAAATGAGGTAATTTTTCATGATTGTGTAGAAATGAGGTAATTTTCATGCTTTGTGGAAAACTGTCGCCATGGAAATGACTTTTCCTGTGAAAGATGAGAAGTCTGCAAAATCAGTGCCCTGGAGAAAAGAAGAGGCGGCCTATGCTATCACTTGTAAAATACATGAATCAGATCCGAGCATTTCATCAAATGACTGATGGGCATAGGCAACAAATCGTCATATGAACTGTAAACAAATAGGGAGGCCAATTTCCCTGTGTATTCCAAGAACAGAAAAGTGTAATTTCACATACTGATGTTGAGAACAGAAAAGTGTATTCCAAGAAAACAAAGGCACAGAGAGAAATAGAGAGGCATAGAGACTCTTACCTCCAACGAGGAGAAGCTCGACAGGAGAGAGAGGAGGGCAGGGGTGGAGCTGCTAGCGAGCGTTTGGCCCTCGTGGGGAAGAGATGCAGAGGGTGATCGAGGAGAGCGGGGTTCTGTGCCTGGGAGATGGAGGAGCGCAGGTTGCCTGGGAGATGGAGGAGAGGGAGGGTTCTGCGCCTGGGAGATGGAGGAGCGCAGGTCGCCTGGAGAGATGGAGGAGAGGGTTGAGGTCGTGAGGGAGAAGGAAATGGAGGGTCAGAGAGATGAGGGAGAGATGAGGGATTGAGAAAAGGGGGCGTTGGAAATGGAGAAGAGGCAGAGGGGGCGCTGGAAATGGAGAAGAGGCTGGGGGCGCTGGAAATGGAGAGATGAGGGATTGAGAAGGAAAAGCTGGAAATGGAGCGGGCGCTGGAAAATGGAGAGATGAGGGATTGAGAAGGAAATGCTGGGAAATGGAGCGGGCGCTGGAAATGGAGCGGGCGCGGGAAAATGGCGGTGAAATGTATAATTTTAGGGCTGAAGTGTAAACAAGGAGGCCAAATTTTAACGTTTATTCCTGTAAAATAAAAATAATCAAAATATAACTTTTCCCCGCGCTTACTGCGCCAGCAAAAGTTAAATAAATCGTTAAAATTTGGCAAATTGTCATTTGCCAGCGACATAGGTATTTCGCCGGTAAAAAATCTACCCTTTGCCAGCAACACAAATATTTCACCGGTAAAACATAACCTTTGCCGGTGAAAAAATGAGTTTGCCGGGCAAAGGTGAACCTTTACCAGCGAAATAAGTTTTTTCGCCGGCAAAAGTTAACTTTTCCCGGCGTTTAATTATTTCGCCGGCCCAAAAATGCAAATTCTTGTAGTGAGGGCGCGGGAGCAGGGGAAAAAAAAAGGGGGAAAGGGAAGAAAAAGTGGGTTTCAAGCGGGAGCAAAAATGAAGATACAGTAAAAAAATAATTATTAAATCAAATAAAATTAATGTAACACTTTAAACCAATCTTAACGTCCATAAAACGTTAGGAAACTAGTTACACTTAAAAACCGTTACTAACCAAAAACCTTGAGTGTTACTAATATCCTATTTTGGTGTAGTGTGATATAAGTTGTGCAGCAGAATATTGATGATAGGCCGTGGGCCGAAGTCGAATTAACATTGCTGCATGTAACACAGCATGTCCCCAAGCACTAACCGGTAAGTTGGATTGCATCAGCAGAGTCTTAGAAATAAGTTGGATGTGCTTGATCATGGATTCAGCTAAGCCATTTTGGGTGTGGACATGGGGGACATGATGTTCGACTACAATTCCTATAGACGAACAGAAATCATCAAAAACCTGTGATGTAAATTCGCCTGCATTATCAAGTCTGATAGACTTAATGGGATAATCAAGGAAGTGAGCCCTCAGTTTAATAATTTGAGTTAATAGGCGGGCAAATGCTACGTTCCTAGTTGAAAGTAGGCAAACATCCAACCAACGGGTAGAGGCATCAATCAAAACCATAAAATACTTAAAAGGTCCACTAGAGGGATTGATAGGTCCACAAATATCACTCTGTATCCTTTGTAAAAAGGATGGGGATTCGTATGCAACTTTAGTAAGAGAGGGTCGGGTGATCAATTTCCCTTGTGAACATGGGATACATAAGTACCCACTAGGTATGGTCAATTGATGGTTTTCTAAGGAATGCCCAAAAGAGTTATCTATGATTTTTCTCAACATAGTAGCCCCAGGGTGACCTAACCTATCATGCCAAAGCTGTAAAGCCTTAGGATCACTGAGCTTCGGGCTCAACTTTGTTGTTTTGCTTATAACAGAATGAGATTCAACATTGGAGATTGTCGTGTAATATAACCCTGAAGAGAGTGCACTTAGTTTTTCCAGTATTTGCTTCTAGCTTCCAATACTAGTAATGATTCATAAGTATTCCTTGTTACCTTCACTTACAGTCTCAATGTGGTACCCATTCATTCTGATGTCTTTGAAACTAATCAAGTTTCTTCGGGAACTTTTTGAGAACAAAGCATCTTTAATGAATAGATAGGTACCATTAGGTAACATCATATGGGCTCTTCCGGAGCCTTCAATTATTTGTACAGGTCCAGCTATGGTGGATACCTTTCGTGGAATGAACATCAATTCTGAGAAAAATTTCTGATTTTTCAGAATGGTGTGTGTTCTGGCACTATCTACTAAACATAGATTGTTCTCAGTTCCATGATCCATACCTTAAACAAAAATAATAAAAACATCATAACCATGCAATCATATGATTAAAATAATTAAAAAAATCACCATAAATTAGAACATTAATGAAGTTTTCTATCAAAATAAAAAAAGTCTAAGAAACATGCATTTCAAATGAACTAAAAGAAATTTAAGTTTTTAATGTTCAAAGAACCATGGGTCTTCTAGATCAAGCCAGGGGGTGCCCCCAAAAGATTATTAAATGCTTCATTTTCTAGATGTTGGTTATCTTCATCCTCAAAGAAGTCACGAGTCTCCAAGTTTGTAATGTCAATTGGAGGACTCTCTGATGTCATTATATCCCAATTCCAGCCTTCTAGATCATTCGTCTCCGCTGAATGGACAGAGGCCTTGTATGCTTTGTTACCTCTGGGGACATCTTGTTACATTCCTTTATAGTCTCTCCCAATTTCTTGGATTGCAAGTGGATTTTAGCATTTAGTTGCCAAGATAAGTAATTGTCCCCATTTATGTAAAGGGCTTTAAAGTCAAGTTTAGCCACATTTGACATTATGCAAGAACTGTAATAAGTAATACATATTAAATTAACCGTGTGCAGATAATCAATAAAATAAAAAGAAGAAAAGAAAAAAAAATTAAAATTTTTTTTGCCAAAGAAAAGTTAGAACATCAGGTTCACAACTTTGAGAATCAGAACTGCTGGTTTTGTCAGGACTTCATGCTTGATTTAGAACTTCAGTTTCATAACTTTGAGAATCAGAACTGCTGGTTCTGTCAAGACTTTGGGCTTAATTTAAGAACTTCTGGTTCTAACAAATGATCAAAACTTCAGGTTCTGTCAAAACTTCAGGTTTAATTTTATGGATATGAATCTGTAAGTTCATATCATTATTCCAATTTTTCGGACTTCTGGTCCATAAATCAGTGAACTTCAGGTTCAAAGTTAGAACTTCTGGTTCTATTCATAATATTAATAAATATAAATTAAAAAGAAAAAAAAAATCATGCAAGAATATGAGCAATAACCAAACACTGATCGCAGTCTAAAAAAAAATCATGCAAGAATATGAATAATAAATTCAAACTATTTTGCCTCGTTTGTGTGTAAAGAAAATAAAAGCATGGCAGAACCGGAAAGATGTGACCCCTAATTAAACCTCCAAGCCGAAGCCTAAGTCCAAACCCTTCATACAAAGAAAGAAAGATGTCAAAAATAGGCCTTAAATTTTTGCCTTATTTCAAAAAAGGACACAAGTTCCAAGAGTTTTCAAATTAGTGCCTAAGTTTTTCCGAAAGTTTTCAATTTAGGAATTCTAGAACATGGGCCCACTTTTAGATATCACAGCACAAAACCCACATTTAGGAATCCGAATGGGCCCCACCTTCGTACGAATTGGAACATGGGCTTACTTTTTTGTCCTTGGGAACATGTGACCTACCTTTAGGAACTATAATATGGGCCCATATTTAGGAATTAGAATATGAGGCCTGCCTTTATAGGAAATATAATGCTTCCCACCTTCATCCAAATTGTAATATATGCCTACTTTTTTGTGATTATGAACATAAGACTTACCTTCTGTGATGAGGGCTTGGGAGAGAATTGCTTGGAGGATAGAAAGAATTTGAAGGGCGTTTGCATCATTTTGAAAATCTTATGAGGACATTTTTAAAGAAAACACTAAAAATTTTGCATCTTCCGCCTCACGTGTAAGAGGAGCCAAATTGATGACTTGTTTATGTTTGCACATTTTCAAGGCCCATTGACCAAACCATGGATGTGTGTGTGGTTGTAATTCACAACAAAACCCAGCTGCAAGGTTGTTGTGATGATAAAACTGCTACTAAAGAGATGTGTTTTGGATGTGTGTTTATTATAATTCAGAGTAAAGGGCAATTAGTTTGGGCACTGTGATGAAACTGCTAGTAAAGAGATCTCTCTCTTTGATCAATCACCCACTATGAAGCACACCACTAATCAAACTTTGTTTCTCTTTAACACCCATTATGTGCTAATTGGGGTTCATGTTTTTGGTTGCTAGCCATTTTTGTCCAATCAGATCCTCTTTTTTTGGTTAAGAAAATGATTAGGAGACAGAAACATGTATCACCAACTCATAGCACTGAATCTTTGGTTTATTTATTAATACAACTGATTAGTATGAGCGACAAAAAGTTCCCCCACCACTCACACTACTTCTTATCACCAGGACAAGTAAGAACTGACAGTACTTCTTATCACTCACACTACTTTGAGTAAGGAAAGGTGCCTTCCAGGATTCAAATTCAGGACAATCAGGTAAGAACCGACGCCTCTTACCACCACTAGGGTAAGCGGCCATTCTTATATAAGTTGTCCTGTTGATTAGTACTCCAAAAGATGGTACCACCGAGCACTTCAAAAGTTTCACACATGATATCTCATACAGACCTTTGATTATTAATGTATTTACATGTACAAATATCAATCAACAAAAGGGGCCTATATTGTACACTTCTCTTTTCTTCATCCTGAGACTATGCATATTAGTGAACTCGTAAGCAAAAGTTTGGAAACTCCACCACTGAATTTTGATAATATTGATATTTTGTATAACTCTATAAGGCATGGAGTTTCTAGATGATAGTTAGTACTTTTTATATTTTCGTTTCCTATTTTATTGAATGGGTATCCTCTTTTTTGAATTATACTCAATCTTTCGGATGGAATACTTCCATTTTTGTATATTATCACTGAGAGAATGAGGACCGAACTTTACTCTTAAAAAAAAAAAAACAGAGCCTATATTTTACCATTGGTAGAGGATCCCCTGTTTGGACCAATGAAGGGGTGCCACATGGGAAGCAAATTTTTTTTTTTTAAGTGGAGGAGATGAGATGTCATTGATATGACATCTCCCCCACATGTGGCACTCCCTGAGTGGTCCAAACAGGGAACTCTGTTTGCACCAAAGAGGGGATCCGCTTCCTTTATCATTCAGCAATTCAACCCTATGATGGTCGTAATATATCTCATCACACAATATAATAAATTTGCTCTTCCTAACAGATAAATCAAAGTGGTTGATAGAAACCAAGGGCAAGCTCATTTCTTTGGCGGGAGGGCCGGTTCTATTACATAAAAACTATTGGGGCCTTTTCGGTAAGGTGGACATCTAAGGTGATTTTTTTCGGTAACTTCTTAAAAAAAATAAAATACTGCATCTAGAAACTCTAAACAGTCAAAGTTCAAATTAGGAATTCTGCTAAACAAACAAAATAGGCACTAAATTCCAACAAACCTAAACCGTGATGAGGGGTTAAGAATGTTAATCTATCTCTTGAAATGGAAACCCGCATAGCAAAGAAACCTCCCACTCACGTAAAAGACATTGACCTCGGTAGGTACCAAAGTCAGGTCTTTGCTTCCTGTCTGCAAAATACAAAGTCTAATTGTATGTTTCTTTCTCCTATATTGGATTAAGATTGTTCTCCCTACAGATATTCTATTAAGCATTCTCATTTAGTAGTAATCATATAGAAATCAACCCAGCCCCTGTCAATTTGACTTAAAAGCAGCCCAATATCAAACGGGCCAGCTTGTGAACAGCCCTACATGTTCAACATCCTGCCTATATGATCAATATTAATGACGGTCGATGAAAAGGCCCACTTATCTTCCCTTACCTGTATGGTCACACCAGTACTGTACAAGCAGACCCAGCCTGAAAACAACACACTTTGATGCTCAATAGAACCCGATGTTTCGCACAATAGAAGGGCTTGATGCTGCAATTTTGGCTTAATACATAAATGGCCTACCAGCCACCCATTCAGTCAGGGAGGAGGGGGGGGCGGGGGGTTTGATATACATTGTTGTGCTATTCACTAACAGCTGGAGCTTTTGGTATTGTTGGTTATTAACAGTGCCCGGCCACAATAGATGGTCCTACCCAGCCTATGAAATTCAACACAAGTGAGCCAAATCTTTAACTGTTGGGATGAGTCCAGGCCCATTCTCTGGATCTCTGGATCAAGCCCGAGCATCAGGCCTAACAACTAAATGGACTGGGCTTGGACTCTCATAAGGCCACTCATTATTTCAATATCGATGGCTGTCTATTTCATTGCTGTTTCCTTGACCCTTGAAAGAATCGAACAATTCAGCCCACGCAATACCCAGCAATAAATTATGTAGTCAACTCCACCATCGTTTACTTTCACTACAATTTCATCTTTGTTTCCTTCTTGTTTCATTCTTTGTAAGAAGATATTTGCTTATATAAAGGTTTACACGTAGAGAAGTCGCTGCAATTGAGAATATCTAAGTATATTGGTTACTCTTTAGATCATGGCTCCATCCATACAACTAGTTGTTCTAGTGCTTGATACATTCAAGCATTGCAACTAAGTTCTTGCATGGGTTGCAAGGAGGAAGAAAGACAGGCACTTCTCACCTTCAAACAATCTCTCCAAGATCCTGGAAACAGGCTGTCTTCGTGGGTTGGCGAACACTGTTGCCAATGGCGAGGCGTGGGCTGCGACAATGGCACCGGGCACATAATTGAGCTCGATCTTCATAATCCATATGCATTCAACATAGACGAGTACTCACCCTACAATAGGAGGTCATTGCGCGGTGAGATCGATCCTTCTTTACTACAGTTGAAGCATTTGCAGTACTTGGATCTAAGCATGAACAATTTTGAAGGAATCAGTGTCCCAGAATTCATCAGTTCACTTGAGAACTTGAGACATCTCAATCTCTCCAACGCTGGTTTCGGAGGAACAATCCCCCATAGCCTGGGAAACCTCACGAATTTACGCGTCCTTAGTCTCTTCTTGCACCTTGATCCGAGGTACTACTACCTTCTTCCTGAACTTAGCATCGACAATTTTCAATGGCTTTCCCATCTGCGTTCACTTGAGCACCTTGATTTGAGGAAGGTGAACCTTAGAGAAGCAGATGACTGGCTGCATGTGATGAACACACTTCCTTCTCTCTCAGAGCTGCGCCTATCATCTTGTAGGCTCAATGACATTCCTACTCTCACATTTGTCAATTTCACATCACTTACTGTCCTTGATCTAGCTCTTAATTCTTTCAATTCCACAATACCTTCATGGTTGTTCAATATCAGCAGACTTGTGCATCTTGATCTCGGATCCAACCAGTTTCGAGGCCAAATTCCAGATCTTTTTGGGAAGGTTGCTTCTCTTGAACTCCTCGACTTATCCTCCAATGAATACATCAATGGAGAATTACCAGTTACCTTGGGAAGTCTCTGCAAATTGAGGAGTTTAGATTTGTCGCAGAATAATATCAGCGGAGATATCCTAGAATTTATAGAGAGCTCATCTGGATGCATTGAGGATAGTTTACAGTTGTTGGACTTGTCTGGCAATCGACTTCGTGGGAATTTGCCTAACGCATTAGGAAGATTTCAAAATCTGAAATTGGTTGGCCTTGGTTCCAACTTATTCACAGGTCCTATTCCTTCATCTCTTGGAGGATTGTCATCCTTGCAAGTGTTGCATCTTACTGGAAACAAGCTGAGTGGGAATGTCCCGGAAAGTCTTGGACAACTTTCAGAGCTAGCCGAGTTGCTTATTGATTCTAATATGCTACAGGGCTCACTGTCTGAAGCTCAATTTTCCAATCTTACAAAATTGGAATTTTTGTTCATGTCCAACAACTCCTTGGCTCTGAATTTTCGGGTCGGTTGGGTTCCACGGTTTCAGCTCAAGTACATTCATCTGGGCTCTTGTCAAGTAGGCCCTCTATTTCCTTCTTGGCTACGAACACAGAAGGCTGTTGTCAGGCTGGACATGTCCAATGCTTCCATTTCAGATCACATGCCTGATTGGTTCTGGGAATCTTCTCCTCACATCTCCTACTTAGATCTCTCAGACAACCGAATTAAGGGAAAGATGCCTAGGTCACTGAAGTTCAAAGCCTTGTCAGTGATGGTTTTGAAATCTAATCTCTTTGAAGGTCCATTACCGCATTTCTCTTCAAATGTCACATATTTGGATCTCTCCGACAATTTCTTTTCAGGACCTATTCATCCAAGGGTCGGCAAGATGCTCCCAAGGTTACAATTGTTGTCACTCTCTAGTAATCTTTTAAATGGTAGCATACCCTTGTCCTTGTGTAAAATATACACCTTGATAGCTCTTGATCTGTCAAAGAATCAGTTATCAGGACAGCTTCCTCATTGTATGTGGGAATCATCTGAATTTGCAGCTCTTGATTTTTCAAACAATAATCTTTCTGGGGAGATTCCTAGCTCAATGGGCTCTTTAGTTTCGTTGGAATCATTGCACTTGGGCAACAACAGTCTTTCTGGTGAACTCCCTTTATCTCTGCAAAATTGCACCCAGTTGGTGACTCTCGACCTCGGCGGGAATGGATTTTCAGGAAGAATACCACCTTGGATAGGAGAAAGCATGAGCCATCTTGTGATTCTCCGCCTACGGTCGAACATGTTTTCCAGTGGCATTCCTTCACAACTCTCACATCTTACTTCTCTTCAAGTCCTGGATCTTGGGCAAAATAATCTATCGGGAACAATACCAAACTCTTTTAACAACTTCAGTGCCATGGCTGAGGACTCTAAGGAACTAAAACCTATTATCAATTCAATAGGTCTGTACAAAGAGAGATTGTTGGCGGTCGCAAAAGGAATGGAGCTTGAATACAGCACGACTCTTTCACTGCTCACAAGCATGGACATTTCAAGTAATAATCTATCTGGTGGAATCCCAGAAGGACTAATGAGTCTTTTCGGACTGCGTATGCTAAATGTATCAAAAAATCATTTGAGTGGAAGGATTCCAAAGAAGATTGGCGGCTTAAGATTGTTAGAATCTCTTGATTTCTCAAATAACATGCTTGTTGGTCCTATTCCCCCAAGCATGTCTGCTTTAACATTTTTAAGTCACTTGAACTTGTCATACAACAACTTGTCAGGGAGAATTCCATCTGGGAACCAGCTTAATACGCTTAATGATCAATCCATTTATGTGGGCAATCGTGATCTTTGTGGGCCTCCACTTACAGAAAATTGCCCAGGAGATGAACCAGCAGCCAGAGGACCTGAGCTTGGTGGTGTTGATGGCGAAGAAGATGAAGATGGGTTTGACATGTTTTGGCTCTGTATAAGCATGGGTCCGGGATTTGCAGTTGGATTCTGGATCTTTTTAGGCATCTTATTGGTCAAGAAGTCCTGGAGACATTCCTATTTCTTGTTCTTTGATACAATGAAAGACAGGTTCTTCGTGGCGATTGTGCTGATGTTTCGTAGATTGAAGATGGAGAGAGACTAAACTCATCAGTGACAAAAAGATCTCAGGCGTGCTATACCTGGACAACAATGAATATGGAGGTTTATTTAGATATGATGCTTTTATTTGAGATAAAATCTTTTCTTGGACTTACTAAATATAAAACACCTATGTTCTAGAGCTTTTTCTAGTATGCTGCTTTTAATTGTAACAGACATGAAGTATTTTCTTACCCATGATAGAATACATGGGATCTATGTTATAATGTGTTTGCCTCTTACTCATTTGATGTCCCCATAAATGGTTTCCACTTTGTCATGATAAAACCCAACAGTTCATAGTCCAAACATTGCATCAGATGAGCGCGCTTGGATTGATCTGTGCTGTAAGTTATACGAATTTTGAAATCCTACTCCAATTATTGAAGTTTTTTTCGTTAAAAATAACTGTTCTGTTGCGTGTGTACAAAGAGAAGAGGAACTTTCTCCTTGCATGAATTTAGAAAATGATCAAAAGCAGTATTTTATGTTTGAGCCAAAACAAAGATTGGTGAGAGGAAAGTTCAGAACCAAGACAGAGTTTCATATGTCAGCGCATTTCGAGTTGTTTCTTCTTTACTCTGTTTTTATCTTTGATTTCTATTTTACCTATTGGGAGTTAGAATATTTTCCTGCACCTTTCCTTTAAATCTCACTCATCCTATTACCCCATAAAACAACTCCTACTAATATTGTCTTCCATTGGAAATCATGTGACGTTTTGTATTTGTTGTAAAGCTATTTTGGAAACAAATCTTTGTTGACAAAATAGTCATATATCTTCTTGAATGTAATTTCTGGCATTGTGTTTGAATATACACCAAATTGTGGGTTTGAATGCAGGTCAACGTTTTGGGTTACAGCAACAGCTATAGATGAATTTTTGCAGAACAGAGAAGATTTTTTCTCTGCTTTGACAGCAAAAATTTTAGAATGTGTAGAACTACATTTTCTGTTACAGGACATAGTATCTTATAAATTGTTTCGATCTTATCATATCAAAATTTTGATTCTAATCACTCTACTCGATCAGAAGATCGTTTAAATTAGAAGATGATGGTGATCATCTTCCTGTTGTCTAAATGCATTCGGTTTTCAATCCTATCATTTCTATTTCTTTCTTATCAACTTGCATGCTATTTGAATTTCTTGGCAAAATGGATTGTTATCAATAATCAAATTGAAAACTTTTGTTTTCCGATACTTATTTTATCCATCATGAACTAACTTCAGCGTTGAGATACGCCAAAAAGTCTATTGAGGTTTCATTTTCTTTTTTTTCTCACTGGTATGTAGAGGAGCCCAAAAACAAGAAGGCTTTATATTGTATTATGACCTTATTTTATATTTGGATTCATGTTCTTTCATTTAATGTCCAGCTTCATGGGATGATTTAGCATTACTGATATGAGGACAATCCAGGAGAATGATTACTTTCAGAGAAATCAGATCATTGACCAATAACTTCTCTATTAAAACATCATTCCATATTTAAATTTCTGTTGATTGCTTGAATAATGAAAATTGAATTTGAATGCAACAAAATCATTCTTTAGAGGCCCTCTTGTTCTATTTGGAGCTGATTATAGTGATTCTTTTACATTATTTGATTATCCAAGTTATTTTAGATTTGTATGTAACCTCTGTTTTTTTAGGATAAGAAAGTAATTGCTATCTTGGGAACTGATTCATGATGGCATTGTTTAACTTTGGGTAAAAATGGGTCAACATTCTCCAGGTTTTGTAAAAGATATTCTCTTCCTGTTGAATTGATCAGAGAACTAAATCTAATACTGAGAGGATATCCTCCAACATGAATTGCTGAAACTTGTAAAGAAAAACACATCAACCAGGTGGATTGTCCTTACAATTGGACATGACTACAAAGAAAGGTTAATGAAAACTTAAGGGGAAAAAAAAAATGAGGTTCTGTTGGCATCCATTTTCTTCTGGGGAAAAAAAAAGAACTGACAGATGACAAGTTTATATACCTGAACAAGGATTATTGTTGGGATCCATACATAGTAAGATCTCCCAAAAAATAATCATAATTTAATTGCAGCTCTTCTATAAGCTAATTACCCTATTACAACAAATCAATTGACTCTAATACAAATATCTCCTATCCACCATAACTAGAAAGAAAAACAAAATGAGTAACAAATCTAAAGCTTGGTCTTTTGGCTTCCCCAAGCCCCCTTTTCCCAAATCTCCACTTGTCTAATTGAATTCTGCTTCCTTCTAAGCCATACTTGAAGAGTTACAGGATCAAAGGGTGGAGGTAAAGTGCATGGGCTTGACTCTTTTGGCGCCTTCACCATGGATTCTACCATGAACTTCTTCTCTAACCCTCTTGCAGGACAAACCATAGATTCCAAACAGATTTCAACCGCCTTTTTAGGTTTTGTAGGTATATATGTTAATAGCTCAGCGTATTCATTTAGAAGGTGAAACATGTAATCATACACATATTCCATCTTCAGATCCTCCTGAATGAAGTTGCTTGCTGTGTTTGCTATTTCTTGAGCCTGGTGAGTTTGAGAAAAGGAATCTGAGCAAATAATGTGGAGAGTCTAAGGAGGAAATGGAAACTGTCTTTTAGTACTAATAATCATGGGCAGCATAAAATGATCGACACCAAGTAATATCAACACTATGAAAGGGTCATAGTGGGATAAGACCAAGGTATTCTCATGCATGGCCGCTCATCAAAACAGGTGCTGCAACTTGTGCCACGGAATCAATCTAGAGAATTATATTTTGTTCATAATTCATGATTTAAAGGCAAGAAATATTTTTAAAACTAATTCATGCCTCTGCACACAATAACCTACAGGTATATCAGCATGGTTGAAAATTTTAATCGAATCTGGTGAGGGAGTCAAAACTCAAAAGCAGATTATTGTATAATTGTTGCAAGAGTTGAAGGTACTTGATTCAGTAACCATTCAATTCAAGTAGTATTTAAGCCATTATCATCAATAACAACTACCTTCCCCGTCCAACAGTCCACCATGCATGCAGGTGACCATGCATGGCCACAGTGCAGGCAGCGCCATTGAAGGGATAAGACAGGTGCATACTACACAGTTTCATTATGACAGCAGCCCATGGTGCTACCCTTTTCAGTAAATGACAGAGGGTGGGTCACATGTGGATGACTAAGTTGCAAGGAGCTCACAAGTCATACATCAAACCTAGCCACTGTTCGAAAATATAACCACCTCTCTGCAACAATTTCACAGTTGGACTTGGTCACTTTCGACAAAGTCATAGTTCAGTATCTAAAGATTTCATTTGTTCATCTATTTAGTTGCTCAGCTCCTTTATATATTAACATCTGTCAATATGTAAGAGAGTTCTAAGTAACATGGTATCAGGTATGAGTATGTCTGTTATGTTCAATCAATAGTATCTGGTTATTCAGTTTCTGTTTACATGTCAGGTCTCGTCCCGAGTTAATCAAGATTAACTCTAGTTAATTGAAATTAGTGCTAGTTAACCATGTTTAACTAGTTTAATGGTAATTAATGACTAAGCTCGATGAGTTAGTCCCAAATGAATAGAATGAACGGATAATAAAAAGATTAAGTGGATTGGTTATGCTTAAGGCTAATTAACTGCGGTTAATTGAGCTAATGATGGTCAATGACCAAATGATATGGAATAAGCCTCAAATGAATGAATTGGGCTTAATGGAATGGTAAAGAATGGATTTGCATGGTTTAAATAGAGTTTTAGACTCAAACGTAGAAATGAAAGACTTTTATGTAAATACGAAATTTCGCGTATTTCGTCGAATACGGAAACTCTTGATACCAACGCGTGTATCTCGACGAGTACGTCAACTTTCATAAGAGGTTCGAAGTCGTTTGACGAGAATCTGGTCAAATGACCCTTCATTTGACTCGAATTGTAATTTAGTGAAATTATGGGCTTGAATGCAATTTACTAGCTTATATAAGCTAAAGATAGCCCTGATGAGTCATTCACTCATCTTCTATCTTCTTTCAAACCCTAGGCACCTTTCTTCTTCCTTTTTCCTTTTCTTTCCTTCCAATCTCACTCAATCAAGTAGCAAACAAGGACTTCCAAGTGTTTTCAAGAAGCCTTCATCCTTCTCTTCATCTTCCCCAAGTTTGTTTTCAAATTGTGGAAGTGTGAAGTTTGAACTCAAGGTTTTCTTCTTGGAATCAAGCTCAAGAAAGAGGTTTTCATCCATTCAACCTTCACAAGAGGCAAGTACATATGTATTCTTATGATTTATAGTGTTTTAGAAAGATTGGAGTTCATTTGACTCAAATCCTGAAGTTTCACTTCAGAAAATCTGAAGCTCAGAACTGAGCTTCTGGGTCAGTGTCGGTTGACCGACGGTCAACCGACGAGTGAACCGACAGCTCTGGGAGTTGTCTCGGAGAGTTTCAGCTCTCTGGAATTCTGACCGACATTGTGTCGGTCAGCCTACATGGAAGTGTCGGTCGACCGACAGGTCAACCGACGGACTAACCGACAGATCTGAAATCTGTCTCAGTGAATTCCAGCTCTCTGGAATTCAAACCGACAACATGTCGGTTAACCGATGTGGTATCTTCGGTCAGCCGACACCTGACCGATACCTGACCGACAAATGTATCAGAGAATGGACTGGAAATCCAGCTTCTGGAACTTGAACCGACAAAGTGTCGGTTAACCGAGAGGTGAACCGACGTTGTATGGTCGGTCAGCCGACAGGCCAACCGACAGCTGAGATGAACTCAGAGAAGATTATGGGAATGAAGCCTAAGACGCACAGGTTATTCCATGTTAATGTCTAAGCCTACATAGGTGTTAGCGAAGGTCGTCTCAATGTACAAATCAAATACATAAAGTGATATTCATCAAAAATAACATGTACATTGGATAACTAACGCTTCACTCGTTTGTCTGGCTTAGAAGTATGAATAGAATTGATAAGAAATGAATAGAATCCATGAAGTGACACAGAGGTGAACTTCATTGACATAGTGAACGTCATTGACATAATGCACGAAATGACAGAATACATGAATTGAATTAATGAAATGGAATGAAATGAATAGTCACTAAAGGTGACAGTAACTTGAATGAATGAATAATTCCTGCTGCAGTAGATGTGAGGGGCGTTCCGGAGCCTCGTGGAATGCCAGTGCTCTCTGATCAAGACACTGGAAAATTTCCACCATTGTGAAAAGTCATGTAATGAAAAGTGAAACAATCTTGAAGCCTCGGCCATGAATGGTTTGCCCTTCCGCCTTGTGCTTAATTAATGTGACTAAATGAAAATTGACTAATCTTGAAGCCTAGGCCATGAATGGTTTGCCCTTCCGCCTTGTGCTTACACTGCTTCCGTTGGAAGACACGAAATGAACGAAATGAACGAAATGAACGAAATAAATGAAATGAAAGGATATGATTGACATAGTTATTTATTGTAGAACTGTTTAAGTTCTTACCTTATTGAATTCTTGTATAGAATTGTTAAAGAATTGTTAAATAACATGAAGAATCATGAAAATGCATGTATCTTGTTGAACCTTCGTGTTCACGTGTTATTGATGATATCACAGGCCCAGATGCCCGTGCCGGTCCTGCCGAGGCCGCGCCGCCTGCGGAGGAGGCCCGTCCGTTACCTCCAGGAGGTTTAGCGGAGTGGGCGTAGTCGGAGGGCGATTGTAAATGAATGATTTTGTAATAGAGAATTTTGGATTGTGATTGAATACCAACTGCATTGTATTTTAAGTGTGCAGTGTTGGTTTTAGTGGGCTGTAGATTTGTATAATGGAACTTTACTTTTGTGTAAAGTTAATTGTAGTCAATGTATATATACATGTTTTCCGCACATTGTACATTGACAGGTATTGTGATTTGATATCCCTTGTGAGTCTTGTCTTAACTTCGGTTAATTCAGGATTTACGGGAGTAAGTATGGTTCCGCGACTCGGGGGTCCGTCCGAAGTAATCAGATCTCGGGCCCGGGTCGTGACATACTTATTGTATGGTATCAGAGACTAGGTTGAGAACTAGGTTAAGGAACTTTTAAAAGCCTTAGTACAATTAAGAACGAAGTGAGGAACGATATCGATAGGACGAATCCAATCTTGGATTTGTATTTATTGCTTTCACTATATGTGATATAAAGGTCATGGAAGTGTATAGATGTTTATCTTACCTTCCATATTGTTTACAGTATGGCTTCTGGATCAGGGAGTGATAACTTCGTAGAAGTCACTGTCAATGACGGTACTACACCGCCTCCCCCAGCATTGGATAATGATGCTCGGTTTACTGCTATTCTGGAACAGTTAGCCAGAACTAATGAGCAGATTGCGAAAAGTCATGAAGCTCAGTTAGGTTTGCAAACCCAAATGACTTCGATGTTGCAAGTCATGCAAGCCCCGTCTGTTCCACTACAGCCTCATGTTGAGACTCAGCTAGTATTACAGCACAAAGAGACGGACCCTCATGCTGTTTATGAGCGGTTTCGTAAAAGAGGAGCTACAGAGTTCCATGGTACTGAGAATGTCATACAAGCTGATGAGTGGATGGAACACATTGAAGATGTGTTAGAAACGGTCGTCTGCACTCGCAGGCAGAGAGTGTTGCTCACCTCTACGATGTTTAGAGGGGGAGCAAATACTTGGTGGAAGAGTGTCAAGGACACATTTAAAGTCATGACCGTACCGGACGTTTGGGAGACTTTCAAGAAACAGTTCCAAAGAAAGTTTATTCCCGAGCATGTGCAGCAGCAAAAGGAATCGGAATTCCTACACTTGAAGCAAGGTCAAATGACCGTAGCTGCCTATGTTCATACCTTCTTACAGTTGTCCAAGTATGCTATAGACTTGGTGGATACTGAGGAGAAGAAGGTTAAGAGATTCCTCATTGGGTTGAACCCCGATTACAAAGCGATCGTAATGGCTGGACAGAAGCCTACGACGTTTGATGATGCCGTAGACAGGGCATACACAGCTGAGGAAATTCAGAGAGAGAGAGAAAGAGAGACTGTGAACACCAAGAGAAGTGGTGACTCCTGGTTTAAGAAAGGAGGACAGTCTAGAAATAAGAAGCAGAAGCAGAAATTCATTCCTAGGAATGAGAGAAGAGAGAATCTGCCAGTCTGTGAGACTTGTGGCAAGAGTCACCGGACTGAGCTATGTTGGAGGAATACTGGAGCCTGCTTCGTCTGTGGTTCTTTGGAACACAGAATGGCACAGTGTCCAAGAGCTAGGAGAGATGATAGAGCTCCGTACCAGTATCCTGCGCAGGGTCAAGCAGCACTTCCTGCTCCCCCGCAGAGATTAGCTTTACCAGCTCCTCCTCCTAGACCACAGCAACAACAGCAACCACAGCCACAACGTCAGGGCCAGCAGCGTCAGTGGCAGAGACAACAACCGAGACAGCAGCAGCAGCCAAACAGGCCACAGATGGCTGGGATGGCTTATGCTGTCAACAGGGAACAAGCTGATGTTGCCACAAATGTGGTTGAAGGTACAATTTTTGTAGATAATAGACTTGCAATTGCATTGTTTGATCCCGGTTCCACACACTCATTTGTAGCACCCGCATTTGCTGGTGGCATGCAAGACCGGATCATGCAATTGTCTTATGATTTTACTGTATCTACTCCTTTAGGGAGTAAAGTAGTGTGTGAATTATATATTCCACAATGCACTATTAGAATTGGAGATGTATCAATGCCAGCTGATCTGGTGATACTACCTATGAATGATTTCGATGTGATCTTCGGCATGGATTGGCTTGCGAAGTACAGGGCTTGTCTAGACTGTTTTCGCAAAGTCATTACCTTCAGGGTTAATGAAGCCAATGCCAGTGTATTGTTTGAAGGAGTGCAGAAGAAGTATGACACCAGGCTCGTTTCAGCACTTAAGGCTGAACGTATGATGCGTAGTGGTTGTGAAGGCTACATCGCATTCGTTTCAGAGAAGAAGCCTGTACAGGAATTACGAAACATTCCTGTAGTCTGTGAATTTCCAGACGTGTTTCCGGATGAAGTGCCAGGTCTACCTCCAGCTAGGGAAGTGGACTTTACATTTGAACTTGTGCCCGGTACTGCACCAATATCGAAGGCACCGTATCGAATGGCACCATCAGAGTTGTATGAATTGAAGAAGCAGATACAGGATTTGCTGGACAAAGGTTTTATCAGACCTAGTGTCTCACCATGGGGAGCACCTGTATTGTTTGTGAAGAAGAAAGATGGTACCCTCCGAATGTGTATCGATTATAGGCAGATAAATCAGATGACGATCAAGAACAAGTATCCTCTGCCTAGAATTGATGAGTTGTTTGATCAACTCGAGGGTGCATCCTATTTCTCTAAGATTGATCTCCGATCTGGTTATCATCAGATTCGGGTTAAGGATCAAGATGTGCAGAAGACTGCATTCAGGACTCGTTACGGTCACTACGAGTTTTTAGTTATGCCTTTTGGTCTAACCAATGCACCTGCAGTGTTTATGGCTTTAATGAATAGGGTGTTTGCTCCCTTCCTAGACCAGTTTGTGGTAATCTTCATTGATGACATCCTGGTCTATTCAGAGTCAGAGGTTGAGCATTCACGTCATTTGAGGACAGCCTTGCAGATACTGAGAGAGAATCAGTTGTATGCAAAACTCGAAAAGTGCGACTTTTGGTTGCAGCAGGTTGCATTTCTGGGTCATATCATTTCCGGAGATGGATTAGCAGTTGACCCAGCTAAGATTGAAGCAGTTACCAATTGGCAGAGCCCGAAGAATGTGCCAGAAGTAAGAAGTTTCTTGGGATTGGCAGGCTATTATAGGAGGTTCGTCAAGGACTTCGCAAGGATAGCATCGCCATTAACGAAACTGACTCGCAAGAGCTCTTCCTTTGAATGGAATGATGCATGTGAGTCTAGTTTTCGAACCTTGAAGCAAAAGTTGATTTCAGCCCCAATCTTGTCTTTACCCGACGGGAGAGGAGGATTTGAGATATACTCAGATGCCTCGGGTATTGGCTTGGGATGTGTATTGATGCAGAATGGTAGGGTGATTGCCTACGGTTCGCGTCAGTTAAAGGAACATGAAAAGAATTATGCCACACATGATTTAGAGCTCGCGGCGGTTGTGTTTGCATTGAAGCAATGGAGGCATTATCTCTATGGAGAGACTTTTGAAGTCCATTGCGATCACAGGAGCCTTCAGTATCTATTCACTCAGAAAGATATTAATTCAAGGCAACGTCGTTGGTTAGAGCTAATCAAGGACTACGACTTTCCATTCAAATATGTACCTGGAAAGGGTAATGTGGTGGCTGATGCTTTGAGTCGGAAATCAGCTGACTTGGCATCGTTAGTTGGTGAGTGGGACATGATCGAAGAATTCAGAGATCTGGATGTGGCTATTGAAATGATAGACAGTAAAGTAATGCTTGCAGCAATGTCTGTCTTTGAACCAATGCTTATCACGGAGATCAAGGCTAGACAATTTCAAGACCTTGATTTGGTAAGGATTAGAGATAACCTTGCCACGAAGCCAGATTTCGTGTTAGTAGAAGGAGTTCTGTATTTTAGAGACAGATTATGTGTCCCAGCTCAAGAATATCTTAAACAAGCTATCATGTTTGAAGCTCATCACACCAGGTATTCTATGCATCCTGGAAGTACGAAGATGTACAGAAATCTGAAGGATAGATTCTGGTGGAATAACATGAAGCGAGAGATAGCAGGTTATGTATCATCCTGCTTAACTTGCCAGCGTGTGAAAGTTGAGCACCGGAAACCACCGGGATTGCTTCATCCACTGAAAATTCCTAAATGGAAGTGGGAGAACATTACGATGGACTTTGTATCGGGTTTACCGAGGACGAGGAAGCAGCACGATGCCGTATGGGTGATCGTTGATCGTCTTACAAAGTCTGCACACTTCATTCCCATCAGAAAGGATATAGGATTCAGTGAGATGTCTAAACTGTTTGTCAAAGAAGTGACTCGATTGCATGGAACACCGGTCTCGATTGTCTCCGATCGGGATAGCAGGTTTGTGTCCACATTCTGGAAGTCATTTCAGAATTCGTTTGGCACTAGACTTCAGTTTAGTACTGCTTACCATCCACAGACAGATGGGCAGTCAGAAAGGACTATACAGACTCTGGAAGATTTGCTCCGTGCCAGTGTGATTGATTTCGGGAGTGATTGGGATGACCATTTAGCTTTGTGCGAATTTGCGTACAACAATAGCTATCACTCCAGCATTGAGATGGCACCATTTGAGGCATTGTATGGTCGAAGGTGTAGGACCCCAGTTAGCTGGGAAGAAGTTGGAACTCGGAGTTTCCATGGTCCTACGATTATTGCAGAAACAGCAGAGAAAGTCCAGAGGATACAGGAAAGGCTAAAAGTTGCTAGGTCACGGCAAAAGAGCTATGCTGACAATCGTCGGCGTGATCTAGAGTTTGCAGTTGATGATTTAGTCTTTTTGAAGACTTCTCCAATGAAAGGTACTGTTCGATTCGGACAGAAAGGGAAGCTTTCCCCGAGATTTATTGGACCTTTCAAGGTCACGAGTCGAATTGGAAATGTGGCTTATCGCCTAGACCTCCCATCAGAACTCTCCGGTATTCATAATGTATTTCATGTTTCTATGCTTCGGAAGTATGTGCATGATCCTTCACATGTCATTCATCATGAAGAGATCGAAGTGTTACCAAACACCATATATGTTGAGAAGCCAGTTCAGATCATAGATACAAAGGAGGCAGTTCTGCGTACTAGAACGATCAAGTGGGTCAAGGTCCTTTGGGATCATCATGAACCTAATGAAGCTACATGGGAACTTGAGGAGCAAATGGCTCAGAAGTATCCCGAGCTATTTGTTCAGGTAATTTTGAATTGAATTGTTTATTTTCCTTGTAATTGGATTGCATTGATTTGAATTGCATTCGGAGGACCGAATGGTTCAAAAAGTTGTGATAGTTGTCAGGTCTCGTCCCGAGTTAATCAAGATTAACTCTAGTTAATTGAAATTAGTGCTAGTTAACCATGTTTAACTAGTTTAATGGTAATTAATGACTAAGCTCGATGAGTTAGTCCCAAATGAATAGAATGAACGGATAATAAAAAGATTAAGTGGATTGGTTATGCTTAAGGCTAATTAACTGCGGTTAATTGAGCTAATGATGGTCAATGACCAAATGATATGGAATAAGCCTCAAATGAATGAATTGGGCTTAATGGAATGGTAAAGAATGGATTTGCATGGTTTAAATAGAGTTTTAGACTCAAACGTAGAAATGAAGGACTTTTATGTAAATACGAAATTTCGCGTATTTCGTCGAATACGGAAACTCTTGATACCAACGCGTGTATCTCGACGAGTACGTCAACTTTCATAAGAGGTTCGAAGTCGTTTGACGAGAATCTGGTCAAATGACCATTCATTTGACTCGAATTGTAATTTAGTGAAATTATGGGCTTGAATGCAATTTACTAGCTTATATAAGCTAAAGATAGCCCTGATGAGTCATTCACTCATCTTCTATCTTCTTTCAAACCCTAGGCACCTTTCTTCTTCCTTTTTCCTTTTCTTTCCTTCCAATCTCACTCAATCAAGTAGCAAACAAGGACTTCCAAGTGTTTTCAAGAAGCCTTCATCCTTCTCTTCATCTTCCCCAAGTTTGTTTTCAAATTGTGGAAGTGTGAAGTTTGAACTCAAGGTTTTCTTCTTGGAATCAAGCTCAAGAAAGAGGTTTTCATCCATTCAACCTTCACAAGAGGCAAGTACATATGTATTCTTATGATTTATAGTGTTTTAGAAAGATTGGAGTTCATTTGACTCAAATCCTGAAGTTTCACTTCAGAAAATCTGAAGCTCAGAACTGAGCTTCTGGGTCAGTGTCGGTTGACCGACGGTCAACCGACGAGTGAACCGACAGCTCTGGGAGTTGTCTCGGAGAGTTTCAGCTCTCTGGAATTCTGACCGACATTGTGTCGGTCAGCCTACATGGAAGTGTCGGTCGACCGACAGGTCAACCGACGGACTAACCGACAGATCTGAAATCTGTCTCAGTGAATTCCAGCTCTCTGGAATTCAAACCGACAACATGTCGGTTAACCGATGTGGTATCTTCGGTCAGCCGACACCTGACCGATACCTGACCGACAAATGTATCAGAGAATGGACTGGAAATCCAGCTTCTGGAACTTGAACCGACAAAGTGTCGGTTAACCGAGAGGTGAACCGACGTTGTATGGTCGGTCAGCCGACAGGCCAACCGACAGCTGAGATGAACTCAGAGAAGATTATGGGAATGAAGCCTAAGACGCACAGGTTATTCCATGTTAATGTCTAAGCCTACATAGGTGTTAGCGAAGGTCGTCTCAATGTACAAATCAAATACATAAAGTGATATTCATCAAAAATAACATGTACATTGGATAACTAACGCTTCACTCGTTTGTCTGGCTTAGAAGTATGAATAGAATTGATAAGAAATGAATAGAATCCATGAAGTGACACAGAGGTGAACTTCATTGACATAGTGAACGTCATTGACATAATGCACGAAATGACAGAATACATGAATTGAATTAATGAAATGGAATGAAATGAATAGTCACTAAAGGTGACAGTAACTTGAATGAATGAATAATTCCTGCTGCAGTAGATGTGAGGGGCGTTCCGGAGCCTCGTGGAATGCCAGTGCTCTCTGATCAAGACACTGGAAAATTTCCACCATTGTGAAAAGTCATGTAATGAAAAGTGAAACAATCTTGAAGCCTCGGCCATGAATGGTTTGCCCTTCCGCCTTGTGCTTAATTAATGTGACTAAATGAAAATTGACTAATCTTGAAGCCTAGGCCATGAATGGTTTGCCCTTCCGCCTTGTGCTTACACTGCTTCCGTTGGAAGACACGAAATGAACGAAATGAACGAAATGAACGAAATAAATGAAATGAAAGGATATGATTGACATAGTTATTTATTGTAGAACTGTTTAAGTTCTTACCTTATTGAATTCTTGTATAGAATTGTTAAAGAATTGTTAAATAACATGAAGAATCATGAAAATGCATGTATCTTGTTGAACCTTCGTGTTCACGTGTTATTGATGATATCACAGGCCCAGATGCCCGTGCCGGTCCTGCCGAGGCCGCGCCGCCTGCGGAGGAGGCCCGTCCGTTACCTCCAGGAGGTTTAGCGGAGTGGGCGTAGTCGGAGGGCGATTGTAAATGAATGATTTTGTAATAGAGAATTTTGGATTGTGATTGAATACCAACTGCATTGTATTTTAAGTGTGCAGTGTTGGTTTTAGTGGGCTGTAGATTTGTATAATGGAACTTTACTTTTGTGTAAAGTTAATTGTAGTCAATGTATATATACATGTTTTCCGCACATTGTACATTGACAGGTATTGTGATTTGATATCCCTTGTGAGTCTTGTCTTAACTTCGGTTAATTCAGGATTTACGGGAGTAAGTATGGTTCCGCGACTCGGGGGTCCGTCCGAAGTAATCAGATCTCGGGCCCGGGTCGTGACATACTTATTGTATGGTATCAGAGACTAGGTTGAGAACTAGGTTAAGGAACTTTTAAAAGCCTTAGTACAATTAAGAACGAAGTGAGGAACGATATCGATAGGACGAATCCAATCTTGGATTTGTATTTATTGCTTTCACTATATGTGATATAAAGGTCATGGAAGTGTATAGATGTTTATCTTACCTTCCATATTGTTTACAGTATGGCTTCTGGATCAGGGAGTGATAACTTCGTAGAAGTCACTGTCAATGACGGTACTACACCGCCTCCCCCAGCATTGGATAATGATGCTCGGTTTACTGCTATTCTGGAACAGTTAGCCAGAACTAATGAGCAGATTGCGAAAAGTCATGAAGCTCAGTTAGGTTTGCAAACCCAAATGACTTCGATGTTGCAAGTCATGCAAGCCCCGTCTGTTCCACTACAGCCTCATGTTGAGACTCAGCTAGTATTACAGCACAAAGAGACGGACCCTCATGCTGTTTATGAGCGGTTTCGTAAAAGAGGAGCTACAGAGTTCCATGGTACTGAGAATGTCATACAAGCTGATGAGTGGATGGAACACATTGAAGATGTGTTAGAAACGGTCGTCTGCACTCGCAGGCAGAGAGTGTTGCTCACCTCTACGATGTTTAGAGGGGGAGCAAATACTTGGTGGAAGAGTGTCAAGGACACATTTAAAGTCATGACCGTACCGGACGTTTGGGAGACTTTCAAGAAACAGTTCCAAAGAAAGTTTATTCCCGAGCATGTGCAGCAGCAAAAGGAATCGGAATTCCTACACTTGAAGCAAGGTCAAATGACCGTAGCTGCCTATGTTCATACCTTCTTACAGTTGTCCAAGTATGCTATAGACTTGGTGGATACTGAGGAGAAGAAGGTTAAGAGATTCCTCATTGGGTTGAACCCCGATTACAAAGCGATCGTAATGGCTGGACAGAAGCCTACGACGTTTGATGATGCCGTAGACAGGGCATACACAGCTGAGGAAATTCAGAGAGAGAGAGAAAGAGAGACTGTGAACACCAAGAGAAGTGGTGACTCCTGGTTTAAGAAAGGAGGACAGTCTAGAAATAAGAAGCAGAAGCAGAAATTCATTCCTAGGAATGAGAGAAGAGAGAATCTGCCAGTCTGTGAGACTTGTGGCAAGAGTCACCGGACTGAGCTATGTTGGAGGAATACTGGAGCCTGCTTCGTCTGTGGTTCTTTGGAACACAGAATGGCACAGTGTCCAAGAGCTAGGAGAGATGATAGAGCTCCGTACCAGTATCCTGCGCAGGGTCAAGCAGCACTTCCTGCTCCCCCGCAGAGATTAGCTTTACCAGCTCCTCCTCCTAGACCACAGCAACAACAGCAACCACAGCCACAACGTCAGGGCCAGCAGCGTCAGTGGCAGAGACAACAACCGAGACAGCAGCAGCAGCCAAACAGGCCACAGATGGCTGGGATGGCTTATGCTGTCAACAGGGAACAAGCTGATGTTGCCACAAATGTGGTTGAAGGTACAATTTTTGTAGATAATAGACTTGCAATTGCATTGTTTGATCCCGGTTCCACACACTCATTTGTAGCACCCGCATTTGCTGGTGGCATGCAAGACCGGATCATGCAATTGTCTTATGATTTTACTGTATCTACTCCTTTAGGGAGTAAAGTAGTGTGTGAATTATATATTCCACAATGCACTATTAGAATTGGAGATGTATCAATGCCAGCTGATCTGGTGATACTACCTATGAATGATTTCGATGTGATCTTCGGCATGGATTGGCTTGCGAAGTACAGGGCTTGTCTAGACTGTTTTCGCAAAGTCATTACCTTCAGGGTTAATGAAGCCAATGCCAGTGTATTGTTTGAAGGAGTGCAGAAGAAGTATGACACCAGGCTCGTTTCAGCACTTAAGGCTGAACGTATGATGCGTAGTGGTTGTGAAGGCTACATCGCATTCGTTTCAGAGAAGAAGCCTGTACAGGAATTACGAAACATTCCTGTAGTCTGTGAATTTCCAGACGTGTTTCCGGATGAAGTGCCAGGTCTACCTCCAGCTAGGGAAGTGGACTTTACATTTGAACTTGTGCCCGGTACTGCACCAATATCGAAGGCACCGTATCGAATGGCACCATCAGAGTTGTATGAATTGAAGAAGCAGATACAGGATTTGCTGGACAAAGGTTTTATCAGACCTAGTGTCTCACCATGGGGAGCACCTGTATTGTTTGTGAAGAAGAAAGATGGTACCCTCCGAATGTGTATCGATTATAGGCAGATAAATCAGATGACGATCAAGAACAAGTATCCTCTGCCTAGAATTGATGAGTTGTTTGATCAACTCGAGGGTGCATCCTATTTCTCTAAGATTGATCTCCGATCTGGTTATCATCAGATTCGGGTTAAGGATCAAGATGTGCAGAAGACTGCATTCAGGACTCGTTACGGTCACTACGAGTTTTTAGTTATGCCTTTTGGTCTAACCAATGCACCTGCAGTGTTTATGGCTTTAATGAATAGGGTGTTTGCTCCCTTCCTAGACCAGTTTGTGGTAATCTTCATTGATGACATCCTGGTCTATTCAGAGTCAGAGGTTGAGCATTCACGTCATTTGAGGACAGCCTTGCAGATACTGAGAGAGAATCAGTTGTATGCAAAACTCGAAAAGTGCGACTTTTGGTTGCAGCAGGTTGCATTTCTGGGTCATATCATTTCCGGAGATGGATTAGCAGTTGACCCAGCTAAGATTGAAGCAGTTACCAATTGGCAGAGCCCGAAGAATGTGCCAGAAGTAAGAAGTTTCTTGGGATTGGCAGGCTATTATAGGAGGTTCGTCAAGGACTTCGCAAGGATAGCATCGCCATTAACGAAACTGACTCGCAAGAGCTCTTCCTTTGAATGGAATGATGCATGTGAGTCTAGTTTTCGAACCTTGAAGCAAAAGTTGATTTCAGCCCCAATCTTGTCTTTACCCGACGGGAGAGGAGGATTTGAGATATACTCAGATGCCTCGGGTATTGGCTTGGGATGTGTATTGATGCAGAATGGTAGGGTGATTGCCTACGGTTCGCGTCAGTTAAAGGAACATGAAAAGAATTATGCCACACATGATTTAGAGCTCGCGGCGGTTGTGTTTGCATTGAAGCAATGGAGGCATTATCTCTATGGAGAGACTTTTGAAGTCCATTGCGATCACAGGAGCCTTCAGTATCTATTCACTCAGAAAGATATTAATTCAAGGCAACGTCGTTGGTTAGAGCTAATCAAGGACTACGACTTTCCATTCAAATATGTACCTGGAAAGGGTAATGTGGTGGCTGATGCTTTGAGTCGGAAATCAGCTGACTTGGCATCGTTAGTTGGTGAGTGGGACATGATCGAAGAATTCAGAGATCTGGATGTGGCTATTGAAATGATAGACAGTAAAGTAATGCTTGCAGCAATGTCTGTCTTTGAACCAATGCTTATCACGGAGATCAAGGCTAGACAATTTCAAGACCTTGATTTGGTAAGGATTAGAGATAACCTTGCCACGAAGCCAGATTTCGTGTTAGTAGAAGGAGTTCTGTATTTTAGAGACAGATTATGTGTCCCAGCTCAAGAATATCTTAAACAAGCTATCATGTTTGAAGCTCATCACACCAGGTATTCTATGCATCCTGGAAGTACGAAGATGTACAGAAATCTGAAGGATAGATTCTGGTGGAATAACATGAAGCGAGAGATAGCAGGTTATGTATCATCCTGCTTAACTTGCCAGCGTGTGAAAGTTGAGCACCGGAAACCACCGGGATTGCTTCATCCACTGAAAATTCCTAAATGGAAGTGGGAGAACATTACGATGGACTTTGTATCGGGTTTACCGAGGACGAGGAAGCAGCACGATGCCGTATGGGTGATCGTTGATCGTCTTACAAAGTCTGCACACTTCATTCCCATCAGAAAGGATATAGGATTCAGTGAGATGTCTAAACTGTTTGTCAAAGAAGTGACTCGATTGCATGGAACACCGGTCTCGATTGTCTCCGATCGGGATAGCAGGTTTGTGTCCACATTCTGGAAGTCATTTCAGAATTCGTTTGGCACTAGACTTCAGTTTAGTACTGCTTACCATCCACAGACAGATGGGCAGTCAGAAAGGACTATACAGACTCTGGAAGATTTGCTCCGTGCCAGTGTGATTGATTTCGGGAGTGATTGGGATGACCATTTAGCTTTGTGCGAATTTGCGTACAACAATAGCTATCACTCCAGCATTGAGATGGCACCATTTGAGGCATTGTATGGTCGAAGGTGTAGGACCCCAGTTAGCTGGGAAGAAGTTGGAACTCGGAGTTTCCATGGTCCTACGATTATTGCAGAAACAGCAGAGAAAGTCCAGAGGATACAGGAAAGGCTAAAAGTTGCTAGGTCACGGCAAAAGAGCTATGCTGACAATCGTCGGCGTGATCTAGAGTTTGCAGTTGATGATTTAGTCTTTTTGAAGACTTCTCCAATGAAAGGTACTGTTCGATTCGGACAGAAAGGGAAGCTTTCCCCGAGATTTATTGGACCTTTCAAGGTCACGAGTCGAATTGGAAATGTGGCTTATCGCCTAGACCTCCCATCAGAACTCTCCGGTATTCATAATGTATTTCATGTTTCTATGCTTCGGAAGTATGTGCATGATCCTTCACATGTCATTCATCATGAAGAGATCGAAGTGTTACCAAACACCATATATGTTGAGAAGCCAGTTCAGATCATAGATACAAAGGAGGCAGTTCTGCGTACTAGAACGATCAAGTGGGTCAAGGTCCTTTGGGATCATCATGAACCTAATGAAGCTACATGGGAACTTGAGGAGCAAATGGCTCAGAAGTATCCCGAGCTATTTGTTCAGGTAATTTTGAATTGAATTGTTTATTTTCCTTGTAATTGGATTGCATTGATTTGAATTGCATTCGGAGGACCGAATGGTTCAAAAAGTTGTGATAGTTGTCAGGTCTCGTCCCGAGTTAATCAAGATTAACTCTAGTTAATTGAAATTAGTGCTAGTTAACCATGTTTAACTAGTTTAATGGTAATTAATGACTAAGCTCGATGAGTTAGTCCCAAATGAATAGAATGAACGGATAATAAAAAGATTAAGTGGATTGGTTATGCTTAAGGCTAATTAACTGCGGTTAATTGAGCTAATGATGGTCAATGACCAAATGATATGGAATAAGCCTCAAATGAATGAATTGGGCTTAATGGAATGGTAAAGAATGGATTTGCATGGTTTAAATAGAGTTTTAGACTCAAACGTAGAAATGAAGGACTTTTATGTAAATACGAAATTTCGCGTATTTCGTCGAATACGGAAACTCTTGATACCAACGCGTGTATCTCGACGAGTACGTCAACTTTCATAAGAGGTTCGAAGTCGTTTGACGAGAATCTGGTCAAATGACCCTTCATTTGACTCGAATTGTAATTTAGTGAAATTATGGGCTTGAATGCAATTTACTAGCTTATATAAGCTAAAGATAGCCCTGATGAGTCATTCACTCATCTTCTATCTTCTTTCAAACCCTAGGCACCTTTCTTCTTCCTTTTTCCTTTTCTTTCCTTCCAATCTCACTCAATCAAGTAGCAAACAAGGACTTCCAAGTGTTTTCAAGAAGCCTTCATCCTTCTCTTCATCTTCCCCAAGTTTGTTTTCAAATTGTGGAAGTGTGAAGTTTGAACTCAAGGTTTTCTTCTTGGAATCAAGCTCAAGAAAGAGGTTTTCATCCATTCAACCTTCACAAGAGGCAAGTACATATGTATTCTTATGATTTATAGTGTTTTAGAAAGATTGGAGTTCATTTGACTCAAATCCTGAAGTTTCACTTCAGAAAATCTGAAGCTCAGAACTGAGCTTCTGGGTCAGTGTCGGTTG
Organism: Umbellularia californica; assembly: GCA_028538565.1. NCBI lineage: Eukaryota > Viridiplantae > Streptophyta > Magnoliopsida > Laurales > Lauraceae > Umbellularia > Umbellularia californica. Next base: position 20,754,635 of record JAPQWN010000007.1, read on the forward strand.
ACCAACGGTCAACCGACGAGTGAACCGACAGCTCTGGGAGTTGTCTCGGAGAGTTTCAGCTCTCTGGAATTCTGACCGACATTGTGTCGGTCAGCCTACATGGAAGTGTCGGTCGACCGACAGGTCAACCGACGGACTAACCGACAGATCTGAAATCTGTCTCAGTGAATTCCAGCTCTCTGGAATTCAAACCGACAACATGTCGGTTAACCGATGTGGTATCTTCGGTCAGCCGACACCTGACCGATACCTGACCGACAAATGTATCAGAGAATGGACTGGAAATCCAGCTTCTGGAACTTGAACCGACAAAGTGTCGGTTAACCGAGAGGTGAACCGACGTTGTATGGTCGGTCAGCCGACAGGCCAACCGACAGCTGAGATGAACTCAGAGAAGATTATGGGAATGAAGCCTAAGACGCACAGGTTATTCCATGTTAATGTCTAAGCCTACATAGGTGTTAGCGAAGGTCGTCTCAATGTACAAATCAAATACATAAAGTGATATTCATCAAAAATAACATGTACATTGGATAACTAACGCTTCACTCGTTTGTCTGGCTTAGAAGTATGAATAGAATTGATAAGAAATGAATAGAATCCATGAAGTGACACAGAGGTGAACTTCATTGACATAGTGAACGTCATTGACATAATGCACGAAATGACAGAATACATGAATTGAATTAATGAAATGGAATGAAATGAATAGTCACTAAAGGTGACAGTAACTTGAATGAATGAATAATTCCTGCTGCAGTAGATGTGAGGGGCGTTCCGGAGCCTCGTGGAATGCCAGTGCTCTCTGATCAAGACACTGGAAAATTTCCACCATTGTGAAAAGTCATGTAATGAAAAGTGAAACAATCTTGAAGCCTCGGCCATGAATGGTTTGCCCTTCCGCCTTGTGCTTAATTAATGTGACTAAATGAAAATTGACTAATCTTGAAGCCTAGGCCATGAATGGTTTGCCCTTCCGCCTTGTGCTTACACTGCTTCCATTGGAAGACACGAAATGAACGAAATGAACGAAATGAACGAAATGAACGAAATAAATGAAATGAAAGGATATGATTGACATAGTTATTTATTGTAGAACTGTTTAAGTTCTTACCTTATTGAATTCTTGTATAGAATTGTTAAAGAATTGTTAAATAACATGAAGAATCATGAAAATGCATGTATCTTGTTGAACCTTCGTGTTCACGTGTTATTGATGATATCACAGGCCCAGATGCCCGTGCCGGTCCTGCCGAGGCCGCGCCGCCTGCGGAGGAGGCCCGTCCGTTACCTCCAGGAGGTTTAGCGGAGTGGGCGTAGTCGGAGGGCGATTGTAAATGAATGATTTTGTAATAGAGAATTTTGGATTGTGATTGAATACCAACTGCATTGTATTTTAAGTGTGCAGTGTTGGTTTTAGTGGGCTGTAGATTTGTATAATGGAACTTTACTTTTGTGTAAAGTTAATTGTAGTCAATGTATATATACATGTTTTCCGCACATTGTACATTGACAGGTATTGTGATTTGATATCCCTTGTGAGTCTTGTCTTAACTTCGGTTAATTCAGGATTTACGGGAGTAAGTATGGTTCCGCGACTCGGGGGTCCGTCCGAAGTAATCAGATCTCGGGCCCGGGTCGTGACATTACAGCAGCCTCGCTGCTCTGTTTTCTTGCTTTACAGCGACATCTGATAATTGTGCTGTGAATTAATTGTTGAGATATAATACAGCCAAGTATCCACTATCCGAATGCAATAGGCCAAAAAAAAATAAAATTTCTGGAATGTTTAATGGATGAGGACTTCCATTCCATTGTCCATCAATGAAAGGCCTCCAATATAATATTAAATTCCTCAGCTAACCATTTGTATGAAAACCTCGAGGCATTAGTAGAGGTAGCGGAAATACTTTTCAATATTTCCCCTTGGGTGGAACCCAGTCAGCTCACTTTTGGCGACACATTTTTTTTTTTTGCGCCGAGCCATTCCTCTAGGGATTTAAACTCTCGACCAGTTGGTTATGATACCATATTAAATTTCCTCATATAATTCCTCTGGATAAATGCTATATTACCAAGTTTTGGAAAGGTGAAAAAAGGTGAAAGCGGATATGCACAAGAAGAAATAAGGGAGGGTCACCTTTTGCTTGTGGCTGTTGCCCCAGTTGACAGCGAATTTGATAGATCTGCATTTATCATCCTCCCTTATCGGCCAATAATGGTGCACAGGCATCAGTCCTCTTGTGAAGAAGTCATAGTATCGAGGCTTCACAATTAAAGTAAGAGAATTGCAAGCTAAAATGTACTTCTCACTGACAGACCAAGCCGATCCTTCGATATAAATCTTGTATCTAGTACAAATTTTAAATAACAAATCTATTATTAAGGAAAAGAATGCACCTGCAGACACATTAAGAATTGAAAACATGTTGATATGGAAATATACTTGTGAGTACATTGGCTTGCTAGATCAGACTGCTTGTATCCTTGCTGAGATTCACGCATCCAGTCCTATAAAGATACTCTATTAGATGAATGCTTATATTTCCCACAACCTGCATAAAAAATGATCTGCTAAGATGGCATGGCTTGCATTGTGGGTGCCCCCAGGATCAACCATCAACCGCATGGGATAGTGGAATAAAATGACATCCCATGGATGCATTATGGATGAAATTTCACCATGATTGTATGTGTGATCATGCCTATCAATGTAAGGGCTTGCAAAATGAAAGGTTGAACTAAGACATACTGCCTTCCTTTTTTGGGTAGGTCAGGTCCTAACTATTTGTTTGTTTAGGAGGCAACTAATCAAATGGGATCATTCAATCAAGGTGAAACTTCATCAACATGACATCCATGATGTGCCTGTATCCCCTTAGGCCATGTGAATGGTGGTGGGCCAGTTGTGCCGCACAAAGCAGGCCATGTCAGAAATGTAGTACATAGTACAGGCAGGTTTTATTGAAAACTGAAGCTTTTTTCCTGCCTGTATTAGTTACTTGTCAAATTACAGGTTTCATTTTTATCTTTCCTTGTGGCACAAAACCAAATGATGAATTATAGCCAAAAAACCTCCAAGTTTCCTCATGTATAGATCACATAAAATTGCAGTTCATTTGGGCCCATTTCACTTGTCCAAGGGCTGAAAACATAGGCCTGATTCTCAATGCAATGCATTTAAAAAAAAAAAAAAAAATCCTAACAGTCTCCTGACTGCAAGTGTGCAACCACGTACTCTTAATTCTTAACATTACATCGATTGGATCACTGATCGTCTGTTGTATGGATGTTTTTACACAACAATCAGAAGGTTAGAATAAACTGATATGTGTAATATATTCATGGACTATTCAGTATCGTGTCCACTGGAAGTATTGCAGAATTTGCTTTGATAATCCTCACTATATGTCTACCCATCAATTGAAGGCTTGCAAGATTTGAGCAATAAATGAGATTTTTGTGTGGTGGATTTCCCATCAATGGAGTTTACAGTCCACTAAGAATGGGGTTGATCAAATGAACTGTTCATGGGAGGACAACCCATATGTCTAGACAAGATATGCAACACATCTTAGAGATCTTCTTCTATGTGGTAAACTTGTAATGGTCAATACTTTAGGAAACAAAGTCCCAACAGTTAAGTTTTGAGGACAAATACCTGTGCATATAAGCGCGCATTCCAGTCCTGCATCTCAGATACGTTACATTTGAGAAGGTCTTGTCTGGTAGCTGCCACAGCTGGGTTCCCCTTCCAGTAAGCATAGGGCTCTCTGTTCATCCATTTGACTCTCTCATTTCCCTTTTTCAGATCCTTCAGCAGAGATTCCCAAGGCTTGATGTTGATCTCAGGCCTACAAACATATCTAGCATTGTAAAACCATTTATGCATGTGTGGATTTTCAGCCTATCCAAACGAACCCAGATGTGTAAGCACTAAACACAGACCCCAATACCACCCGGGTCGAAAAAGAGGATCCATGACTTTATATATTTGCTATCAGAGGTTTACAACCCTTTGGGCTGGACTAATCCCTCCGGGCCTAGAAGAAAGCTAGGTAAACACCCCTATACCTCTAAGGTGGTAGCATTAGTAGACTCAACATTTGAAGAGGTGGTAGCACTAGTAGACTCAACATTCGATTCATGAAACAGGGGGAACCGAGGGTCGATACCAAGACCTTTAGCTCCGGAAGAGGGAGGAACCGTGGTCCTAACCACTCGGCCAACTCTTTGGGGTTTATGACTAGATATTTCTATTATTCTGATTGATCTCTTTTAGATGACCTAGTAATCATAGGCTATGATGCACGGATACTTTAAAATTGGCAATGTATAATGTATTCACTTTTTATGTGTAAAATCTGTGTCTCTCCGTATGTACAATGAGTCCTTGCCGTGTCCATGCCGTATTGTGCATCATAGATAATAGGCCTATTGACTTTTACTCTACTGGAAAAGTAGAAATAAAAGAGAAGTTGGAAGTAATTTTACCAACCCCAGAAGGACCAGTCAGGAAACACAATATCCAGCGTCTCCTCATCTCCACAGTACCGAAACAAGGGAGGTGGGGCCGACGCAGTCCTCCCCTTGTAGTCACGTGACATCACCACAGGCCAGTCAACGCAGTCAAACATCAGCTCAAGATCCGGCACCCGACCCGGATAAAGCCTCACCAGCTGCAAAATACCCCACAGCGTATACACGTCTCGGGTCTGGTACGCCCGCCGGAACCTCTCCACGTAGACCCGACCGTCCAACACCACGACCCGAAAGGTGGCAGTCCGTTTTGCCGCCTCCACCATCTCCTTGGAGATGCCCCTGGCCTTCCAGGGCCGTAGATCTTCGTGGATCCAACGGAAGTAATCGGGGCAGGATGGGGGGTCCACATCATCGTAGGATCGGACGGTAGGGGATGGGCCACGTGCATGGCAGGTTCTGGTGTGGTTTTCGGATGGGCAGAGAAGGGGATTTTGGGGGGTTTGTTTATGATGGGGTTTTAACTTTTTGGGATGTTTGGGTGTGCTGCTGCCAGTTTGGTTATGGTGAGAGGGCTTTTTGGGAGGGGTGGGGTTTTGGTGGGAGGGCTCATGGAGGACTGCTTTAGCAGTGAGGATGGGTTTTGTGCTCTTGCTGCTTGTGATGGTCTGCAAAATGGGAGTTAAGTAGTGATTAAATATCCTGAAAATTAAGCACCTAGATTATTAGATGTTAAAAACAAGCAATGTACAATGATGCTCATCCAGGGATATGGATGTAAATGGGTATCTGATTCTCCAATTTCAGGTTCCTACCCTTTAAAAACCGGATCTGGGTCCTTATTTAGGCCCCGATAAGTAAATGAATCTAGATCCGATTCCACCTTGCTTCGGACACATGGACCCGAGACCTCACATATTACCTCAATTTTCAAAAATTTCTCCTAAAAATCATGTTTTCTTAATATAATTTTTTATCTAGACCAGGACCTGTCCCATATATGGTGCTGCTTCCGGTTTCAGAGCCAAGAAACTAGTTTCGAAACTGTTCTAGGTCCACCGCGGACCAGGACCGGAACCAACCATTTTACAACCCTAGGTAGGAAGTGGCGACATTTGGAATCATTTTTCAATTGTGCCTTTTTTTTTTTTTTTCATATTCTTTTTCTTGTTCAAGTCCATTTAGATTATCTAATGGACTTGAAATTTTGCACATGGATAGGCCAGATCTTTTGATGCCCCCACTTCCCCATGATTGGTGGACCCCAGTGCGCCCCCACAAGTTTACATGCAAGATATCCAGACAGGAGCACGTCCCTTTAAATAAATTGCAATGATGTATCACCTAGTGACCCAAGTTGGGAGTTGGTGGAGTGGATAAAGCATGGTTTCCTTCTCCCCACATTAGATTCGTCCGGTGTTTATTTGTGTGGGTTTAGTGGGTGTAATATGTGAATTAGTTCTGTTGGGTCAAAAACCTCATGGATGCCCAAGTTATCAAAAGATAAAAAAGATTTGATGATAAAATAGATAGATAAATAAATAAATAAATAAATAAATAAATAAATAAATAAAACTAGCAAGAAAGTTGCCCTGCTGTATCATTACAGGATAAGCGTCTGGGGCTTGTTTTAATAGGTTAAGGCCCTTTATTCAGTCTGTGGTCTAGGTTGGAGCCTTTAAATAACGGGGTGCTTCCACAGCCGTACATGTATAGATCTCAGGACCATGATCCAAGCCGGGTAGAGATCACATCACAAGTCCTTGTAACCAATTGGGATTCTGGTTGGGTTGGGACTTGGGTCTGGAGTACAATGAACCCAGCCCAAACATCATCCATTTTCATTCCTATAAGAGGGCTCAGGATTTGGAATCCACTGCAAATGATCTTTTAAAGAAGACTACCCATTTGAAACAGATAATTAGGGGAAAAAAGTTTGCTAGCAGCTCATCAACAGTGAAAATAGAAACTTTGCTAACCTCTATTGACTTCTTATTCTCAACCATGACAGCCATAGAAAATATTGAATGAAAGGGAAAGCTAGTTTAGAAGCAAATGAATTTCAATAACTTAATTGACCATGACTCATTTGATTTGAGTCCATATTTGCCCTTTGCACACATACTTATGTTTTTAGACTAATTGGTCTGTATGAATCAATTAAGAGAAACAAATTCGTCAAATAGTAATTATATGAACAAAGTTGTCACTAAGCAAATGTAGTATAGACAAACTTGCCATATTGTAAAAAATAAATAAAAAAAATAATACGTTATTGATTTAGATATTCATGTCATTCAATTGACAGTCATTTTTAAACATTTTTCAGTCATATAAAGGTTTTTTTTTTATTCGAATACGATTTAAGTCAAATAGATCAAAAAATAAAATTGTCAATCGTTATCAAAGCATATTATTTGTAATATTATATTGCATATAATAGTAAATTCTTTTTATATTAAGGAAAAAAACTTTATTATATTTATTTACATCTTAAAAAGTATTAGACGCTCTCAAATTGGTGAGATACAAAGCTCTTACTTTTTAAAGTTTTATTCATAAAATAGTTTATGAAATATCATGTTATATAATGACTTTGGCCATGGCCTTTACAGGTTCAAATGCATGTTACCATAATCATCATTAGGCATGAGAGAAGCAGGTGGAGTTCTTGATGGTAACGTTGAAATCATAAAAGGTGGTTGTCAAACAGATCAAATATCCATCTCTTTCTTCTAATCGAAGGCAAGTGTCCTTTTAAAAAAAAAGGTCAAAATGTGAGGATTAGTGAAACATCATGATGGCAAATGTGATTCTGTTGTGCACTTATGCAAAGATGAATAAACTAGGTGGCCCATGACCAGAATAATGGTTTTGATTAGTGCAAATGAGACCTCATTCGACAGTTTCCAGGCTCAAAAGATGAGCCGTGCCCCATTTGTCTCACTTATAAGGGTCTGTTTAGTAACTTCACTTTACTAGGAAAGTAAGGTGAGTGGTCGATGTAAGAGACAAGAAAAAAAAGAGGGATCAAATCAAAAGTGCTAAGTGAAAAAAAAAAAAAAAAAAAATGAAGTTATAACCTTTTGTCCTTTAATGACATGAGAATATAACTTTAATGACTTTTTTAAAATAAAAAATAAGTTTTTTTTTTATCATTTAATTGCATGAGAAAATAATTTTTTGACTTTTTCCTAATTAAAAGGAAAAGGTGTCTTTTGAAGTTTGATATTTTTTATTCGACTCATCTAAATTTCTTTTCTTTTGAATTGACGACTCACCTCACTTTACTAGTAAAGTGAAGTTACCAAAATTGGCCCATATCCAAACTACATAAAACCAATAAATTACATTATTGTCTTTGGGCTGCATGTCACTTCGGCAGACCACGATGAAATTGAAGTTTAAATGAAAGAAAAGAAAAAAAATCGTAATAATTTAAATCATGTATTGTCTACAAGTCAAATATCACTTCAATTGAAGCTCATATTATTCTACGCTAGGGATGTAAATGAGTTCTCGATTCTCTGATTATCCGAAGGTTCCGACCCGTTAAAAATTGGGTCTGGGTCCTTATTTAGGCCTCGATAAGTAATTGAGTTTGAGTCCAATTCCACCTTGATTCGGATCCAAGACCCGACATACTATCTAAAGTTTTGAAAATTTCTCCAAAAAATCATATTCTTTCAATATCATTCTCTACCTAGAACCGGATCCATATCCGGACATGTTCCATATATGATTCTGATTCTGATTCTGTAGCCAAGAAACCGATTCCGAAACGATTTCGGGTCCGGATCCAGTTCCACTTTTTCCCTAATGGTTACATGGGCCCAGACCCAAACCCACCGTTTACAATCCTATTCCATGCCAAGAGAAAATAATTGTAATTGAAGTTCAGACCACAGTAACTTCAGGCCACAGCAACATCAGCCACATGTCCAACGTGAAGTTTAGAAGTAAAAAAACAAGAAAAGGAAAGAGGCAGAGATCAACATTATGATGATCCCACAAAGTAAAATCTAGCCAGAGATAGATGAAAAGGGTCAATGATTTTTATTTTTTAAGTAGTTTTAGCTCTCAAAGTGGCCCACACATGAAATTTAGCCGGAGTCGATGAAAAGGTGCAATGATTTGCTCGGCCCTCCCTCCGAGGTCGGGATTCCAAAGCAACAACGAAAGGGACAATGGCTTCATATACGGACCCATCTTTGAGAGAATCAAGGCGATGAAATGTTATTGTTAGAAGCTTAGCCTCGAATATTGAAGATCTACAAGGTATCGGAAAGGCATGGTCTAGTTGAGCCTTCCCCTATATATGACCTGGTATGGTCTTTGATTATTCAACCCACAAAGTGGATACTGTCAATGGCCCTTTTCTGATTTCCCTGCCAGAGAGAATTTTATCATTTTATGGACTTCCCATGTGCACCTTTTTGCATTCAAGTAAAGTACTTTCTTTGGAATACTATTTCCTAAATAAATGCTACGACTGAAAACGCTTACCATCTTTACAACCTTTAAAATTCAAAGAGCAGAATACAAATAGAGGCCTTAAAACATAATCTGGTTTACTTAAATAAGTTCCACTTAACTCTAAAGAGTTGGCCAAGTGGTCAACACTATGGTTTTTCCCTCTTTTAGAGTTAGAGGTCTTGGTATCGACCCCCAGTTCTCCCTTCTTTAGGAATCAAAGATTGAGTCCATTAGTGCTACCACCTTAGAGCCAAAGGCGGATCCAGTGAACATTCACTGCGGGGCTGGGCCCCAGTGAATTTTTGGAAAAATATATATATATATATATATATATACTAAGTTAGACCCAATGTAACCAGGCCCCCAATGACATGTAACCAGGCCCCCAGTAAAAAATATTAGGCTCATTCTTTATACATATTATTAGGCCTATTCTTCAACTATTAGGGCATCAGAGGTAAAGATTGCAGAGTATACTGCCATCTCCAGCTCTCTTTTACCTTCACCGACTCGCTGACTCAGAACCTAAGCTCCTCACCAATCAGCATTGTGCGATTCACCTAAAGAAATATTAAGCCCCCAATGACATGTAACCAGGCCCCCAGTAAAAAATATTAGGTACATTCTTTGTTTTATTGCTTGAAACTATTACATTATATTCGTCCCATATAAATAATCCAAAAAAAAAATCCAGTGAGTTTAGTGGATCCCGGACCTCCACTACTTAATCGTGCCCCCAGTGAGTTTGAATCGTGGATCCGCCACTACTTGGAGCCACAGGGGTGTTTCCTCAGATTCCTTTTGTGCCCGAAGGGATTAGTTCTCCAATAGCAAAAAAAAAAAAAAAAAAAAAAGTTCCATTTGGTATCCTTAGTCTAAAGGTGGTGATTCCTGACTCAAGTAAATTATTGTTAGATTAGCATTTTCAATCACATTAGTAAATGGGTCATGTTGATATTGACTCCTGACTTAACCCCACTTTGCAAATCAACATGACTTGTTGCATTGCCAGGAGCCAAAACCAACTCAAATTTAATCAAGTGATATAGGGTTGAAATTGATATTTTCAACAGTTACTAAAGGAGTTTAGTGGTCCTTACTTTCCCAAAAAATCCTACCAATTAGACTTTGAGACCCATTTTGGACCCATTAAAAGTTGGTCCCCCACTCGGTTTAGATGGGTCGATCATGCTGCGAATAAAACAACCCTTACTAAAGTAATACGTGGTTGAAAATGCTAATAGAATAAACCTTCATTTCCCCTAAAATGGGCCACCCGCACTTACTTTTCCAACACCCAAACATGCATCGATGAATTGCACCACCATCCAATTGACATCTTAACTGTTTGAATATGGACTATCCAATTCCAAAGCAACATCCACACCGTTAATGGTAAAAGCAAAATCCATGAGTGGGCCCTTCACTAGTAAAATCCAGACCTTTGGCACACACCCCCACTTCTAGCCAATCCACTTTAACTCAGCGGGGGCACCTCTCTTCCAATGAAAACACGAAGGATCAAAGAATTGGGAGTGGCCCTATGCATGGTAACCACGAGTGGACTACTTAGGGTCCGCCACGTCACCAAAGGTAGCCTTTGCCCAATGCCTGTTAGGCAGCCCGCGTGCATGGCATGCCGCCTGTGATGACGTGGTGGACCGTGAATAGTCCACTCACGGTCGCTGTGGGATTTTCCCTACTAAACTCAGAATCAAATCTCCATCGTCCATCCATTTTTCACATATAGAAAACTCAATACAGTAGACATGATCACCAATATCTGAAAATTGTAGGGTTGTAAACAGGTCGGTTCCAGTTCGAGTCCATGGTGGACCAAGAACCGAAACTGTTAAAGAGAAGGTGGAACCGGATTCGGATCCGGAATTGTTTTGAAATCGGTTCCTTGACTCCGTAATAAGAATCAGAACCATATATGGGACGAGTCTTGATCTGGGTCCGGATCCAGGTCCGGATCTAAGTAGAGAATGGTATTGAAAAAACTATGATTTTTAGAAGATAATTTTAAAAATTAAAATAATATGCGAGGTTTCGAGTCTACACAAGATAGAATGGGACCCGGACCTAGGTCTAAATACGGGCACACACCTTATTTTTAACGGATTGGATCGATGACTTGGAGAAAAAGGGAAACACGCATTGAAAAGGGCCAAAAAAAAGGTACGGGCCCCACTCAAAATCCACATCGGATCCGTGATCTGGGCGGTGGAAATGGAATAAGACCTTAAAATCAAAGCCACGTGGCACAAGTTAGAAAAAAAAAAAGGTTCCGTTCATCAGGCAGTCTACTTCAGTTAAAGCAAAAGTCACCGACCGACATGACTACATGTCTGCAACCCATGCGCGTGCATCAACTGTCGGCTTCCGAGTTCCTGGCCCCGGCGCGCGTTTACTCAAACCCTCATTGTCCGTCACTCTCACAAAACAGGAGAGAAACCCGTCCAGGGATTTCATTTTCCCTGGAATCTATCACTAATGTTGGAAAAATTAGGGTTTTAGGGTTTAAGAAAGAGAGAGAGAACTCACAGCATCGATCCAGCGTGTGGAAATGAAGGCTCCGATGAAAACCGCCGCAACAAACAGCACAATAGTTCTTGCATGCGCTTTATTCACTGCCCGATATATCGTAGCCGATACATGCCGGTAGTACATACCCGATCCGTTCCCGAAAACCCTCTGAAATCCCTCCATGCTCTCTTCCTGCCCCGATCCGTCCCGATCTTTGCCAAAAAAAAAGTGAAATTCCCAAAGGTAAATATACTTTCCAAGAAAAATCTCAAGCTCGGAAAAAAATCATGAAAACTTGCTTACCGAATTGTAATACCTTCTCTTCAGTTTCCTTGGAAATTCTCTTCGACAAGGTTTTTAGCTGGTTCTAGCAAGTTTCCGTGGAAACATTAGCAGCTGCATTTTGTAGGGAGCTTTATCGAATCCAGCCAAAAGCCAAAAGCGCGTTTTCCTGTTCTCTCTTTTCCTGGATTTTCGCGAGATCTGGATTCCTGGGTGAGAATTTAAGGGAATTGGGAAAGTTCAGGTCAAGATTTTGGTTTTCCTCAGATGAGTAATTGGAGAAATTGCTGAGATCTGTGACAAGAAGGATGAGATGAGGAAGAGAGGGAAACAGAGAAGGATTTGGTTTTCTTCGGTGGAGACAGAGAAATAAGAATGTCGTGTTTGTTGTGTGAGTGTTGAAATTTGTAAAGGTAGGTGGGAAATTAGTTTCTTCCACTTTTCCTCAACGGTGAAAGCAAAAAAGACGATTTTCTCTCCCGTGGAAATGCAATAAACTTTTTTTAAGCACTGTTTCTCTCTCACTACTCATAAAATAAGTAATAGTAACCTATGGTTGTAGGAACCTTTTCCTTTGCTTTCTAGAATGGAATATGTGGGAATGTTGCTGGCCCCCATTTGCTCCAAATGCAATTATGGGACATTGCTTGCTTATGCTCCAAACTCCAAAGCCTTATTGAGAATCCCTCATTGTTTTTTTTTGTATGGGAATTCCAATTCACGCACTCTCATTTACACGTCTTAATTGTGCATTCTAATACCGGCAAATTGGAGTTATTTAAAAATTTCACTTTCTTATTCATGCATTTTATATTTGAAGACCGTGCGATATTGAACAACTTGCAGCTATACAATATTTTATTGACGTGCGAGATATTACACATCTATAGTGATTTTGTGTGTGCATAAGTGCATATGGTAAAAATCCATAAAATACATTACATGATTTGTGTGATTTTTACCTGTCTGAATTTTAGTGGCGGCAATGGATGATCACTAATTCAATATCAACCCTGTAACTTGTCTTGGGATTTAATTTCGGGACTTGTCACGTCTCTACATGGGATAAATGATCATTTTGCCCCTCCCATGTGGAGTCGGGACAAGTCTTAGGATTAAATCCCAGGACAATTAGAATTTTTCATTCAATATTTCAATCTAAGGAACCACAAAATTCACCAGCACTATTTTTAATGATTGACGTTTATGCGTGTAAAGCTGACAACTGGCAGTGGAATGCTGAAAGTTGTGATTGGCATCCTCGTATTCTGAATCACATGTGTACGGCTGAGATCTCCCAGGAACGTGTCGGTATGCAGCAGGTAAATCAGAACGAGAGGAGAGAATACAAATACGGAGTCTGGTCGTCTTTAATGAACGGTCCATTCCGTCAGAGTCAGGGCTGCGGCGACTGATGGAGTTCGGATCGGGTTGGGTTTCAGTTAGAGGTTTGAATACTTGATCAACGGGCAGGCCCAGCCCGGCCCAACAGTCCCCTCGTGGGCCCTGTTTGGCCAGGGCTGGCCAGCGCCCCAAGCCCATGGGCAGCACGGCGGGCACAAGTTTACAGAGATACCATTGTTTCATAAGAAGGTATAAAAATTTGTTTAGCATTCCAACAAATAGGTCCAGTTTCTTTAGGGGAATTCCTGTCAGAAATTCACTATGTCCAGGAATTCATGGACATGATGTGACAGGCTGTCCCCTGAAATTTCTGAATTGCATGTTTCTTTACTAGCATCTCTAAATTCCAGTCAAATAAAAAGTCTCTTTTGACTTTTGAGAATTTAGGAATTCCACTCCCTATGTATTTTAGTGGAATTCTCAAACCCAAAGGGGCATCCAGGAATTTCACTTTGTCCCAACAAAAAAACAGAGCCTATAGCCCTTTTCACTTTCTTTCATCATATATGCAACAAGTTTGACCAGAAGGCAAAACGGGTTTGGGTTGCAGAATCAAAATCTCAAGTTTCTCTTCTTTGAATTACAAAACTATATCTTTGTCGGGCAAGAGTGCTTTGTGAATTATAATCTGACTCTCCTTTTTTATGCATGTTGTCCTTTGCACAATCTGCTTCTTCAACAGTAGTGCTATTCTGGTAAGAGGGCCACTGAAACTTCCTGGCTGAAAAGTAGCATTTGAGTTCTTAATTAATAATTATTGGTATGTTTTGATTTGACTGATTCTCTAACTCCAAAAGCAAAATATTTCTTAAAAATGTATAAAAATTTATTACTCTTGTTAAAAGAAAATGGTTAAAAGTTCAAAAATTATCTAACGTGGTTTTCTAACCAAAAGAATTTCAAAGCCTAGTTGTCACACACATCGGCGGATTTAGGATTTTCGTTTGTCGGGGGCAAATCCAAACAGGTTGTTGGGTTTAAGGGGCAAACCCAAACTTTTCATATGGTTTTGGGGTCGGATCCAAGATTTTTCATGTGGGTTTTCGAAGGGGACCCAGAATTGTCAATTGAGTCTTGGAAGCATACGCACGTTGAAAGGGGCGAGTGCCCTCAATACCATATATGTAGGTCCGCCCCTTCACGTTCGTCGAATTTTTTCTCTAATATCCAAATCAAAATCTCAAAACACAAAATCATTCAAAAAATTAAAAATAAAAATACAAAATCATAATAATAAAAATAAAAATGCCAAATCAAAATGTGCTACATCCAATTCAAAACCGAAAACCCAGAATCCAATTCCCAAACTGCAATTGTCAACCATATGGAATTTCTCAATTTCCAAATATCCAAGACAAAATTTCCAATCTCAATCTCACAAATAGAAACAACAAGCCAACAAAACACCAAATCAAAATCTCTAATGTCCAAATCCAAAACTCAAAACCCCAAAATGCTACAATTCAAAAAACCCAAAACCATACATCAAAGGCTTTAAACTAGTCAAAGTCTCCGATGTTCAAAAAATTCAAAACCCTAAACAAAAAAGCTACCATTCAAAAAATTCAAAATCATAATTCAAAGCCTTCAAACGACAATATTCCCTAAACCCCAGTAGATGAATCTCAAAGTCCAATTGTCACTCACATATATGCTGGATTTCCTTTTTCTCCAATTAACACTTCAAAATCCCAAATCACGAGTTTTTTTAACATCAGAACTTAGACATACTCAAACACAAGTCCCTCACTATCAATGCTAGGACTAGGGATTGAGCTCTGGTCGTCTTTGGTAGGGAGCTGCCTCACTAAACCATAAAATCAAAGCCCAAATCCCCGAATCTAATTTCTAAACCCCATTTGTCAACCATATGGAATCTCTTTTCCCATTCTCCAACGCAAAATACTGAATCACAGATTCAAAAGGAAAAGGAAAAATAAAAAAAGGTAAACTTTTTCAAAATCTTAAGCTGACTAAATGAAATAGATAATTGATGTTGCAATATCAAATATATGGCTTTATTAGAGACATTATAGGAAAGAAAATAATTCAAAATAAATAGAATATATTATAAGATTTAATCTTAAATTATAACTATCAAGACTTACTCAAAATAGAAAAAGTATAGTAGATTTACAAATGAACTGTTACTTAAAATTAAAATGATCATAGCTAAAGGTCTTTTTGTTTTCAAATGAAGAAGAGGGTATACCTATCCTCAAAACCCTTGACCTCTTTTATGTGCTTGCACATAGCTACAGAATTCACAAGATACTAAAATATAATAATATAAAAGTATATGAAATATAATTATAGTTGCATTTAATTTATAAAATAGCTAAAGTATTTGGAAGATATTAGAGATTAATCATACGAAAATATATTAACTCAACCTTGAGACAAATTCTAAAATATCTCCATCTAATTTATAACAGCTGTATGTGATGACAATAATTAAGACCCTTGTAATTTGTACTAAGAAACGGGAGACTAAGTGGTTACTGGCGTCCCATCTCACTCACAGTGCTAGGGATCAACCCCTAAGACTAGCGCTCTAGCATGGATATTTGGAGCTTGGATGGAGCATACTCGGGAGATTTTTATAAAATAGTTGAGCAGGGAAACCCCTCATTGATAGTGGAAAATAGAGTGTACTCATAAATATGAAGTATAAGAAGCAAATGCTTGTTGCCAATATTTTCCACTGGTGATACCGGGGGAGAGCTTGACTTCCCAACATAGGTTGTTGATCATAGATGTGCAGCTACAAAGGTGGACTAGAAAAAAGAAGTTGTATAGAATGCTCAAAGACTAAATGGTGGAACTTGAAAGGTGATAAGCAACTAGCATTTAGGGATAGAGTACTAGAGGAAGACGTTTGGGCGATAAATGAGAGTGCAAATAATATGTGCGATAAGGTAGCAGAGTGTATTAGGAGGGTAGGGAAAGAAGTCTTAGGAGAATCCAAAGGGGGTGCTCCGGCACAGAAGGAGGCATGGTGGTGGAGCGAGGCCGTTCAAGACAAGATAAGAGTTAAAAGAGAGAGCTTTAAAACTTGGCAAAAGGATCGAAATGCAGCAAACTTAAAAAAGTATAAAGAAGCAAAAAGAGAAACCAAAAAGGCAGTTAGTGAGGCCAAGAGAAAGGCATTTGAGGAGCTATATAGGCGACTTGACACTAAGGAAGGCGAAAGAGAGATATTCAAGCTTGCTAAAGCCAGAGATAGGCGAACCAAGGACTTAAACCAAGTAAAATGCATTAAGGATGAGGATGAAAATGTATTAGTAAAGGATGATGAGATAGAGGAGCGTTGGAAGAGCTACTTCTACAAGTTATTTAACGAAAGCAATAGTAGTGACATACAATTGGGACAGCTTACCATTTCTAGGGAAGAATCGAATCATATGTTTTATAAGAGAATCAGTAGGAAAGAAGTTATAGAAGTATTGAAAAGGATGAAGAATGGGAAAGCGGTTGGGCCAGATGGTATCCCTATTGAGGTCTGGAGATGCTTGAGGGAGAATGGCATAAGTTTGTTGACAAAACTTTTTAATGTAGTGCTAAAGAGCAAGAAGATGCCTGATGCATGGAGGAAAAGTATTCTTATACCCATATACAAGAACAAAGGAGATATTCAAAACTGTACGAACTACCGCGTGATTAAATTGATGAGCCATACAATGAAATTATGGGAGAGAGTTATTGAGAGAAGACTAAAAAGAACAACAAACGTTTTAGAGAATCAATTTGGTTTCATGCCTGGGAGATCAACCATGGAGGCTATCTTTCTCCTGAGGAGGTTAATGGAACAGTATAGAGAAGGTTAGAGAGATTTACATATGGTGTTCATTGACTTGGAGAAGGCCTATGACCGGGTTCCTAGGGAGATTCTATGGGGAGTACTGGAAAAGAAAAGAGTGTGTGTCGCATATATTGAGGCAATAAATGATATTTATGATAGAGCCGTGACATCTATAAGGACGACTGGCGGAGACACTAAGAAGTTTCCTATCACGATTGGTCTACACTAAGGCTCAGTGTTAAGCCCGTACTTGTTTGCCCTAGTTATCGATGAGATTACAAGACATATTCAAGATGAGGTGCCGTGGTGTACGCTATTTGCAGATGACATTGTTTTAGTAGATGAGACGAGAAAAGGAGTGAATGCTAAGCTAGAAGTATGGCGGAAAACGTTAGAGACAAAAGGGTTTAGGCTAAGTCGATGCAAGACGGAATATATGGAGTGCAAGTTTAGCCAAAGTAGGACACTTGGTAACATAGAAGTAAGTTTAGGCACACAAAAGATTGTAGAGAAAGAAAACTTTAGGTACCTTGGATCGATGGTGCAACAGGATGGAGGAATTGATACTGATGTAAGTCACAGGATTCAGGCCGGGTGGACCAAATAGAGGAGTGCTTCGGGGGTCTTGTGTGATCGGAAAGTCCCCCTCAGGGTTAAAAGAAAGTATTATAAGGTGGCGGTAAAACCAGCATTGTTATATGGATCAGAGTGTTGGGCAGTAAAGCATAATCATGTTAAGAAGATGGAAGTTGCGGAGATGAGAATACTAAGATGGATGTGCGGGATCACAAGGAGAGATAGGATTAGGAATGAGGAGATTATGGGCAAAGTAGGAATAGCACCGATTGGAGATAAAATGAGAGAAAATCGACTAAGATGGTTTGGCCATGTTAGAAGGTGTCCAATGGAAGCACCTGTTAAAAGGTGTGAAGGCATAGAGATTGCCAGGAGTAGGAAAGGGAGAGGGAGACCCAAGAGAAGTTGGAAAGAAACTATTAAATATGACCTTGCCTACATGGATCTAACGGAGGACATGGCCCTAAACAGATTTGATTAGCGTCGTCAAATCCATATAGCCGACCCCACCTAGTGGGAAAAGGCTTGGTTTGGTTTGGTTTGGTTTGGTATCATCTTGTAACAATGAATATATGAAAATTATTTAGAAAATAAGACCAGAAACATGCACATGGATGTAGGGTCTTACACCCCATAGAGCTACCACTTATCTTAAAACCAATTGGTGATGAGATCAGCTTCAGCCCAAAATCGTTGGGGTATGTTTTTGCTATGCAATATAACCCGTGCCATCTCTTGAACAATCTAGCTGTTTGTCTCCTAACTCGCAGGCCATGGGCATATTTGATGAAATTTGATGTCACTGAAATTATGGTTGACTGAGTTCGAGAGTTTTATAATATCCCGGTGCTTGCTGACTATGACTATCTAGTCTCACCCGAAACTCTAGACACAATCAACTATGACTGAGTGGCAACTATACTCTGGTAAAGATACTAGATGGACTGGACGAGTTCTTCCTCATGGCCGTTTGACAGGTGAATACAGATTTCTCAATCTTTTTGTGTATCACTACTTGGAGCCATGGGGACACACTTATGATGTTAGCAAAAAGAATGCTTACTGCTGTATGCCATTGGGACTGGTAAGAGAATCAATGTGCCACTTGTTCTCCTCAATGTTATGAAGAAACTGCTGAATGCTGTTAAGAATGCAACACTTCCATTCGGTGTGTTAATTACTCAGTTTTTGCTGTGGAAAGGGATCACTCGTACCAACAGTGACGTGACGAAGCGGATTCAGAATCCGATTAACAAAAGGACATTGGAACAGTCTGATGCTTATATTCAAGAATATGATGATGTTGAGGATGATGAGGAAGAAGCTGAACAAGGCGCACAAGCGCAGGGGGAGCAACCAAACTATGATGAACATTTTGCTAATCTTGAAGGGAAATTGCAAGAGCTGAATGGCACAATAGATGCTCGCTTTACTGCTGTTGCTGAGAGGTTGTTGAATACCTTTGATGGGCGTTTTAGTTCGATCGATGAAGGCCTTGCTGCGTTACTGGCCCAACTAGGAATTCAGTGACTCCTCTTTGCTGCAGCAGTCAATGAAGGACTTTTTTCCTTTTTCTTTTTCTTTTTGTTTTTTTTTTTTGTGCAGACCGTCATGCTTTTCTTGTTACTACTTAATGTTTATTGGATTTCCCTCGTACTTTCTCCTAGCTGGACTATTCACTCTCTTTTTGCTGTACCCTACTGCCTATATTAACTTGTTGCTGCTCACTCTTTGTTCTATCTTATTTTGCTTCACTCTCTCTGTCTTTATTTCCTTTGTCAATTATACACAAAAAGGGGGGGCGAGTGATTATGGGTTGTTATTTATGCTTATTCTTGATATAATGTACTTGATCTAGTGTCAAGAAGTGACAGTTTTTGCGGCTTGCTCAAGCCAGAAAGTGAAGTGAGTTCCAAAATTTTGTGGTTATGGGGTTGGGTATAATTTTCTATGTATTTCGGAGTTTCGTCCATCAATTGCCAAAGGGAGAGATTGTAAGGATTTACAAGTATTGGCTAATTCATTGGGAATTGGACAAAACCGGGTTTTATATGATGTCTAATTTTTGTAGAATGGACTGCCCAAGACTTCCAAGAATTTCGAAGAAAAATTTGAAGATTGATGTGGTTGCTCAAGCGAACCCTCACAAAAGCTCCATCGCTCAAGCCACTTCATTGGCCGCTCGAGTTGTGAAACATGAAGCTCTAATTCTGGACATAGAACCTCATCCGTTCAAGCAGACCCCCCTCGCCGTTCGAGCGGACATTGTGCAAGATGTTGGAAATTCTTCCAGAAATCACTTCCTATTTTCTCTCAAGATGCTAAGTTGAACCTCAATCGTATTGCAACTCTTGAGGCACGAACCTAGGTTTATATATAGCTATTCTCTCTCTCTTCTAAAGCACTTCTCTTCAATACAAAATCTTAGAGAAGATTTGTGAGAAATCCATCATCACCCAAGGCTTCTACTTACTGTGCTGAAGATCAAGCTTTGGTTTTTCGTTCCATCTACTCTTATGAAGTAGAGACATCTTGAAAGCGGCTTCAAGGTAGTTATTTCAACAAGGTGAAGGTGTACGGCGAGTAGTCGGTAAGATAGCGCAGTCTTTAGGTTGAGTTGCAACTGGGAAAGGATTGTGAGTTCTTTCTTGTAACTTTCAATTTTATTTAGTGCTTGGTTGTCTGTTGACCTGACGATAAGTCCCGTGTTTTTATCCCAAATAGAGTTTTTCATGTATACATCGTGCGTTATTATCTCTTTGTGGTTGATTGCTTTTAATCTGAATTAAAGCTAATTACTAAATTAATCACTTGATTTGAAAATCTATTAGAAGTATTGTTATTGGAACCTAAGCCTATGTTAAGGTCGGTTTTTAAATGGCTAAAACCAAAATATAAAAGCAAAATAAGCAATTTTTTTATAGCATCGCTATTATCCAAAGAGCATGGATGAAATAGCCTGCAATTCTAATCTGCAAAATAAACATATTTTTATAAAGGTTATGGAAGGATGAAGATCAATACATACACATATGCTTTTTTTGGCAGAGTAACCAGTGAAGGATTTAGATATTTCTCTTCCAGCATCTGCATTATTACATCTGAATCTGCCACCCATTTCTCCACAAATTTCAAGAGGGGCACTTTCCTTTCAAGGCTAATTTGCAAAAACCTAAGCACAAATGAAAAATCAACCAAATGAGAAAATATCCAAATGAAAATTTAGAACACAATAAAATCTCTATTCTACTTCCAAGCACTCAAAATCATTTCATAAGTGCTAAGCTGAGAGGAAAGAAAAACAATCATTTGAACAAGCTGCAAAAACTTTTTGGAAATTCAAAAACCACATACGCATATCCAAATCAATCAAAACAGCCAAGACCTATAGCAAGAAACTACAAGAAAAATGACATCACATGAAAGAAGAAAGACCCATTTTAAAACAGAGATTGGCTGGCGCTTTCACAGGAAGAATAATTGAAGGAGGAATAATTCAAAAACAGAGAGGGATTATTGAAGGAGGAAGGAGAGAGGACCAAGAAGAAGAAGAATAATTAAAAAACGTGAGAGGAAGAAAGGCGGGGAATGTAAAGCACGCGGCATGACATCAGGAGCGGTTTCACAACCGTCATGAGTGAATGTGGGAAAGGAAGACGTGAGAGACGGAGATTAAAGGGTCAAAATAATTTGGCAGCAAAGTCAAAATCAATTACATAAATCAGACTGATTTCACTATCAGTTTATTGTCGCTGATGGCCCAGTTTGTCATGAACAGGAGGCACTTTTAGATGAAAGGTTAGACGTTATTGTGTATCGAATGCAAGGACACGGTCCTGATGCTATCATGTAATAGCTAATAAGAGTTGTTCGCAGGCTAGGTCTAACCAGGCTGGACCTTGCCTAAGGCCAGACCATTGATCCATCGGGCCTAAGATCCAGGCCTACACACAGCCCACATGCTTGGAAGTCAGGCCCAACCATGACTTGCAATTGTTATTCGGTGTATATCGTTTTATTTTATTATTATTATTATTTTTTTTTTCTGCTATCGGAGGGTTCTCAAACCTTCAGGCTGGCCTGATCCCTCTAGACCCAAAGGGAAGCAGGGTAAACACGCCTGTGATCCTAAGGTGGTAGCACTAGTGGGCTCAACCTTCGATTCTTGAAGAAGAGGGAACCGGGGTCGATACTAAGACCTCTAACTCCGAAAGAGGGAGGAACCGTGGTCATGACCACTTGGTTAATATTGTAATTTAACCCCATGACTTTGATGAGAATAAGATGTGGCCGGTTGCTGGGAGGCCCTTTTCTTGTTAGGTTGGTGCCATGTGCATGGAAGTATTAAGAGTCATGAGTACAACAGTTTGGTAAAGTAGAAACACATATGTCGCGTTGTTCGAATGTTGTAAACCTTCTCATGTTAAAAACCAAAATAGATGACCTATTTGTTTGCAGGAGGTTGGTTGTGTGAATCTTAACATTAAAGCATAGAGTTTTAATGCATTTGTCAGAAAACCCATCACTTTCGATTCTTGTTGAAAATCTATCAAAATAAATGGGCATTAGGGCCCATTGGTTTGGAGGTGTATTTTTCTTTAACGGGAATTTCATATGTTGAAAATTCCTAACATCAATACTCCTGTTGTTCTCAAGAATCTTGAATTCTTTATTTGAATTATGAGGATTTATAAAAGCAATGATTTAAAATGTCACTTTTTTTAAAAGATAAGTTTATATATTCTGGAGGATTTGACCCAAAAAAGTACTTAATGCGCATCTGTAACACGATCAAACACTTTAGATGGTGGTGCACCAATTAGAGCAATTGGGCCGATTTTTTTTTTTTAACCTATTTGGCACATCGTCGGCGCTGACCTTATTTACACTAAAAGTTGTAACTTTTTCAGGCGTTCTCGAGAAAAAAATTCTAAATCAGGGTCGGTGATGACCTTAGTAGTATAAAATAAGGTCATCACTGACGCAGGCTTTCTATTTTTTTAACCAAAAATTATAACTTTTCAAGGTATTTTCGAAAAAAAAAATTTTAAGTTAGGGTCGGTGATGACCTTAGTAGTGTAAAATAAGATCATCACCGACGCAGGTTTCCTTTTTTTTTTTTTTACCAAAAGTAGCAAATTTTTCCAGGCATTTTCTGGAAAAAAAACTCTAAGTTAGGGTCGGTGATGACCCTAACAGTCTTAAATAAGTAATACAACGTCGATGATGACGCTATATAAATTTGGAAAAAAAATTTTCAAGAAAAGGGACCAATACATTTACCTCAAAAGCCCCATATGTGATTCAAATACAACATTTATGAATTTAAATACAAACAAAAACATTTCATGCATTTAATTGACATTCAATCAATTCATCAACATCCCATATACATTTACTTAAATTGTATGCACATCTCCTAAGTTTAAAGTTGCAAATTGACGACATCTACAACATGACCACTTCAATTACAAGTTACATTAAGATTAATATCCAAGACCACATATAGCACAACAAATGTAGGGGAGGTTCACTGCAAGTCAGGAGGCAAGACCGGGAGTGGAGAGAGGTTAGGATAAAGCACTCAAACATAACCACTCTTGCAAAAAATGACAATTTGAATAACGTTAGCCATAGATCGAAAGGAAGTTCAATTTATTAGTGGTTGTGTGGAAGAGAGTATACCAAACCATGTTCGATAGCTGCGGAAATGTGATGTTCTTGCTCGCACAAAAGTCGGGCTAGTAGTGCATTTAAGGTACTAGCCTTGTTGTGGGACAGTTCGTCATTGCTTGTATTCTCTTTAGACATTTTTGTATATCCAAATTAGACATGATAGCATTGAATGTAATGAAAGCAAGCATACATAAAAAATGTTCACAAGACGGAAATAATGAACACTAAAAATTTTCATGCTTATATGGAATAGTGAACATTAAAAAAATAAACATTTCATAACAATCCAATATTAGATATAGATTATGCCCACTTAAAGTAAGAGATAAATAGCTTTGTTTAACTCCACAATAATTAAAGTTCATGAAGTGTAAATTATTGATTTTGCAAGGAAGTATATGATGTATTATCGGTTATTTGTAACCAACTACATTTGTTAATACTGTTAATTTTACTTATTAATTGCATTGCATAAAAAATACATGCACTAAAAATTTGGTGCATCTCCAATTTTTACTCTCTTTATAATTTTCGTATTACAAATTTAGTTGGTTGCCTGCCCGTGCTCGGCACGGATTTCTCTTTGCTAGTAAAGTATGAGACCAATATCATTATAGTTAAATTATCCCAACATTTTTATTTTATAATCTTCATCTTTGCATATAAACCATTCATTTGATAAATAGTCCGATTAAGAAGAGTTTCATTATTGATCCTATGGTGGTTCCCTAATAACAGTTTTAGACCTGGTCCAACTAAAATATGGTTCCATAAAGAAACTAGTGACCATTTTTGGAACACGAAATGACTTAGTTTTAGGTCACTTAACTAAGATATGTTTTTCATATGGATCTCATGCACTTGGGCTGCATCAATGAGATAGTTTTTGGCAACAGACAAAAAGACCAATCAAATAAAAGGAAACTAATCAAACCATAATCTTAATTTAATTACAGATCTAACTGAACACCAAAAAACAGAATGAATCTGTTATCTTAAAGCTTTGGGACCAAAATCAATTTATCCCATTTCACAAAACAAGAAATTAAGATGAGCAAGGAAAACAAATTCATTCTAACTACCAAAGACGGTAATTGCTCCAGAATCACCGTTATTCTCAACTCAAAAAACCCCAAATTCGGAATCCTACAAACCCTAGTCCATTCAAACGAACAATCTACAAATATTACAACGACGTTGAAGCCCATGTACCATGCATTTCGATATCATATGCGGGAGGGTGGGAGATCCAAAAAGGAAGGAAAATATAAAAACATGGAAAAAGATTCAAAAATGGAATGAGATAGATACCGCTGCAATCAAGATGGAAAAAACAAACGATGAAAAAAACTAATAATTAGGAGCAAAGAGATGCAGTTGAGGGGGAAGTTTGAAGCTTGGTGAAAGTGGAAATGGTAGCGACCACACAGAAGCACTCATCCAAAGTTGGTCTCAGCAGTATATTGGAAGAAAGAAGAAAAGAATGAGAAGAAACAGGGTTTCGAGCCCTAATAGGGTTCGCGGGCAGGGTCGGCACCAACCTTATGCAGTGTAAATAAGGTCAGCGCCGACGATGTGCCAAATATGTAAAAAAGAAAAATGAAAATTCGGCCCAATTGCTCTAATTGGTGCACCACCATCTAAAGTGTTTCATCGCATCACACATACGCATTAAGTATTTTTTCTGGTTAAATTCTCTATATTCTAAGAGGAAATTAGATATAGCAAAAATGATGAACAAACTTTGGCTTGTAAGATTATTAAATGTCCAGCTTCCAAAATGCAATATAGTACTTGAGTATTTGTGGAGCCCACACACCATAGTTATTAATTTCGTGTCATTTTCGTTTTGAGTTTTGGTTGATATCTTCTGAGATCTTGGATTTCAGCCGAAATGGTATTTATATAATTATTTTTCTTAACTTTTTATACACATATATACTTTTTTATTTCTTATATTCCCCCTAAAATGTAATTCAAAAAAATCTTACTAGAATGGATCAAACCAATCTTTATTGTTTTCTTATCTTCTTATGTTTCTGTGTATATATTATTATTATTATTATTATTATTATTATTATTATTATTATTATTATTTTATATTTCCATGAAATGTAATTTCAAAGAGTTATGCCGAAATCCCGAATCAACTAAAACTTTTCATTTTCGAGGCTAGACCGAAATGGGGTCCAAAACGATATTTACAACTATACCGCACACGCGGGAATGGTGTCATATCCAAGGTCAAACCTTGGACAAGCAAGTGAGAATTGACGCTCCTTACCACTTGGGTAATGAGCCTTTCCATTTATTAGTTCACTTAGAAATGTCAACCTAAGCCAAGCAAAAGATTCAGAAGCGTCAACCATAACCTTGAGTTGGGCCAGTGACACTTATTTTAGCATTTTGACAGTTATTACAAAAAAGGGTTTTTAGCATTTTGACAAATTTTAATTTTTTTTTTGAATTTAAACAAGTTGGAGCATTCATTCTAAAATTAACCTTAATGGGATCCTTTTTGTGTAGGATCTTTTAACTTTTTGGAATTAAACTATATCATACAATTGTTGTGCGTTGAAAGCTCACTGGGTAAAGGGGCATCAAAATTCAAGTCCCCGTAGAAGAGAGAGGTAAGGTAACATGTTTTGAGTATTAAGGGGTCGTCTGTTGTTAGCCAATTCCCGCAAGTATAAAGTTGTCTCAAGTAATATAGACTATGGAAGTCCAATATCGTTCCCACGAGGATCGTTACAAGGAAAATAATAATGATCGATGAAAAGGATTATCAATTCAAATATAGCTAATCAAATTCAAATGGAGATAACAAAAACAATGGAAATACAAATCAAAATAATAACAATGGAAATAAAAGAATGCAAACTAAAAGAAAACAAGAAACTAAATAACAAAGAGATGTTAATAGAAAAACTCAAGTAAGAATAAACCAAGAACAAGATTAGTAACAAGTTAATAACAAAGTTAATAAAAAAAATAAAATGACAAGGTTAATACAAGAACAATGAAGAAATGTTAGATAGATCAAGTGAATAAGTGTGTGAAAATAAGTGCAAGATCAAGATAAAAAGAAACTAAAAGCATCCATGAAAACTAACTAATAAGGAGAACAAGATAGAAAATGAGTGGATGGACATCAAAAGAAATGGAGTGTGAGAATTAACATATGTGAGTAAATGTGTGAGAATGTGAATAGAATCTAACTAAAGTGAGTAAAATAAGCAAGAAACAATCCTAATTGATAGATTGAATGTTATAATGACGGGGAGGGTCTCAGCTGGGTCCAAAAACACATACTTGAGGGTGTCAGGTAGTGGTTTTAGGTCGAGCTTGGTTGGTTCTTTAATTGATGGAACAGGTGGGGCAGCCGATGGAATCAAAATCTCTGGCTTAGGTTGCCATTGACTCCTCTCAAAAGCAAGGGCAGAATCCAGTAACACATTTACTTCTTTAATGCTTTTCTCAACATCAATGTTACCTCCAAAATATGCAAGACAAGCCTCTAGTGGGTCCTCACAAACTAACTGTGATCCTATACTCTCAATAAGCTCCTCTAGGTAACTAACCTCACAAATTTCAGAATCACTCTCATCTCTGGGTTGCTTGCCAACGTTGAAAATGTTTATCTAGACTGTCATATTCCCAAATGATAGGTGCATCACACCATTTCGACAATTAATCAAGGCATTGGAAGTGGCAAGGAATGGTCTCCCTAAAATTACCGGGATCTTCACGATATTTCCGATTGGCGGTCGGGTATCAAGGACTACAAAGTCCACCGGGAAAACAAAGTCACCTACCTTGATCAAAACATCCTCAACAACACCTTTGGGGTACCTAACTGAAGCATCAGCTAGTTGTAAGGTCACCTTTGTCGGTTTTAGATCCCCCAAACCTAACTCCTCGTATATCAAATGCGGAAGCAGATTGACACTCGCACCCAAGTCCAACAAAGCCTGTTCTATGTGATGATCCCCTATTTGACAAGAAATTGTAGGACACCCAGGGTCCTTGTATTTGATTGGGGTCGAAGTGGTAATGATGGAACTGCATTGCTGGGCTAAAAAGGCCCTTTTGGGTACATTGGTTGTTCTCTTGAATGTGCATAAATCTTTGAGGACTTTGGCATAAGTCGGGATCTGTTGGATGGCTTCCAAGAGTGGGATGTTAATTCTCACTTGCTTGAACACTTCAAGGATTTTATCCAGCTGGACATTATTTTTCATTTTACCTAGCCTCTGAGGGTATGGGGCCTTGGGAACAAAGGTTTTAGGAGGGGGCTCATTCTCACTCGGTGAGGCGGTTCCTATTGGTTTTTCAGGTTCCTTAGTAGGCTCTGGGTCCTTCTTTGGTTCCTCAAGTTCTTTTTCCAAAACTACATGCTCCCTCCTCACTTGGGTCCATTCAGATTGCCTAGGGTCCTCTTCTGGTGTGTCAACCTCCCTTGCAGCCATTCTACGGGTGGTAACTACATTGACTTGCTCATGGACTTTGCCCTTGTCATCATGGACAACAAACTGGCCTGTTGAAGTTTGGCCTTTGAGGTTGGCTTCGGGCTGACTTGGAAAGGTACCCTTGTCTCTTTGAGCTATTGACTTGGCCAACTAGCTGACAGTGTATTCCAGCTTGGCGATGGACTGGGTATTAGCATTTAAATTCTGAGTAGTGCTTTGCTAGAATTGGAGGGTATTTTGGGCCAACATTTTCATTGTGTCCTCTAGAGAAGTTATCTGCTGATTCTGAGAATTAAGATTCTGATAACCTTGGACCATTGGTGGTCCCTGTGACACTTGGGGTACTTGAGGCTTTTGGTATCCCGGAGGTGGCATATGCTGGGCCATTGGCTGAGAAGGGTTTCCTTGGTGTTGTCCTTTGGTCCATGAAAAATTAGGATTATCCTTCCAACCAGGATTGTATGTATTAGAATATGGATCATACATTGGCCGCTCATATATAGTATTATGGTAAAGTGTACTCACTTCCTCCATACTCTCACTTTGACTTTGACCAAACAATGCTCTACATTGGGATCTAGGATGGGTAAAATCTCCACAATTGGTGCAGGGTGGGGCAGTAGGGTCGCTGATTGCTTGGCTCATCTTTAATGATTCCAGGGTCTTTGGGGTGGTCTGCTGAGAGGTTTGGTTCATTTCAAGGGCTTCTAATCTCCTAGTCAACATAGCCAATTTGGCCTCGGCCTCGAATTTGGGTTCCACTCTATGCATGCCCCTTCTTTCTGCAACAATGGTCTTTTGGGATCCTCTCTGATAGGTTCCCATTGGAGAGTGTTCTCAGCGACCTCCTCAAGGTATGTCCAAGCTTGGTCAGCTGTCTTTTGAGTGAAAACTCCATTGCAGAAAGACTCCACCATGGTCTTAGTGGGATAGTCTAGTCCTTCATAAAGGATTTGGACTAGCCGGATCTTTTCGAATCCGTGATGTGGGCATTGCAACAATAAGTCTTTGAACCTTTCCATGTACTTATACATGGTTTCTCCCTCCAGTTGGTGGAAGCTGTTCAGGGTATGTCTAATGAAGGCCGTTTTCTGTTTTGATTAAAACTTTTTATAAAAGGCCTCGACTAGTCCCTCCCATGTGTTTATGGAATTAGCCTGTAAGGCGTAAAGCCATGCTTTTGCCTTCTCCTTCAGCAAGAACGGGAACAACCTAAGCTTAAGGGCCTCTTCAGACATATGGTTATACTTCATGGTTCCACAGATTTCCTCAAACTCTCTCACATGCTGATATAGGTTCTCATTTTCCACCCCTCGGAAAATTGGTAACATCTGGATTAAGCCGGATTTCAGCTCAAATGAGGCATTTGTGGCGGGTGTGATTATGCATGAGGGCTGGGTAGATCGGGTTGGGTACATGTATCCAAAAGAGTCATGGGTTGGGTTTGTGGGTTTCCGTTAGGCATTTCCTCAATAGCTATTGGGTCCGCAAAATTCTCAACAGGGATATCGAATAAATCGAAGCCCTCTAAATGACCCTGCACACGTAACCAATTGTGCATAAAATACCTCTCAACTCCAAAAATGATGGTCCACTCAAGTGATGATAAACGAGAATTAATGTTTAAACACAAACAAGCAAAACAAAATGATTTAAAAAAAAAACAAACCAAACTATGCTTAACTAAGGCTACCTAAGATTAAGCTAGACAGCTCCTAACTGTGAAGAGTACACCTAGGCCTCCAATCCGGTCCTATGAAACGTAGTCGGCAGGCAAGCCCCCAAGGGATTGGTGGAATCACGATGCACGTGGCAAAGGTTTCGCTTAAATACCAAACTCCTAGAACAGATGAACTGTCTCCCTTAAGGGACAAGGCTATTCTAGGCACCGATTTCTGTTAAGGAGCGCAAATGGTACAACCTTTGATGGTCTTCTCCTAATGAGCTCGTGTCCTATGGTCACGTTCTACTCAAATTTTATTAAAGGCTAAGAATTCCTAAGTAGTGAGGAAAATGAGTTCCTATGGACAAGGAAATGGTGATGAAATCCAATCCTTATCTTGTTGGGGGTATGATTGCCCTTACTAAGTGTGTGCTTTCCAAATTACTTTGTGTATTTTAAAATGATCAAGCACTACAAAGCAATTAAACAATCAAACAACCAACAAAATTGACCCACTAACGGGGGATGCGTGGTTGTATTGAAATACGCACCTCCCAAACTAAATTGGGGGAAGATCGGTTGAAGTCGATCCAAGCCACCGACACCAATTTCGGTGTACGAACTTAGGGGGCCACGACGGTATCGTCCAACCGTCCTCCTTTTTAATTATTACAATACTTTGAATACTTAAATGAACTTTAAAAAAAAATTATTACAAACTTGAAATGAATCCTAATACAAGAGTTTCTAAGAAAGCAATTTAAATTCCTAAGTTAGAATTCTTTGGTTGCTCTTTTCTTCTTTCCTTGCTCCAATCGCGGAATCTCTGAAAATACAAACAAAGAAAATGTATAGAATCCGCAATGAAAACTATAAGAAAGAATAAAAATGCAACTAAGCTATATGAAAGTTGAAAATCCTTAAAATCAAGTATTTTTATGTACGCCGATCCCCGGCAACGGCGCCAAAAACTTGTTAGCCAATTCGCGCAAGTATATGGTTGTCTCAAGTAATATAGACTATGGAAGTTCGAATATCGTTCCCACGAGAATCGTTACAAGGAAAATAATAATAATCAATGAAAAGGATTATCAATTCAAATATAGCTAATCAAATTCAAATGGAGATAACAAAAACAATGGAAATACAAATCAAAATAATAACAATGGAAATAAAAGAATGCAAACTAAAAGAAAATAAGAAACTAAATAACAAAGAGATGTTAATAGAAAAACTCATGTAAGAATAAACCAAGAACAAGATTAATAACAAGTTAATAACAAAGTTAATAACAAAAATAAAATGACAATATTAATACAAGAACAATGAAGAAATGTTAGATAGATCAAGTGAATAAGTGTGTGAAAATAAGTGCAAGATCAAGATAAAAAGAAACTAAAAGCATCCATGAAAACTAACTAATAAAGAGAACAAGATAGAAAATGAGTGGATGGACATATAAAGAAATGGAGTGTAAGAATTAACATATGTGAGTAAATGTGTGAAAATGTGAATAGAATCTAACTAAAGTGAGTAAAATAAGCAAGAAACAATCCTAATTGATAGATTGAATCATCCACTAAGTAACACTAATCCAATACTAATGCTCTTCTCTTTTCCCAAACAAAGATTCAAATCTAATGACAAATCAATGCTTAGATTTGGAAAATATAACTTTAAAACTCAAACATAGAAATTAACAATCTAATAGCTAAGATTTTCTTCCATTCATAAAAGAAAAGATTCCTAATGACTATCTATCAAAAGTAAGGATAAACCATCAAAAGATATTAACTCCTAAGCATGATTTATCAAACCTAAGCATAGATAGTAAAAAGAATGCTAAGAAAGAAAATAAGCATGGAAGGTAGCACATTGCAATAAAGAAAAATCTATTATAGCATGTTAAGCACCTAAATAAAGGGAATTAAGAGCATAAGCAAAATGAATAGTATTAACTTAACTTCATCCAGAAGATCCAATCAAGTGATTAGCCACCCATTGAAGAAGATAAAGCTTTCATTACAAATCTTCAAATTTTACAAGGCTTTCCTCACTTTCTCTCTACAATTTGCTCTCAATTACATGAAAAGCTTAAGTAAAGAGGATGAGGCTCTCCTTGCTTATGTCTTTAATGCCTAGAGCTCCCTTCCTTATATAGAAACATTTGCCTTGCTCTATTTGGTTTCTTTCCGATGTGGGACTTCACAAGAATGGAAATATGAATATATGAATGTGATCCCATGTTAGAAAACAGGTCCCAGATTGATGTGCGATTTTGACCCCCGAAACGTCCGAATTGGGAAGAAATGTTGTGAAACATGATTTGTAGATCTTAGAACAAGCTTTCCAATGCTTCTGAGATCACCTCAATCGACACCCGAGTAAAAAGATATGGTCAAAATACCAACTCAGGTCTTTCATTTTTCTTCTTATTATTGGCCTAACTTTGTCATTTTTTCATCCAATTGTCTTTCAAACTTATCCTTACTCTCTTTAACACTTGAATCTCAACTTTAATCTTCAAATTAATCTTCAATTAATACCTACAAAGAGAAATTAACATAATTGAGAGTATTTTCAAACAAATTTTGTATGGAAGCTATTAGAACTCATATAAATGCATACAAATGGCCATCTATAATGGAAAGATATGAGTAAAGCATGATAGGGAGGAAATTTATTATTTTTCTACTAAAAATAGTGTTTTGAGTTCTTTTATCTTTGAAAAATCATAAAATAATGCTATGAAAGTATATTTTTTTGTGAACTCATCATCTGTCTATTACCCATGGGATATATATATATATAAATATAATTTACACATATAAATGATGAATATTCAAATTTTAAGTATGTAACATTTACACTTGCGTTTCTTTTTACAACGTTTGTCTAATAACACTATTTTCGCATCACTTACACATGATTTATTTTTTAATGTTTGTTTCAAGAGGATTTTAATGGAAAATACCTGGTACTTATCCGTTGCACTTGATAGTGCCTCGGAACACTTTTACCATGGAAGAATTCCTCCCTCCACTTTTTCTTCTTTTTTTATTATTTTTTCAGAGCGATGATAGCGTCACTAACTAAATTATGAAATTTAGTGACGCTATCGTCACTCTTCTTGTCTCCTTTTTCGTTTCTACCAGTTTCTGCAACTTGGTGAAGGAAGAACTCAGGGATTTTTTTATGCACGGAGAACGAAGGACACGTTTTCAGGCCACTGGTAGAGGCTTAACTTTTTTCTTCTCTCTTAGTCAAAGAGAAAGATAAGAGAGAGTGAGGTATTTTGACACATTGAAAGTAATTTTGTCATTTCTTTCATCTGAAGTAAATAGGAAGAGTGGGACATGAGAGAATAGGTCTTTTGTTTCTTTTTAAATTAACTTTGACACATGCAAAGCAATTTCGTCCTTTCTTTCATCTAAAAGTAAATAGGAAGAGAAAGACATGAAGATTCAAGTAAGCTATTTTTATCACTTTTCTTTGGTGGACTTACATATATTACTGGGGCGGGCCTGGATATGGTTCTGCTTCCAAAATTTGGAAGTTTTTGTCTACTTTTGAAACCCACATGAAATTCATGGATTCACTCCCAAAATCTATATAAAAATTAAAGGTTTGGCCCTAAAACCTAACTTCAAATTTGGATCCGCCCCACCCAAAGAAACATCTTGGGTCCGCCACTGGTTGCCATGAGCCCCACATGAAATGTTAGATAATGATGATGGTGGTAGTGGTGAGGAAGGAAGGGGAGAGAAAGGAATGGAAAACAAAAGGGTTTGGGGCTTAAATAAAAAGCCGAAGAGTGACGCTAGCATCACTAAAAACAACACTGAGCGACGCTAGCGTCACTCATTTCAAATTGGGAAAAAAAAACCAAACGGGGTCTGACGGACCCCATTTGTGTAGTACTTGTTCCGAGGCACTATCAAGTACAACGGACAAATACTGGGTATTTTCCAGTAAAATCCTCTTGTTTCAATGATATGTGTATATGTATTAAAAAATTTTGTAAATAATATTTATTAATCATTAAATTATATTCTACTATAATGATATGACAAGGAGACAAAAGAAAAAGGTCTGATTTATATCAATTTTTCATTTGCAATTTAGATACTTAAAAAAAAAAACATGTCTTTCAACATAAAATATAGTTTTCAAAAATAGATATTTCCATCAATGATCACCTTTAAAAAAATGCATTGCAAGTGCATGTTTGGTTAAGGAAATATGAGTTTATAGTTTGATGGTTAAGAAAAATAGGATTATTATTAATATTTTTATTAATTAATATTTAGTTCAATATTATCTTAATTCATTATTCAATTTGCATAAAACTTAACCCATGCATCTCACCTACAGAGTAAATAGATTTTATAAAGTTGTTTTTTTTTTTTTTTTTTGGGTATAGCAAGGTAAGAGAGAGATATAGAGAGGCCACCCTCATAAAAGGGGATGAGATGCAGAGAGGGTTTTCATTCATATATTTCATCGGTTTTGATGTATCTTTTCTTATTATTTTGTAAATGCATTAGAGGAGGGTTTCGAACCTAGAACCTCTTTGATGGAAACGCTTCTTTTATTATTATTTTTCTAAATGCGTTGGAGGGGTTTCGAATTCAGAACCTCTTTGACGGAACTACCCCAAAACCAAACCGTCCGCTTCCAACTGGTATTCTTTAAAATCACATTTGGTTTGGTATTCTCTTTACCCACGTGAACAGGTGTTCAACTCTTGGTATATATGAAAATGGACTCATTTTCATATCATTTACGCATTTGATTTACACTCAAAATGTGTAAATACTTGTAGACAAACATTACTGATGCGTAAATATTACGCGTATTCACCATTTACATATGTAAATGGGTGTAGACAAATGACTCCTAATGGTTGGAGTGGAGAGATTTTGGCCTTATTGCCAGTAAAAGAAAATTATAGATTGCTATAAAAAAAAAAAAAGGAGAGAAATCACTGCCAACTAATGCCTACACTTCAACTTCAATTATTTTGAGACAGAATAATTGAAGGGGAAAAAGTTTCACAACTGTCGTTAGAATTTTGCCTTTTGAGAAGTGGTTTTATACTTGAAACTATCACTTTCAACTTTATTTGCTGGCCACCACAATGGGTGGTGTACAAGAACTAACACTATAATGAGAGGAGAGTTTGGTGCTTTTTAATTAACTTAGGGTGAGTTATTGCTGCCAAAGAGGGAATGCCTAACCAACTGACCTAGAATCTTAGATGGGTTGGAATTTTAGTGTAAACTTGCTTTATTCTTGAGAAACACCAGAAAGAGGATTAGGGTGTCGTT
This sequence comes from Umbellularia californica, assembly GCA_028538565.1. Classification (NCBI taxonomy): domain Eukaryota; kingdom Viridiplantae; phylum Streptophyta; class Magnoliopsida; order Laurales; family Lauraceae; genus Umbellularia; species Umbellularia californica. The sequence continues at coordinate 20,789,321 of JAPQWN010000007.1, forward strand.
CAACTTATACATCAGCGCCAACACAGAACTTAGGCATTGCTGCCTATAACCATCATTCATGGGTTAATAATGGCAAGTTATATATTAATATTGGGAGGTTTTCCAATTGGTTCTTCTTAAATTATTATAGGAATGGTATCTCATGAAAGTAAAAATAAAATTAGTAACTTAGGGCTTGTTTGCATCCAAAGAAACAGTGAGGAATCTCCACAAAAAGGAGAAATGATCAGGATAAATTTAAGTGTGGAGAATCTCCATATAAAGAATTACTAGTTTTCTCTGATAGTACTGATTCTCAAATGTTATTGGATTTGAAAAAGAAAAATTCAATAGGAGAAATCAATTTATAAAATAGCTGATAGTTAAAAAAACAATAGTTAAATAGGCATTTTGCCTCCTAAAAGTAGTTCCAAAAAAGGAAAACATATTTCATCAGTGAAAAACCTTTCTTCTGTCTACTCTTTTCTACATATAAATGGGCCCGCAAACTATCCCAAGATTCTAAATTTTAGCCTTTTGAGAATATTGTGTTGTTGCTGCAGTAATATTATGGTAATCTCATTTTTACTTGTATTTTTTAGCCCATTTATATGCAGAGAAAAGGACAAGTGGAAAATCTCCACTAGGTGGAGAAATCATGAGGAGAAAAGTGGGAATGGTGAATTACCGGTTTTCTCTATGATTGACCTTCATTTTATTTGAATCTTTGAATGGAGAAAACACTCAAGGAGAAAACTATTTTTAAAAGTAGTTTATAAATAAAAAGTGAATTTTCATTGATAAATATCAGATCTTACAAATAATACAAGTTCACTAGAGAAAAGTGCATTTCTCTACCTCTTGAAGGGAAAAAAAAAATCTCCTACATCTTGCAAATGTTAGTTAAAAGGAGAATTACTCTTATTCAAGCTTTTGACTGTACACTCATATCTAAATAAGGATTTCCCCTCTCCCCTGAAAACATTTCCTATAGAAGCTCCATACAATTGTATGTGATGGGAATAAATGAAAATGCCCTTAAAAGTGACATTGCATTTTTTATTTTTGTGATATTGGAAACTAAACCTTCTTTATTGGTGATATCTTATCATTGATTTCCATGTGTGATTTGTGAAATATCAAATAAAAAACTATAATATCACATATAATATGGGCATTTGGGTCAATTTTCACTTCATACTATTAGTTCATGCACCTGTGGTAAAAATTAAAATTGTTAAAGAAGGGAGTTACTTCTGACTGTACAGTGCATGGTTGGGGCACCTTAACTTTACATGTAGTAGATACATACAATATAAATACCAACAATGAAAAGAATGAATGTAAAGTTCATGGAAAGGTGCCTTTCAAAGGGGTCTCCTTCAAAAAAGGCATGTCCACATTGGGGCATGTGAAGCTGTGAAAACTACGACCATGCAGAGCTTCACCGGCATTGATTTCTGTGGAAAAAGTAAGCAAAAAGCCACATGCAAGGTCAGAAGAGCCACTAACTTTCAAATTCAATGGATGGCTGGTGACCTTTGATTATGGATCCAAGCCACCACATATAATTAGGGGTGAAAGTGGGTCGGACCGTCCGAGGGCCGCCCGTGAATGGCCCGTTATAGGCTCGGCCCTAAGTCGGCTCGAAAGACAAAAGAGCCGAGCTAGGGCCTAGGAGGAGGCCCGTTTGCTTAAAAGGGCCGAGCTCGGGCTTGATGAAGCCCGGCTCGTAAGCCCTAGGGCCTACATATATTAATACACATATTATATATATATGTACACTATACAGTAGATAATACATATATGATATAACATAATCCATAAATCCTAAACCTTAGTTTTAATCCAATAAAAATAAATCCTAAACCCTAAACACTAAACCCTAAGCACTAAATAATCCATAAACCCTAAACCTAAGCGCTAAACCTTAAACCTTAATTTTAATCCAATATAAATAATCCCTAAACCCTAAGCACTAAATAATCCATGAATCCTAAACCCTAAATCTATATTAACATTGACCTATATCATTATAAAACGAGTCAGGCTCACAAGCCGAGCCTAGGGCATCAATCAAGCCGGGCTCGAGGGCCGGCCCTACTTAATAAGAGCCGAGCCCGATCCAGGATTTTTTAGGCCCTCTCAAGCTCGGGCCGGGCTAGGGCCTACTAAAAAATACTAGGGCCGAGCCTAGGGCCTGTTAAAGCCCGATTCGGCCTGACCCACTTTCATCCCTACATCTACCCTTATAAAAGAGGCTGAGATGCACATTTGCTTTAGTACAACCACCGTGGGCCCACCAAAAAATTTATAATTATAATTATATTATATATTATATTATCTTATATAATAAGGGTACCCTTATCTCTACTCTTATAAAAGAGGCTGAGATGCACATTTGCTTTAGTACAACCACCGTGGGCCCACAAAAAAATTTATAATTATAATTATATTATATTATATATTATATATTATATTATCTTATATAATAAGGGTACCCTTATAAAAGCGGCAAGATTGCATGATTGTTTTAGTATAACCATTGTGGGGCCCACCAAAAAATTTATAATAATTTATATAATAATATATATAATAAAATAATATAATATCTACACCCTTATTATCTATCTATCTCATACAAACTTTTTCACTACACCATTGTGGGGCCCACCCCCAAATATTATAATATCATATAATAATATAGTATTTTGAGAAATTGCAAACTTTTTTACTATACCTTTGTAGGGCCTAGGGGTGTACAAAAAATCCGTCAATCCGTCAATCCGATCCGATCCGATCCGATCTGCGGATTTTAATCCGATCCGAAGGTAAACGGATTGGTGACGGATTGAAAATCCTGTAATCCGTTAGCAACGGATCGGTGGCGGATTTCATCCTCAATCCGCGGATTTAATCCGATCCGATCCGTTGACATTAAATATATATAAAAAATAAAAATAAGGGGTCTAGATATAAATTAAGATGTCTAAATATAAAAAAAAAAAAGAAAAATTATAGGGGCTCAAATGTAACTATTCCCTATCACTATTTATCCCCAAAAGGCCAAAACCGAAAAACCCTACCCATTTTTCCATATAATACTTTCCCTACTCACTATTTTTCCAAAAAATGTACAGTGACGGATTGAACGGATTAATCCGATCCGATCCGTTCATCCACGGATCGGATCGGATCGGATTTTAATACCTACGGATCGGTGACGGATTTCAAATCCGTCAATCCGTAGGTAACGGATTGGTGACGGATTTGGCCCAATCCGATCCATGTACACCCCTAGTGGGGCCAACCTCAAAATATTATAATGCAACATTTTTCACTACACCATTGTGGGGCCCACCCCCAAATATTTACTATATGCTATCTACTACTATACCATCATAAAAGAGGGAAAGTTGCAAACTTTTTTCGCTACACAATTGTGGAGCCCACCCCCAAATATTATAATATAATTTAATAATATATTATTATGAGAAATTGCAAACTTTTTCACGATACCTTTGTGGGGCCCACCCCCAAATATTATAATGCAAACTTTTGCATTACACCATTGTGGGGCCCATCCCCCAAAAAGTATAATATAATATCATAATATATTATTATGAGAAATTGCAAACTTTTTCACTACATCATTGTGGGGCCCACCTCCAAATATCCACTATCTACTATCTATCTTCTACTCTTATAAAAGAGGCAATGTTACATGGTTTCTTTATTACAACCACTGTGGGGCCCACCAAAAAATTTATAATAATATATTATATAATAATAATAATATAATATCTATACCCTTATTATCTATTTATCTCATACAAACTTTTTCACTACACCATTGTGGGGCTTACCCCCAAATATTATAATATCATATAATAATATATTATTTTAAGAAATTACAAACTTTTTCACTACACCTTTGTGGGGCCCACCCCAAAATATTATAATGCAAACTTTTTCACTACACCATTGTGGGGCCCACCCTCAAATATTTACTATCTGCTATCTACTACTATACCATCATAAAAGAGGGAAAGTTGCAAACTTTTTTCGCTACACCATTGTGGGGCCCATCCCCAAATATTATAATATAGTATAATAATATATTATTATGAGAAATTGCAAAATTTTTTCACTATACCTTTGTGGGCCCAACCCCAAATATTATAATGCAAACTTTTGCACTACACCATTGTGGGGCCCATCCCCCAAATAGTATAATATAATATAATAATATATTATTATGAGAAATTGCAAACTTTTTCACTACACCATTGTAGGGCCCACCCCAAATATTATAATATAATATAATAATATATTATTTTGAGAAATTGTAAACCTTTTCACTACACCTTTGTGGGGCCCACCCCAAAATATTATAATGCAAACTTTTTTACTACACCAGTGTAGGGCCCACCTCCAAATATCTACTATCTACTACTATTATAAAAGAGAGAAAGTTACAAATTGTTTTTCACTACACCATTGTGGGGCCCACCCCCAAATATTATAATATAATATAATAATATATTATTATGAGAAATTATAAACTTTTTCACGACACCTTTGTGTGGCCAACCCAAATATTATAATGCAAACTTTTTCACTACACCATTGTGGGGCCCACCCCCAAATAGTATAATATAATATACTAATATATTATTATGAGAAATTAGAAACTTTTTTACAACACTTTTGTGGGGCCCACCCCCAAATATTATATTATAATATAATGTAATCGTATATTATAATAATAATAATAATATAAACTCTATATCTATACCCTTATTATAAAAGAAAAGAGAAGTTGTATACTTTTTCACTACACCTTTGTGGGCCCCCCCAAATATTATAATATAAGATAATATAATAATATATTCTTCTTATATTATAATAATCATATAATATCTATGCCTTTATTATAAAAAAGAAAAAAGTGTCATGCTTTTTCTCTACACAACTGTGGGCCCCACTTAGTATTATGATATTATATATATAATAAAAGAGAACTACACATATGTGGGCCCCAATAAAAGAGAAGAACTTGTCATGCTTATTATGTATATATAAAATAAAAGAGAACTACATGTCTGTGGGCCCCACTTAGTAGAAGAACTTGTCATGCTTTTTCTCTACATCTAGTATAATAAAAGTCATATCTATGACCCACCACCCTCTGTTTTTGAGTTCACCCACACCTTGAAGAACCCACTTGGTGCGGATGACTTCGGCCATAAACCTAGTACTTCCATTGGTCAATTGGGTCAGGCATTCAAATTTATTGTGTGATGGGTGAGTTTTTCCAACTGTTGATCCACTTGATAACCAAAACTGTTTTTTTTTTTTTTTTTTTTTTTCAATTTAGCCAGCTAATCTAAACAGGAGCATTGACTGCATGTAAGCCCGCCAGTTGGGACCGGTCGGTCACTCTAGATTAGAACTAAATTTCGACATAAATTACTGGGCTCCAAATTCTACTCTAATAGATCTTATCCGGGACGAGTAAAAGGGTAACGACTTTGCAGGAAGATGAACATGAGATCTCAGAGATCTGATGAGAGAGAGAGAGAGAGAGAGAGAAGAAAATTAGCAATTTACCACGTCCAATAATCATGTCTCGTCATGCCTCTTTTACTCTTCATCACTCTGTGGTACTACTCATTCTCTGTTCAAAGAAATTAGATAATATGCACTAGCATGCCCTAAGATTCCCTGCCAGGTGTTGCATGCGTGTCGACATTATCTACTTTGCCGTTCAAATTGTGCCCCATTATGTGGAATGCATAAACCGTACATGTTGAGACAAGAAAACACTTGCACATTTATGACAAACTTGAAAGTTTTGTCATAATTTCTAATTTTATACTTACTGTGGTTGAATGACATCTATAGCAAATTAGAAAGTTTTGTTATAGTTGTTGATTTCATAGCTATTATGGTTGAAACTTTGATTCAATAATCACAAAAAGACAAATTAGAGAAGAATTTAGGCATATCACTTTGAACGTCCCCGAATCGAATGATGGGTTAAACTTCCTTGACAAACTCTATCAAAAACAAGGAATAATGAATTCCTGTTTGTTGAGTTTAGAGGGAAGAAAGGACATTGGTATCTCTCACAAGAAAGAAGATTGATCATGCCTGATTGTTTGCATAAATATGTAGAAATTGAATATATATAGGAATTCATCCCGTAAGTGGTTGAAAATGAAGATACAATGTGAATAATAAAAAATAAATTTCCAATATCGTCCCTTTATTTGAAAGTGAGTCAAATAATGATGGAGAATGACTGCCCATCTACGTTGCTACGATGTATCCTTCACATCTTGCTTCTTTTTGTCACAATTCTCTCCTTTAAGAATCCTTGAGGAGATCATTTGATCACGAATTCCTCTGTTGTCTAATGCAAATAAACTGACCCTTAATTAAAGCTAAGCATACATCTAACAATTGTGGGACCACCTAAACTGTGAGACCCCCATATTAAACATGCATCTCACAATTTCTCGAAAACTCACACCTTCTTTTACATAGTTATATGTTTTAGAGAGATGGAGGACCCACTTACCATTAGTTTAGTTTCATCCTAAACTCGTCTCCTTGTAAGCAGTACTGCATGCGGTGTCTTACTCATATGAAGTAAGAAGAGTGAACTCAAAATAGTGAGGCTCGCCTGTTGAAGATTTAAATCACTCAGAATTAATGCCCCCTTATTCAGTTAAATAAATTCAAAGTTTACGGTGATAGGCGTCGGCCCAATCTTATGATTGAACAAATGATTAATAATATGAATAAAATATATGATTAATAACTCATAAGATTATTCCTCGACCATAGCTTATTTAGTTATGGATATCAAGCAGTAAATAGTAAAGGTGTGTGAGTTTGAGTTCGCTATAACTAACTAAATAAATAATGCATAAAAGATTGTGTTAATCATATTATTAATCATATATTTTATCTTTTGACGAAATCAACTCCTATTGGAGTAAAATTTAGGGACATTCTGCTGATGTCCATATGCAATTTAGGGACATTAAAAATTATATGCAATTTTTTATGTGTCCCTCCAAATTTTATTTGTACATAGTGGCCCATAAGGAAGAATTCATGGGTCCGCCCCTGCTACGTTTCTTGATCATGTGAAAAATGCAGATCCTATAATGTCTTAAGAGGGAGCAGGTCGTTGGTGAGAAATGTCCATCCGGTTTATTCTTTGGTGTTCTGTTTTTTCAAAAAGCCTCATGCATCTGTGACTCATTTTTCACCAAAAATTACCTTGACTTACATTCTAATGAGCTAAGAAGACTATAAATTCTATTTCATGTCAAATCTTTGAAGATATGATCACTTGATCCTTAACAAGACATGTGAAAATAAATATTTTTTATTGATGGATATCCTTAATTAAAGGGTAGGAACAAGAAATTGATACCATGATACCTTAATGATAAAAAATTTGTCTATCCATCCTAATAGGGAGCCCAAATGGGAAAGAGGCCTGGTCGCGCAAGAAGAAGGCCACACTTGTAGGGAGAAAGCCTACACACGCAGAAAGAGAGGGCATATCCATGTTCGCTAGCCAGATCAAAAGTGTCCCTCTTACCACTTGAGTAAGAAGCCGTTTTCAATTTACTAGGGTTTAGTAACCCAAACGGGTAGCTCAGTTGGCCTGAGTTCACGGTTTGCATCCGGAGGTTGTAGGTTCGAAACTGCACTACCACACTGGGACTATATGGGAGTTTATTCGGTTGCCCTCTGGGCCCATGGGGATTAGTCCAGCCCAAAAGATTGGGACTCTCCGGTAGCAAAAAAAATAAAAAAATAAAAGAAATTACTAGAGTTTAGTCACTAGAAATATGGATTACACAATGACATTATATTTTCAGACATTCAAAACAAGAATCAAAACTATTTGATCAGGTATGTGTTGGGCCCTCCCCTCATCTACCACCGAATCTTTCAGGTCCATGGTTTCACTTGTAAAGCATCTTTGGCCCCCACCTGACGTGTCCTTTCCACACCCTCTTTATAAATTTTCTCTCCACTGTCCCTTCCATGCCCAAGAAACCGACACTGGAATCTCTCCATTTGGCACCCTTCCATTGCAAGTGGGACCCACTGTTTGGATATCTTTTCTCTATCAGACGTGGATGCGAACGTGTAAAGCATATGAAATGAAATCCTTCCATTGAAAATGGCGTGTTTTTGCACGCCCATAGTCAGAATCCGGATAATACAGCATCAAGTGGCCTTTCCACACCTTCATAAATACACCAACCACCCACCCATCTTAGAAATCCATTCCACTTTAATTCTCTTCTTCTTCAGTTTTTCTTTTCATTCCATTCCATTCTGTTCTGTTCTAAATTTCCTGCTTCAGTTCTATCACATGGAACAGGTATGCCTCATCTTCATCTCTTTCTAATCTCTTTTCAACCTCCTATGACGGATGGGTGTTTGTTTTTAAATTCTGAATCTCTATCTCTGTATCTGTTTTTCATTTCTTTTTGGGTGTTTTAAGCAGAAGTTGGTGATTAAAATCCCGGCCATGGCAGATGCCAAGACGAAGCAGAAGGCAATAGAAGCTGCTGCAGATATCCAGGGTACTTTCTGCATTGATTCAACAAAATTTCACTTTTCTCTGTTTCATGGTTTTAATTCTTGGTGATGTATTTACCAAAAAAAAAAAAAAAAACTCTTGGTGATGGGGACCCATCATGAATGTGAGCCATTTGTTACGTGTGGAATCAGTTTTTCATTATTGTTATGTTGTGGCCCACCTGATAGTAAGTAGGGTATATATCAATCATGATTCTGGTTCAGTTTTTCAGGGACTGCTTTGATGTATCAAAGCACTATGTTTCAGAAGTGCTGGTTTCACTTGGAGCCACATGAACTTGTGAGAAAACCATGTTATGGGTGCAATTTCTTAATTTTTTTTTTTTTTTGCCTATCAAGATTTCATATCCTTTGGACTGGACTAATCTCTCCATGCTTAGTGGAAAACCCAATAAACTCTCCTGTAGCTCTAGTGTGGTACTGTAGTTTCGAACCTACAATCTCCACGTGTAAACCATGGTCCTAGGCTAACTGAGTTAATTATGAGACTAAGGAAGCCACATTTGGAATATGGGGAATATACTCTTTTTCCTATGATTTATTTATTCAATTAATTATTGTAAATTATAGACCACATGGGATGCTCTAACAAGGGGTCAAACAAAAAAACAAGAAGAAGATAAAAAAAATATGTGTTTCTTCTAAAATGCTCTTCACACTGTTTAGAGTTCATCTAGTTTTTCAAGCTTGTCATTAATTTTTAAGAAGTTGCAACATAACTGTTCAACTGTGGATGTTTCAGAACTTTTATTCTGACTATTTTTCTACATCAAGTTAGAGTATTAGACACCCCTTTTTTATTTTTCTCATTTCTTTTCCCCCTTATTAGCTAACAGAATCAGTGGCTGAGTTAGCCCATTGGTCTACTATAGCAAGCATAAAGCTAGCATTAGTGAAAGAAGCTCCCAGCCAAGTCATTTATTTTTCTCTGATTCACACATTTTACAGAAATTATTATGAAGTGTCCAAATTAATAAAATGCAAGTTAAGCTAATAGTATGTTTTTTCCTTCAAATCAATAAAAATGAACACCCCCACCATAATAACAATGATAAATAATTATATATCACCAACTAAGAACAAAATTATTAATATATATATATATATAAAAGAAAAAAACACACACACACAGAGTAGTATAGCATTTTGGGGCATGGTTTTTGGCAACCAAAAAAAATCTCCTCTGGAGGTCACCATGTCCAAAAATTATGGGGTCACCTTATTAGATGGCTAAGAATTCAAGTGGGCATTCAAATTCTTGGGGAAGGCCATGACTCCTTGGGCCTACCTGGCTCTGCCATTGGGGTTAGGTATGTCTAATTTCAAATTCTTGGGGTTGGCCATGACTCCTTGGCCCTACCTAGCTCTGCCATTCGGGTTAGGTATGTTTAATTATATAAATTTCCCTGTTTGATCCAAACAGGAGAACCATGTTTGGACGAATGAGCTGGGTGGGGGACACGCGGGGGCCGAGGAAAGAGAAACCATTTGTCCAAACAGGATTCCCCTGATTGGACGAAGCAGGGGATTCGAATACTTTAAATAGGTATATATTGTCAGGAAATAGATATTCTAGATCTTGTGCATAAGATCAACCCCTCAGGAAATAGATATTCTAGATCTTGTGCACAAGACCAACCCCTCAGGAAATAGATATTCTAGATCTTGTGCATAAGACCGACCCCACCACCCACCCCCTCCCACTGATACATACTCATACATAAGCATTGGAACTACCATTGTGTACGGGCCCCATAAAAACCATGGGCAGGAGAATATTGTCACTGTCTAGAATATTTGCCAATGTGGTAAATAGTCATTACCCATATGAAAATCTTTGTAAAGCTAGAGAATTTCCATAAAATAGAAATTAGCTTCTTCCATAGCTTTGAAATAATTAGTGAATTTTTATTTGCAGGTATTGATTCGATCGCAGCCGACCTTAAGGAACAGCTAATGACCATTATAGGCCAAATGGACAGTATTGCAATTGCAAAAAGGTTGAAGAAAATAGGAAAAGTGGAGATAGTATCAGTTGGGCCAGCTAAAGAAGAGAAGAAAGAGGAAAAGAAAGAAGAGAAGAAGGAGGAGAAGAAAGAGGAGCCAAAGAAAGAAGAGCCCAAGAAAGAAGAGCCAAAGAAAGAGGAGAAGAAATAGCAACCTAAGATTCTGTTAACACTCAAATAATTTGAGTTTTCTCTATCATTTCTTCAGGGAGTTCTGTAATTAGACCTACCTACCTACCTATCTAAAGAGAGGATTTGAGTGTGGATCTGGAAAGGGAATCCCATCACGCAAGTGCAAGAAGAGAAAAAGATGGTTTCATTCTCTCTCTTGTCCTTTGCATGTTGTTGATGGTGCCTGGTAGTGAATGTGTCGTTACTTGTTACTTTTACTGTGAGCAAGTTACATCAATGATAAAGAAACATTCTATCGTTTAATCTGGTGGTAATATATAGCATTTGGTCAGCGCCCAACTAAAACTTGAGTGTGGCCCACCTTTCAAAAAAGCCTAAGCTGCTGATTTTACTCTGGCTGAAATTTCACTCAAATCAGCACGAGGCCTGCAGCCCACAATTGGATTATTGCATGTTTTAGACAAAATCAACTACAACTATATTTTACAAAAACGAAGAAGAGAAAAAGATGACATCAATATCTCTTATGTAGCAGCGTGTGTTTTTCCAAAGTGGTCTTTGACTTAGTTAAGTGATGCACTTATTTTCTTTTGGTACCCAGGTGAGGGGGTGGGACCCCCTTAGGGCCTATTTGGTAAGTTACTATGAAAGTAAAAGTAATGTAAAATATCAATTCAAGAAAGAATAAAATATAAGGAGATTATAATGATATTTTTTTTTATTAGATTGGTTGATAATCATTTTGACTTTTTATGTAAAAAGTGCGTGTTTTTGTTGTTTAGTAATTACAGAAGGTTTTGCTTTTTTTGTTTTTCTTAGATACGTAGTTTGGATGTGACCTGAAGACTTTATGTTAGTTTTACTAACTAGTAAATTGCCAAAAAGACCCTTAACCCCCTGTTTGGGAAGGCAGGAAAAAGGGGGGAAGGAAAAAAGAGAGGGGAAAGTGTGTGTGTGTGTGTGTGTGTGTGTGTGGGTGGGGGGGGGGGGGGGGGGGGGGGAGGGTGTTTGGGAATGGGGGGAGGGGAAGAGGAAAGACAAAAAATTTCCCCCCAAAAATGGGGGGAAAGTGAGGGAGAAAGAGGGGAAATGGGAGGAAAGTACATTAATGCCCTTTTATGTCCAAATGGGGGAAAGTGAGGGAGAAAGAGGGATAAGGGTAAAATGGTCTTTTTTTTCCTACCTCACAAACAAACAAAATTGTACTTTTTCCCTTTCCTTCCCCTACTTTTTCACTTCCCAAACAAGAGAAGGGAAAATTAATTTTCCCTCCCCTCCCCTTCATTTTCCTTTCCCCTCAAATTTTCCCTCCCTTCCCCTCCCCTCCCCTCTTCCCAAACACAGCATAAGAGGCTCGTCCTCTGTGATAACACCGGCTTCTGGGTAAGAAATTCCAGCTCCAGATGTATGCAAGACCTGCTCCCACCAGATACTCACGGACGCACACTGCAGTATAGTTCTGCCCCAAGAGGGCATGGTACCCTCTTGTACTACTATATCACTATCAAGTCTCAGCCAACCGCAAGTCTCAGCCAACCGCAAAACAAATTACTGTTCAGTTGCGCCTGCTTGAGGCAATGAGGCTTAATTGATTAAGAAAAAGAAAACCCATTAAGCACCTCTTTTTACTCGCACATGGGGACCTCTTCTGATAACCACGCCACCCCAAAACTTAATACTCCCATAAATTGGTACAAGCTCAAACCTAATAGTCATCCAACTCTTTCTCTTAGTTGGATTAAAATCATACATATATATATATATGAAGATGCTCCTACGAGAGATATCTCTTATCTTATATGGGAGATAGGGGAGGGGGTCATCCTCACATTTAAGTTATATATATATATATATATATAAAAGACCAGCTCTCCTAAGCTCAAGCCTAGGATCAGGTAAGCTCTAGTGTGTGGTGGGGCCCACATAGGGACTTACATGGGAATGGGGGTGGGGTGATTTCAACGACTCCCTATGATCTTCTTTTCTGCAAAAAATCAGCTCCAACCATGATTTTTATCATCTCCATATGGGTCCAAAATTTTAATGGTAAATAGTCCATTCGGATCGATATATAGTTGATCCAATAGTCCAGTAAATTCGGATCGACCGAAAGTTGGTAGACATGTGCAATTTAAAGGGGTCATGTGTTTGGTCCATTTAGATGTACCAAAGGTTGGCCCCACAAACATGAGCTTAGGAGATTTTCTCATAAGCTTGAGCTTAGGAGAGCCTCTCTCCCTTTATATATATGAGGCCAACTCTCCTAAACTCAAGCTTAGGATAAGGTAAGCTCAAGTGTGTGGTGGGGACCCACATGGGAATGGAGATGGGGGGATTTTAAAGACTCCTTGGGATCCTCCTCTCTACAAAAAATCAGCCCCAACCATGATTTCTATCATCTCCTTATGGGCCCAAAAGTTTAATGGTCAATAGTCCATTCGGATCGATACATAGTCCATTCGGAGCGATACATAGTCGATCAAACGGTCTATTAAATTCAAATTTGACCGAAAGTTGGTGGACATGTGCAATTTAGGGGGTCATGTGTTTGGTTCATTTGGATGGATTAAAGATGGGCCCCACAAGCATAAGCTTGCGAAACTTTCTCCTAAGCTTAAACTTAGGAGAGCCTTGCTCTCTCTCTCTCTCTCTCTCTCTCTCTCTCTATATATATATATATATATATATATATGGAAATGTTCATATGCATCTATCCCTCACCAAAAATGGTGAGGGACACCCCAAAAGGGGAATTTCCAAGTACAAAAGTGAGAAAGTACAAAGGTGTACTCCCTCACTTTTGTACTTGAAAATTCCCCTTTTGGGGTATCCCTCACCAAAAATGGTGAGGGATGGATGCATATGAATATCCCCCATATATATATATATAGAGAGACACACACACACACACACACACCCCTTTCAAAACTCTGGGTTTGTCGGGGAAGAGATATGGCAGAGTAAAGCTCTTGCTTTGCCGGGGAAGTGATGGGAGGGAGAAGGGAGGGGAGAGAATCATTGGTGTTGCCGATTTCGATTTAGGCGAGGTCTGTTTTTGGGTTTCATTTTCGTTTCCCTCCATTCAATATATACCGTGTTTGACGAGCGTCGAACGAGGCTCAAAATCCAACGGTGTAGATGAGTCCATGAAATAATGGTGAGGACGGTCCTTACAGGACCGCCTCCCATATATATATATAGGGGGATCTTCATATGCATCTATCCCTCACCAAAAATGGTGAGGGACACCCATTTTGGGGTTGTTTCAAGTACAAGAGGAAGGTACAAAGTACCCCTCTTGTATCACTCTTGTACTTGAAACACCCCCAAAAAGGGTGTCCCTCACCATTTTTGGTGAGGGATAGATGCACATGAATGTTCTCCATATATATATATTTCAAAACCATTGAACTAAAGGGCCATAGACCGAAGGGCCGGCTTGAATGATCTAATGACGTTGATATTGTGTATATCACAAAGTCTTATTCAGATTTTTTTATCATCCAACTCCCCATGATTGGCATGGCCCTAGGCGGGCCCCGTTAGAGTGTGTTTCCAAGAGGGGGTTACTAATGGTACTTGAGAGAGGGGACACATTAATGTCATCAGCCATATTGTCCCTATCGGCCTGCAACTTACGAGGAGGTGAATTCATACCATTAAAACTACACAACATTTGACAACTAAGGGCTACTAAGTTGGTAACTCCGTTTGTCACCTACCGATCGGGAGATCGATTCCTGGGTGTTCCATTCTTCCACTTGTGTGGGCTCGTTTGGGTCTCAAACTCCTTGACTAGATTAACCAAAAAGGAAAAAAGTTATATATAAGGGGGGGATCAAATAACATTTTTAACTCACTCGCTCATTGGTGATATTTTGATTTGAGGAAACTACTTTGACCGTTTCGAAGTTATTTTCATTCCTAGAGGACTTAACAAGGTGGCCCATTTCCTTACTAGATGTGGTCAATCTGGTCTGAACTTTTTGTGCGGTGGGGATGTCTAGGCTTTTCTTTTTCTGTTGTTCTGTTGGTTTCTTGGTTTTGGTGTGTTTTGGATGCTTGTCATGTCTTGCTGCACCTGTTTTATTCTTCTTACTGAATATTATATTTTCATTAAAAAAAAAAAAAACCTTCCTCATTCAAGCATAGTCAACATTGGTTTTGGTTTGTTTTGGATGCATGTCATGTCTTGGTGCATCTGTTTTATTCTTCTTAATGATTATTATATTTTCATTAAAAAAAAAAACCTTCCTCATTCAATCATAGTCCACATTGCTGTTCCAATCAACTGTGAACGTTCACTTTGACCAAAGTGATATCATATTATCAGGACTTCCCTCTATTTAGTAGAAGAAGAGTTCAAATGGTAATTTGAATCAAGAGTAGCAGCGCCCAATAGACATCTTTTGAGGTGCACTGAACTTTGACACCAAATCTTTTACCTGATCAACTCATCAGTTTTTGTTAATTGGGGCTCGTAGTTGGGTCTAAACTAACTTAGATGCAGCCTGAACCTGACCTAATTTGACCCACTAACATCTCTGTGAATGGCCAAGGACCCTGTTTACACAATTACTCAAAAGTCAAAATGTATGTCTCTGGTAAATTAAGGGTCTGTTCGTTTGCATTAATATATATATATATATATATATGGAAATGTTCATATGCATCTATCCCTCACCAAAAATGGTGAGGGACACCCCAAAAGGGGAATTTCCAAGTGCAATTCCTCACTCTTGCACTTGGAAATTCCCCTTTTGGGGTGTCCCTCACCAAAAATGGTGAGTGATGGATGCATATGAATACCCCCCATATATATATAATATATATATAGCAATTGAACAAATACGATTTATGTCATAAGTGGTCAAAATGAAGATGATGAGTTTTCAAAAACGAGAATCAAATAATCTTCCCTTTTATAGAAACAGAATCAAGGAAAGATGGGTAATAAATATCAAGCTAATACACTTAGTAATTCATTTCTCATCTTCCAATGATTCCATTTTCATTAAAAGAAAGGTTATTTGATACTTTTTTTTTTTTGAAAATTCACCTTTGATATTCATTTTTAACCACTAACAACATAAATATTATGTATTTAACTCCTACGTATTCTAATGCAAACACACGGGCCCTAAATGAGACCCACCCACCCACCCACCCACCCACCCACCCACCCACAATTGCACCTGTCAACATTGGTGAGTTCATCTACCATCCGTACAGCGGATAAAATACTATAAAGTTCTGTTTGGTGGAAGAGCATTACAAGTCATTCTCACGTTTCCATTGGGTCCTTTTCAACGGGAGCATGCGCCCAAGAAATTTTGGACCTCAGACCATCATACATACGACCAAAGAAAACCTTATCCCTAACTGAATTAACAAAACATACCCTTAAATCTCTTCATTTCACAAATATACCTACGAATGTGATAAAAAGAGACATTGATCTAAGGCTATGATCATAATCTATTTTTTTTCCTTTTTGCATTCAGATCTAAACCCTTCGGTAAGATTGAATTTCATTGCCTTATGGTCAGTGGTGGACTCATGATCTTCATTTAGACGTCAGATCCAAATAAGTCGTTGAATTTTGTGAGCCAACCTAAGAATTTTATGTGGGTTTTGAGAGCAAATCCAGAATTTTCATCTGATTTGGGAGGTGGACTCAAGATTTTTGTGCGAGTTTTGGAGGCGAACTCAAGTTTAAAGGGGGTGACTATCGCATAACCATATATGTGGGTCCACAACCATACTTGTAAACTCCATAGATCTATCTCGGATCCCTTCACTTGATCACTTGAATTTGTTAATATGAGCCTGGTTTTAAATCTAAATTGGAAATTGTTACAATGAATGGGCAGTGCATTACAATCATACAATGGATATCAGGGCCAACTTCATCTTTCACTATCGAAAGTGAGTATAATATTTCATATTAAAGGCAACTGAATGTCATAATATAAAACATACGAAGAATCAAAGTACATTCCTCAACTTCAATTATTTTTGTTATCTTGCAACCCGTATTTTGTTTTCCAATCACCTAGAAACATCATGTCATTTCAGGCAAAAGGACAATCCTTTCAATATGATTTCATAGGCATCTTGAAAACTGAATCGGCAAGAATCTCTCCAAATAATATATATTAGGTTGCTTTTGTGCAACGCCGTGGAAGAGTTCGAGTCTAGAAAATGACTCTGCACCAAAAGCTTATAAATAGTTTGGGAAGGAAAGGCAGTAGAATTTCAGCGCTTTCCCACGGCAGCCATCCTACACAAACACAACCTTTGAAAACTTGATTTCAAGGAAATGTGCACTTATTGGATTGGCGTGGAAATGGAAAATAGGACGGAGTCCAAATCAGCCTGACAGATATGGCTCCCCCTAAAATCCAAAAAGGTTTTGTCTAATTTCGCCGCATGATTATTCTTTATGTTATCTCTTCCTTCTTTTGAACTAGTTTCGTGCATCTACACGCATTAAATTATATATGATCAATGTGACATCTGACCTCTTTTGCAGGCAGGCTGATGAAGGTTTATTCAATGGATACTAATGAACTATGGGACTAAGAGAGATGACTTTAGAAATAATACTTACACTGACTAAACCCTGTGGGACCTAACAAAATACAAGACAAGGGTGTGGCCTGTCGCATACAACTAGTGACATGGGGTAACGCCAAAAGGAGTAAGACTCTCAAAAGGCTTGGTTGGGCCAGGCCAAGCCTAGGGTTTTCTAAGCCCTACCTTCAACATATGCGGGTTGGGCCTCAGGCTCGCCGAAGCCCTTAGAGGGCTCCACTACCTCGGCCTTACCTGGCCCTCATGGACTAAGGCCGGGCTTAGGGCTTCAAGGGAAGACAATTTATATCAGAGCCAGACCCAAAAATTCTTCACTCTGGGGGGTGGGGGGGCACTATGTAAGTAAACTATTTTGGGAGGGCCACAATTAAAAAATCAATGTAGTTTTTAAAACATGTAGGGGTTTTTTTGAATTTTTTTGGAGGGGCCATATGTAAAAATTTATAAAAATATTGTAAAGAAAACGAGGGTTATTGAAATTTTTTTTTTTGGGGGGGGGGGGGGGGGGGGGGGGGGGTTGGGTTGCATTGTTACATCCCACATCGCTGATATGAGTGTCTAAAGTGAAGGCTAAATGTGCGATGCCTTCCTAACTTGGTGTGACGCGTTTTAAAGCCTTGAGGCAAGATTGGATGCACTTGGGCCAGGTCCTCTGGTCAAGGTAACCCATGAGCTAAAGAGGACAATATCGCAACGGGCTTAGGTTGGGTCGTTACAAATGATATCAGAGCCGAGGACATTGTACCGTTACAAATGGCTTTGGGTTGGGTCATTACAAATGGTATCAGAGCCGAGGAAAGCTCTCCTCGGGCTTGACAATATTGCACCAGGCTTGGGTTGGTTCATTACAAAAGGTTTTAGAGCCGTCACTCATGTGAGTGTCCAAAGTGAAGGCTAAATGTGCGTTGCCTTCCTAACTTGGTTAACTTGGCACTTGTGTCCAAAGTGAAGGCTAAATGTGCGTTGCCTTCCTAACTTGGTTAACTTGCCGCTTAGGCCAGGTCCTCTGGTCAAGTAGCCCACGAGCTAAAGAGGACAATATTGCACCGAGGTTGGGTCGGGTTGTTACAAATGGTATCAGAGCGGGTTGGGTCGTTACAAATAATATCAAAACCGAGGACGGCTCTCCTCTAAGGGTGGGGGATTGTTACATCCCACATCGCTCATGTAAGTATCCAAAGTGAAGGATAAATGTGCAATGCCTTTTTAACTTGGTTAACTTGGTGTGACGCGTTTTAAAGCCTTGAGATTGAATGCGCTTGGGCCAGGTTCTCTGGTCGAGTAGCCCACGAGCTAAAGAGGACAATATTGCACCAGGCTTGGGTTGGGTCGTTACAGCCATGGCCCCTGCCAGCCCCACTCTAGTTCTGCCACTGATTTATATTTTGCCCTACATTGTTCTCAAGCACCGATATTAACCTTCATTCTTTGTATGAGTGGGACCTACAATGCAATGGGAGAAGCGATATTATGGGGTTGTAGATGGGAATCTCACTTTGCTCCAATTTGATTTAGTAGGGTGAAGCCGTGAAGACTAGGCAATCATTTACTATTGAAGGGAATACTATTTGGTGACATTTGTGCACCTTTTCTTTGAATTTGTTAATTTTAGTCCTTAATAGAATGCACTACATTGAATTATCATAAACCAAATGATAAATAAATAAATGGATCCTAAATATAAAAAATACCTCATAATTCCCAATACAATATGCCATCAGGATTTAGTAAAATTTGTTTTTTCAAGTTGTGTCCCATCAAATAAATTTCTCATTGGGGTTGAATTTGAATGTGAGGCTAGTTCACTACAAGAAAAACTGCTTTTATCGTGATATTGGCCGCCGATAAAACCTTTAGCGGCAGTCACTGTAGTCGCCGATTGGTGTCGGTATATGTCGGGTGGGCCTGGTCGTTGCTATTTTTTTTTTATTTTTTTATTTTTTTTCAGCGGCCCTGGCTGCCAGTAAAAGAAATCCGTCGGTTAGTAGGACGAAGAAGAAAACTTTTAGTAGTGCCCATTGGCCGTAGGTAATAGTAAAAATGGCCGCGGGCAAAAGCCCCCCCTTTTTTCTAGCAGCGGTCAATTGGCTACCGCTAAAAGCAGGTTTTTTTTTTTTTTACTTACTGCTTTTAGCGTCGATCAGATGGCCGCCGCTAAAAGCAATATTTTTTTTTTCAAATATCAGCCCACACCACATGAAGCATAAAAACAATAACGCTAGCATTCACAACGAAAAATTACCTACCAACATCTTCATGATCTACCAATCCTTACAACTTAGATAAATACAAAAACAATAGCAGTAGCATTCACAAAGAAAAATTATCAATGCCCAACATCGTGATTTTGTCGTGGAAAACAATAAACATGTCCACTAAAATAGAAAATGACATCTTACTATTCTTATTGATTACTATCAACATGGTCCATGGATGAATTAAGTTGAGAGATGATTCAAACAACCGCAGCAGTCACTTGGAACTTACCACATTATTTATACTAAAACGATGTAGAACACCAAAAAGGTGATTCATTTAGCTGAACTGAGCAATTAACATACCATCACTTTACGCCTCTTCAACTAAAGTGGAATCACATATTAAAGCATATCCAAAAATTCCTGCAGTCCAGAAGATCCAAACATGAGAATCATATCCTTCATAAACTAAAGGAGAAGCAAACAAATTAAAAGAAAAAAAGAAAGATATAGGTACTAAGCTAAAGAAAAACATATAACATTATAATCAAAATGCTTGTTAAGGACATCACATCAGAATCCAATACCTGCAGTATCCCAGAGGCCTAATTTGACAATGTTCCCATCCACAGCAACATTAGCACTGAAGTTGTCAAAAATTGTGGGCACATAGTCCTATCAATAAAACCCAAAAGATTAAGAGAAAGTTAGAAAAAAAAAATCCGTGACTCCCTGTTCAGACCTAAAAAAAAAGGGTTTATGAAAAAAGTTCGAATCTTTAGACAAAAATGGGTTAAAAGTGATGCCAAACAGGCCCCTATATCTGGGTCTAGTGACAATTGCTAGGCCTAAATCCTGTTGGGTCCCAAATCAACCATGGAACATGGGCAAAAGATCACGTCCAAGTAGGCCTCATAGAGACTACAAGCCCTTGATCAGAAGACCTGAATTCAGAACCAAAAAATTTCTGGTCTGACCTGTTGGGCCCATCAACAGTCCAAACTTGATGATTGGACAAATGCTGATAGTAGAACAGGTTGACATCATTGTCATCACTTCAGGTTGACGTTCAAGTCTCACTACCAGTACTCAGTACTCACTCATATAGTTGTTAGGAAATGGAATGTCTCGCCAATTAATGGTTTCACTCATCAACAGAAATGACAACACTCCATATACTCAACAACAGCGGGTTGCCTTTCCCACAATCTACCATTCACCCTTTGTCCCCTGTAGAGATGGATGGTAGTCTGGAATTTGAATGGCTGTGCAGTGGGCAATGAACACCAACCCAAAAGTGGCACTGATCGGACAATCCAAAAATCACTAGCCACCCAATCACTAGTCAGTTGAGATGTGTTTCACATTGCCCATTAACTAAGCACTGATCGAACAGTTATGTAACACCCATGTAAGACCCAACACAGTTTTGGAAATTTTGATAGAATCATGTTCCTCATTTAGACATAATTAAAACAAGAAAAAAAAAAATCTTTGGAATCAATTCTAAGAACAGAATAAAGCAAACAAATAAATAAATACAAGGCAAAGATAACCAAAAAAAAAAAAAAAATTTAAACCACCAAGGTCATTTTAATTATAAATGGGAATCATATATGGTTCTTGTTACATTGCCTTAGAATGCTATGGGAAACAGAACACACACACACACATATATATATATATGTGTGTGTGTGTGTGTGTCTGTCTTGGATCACAATATTGCTTGCCTTTTTCTTGCATGTGAAGAAGCCCAACATCTTGCAATCAATGAAAGGAAGTTGAAGAAAACCACACACTTGTCATGAGGAAAGGTACCAAGGCAGTGATAAAATAGGTGAACCAGCACTGACAATTGTCTTGTATTTCAGAAGGAAACTTTGTTATAAAACAGAGCACACAGGACTTAAGTGATGAACAAAACAAAAACAGTGACTGCAACTAAAGAACTAAAGCTGAAATTAGATTGTCACGATCTGTCATGCTATCCACCATCCTACTGATGTTAACCTTGGAAGAATCGCACATTACCTGTGGCTCCTTCTGCACCTGAATGTTCACATTGCTTGATGAAAGTTCTTGCACATGAACACTCCAATTACATGGGAGGAGGTAATCCTGAAATTTCGTAGCACAGGTAAATGGCTGTTTGGCTAGCCTATCTGCCGCATGGTTTGCAGATCTTTTTTAAAATCTGATTTCCCCATCAAGGAACTTTTGCCTTTTAGTCTATCTGCACAGGCCCATAAGTAATCAGATCATCCAAATAACAAGTAAAAAAGAGTCCAAAGTCAAAACCCCACAGAATCTATATATAAATATATATATATATATATATATATATATAATGGTGAGGGAGACTCCTTTTGGGGGTGTTTCAAGTACAAAAGGAAGGTACAAAAGGGGTGTCCCTCACCAAAAATGGTGAGGGATAGATGCATATGAATATTCCCCATATATATATATATATATATATATAATCATCAAGAATCTGATTCCTATACCTTACATTCAAACCCTAAATTCCTCAGACTACACAATCCACATACAATCACATTTCAAATCACTATACTGTCATAACCGAACCTCAAATCTTAAAATAACATCCCTTGTACAATCAAAACAACACAAAACTAAATTATTACATACAGATTCTAAGTTATAAGATCAAATAGATTCAGATCTATCCATGTACGCAGCTACATCACACACACACACAAAAAAAAAAAAAAAAAAAAAAAGACACCTACAACAAAGAAACAAGATCATCATAGATCAAGAAAATAAGATACTTACAAAAGATAGATAGAAGACGTGTCGGCGATTTCATCAAACCGGGCCCTGTAATAAAGATTAAGATCAAATCTTTCTGGTATTATTAGAAGATCTGAGAAGACCAAAAGGACAAAGCCAAAAAAATGCAAAACCCATAATAGAAATACCCCAGAAATCATAAACAAAGCACAACACTTACGGATTTCCCAGCAAAACCTAGATGGAGGCTTGGGTGATGAAGCGGTGGAGGGAGAGGAGGTTGGAGTAGAGGGACTGGCGGAGGAGGGTGGCGAGGACGGCGTTGCACAGTGGCGGACCCAGGATTTTCATTTGGGTGGGGCAAGCAGTAGATTGGCACATGATCATTTTTATCATTTTTCAGAGTAGGAGACGATAGATTGGAAGTTGATTTTTTTTTTTAAATTCCATATCTAATTCAAAGAAAAAGTCAATTACGTCAAAATCACCACCAATAAACAATTTCAACAATTTCTTTTCTTTTTTTATAGGGAATACTACTACTAACACACAATTCGTAAATAAGCTTTTAAACTATAACATGCAAATCTTAATTCTTAAAGAAATTAGCACATCAAGTAGCAACCCACTCTAATAATTATAAAGAAGATCTAGAGAAGTATCAAGTGAAAAATCAAAACCCCCTTAGCCTTATCCTTTCCTTAATCTCCTAATGGTTCCTCTATGATAACAATTCAAATGAGACCACTTATCTTTATAATAAGAAAAATTCTTATGATTTTGTTGCTATCTACTTTTTTTTTTTACAAGAAAAATGATAAAGCTCCAAAGATCTCGCTCACACAGTCAATTTAAAAGGGTGCTTTATGAAAAAAAAAAAAAAAACAAACAAAAGAAAGACTGAAAAAAAAAACAAGAAGTCAAATTCAAACCAAAATGCTCCACTAAGCTAAAAATTATGCAGACATGCATATTAAAAATTAATCAGCTCAGATGTCAAAGCTTAACAAGATAGCAATATAGGGGTTTGGATTTCAATGCTTTTAATTTGGATTTAGGGTATATGGATTTAGGGTCTTTGTGAATCAACAGAATTTGGAGAATTGAGGCTTAGGGCTTCCATTTAGAATTTGGTGATTTAGGGCTTAGGGTTTCTATTAGGATTTTGGGACTTAGGGTTTGGACTAGGATTTAGAGATTAAGGGTTCGAATTTGGGTATAGAGTGATTAAGATTATACTAGATTTAGGGAGAGGAGAGAGAACCAAGGTTCAATTAAGGTTTCTCCTTCTGTCACTCCCTGTTATATTTCAATTTATTGGTCATGGATCCTCTAATCCAATTACTCTAGAATCTATTAGAAACTGGGAGAGGAGAAAGAATAAAGAGGAATTAGGGTTCTGTGCAAATATCATATGCATATATAGATAGAGAAGGGGGATGGGCTTCTAACGAAGTTAGACTTGTTATGGAACCGAGGAGGGGTTTGGGAGTACTTCATCGCGGGAAGAGATAAGCTCAATCGGTGGCCGGCGCCGAAGAGATCTCGTGCCTTTTCATGAGTGAAGTGAGGAAATGAGAGGAAGGAAGGGGGTTTCTTTTCAACAAGAAAAAAAAAAGGTGGGGCAATGGCTATCACATAAGTGGGGCATAGGCCAGGGCCCCATTCATCTCTTTGGCAATTTTTATTCCCCAGGTCCCCATTACATAGTTCCGCCACTGGCGTTGCAGGTGAATACAGTGGGGGCGGCAGTTGGAGTCGCGGACGAGGAGGGAGGCCTCATTGAGGTCCTTCTCGCGGATGAGGGTGAGGCGGTTGCAGGCGAGGGTGGCGACGGTGTCGGGGACTTGGGGGGCGTTGGGGTCCTGGGGAGTGGAGATGGGCTGCTAGGGGCGGAGGGAGTTGAGGGGAGGCTAGATGCGCATACGGACTCTTCAGGTGTGGCAAAGGAGAGGATGCGGAGAGAGCGGAAGGGAGGGTGAGGGGCGTGGTGGTAGGGTCTTAGAGGACCAAGGAGGGAGAGAGCGAGAGTGAGGAGATTAGGGCATAAAGGTGTGAGATGTAATATAACTTTTACCGGGGGTCACTTATGGCCGCCGCAACAAATAATTTTTACCACCCTCCAGCCCATTGTGGACGCTACAAATACTGTTTACCCTAGAAAGTACTGGCCACCGCTATATATTCGACGGTAAAAATAAAAAAATTCCCACGGAACATTGGTGCCACTAGATCAATGTTTTTACCGACGGTCAGATTTGGCCGCCGCTGTAAGTGTCTTATAGTGACAAATTTGACCGGCCGCCGCTATAAGTTAAACGCTAAAAATGTATTTTTTTGTAGTGAGTATTAGTATTATATAAGAACTCACATAAGAATCATGCTTAAACAAATCCACATATATACTCAAATAAATTCAAATATAAAGCAACTTTATGTAGATAAGTCACTTAAAAAACTTAAAAAAAAAAAGAATCTTGAATGGCTAATTTACATTAAAAAAATCACATAAGAATCACATGAAAATCACATAGGAACTTTCCTCTTTAAAGGGTTTTTTTTTTTTTTTTTTTAAGTTGTTACATAAGAACTTGCTCAAATAAATCCACATCTATTTTGTATATAAAAAAAATACTCTCATGTGGACAGTTCTCCCTATGATCAATCACACCTCTACCCCCTTCTATGTTACAAGCCTAGGTTTGAAACCCATCCGAATGTAACTCACATTGAGTTGAAACTCTGGAAAAAAATTGTTGTCTAAGATCATCATACTTGAGGGCCATGAATCAAGTACCTACTAGCATGATTGACAACCCTACTAAGGAGTCTACTTAAGTCACTCATAAAGCTAATTGGGAAAACCAAATCAGTTTTTATTTAGATCGAAAAGCTAACAAATTATAAAAATCGTAAGAATTAAAATACTAAAAATAATCATAACTTAAAAAGCTAATATAATCATTGGACGAGTCATTAAAATATGCTACTACCAATTATCTAACTTAACTTAAGAATAATCAAAACTGAAAATATTAGAATGTCAGGTTTAAGATCTTCCTATCATGCTATCAGCTTTTTGCAAGTTCACAAGTATGAATACCTTCATATTGAATTATCAGACAAAAGCTATAATGGTATCAATTAGAATGGAAACAAAACTATAGAAGACATAAAAAAATTGCTTCCACATATGTGAAAATGGTTTGATTTTCAAAAAAAAAAAAAAAAAAAAAGATGCATAGATTTCCAGATGAAGATAAGTGGAAAAGTTAATTGTTAAAAACAGATAGAGAAAAGGAAGAAAAAGAAAATGAGAAAGTCGTAGGGCTTGTTTGATATCTCTATTCTTTTTTGATAGACCCATCATAATAGAGCCATTAAAAAAAGAGTCATAAGAAAATATGCTAAAATCAAAAGGAGCGTTTGGTAATGCAAGGATTTATGTTAAATAGACTTTTTTATATCAATGATCAAAAGTTTTTCACAAAATTCTTTAGACCCATAAGCTATCAAGTCTTGAAAATTGACCCCATGGCCATGTTCATATGTTAAATAGACTTTTTTATATCAATGGTCAAAAGTTTTTCACAAAATTCTTAAGACCCATAAGCTATCGGTCTTGAAAATTGACCCCATGGCCATGTTCAGCCTTCTAAAGAGATCATATGGTTCGGATCTTGTATTTGGGGCCCAAATAATCCAGAAAATAATATCAAATGCCTCACATTTTTTGCTCACCTCAAGATTAGTGATGATCCAACAGCTGAAATTTGGTCTCGTAGTTGGGCTTGATTTTAAGAACAATTTCAACAGTCTGGATCGTGTTTTACTATCTCATAAATAATAAAATTAGAAGAACATTACTGCTCATGGACAAATCTAAATTAAAATTGAGCATGATACATCAATGGCTGATATTGTTTTGAAAACATCTCAAGATCCACAAGGTATCAACAAGCCTTGGGAATTGACCATAAATCCGTTTTCAGCCTTCCAAAAAGATATAGCAGTTTGGATCTTGTGTTTAGGGCCCACAAATTTTGAAAAATTACATCTAATGGTGCACATGTTTTTGCTCATATCTCAAGATTGGTGATGATCCAACGACTGAAATTTAGTCTTACAGCCATGTTTGATCTTGTGAACATTTTCAATGGTTTGGATATTGATTTGCACTCTTAGATTTTGAAAAGGAAATAAAAAAAAATCGACTTGGGCCATTGTTGGACAAGAATCACTATTCATCCGCCTCTATTTTTTTTCCTTTTACTTTCCATATGCTTCCAATGGTGAGAAAGATGCATTGTCTCTACTTCTCTACACCATTTAGAGGCTAAAACATACAGCCAAACGCCTCTATTCTCAAAATCTCTACATGTTTTAGAGATTGAAAGAAATAGAGGCAAAAGGTAGTGACGCCAAATAGTGGTGTAGACTTTTGTGGGAAAGTCTTGTGCTGGCGAGCTGCATGATCATACAATGGGATGCACACTAAAATAACGTAAGATAAAGTGTCAAATTAAGGGAAAAAAAAGGAGAAAGAGTTGGTTGTAAAAGCATAAAAAAAAAAAAAAAAAAACCCCTTTAGATGCACAAAATGACAAGAAAAGGTTCGCTTAAAATGAACAAAATGACACAAAAAAGGCCTGCGAAAGCTGCTAAATGCACGATGATTTTTTTCTTTCCACACATTGTAATCTTTTATGGCTAGTATACCCATACATAAAATTACCCAAAAGGATACCTATCAAATTCTATACCTCCCCCAACTTCTTTCTACACTCACCCACCCCCACGCAAGCTACCACCGCCCCCTCTGGCAACACCACTGGAGGGGAAAAGGGAGAGAGAGACGGAAAAAGAGAGATAGAGAGAGACTGGGAGTCAGTGGGGCGGTGGAGAGAGAGAGAGAGAGAGTGGGGGCTAGCGAGAGGGGGAGAAAAAGAGGAAGAGAGTGAGGTAGCAGGCGTTAGGTGGAACCAGGCATGGAGAGGGAGTATAAAGAGAAGTTGAGAGAGTATACATTAGGCTATTTTAGGAAATATGGAGTGTCTAGAGAGTGATTTTGTTAATTTTTTAACTTAAGTGGTGGGTGTTCAAAAATATACTCTTAAAAAAATAGGGGTGCATGGGCTGGGTCAGCTTGAGCCTGATCCCGGCCTAGCCTGCTTTGGGCCGGGATGTGATAATGTAATGAGGGCTCATTAATAATTGCATCGGGCTTGGATTGAGAAATACAAAGCCCATAGCCCGGCCCGGCCAGGCTTTCGTAAGAAATGCATGTAATTTAATTTAATTTAATTCGTGCTCCAATTCCCACAAAAGTGACCCCCCCCCCCCCCCCATAGCCCGGCCCGGCCAGGCTTTCGAAAGAAATGCATGTAATTTAATTTAATTTAATTCGTGCTCCAATTCCCACAAAAGTGACCCCCCCCCCCCCCAACACACACACACACACACACACACACACACACACACGATTGAGGCCTATCTTTGGTGGCCCGTGTTGGGCTTGGGCGGGCCTGGGCCAATGCTTCTAAAGTTTCCAGGCCAGCCCAGCCCATGAACACCCCTCCTTAAAAAGCACAAAATGACAACAAAGTGTGATTCTACACCCACACTCAACTTCCTTCACTTTCTTTTCTTCTTCATTTGACAATCAACTTTATTTTATTTTAATCCACCCTACAAGCAAAGGCCTCCCCAACTTACCAATCTTCCTTGTGTCTCACTGGTTGCATGATTAGGAGTACATGCAAGAAGTCCAGGGTTTAAAGATGGGTACCATCCTCTCTTTATCTTAAAGGCCTCCCCAACTTTTGTTTCACTATATTTGAGACAGAATAGCATTTTTCTTCTATTATTAGAAAGAAGCAATCCATCTAAGGTTAAAACCGTAGGTACGCAGGACCTGTAAATTGGGCTCTTTATATGACAAATGTTCTATGAAATGAAATAGGTGACATGATTTGATGAAGGGGAAAATGTTCACCTACAGCTAGATTGCATATAGCTTATATGTAGTTCAGTGTAGAGGGCCCATTTGGCTGCAAGTTTAAAAATTAGAGAGGTTAAATTGAAAGGTCTCCTTTTGGAAAATTAGCCTCACCAAGCAGCCTTAGATTCCAATGACATCATAACCGTAGATTTTCTTGAGATTCAATCCAATGGTGAATGAAGGTTCAATGAGTATAAAATCGGGCTTAATGGCCGATAATGTGATGAATAAGAGTATCAAAACGGCTTCAGTGATGAAAGAGGGGCCCAAGTGCATGCCCCCCACAGTGCTGGGATACATTTTTGTAGGAGTTCTCCTAGATGCAGTTAGCTAAATCGGCCAAGCCAAATAAATACATGACTCAGCAAATAATGGGCATCCAAGAGCTTACACACTTATTTCCCGACTTCTTATAGATTAAGAAGTGGAGTTCAGCTCTGATGGAGTCAACTCAGGGAGTTGGCAACCTCGGAATTAGCCATCTAAGGAAGTTGGGCATCATTGAACATTCTCAACCATCATTTGCATGAAGAACAAGGGTCGCCCAGTTGATTGAAGACCCTACTCCTCATCTTAGTATCCAAGGTTCAAATGCTGAGTAGCTCGGGAGAGTGGTGAAAGAACTAGTAGGTCCCAGATGGGTGTCGAACCGAACTCGTCGATAACCTTGTTCGTTCTGGTACTGTGGGGGTACACCTGCGAACTCGCTGCCAATGCTATCAGATTTACTGGATAATCAAGTAAGGGTTCCCATCTTCCTTATATAGAGCAATTCTTGGGAATCACGACTACTATAGATTCTACCTCTCCTGAAATCCCACATCTCCTTACCAACATGGAAATTCTACCAATCAGGAGTCTAAACTTGATCCAAACTCTACCACCAAGAGTTTGATCCTTACTGACTAAATCAGATCAAGACTTGTTGGGAGTTCATCCGCGGCACAGAGCTGGGCTCGATCTGGCATGGGCCCACTAGCAGTCGGGCCACACAATTGTCTTAACAAGTGGATATCACCATGGCTGGAGGTTTTTTTCTTCATGGGAGCAGATATTATCTCTCAAGGATGGGGTCTCTAATATGGATCCTAGCTCCCTTGGCTAGCTACCAAATAAAAAATTGCATTGCTTATCCATGTTTAAACATTGTCAAACACATTCATTGGCATCTTTTTATAGGTAAAATATAAATGAGATGTAAGCTTTTGTTAAGCAAACTAAGCTCATTTTGAACTAAAAATGGGTTAGGAATAACTTGAGACTAGTAGCACAGGTATGCCCGGGCCGAAAAAATAAAATTATTTTTTGATTTAATATTTTCTTTAGAATATTAATGATAAATAAAATAAATATATAAATATATTATTTCAAAAAATGGCTTGGGTCGTCCTAACAGTACCTATTTAGGAAAAAAAGCAATGGAGAAATGAATAAAGAAAATCTTTTCTTAATAACCCAAAATAATGTGTAACATGATCCGATAAGAAAAATAAAAAAATAATAATAACATATATTATCCATTCACGTGCGCATTTCATGAGGTTGAATCACTAAAAATCAATAAATGAACCTCAAGAAAACACAATGGCAAATGCATTAAGCAAAATCAATATATTGACTTTTAGATATATTATTCATCTATAAAAAAATTCTTTCAAAGAAGAAAAAACTTTTTTCAATCTTCTTATTCATAGAAAAAAAAAAGAAAAAAAAAAACCATAACTGATGAAGTTTTTACCACTAAACATTAATGATTATTGATGACATTTGGAATTTAATATATATAACTCCAACTCCTAGCGATGCCTCAAAGAAGAAATTAGCATGATCAATAATATGCATTCTCAAATGCATATAAGTTTCTTTTTGGGCCTATTTGTTTCCCCATTGATCATTCAACTCCCTTGGTCCTCCTTAAATCAAGATTAGTTTCTATGAATCAATGGTATGTGGTGGGCCACTTCAAGTATACTTCAAGCCTTTGTGAAGTAAAATCTCTCATGTGGGGTTTAGGGATTTATTATAACATTTCCATTGGTGAAAATTTCAGAGCTTCATGCATATCATTGGGTTAAGAGTTTTTATGTGATTAATGGCATATGGTGGGCCACTTCAATTATGCTTCATGCCTTTTTGAAGCAGCAATCTCACATGTGGAGCCTATAGTGTAAGCTGTGGAGCCAATTAGAAACCAAAAGGCGTTAAAACTAACAACAATTGCATACCAATAATTATGTGGGGCCCGCCTTGTGGATCTCAATCACATATATAGTACGTCCATATGCTCCTAGTGAATGCAGGTGTGCATCAGGGTGGGCCCTGATCTGAGCTCATTTCATCAAGTAATAAATAGTATAGCAGTATCATATAATATGCATGAGAATCCATCACGTGGGTGAATCCAACAATTTGCAAAGTTAATACTAAAATCAAAATGATAAGAGGATTGGTTAGACAGATTTTATGATGGATGAAGATTAGAGAGTGATTTGAGGATTAAGATAAGAAGACAAAATATAAAAGTTAGGAAAAAGAGAGATTTTAGGGGAAAGTGGCCCACATTAAACCCAAAGCTCTATGTGTTTTTATAAGTATTTTTCTTAAAAGAGAACTCACCTACTGATGATGTGGCACCCCTCACAGCCCACCTCCCCTTTTGCTTTAATATATATAATATATAATTAGCGTAGCGCGTAACTAAAAACCAATGTATTTAGAGTCTGTTTGTTTGCATGTAATTGAATTCATAAGAATTATGGTATATGCATTTCTAAAAGTGATTGAGATTAAAGAGAATAAAAAAAAAAGAAGATGAGGAGCCACAAATAGCAATTAAATAGGCTCTTTTTTATTGAGAAATGCATTTTAGGAAATAGAGAATAAATACCTAGCCACGATCACGCTAGATCAAATCACAGAAAGACAGGGTCTTATCTAAGTCTTCAAATTATATCTTTCACTCTTGACCTCTTTAATAGAACAAATTTTACCATTAATTTTGAGAAATTCAATCTTATTTAAAGAAATAAGCTTTGGGTATTCACCCCTTTATTCCCCTATTTTTATAAGGCACTTTATGGAATGAAGAGGCACACATAGACACATAGATTACCCTATAGTCCGGATCCTCTAGGGCTTTGGCTTAAATAAATCCCGAGTTGGAGTGAAACACCACATTTGGACCCACTATTAAAATTTAGAGCTGCTTAGAACGAATGCTCTCCCATTGCACGGGATAACCCCATTGCCCGATAGAAGCAGGTGAAAATATAAAATTGCCCATTTGATACTGAATGTGATAATGAATATGTATAAGACTATGTTATCAGGGTTCTTTTTTCTTTTCTATCAAACGGACGACTTTACAGTGGGACCAACTCCTATTAAGGAAAAATTTAGAGATATACAAAAAATAGTAAAAGGGCATTTATTTTGAAATACTAACCCCACTGCAGAATTCCACTCCTCAACTTATTTTAAAGTCAAAGCGTCGGTGGACACGGACTTCCCTCCTACACCTAAATCTGTGTAGCCACCCAAACTTCGAACAACCAATCCTCCCTCCATTTCCCTCGAATCGATTGCATGCTCTCTCTCTCTCTCTCTCTCTCTCTCTCGTTGCAAATGGGACAGTTCTAGGTTGGAACCATACTGGACCTAGACTCATACACATTTCTAGATAACACTTCCAGTTCTGGGTTCGGTACTAACTCGGAACCTGATTTGTTGATTTCAGACCTGGTTCTAATAAGAAAACTTAAATTGTGTTCCAAAACCAGATCCACCTAGAGGATTGAGATCTAGTTAAAAAACATGTTATAATTTCTTTTCATTTTTTTTTCCTTAAAATGAATGTATCATTCAACTCGTAACGGCACATCAAATTTACTATACCCCCGGATTAAAAATAAAAAGGTAAAAAATAATTATAATTTTAAGCTACATTTTGCAACATCAAAGACTCATACGTGGAGTCTTGCGTCCACGGGTCAAAACCTATACCTAACTTTTTGAGTTCATTTTATCCATTGAACCTATAATAAGTACCAAACCCAAACCCTGCTCTCTGTATCTGTGTGCAAATACATGAAATCCTCCCTCGAGCAGTCTTTAACTCTCTCTGCAAATCCCTCTTACTCTATCTGTCTCGTCCCACTCTCTAAACAACCAAACGTCAGGTACTCTCTCTCTCTCTCTCTCTCTCTCTCTCTCTCTATATATATATATATATATATATATATATATTTCCTGGCATCTTCTCTTTTCTTCAAATTCTACAGATTGGTCTCATTACAAGTGAATACCCCATCAATACCCATCAATATCTACTGCAGTATACAATTTCTCATCCGGGTGTTATTATTGATTGCTGTTTGATATTTTGTATGCACAGTGAATTTAAATGTGCATATCAAGTGCATGTTATAATGCTTGCAAGAAACATAAAATGATGTAATCTGTTTATATAGGCATTAGCTACGTAGTTATGGATTACAAACAAATATGGTAATTTTAGGAACATACCAAGTTATTGCACGAACACATACTCATGGTTGAGGGGTGTTAGCACCTCGGTAACACATACATGCCCAGGGATGGATCCCTAGGTGCTCAAGGCGGTAGTATCACTCCTAGCCAGCTGGCCAACCTATCAACAATTATTGCACTCCCTTCAAATGCATATATAATCATTAGTCAATACAAATTATTCTGATTAATACAAATGTAGTAGGTGTGAAACGAACATGCCCTTATTAGAAATGATGAAATAGATGCTTAAAGTACAAGATAGAATAAAACTTGATGAAGTGGTCTTAATTATATTCCCTATCTTAGAGTGGGAGTTCTATTTGGGTAAGTTTTGCGTAGGTCTAGTACATTGGGAGGATGTTTATTTTGAGGGGCTCTGGTTTCAATAGGTGAGCTCCATTGTGAAGTTCCAGTCCTACTCATAGAAAGCTTGAGGGAGGCACTCAGGGGGATTCAGACTCTTCCAAATTGTTCTGGAAAACCCAAATTGATTATATGTGCTTTAATTATCATCAAAGCCTTGTTCCAACTATGTTGGATCAGATACATGCATTCTATTTCACCATTTCAGTCTATCCTTAGCCAATTCCTCGTTGCACTTCTTCAAATGTATCCTTATATTACTTTCATTCTCGTCCTCTTTGGTCGATCCCTATCCCTTGAGGGGCCATCAACCTACATAGAGAAAGATTTTCTCAAATGCACAGTCATTGGCCTGATGTGGACATGTCCAAACCATATCAAACGAGCCTCTCTTAATTTATCATCTATTGTTGCTACCCCTAAATGCTACCACTTTAATCATATTTATTTCAATTAATATGGTCAAGGGCTGGCTTGGTTGGGCTGGTAGTGCAGTGGGTCGCGATTGGGGCCCTTGGAGCCTGTTTAGATGTAGAGAAATGAGTTGGAGAAAACATGTGGTGAAAAGCTTCCACTCCATATACGTGAATAGTTGTCTCCACCCCTGTTTCTCTACCTATTCTTCTCGTTTTATATTATCTCAATTAACATTTACCAGGGCCGGTTCTGAATTTTTCAGGGCCCAGGGCAAGAGTAAAAATTAGGCCTATATATATATATATATATATATAAACACTCAGTGATGGCCTCACATTCATTTTTCAACTAATATCTAACCTATCAAAATTAACTAAAAATTTAGCATTCAAAGCATATAAATTCAAACTTCAATATATAAACATTCAAAATAAAAGGCTATAATGTATAAACAAGACAAATGCCTGTAAGTTGTAACAATTCAATAGTTCTTTTTCATATAGCAATAAGCAACCAACAAAACAAAAATTTGCCACAGTTACAAAAACATAGTATGCCTTTTAGTTTAGTTATAAAAAAAAAACATAGAGCTGCACATTTGCCACAATTAAAATCCCTCTCTTCCCTCTCTCCTGCCTTACTTCGGTAGGAGTTTTTACTCTATACCAAAACAACAGTTTCCTTAATTAAGGCCTTTTGAGTTTAAACTGCTGGCAAGATCCAAAACCAAAACTGTTACCTCATCAAAAGCTAAAGAAGAGAACATCCTTGCTAATGAGCTTAGCATCTTTGGTTCAAGTAATAAGCTCAGTATCTACTTTACATAATTGCACCTGGGTCCCTACTTTCTGCCAAAGTCCATATAAATCCATAATTCAAAAGTCCAAACTCTTTCCCTCTTCTGCAGCTCTGAAAATACACAAACACCCCATTCTCCGAAGTCTTAAACAGTTGTAAATTCTCCCAAGTCCCTGACCACATTAGCCAGTAGTCCCCATCCAAAACACCCACAAGACCCAAAAAAGTTGAGAATACTTCAAGTACCCAAGCCACATATTCCTCTGTTCTTTCAAAACTCCAAATACCCATGTCCCAAAAAAGAATGCTCTCTTTTTCTCCCAACTGTTCAAATAAAAACCACTAGACTTAAAATCAGCATGTTCCTTCTCTCAACTCTTTTTTCCAATTATTTTCAGGGTCCCATGTATCAAGCAGGGTGCAGGCCCGGCCCTGATACAATCTCAATCCAAACGACATCAAATCAGAGATCGAGAGGTCTTTTTTCAGATCGGGCATTTCCACAAACACATGGCAGCAATACAAACAGAAACATAAAAATCACAGGAAAAGAAAGAAAGAAACAGTACACAGTGATAGAAAAATCACAAAAAAAAAAAAAAAAAAAAAAGATTCACAAAGCAAGTTGATTCCTAAGAAATAAGGGTACCCTAACACACAGCTTCCATTCAAACCCAGGCAACAACCTTAATTTACAGTGTTCTTATGCAGCTACACCACAAAAATTACTAAAGAGAATGCATTTAGAAAAAGACAGGATCCATATAGAGCCTTGCTTTTGCAATTGATGCACAAGAAACCCAATTCAGAATCAGGCCCGGCCCTAATACAATCTCAATCCAAACGACATCAAATCAGAGATCGAGAGGTCTTTTTTCAGATCGGGCATTTCCACAAACACATAATACAAATAAGAACAGAAAGACAGATGCATTTCTTTCATTTTGACATCGATACTTGTTTGGATGGATCGGTTTAAGAGACAGTAGGAATTGTCGCCATCTTTCTCTGTAACTGTTCCACTTCTTCAAAAATCAAAGCAGAGGCTTTAGCCTTTACCCAAATACTTGAGCTTTATTTGTTTCCAACAGAGAGAGAGAGAGAGAGAGAGAGAGAGAGAGAGAGAGAGAGAGAGAGTCAACAGTAGATAAGATGAGATGAGATGAGATGAAGAAGAGGAAGAAGAAGAAGAAGAAAAATTTATAACAGAAAAATCTAACGTTACTAACCGAGGAGTGGAAACGTTTTCTACTTTTCTTTAGGAGTGGAAGAGTCGGAGGAAGAAGCAAAAATCACTCTCTGACAAATGTCTAAAATCGCCAAGCGTGGAAGAGTAGGAGGGAAGATTTTTGGGCCCCCCTGAAAAGTGGGCCCGGGGCGAGTGCACATGCAGCCCCTATTCAGGGCCGGGCCTGACATTTACCATACTTTGTTACAACAAATCCTTCTTCCTCTTACAAAAAGAAAAATAAAGGCTCTGATGAGATCAAGTCCATTGTGGTTCAAGTCTGATGTGACCCACGTGCTATAAGCACAACATGGTTCTGTTGTGACTCATTTCTTTTTCCTGGGTATAACATCTGTAATCAACTTTTATCTGCAAGATTGACGTTCGGGGTTTCATCTTCAACATTGTTGCAAGCGATTGTTCTTCTCTCCAATCACCTTTATGCTTCGGTGATAGCGCCCTTTAGAAATCTCCTTTGTAGTCGTTGTTCTTCTCTGCAGTCACCACTGGCAGGTTGCTATAGCAGCACCCTTATGATTAACCCAATCCCCTCACACACACTGTCTACCTAAGATTCACTTCATCTAAATTGAAACATTTGACATTCACCCACTGTTGGATTAATATACTCTATATTTTCACGATTAATTCCTATTTCCTAAGGTCCCAAAACCTACATCTATTGAAATCCATTTAGGTTTACTTTTGCTGAATTCTTTATCATGGTAGGAGGACATTCTCATTCCCACATTCCTTGACCTTTTTTTTTATAAGCAACAAGTAGTTAAGGAATCATCTTTCATTGAGGGAAATAAGCTTGTTTTGAATTAAAACAGTGCTAGTATTAACTAGCAATAAGGGGGAACTACATGGTGGATTTTTCTCTTCCTGTTGCCACCTAAATATGAAATTTCTTCTTCCATCTTCATTTTCATGTTGTGTTCACTTAAACAATGATATTCTCTTAATGTTTAGTGAATGGCCATAAACTTTTTTTGTGACAAGAAAGGGCTCCCTCAGTTCTTCATTTCAATGAGTATGCACGCGATGCAACGGTGCACCATACCATATGCATAGCATCTGTACAAGGGTGTACCCACATAAGGATATAGGGGCAGTTGCCACCGCCAGACTTGGGTCCACCTCTATAACCTGCACAAAAATTGTGTCCACCTCCAAAACCCACATGAAAATTCCAGGTCCACCCCAAGAACCACAAGAAAATCCTGGGTATCCCACAGAATCCAACTACTTGTTTGGGTCCACCCCCTTTGAATGAAAATCCTAGGTTTGCCCCCGCATCTACATGAAGGAGTCTAATATAAGTCACTACTATTTTGCATTTAAATCACAAAACGCACCAGAGGGAGCAGAGAAGGAGAAAAAATATATGCTCATCCACCAAATGACAAGGGGGCATCACTATCATCTTTTACGAGAATAGGAAAAAAGAGAAGGAGAAAAATAAGAAATATCATGTAACTGAAGGTGATGAGGAAACTTTCCAGTTTCAAAATTTTCTCAAAATAAAAAAAAAACAAGCACAAGGATATGTGAGGATTAAAATTAGGAAGATAAATTTTGTGCTTTTAGGAAAGGGCACATGCAATATGCACTTCTCTCATCAAAGCCAAGCTAAATCTTTCATGCAACTGGAAAACAATGGTGTATAGAACTATAGACCATGTTCAGAGGACCTACAAATATACAATAATTCTACACTGTAATATAGGTGGTGTAATTATACAAGCTTCATTTTGAGCATATGCTTCACTATTGAAAGCCTTAAATTATTGATGACAGTACATGTACCTTGCATGGACAGTGGACACTACTACATATGTGTAACCTAGTTGAAGCTGAACTCTTAAAAGCATTGAATGGAAAATCTTATTCATGTATTTGATGACAAACCTCATGTGCCAAACAAAAGAATGAAGCTAAGTTCATTTCTTTTGACAATTTCTTTGCGACCTCTTGCTTCGGAATTTAGCCATCTTCCTTGCTACGATTACATATAACCAATCTTTGATCTTATCAAAGAATAGATAATATGCAATCCTCCAAGACTTCTTGAGTAGCAGAGGGCCACATACAATCCAGAATCCCACAACAAATCCAGGACCCATGCTAATGAAAAACAGTTCTATTTCTAGCCCTTTTTCATCTTCTTCTTTGTCACCAACTAACTCTGGATCGTGGGACTTTTCATTTCTTGGACAATTCTTAGGAAGCGGACTCCCACACAAGTCATGATTCCCTATATAGATAGATGAGTCATCAAGCGTATCAAGCTGGTTGCCTGACGGAATTCTTCCTGACAAGTTATTATAAGACAAGTTTAAGTGGTTCAAAAAAGTCAGGTTTGACAAGCTCTGTGGAATCACTCCTGAAAGCTGGTTCCTCGATAAATCAAGAGACTCTATCCATCGGAGGTTACCAATCTTCTCCGGGATTTTTCCTATTATATGATTTCGAGACAAATTCAAGCTTTGCAATCCATAAAGTAAAGTGATTTCTTTGGGAATTTCTCCAGATAAATTGTTGCTTGATAGGTCAATATTCATCACAAGTGAAACTGTATGGCTATATTCAGATTGTCTTCCTTTCCAATATACCCAAATGCTCTCTTCGTAACCGAAGACACTGTCATTCAAAACGTATTGATCATTTTTCCTATCTGTCACAGCCATAGCACTGAAGTTGCCAAAGGATGTCGGTATGGTCCCGATAGATTGTTTAGAGCAAGATCCAAGAGTTGCAGATTGGAAAGCTGTGACAATTGAGGAGGAATATAACCTTCAAACTTGTTAGATCGCAAGACTAGGAACCCAAGAGACGTCAGTTCTCCAATCCATGTTGGTATCTTTCCTAGGAATCCATTTTCCCCAAGATCGAGAGTAATCAAGTTGGTGAAATTTCCCAACGATGGAGGCAGCTCCCCTGAAAGCACATTGTTGCTCAAGTGCAATGACCGAAGGCGGGATAGATGGCCCAGTGAGCTAGGAAGAGCTCCATATAGGCTATTATTTCTCGAATCCATAACCCTCAAAAGATCCAAATCCCCAAAACACTGAGGAATTTCAGCTGTCAAACGATTTTTTGACAGATACAGATTTGTCAAAAATTTCATTTTGCATATGGACAAGGGTATCGGTCCATTGATGTAATTAGATGAAATTGACAAATGCATCAACTTCGGCATCATTTCTCCAATGCTTGTGAAAATGGCACCTGAAATTGAATTGTTGGATAGATCCACATATATTAAGTTCAACAAATTATTTGGTAGCAAACAATTACTGCAGTTCGAGCTTCGACCAATAATATGTTGGAACATCACACCACTTACTTGGTTATGAGAGAAATCTATGTATTGAATATGAGGAGATATGTCCCAAAACCAGTTAGGGATGGTATCTGAAATACTTGCATTTGAGAAGGACAAATAACGCAATTCCTTTTGGGTTCTAAGCCAAGACGGAAACTGTGGGCCTACTCTTCAATCATCCATGATGATATCTTTGAGTTGAAAGGGAGGTACCCAGGTGGAGCTCACATTCGAAACCAAGCTATTCGAATATGTGTGTAATGTCTCCAATCTTTTAAGATTTGTAAAATGCATTTCTGACAAAACACCTTCCAAAGAATTATCATGGATGTTCAAATAGACTAGATGTGAAAGTTGTCCAAGGCTCTCAGAGATGGTGCCATTCATTTCATTATCATTGAGACGTAATTCTCTCAAAGATGACAATCTTCCAAGTGATGCAGGAATTGGACCAGTGAGATAATTAGAAGAAAGATCAAGAGATTTCAGATTAGTAAGCTGGCCTAACCAATCAGGAAAGTATCCATCAAGTCCATTATCTCTCAAGTCTAAGTCCTTCAAACTGTTCTTAATGCATCCAGACAAACTTTCTTTGAACATGTTCATCTCTCCACTAAAATAATTCCATGACAAATATAACCCCTTCAAGTTGCAAAGATTGCCAATAGTTGTTGGAATGAAATCTCGAAAATGATTGGAGCCAAGATTGAGATACAAAAGGCTGCTGATATTTGACAACCAGGCAGGAATGGAAGGACTGTAAGACCCCGCCCCGAGTTAATCAAGATTAACTCTAATTAATTGCAATTGATGCTATTAATCAAGTCTAATTAGACTAATGATGGTTAATGATCCAACTCAATGAGATTAGTCTCAAATGAACTTAATGAAATGATAATGAAGGGAATTAGATGGATTGCATGAGATCTAGACTCAAACTAAGGAAACAAGACCTTTTTTCGTAAATACGTATTTATATGTATTTTGTCGAATACGGAAACTCTTGATACCAACACGTGTATCTTGACGAGTACGTTAACTTTCATAATAGGCTCGAAGTCATCCGACGAGTATTGACTCAAGTGAGCCTCCATTTGACTTGAATTGGAAATAGTGGTGAAATGAAGGGTCTAGTTGCAAAATACCCTTATAAGCATTGAAATGAACCCTTGAGTTCATTCTACTTCATTTCATTCAAGAGAAACCCTAGGCACCTCCCTTCCCCCATTTCTCCTTCCATTCTCTTCATCTAGAGTGAGGATTGGAAGCTTGGAAAGTGGTTGGAGTGGAGCTTCACCTTCTTCATCTTCCTCATCTTGGTTTCCATTTCGGAGTATTGAAGCTTGTAGGGGAACTCAGGGATTTCCTTCTTGGAGCTACAAGTGAAGAAGTTCTTGTTAGATAGACTTCAAGAGGCAAGTATAAATGTCTATTTATGATTGAAATGCTATATTACAAGTTTTCTTGAGTTATAGTAATGGGTTCTCAACCCATTCCTTGTTGTAGAGTGTATATTGTTAGGGATTGAATGGAATGGTTGATGGCTACTTCAAATGAGTGGGTTTTCTTGAACTCTTTAGGTTATTGAAGAGATTTGAGTTCAAGGAACTCAATCTCAGAAATTTGCTTCAGAAATTCTGAAGCTCGAAGGTGTCATTCTGGGCTAATTTCGGCTAGCTGCGAGGCTAACCGTGGAGCCAACCGTCAAAATCTGTAAAAATGGACGAGCTTCTGGAAAGCTAAACACCAATTTTCGGTTAGTCGAAATTTGAATTTCGGCTAGCCGTGAGGTAACCGTGAGGTGACCGAAATTTAGTCAGGATTTCTGTCAAAAATGTCAGCTTCTGGAAAGCTGACCGTGAGCTAACCGCGAAATGGCGGTTAACCGAAATTTAAATTTCGGCTAGCCGCCAGCCACATTCCGGCTAGCCGCCGACTGCATTTCGGCTAGCCGCTGGTCAAGTTCCGGCTAACCGCCAGTGAACCTGATGCTGGCCAAATAATTATTATAACTGAAAATTTGGCCAATCGACCGGACCGTTGTCAGTGGATTTTGATATTATGGGTGGAAATTTTTGGGGACTACATGCACATATTAAATGCAAATGTGATGTCCATTGAAAATAACACGTGCATTTAGTAACTAATTATTACACCTAGAAATTGTCTAAATTTGGGGTAGAGACAAGTAGGATCGTGAATGATTAATGATTCATTTAATCCCCTTCAGTCTATAGTGACTGCATACAATGAACCACTGAACAATGAATAAATGCAATGAACTATTAAATAATGAATAAATGCAATGAATAATGAATAATCCTGCTGCAACAGATGATTGGGGTGTTCCGGAGCTCCGTGGTGATGCCAGTGATCT
The DNA here is from genome assembly GCA_028538565.1 of Umbellularia californica. Taxonomy (NCBI): domain Eukaryota; kingdom Viridiplantae; phylum Streptophyta; class Magnoliopsida; order Laurales; family Lauraceae; genus Umbellularia; species Umbellularia californica. The sequence continues at coordinate 20,830,672 of JAPQWN010000007.1, forward strand.
CTGATCAAGACACTGGTAGATCCCACACATATAGACTGAAAAGTCAATGAATTGATAAGCCATTAAGGAAAATTGAAACAATATTGAAGCCTCGGCCATGAACGGTTTGCCCTTCCGCCTTGTGCTTAATTAAATTGATTAAACGAAAATGAAATAAAGCCCAGGCCATGAACGGTTTGCCCTTCCGCCTTGTGCTTAAGCTTCTTCCGTTGGAAGACACGAAATGAAACGAAATGACATGAAATGAATTGAATAATGCTTCCTTTGGGGAGACGTTGAACTGAATGATAGTAACACTATTGTATTTGTAAATTTAGTCATTGAGTATCAATGGGCTATACTGTACAGGATATTGCGTTAACCTAGACGTAATTGTCTAGAGTTGTTATATTGATAATGGACAAGTTTAGCATGTGTTATCATAAATGTATTTATACATTGTTGAACCGTCGTGTTCATTGTGTTATTGATGGCATTACAGGCCCAGTTGCCCATCCCGGTCTTGTAGAGGCCGCGCCGCTTGCGGAGGAGGCCCGTCCGTTACCTCCAGGAGGTTTAGCGGAGTGGGCATAGTTCGGAGGGCGTTGATTTTGAATGTTTTGGAGATTATTTTGTGAACCATTTGATAGATATTTTGTATATCATTTTGAGATGTAATTAGATGTCCCCTGCATTGTATTGTGAATATGCAGTGGTGGACTTCATTGAATTATATTTTTGTATATGGGAACTTTACTTGTAATGTAAAGTCAATTATTGTCAATGTACGTATATGTTTCCGCAAAAAAATGTACATTTGACAGGTATGCAGGTTAGATCCCTTGTGAGTCTTGTCTTAACTTCGGTTAATTCAAGATTTACGGGAGTAAGTATGATGACATCGCGATCCGGGTTAGGCCCCGATTAGTCTGATTTCGGGCCCGGGTCGTGACATACTTATTGTATGGTATCAGAGCCTAGTTAGAGAACTAGGTTAAGAACTTTTAAAAGACTTACTTAAACTAAGACGAAGTGAGGAACGTTACGATTAGGGCAAATCCAACTTTGGATTTCGTTTGTCGTTTTCACTATATGAGATATATATGTGATGGAAGTGTTGAGATATGTATCTTACCTTCCGTATTGTTTACAGAATGGCTTCTGGATCGGGGAATGATGGCTTTATCGAAATTCCTGTCATTGATAGTACTACACCCCCTCCTCCAGCATCGAATACGGATGCGAGGATGGCTGCCATATTAGAACAATTAGTGAAGAGTCCTAAAACGCAAGTGGCCATGCAAGCTCAACACAGAGAGCAGATGGCAAAGAATCATGAAGCGCAAGTGGCCATGCAGGCCCAACACAGAGAACAGATGGCAAAGAGCCATGAGGCTCAAATGGGCATGCAAGCCCAAATTACCACATTGTTAGAAACACAAGCTCAGTTGCAAGCTCAGTTGCAAGCTCCACCTGTAGCACCGGTCCAACCACCTCATGTGGGGACTCAGGTGGTATTACAGTACAAAGATGCGGATCCTCATGCCATTTATGAGAGATTCCGGAAAAGGGGAGCCACTGAGTTCTACGGCGATGAGGATGTGGTGAAGGCAGATGAGTGGCTGGAACACATCGAGGATGTGTTTGATACAGTTGTTTGCACCCATAGACAAAGAGTATTGCTCACCTCTACTATATTTAGAGGGGGAGCTAATACATGGTGGAAGAGTGTTAAAGATGTGTTCAAGGCCATGACCACACCCGATGTTTGGGAAGTGTTCAAGAAACAATTTCAGAGAAAGTTTGTCCCTGAACACATGCAGCAACAGAAGGAATCAGAATTCCTGAACTTGAAGCAAGGTCAACTGACCGTTGCTGCTTATGTTCATACCTTTTTGCAATTGTCCAAGTATGCTACCGACTTGGTGGATACTGAAGAGAAAAAGATCAAGAGGTTCCTTCAGGGACTAAATCCAGAATACAAGTCAATTGTATTTGCTGGACAATAGCCTGCGACTTTTGATGATGCCGTTGATAGGGCATACACGGCGGAAGGAATTCAAAGAGAAAAGGAGAGAGAAAAAGAAGCAGAGTCTGTGCACACCAAGAGGAGTGGAGACTCATGGTTTAGGAAAGGGGGACAAACGAGGAACAAAAAGCAGAAACAGAGGTTTCATCCTGGATATGAGAGGAGAGAAAATAAACCAGTCTGTGGGACTTGTGGTAAAGGTCACAGGACTGAGTTATGTTGGAGGACTTCCAGAGCTTGCTTAGTATGTGGCTCAATGGAGCACAAGATGGCACAATGTCCAAGAGCAAGAAGAGAGGATAGAGCTCCGTATCAGCAGCCTGCACAAGGGCAAGCAGCACTACCTGCTCCTCCTCCACGTCTAGCCTTGCCAACTCCTCCTCCTCCTAGACAACAATAGCAGCAACCTCAACCCCAAGGACAGCCACGTCAGTGGCAGAGACAGCAGCCAAGGCAACAACAGCAGCAGCAACCCAATAGACAACAAAGAGCTGGATTGGTCTATGCAGCTAACCAAGAGCAAGATGATGTTTCAGCCAACGTGGTTGAAGGTACAATACTTGTAGATAATAGACTGCGATTGCACTATTTGATCCCGGGTCTACACACTCTTTTGTAGCACCTCCATTTGCATATGATATGCGGGATCGAATAATGCAATTACCATATGACTTTACTGTATCTACTCCTTTAGGGACAAAAGTAGTTTGTGAATTGTTTATCTCCCAGTGCAGTGTTAAAATTGGGGAAGTGTCAATGCCAGCTGATCTGGTCATATTAGAAATGAATGATTTCGATGTAATTTTTGGTATAGACTGGCTTACGAAGTACAGGGCTTGTTTAGACTGTTTTCGCAAGATCATTACCTTCAGAGTCGAAGAAGCCAGTGCTAGTGTACTCTTTGAAGGAGTCCAAAAGAAATACGACACCAGACTAGTATCGGCACTCAAGGCTGAACGAATGATGCTCCATGGTTGTGGAGGCTACATTGCGTTCATCTCTGAAGAGAAGCCTGTACAAGAGTTAAGGAATATTCCTGTAATTTGTGAATTTCCTAATGTATTTCCGGATGAAGTGCCAGGTCTACCTCCAGCAAGGGAAGTAGATTTTACCATTGAACTTGTGCCCGGTACTGCACCGATATCAAAGGCACCATATCGAATGGCACCATCAGAATTATACGAGTTGAAGAAACAAATACAGGATTTGCTTGACAAGGGTTTCATTAAACCTAGTGTCTCACCGTGGGGAGCGCCTGTATTGTTTGTGAAGAAGAAGGATGGCACCCTTCGAATGTGCATCGATTATAGGCAAATATATCAAGTGACAATCAAGAACAAGTACCCTCTGCTTAGGATTGATGAGTTGTTTGATCAACTCGAGGGTGCATCATATTTCTCCAAGATTGATCTCCGATCTGGGTATCATCAGATTCGGGTCAAGGATCAAGATGTGCAGAAGACAGCGTTCAGGACTCGTTATGGCCACTATGAATTTTTAGTGATGCCTTTTGGTCTAATGAATGCACCTGCAGTGTTTATGACTCTAATGAATAGAGTGTTTGCTCCTTTCCTGGACCAGTTTGTTGTAATCTTCATCGATGACATTCTGGTATATTCAAAGTCAGAGGTGGAGCATTCACGTCATTTGAGAACAACCTTGCAGACACTGAGAGAAAATCAGTTGTATGCAAAACTCGAAAAGTATGACTTCTGGTTGCAACGGGTTGCATTTCTGGGCCATATCATCTCAGGAGATGGATTAGCATTTGATTCAGCTAAGATTGAGGCAATTACTAATTGGCAAACTCCGAAGAATGTGCCCGAAGTTAGAAGCTTCTTGGGATTGGCAGGCTACTATAGGAGGTTCGTCAAGGACTTCGCAAGGATAGAATCGCCATTAACGAAACTGACTCGAAAGAACACTTCCTTTGAATGGAATGATGCATGTGAGTCTAGTTTTCAAACCCTGAAACAGAAGTTGATATCGGCCCCAATCTTGTCTTTACCTGAGGGAAGAGGAGGATTTCAAATTTACTCAAATGCCTCGGGTATTGGATTAGCATGTGTATTGATGCAGAATGGTAGAGTCATTGCCTATGGTTCACGGCAGTTGAAGGAACATGAGAAGAATTATGCCACTCATGACTTAGAGCTCGCGGAGGTTGTATTTGCATTGAAGCAATGGAGGCATTACCTGTACGGGGAAGTTTTTGAAGTCCATTGCGATCATAGAAGCCTTCAGTACTTGTTCACTCAGAAGGATATTAATTCGAGGCAACGCCGTTGGTTAGAGCTGATCAAGGACTACGACTTTCCATTCAAGTATGTACCTGGAAAAGGTAACGTCGTGGCTGATGCCTTGAGTCGGAAGTCTGCTAATTTGGCATCATTGGTGGGTGAATGGAATTTAATTGAAGAATTCAAAGATTGTAATGTGGCCATTGAAATGGTGGATAGTAAGGTGATGCTTGCGGCAATGTCCGTCTTTGAACCAATGCTTATCAAGGAAATTAAAGATAGGCAGTTTCAAGACCTTGAGTTGGAGAAAATTAAGGACAACATTGCCACTAAACCGGATTTCGTGTTAGTAGAAGGAGTTCTGTACTTTAGAAACAGACTGTGTGTCCCAGCTCAAGAAGATCTAAAACAAGCTATAATGTTTGAAGCTCATCATACACGGTATTCTATGCATCCTGGAAGTACTAAGATGTATAGAAACCTCAAGGACAGGTTCTGGTGGAATAACATGAAGCGAGAGATAGCAAGTTATGTATCTTCCTGCTTGACTTGCCAGCTTGTAAAAGTTGAGCACCGGAAGCCACCGGGATTGCTTCATCCACTGAAGATCCCTAAATGGAAATGGGAGCACATTACAATGGATTTTGTATCTGGTTTGCCGAGGACGAGAAAGCAACACGATGCCATATGGGTCATCATTGATCGTCTTATGAAATCTGCGCATTTCCTTCCGATCAGAAAAGATATAGGATTCAGGGATATGTCCAGATTGTTTACCAATGAAGTGACTCGATTGCATGGAACACCGGTCTCGATTGTCTCCGATCGGGATAGTAGGTTTGTCTCTGCATTCTGGCAGTCATTTCAGAAATCCATGGGTACTAGGCTTCAGTTTAGCACGGCCTATCATCCACAGACAGATGGACAATCAGAAAGGACTATACAGACTCTAGAAGACTTGCTTCGTGCCAGTGTGATTGATTTTGGGAGTGATTGGGATGAACATTTGGCGTTGTGCGAGTTTACGTACAATAACAGTTATCATTCCAGCATTGAGATGGCAGCGTTTGAAGCACTGTATGGTCGGAGATGTCGAACTCTAGTTAGTTGGGAAGAAGTTGGAACCCGAAGTTTCCACGGTCCCACTATTATTGCTGAAACAGCAGAGAAAGTCCAAAAGATACAAGACAGATTAAAGGTTGTTAGATCAAGGCAGAAAAGCTATGCTGACATCGTCGGCGTGATCTAGAGTTCGCAGTTGATGATTTGGTCTTTTTGAAGACCTCTCCAATGAATGGTACTATTCGATTCAGGCAGAAAGGGAAGCTTTCCCCGAGATTCATTGGACCTTTCAAGGTCACGAGCCGAATTGGGAATGTGGCTTATCGTCTCGATCTCCCAGCAGAATTCTCCGGTATTCACAATGTATTCCATGTTTCTATGCTTCGGAAGTATGTGCATGATCCTTCACATATCATTCGTCATGAAGAGATCGAAGTGTTGCCTAACACCACATATGTTGAGAAGCCAATTCGGATCATAGATACAAAGGAGGCAGTTCTGCGTACTAGGACAATCAAATGGGTCAAGGTTCTTTGGGATCACCATAGACCGAATGAAGCTACCTGGGAACTTGAGGAGCAAGTGGCCCAGAAGTATCCCGACCTATTTGTTCAGGTAACTTTACATTTCGAATTACTTAACTGACTTATATTGAATTGTATTGCATTCGGAGGACCGAATGGTTCTAAAAGTTGGGAGAGATGTAAGACCCCGCCCCGAGTTAATTAAGATTAATTCTAATTAATTGTAATTAATGCTAATTAATCAAGTCTAATTAGACTAATGATGGTTAATGATCCAACTCAATGAGATTAGTCTCAAATGAACTTAATGAAATGATAATGAAGGGAATTAGATGGATTGCATGAGATCTAGACTCAAACTAAGGAAACAAGACATTTTTTCGTAAATACGTATTTATACGTATTTTGTCAAATACGGAAACTCTTGATACCAACACATGTATCTTGACGAGTACGTTAACTTTCATAATAGGCTCAAAGTCATCCGACGAGTATTGACTCAAGTGAGCCTCCATTTGACTTGAATTGGAAATAGTGGTGAAATGAAGGGTCTAGTTGCAAAATACCCTTATAAGCATTGAAATGAACCATTGAGTTCATTCTACTTCATTTCATTCAAGAGAAACCCTAAGCACCTCCCTTCCCCCATTTCTCCTTCCATTCTCTTCATCTAGAGTGAGGATTGGAAGCTTGGAAAGTGGTTGGAGTGGAGTTTCACCTTCTTCACCTTCTTCCTCATCTTGGTTTCCATTTCGGAGTAGTGAAGCTTGTAGGGAAACTCAAGGATTTCCTTATTGGAGCTACAAGTGAAGAAGTTCATGCTAGATAGACTTCAGGAGGCAAGTATAAACGTCTATTTATGATTGAAATGCTATATTACAAGTTTTCTTGAGTTATAGGAATGGGTTCTCAACCCATTCCTTGTTGTAGAGTGGATATTGTTAGGGATTGAATGGAATGGTTGATGGCTACTTCAAATGAGTGGGTTTTCTTGAACTCTTTAGGTTATTGAAGAGATTTGAGTTCAAGGAACTCAATCTCAGAAATTTGCTTCAGAAGTTCTGAAGCTCGAAGGTGTCATTCTGGGCTACTTTCGGCTAGCCGCGAGGCTAACCGTGAAGCCAACCGTCAAAATCTGTAAAAATGGGCGAGCTTCTGGAAAGCTAACCGCCAATTTTCGGTTAGCCGAAATTTGAATTTCGGCTAGCCGTGAGGTAACCGTGAGGTGACCGAAATTTAGTTAGGATTTCTGTCAAAAATGTCAGCTTCTGGAAAGCTGACCGTGAGCTAACTGCGAAATGGCGGTTAACCGAAATTTAAATTTCGGCTAGCCGCCAGCCACATTCCGGCTAGCCGCCGACTGCATTTCGGCTAGCCGCTGGTCAAGTTCCGGCTAACCGCCAGTGAACCTGATGCTGGCCAAATAATTATTATGACTGAAAATTTGGCCAATCGACCGGACCGTTGTCAGTGGATTTTGATATTATGGGTGGAAATTTTTGGGGACTAAATGCACATATTAAATGCAAATGTGATGTCCATCGAAAATAACATGTGCATTTAGTAACTAATTATTACACCTAGGAATTGTCTAAATTTGGGGTAGAGACAAGTAGGACCGTGAATGATTAATTATTCATTTAATCCCCTTCAGTCTATAGTGACTGCATACAATGAACCACTGAACAATGAATAAATGCAATGAACTATTAAATAATGAATAAATACATTGAATAATGAATAATCCTGCTGCAGCAGATGATTGGGGTGTTCCGAAGCTCCGTGGTGATGCCAGTGATCTCTGATCAAAACACTGGTAGATCCCACACATATAGACTGAAAAGTCAATGAATTGATAAGCCATTAAGGAAAATTGAAACAATATTGAAGCATCGGCCATGAGTGGTTTGCCCTTCCGCCTTGTGCTTAATTAAATTGATTAAATGAAAATGAAATAAAGCCCAGGCCATGAACGGTTTGCCCTTCCGCCTTGTGCTTAAGTTTCTTCCGTTGGAAGACACGAAATGAAACGAAATGACATGAAATGAATGAAATGAATTGAATAATGCTTCCTTTGGGGAGACGTTGAACTGAATGATAGTAACACTATTGTATTTGTAAATTTAGTCATTGAGTATCAATGGGCTATACTATACAGGATATTGCGTTAACCTAGACGTAATTGTCTAGAGTTGTTATATTGATAATGGACAAGTTTAGCATGTGTTATCATAAATGTGTTTATACATTGTTGAACCGTCGTGTTCATTGTGTTATTGATGGCATTACAGGCCCAGTTGCCCATCCCGGTCTTGCAGAGGCCGCGCCGCTTGCGGAGGAGGCCCGTCCGTTACCTCCAGGAGGTTTAGCGGAGTGGACATAGTTCGGAGGGCGTTGATTTTGAATGTTTTGGAGATTATTTTGTGAACCATTTGATAGATATTTTGTATATCATTTTGAGATGTAATTAGATGTCCCCTGCATTGTATTGTGAATATGCAGTGGTGGACTTCATTGAATTATATTTTTGTATATGGGAACTTTACTTGTAATGTAAATTCAATTATTGTCAATGTACGTATATGTCTCCGCCATCGTTTTTTATTATCACCTGAAATATATCTTGGGGGAAAGATGCTATTGGCGGCTGATATGTGTTACGGAGGTTGAGGATTGTTATGTGCGCTGTTCTGTTGTTGCAGCGAATGCCTGTCCATCTACAGCAATCTTCTCCCGCCCATGAAGAGAGCCTGTTGCTTGGATCCTTGAGACTTTGTTTGAACTTGATAAGAGCTTGCCTCTCTGTTTCAATACAACCAATCTTTGCGTCTATAACACAAGAACTGAATTTCAAGGCTCCAATATATAGAAAGCTGACCCATAAAAGAAACTGCAATGGAATGGAAGGAACCATTGCTGCTCAAACGTGTGAACAGAAATATGAGATGGAATGAAGCTTGGGGTACAGGCATATTTATACACAGACAAAGAGACAGAAATGACCTGTAGAACTGTCCAAAATCAACCACTTAAAATCTCCAAAAGAGAACAGAGCAACACGTCTATACATTCCTCCTCCATGGAATCTGCCTACCTGAAAAGTCTGGATAGTTCAAAGACCAATTTGGGTCTTTGAACTGAACCTGATTAGCAAAAGATTTGGGTTTTATCCGTTCCCTATCTACCATGTTCTGTTAAGAGTCTATTTAGTTTCAAAAGAACTTATAGATTGTGATTTTGTTGGATGATAAATTACAAATTTAGAGAGAGAGAGAGAGAGAGAGAGAGAGAGAGGAATTTTTTAATTTAGAATTTATGTCATATGCCAGTTTGACAGCTCTACTAATAGAGTTAAGTGAAGTAAAGTTGATTTTGAAGAAAGAATAAAATATAAGTGGGTTATGATGGTATTTTGTTTTTAGTTGTTTGCTATGAAATCTTTTTTACTTTTTGCAAAGGAAAGTAGAGTTTTTTTTTTGTATTTTAGTGGATAAATGTGGTTGCTTTTTAAAATTTTTTTTTTTTTTAAGATGGAGCGAGTTTTGAATAAAAGTGCTTTTGATGTGAAATCGTGTCGAAAAATGAAGGCTTTATTTCACTTTTACTGTGTTAGTAAAGTGCCAAACTAGCCTAAAATGGGCCTAGCAACCCAGGCACATTTACCCCCTTTGAGAGGAGCCCACCACCTAACGATTGGAGCCGTGGAATGTGACAAGGTCCTGAAATTATGTGGTTAGTATGGCCCTTGATGCCCTAAATTCAACTTGGGCGTGTCTTACATTCTCTACTTGGACAATTTGTGGTTACCGTGGCCCAGGATGCCATAAATATCAACTTGGACGTGTTGCAAAGTCCTCAACTTGGGCATGTCAGCTTGTGGTTACCCTGGCCCACGATGCCATATTGACTTGGGCATGTCAGTTTGTGGCTACCGTGGCCCACTATTCCATATTTTCAACTTGGACATGTCACATATTCCTGAACTTGGGCATGTCAGTTTGTGATTACCATGGCCCATGATGCCATAATTTCAACTTGGACGTGTCACAAAATCCTCCAAGTTCGGATTGCTTATTACGATGAAGTCAACAAGTCAACAAGTCGACCTTACCGAGCAACTACTCTTTGAAGGAGATGTCCACTCCTAAATTTATAGGTGGCAAACGCATTGGGTCGCCCGACTGTTTATTAATCCGACTCATTTATTAAACAGGTTAGGAACTCCTAATCCGCATTCACTGTGGGTCAACCCAACCCTACCCACTTTAACCATTATAGGTTGCTACAGGTTAGATTGATCCGTGTAACCCTCATCCATCTAGTGGATCAATTAACCCAACGATGTTCCCTACCTGATCCAAATTGACTTGTAAGCTTAACTTGAGCCCAACTTCATTTCAACGACCATTTGAAGTTCAGTACCTAACTTTCCATCCGTAAAAAGTGATGCCAAGGTCAATTAACTTTTTTATTTCCATACATTCGTGCAAATTCTGCCACTTTTCTACAAAGGGTGTTAGGTCTGATGAGGATTGGATATGCAGTGGTGTATAAGTTCCATATCGGAAACATACTAGTCTAGATCTTGGATGTATGTGTGTGACCTGGCCCTTAATTTCGCATGAGGCCTTTTAAAATAGTGAGGTAAGATTGGGTTGGACTTCCATAAGCCAAAGTAGACAATATCATGTGGAGAGCGGGCTCAGGTCGTTACATATGGTATCAGAGCCAATGACGGCTCTGTTTTCCGGTGGGGGAGTATGTCGCGCTTGCGGCTCCCCTGTAGAAGGGTATTGAGTCCAACTAGGATTGGGTATGCAGTGGTGCTTAAGTCCTACATCGGAAACATGCCAGTCTAGATCTTGGGTATATGTGTGTGACCTGGCCTTTAACTCCACATGAAGCCTTTTAAAACCGTGAGGCAAGATTCGGTTGGACTCCCATGAGCTAAAGTGGATAATATCATGTGAAGAGCAGACCCAGGTTGTTACAGAGTCCGGGAAAGTGATTGGAAATTGGGATTATATGTAGAGTTTACACCCTTACCTTGCATGAGGCCTTTTAATGAGTTGAGGCCCACCAAAAACAAAACCGTAGAGCCCGTGGATCAAAGCGGGCAATATCATGCATGAGTAAGAGGTGGGGCGTTACAAATGGTATCAGAGTCGGCTCTTGACTAGTTCGAGGAAGCCCAACTTCGTTTCAAGGATATGAGGTTGGTTACTCAATTTTTCATCCATAAAAGGTGGGGTCTAATTGGTCAAGGCCCATCTATTCTTTTCTAGCTCATGGATTGAAACAATCCAATTCAGTTTTAAATCGTCTTGTTTTATGTCAAGTCTATTATATTTTCTTCATATCCATAATTCATATCCTAAGAAATAAGACCATATAAAAATGTTCTTGAGTAATCTAACAAAGGGCATATTTGATGGGGGGAAAAAGAGAAAAATAATTATTTAAACATTGAGTATAGTATATATATTTTAAGCGATGACTATATAAATAGAATAACAAAACTAATAGAAATGAAATAAAGCTTTTATAAAAAAATATATCAAAATAAAAAGGTACTTTAAAATTGAGTAAGAAGTTTAAGTTAGATAGTGGATGTGGGAATAGAAAGTGGGTAGCATTGGGGTCTTTGCCTTTTTGGATTTTGGACTAATAATTAAAAATTACAAAATAATTAAACGGGTTTGGCGGGTCAACCCTAACCTGACCCGTTTACTCATGGGTCAAGAAACCTTGACACGTGACCGACCCACATGCTGCAGGTCAGGTCGGGACGAGTTGACGGATCAGGTCGTGTTTTGCCACCTCTACTCCTACTTTAGGCACCGTGGTCTATACCTAAATGACTATCTCGATTTTTTTTTTCATTGGTAACGAAAAGCTTTCATTAAAAGGGAGGAGAAAAAAGGAAAGGAACGAGTGGTAAAGGAGTATTGTACCCCATACATACAATACTAATAATGAACCCTTCCCAAGGAAACACTATCAACCCCTTATTTGGCTAAAGCATTTGCAATGGAATTGGCTGATCTTAGCTCACGACGAAAGACTACATGAATGCTTGAAGATAAAGCCCGACCTCATTAAAAATGAACTGAAACTTCCAAGGATACACTTTTGAGTTGGGCCGATTGCTTTAGAGGAATCACTTTCCATAGTAAAGCCGCCATCAAATCTTCTTGAAAATCATCGAAGAGCTTCCAAAATAACTAAAACTTCCGCTTCATTTGAATCACAAATACCCATATTAAAAAAAAATCACCCTTGTAGTTACGAAGCACACCTCCAATACCAGTCGACCGTGGCTTACCTCTCGCAGATCCATCAATATTAAATTTACAAAAAGTCTATATGGACCGACTGGAGAGCCCAACTTTCGGACCGATCCCACGTGGAGTTCCACATGGTGCTGACGTGGACAGCACAGTGCATTCAACTTTTGTATGAGCGGGAGAAAGGAAAAAAAGGGGGGAAATCGGTCTCAGCCCAGGAAATGCCCAAACCGGTCTCTGCTTCTTCTCCCTCCTCAACCCCTTTTCCACCGTCGACCTCCTTGCCAAGATCTGGATCTGCCCCTTCTACTTCAACCGCAACCACTTCCCCCCTCACTACTCCTCCATCTCTGACGACAACCTCCCCGCTGAGCTCTTCCCCCAATACACCACTATCGAGTACCAGATCGATTTCCGCCCCACTCCTACTCCCTTCCAAATAGTCTCTAGTTCTTCTCCCTCCCGAACGGTCTCTGCCCACCTCCCTGGATCTCATCTCTCTCGCTCGGAGACAAACGAAGGGAAATTGGTCTCCGGAGCTTCTCCCTTCCAAACGGTCTCTGCCCACCTCCCTGGATCTCATCTCTCTCTCTCTCTCTCTCTCTCTCTCTCGGAGGCAAACGAGCATCTCTCTCTCGGCGACGGAAGAGGAGGAAGAGGAGCAGCTCACTGGTCCTTGACGCCCAAGTATGTTGTTGTTGGTTTTTTTTTTTAATTAAATCATGCAAATGATATTGAATTTTCATATTGGTATGGATGTTGTTGTTCTCTTTCCATTTATTTCATTGGTTTTTTTAGAGGCGCAGTTATGAAATGAGGGGATTTGGGGTACGGTTTTGGATTTGATTGAATGAAAAACCAAGAGGGACACAAGATAGAATACATACACAATTCCAAAACCATCAATACAAATACAACAAACCCATTTCAAAATAGTATTTGATTGAACAAAAGACCAAGAGAGTTGGATCCAACTAGCATTACCAGTCCCATTCTCTGTCTATTTGTTTAAAATCTAAACCCTGCTTGAGAACTCTGTCTATTTGCTTATAATTATGGGTTGCTCTGGTATAACTCTTTCATTTATGCATATGTTAGGTTGCAGCTCTCCTGGACCTTTTTTTTTTTACATTCCATTTCCAATTGACATCGGTTCCTAAATTTCACATTATTTTGCAGGATATGCGGCGTGTTCAATTCAGGAGATCTTAAACTATTGTTGCAGTTGATTTTAGAATTTGTAGTATTATATATTTTTAACAGGGAAGGTTCTGATTGTTTGTTCTGCTTTTTGCAGGGAGCAGTAATCTCTTGCTTTGGGCAATCATGTAGATTGGTGTGGAAATAATGCTGAAACTGTTATTAAAATGACATCTGCGTTACGCGATATGACCATGCCCATGAGATGATGATGCATTGACAAGCTTGGGTGACTGCTACATTTTAGTATGTTGCATCTTCAATCTGCTTCCACTAGATATGCTACAACATCAAGAGTCTTACATGTGGAAAATATTGTTGTTGTATGCACCTGCGGGAACTGTAACTATATTTTCCACCTTACATGCATGTAAGTGAAAATTTAGAAGGTAGAAAGAAACATCTGCTTATTTTCACTAAATTTGAATCACGTTTGCCTGTGTTTCAAACTGCGTACTTTTACAACTTGGTTAAGAAAATCTACAGGAACCAAGCTGGGTACCCCTGTTTCGCACACTTTTTAGCCCGCTTCCTGAGGGCGTTTTTTCTGAGATTTGGGGATTGTAAAGACCATATTATGAACCTAAAATCTGCTTATTTTCACTTAATTTGAATCACATTTGCCTGCATTTCAAGCCGGGCACTTTTGCAACTCGGAAACGTAGGGCACTTTTGCAACTCGGTTAAGAAAATATGCAAGAACCAAACTGGGTACCCCTGTTTCGCACACTTTTTAGCCCGCTTCCCGAGTGCTTCTTTTGCTGAGATTTGGGGATTGCAAAGACCATATTATGAATCTAAAATCTGCTTAGTTTCACTTAATTTAAATCACATTGCTTGCGTTTCAAACCGAGCACTTTTGCAACTCGGTTAAGAAAATCTGCAGGAACCAAGCTGGGTATCCCTATATAGAAAATTTTTTAGCCCACCTCCCGAGAGATTTTTTTGCTGAGATTTGGGAATTGCCAATACCATATTACGAACCCAAAATCTTCTAATTTTCACTTAATGGTTAGAGAAATATTAAACCTACATGCCCAGCACATTGAAAGATAATTTTTACACCCAGGGGTCAACACCAACAGGGCTCTCCTTGCAAACATAAATAAATACAGTGCCCTTAGAAACAGGATTACAAAATGGATTTACATCCATTGAATGTATACACATACACAAACTATATACAACAGAATCCATGATGGGCATGGCTTTTAAGTAGAACATACAAATTCGTCATGGCTCAAAGATGTTTCGTTCTACCTTCTAAATTTTCAATTACATGCATGTAATGTGGAAAATATAGTTACAGTTCCAACAGGTGCATACAACAACAATATTTTCCACATGTAAGACTCTTGATGTTGTAGCATATCTAGTGTGTGTAGGGTATTTCCATAATCCAGAAATTGTCTTCCAGTTCGGTAGCAGTACCAATTGGGGTGCTTGCTCTGAGTTCGGTCTCGTTCAGTTCGGCCAGCAAGTACCGAGACCCGATCTACATCGGTAAAGAGAACCGAACACACTCCCTTGGAGGTCAGTATCTCATATTCCAGCAGTTAAACCCTCGACCCCGGATCCTCTCCAGTCCGGCCACGCGCCGAGGTAAATACCGGGCGTCTAAATCTCCATTATGAGATGAGACAGCTGCAGTACACAGCACCCTAACAGATAGGGTGGCCGCCAAATACTGATAAGGGACTTTCCCTATCATGTCCACATTTATGTGAGGGATTTGAGGGGATGTCCGATGGGACAAGTATCCTCATCTACTTTGATCCTAGGGGTGGGCTGATGAGACAAGTATCCCCACCTACCTCCACTATGGAACCTTCTACTCTCTCCTACATATACCTGCATGGTAATCCCATAAGAGGTACGCAAGAATACAGTCTATATCCTGTTGATTCTGCTCACATCTTCTTCCTCACTTCACCCTAATTCAGTGACTGCACTAACTCAGGCGTCGGAGTGCCTTTGGCTGACAGCAGCCTCGGGCCCTGACCTCTGTTTTCTCTTCCCTTTCAGATTTCGGATCATCAGAGACGTTCCTGTTCAGTTTAAACAGCCTCTCTGTAAACCCTCATCACCACCTAAACCAAGTCCGTAATTTTTAGGCACGTACAATTTGGCGTAGTCTGTGGGAAACGATCTGAAAAATCCATATTTTCATCCTAACAGCCATGCCTCCTAAGGCTAAGAAGGGAAATAGCGTTGTTGGACCGTCCAGGTCCAGGCAGCCAGAGACATTCTTGCCTCTCATGCCGCCTCCACTGGTGACGAACCAGGCAGGGGCATTAGTAACAAGCCAGCAAAGAGATACCAGGCAAACACCACCCAACCCTCAGTCGAGAAGAGCGGAGGGGGAACCTGGTATTCGAAGTGTAGGGTCACCCGTCACAGTGACACACTCATCGTCAAGAGGTGCACCAGCGTCTCATCGGAGCGGTCCTGTAGCAGTACGGGCCGGCCAA
The DNA here is from genome assembly GCA_028538565.1 of Umbellularia californica. Classification (NCBI taxonomy): domain Eukaryota; kingdom Viridiplantae; phylum Streptophyta; class Magnoliopsida; order Laurales; family Lauraceae; genus Umbellularia; species Umbellularia californica. The sequence goes on from JAPQWN010000007.1 coordinate 20,846,464, forward strand.
CATCCTCCCAGGCAGAGTGTCCACGTCTGGAGGTTGTTTTCACCGAGCCACCCCGCAAGGACGTTCCTCCTCAAGAACAGTCCCAACGAGGTAGGGCTCCTATGCAGTCTCATCCTCGTCGGTCTCATCACGAAGACCACATGGAAGAGGACCATGTCCACCTCGGTGACGAAGGTGACAGCGACATGGCCCTAGAGGAAGATGTTGAGGCCCAAGCTGAAGCAATCAAGGCTCAGAACCTCGTCATTGAAGAACATAAGGAGCATATCCTCCAGCTTCAGCGACAGCTGGAGGCAAAGGACGGAACCCTGCCCGAAGCCTCTCACACGCCTCCACCTTGGCGGAAAGCTCGGCGGGGTCCCGAGGGTCAGCCAGACCTAAGGGAGCAACTAAACGAGAGACGTGCCCGAGCTCGGGAAGAGGGCTCGAGTAACACTCACGCCAGCGCCGACCAGCAATAATGCCGGAGGCAAAGGCGGGAGACCGAGGCCGACCTCGACATGGCTGCTTATATTGATCAGCAAATTAAGCTGGCCGTGCAGCAGAACCTGGAGCATGTCGGCCTCGCTCGAGGTCGGTTGGCTACCAGATATAGTGACATCCACGGCACATCTCCATTTACTCGGGAAATCAGAGATCATCCTCTCCCTGATAAATTCAGCGTCCCACGCTTCAATCTTTATGACGGAACGTCAGACCCCGAAGCTTATCTCCGACACTTCACACAGAAGATGTCGGTATTCAGCGGCGACGGCAACCTCGATTGCAAGGTTTTCTCCTCCAGCTTAGGTGACCTCCAGCTTCGGTGGTTGTGTGCACTCTCCGAGGGATTGATTTCGAGCTGGCGACAGCTCCGAAACTCCTTCGTCGAGAAGTTTCAAGCACACCGGGTCATCCCGAAGACTGACGCCGACCTGATCTCCATCAAGATGAGGTCGACCGAGAATATCACTCGATTCGCCAAAAGGTTCTGGACCATCTACAGCGTAATCGAAAATTCCAACGACGAGGTAGCCGTCACGGCCTTCCAACAAGCTTTGCTACCAGGCAATGAGCTTCGGAAGAAATTGGTGCGTCACCCCGCGGTTTCGGTAAAGGCACTCATGGCCAGGGTAAACCAGTACGTTGAGCAAGAGGAGGACGAAATCCGAGCCCGGGAAAGCCATAATGTTTGGCAGGAGGGCCGTCCTTCGAGGAAAGAAAGGAGGTTTGCTAAGAAATAGGCGGATCGAAATAAAGAGCCATCTAGCTCGGCATCACGTTCTGTCCCCACCTCGGGAGGCAGCACGAGGCCGAAATCAAGTGGCACTTCTTACAGAGCAGTCAATACCATTTTCAAGAAGCATATCTACAAGCTCCTCGGCAAGATCCAAGCCGAGCCCTTCTTCAAATGGCCCCAGCCTATGAAAAGTGACGCCGCCTCCCGAGATCAGAGCAAGTTCTGTGCCTACCACAAAGATAGAGGACACAGAACCGAGGATCGCCATGCCTTGAAGGCGCACCTCGAAAAACTCGTGAAAGACGGGCATCTCAGAGACCACGTCAAAGAAGAAAGCAGAGTGAACCATGCTCAGCAACACCACTCCGACGATCGAGATAGAGATGGGCCTGTAGGGACCATCGACGTCATTCACCTGGCCCCCGCCCCTAGAGGCAGTGACCGGGCCCGCGCCGAAGCCAGGAGGGCCCAGCACGGCAAACAAGTGATGATGGCCGAGCTTGGTCCCTCTGCAAAAAAGGCACGTATAGAGAGGCCAAAATTTTGGTTCTCTGACAAAGACTTGGCCGGGGTCCAGCTACCCCTCAATGATCCTCTTCTTCTAACTATGAGGTTACAGAACTTCAATGTCAAGAGGATCCTAGTGGACCCCGGGAGCTCCTCAGAAATCCTCTATTTAGATTGCTTCAAAAGGATGGGTCTGAAAGAGGAGGACCTGCAGGAAGCTCGCACCCCATTGGTGGGTTTCAGCTCCAAGACAATGTACCCCAAAGGGAAGATCTCCCTCAAGGTCGAGGTTGGAGGGGCCCCCATGACAGCAGACTTCCTGGTGGTAGATGCTCAATCTCCATATAATGCCATCATGGGAAGAACCTGGCTCCATAACATGGAGGCTGTCCCCTCCACCCATCACCAGAAGCTCAAGTTCCCGTTACAGAACGAGAACGGGGGTTTCGAAGTTATCATAGTCCGTGGTGACCAAGAAATGGCCAAGGAATGTCTCATGGCCGTAGTCTCCGGAGATGCAAAGCCGCAGCGAGTCCACATGACCGAGCTCGAGGCCGAGCTCGACGCTGTGGGCCGAACTCCCGAGCAGAAGAGCATTGAAGACCTCACCGAAGTCAGGATCGATCCCAACGATCCGGAAAGATTCTTCATGCTCGGTAGCCAGCTTACTAATGAGGAAAGGGCCGAAATGCTCGACTTCCTGTTAAAGAATAGAGAGGTCTTCGCCTGGACCCCATATGAAATGCCTGGCATCGCCTCCGAGGTCATAAGCCACAAGCTGAATGTGGATCCCAAGCATAAACCCGTTGTCCAAAAGACTCGCAGGACGGGCGCCGAACAAACAGAGGCTGTGACCGAGGAAGTCAAAAAATTGCTAGAAGCCAAAGTTATCAGAGAAGTCCACTACCCCGTGTGGTTAGCCAACACGGTTGTGGTGAGAAAGAAGAATGGGAGCTGGAGAGTCTGCGTAGACTTCACTGATCTTAACAAAGCCTGTCCCAAAGACAGCTTTCCCCTTCCGAAGATAGACCAGCTGATCGACGCCACTGCCGGGCACGATAGGATGAGTTTCCTCGATGCCTACCGAGGTTACCATCAAATTCCCATGTATGAGCCTGATTAAGAGAAAACTGCGTTCATAACACCCAGAGGCACCTACTGTTACAAAGTAATGCCCTTCGGGTTAAAAAACGCCGGTGCGACTTACCAGAGGCTGGTGACCACGATGTTTCAGGACCAGCTCGGCAGGACGGTCGAGGTCTATATCGATGACATGGTCGTTAAGTCTAAAAGGTCACAGGACCACTTAACTGACTTACATCAAACCTTCTCCGTCCTCAAGCAATACAAGCTCAAGCTGAACGCCTCCAAATGTGCATTTGGCGTCGGCTCGGGCAAATTCCTGGGCAGCCTGGTTACTAGACGAGGAATAGAGGCCAATCCCGATCAAATTTCGGCGATCAGGGCCCTACAAAGTCCGACCTCGGCAAAACAGGTTCAGAGACTTACCGGAATGGCAGCAGCACTAAACCGCTTCATCAGTCGAGCTTCAGATAAATGTCGTCCCTTCTTCCAGCTCTTGAAAAAGAGCTCAGGGTTCAAGTGGACCCCGGAGTGCGAGAGTGCCCTCCAGGCACTCAAAGTATACCTCTCCTCCCCTCCCCTGCTTTCCACCCCGGAACGGGGTGAGGTCTTATATCTATATCTGGCAGTTTCAGACCATGCAGTAAGCTCTGTACTCGTACGAGAAAATGACAGGCAGCAAAAGCCCATCTATTACACAAGCAAAATCCTGCTGGATGCCGAGACGAGATATCTACCATTATAGAAGCTCGCATTTGCACTCATCAGTGCGTCCCGCAAGCTCTCTCACTACTTCCTGACATATTCCATAGTGGTTGTAACCGAACACCCACTCAAGTCCCTCCTCAGAAGGGCAGACTTTTCCGGAAGAGTGTCTAAATGGGCTGTTGAGCTGGGACAATATGATATCCAATATCAACCCAGGACAGCCATCAAAGCTCAAGTGCTGGCAGACTTCATCATGGAGTTCACCTCTCCTAGTTCGGCACCGAGCCACCTCGACACCGAACTAGGGGGCCAGGAGGTGGAGGCAACCACTATTACCGAGACCGAACAGGAGCGGTCCTGGAAACAGTTCCTCGACTCATCTTGGAAAGTCTTCGTGGATGGATCCTCAACCTCCAGAAGGGCTGGCGCTGGCATCGTCCTCCAGTCTCCAGAGGGCCTCGTCAACAAGCAAACAGTTCCGTTTGCTCCTCTTCCGTTTCCGAGAGAGAGAGAGAGAGAGAGAGAGAGAGAGAGAGAGAGAGATGCGTGTTTGCCTCTGAGCGAGAGAGAGATGAGATCCAAGGAGGTGGGCAAAGACAGTTTGGGAGGGAGAAGCTCCAGAGACCGATTTCCCTTCGTTTGTCTCCGAGCGAGAGAGAGATGAGATCCAGGGAGGTGGACAGAGACCGTTTGGGAGGGAGAAGAACCAGAGACTGTGTAGGAGGGAGGATGAGTGGGGCAGAGATCGATCTGGTACTCGATAGTGGTGTATTGGGGGAAGAGCTCGGCGGGGAGGTTGTCGTCGGAGATGGAGGAGTAGTGAGGGGGGAAGTTGTTGTGGTGGAAGTAGAAGCGGCAGATCCAGATCTTGGCGAGGAGGTCAACAGCAGAGAAGGGGTTGAGGAGAGACCGAATTGGGCATTTCCTGAGCAAAGACAAACCCATCCCCATCCCCCCCCCCCCCCCCCCCCCCCCCCCGTTTTTTTCCTTTCTCCCTCTCATACAAAAGTTGAATAACTTTTCCTTTTACTTCAGTGCCACGTGGAACTCCACATGTGATCAGTTCGAAATTCGGGCTCTCCAGTCGGTCCATATAGACTTTTTGTTAAATTTAAGCAGACCAAGAAAAGGTGGAGACCAAAGAACGAATCTCCTTAAATTTTTCACATCAAGGACTAGTCTTACTCCAGATCCTCAAACTGAATGATTTTGAAACGTGCAAAACCAACAGCAACATTATTATAGAAACATCTGTAAGACACGTCAACTGAACAGGCTATAGATATATCATACATCAGTTGTTTATTTTTTTTAGTGGAAGTTAACATACAGCAGTTTGTATCATCTATATATACTAGAAAAACAAGCTACAGAAGTATAGTAGAAATACAAAGGAGTTTACAGACCTCTAGAACTGCAAAACACACACAGAGCTTTTACCATCAGCATTAAGGGAAATCTCTCCACAAACAAAGGAACAACTTCCACTCATCACCAAACAAAAACAGAGGGAAACAAGCGACTTCTTCTAAGAAAGGTGGACTTCTACTCGTTGGTAGAAGTTTGGAGCTTACTTTCCTCCACCTTTTCCACATGGGCGTGGTCCACTTGCGCAGAATGCTTGCTGTCCTCATGACCGCAGTCCACTTGCGCAGAATTCTTGTGTTCTTTGTCCTGCTGCTCCTGCCCACTTTGCACTTCTGCAGCACGCACAGACAGAGAATAAAAACTTTGTTCTTTACTGTGGATTTTGTGGTTTTAGACCATGAACATGTGAAAGTTGCTATATATCTTGAAGCCCCTTGAATCTAGTAGATCCATTAAAACCCCAACTCTGCTGTGTTATAATGCTGGGCTGTGGATGAGTTAGAAGGGATGAACAATGAACATCCACAAGTGCTATATCTGAAAGTCTTGTAAAACTGAAAACCCTTAACCTTGTTGCCTTGTTTGCTCTGGCCAGCCTATATTTAAGGTTGTTGCCTTTTTAGTTTGGGTCAGGTTTATTCTAGGATCTGACCCAGACTTGGACTGATCCATGTGTCCAATGGATAGATTGGACACAAGCGCAAGCATGTTATTATTGTAGATCATAATCTATACACTATCTAATACATTTATATTACAATACAAAATTATCATTATACATTGTAACATTGAATACATTATATTTGGGGAGGATTTTCACTGATGAGCAAACAGTATACTGTCTTTATGCAGTCCAATTTGTAGAGCCCACTTGGATACACTCCTACCAGTGGAGGGCTTGATGGATGGAAAGGTCTCTTAACAAATTAAGGGTCATTCAAAAGATCGGCCCCGTTAGATTATCCTAACCCTCAATTTAAGGGACTTAGAATTTATTCATCTTTCAACGTGGAGAATTCATAATTCTCCACAAGAACTCTTAATAAATAAGAATTCCAAAAAAAAAAAAAACCCCAAAAACCGTTGCTAAGGGACAGGGAACTTGACTCGGGACTTAATCATCACATCAAACCTGCCACGTCAAGGCACAATTTTAGGGTTAGCTTCTCTCTGCCTAGGGTTTGATCCATAGCGTCCCTCTATACATGATTCATGCAGGTTTCTCTCCCCCACATGAGTGGGTGTTTCTTCTTTGGTGAGTGATTCTTTCTTGTGTGAGCGGGCGTTGTCTCCCTATGGCTAGGATCTCTCATGGGTTCTACCCCTTATCTACGTAAACAAAAAAAATATAGAAGTAAAAAAAATAAAGTGGGTCAAAAACAAAAAATCCCACACCCTAGATATTTTTCGGTTGGGTCCCATTGACAACCTTATCGTCGGAGGATGCTAATCCTTGTGGTATTTGACTCGATAGGACTAATCCCCAAGCGCTTGCACACGATGAAGACACCTCATGGTAAAAAATTAAAAAACAAAATAAAAGTAATGGTTAAAAATCATACCAAGTGATTGGCCACCCATCCCAAACAGTGAGGTGACCGCACCTTTCATCCTACCCACCATCCCCGGCCCCACACTTGCATCTGAAATGTTATCCACCTTAGTTTCATGCTTATCCGACTCCCTCTCCACATTCTCCTTCCTCTTATGTAACGCATCCGATATCATCTCCGATAATGCCTTGTCCTCCGCCCCGGGTCTCACCTTTTCCGCCATATACTCCCTCACTGATACCCCCTTATCGGACCGCTTCACACCTCCCCCTGTTTCGGTCACCTTCACGTCCGTATCGGACCCCTTCTTCTCTCCCTCCGCCCCAAGCATCTTTGCCACCGCCGCGCTCCCCGCTCCCGCCACCTTTTCGTATACCGGCGCCAGCTTCTCCGTCACTGTCGAGGTGATCTTCCGGCCGTGGTCGGTTATGCCGGCCGAGTTTTCGGACGTGTCGGTTTTCGTTTCGGTGCCCTTGTCGTTTCGGCCGTATCCGAGTTTAGAGGCGACCGCTTTTTTTGCTGTAGCGGCTTTTTCGGCTATGGCTGACGTGGCGGAGGAGATCTTGGAAGTGTAGCTTTGGTCATTGGACGGTTGAGATTCATGGGGTTTGTCAGGGACTTGTTGGGGATTTTCTGTGGCTTTATGGGGTTTTGTGGGAGGAGGAGATTCTGGAGAGAATTGGTCATGAGAGCCAGTAGAGGGAGTGTGGCCCACTTGAGATTGATCTGTGATCTTCATGGCTTGGAAGGATTCAGGGAGAGGTGGGACCCCTGTTACATCACCACCTGTCAACAAATCAAAGGATGTTAGCTGCTGTGTGCACTAAACATGATTTTATATATTGAAAATTAGAGTGCAAGATTGCTACAATTTTTTTTTAACCCAATTGTTACAAGTTTTTTGAAGCAAACCCCAAAAAAAATTGATTGGTTTTCTCGTACTATTTTCTTGCATTAGAATACATAAGAACTGAATACATGAGATCTTGATAACTCTTTCCATTAATGGATAGAAATGAAGATTAGATGAATCCAAAATTGGCCATCAAATAACCTCCCCATTAACGCAACTTAAATAAAGGGTAGATGGAAAGCAAATACCCACTCATCATCCTAGTAATTTAATATTTCTTTTACAATAATTTAATATATATATATATATATATATTTACCGCAACCAAGTGCTGAGACCTAAGGTATCGTATACAGGTGGAAAGAGTGGCATACCAAGGACTGATCATTGGATAGCCGGGTGACATCCCAATTATGTCATCTTAGTAATTCAAAATGCTTAGGAAAGTCAAGAGGTCTAATCTACGTCTACACTTTATTTCCTTCCCACATTCCCCCTCATTTCTAGGGGTGCACAAAAAATCCGTCGATCAGTGAAATCAATTCAATCCGATCCGATCCACGGATTTTTAACTGATCGGTGACGAATTGAAAATCTTGTAATCCATTGGCAACAGATCGGTGACGGATTTCCCCCTCAATCTGCAGATTCAATCCGATTCGATGCGTTGACATTAAATATAAATAAAAAATTTTAAGGAGTCTAAATATAACTTAAGATTTCTGAATATAAAATAAGAAAAAAAAAATTTTAAGGGATCATATATGAAATTTTTTACAACATGTTTGATATTTTTCTTTTAACATTAGATTGAACGAATAATCCGATCCGATCCGATCCGGTCCTACACTGATCGGATTAATTTGGTTTTTAACAGCTACATATTGGTGATCAATTCTAAATCCATCAATCCGTAGGTATCGGATTGGTGACGGATTTGGCCCATTCCACACCAATCCGATCCTGTACACCCCAACTCATTTCCTTCACCCTTCACATATTTAGAAGTGCCTTGCGGAGCTCATTTGACCTTTAATTCCTATGTATTCAATTCTTTTATAATATAATAATGTAAACGAACAGTCCCTTGATAGTACAAGCAAGAAATAAAACAGTCAGGTATGGGACCAAATCTGGATCCGTTTATAATTTGGCACTAGGTCCATGGGAATTATATGAGGTCCTTAGTACCAGTAACCACGACCAGATCAGATATGCATACATATTATATTGAGTCATTTATATGAATGGATTAAGAATTATGCTTTTATAAGTCTTATGGGACTCTATTGGGTCTTTGTCCAGGCCCACTTTCATTCTGGGGTTTGGACTTGATCATAATTCAGGTATGCGCGGCGCATTCATTTGAGCATCAGGAATTCGAGGTCAAATCATAAACCAATTCCAAATTCTACTTTCTATCTTACTATGGCCCCAATTAAATAATTGGGTCAGGGTCCATGTCCAGATCTTGGACTACCCTAAAACCTGTTAACCTGATTACAATGAATAAATAAGCATAGATTAGGTTATTATACTACATATTAATGCAAACAATAATGTACCTGAAGCAGTAGGATCGGCAACTTTGGTTTGATAATTGGAGGGCGACATGATCTGGGCCGAATCCTTGGGAGCATGAGGGTCCTCTTCCAAAGGTCCGGTGCTTCCCAGACCCTCCACCTGAGCCGTTGATCTTTGGCCTATTGTTGGATCATACACTACAACAGTGGGCCAGGATTCACATTAAAAAATGCTTGATGGCTGAAATTAACTATCTGGATCAAGGTTTGCATGCTCACAAGTACAGCTCGGCATGGAAGTCACCAGGCCCAGTACTCATGGGCTAGTTTTGGCAGGTCAAATGAGCTGTGGCCGAACTTACAGGGATGGAAACCCGGTTGAGCACTACAAAGAAAGATATGCAAGCTCAACCCAACCCAATCCATCCCATCTATTAATTTTTTTTAAAATGTCCACCTGACTACAACTATGATTATAAAATGTAAAATGGGAACCTTTAACAGGTCAAGTTAGTGTTTTGTTTACTGATTATAGTGCAACTAAAAGTGTTAGACCATGTTCAGGTCGTGATGGTCTGTTGAGAAGCAAGAAAGGACTCAACCCAAACCCAACCCATTTATTAGATCTTACAGAGAAATAAGAAATGAAAGAATAAAAAATAAAAAAAAAACCTATTTGTTAAGGGGTCACAAACATTAGATGCAAACATCTCAGCCCTAAAATGAAAAGGGTCAACTGAAAAAAAAATCACTTTAAGTATCAGTATAAAACCTGAAGTTGCAGGGGCTGCGACCTTGGTCTAATGTGAATGGTTCACAATGGGTTGAGACCTTTCCAGATTTGATAGTTCAGGACCATGCAAGGTGCTGTAGGAAATTGGAGGGGCCACACTCAATACAACAATGAGAACAAAATCTTCTTCACTTTCCAAGTGAACTACAAAATGGTCTCACATACAACAGTTGATGTATGCCCATGAAACAAAAAACCACTGGAAGTGCACTCTTGTTTTTTTTTACTCCACCTCACTACACAATGCACTCATCCAATTTTTTCACTCCACCGTACTGCAGCATGCACTCCTCACTCAAAAGACATGAGGCATCACATTTATATGGGCATGGACATAGGCAGTGTAAGGCTCTTTGTGGTGTCCCAAAAAGCCACATTTTCATTCATCATTGTTGACAGTGGGCCACATTGCCATTTTTATTACCATACATCAAGGGGGGTTGTGAACTTGCTGATGAGATGAGATGAGACATGGCGTTTACATGCTGCGTGATGAAAGTCAGCTGCTCAAAAGGTGGTGATGGAGGTGGGATATGGTCCACTTGGATCCACATGATCAAGTGGGCTAAAGAACTTGATGATGAGGTGAGATGTAGATGGGAGGTGGACCTGGTCACCAACATCTCTCCCCTCAACATTGGCCTTAATCTTTTAAATTAAGAGTGTCTTCATACCTAGCCTTGTCCCCCCTCAACACTGGCCTGCTTAATCTTTTAAATTAAGAGTGTCTTTATACCTAGCCTTGTCCTCAAATCTTGTGAATGTGTCAGTGGGCAAAGCTTTGGTAAAAATGTACTCTTAACTTAATTGTTTTCTGCTTTACATGATCTCAGATGAAGTGGTACTTGATATCAATGTGTTATCTCCTTGCATGTTGTACGGGATTTTAATCAAGTTACTTTCCACGTATATAATTGTGGATTCTTCTTGTGGGTGATCAAACTCTTCTAGAAGATTTTTCAACCATAGTGCTTCACAAACCATTGTCGATACTGCTTCATACTCATCTTCACATGTGGATGAGGCTACAACACTATGTTTCTTGGAAACCCATGTGAAGACTGTAAATCCAAGATAAAAACAAATATTTGATAGTACTTTTCCTTTCATCTTGATCACCTCCCAATCAGTGTCTGAATAGCCATAGATACAACACTCAAATGATTTGTTACCTCCAAGATGTTGGCAACATTGCCCAGACTAGGTTCACCTCCCCTCCCCTCCGCGTCTCACCTCGTCATCAAGTTCTTTAGCTGACCTGATCTTGTGGATTTAAGTAGACTACGTCCCACCTCCATCACCTTTTGAGTAGTCGACTTCAATCACGCGACATTCAAATACCATGTCTCATCTCTTCTAATCTCATTAAGTTCACAACCGCTTAATGTATGGCAATAAAAAATGCAACATAGCACATTCATCATTGATGAAAGAAAACATGGCTCATTGGAACACAACAAATAGCCATGGGTGGACCCATGTATTATCTGTTGTGGGGCTGAATCCCCCACATTATTTGAAAAAAACCCATTAAGGGTCCTTAGGACTTTCTCCCATCAAACTCTCTTCTCGTCGACTTTGTGTCTTCTCTGGCCAAACCCTTTTCTCTTCAACTTCGAGTCTTCTCCCGACCTCTTTTGACTTCGAGTTTTCTCCCACCATCTGAACCCCTCCGGCATTGGTGGTTTGCACTCTCTTTGTAAACGTATCATCTCATAAACAAGGCCCACATGCTATATCTTCAAATACAGCCAAAGATAAGGATAGAGATCAATCACCAGATTATTCTCCTAACTATTCTCATTCTCAATCCTTACCACATGCAGTGAAAGACGACAATCATTCAAGGATATCATCCTCGTCATGATACAGCTCATGGGATGAAAAATATCCATCTATTTTAGTATGTACTCATTGTACACATGTAATCTCTCATATTTCCTTCTACATACACATGCAATAAACACGCATAGGAGTGTAATCTGTTGAGAATTTATACTAAAAACAAACTTTTATGTATTTGTCTTCTACTGGTTCATTTTTAGTATATTTCGTCTTCACATCTAACTGAGATTTTGTATAGGCAAATGATTGCATTGTTATTTATTATGCATATGAGTGTCTTATATTCTATAAAACAGACAAGTTGGTGTGTAGAGTTTTACTTATATACGGAAAACTTATTTGTCGGTTCTTATAGAATATAAGTTGTTGTTCACAATCTAGATGGATTTGGATACACCATCGGTACGATTGTAACATGATGTTTCAACAGGCTTGTCTTGGCTACGGGAAATGGTATAGTTTCGACTCATTATACTAATACACTTTGTGCGTATTGAACAGGACTGGTTTTTGGGTTTATTATCTTTATACTGACTATATAAGACGATAAACATCCAAATGGTTATTATGAATGCTTGTACTCTTAATCCCGACATAAATAATAGACACATACATTTAGTGTTTGGCATTTTGATTTACGAAAGAGTGAGATCTTTCATAGGTCAACAATCTCAGTAAATTGGATGACTACACTGCGTGTATGGTGGATATTAGTTTATTGACGAAATCCACGTCCCGTAATAGGGATTGATGATATCCCCTTGATAAATCTTTTAAGTTTTGATTATGTCAAACCCTGCAGATGGACTTTGTGTCCGACATATCAAATAAGTTAAGTGTAAGGTCTTAAGAAATTATAAACATATTGATTAAATATAGATGTCAGTAATTGTTTAATCGATGGATATCTAAAGTCTTGACGTGGGGAGATTAATAAACATTTAATAACAAGAAGCTCGAGATATTATTTTGAGAATAAGGACGGGAGTGCAATTATAATTTTTTAGTAGACTGAATTATAATTTATGGAACTAAGATTCTAATTTGGGTCGAATTAGAGTTTCATGTTTTCATAAGGAGCCTATCCTTATTTCCTTCTTAAGGTCCCTATTGCAGCCTATAAATATGCGCTACTGCTCTCTAAGTTAAAATACAAGAATAAGAAGAGAAATCTCGGTTTTGGAAGAGCAAAGAAAATTCGCAGAAGATGCATACTCCCTGGTACGAGTTCGAGCATATAGGAATACAATAGAAGATCTTGAAGTTTTCGAGTTACTGTGAAACCGAGATCAAATTAGAGAGATCTTGCATGTATGATTTTAATCATATTCTTCATAGTTATTTCCGCAGTGTTGATTACGCAATATCTAGAGATCATGATTTCTACTCATTTCTAAGTGTAGTCTTCCTTTAAATATAGAAATACACATCTCTCAGACTCACCTTGAGTTGAGAATTTCAAAAGCATTAAAGAACTTTTTTATGGTTTCAGAGAACGGGACGAGGTGGTGACATTGGATTTTCAACTGTTCTCATATTTCACACAGTAAAATCTCATTTCTTTTCTCACCACCGTCACTGTCATCTTCTTCCTCCTCAAGTGTTACCTACCCGTACTCATCTGCACTTAATGCTGGGGACTTTGTTTCCATCAAACTCACCCATACAAACTTCTTACTCTAGAAAACACAAATGATGGGGCTCATTGAGAGCAAGGACATGCTCGGATTTATTAATGGAGATCTTGTCGCACCGGATCGTCAAATCTCTGTTTCCACTGACAAAGAAGTAGCTAAGGTCAATAACCCTAACTACCTAGCCTGGAGACGGTCAGATCGGCTTACAATCATGTTTCTTATTTTATGTACGACCATATAAACTTTCTTGGCAAGGAAGGGTTCTCAATGGACTTAAGTCGAGTTATATGTGCTTGAGCTCAAGTCCCAATTTTATAAATGGGCTGCTCTCATTTCTATCTTTAGATATATTATTTTCTCATTATCGTTAGTTATCTAAAAGTTATTTTATATATGGATTATTTCAATTGACCACCATCAGCCCCCCTCAAACGAAAATCCTAGCGTATAACCATGCCCATATAAATGTGTGAGGCCTCATGTCTTTTGAGTGAAGACCGAAGAGTGTATGCCGTAGTAAGGTGGAGTGAAAAAAGTTGTACGATCAAGTGCATTGTGTAGTGAGGTGAAGTTAAAAAAAAAAAGAAAAGAAAAAAACAAGACTGCACTGGAGTATTTTTTTTGTTTCATGGGCATACATCTAAGTGTTGTATGTATTGATCGGTTGAGACCTTCTTTACATCTATTTGTATTCACTAGAAAGTGATGAAGAAAACTCTCTTGTAAATTGTAGTCTCTCTCACATTGTTATCCTAGTGTGGGTCCACACAATTCCTACAGGTGCAACCATCCTGCCCAGCAGGGTCTTGACTGATGAAGACACCAACTGCTGTTGAATCGTATGCTGCAGTTTTACAAGAAAAAGTCTAAATGTCCCGAACAATGTCCTGACTTGGGGACCGAATGGATAAGTGTCATGATGTGATGATGCATGAGAGAGATGTTTTTGGGGGAGCGGGAGAGAGAAAAAGGGGGAGAGAGATGTTCGGTCCCAATTTTGGGACCGAATTCGGGACATGTAGCATTACTCGTTTTACAAAGCTCATTATACTCGAGCAAAGAGTGGTAAAATAAGATATATGATAACAATGATGTAACATTTTAATTAAAAAACAAATGTGTGTTTACGGATTAAGTACTCCTAATGAAAAAAAGGAAAAACCACAAAAATATCACTAGAGAAATTTTTATGGTCATAAATCCTTGATATCATGTGTTTTACTAGTAACATAGAAATACAGTTACTTCAGAAAAATGATAATCTTTTGAGGTTTTGACATATTGGTTAACATCAAATTTTATTTTCCCAATTTCATGACTCAAATTTACATAATGTCACTATAGTCAAACGTCAACACTATTTTTTTAACTTTTTTTCACCATATCCTCCCAGTCCCATGATATCATGGGATTTAACAATTTCTGCATCATATAATTTTTACAATTGGTGAGCAAATTCATTTATTATAAAATACAAAATCTAACATTTTGTGAAAAGTAAATACACATTTGATCACCATTTCTCAGGTTTTATCATTTGAAAAAAAAAAAAAAAAAAAAAAAAAAAAAAAAAAACAACTCTCTAAGATGCTTACATAAAAGCTATAATATCATGCGATCCAGAGCAAAAAAATAATTTTTTTTTTAAAAGTTGACCAGAGTTGTCTCTGGTGACATTACCTTTAAGTTTAGTCAAGAAATTGGAACATTTCAGATTAAGAGGGGCTAATACGTCAAAACCCCTAATCTTTTTCTCTCACCAAAATAAAATAAAATAAAATAAAAAACTCAATCTTGTTTAACACTCTTGACGACAATTTTTAATGGTTTTTTTTTTTTTCTGTCATTAGCCAGTGAAGTTCAAGAGTGTTTAAACCATAAAAATCTCAACAATAAATAGTCAAAAATGCAATGTCATAATTATGTAAAATTCTAGAAGTTACTGAGATCGTACCAAGACAAAACAAATTTAAAAGAAAAATCAAAGGAAGTGCACATACTTGGGGCTTCATGAACCTCCAGCTCTTCTTCATCCTCTTCTTCATCTATATCACAACCGTGATGATGTTGATCGGAGCCTTGAGCTTCTCCATGATCATGCCCATGCATCTTCTTTCCGATGGTGTTCTTTATCTTCTTGGCCTTATCTTTAACCGTCTTCACTACGGATTTCTTCTCCTGTTGCTCTCTCTCACCTCCAACATCTACCATTAGATAAAACAAAACAAAGAAATCTAATGGTCAATGGACAAGAGATGAGAATAGGCCTGAGCCATATTTCCTCCCCAAGTAGCTTCATATCCAAGCAGGCCCATAAGAACTAAAAGAGGGGCCCAATGTCATCGAATTTGGCAAATATGTAGTTCCCGTTCCTAAATATGTCTGAAGCTGATGGATGTCGGGCTTCTTTGACAATTCTACTATTAGAGTCAAGTAAGGCAAAGCCCCATTTCTCAAAAATAAAAATCTTAACGAAAGCAATTTAATTCAAATTCCTCACCATATTTTTCAAAAAAAGTCAAAAAGTAACATCATTTTTCCACTTAAAAACAAAAAACTCCACAATCAATATAAAATCTCAAAAAGATTTCATAACAAACAACTAAAAACAAAATACCACTTATAGTTTATTTTTTCTTCAAAATAATCTATATTCCACTCAACTCCATTAGTAAAGCCTCCAAACAGTTTATTCTTTCTTCAAAATAATCTAGATTCCACTCAACTCCATTAGTAAAGCCTCCAAACAGCCGTTTGGCATTTTACTTTTAAAATAAAGTTGAGTCAAGTGAAATAAAAAGAGGGAATAAAATATAAGTCGGCTATGATGGTATTTTGTTTTTAGTTGTCTTGAATGGAATATTTTTTACTTTTTGTATGGGGAAATGAAGTTTTTTTTTTTTTTTTTTTTTTTGTCTTTTAGTGAATCAAAAGAGTTCATTTTTTACTATTTTTAGAGAAAATTGGAGAGAATTTTGAATTAAAGTGCTTTTGATTTGATATTTCATTTTACGTCACTTGACTTTATTTTACAAGTAAAATAATCAAACGGGCAAGAGTTCATAATACAGGCCTAATGCAGGCCGGCCGGATAAGACTGCCCTAGCCTATCAATATCAACACCTCTATAAAAGGGGCACATCACATATTTGTCAAATGGGCTGAATCATTTCCAACCTTTCAAGCCAGTTGGCTCGAAAGTCTAACAAGAACCTGATAATACTGTTCGAGTTCGATCTATGACATCCCAGGACCAAGACTTTATATCAGTAAAATCTCTAGGTTACCCATTTGCTAGTCGTTTCTTAATGAGGGCATGAATAATGACACTTCCAATGGGACACATGCAACTAATGTAAGATTAGACACTCAAAAGCTGATCACAGCCGTTGATTCCATATGTTAGTCCACCCATCAAACTGTTGGGAGTCTATCACAATATAGCAACAACAACAACAACAACAACAACAAAAAAAAAAAATCAAATCAATGGTTCTCAGTTCTCTCACCTGGATGTGGCCTGGTGGGTTGAGGGTCTTTCTCATAAATATGTCCTTGTACAGGAGTTACTTGGGAATTCATCTTTGAGAGGCTCTCTAGTCTTCAACAAGCAACGATTAAAAGAGCTGTACAGTAAAACAAAGTTAAGGCTTTGTTTTTTTTGTATTTGCAGTGTGTGTGTATGAAGGTAAGAAGTAGTATACAAAGAAAAGCAGAGAGAAGAAGGTTTTTTATTATTAAGATGGTTTTCGCCACCTTTGCATGGGCAAGCAAGACGTACTGTTGCAACACGACACGTGTGGTCGTAAGAGGCATAAGCGACACGTAACATGCTGTAGTAGACACGTGGGAATGCATGGGAAAAGCGGATGATTGGACTGGATAAGTTGTGACTTGTGGAGATTCGAATGGACGGTCTTGATTTGTTCCGACACGCGTGTCGTGACGATCGAGCGACATGAAAATTTGGGTGTCGTTTCGGGATTACTGCTGAGGAGGCATCTGCTATAGACACGTGTCGGGGATTTAAGGGGCTTTAACTGCCTGGGCCCCATCCGGAGAGGCTTACTCACTTGCATGTGGGCTCCCTGGCTCACAATCTATTTCCTGTCAATGATCCA
This sequence comes from Umbellularia californica, assembly GCA_028538565.1. Taxonomy (NCBI): domain Eukaryota; kingdom Viridiplantae; phylum Streptophyta; class Magnoliopsida; order Laurales; family Lauraceae; genus Umbellularia; species Umbellularia californica. The sequence goes on from JAPQWN010000007.1 coordinate 20,863,674, forward strand.
AGTGAATCCATTATTTGGGCCCACATCAACTGGTTGTTACAGTGCTATGATACTTTTCTTGTCCTCTTGTTTTTTACCAACGAGGGTGTCAAGTGTCTTTTGAGAATCAATTATTTCCCTAATAAGGTAAAGTTCTTGCCTCTATCACGTATGGGGTTAAGTTGGGCTTTTGCCGGGACAAGTCTCTTAGGCACGTGTAAATTAGGTTTTTGTCGGAACAAGTAGCCACAGGGAGAGCTTGGATTTCAAACCGAAACCAATTCTTGACCCTAGCTATCCCTCATGTTTAATATAAGTAATCATATATTTTGTTTTTTTATCTTTAGAAGAATTTTAAATGTTATTTTTTTTTTAAAGAGAGTTTCGAACTTTGAGGTTAATACATAATTTTCTTATCAACAAATCCGTGAGCAAAGGAGGCAAAATCTGACTCGATCAATTAGAGCTTCTGTAGGCACCATATTTTCTTCTTTCCCCACCGCACTAAAAGAGCAAAAAAAAATCATAAACTACCCCTCCTCCTTCTCCCTCCCGGTCTCCGGCGGGGAGAGATCCCCATCCGACAGCCCGTGGGCCAATTTCCTTGTTTCTCAATGGTGTTGCAACTCCCTTGGTGTTCCAACTCCCTTCCACGTAAGCAACAAGGGTGGCCTTGAGACAAAAATATATAAGAACTTTAAGAAATGTCTTTTAGGCTAAAATAGGAGAAATGAAGGTGAAATTCTCAAAATGTCCCGTAGTTTCTTCTTTTGTGGGAATAATTACCCAATCATCATTGTACTGTTCAAATCCCAAGAATCAACAATCATTCTACAAAAAGAATCATCCGAGGAAAGTAGAGGTCCAATCTATATCTCTACTTTCTAACGTTCACCCCTCAACACTCCACACACTCACAAGCACACTTCTTTTTTTCTTTCTTTCTTTCTTTTTCTGTTGCTAGGTTGCCCTAATGGCCTTTTCTCATCTTAACCGTTTAAACTCTGAATTCCTACAAATTCAATACTATTATGGACAGAGGCCCTAAAGCAACTACCCTACCCACTCTTTAGAATTGCCACCGGCCGAAATATGATACTCATCTTGCTTTATTTATTAGCCAAGGATTAGATAACTTTAAGGTGCTCAAAACAATACCTCGATCCCTCAATAGGAGGGTTACCATTTTTCACACATTTTGGTGATATGGAGACCTTTCAAAACCCCTACGACATCCATGATTGCCATGTCTTCAAGTGGGTCCCATATTCTCAACCATCCCTAAGCTAGGAATGGTTAGTTGTCTCTCATTAGGACTTTAAGTATAATATGAACCGAGTATCAATAAGCGAGTACCGATTTCTATGTTGGTCTAGACACCTGATTTGGGTCTGGGTTTGAGTTTTAATTTCAACATTGTACAATTACAGTTCTTGTAACTTGGGGTGAGTTGAGTACCATTTTGAGTGACCTTTTTAATAATTCAGATCTTAGACTAGTAAATGATGGTTGTAATCAAAACTAGACGCATTTTAATTAATTCAACACTAAGTTTTAGACCGTAGCACTACTATTTTCAAAATAGCATAATAACCTCAACCACTACTGCTGATGATGCCACTGCTATTTTGAATCATGGTGCATACCAATAAGATAGAAGGAAAGATTTTATAAGATGGTGATTAGACCAGCTATACCTAAGAAGTAGAATGTTGACTAATTAAGAATAAACATATGTACAAAAAGAGAGCAACATAAATGAGAATATTGAGATGGATGTATAGTAAATTATGAAAAATAGAATAAGAAAATTAGTGCTTTCGGAAGTATATAAGGGTAGTATCAATCAATGATAAATTAAGAGAAACTTATTCGAGCTATTTGAAGAGGTCAAACGCTAGCCAAAAACAAGGTTGTTGAGGAAAAGTTTTTCTCTACAAATTGATAGCCCACCAAAGAGAAGAGGTAGGTTGAAGAGACATGGATGGAAGTAGTAAGAATATATTTCAAGAAGTACAACCTATCCAAGAATTTAGCTCGAGATAGATCTTAATTAATGGAAAAACATAATTCATGAAGCCAACTCCAATATTAATTAGATAAGGCTTTCATGATGATGATGAACTCATTCACAATTTCAGTCTTTCTACAGTTATCCAAATAGAAAATACCATCAAACATACCAAACTGATATTCACCATGACTTTTCCTTTTAATTGCAATATGCAAACACTTTAAAGCTTACTTGGGTGATCTTAGAAAAGGTTGGGTCTTAATGGTGTGCATTCTGTAGGTCCTAATAAAGGCAAGTGGGGTTCCTTGACTACCCAATGTACATGCGTACACTATGCCATGCCTGAAAAGACTCATTAATGGACTTGGGGTAAGAGATAGGAATCTAGTCAATGCAATGTCCTGATTTTAAGTTCTGCAACCAATTTAGGTACTACCAAAAACTTTGTTAAGAATAGGGGAAGAGCTTCATTTCAATATCAACATTTCTTTTTCATTTTTTCTTTTTTTTTTGCCCTTTTTGAGGTTGCAGCCAAAGCGGCTGTGCACTTGATAGTCCCAACTAACTCAAGAGTGAGAAGACCACCTACACACCCAGGGATCGAGCTCTGGGCTATCCCTTCGTTCTCAAGATCAAAACCTTAAAATTAGAGCTGATAACTCTACCATGCATCCTATTTTCATCATGTGTTAGTCCCCTTCCCCAAATAAAAGTAGGTTAGCATTAGACAGGCTGTCAGCTAAGAAACCTATTATGCTCATATATGAGTTCTACACTGAGATATTGAGTAAAAAATGTATAACTCACAAAGACAACCCTAAATAAATGAGATAAAACCTCATCAAATCAAATCTTGATGATCCCAAAGCAGTGCAAAAAATGAAGTCGAGGGGGGAGTTTGTTTTTTATGCGAAACTACTCTCAAATGTCAGTCAGTGTTGCCCATTTCTGCTGGTAATTCATGATGAACAAATAGTAATCTGTACTTTCAAAATGTTCCAACTCCTTGCAGTTCTAATATATCAAACTAATCCTCAATTTACTAAAAACAAGTTACTGTCTGAAGCAGCAGTGGCAAGTGTTTAAGACAGCTTTTCTACACTAGCTCCTTCTAGCTTCAAAACCTTTTTTCTTTTTGATTCTTCTTTACCAATAACGAAAGAGTTCATTGAAAGTAAAAAGATTAGAATGCAAAAAAAAAAAAAAGCCATCCAAATATAAGGAATAGACTACAATGGTATGAATGCATTATGCCAAAGCAACGCCAAACCTTACATAGAGAAAAATAATTATAGGAGAAGATCTATCTATCCCTTGCTTAGCCGAGGAATCAAAACTGTTATAGAAACTAAAAACAAAGTAGATTCGATTATTCCGAGCATGACTGTCTAAGGCTGCATTTGACTTGTCATTTTGAGAAGAGAGAAGTTTCTCTCCATTTCATCATTTTTTTTTCTAGTAGAAAAACCCAAAACACAAATAGAGAATTTTGTCCACTCAATAAGTAGCCAAACAGATCCTTAGCCAGTGATTTGGTAGGTCCCTATAGCCTTATTCTTCTTGTAAACTAAATAAATGACATTCAATATAAAAAGAATACAATTGATTTACATGTAACTTTCCTTTGGCTATACATATATGAGGAATGCAAAGGATGTGGATTGTGGACATGATTGGGAAGGACCTGCAACATGGTGCATGCGTGTTCATCAGATGGGTCCTCCAATGAACATGCCCTAGCCCAGTAAAGGACAGTTGGGCACATGTATATGGCACATCAACCACTTGGTGCATATTTTAACAAAAGTGTTGCTAGGCTCATGAGAAGACTAGCCTGAATATAGGCCATGCACATTCACGGTGGATCCAGTTGGTGAACGGCCAGGATTTTGCACATGCTTTAGGCTCAAGTGTGCTGGAAACGTCCTTTGCAATCTATATTCACACAAATATCCTCAACAAATGAGAAGGAAAAATAAGGGTCTAATTCTTCTTTGCATTCTTAAGATTACGGATTGTCATAACAAGCTTTTGCCTTTCACCTTCCACTTCTGCAAACTTGAGACTGATCTCAGAATATCTCTCTTCCATTTCTTTCAGCTCAATTTCCATGATTTTGTTCCTCTCCTTCAGCAGTGGCATTTCACTTAATAAATCAGCAATCTCACTTTGATCATAAGCATTACCCAAGGAGACTCCCAATTCTTTCTCAGATTGAGTTCCATTGTTGCTGGAAAAAAAAAAGCAACAAACAAAAACAAGAAGAGAGTTTAGGCACAAGAACAAAATGAGATTGGGCTACTTCATTTGTAGAAGTGTGCCATAATATCTCCTAAACAGGGCCACCTCTGTTCCATTTGGCAATTAATTAATATTTGGTTCAATAGCACCATCACATACAAGCAGTTGCAATGACAGCTTATTGGAGCATCCATGTTCTGGGGTCCAATTTGAAAAGGTTACAATCGGCACCTACTAAAATTTATCTTAATGCCTGCTCATACATTATGGGGCTATATTTTAGGCCCTATCCAAGCCCAACAGGAACAAATGTGCTCAATTTGTATTGTGCCAGTACATCTTGGCAGCATTCATTCAACCGCACTAGTAGCGAGCCAGGCCAGGGCCCTAGGAACCCATCAAATTGACATCCCAGCCACTACTTACGTGGATGACCCACTGTGGACAAACAACAGCAGATAGACAATCAAAGGCATCCAAGTTGTGCCCTTCAAAACAAATGCCACAAAGCATAAAATTCGAACCATTCACATCCAAAAGTGAAAGGTCCACCCATCAGATAGGTTGGTTCTACAATTGATTTGATTTATCAACCATATAACAGGTTCTACTAGATGGATGGTCCAGATTCACTGAAATCAGTCATTTATAAGACCCTATTGGACAGAAAATAGGAAAGCTTCTCTTCCCACAAATATAGTTAATTAGGCATAAAAGACAATGAATGGATCTCAAGCATCATAGCGGAGCAGTTTATATCTATCAAAGTAAAAATGGTTGGTAATCCACAAATTTCTACCTTCTTATGAGTTCTCTCTTGCCATTTTGATTAGAAAAGCACACTTGATCACCCATCTCAGACCCCAAATTTTCAGCCACAGCTCTTCCATTTTCAGAATTACAGCTTCCCGTTCTGTTCTCAACTTCTTTTTCATCCTGCATATTAAAGATTACTCAATGCATTTGTGCCTATAAGAAGTTCTCGTAAGCATCGGCTAATTACTGAAAGACTACTCGCCAAAACAGTGACCATTAGTCATAGATTCCACAGTGCATACATATGTGCACATTAATGAAATCAAGAAATGACAGCATATGGATGCTTGTATGGTTTTCTACCATACATGATTATGACCACTTCATAAAATCATTTTGTCATAAAATAGTCGATGAAGGAAAGTAACTGACCTTTTGAATATTGGTTTCAGAGGCACTTGAGTTGTTCTGACTGATCTCCTCCATACTCTTTTCTAGTTCTTCAATCCTATTGAATAAGTCATTTTCCTTTTGCACAAAGGAATGAGTAGTGATCTCCAATGCAGCTTCCTTCTGCTTTAGCTCTCCCTGTCAAATATTGCAATTACTATCATTGTGAGTACTATGGCATTTGAATACTTTTCTTCTCGATTTGAAGGGAACAAATATGAAGTGCATGTTTTTTTCATGTAATTAAATTCCTAGGAGTTCTAAGACATTGTATTTCTATAAGTGGTTACAAATGAAGAATCGAAGGTGAATATCCAAAAATGACCATCAAATAACCTCCCCTTTAATGGAAATTGAATCAAGGGACGATGGGAAATAAGTACCCAGCCATCATCCTAGTAATTCCATTCCTTGGAAAGTCAAGGATCCATGTACATTGCTACCTTGAATCCTTCATCCCTATCCTCTTTAATAATCCGTCTGTAGAGTTCATTTGACCAAGAATTCCTATGTATGCCATACAAACAAACAGGGCCCCAAAAAGAAATTCATATGAGCCAGATGAGAATGAAAACTACTTCCGTTCCAGAATTTTAATTTACAGTTGCATTGGTAGTTGACTGAATAATTCAAGATTTCACCTTCCAACACTTATTGCAATACTAAACTGTTTAGATCCCAGCTGGAAGGTTTTCATCTTGCAATATCCAGAACAAGCCAGTGGCTAACTGTTACACCCCAACCCGAGTTAATTAGGATTAACTCTAATGAAACGAGATTAAGGTGGATTAAGTGTGATTAATCACGATAAATGTGATTAGTGAATAAAATGAATCAAATTAGTCACATTTGATTGAATTAAGCATAATGAACAAGATTGGTTTAATTGAATTGAGTTTTAGACTCAAATTAATGGAATTAAAGACTTTTTCGTAAAATTGGGTTTATACATTTTTCATCGAATGTGGTAAAATTTGATGTCAACGTGTGTATTTTGATGAGTGCAACGATTTTCATCATAGACGCGTTTTCATTTGACTTGAAATGAGTCAAATGAGTGTAGAATTGACTCAAATTGGAAATATACATAGGATATGGGGTTTGAGTATACAATTGTCTTTTTAAGATGGATGAATCACCATCTTAGTTGGTGGAACGTGTCATCAGTTAAAACAGAGAGAGGGAGTGCTGTGGTTTGTTTTTCTTTGCTGTGGTTTGTTTTTCTTCTTCTTTCATTCTCTCAAAAGTTTGAGAAAGGATCATTGCATGTGATTGTGGAAGAAAGCTTGGGAGAATTTCAAAAGTTCTTTGGAGTTTAAGTTGTTTTCTTGCTGTGATACTCTTCAAGGGTTTTGAAATTGGGAAATTGGTCTCAAGAAGAGCTGTGGATTTTCTAGAACAAGGGGTTTTTGTATCAACTTGAGTATAAGGCAAGTATAACTCATGATTTATGTTTGTATGCTATTAGTTATCACAACTCCGCCTATGTTGGGGTATCCTTGACATAGCCGGTCCCAAGCCCGGACAAAGGAGGAGGGTTGTGCGTTAGGTAGCTGACAGCAAGCACAATACTCAGTCGGATTTCTTTATGGATTTGAGACCTAATGATATTTCGTTGGGGCATCCCCTACTTAGCGACGCGCTGTATAGTCCGAGTACAGTGATAAGTGAGCAAGGACCGCTGCATCGGCGCCCGGGTGCAATGCTAAATAGGCAAGGGTCCCCACACTTTATTGGACGAGTGCGGGGGGTAAGGAAGCTAGCCCAAAATAGAAGGCTGAGATTAGGTACTTGGAACATTGGGAGCCTAACTGGGAAACTTATGGAAGTGGTGGATACAATGGAAAGGAGACGAATCGCAATTGCCTGCTTGCAAGAGACAAGGTGGGTGGGATAGAAAGCTAAAGAGATCGAGAGGACTGGGTATAAGTTATGGTATACGGGACTTAATAGAGCGAGGAATGGGGTTGGTATAGTAGTGAGCAAGGACTTAAAGGAAGATATAGTTAATGTAAAGCGCTGTGGAGATAGGATTATTGCAATTAAGTTAGTGTTAGGAGAAGAGATAGTGAACGTAATTAGTGCTTATGCCCCCCAGGTGGGCTTAGGAGATGGACATAAGGAGAAGTTTTGGGAAGACTTGGAAGGAGTGCTACTAGAGATACCTCAAGGCAAGATGGTCTTCATAGGAGGAGATTTGAATGGACATGTAGGACGCGACGTAGATGGATATATAGGAGTACATGGAGGACTTGGATACGGTAATAGAAATGAAGAAGGGAAGGATATTTTGGACTTTTCAGTGGCTTATGATCTCATGGTGACTAACACCTTTTTTAGGAAGAGAGAGGAGCATTTGGTGACTTATAAGAGTGGCTCCTCAAGGACACAGATTGACTTCTTCTTAATTAGGAAAAGAGACCGCTTAGCTTGTAAAGATTGCAAGGTGATACCGGGGGAGAGCTTGACTTCCCAACATAGGTTGTTGATCATAGATGTGCAGCTACAAAGGTGGACTACAAAAAAGAAGTTGTATAGATGCTCAAAGACTAAATGGTGGAACTTGAAAGGTGATAAGCAACTAGCATTTAGGGATAGAGTACTAGAGGAAGACGTTTGGGCGATAAATGAGAGTGCAAATAATATGTGGGATAAGGTAGCAGAGTGTATTAGGAGGGTAGGGAAAGAAGTCTTAGGAGAATCCAAAGGGGGTGCTCCGGCACAGAAGGAGGCATGGTGGTGGAGCAAGGCCGTTCAAGACAAGATAAGAGTTACAAGAGAGAGTTTTAAAACTTGGCAAAAGGATCGTAATGCAGCAAACTTGGAAAAGTATAAAGAAGCAAAAAGAGAAACCAAAAAGGCAGTTAGTGAGGCCAAGGTAAAGGCATTTGAGGAGCTATATAGGCGACTTGACACTAAGGAAGGCGAAAGAGAGATATTCAAGCTTGCTAAAGCCAGAGATAGGCGGACCAAGGACTTAAACCAAGTTAAATGCATTAAGGATGAGGATGAAAAGGTATTAATAAAGGACGATGAGATAAAGGAGCGTTGGAAGAGCTACTTCTACAAGTTATTTAACGAAAGCAGTAGTAGTGACATACAATTGGGACAGCTTACCATTTCTAGGGAAGAATCGAATCATATGTTCTATAGGAGAATCAGTAGAGAAGAAGTTAAAGAAGTATTGAAAAGGATGAAGAATGGGAAAGCGGTTGGGCCAGATGGTATCCCTATTGAGGTCTGGAGGTGCTTGGGGGAGAATGGCATAAATTGGTTGACAAAACTTTTTAATGTAGTGCTAAAGAGCAAGAGGATGCCTGATGCATGGAGGAAAAGTATTCTTATACCCATATACAAGAACAAAGGAGATATTCAGAACTGTGCGAACTACCGCGGGATTAAATTAATGAGCCATACGATGAAATTATGGGAGAGAGTTATTGAGAGAAGACTAAGAAGAACAACAAACATTTCAGATAATCAATTTTGTTTCATGCCTGGGAGATCAACCATGGAGGCTATCTTTCTCCTGAGGAGGTTAATGGAACAGTATAGAGAAGGCCAGAGAGATTTACATATGGTGTTCATTGACTTGGAGAAGGCCTATGACCGGGTTCCTAGGGAGATTCTATGGGGAGTACTGGAAAAGAAAAGAGTGTGTGTCGCATATATTGAGGCGATAAAGGATATGTATGATAGAGCCGTGACATCTCTAAGGACGACTGGCGGAGAGACTAAGGAGTTTCCTATCACGATTGGTCTACACCAAGGCTCAGCGTTAAGCCCGTACTTGTTTGCCCTAGTTATCGATGAGATCACAAGACATATTCAGGATGAGGTGCCGTGGTGTATGCTATTTGCAGATGACATTGTTTTAGTAGATGAGACGAGAGAAGGAGTGAATGCTAAGCTAGAAGTATGGCGGAAAACGTTAGAGACAAAAGGGTTTAGGCTAAGTCGATGCAAGACGGAATATATGGAGTGCAAGTTTAGCCAAAGTAGGACACTTGGTAACATAGAAGTAAGTTTAGGCACACAAAAGATTGTAGAGAAAGAAAACTTTAGGTACCTTGGATCGATGGTGCAACAGGATGGAGGGATTGATACTGATGTAAGTCACAGGATTCAGGCCGGGTGGACCAAATGGAGGAGTGCTTCGGGGGTCTTGTGTGATCGGAAAGTCCCCCTCAGGGTTAAAGGAAAGTATTATAAGGTGGCGGTAAGACCAGCATTGTTATATGGATCAGAGTGTTGGGCAGTAAAGCATAATCATGTTAAGAAGATGGAAGTTGCGGAGATGAGAATGCTAAGATGGATGTGCGGGATCACAAGGAGAAATAGGATTAGGAATGAGGAGATTAGGGGCAAAGTAGGAATAGCCGATTGGAGATAAAATGAGAGAAAATCGACTAAGATGGTTTGGCCATGTTAGAAGGCGTCCAATGGAAGCACCTGTTAAAAGGTGTGAAGGCATAGAGATTGCCAGGAGTAGGAGAGGGAGAGGGAGACCCAAGAGAAGTTGGAAAGAAACTATTAAACATGACCTTGCCTACATGGATCTAACGGAGGACATGGCCCTAAACAGATTTGATTGGCGTCGTCAAATCCATATAGCCGACCCCACCTAGTGGGAAAAGGCTTGGTTTGGTTTGGTTTGGTTTGGTTATGCTATTAGTTATCATGTTTCTTAAGTTTTGTTAAGTTTGGTTTTAAATTGAGAAGTTGATTGGAAATTATAGATTGATTAAATGGATTGTTGAGTGGGTTTATGATGAAGAAATTTGGGAATTTTATGTGTATGGATGTGAATATTGATGGGGGAACAGGAGGTTCCAAATTTGTGTGCAGGTTGAGAAAGAAATGAATGTTAAGAAAAATGAAGAAGATGGGTTGCAGGGTTCTGGAACTGCATTCGTTCCAGGTCCGATCGATCGGACCTTTTGGCCGATCGATCGGACTGTCCCTAACTGGACAGGATTTCAGGCCGATCAATCGGACCTGAAGGTCCGATCGATCGGAGGACTCTGTTGAGTCCAGTGAAAATTGTGATTGAAATGTTAAGACTTGTGGTTTTAGCGTTTGTCGAGGAGTATGAATACATTGTAAAATTAGTCATTAGACTAATTAGAATATAGCTAAGAGAGTTTATGCAATTAAACTATTCCGAAAGTGATATAATGGGTTTGGATCCAAGATTGGATTATAAAGTAATCACAAGGATAACGATTAGTTTGTAAAGCTAATCTATGCAGTATTGATAAGTGTATTGAAGCTAATTTAATTCCAAAGTTTATTCAGAATTAAGGAAAATAGCCTAGTAAGTGAATCAAGGCTATCAGAGTTGTTTTATCTCCATGGGTATTAACGAATAGACTTTAATGTACAGAAAACACAAACTATGATGTCCATCTAAAATAACATGTACATTAAATGTCTATAAGTTACACCTAATTGGTTGATATTGTGTAGTTGAATTGTTATATGCAATTGAAATTGAATTGTTTATTGAGTCTGGCACTATATAGTGATTTCTATAAGCTCATTAGAGTTGATACTGCTGCAGCAGATTATTTGGGAGTGTTCCGGAACTCCGTGGTGATGTCAGATGTCCCTGGCCCGAGCACTGATAAATCCCACAACATTTGATTCCTTCCATGTGGAAGATGTGATTCCTTCCTTTTAAGGAAGATGTGATTTGACATACTTGAAATGCTATTGTAGATTGCCAAATAATAAAGACTCTCATTAATTTGATTTGATTTGATTTGATTTGAGTTGATTTGACTTAAATGGAAATGGTATTAGCACTGTTAGACAATTTAAATCATGTATCTGTTTATACATTGCTGAATTGTCAAATTCATAGTGTTATTGATGGCATTACAGGCACAGCTGTCCATGCCGGTCCTTCTGAGACCACAACGCCAGCGGAGACGACCGTTACGGTTCCTCCAGGAGGACTAGTTGAGTGGAAGTGAACCAATATCATATGAATATGATATTGAACCGGAATCTGAATGAAATTTTGATAAGGGAAGTTGTAAAAGAATGTTTCAAACTTTTAATCCTTGCATTGTAATTAAATATGCAAGTGATTAGTTGTACATGATGTAGATAAGTTTTATTTCCATGAGAAATATCTATCTTGTTTATATGTTCCGCATAATGTGTTAAGTGATATCCCTGGTGACTTTATATGATTGAAGTTCACGGGAGTAAGTATGTGTTGCGACTCGGGGTTAACTCGGATTAATTATAATCTCGGGCTCGGGTCGTGACATTAACCTTGCAACAAATCTCATGCAAGTTAGATTACATGACACCTAACTCCATGATTTTAACATTGCGAAATCCAGTGATAATTAGTCTCATGCAAAGAAAGCCATATACAAAATGCACGGCAGAATTACAAAGTAGCATATTCACCTCAAGCTGTTTTATTTTCTCCCGCAGGTTAGAAACATCCTTAGAACCACGAGGCGGTGGACCAGCTTTATTGTTTCTTGAAGTGGGCTTTGTTGTCCCATCTGATATTGTTGGTTTCACACTGCTATCCTTGAGTTTCTTCTCAATGACACTAATTGTATCTTCCTTCTTCCGAAGATCGCCCCTCAGTTGAAATACTTGTTTCCTTAAATTCTCTTTCTCTAACTCATCCTCAAACAAGGAATGCTTCAAGTCATTGTATTGAGCTTTAAGGGTTTCCACCTCTGATTGCAGAATTCCAACCGTTGACTCCTTCTCATCCTTCAGCTGGCGCAGTTGATTTAATTCTTTCAGTGGTTTCTCTGCTTCCTCTCTCAGTGAAGCAAGCTTACTCTCCAGGGCATCTCTTTCCATGTTTCCTCTTTGCAACAAAATCTCCATCTCCTCCAGTGATGTCTTCATTCTTTTGATCTCAGCTTCCAGCTTTTCTTTTTCTTCTACCTGTTCAGAAAGAGCAGCTTTCTCTCCCTCAAGTCTCTCCATCTCAATTCGGAGAACAACAATTTCTTCAGAGAAGGCATTTTCCTTCGCTTCCGCAGATTTCTTTTGACTCTGAAGCTCCTTGGACTTATCTTCAAGACCCTGTAGCAGCTTTTCTGTTTGCTTTTGCTGCAAATCAATTTGGTTTGAAAGCTGTAGCAGTCTTTCTTCATATCGATCTTTCACCAACTCAAGGTCTCCACTAGCCTTTTCCAACAATTCTTCCAGATGACTTTTCTGTAGATGCAGTTCTCTTGCTTCTGTTAGTGCTTGCATTGCTAGCTTCTCATTCGCTTCAAATGTCGATGACATTTGCATAGACAGCCTGTTGATTTCTTCCTGAAGCCGCTCAGCTGTAGTAGCATTATTCCATCTTGTCTTCCTCAATGCAGCCTCTGCACGAACAGCCCTTTGTTCCTGCTCGACTTTTGCTTGCATCACAGCTGCAAGATCAGCTTCAAATTCTTCTGCCTGCTGCTTGAGTTCTTTCTCCAAGCTCTCAACATGGAGTTCGAGTTCATTTATAACAGCCAAAGAAGATGCGCATTCATATTGCATCTTCAGCTGTTCTTGCAGCTGACTTTGCTCGAGCTTCAAAGACATATCATGATTTTCTTGTTTCAAAATCTCATAATCCAAAGCAAGCTGTTCCATCTGAGTTTCTAGTTCTTCATTATCTTTCTTATACACCTCCAATTCACTAGATAAATCTAAAATCTTCTGTTGGAGAGAACATTCCAGTTTGAAATCACCATGCTCTGTTACTAGTAATTCTAACTCATGTTGCTCCTCATCTTCCTCCTTTTCATGTCCAGAACTCACTTCATGGACTTCCCCATTGTCTTCAGGTTGGTGTAGATGCAGGCTGCCCTTGTCAATCACAATTTCAGAGGTTTCTTTATTTTTCTGTTCCAACAGTTCTTCCAAATCCCGCACGGCAAGAATTAGCTCAGAGTTAGATTCTTGTGTCTTTTGAAGCTGGAAGCGGAGATTAGCATTCAGGTCTTTCTCATAATTGAGCTCCTGTTTAATTTCTTCAAGCTCATACCTTGGGTCGCCACTCTCTAACTGCAACCTATTTGAACCCCTTCCACCATTAGTATGTTGTTGCGAGCCCTTGAGCTGTTCGCATTCTTTTTTAAGTGCATCTCTCTCTTCCTTCAGGCTATGAACTTCCCTCAATAGATCATTTCCCTTCCTGCTCTCCTTCGCAATCTGCTTTCGGAGAGTCTGTAATTCCAACTCTGACACTTCTGCTTGTCTGGCCAAAACAGCAATCTCATTATTCAGTTTCTCAATGGAAATATCCGAACTTTCTTTCAAAAGGGCATCTTCAGAACAGTTTGTTGAGCCATCTGTGCTTTCATCTGGGGCTGAACTAACTAACCACTCTGCATTCGGACTTCTATGCTCTCTGACTTCTACAACTGAATGAATGGCATTTGACGTTGGTTTTTTAGATGTGCCATTGTTGCTAAGAAATGACAGGAAGCTGGCTGCATCTTGATGGGTGTTATTGTTACCCTTCATTCCAAGTTCTCGTGGAGTATCTTGTCCTGAGCTGGTCAAACTTGATGCTGATATAGCATCAGAGCCACTGGATGCTCTAAGGATGCCATTAGATTCTGCATGTTGAGAGACTGTTTTGTCATGAGACATGATCAACTCTGCTTTGCGTGTAATAGATGAGCCGTTCTATGACATAACATATGCAAAATGAAAAGTCAGCATAGAAATTTTTAAAATAGTAGGATAACACCATTACTGACTCTCAGAATTACTGGCTCAGAACCAACTAAAAAATAGATATTAGTAAATAAAGCAGAATCAGTTAAAATGCTTTGTAAAGCAGAAGCTAATCATTTTTGTTTTGAATTTTAGAGCATGCGAAGCAGAAATCACATTGAGTAGGAGTTATGAATTTAGTAGGAGAAAAAGAACACTACTATGGCTTCTATTTTTAGTTGTCAACTCATTTGTATGTGCTATTTGCATCGTCAATTAACATTTCAAAGTAGCGAAAAAGGTATCGGTATCCAGAGATCTATGAAACCTTATTATCCATGCAGAATGAAATGAAAATTCTAAAAATTACAAAAATTAAAATTCTTATGAACTTCAAAAGGCATGCATCCAATTCAAAATAGAAAACCTAAGATTCTTATGAACCTTCAGTAGGAATAGCCTTTGGTTTGGATGTCAGAAGGCATCTCAATGTAATCAAAATAAATTCCAATCAATGGAGATCATGTTGACTGCAGTGAATTCATTGCTTTGAAGTTTCTAGAGAATAAAGCCAGCCTTACGAAGAAAATTATGTGCGTGATACAGTCAAAAGGAGGTGGTATTTCTTTTGGGAAAACCATCTGTTGTCATCAAATTTGATGACATTCACAAGTGGAAGAAAAATGATATCCAAACTGTTCATCTGTTGGCATTAATACTGGACAAGGAGCATAACTCAAAGTCAATGCAGCTCAGATGTTCCTTGCGGCTGATTGAAGGGCTTTTGACATTCAGAACTGGATGCCGAGAAAAAGGATCCAATGCTAGGACAACTTTGATTATTAGGACATCAGACACTGTTAATGTCCTACAGAGGGGCACACTGGGGCAATAGATGAACAGTCCAGATCATGTTCATCTGTGCATTGGCCATGTGTATTGCTATTTGAAAACCTCAATACGTATGTCTCAACAACAAATCATTTCCCTATATTTGAAAAAAATAACGTTGTTTGGTAGACTACTCTACTGTACTTCTTTAGGTGTGCTTGACTCTCTGTTTTAGGTACTGACTGGTTCGTTCTTCTTGTTTTCCCCCTCTTATGTTTGGGAGTTATTCTATTAGCAGATTAACCAAAAGTTTTAATTATTTAGCAGTTCCTAGCCTCCAATTGCACAGAGTAATAGGTAATCATCCAATTTGAAAGAAGTTCTAAAACATGCAACAAATTGGAATACACAAAAACTCAAGGATATTATGTATTCGAACAAAGATAGAACTCTAAACTCAAGGATATTATGTATTCAAACAAAGATAGAACTTTACTTCAGCAGAATTGTAGTTGCCAGTTCCATTTGAAAGTTTGTGGTCTTCATCTGTATCACAATCTCTTAATTGACTCTGTAAGGTCCTGCCATGCGATCTAACCATTACATCTCCATTATCTTCCACTTCTCTATATTAGAATCACAAAAAAATGTATTTATTAGATATTGAGTCACAGAACTGAATTGCAAGAATTCAAAAATGAAAAATAAAAATTCATTTCCACCTTCCATCAATAGCATCTTGAATTTTCTGAATTGTAACCTGGCAAAAAACAAATATATGACTCAAAAACAATGATTGGTGGAATACAATGCACTGATTTTTTTTAATATCATGAATCATTCTTTCCAATTAACAGGTTTCACTTCCAAGCCAGGTATTAGGCATGTAGATCATCTTGCCCCAGAATTATGCCAATCCCCAATAACAAATGTCTAGAAAATACCTTTGATTCTGGATATTTGCAAGATATTCTTTTGTCATTCCAATTGTTTCCAGACATATCAGGCCTATCTGATAATAGAACTATTTCTGGGGCCAAATGATATATCCTAACATGTGACTTTGAAGCAACATATTTATGGAAGCATAGATATGGAAGGGAAAAGATAAAGAATGGCATGTGAAAGTATTAAACTTCACCAAGTTACAATACGTTTAGAATTCCATCAAGTTTTGTTGAAATAATAAATGTCAATCAGAAGTTAACCCAAGACACAGAACAGCAGATGGAAATCTTCTTGAGAAGCATGTAAACCTGGTATTTTTATGTATTCTTAAATTGAAAACACTTACATGCAGAATAGCCCCGGAATTTGCAGCCTTAAGGGGCAGCGAAAGAGACAAAGGTTTGATTGTCTCGGCATAATCTGAAAAATTAATTGTAGCTTCTCCAAGAAAACCAGCTTTTGATGACCCCTGGAAAGCCCCACAAAGTTAGTTCACAATAAACATGATATTAACTGCATAAATAAAAAGGAAAAGGATGGTAACATCATACAGTGGAAACAAAAAATTGGTAGATTTTGTCATTTATCTTCCCAGTTTTAGGCTCCCGGATCAATTTCACTGTTTCATAGATTGGGTTCTCCCATCGGCAGGATCCATCGTGAATTGCAGCTTTTTCTGATTTCACAGTCGGCTTTCCAACTTCGAGAGGAACTAGAGCCACAATCAATGTATCCCATCCTAACTGAGGCACCTGAAGACAAGTAATGCAATATTAGAACTGTGCAGAAGGCTACTTACCCAACCACATTACAAGGATTTCCATATTTAAGCTTGTATCCTTGCTTGGATCTGGAAAACAAATACACTATAAAAAATCCAATCAGTAAAATGAGGAAAAGAGGAGTGATTGTGATCCATCTCCTATTAGATAAAAATTTTGCACTTTGGTGGAAATTCTCTGCAGATCTTTCATTGTCTAACCATACTACTTCAACATTTCCCTACGATGGGTCCTTAAATCTGACACAGAAAAAACAGCCAGAGAACTAAGAATGACCCATTTCAGTTTTAATCAGACCTCTACAGATTTTCCACAACCCCACCACATTGCCAAGATTGTCAGTGCTCTGTACATAATCTCACTCAAATCAGATAATCCCATCAGAAAAATTGAAAATTCAACAAGTAAAAGAGAACAAACACAACAAAAACTTGGGTTAGATAACAGAAACAAAAAAGTCAGTTCCACAATGAAAATCAGACCACTGCAGATCTTTCATGAACCAACTACATTGCGAAAATTCCCTACTTTCGGTTAAACTCTCAGCTGGAGCCAACATCATGTACAAAAAATTTCGTTCATAAACAAAGAAAAAAAACAAAATCTAGACTGACCCACATCCTATAAGACAACCAAAAAAGAAGGCAAATTTGTGCTTATTTTGTTGAAACCTAAGAGAGAACAAGAAATGCATGACTAGTAATCATTGTACAGCTTAAAACTGCAACTTTGATTACAGAGTATGTAAAAGACAATGAAAACACCAGACCCATTTGTTGAATTTCAAAATGAAAGTGCTTATATAACAGTAGTGTACCTGTGTTGCCCTGAATTGCAATTTGAATACTAGTTTGGTCTTGTTCTTCTCCACCCTCCATCTCGCCGCCCTGAACATCTCTGCTCTCTGCTTCAGCTCAGCATATTTCTGTCAATTCGAAGATTTTAGCCCATCCAAAGATGACCTAGTCCAGATCTCTCGCCTCATTAACTTTCCAACACTCCAATGCAGGAAAACCTCGTGACCTGCACAAAAGATTCAAAATCTGAAAAAAAATTGAGGGGCAAAGAAATATAAGAACGGGAAAGAAGACTAGAAAGTGCTTCAATTGAGCATATCTCCATAAATTCAGACCTTCCCAGTTCAGCTCTCACCTCATCAACTTTCCAATGCAGCAATGCCAGAAAAGTCCCACCTCCCCCAACGGTTCCAATCTTCCTGTCTTTAGACGGCAACCCAATTCAGATCTCTCTTCAGTATGAATTCACCGACATGTTAATGCCAGAAAATGACCGTTGGTCTGTAAAAAATTCCAATGACAATTGAAAAAAGACTGCTTTTTTGGTTGCTTATTTCAACTTCTGTCCGTTGAATCGAGATTTTGGAGAAGACCCAGTTCGGATCTTTGATTCAACTGTTGAAAAAAAAATCACCAATCAACCTATACAGGATCAAGTATCTCACTCAACATAAAAAAAGAAAAATCAAGCAGAGACCTTTCCAGCTCTCCTTCTCTCTCTTCTTTTTTCTCAATTGTGCCACATTCTTGGAGAAGAGATGGAATGAGAGTCTAGGAAACTGATGAAAACATATGATCTTTAGATATGAACAGCTGAACATATGATCATTAGATATGAACAGATGACTCCTGTTGAGTGTTGCAGAGAGAGAGAGAGAGGTATTTGGAAGATATGTAGAGTGTTTGGATGTCAAAGTCACCAAAATACAGAGCTGATGATGGTGGAATAAGAATCAGAAACTAGGAAAGGAACAGTCAAGCAGATCTGAGAGAGCTTGTCTGTTTTTGCTATTTCTCTTTCTTTTTATTTGTTTTTCTCCTCTTTTGAGCGGACCTTTTTTAAGTTGGTAACTTAGGGCAGAGAGCCATAAAATAAAATTATTTTCTATTAAGAAGCTTCCTTCTTTAAAACTGTGGATTTTAATTATCAGGAAGGAATCAAAATTGTGGGGTCCTGTGCCAAGGAAATTTACAGTCTCCTCTTGTGGGCCTTAATTTTGTGCATCCTATGTTCCTATGGCTATGCTTGCAACTTTGGTGGGGCAGGCCAACTTGATAATCCATGATCCAATCATAGGGCATGTTACCAAACTAGTCAGGAATATGTGAGGAGTGTCAAGATTATTCCCTGAGGAGTTCCTTCTAAATTCCCATGTAGCTTTAGTAGGGTAGTGTAGTTTTGAACTTACAACATTTGGGTGCAAATCGCAGTCCTACGCCGATTGAGCTATTCCTTGGGTTAAGGATTTATATAGTTGGGGAAGTTCATATTGATATTGGTCATATCGATACAGATATAGTTTAGGATTCTTATTGGTCAAAATCTTTGAGGATTTGCAATTGTCCAAGTGTTCCAAAAAAAGCTAAGTAAGGAATTTCTGAGAATCTTTCATTGAGGATTTATGTAGTTGAGATTTTCATATTGATATCTTTACATATTGATATATATAGCTAAGAAAATTGGTATACGTATGTAAATTTGTAAAACTGAAGATTTTCAAATATCAAAAAGATTGGACTTAAAAGTTGAGGGTTTTTATTAGCCCAAGTCTTTGAGAATTTACAATCGGACAATTCCAAGAGAAAATCAGTAAGAAAACCGGTAAGGTACTTGCCCCAAACATGACCTTAGTAAATTTGTAAAAGTGAGATGTAGGTCAGACTTGTCTGAAAATGATTTCCCCATTTTATTGTAAATGATTCCCCCATTTTATTGTGTTTTAATCTGAAAACCTCATAATAATCCTTTGATAATTAGATGCCTGTTGAACTACAAAATAGATTGTTTGAAAAACTTTATTTTCATTTCTTTTTTTTTTTTATTGCTATCGGAGGGTTCCTAACCCTTTGAGATATACTAATCCATCCGAGCTTCGAGGAAAGTCGGGCAAACTCCCCTGTAGCCCCAGTATGGTAGTGAAGTTTCGAACCTATAACCTCAGGATGCAAACCATGGTCCTAGGCCAACTGAGCTACCCCTTGGAGGTTTTTTCATTTCTTCGTTTTGGTAAATGAGATTGTTGGAAATTAAAAATAGGATTGTTTGATCTTTACTCTCTTTCTTCTCATCAAGAACAGCTTTCAGAGGATCCCCTATCCATGGCCGTGGGACCCATCTTATCGAATTACTGAAAAAAGGGACCTTGTAGGCCCAATGTGTGTTCTACTAGCCATGAGGTCAATTCACAATTCCTGAGGCACACAAACAATATGGTTTTATTGAAAGTTAAAAAATAATAATAATAACAAAGGATGAAGACAGATTAATATATGATTTATGATTGCGTGTGGATCACAGAAAACATTGGTTGGACCAAAATGACATAATAACCCCCACTTTGGAGACGTTGATATTGATATTGATGGGGCTTGTTATAACATAGGACAGGAAAACGCAGCCCAAAGCCAAAGGTGATTCACAGAGCTAATAGGAAAACTAAAGTATAAAAAGGCTGCCCTGAAGAACAGACAAATTTGTTTCAAGTAGAGAGACTTGGGATGCCTCTGGGACCCACTTGGTCCTTTGCATCTAGTGGACACACTAACCTAATCATCTGATCTATACCATTCAAAATATGCATCCATTGTCATTAAAAAAAAATGATTGAATCCCACAATTCATGATTATCTTTTGAGAAATGAAGATCAGATTATGGAATTCACACTGTCCATTCAAACTTCCATGGGTGGTTTGATGGGTCTCAAAAAGGAAAAAAATCTATCATGAGAATTGTTTAATGTTTGATCAGAAGCATACAAATATAAAAGAAAAGCAATCAAGTCATGATTATCCAATCTAACAGTAGCTAGGTTTTATATCAATTGAAGAAAGCTTTTATTTGATAAGAGACAAATCAATTATGCATTACCCAGAAAGTTAAAGCGAGCGCTATCATCATTTATCTCAAAATCAATTATTAATTCAATCATATCTTTTTTCTTATTTTAAGAGGGAATGTCACCCCAAGAAGGAAAAATGGTTGAAAGCATCCTAAGAATGATTTAGAATTTTGAAGATCAACCCACATGCTTTGATTTAACTTAAACTTTTTCTTTTCTTTCTTTTTTTTATGACGAGGAACCCGCCAACCCCCTTACAGTTTTTTTTTTTTTTTTTTTTTTTGCTAATGGAGGGTTCCCAACTCTTTAAGCTGGACTATTCCCTCCGGGCCCAGAGAGAAGCCGGATAAAACCCCTGTGGCCCCTAGGTGGTAACACAAGTGGACTCAACCTTCGGTTCCTGAAGAGGAAGGAACCGATGGTCGATACCAAGACCTCTAGCTCCGGAAGAGGGAAGAACCATGGTCCTGACCACTCGGCCAAATCATAAGTAAAACCCCGGATATACAATACCACCCACTAGCAATGTGTATTAGATAAGGTCTCCAAATATTTCGAAGCGAGGACTTCAAGCTCATTTATGAACTTCCTAACCACTTGAACAATTTAAGTGTGGATTATTTAACTTAAACTTAAACTTACTTTTACATTGGTTACATCCATGAATCATTAGATGTATGTAAGCCAAATTTTACATAATGTATTTGGGGCCAGCAAAATTTCTTGACTGTCCCATTGGTGGTAAGAAGTAGTGGGTGATTTGGGTTGGGCGAGAGTTCCCTAGAGAGTAGCGTGCATGGGGGATTTAGATTGATCGTTTGAAATGCATATAATAACGTTTGTTCACATTGGCTGGCTGTCATTTAGTAATTTATACTAGTGGAGCCCTGCACGTGCAATACACGTGCACCGAACACACAGATTTACTAATAAAATCTTTAAAAAATAAAGTTCTTAAAAAAATCAATAGAAGCTTTAATACATTTAAAAATAAGTTTTCAACAAAAAAATGAGTGATTGTAAATTGCAAGGCCCGTGCAATGTCCAAATACAGCTGACATTACTTTTTTTCTATAAATTTGAAAATAATAAAATAATGAAATAGTGAGAAAAATGAGATCTCAAAAGATAATCGATACGGAATTTATATAACTTTTTGAGGATATAAATCACATATTTCTAGATATTTTATCATGAATGTGTACAAAGAAATTTTAATTTACTTCATTTGACCCGTCAGGTAGACTTATCAGTTTCATGGTAGACTTGACCTGCTAAAGTTGGAGTCCAATTGAAAGCATAGTTAAATTGATAGCCTGCAGTTTTATAAAAAAAATTAAAACTAAAATTAAGAACCAGATGAGCTTACTGTTTTAACCAATTACCATGAACATTATATGTTCACTACAAAATCAGATTCTATTAAGGAAAAAAATTAATTATATCTTACCTAAGGACATCAGAATAACAAAACTAAGATGATGGTTTTAGTCTTAACATACAAAGAAGAATAGCATCTCAC
The DNA here is from genome assembly GCA_028538565.1 of Umbellularia californica. Taxonomy (NCBI): domain Eukaryota; kingdom Viridiplantae; phylum Streptophyta; class Magnoliopsida; order Laurales; family Lauraceae; genus Umbellularia; species Umbellularia californica. The sequence goes on from JAPQWN010000007.1 coordinate 20,885,745, forward strand.
ACCAACCGTCAAGAATAATGAAGTAATCTGGCTTGTCCTCAAGCGGTAGAGATCAATAATGGTGGAACTATGATATGAACTCTGACGGGTAAGATTTGCAGAGCACCTGTTGATCAATGTTAGTATTTTAACATGTGCTTTGTTTTATTTAATAAGACGGACCACTATCAGGAAAATAGAGGCAATACCTCTCCAAGAGTCAACATCTTCTTTTGGCTTGATACAAAGTGCTATATTTTATATCCTGTAAGAAAAAGATAATACATAGTAATCATAGAAATTCAGTTAAATGGAAGCTCACAAATTGAGAAATCCATAAGGAGAAAAAATACCAAAAAATAAAAAGCCACAAATACAAATCTGCTAAAAGAATTGGATCTTCTTCTTAAGAAATACATAAGAATGTAACACAGGTATTCTAGATCAATTCTTCTACTCTGTTCTATAAAGAGGATGGGAGTGCTAATCAAAGTAAGAAAAGTTTGAAACGAACAAAGACAAACTGAGTTTGTTGCAGCTCAACATCAAATACTTATTTTAGTTGTTTACAATTAAAACGACAACTTCATTCATTGACTCTGAAGATAGTAATAATGCTAGCATAACAAGCATTTCTATGAGATTCTCGTTTTCCCTTTAAGGAAATGCATGCCGTTTCATTTAAATACATGACAAGAAGAAGCTTGCAATGATGAAAGAAATATATGTGTTAGAAAATGATCAACGTTTCTTACTCAATAATAAATAAATATATTCATGCCCTTGAAATGCCCTTTTTATAATAAAAAAAAATTCACAAAAGTTGTATATTAAGAAACTAAAATTTGTACTGATCGAACAACAAAAATTTTATGATAGTAATCTATAAGACCTACCACTAAATTGCATTTATGGAATTATCTAAAGCAATCACTAATATCAGAAGAGAACTAATATTTAGTAGTAGTTATCACATTATCCAACTTTTGATTACTCTTCCAACAGAAGTATAAATCAAGATCAATACAACTATTATATCAGATTGAAAACTCAATTATTGTAACTAAATAAAATACAAACACATGATCAAAAGCGAAAATAATATTTTAATTTTTTTAATGGTAACTTTCATAAAAAGAGAGAAAAAAACAGGGCGGACATAAAATAAGTTTAAGTTTGTACATTTCACTTTCTTATTTATGATAGTTTTTAGTTGCTACTTTTTTCTAAAAGAGAAAAGGAAAAAATTAAACATAAAGCAATAATGAAAACGAAGTACCTGTATATATAGGATGTGCTTATAAGTTTTGGAGGTCCCTATAACTTTTTCAAAGACCATAATAAATAATATACAACTGAAAGAACATTAAATTACAAATATTTAAGGTTAGTGTACAAAAGATTAAAGGGTTAATATTTAAAAAATAATAACAAAGAGTTACATCCGTACAAAGAAAACAATTCCATATCTTCTGGAGCCCGGAGCCCTCTAATGTTCTTAACTTTCAAGTTTCAAATACAAATATCACTCAAGTATCTTTTAGTTCCACCCAAAAATAAAAATAAAAATATATAAATAAATAGAAACTATTTGCACAATTAGCATTGTTTTAGGTAAAAAAAGAATAGAGAGAATGTTAATTCTCTCGTGTGTAGTCAATTTGGTATTTGAATTATAACACAACCACCAATTGGTCACCAGCAATAATAACAAAAATAGCAAGCTAGCTAATACCTTTTGTTGCGACTTTTAAACTGATGGCGAAGTATTTAAAGTGCCCACAAAATTGTAAATATTGAACACCAAAAGGTAGTAAGTAAAATACACTTAATTGTTTTCTTTTGATCCATTATAAAATACACTATTCATTTTTATTTTCATCCCATCTTAGTTCAAGGTTTATCATTGAAAAAGCACATGGCATTTAAGTTTTCAGAGTTAAAAAGCAGTATGTACACCATGAACCACATAATGGAGTAAATAGTGCATAGTTAAAATCTTTTGTTTTTCCCACCTTTTCTTAGTTTATTAACCAGGGTGGACAAATAATTCCAAGAAAGACTAAAAAAACTTTCTAAATGATAAAATTTGAAAAAAATTTCCTTCGAAATGATTCTTTAATTGCACCATTTCTCACAATTAATTTTACAAAAGGAAAAAAAATGAATAAAAATTTGAAAATTAGTGAACAAAATGGTTCAATGAGAACCACGAGTGAATGCTTATTGGTCTTTTCCGACTCTTGATGGGTTTGGAGGGTGATGATTGAAGAGGCATTGGTATAGAACATAAGAATTTAACTAACATAAACTAAAACAGGAAAAAAAATAAAATAAAATGTCAGATTCTTATACAAATATGGATTAAGTTTTTGGCCTTTTGAATATTAGCACCTATATTGCTTTAAAAAAAGCCCTTCCCCTTCGACTCTATGGAGAATGAAAATAAATTCTGACAGATAATAGAAAGCTTTTCCATGTCTCATAGCATCGTCCTTTTAGTTATTATCTACTTTGTTTTTCTCAATCAGGACACTTTCTGTTTGAGTTTTCCATTTTCCTATCTCACATAACAAAACAGTATCAATTTCACATTTTAAATGCTATGCACAAATTCATATTCCAAACATAGAGTGAGAACTAAATACAAAATTCTACCATAAGGAAACACGAACACGCACAATTTGGAAGCTTGCAGTTAAGATTCAAGAAATATAAGAGACATATAATTAAAACTATCAGAGCACGAAGGCTATCAATGGGCCTAACTTTGACCCAAACAGGAATGAGAAAGAAAAAACTAACTCTTCATCATCATTTTCTTAACTCTGGTTGCACCCATTTTTCTTAGAATAAAGATTTTATTCCAACATTAAAAAAAAATAAAGAAAAAGACACAATCAAATAAAAATAATTTCAGTAGACAGTGCTCACTTACATGTATGAAAACTCCCTCCACACCAAAAGAAGCTAAGAGTCAATGAAGAATCTGTTAAAATATCATGTTCTTCCTTACACAATTATTCACATAGGAAAAATCTCATACCCACAAAATTCCCTACATTGAAAATCTTGTAGTATCTGAATAAGAAGAATGTTAAAAGAAAATTGAAAAAATAAGAGGGAAAAAAACAACATTTGAGATATTGATTTGAGATGGATTCTAATCTTATCCACATTTTCCTTTTCTTTTCTCCACCACCTTAAAAAAAAACAAAGAAATCGAAAAAAATTACTCGATTTATTGGAATGTATTAAAACGAAATTTTATTACATTTAAAATATCAGCATCTACTCAATATAAGAGATTAAAAAAATTATTTGGATCTTGTGTGCCAAGTTTGGTCTGTATCCGAGTTCATTTGGGTATAGTAGGGAGGTAATTAGCAATTTTCCAGAGAATTTAGGGGTCTTTTTTGTAATCTTAGATTTTTGAGATTATGATACCGTTGGGTAGCTATTTTTAATTCCTAAACTTTAGTCTTCTAGATCATCTTGATCTGAATCCCTAAAACCCTTCTAAATCCAAGCCTAGCCTAAAGTCTATTTCAAACAAATTGGAAAATTCCCATTATGTCCCCATCTTTATCTATACATAAAATACATGTACATAATAAATATATATAAGGGTGGGCCCCACAACTTGCATTTTATTGGGCATGGAAAAAAGCACATCATCTTTCTCTTTTTTTTTAGACATTTTATAAGAGTAGAAGTTGGGAAATTCCCATTATGTCCCCATCTTTATCCATATATAAAATACATATACATAATAAATATATATAAGGGTGGGCCCCACAAATTGCATTTGATTGGCTATGTGTGTAGTAAAAAAAGGACATCATCTTTCTCTCTTTTATAAAAGTACTAGTGGAGTCCTGCACGTGCATTGAATATACTCTCTAAGTATGATAATCTAAAAAAATAAAGTCATTCAAAAACTCAACATTAACTATCCTAATGGAGAATGTCCATGTAACAAATTAAGTAATTTACAATCACTCATTGCTCTTATGAAATTTAGTAAAAGTTTCAATAGAAAAAAGTAAGAAGAAAATGAAATAGCAAGATATATGGAAATAAACTAATTAAAAAAAATTGAAAACCAACCTTTTTTGGCCATACATGATTAGGCAAAACACTCACTAATTTCAATATAGATCGATAGTCCGGCGTATTTCCCATTAAAATTTGTCTAAAACCTATCGCCAAATACATACCAAATTCAATAAAACAAAATACTAACCAACCAAAACACTACCCAACTGATAGCTTTAAACGAATCAACAACAAATCACAAGGATTCCAAACAATCTTTGGCATTCTCATCTCTTCCTCTAACAAGCAAATCGTGTCTTTATAGGCATTGGGATCGAAGTTGGAATTTTCTACACATGAAAATCTCAACTGAAATTTCTCATTTGAGTTCTTGCAGCGAATGAATAAATTCTTTAAACACAACCCTTTTCATGATCATTTAAGTTAAGCATTTCATCGAAATATAATAATACTAAGTGGGGCCTACAGATGTGCAATTCTCTTTGATTATATATAATATAATATAATATAATAATAATAAGTGGGGCCCACATATATGTAGAGAAAAAGCATGACAAGTTCTTATACTAAGTGGGGCCCACAAATGTGTAGTTCTCTTTTATTATATATATAATATAATAATACTAAGTGGGGCCTACAGATGTGTAGATGTAGAGTAAAAGCATGACAAGTTCTTTTACTAAGTGGGGCCCATAAATGTGTAGTTCTCGTTTTATTATTATATATATATATCTAATATAATAATACTAAGTGGGGCCCACAGATGTGTAGAGAAAAAGAATGAAAAGTTCTTTTACTAAGTGGTATAATATAATAATATTAAGTGGGGCCCATAGATGTGTAGATGTAGAGAAAAAGCATGACAATTTCTTCTACTAAGTGGGGCCCACAGACGTGTAGTTCTCTTTTATTTTATATATATAATATAATATAATAATACTAAGTGAGGCCCACAGATGTGTAGAGAAAAAGCATGACAAGTTCTTCTCTTTTATTGGGTCCCACATATGTGTAGTTCTCTTTTATTTTTTATATATATAATATAATAATACTAAGTGGGGCCCACAGATGTGTAGAGAAAAAGCATGACACTTTTTTCTCTTTTATAATAAGGGCATAGATATTATATGATTATTATTATCATACAATAAAAATATATTATTATATTATATCAAATTATAATATTTGTGGGGGAGGGGGGGGGGGGGGGGGGGCACAAAGGTATAGTGAAAAAGTATGCAACTTCTCTTCTCTTTTATAATAAGGGTATAGACATAGATATAGATTTTACATTATTATTATTATTATATAATATATTATTATATTATATTATATTATAATATTTGGGAATAGGCCCCACAAAGGTGTAGTGAAAAAGTATGCAATTTCTCCTCTTTTATAATAGTATATAAGTATGTATATATATATATATATAGATAAGATAAGATTGTAGATAGATTGTAATATTTGGGAGTGGGCCCCACAAACGTGTATTGAAAAAGTTTGTAATTTTTCATAATAATATATTATTATATTATATATACTATTTGGGGGTGGGCCCCACAATGATGTAGTGAAAAAGTTTGCATTATAATATTTGGGGTTGGGCCCCACAAAGGTGTAGTGAATAAGTTTGTAATTTCTCATAATAATATATTATTATATTATATTATAATATTTGGGGGTGGGCCCCACAATGGTGTAGTGAAAAAGAGTTTGCAACTTTCCCTCTTTTATAATAGTAGTAGATTAATAGTGGATAGTAGATATTTGGAGGTGGGCCCCACAATGGTGTAGTGAAAAAGTTCGCATTATAATATTTTGTGAGCCCCACAAAAGTGTAGTGAAAAGTTTGCGATTTCTCGAAATAATATATTATTATATTATATTATATTATAATATTTGGGGGTGGCGCCACAATGGTATAGTGAAAAAGTTTGCAATTTCTCATAATAATATGTTATTATATTATATTATACTATTTGGGGGTGAGCCCCACAATGGTGTAGTGAAAAAGTTTGCAATTTCACATAATAATAGATATATTATTATATTATATTATAATATTTGGGGGTGGACCACACAATGGTGTAGTGAAAAAGTTTGTATTATAATATTTTGGGGTGGGCCCCACAAAGGTGTAGTGAAAAAATTTACAATTTCTCAAATTAAAATATTATTATATTATATTATAATATTTGGGGTGAGCCCCACAATGGTGTGGTGAAAAAGTTTGCAATTTCTAATAATAATATATTATTATATTATATTATACTATTTGGGGGTAAGCCCCACAATGGGGTAGTGAAAAAGTTTGCATTATAATATTTGGGCTTGGGCCCTACAAAGGTGTAGTAAAAAAGTTTGCAATTTCTCATAATAATATATTATTATATTATATTATAATATTTGGGGGTGGGCCCCACAATGGTGTAGTGAAAAAAGTTTGCAACTTTCCATCTTTTATGATGGTATATAAGTAGTAGAAGTAGATAGTAAATAGTAGATATTTGAGAGTGGGCCCCACAATGGTGCAGTGAAAAAGTTTACATTATAGTACTTTGGGGTGGGCCCCACAAAGTTGTAGAAGTAGATAGTAGAGAGTAGATATTTGGGGGTGGGCCCCACAATGCTGTAGTGAAAAAGTTTGCATTATAATATTTTGAGGTGGGCCCCTCAAAGGTGTAGTGAAAAAGTTTGTAATTTCTCCAAATAATATATTATTATATTATATTATAATATTTGGGGGTGCGCCCCACAATGGTGTAGTGAGAAAGTTTGTATGAGATAGATAGATATTAAGGGTATAGATATTATATTATTATTATTATTATTATTATTATTATTATTATATAATATATTATTTTATTTTATTATAATATTTTGGGTGGGCCCTACAATGGTTGGGTGAAAAAAATATGTATATTATTATATTTGATTATAAAATTTTAGGTGGGCCCCACAATAATTGGGTGAAAAAAAATGCAACATTGCCTCTTTTATAAGAGTAGAAAGATATATATATATATATATATATATTGAGAGAGAGAGAGAGAGAGAGAGAGAGAGAGAGAGAAGTAGTAGAAGTGGATAGTGGATAGTAGATAGTAGATATTTGGGGGTGGGCCCCACAATGGTGTAGTGAAAAAGTTTGCATTATAATATTTTGGGGTGGGCCCCACAAAGGTGTAGAAGTAGATAGTAGAGAGTAGATATTTGGGGGTGGGCCCCACAATGATATAGTGAAAAAGTTTGCATTATAATATTTTGGGGTGGGCCTCACAAAGGTGTAGTAAAAAGTTTGTAATTTCTCCAAATAATATATTATTATATTATTTATAATATTTGAGGGTGAGCCCCACAATGTTGTAGTGAAAAAGTTTGTATGAGATAGATAGATAATAAGGGTATAGATATTATATTATTATTATTATATAATATATTATTATATTTTATTATAATATTTTGGGTGAGCCCTACAATGGTTAGGTGAAAAAAAGATGTATATTATTATATTTGATTATAATATTTTGGGTGGGCCCCACAATGGTTGGGTGAAAAAAAGATGCAATATTGCCTCTTATATTGTATTATAATATTTTGGGTGGGCCCCACAATGGTTGGGTGAAAAAAATACGCAACATTGCCTCTTTTATAAGAGTAGATTAAGATTATAATATTTTGGGTGGGCCCCAGAATGGTTGGGTGAAAAAAAGATGTATATTATTATATTTAATTATAATAATTTGGGTGGGCCCCATAATGATTGGGTGAAAAAAAGATACAACATTGCGTCTTTTATGAGAGTAGAGAAGTGGTTTTGACCAGTCTTTTACAAGTGGTAGGGTAGGTGGCATCGAACCATCCAAGGCTGGTTATCGTCAAACAGGGTTCGACCAGATGGTTCATTCCATTTTTAAAACAAAGCCCCAAACAAATGGTTAGAATTACTCAACTAATGTTCTTAGGATCTTGCAAGTTTAAGGTGGAGTCAACTTGATGGTTGTCTTAGATTTCATGCTATAATGTTTCGTGCTTCTGGCCATTTGTGCAAGGATCCGGATCAGAAGCTCCCCTCTTCCTCTAAAATCTAATATTTGATATAATTACTGAAGATTGCTCTTCTAAATAGACAAAGATTTTGAAATCTATTTGATTATAAAATCTAAGCCTATAGAAATATCTAAGGACACAAAGTGAATGGCTAAAATAGACATCATCATCCATTTCACAAAAAACCAGCAAAATCTAATGGAACAAATGAGTCCGAGTCTAGCTTTAACTTAGAGAAATCCTAAGTTAAAAGAGTCTACAGTAGGGCTCATATATTAAAATTTGAGCCGTTGAAATAAATGCCTTTAAAATATATGGGGTATCTCCAAATCCTATTTCAATCAGGGTTTGTACCATTGTTGCATTGGCCATTTGAAGAAAAATATGACAATGAATATGCATATGATTGTGTTAATCATATTTTTTTTATCCAACAATAAATTCGATGAGGGAAAAATCTCCATTTGATGTGAAATTCGAGGATACACACGCATACCTCATATGGCATTTATATGGTTCATATTCAATACGTGGGTACTACTCTGGCTTTCCACTCCTTTTAACTCAAGATTTATCTAGGTTAAAACCTAATAGGATCCAAATTCTAAATATGTATTAAAGCCCTCTTCTTTGATAGGTTGGTGAGCCCCACAAACTCAACAAATTCTAAGAAGCACCAAAGGGGGGATGCACCACCAATATAAAATGTAAATGAAAGGATACAAGCTGCTGTCATATGATGCTGAAGGAAATATAATCTGATTCAGCTACTCTGGAACACCTTTTGTTTTATCCAAATTTTATAAGATCGCCAGTTCAATATACTCTGGTTTAACTGTTAGATGTGACTGGTCCTCATGACCACATGTGCTACACTGTTGGGATTCACGGTTTGAGCCCACTAATTTAAGTTACTTTCCTCTTTTGGTTTTTGGTTTTACTAAATTTATTTTAGATTCAATTTTAGTAAACCCAAATCAAATAAAACTTTTGTTGGCTAATTTGAGGGAATTAAGGAAACTTACCTTTATTAGATTTATTTGATAGGAAGAAATCTCTCTAGGGCTTATATATATGTGGTTTTTCGGTCCTCTCTCTTAACCTACGAGATCTGAAAAGTAACTATCAACTTCACACATATTGGAGTGGGTGATATGGGAGATAGGAGAAAGCCCTATTTGAGAAAAGAGATTCGCTCATCATCAAGATCATGGCGCAAAGTACGCTTTTAATCTTTTAGATTATTCATTGTTAATGCATAGATCAAGATCCATGTGTTTGATTTGAATTGCAAATCATGTAAAATCTTACATTAACTTCTCTTGAATGATAATGTACTCAAGTGGATTGATCAATTTGGATCAATCAAGGTGAGCCTCAAATCAGAGTATACCTCTGCCACTAGGAACCTGCCAAGAAAGCTGGTATCATTCCCCATAATTTATGTACGTCTATTGATGATGTCTATTTTATTGTCCTGATGTTAATGGTAAATTTATATCATTGTAAAAGAAAGTACAAAAAGGCTTTAACATTATTTACAAGTGACATATACCATCCAAAAGGACAAGCAGAAGAAACAAAGGAGTCCACATTCTATGAGTCTTTTCTGACTTGGAGAAATCCTTAATTGAAGCCCTGAAGGATTGGGACTCTACAGTGGGGCTCATTTTATTAAAATTTGAATCATTTAAAATAAATGATCACCCATCCATTTGTATGGATATTGTAAATTTTCGCTTCAACATAGGTTTGGTCTTGTAAGATCGAATATTTGATAATAATAAAAAAAAAAAATAGTTGCGAGCAATGAATATGCATAAGATTATTTTATTCACTTCTTTAATCAAACAGTTTTTATGGTGGAATTAGGGTTTTTTTTTTTTTTTTTTTTTTTTTGGCTATCGGAGGGTTCCCAACCCTTTGGGCTGCACTATTCCCTTCGGGCCCAGAGGGAACCTACAACCTCTGGATACAAACCGTGGTCTTAGGCCAGTTGAGCTACCCCTTGGGGTTGAATTAAGTTCTATTGGAGTAAAACTTTGAAATGCCCCAAACATTTGCAACATAGTTCATTTTGAGCGACTTGGATTTTTAGCACGGTGGACCTAATAAACTTTAATCATTTTAACTCGTGATTTCTCTTAACCAAAGCTTTAGAGGATCGAAAATATTAAAAACTGGTTGCTACTTGTACAGAATTAAATATGTGCATCTAATGGCATTGTCCATTCCTTTCATGTTTATTTATTTAAATATATACATCTAATGACATTGTCCGTCCCTTTTATGTTACTTTTACTTAATTTAAATACATGCATCTAGTGACATTGTCTGTCCCTTTTAAGTTTATTTGTTTATAAGGTCCATAGTTATTTTTTGAGTTGGTGGGGCTCATCCTTCAATGTTTGACATCATTCATATGATAGGACCCGACATGAAGATGCAATGACTCCTTACCTTGAGAGTTCTCACTTGGTTGTTCTGGGTTTGAATCCTGAATACGCCACTTCTTTTCGTGTCCACAGCTCCCTTCCTATTTGTGTGGGCTTTCTTCCTGTGTGTGCAGGCTCTCTCTTGAGTGCCCCCTTGACTGGGGTACCCAAAAAAAAAAAAAAAAAGTATCCCCATCATGGGAAAGCATTAGAATAATCTCTTCCATTGAATACTCTAAATCATCCTAATTGTGCTTTTTTTTTCCTTTTTTCAGATTAAATTGAACACTCAGCTATATATTTCTGCTTTTCAATTGTCAATCTAATAGCAATCACTGGATGATGGGGATCAACCACACTAGATGGATTAAAGCCATGACCAAAGTTAGGGTGGTTTTTGTCCTCAAAGCAAGTAATCTTTTCTTCTTTTTCTCTTAATGAATATTTTTAGTTTTACCATTAAAAAAGAAAAACAGTTGGTTGAATATTCAAGGGCCTATTTGTTTGTAGGAATTCTCAAAATTTCTTCTTGAGAAAATAACAAATTCTCAAAATGTTGTCCCCTAATAGATTTTTCAAATTCCTAAAGGTTTAGGGAAAATCCAAAACCCAAAATGACATTTCACGAAGTTAAACTTTTGGAATTACACTAACCTCAAAGGAATTTCAAATGTTTCATAAATAGCAAATGCCATTGCTGTTAAGAATATTGGACAGATGGTATTTCAGTCAAAAGTTCCTCCAAACAAACAAGTCATAAACCACTTTGCCACCTTACTCTATCATCAAGGAAACTTTTCTCCATAAGATTTATTTACCAGCCATCACATTGATTGGGCACAAAACATATAATTAAAATAAAAAAAAAATCGTGTGTTTTAGATATGATCAACCTGACATTGAACATAACACTCATTGAAATAAAACAAATTATTAATCATAGACTGAGGCAAGACAGAAAACTCAAAAGGTTTAGATTTTAAAGGTGGGAATTATTTATGGACTCAAAGAATCCGTTGGGTGCCAACCAAAGAAAATCCAAACTCAAAAAGGTGAACTTTTACTACATTAGGGATCCATTTTATGGTGTGTCATTCATGAAATGCCATATTTACAGTCTTTGTTTGTACAAACCAAGAAAGCAATCTCAAATGTTTTATGTAAGATTCAACCCAATAATTTTCATTTAAGCCAAGCTTAAAAATGGCAGACCGTGGTTAGCTGTCTGTTAGGTGAAGTAAATGCTTAGAATATTTCTAAAAAGAGGTTAGTGATCATGTGCTTCCTTAAAAATGGGAGATGACCTTATGGTTCATTTATCCTTGTATTCTTTGCATTCTTAAATGAACAACTTGGAGAAAACAAGTGTTTTAAAAACACAGGCTGGACCATCCGATCAAATTAGATTTGATAAGAATCTGTTGACATTACTGATATGTTTAAGATATCTACAAACTTTTCTTTTAGTTTTTATATGATCATGGTTCAGCAAAATTTAATCTTGCAGCCATACTTGGTTGGAATGAACAGTCCACTTCACTACACCCCCAAGTTTGATTTGTAAAACATCATATAAAAGAAAAATGAAGTAGAATATGAAAGTATAATTTTTAATGAAAGACTTACATACTATAACCACCTATTATTTTCTACAAATTCAACTAACTACCTACTTGTTGCGACAACTACCCATGCACGCTACACAAATCAATCTCTAACTAATGTCGCAACAATGAGAGATTAGTCCCTAGTCATCTAGGTGGAAAAGAGGATGCCTTACCAATGAACCCACACTGAAGTGACATTGATCACTTTCCTTCTGATTTTTTGTTCAAATTCCAATTTTTTTAGTAGAGATGGTAACATGCCAAGTTAAACATGTGACTCTCCCCATCTGAGTCCATATGAGATTTCATTAACCGGGAAACAATTGGCCTATGATTTGCATGTCAATCTTGATGTGCCATGACTTTTATACAATGGAGATCATGATTGTGTAAAACATTCAAAGAGAGGTTGTTGTTTTAATTATAAAAAATACAGGTGATTGGAGATTATATTTAAATAATTAAATCTTCCCTTCCCAAGTAAGAAGTGAAAAACACTTCACTCTATTACAATTTCATTAACCCTAAGGGGTTGGCCGAGTGGTCAGGACCACGGTCCTCCTTCTTTCGGAGCTAGAGGTCTTGGTATCGACTTCCGGTTCCCCATTCTTTAGGAATTAAAGGTTGAGTCCACTAGTGCTACCACTTTGGAGCTACAAGGATTTTTACTCGGCTTTCCTCTTGGCCCGGAGAGATTAGTTCAACCCAAAAGGTCGAACCCTCCAATAAAAAATAAAAAATAAAACTCATCCCTGCATTCCATCCGACTTTGACCGAATTAAGGGCCCAGTTTGTAATTTTTTTATGCGTCTTTATTGGCATGGAACTGACACCTGAGTCTCCGGACAGAACAATCTGTCTCCTCTTGCACTCCCCCAACTCTCCTGGCACGTGCATGTCACGTGCAGACGTAGTCAATAGGAATCTTGCCCCCGGGCCCCAAGAGCAGTGTCCAGCCAAAGAAGTCTGCTTGAGAATCCATGTTGAAAGAAAGATAGCAGAACTCACAATGAGGCACACCTATTAAACATCCAGGGTTTTTAAAATGAACACACTCTATTTGGAGTGTAGGTTAATTCTACCATAAGATTTAAAGTATGATAATCGTGTTTTGATTTCATATGGTAAGACCCGCTGATCAAATTGGATAAAAATATTTTTAAATCTGATACGTATAGAGGACATTTATTTTGAGCGGTTCATATTGTCAATAATACGGAAATGTACTGCTATTCCTGAATCCCTTGGTAACACACTTAAAGGAATGCCAACTCCCAACGAAGCTGCCCATGACTTGTTTCATTGTTGTGTTGTCTTGCCTGTGGGCCATTGCTTACCTCCAATAAGAGCATTCTTTATTACAAGGCTTGCAGGAGGACGATCTTATTAGTAATGGAGCACAAGCATTGTGGGGCCCACTTGATATCATCACTACCAATAAACCTCTCATTATGGCACTCACCTAGGTTTAACATTTGCAGGTTTTTTATGCCTTCACATTCGTTACGTAAATTTGGTACTAATAGAACTTTATGTAATGAGAAAATCTCTCTCTACACAAACTCTATATGCGATTTAACTCTATAGGCCCACATGGTCCCATCTTTGATAAGTGTACTCCCTTCATACTCACTACTCTCCATGACCTTGCAGCAGGCCCAATTTATGCTCGTTCGATCTTTATTCAAAGTTGGATTGAATATTTAAGAAGAAAAAGGTTGTGCAATCAAAAGACCATTAAAATCTAAAGTAATTAAATAAAAGGTTAGGTTAACTTAATTTAGGTTAATATGCTTTCTAACCCTTTACCATGATTGAGATATTCATCCCCTTAGCCCAACACTCAAGAATTCTGCTAGGCAGGTGAGCCCCATAAGCTGAACCACATGTACATATAAACATAATGCAATTTTCTTGTAAGTGAAAACTCTTAAATTAAGGATTACAATTATCTGATCAGTGTGATATGTGGCCTAACATCTCAATCATCAAGGGTTCACTAAGCATACAAGTCAGCTCCTGAGAATTGACTCCATCCTAAGTGGGCCCCTCAAAATCTGAAAGAGTGGATCCTCCAAGAAGCAAGAGTAGATGGGGTTAGCAAAGTGGTAGTTGGTCACCATCAACCATCTACAAAAATAGGTCTAAACTAACAATGTAAGAAAGAGAGGAGAAGAGGAGTATTCTAACCTTGGAGGATACGCTTGGTACTTGGTAGGGATGGGAAATTGGGAATTGGGATCCAATTACTATTATGCAGATTAGGACAGCCCACCTGGTGAATATCTTCATGTACTCTCACATTGATACAATTGCAGTTGGACTATTCTTCTCTTTTGCTTAAGTTTTCTTTAAATAACAGTCCCATCAGGGTTGCCAACCGTTGAACACTGGATAAAGGTTTCTTTTTCTTTCTTGTTTTGTTTTTCTCATGTGACCCTTATCTTTCTGGCTTTTTTTATTATAATTCCTCATGTGACCATCAGCTCTTTAAGCAAATTTTGATAGGTGAGTTTTCTAAAAGGCCAAAATATCAATATTTTTAAAACAACTTAGTTTTTAAAAAACTGAAGACGAAAACCAGGTTCCACCCAAGGGGTATATATTAAGAAGTATTCTTGCCCAGTGGCAGCTCCAGACATTCGAGTAAGTGGGGTCAAAAAAAGACTTATCTTTCCCAAATCGAATAAATTTGTTTTCTCCTTTATCAACATCGTTCATCTACTTTCGATAATTCGACAAATATAATATGAAATTTTAAAATAATCTATTTTCGATAATCCGACAAAGATAATATTGAATTCTCAAAAAAAAAAAAAAAAAAAAAAAACAAACAAACAAACAAACAAACATAAATTGTAATACATTGTTATTAATAGGTCTTAATCTAAAATGAAAAACCAAATACAGAAACTCCTACAGCTACCTTTAACAGGTTTTCATGTGTTAAAATTGTTGGAAAATAGCTCCATTATCAACACTAGCAACTACATCATTTTTTATATATGTGACCAAACAGTCATTCATCCATTGATCTCTCATTCGGTTACGCAACTTATTATTTACGTACTTCATTGGTGAAAAAACTCTTTCTACCGTCGCAGTCGCTACTGGTAAAATCAACGCCAATTTAAGAAGCAAATAAACCAATTGGTATACGATATCCTTCTTTGTCTCCACTAATTTTCTAGTAATGTCACAAATTCCTTTAAGTTCTAAAAACTCATTGCTAGAGCGCATATCAACAATATCGGCCCATTAATTTTTATTTTTATTTTGGTAGACAGTTGGCCCATTAACTTAGGCGGTGGGTATTATATGCAGACTTTTGTTCACCACCACAGCAACAAAGAAAATGTGTCAAGTTAGCTAATGTTGGGTGAAACTCTTAAACTAAGTAGGGTCAAAAGCTTCCCGTAAGTTTAATTCATGACATAAAAAATTTTATTTTTAAATATTTTTTTTAGATGTTGACCCCACTATGATCAATGTGGCGCCTCCCATGTTTTTGCCGCTACTACTAACGCCTTAAGGTTTTGGTAGGATTAGTTAGCAGAGAAAATTTAATATAACATTACAGCCAATCAATTGAGAGTTTAAATCTCATGAGAAACACCTCGGACGCCGGAAAAGTGTGTGTTGCGAAATGTAACAATCTCACATTCGGTTATAACTTTATCTTAGGAGAATTCACTCTACATTCCTTACCTTTTTGCGTAATATCCAAAAGTCCTTAATTATTTGTTAACCCCTAGGGTTGTTTGTTTTGATACATGGGACATGTAGTACATAGGGTTTACATATGTAACATTTTACACATGTGAAAAACAGTATCTTGTTAGTTTGGAAGCACTATTTGCACAAATAAAAGTTCAACGACTCACATTAAACATGTAAAACGTTCAGATTTAAAAATCTATGAGTGTTTTAAGACATGGAACTAAATAGTTTGGGTTTATAAATTTTGAATGTTTCGGATTAAAGATTTGGGGCCCACAAGAGTATATAAAAAGGCAGTGAATGAATTTACTACCAGACCAGTATTAGCGCCCTCTTGACCCAAAAAACCAAGATATGTAATACTTTAATGTGAAATCTTTCATATGAAAATGACCTCATTTATCACCATTTTTACATCTCGCTTGCACATGTGATCCGCAAATGAGCGGAAACAAACATGACTACGCATAAATGTTAAGTCTATACAATATTTACATATGTAAATGAGTGCAAATGAACAACCACTTTCACTCTTATTTTGTTGAAACCATAGTATTTTGGATAAGATTTATTTAACAAATTAAACAAATGCCCTTTATGGTGATAAAAAAAAGTTCGCCTTTTTGTTCTTTGACCTTTACAACCATGGTTTCTATCACTTTAACTGTCTAATGAGCCAATCAGGGGTTGGTGATTCTTGACCATAAACTTTTTTACTTTTTTTTCATTTTTTGAAAAAAGAAAATTATCCAACTAATCTAGGGTTTGGGATGGACCCTTACGATTTTTTACTGAGTTCAGATGTAATATTTTTTTACTGGATTAAGAAATGACTTGGTTCAGGTTGATCAGTCCATTTATGCTATTCAACTTGCCAATCCACCCAATCTTACTCATTGAACATAGACCACCAATTTACTCAACCGGAACTTGATCTTTTTATAATTACATGGCATGCAAGTTGACCCTTTGGCTTCTTAGATTGGGTTTAGGTTGAAAGTCTCAAGTCAATGAATACATTGCTTTTGGGTTGACAATATACATGTTACTTACAGCACTTAACAACAAGCTAATTTGATTTGATGATCATAAGCATTGAATCAAGAGCATGCTATAAATAAACAATTTGACCACAAGTTGTTCTTTAACTTTTTTAGAGGTCTGTACTAAGATTGTTGTGATGTTCAAATGAAAGATCAAATTTAAATCAAAAGTCGTCCATGGAATGCCCTTTCTATTATATTCTCTATTATGCTCTGTAAGTGAAGATTTTCCTCAACTGTGGAGAGTTTTCTCCACTCATTTTCTGCACTTGAATTCACCACATCAAATGGCTCTTCTACACCACCATCTCGAAGAGAGCACCCACCACATGCATTGTTGATCACACTCAGGGTTATAGCTGTATTGACACATGACTCGTCTTTATGGATGGAACCCACTAAATTGTAAAGATAGGTGTTGAAAGTAATATGGAAACATAAAATCCAGGCCTACCCACAATCAATGTCCTTGTGTAACTCAACTAGTAAGTGTACCTACCAGCTTTTTAAGCCTAAGGGCATCTCTTGAATGCCCTACAATTGTAGCGGTCTCTGTGCCTTGGGAAACAATGTCATGAATATGAAAGATGCTTTGAAGTGTTGTAATATTTTATTTGAACAGTAAATGTTGAATTATGAGGGCACGTTTGTGTAGCAGAGGATTCCACTCTATGATTTTCTAACCACACGTTTGTGCAACTCTTTTTTCGTGGATTCGGATTCGGAAAGATAAGACCTCTTTATATTTCACGTAGTCTATTTTTGTTGTTTGGTGCAAAATGACACCATGTGAAAACTCTATTTCTATGAGATCTTTTCTGTGCAAGAAAAGTAACAAGAGTTCAACCTTCCCCATCAAAAAGGCATTTCTGCATAAGAGGAATTCGTATTTTCTCTTCCTTAGTGTTATACAAACCAGTCCTAAAGTAAGCCCTAAATGATTGGGGGGAAAAAATACTGTAGGGAAAATCAAAATAACTTTCATCTCTACTTCATATTCTTCTCATTGCACCAATGCACCCTAAGAGATAGGGTAAGATGATTTCAACATGTTTAATACAAATCGACAATAATACCCGTATTAAAAAATTATCGATTGATGCTTCTCAAGAAAAAGGAAAAAGAGGTCAAAGATAACATAAGTGAAAGTAGTAGGGATAGATATATAGAAGTGCAACTATATAAAGATTAATTTGGGCCAAAATAGACAAGAAGGATGAAACAAAATTCATATAATTAGCATCAAAATAGTTGGGATAAGGTTTCTACGATGATGACGACGACGCCGAGTGAATGAGAGAATTCATATATGAAATAACTAGGTTAATGGTTAAAAAATGATGAAAATTATAGAATTTCTACGGGGTACATGGCATGTAAATAGAGCTCATAAATCCCACCCTATAAAAGGGAGAATTGAATCACTAAGAGGGAGGAAACTTTAGCTAAGAATTAGCATATGGACAACCTCAATGTATATGATCACTGATGGAACGTGGGTTGATTAATTAGTTCAGTGTGGATTAGGGCCTAGATTGTTGGCTCTGGATTCTTTCACCCAGACTACATTTTCTGCACTCTCTTTTCTTTTTTAATTCTGGGATGCACACAAATAGTTTGATCATTTAAAGTGGGACCCACCTATACAAAATGTAAGACCCAAGTAAATTGTACTCCACAAACCGAGCAATGTACCTCAACTGAATGACAAAAAGATCTACCAAAAACAAAAAAAATACATTAAGGTTAAAAAGATGGAAGTGGGTGCATGGTTTAGATATTTAGGTCCTCCTGCAAGTGGGCTTCTCGTGCAAGCGATGCTGATGTGGGGTGCAGTGACAGGCACCCAGGAAGATGATGGTGTGGCCTACCTTAAGGGTGAGTAGTGAGGACTGGTCCGTGAGGTGGTTACCCACCTTCTTTACTTGGCTTTAAAGCACATCTCTCTCTCTCTCTCTCTCTCTCTCTCTCTCTCTCTCTCTCTCTCTCTCATATGCTTTGGTCTTTTTTTTTTTTTTTGGGGGGGGTAAAAGACTCATGCTTTGGTCTTGAGGTATAGTATGGTAGGAGCCTTAACCACAGCTAAATCATTAGCTACACGTGGGTTGAAGCTTCAGGGTGCAGCCATATCTATACAAAGTCTCTCACTCTCTCCTCCTTTCATCAAAGACTATGGTAACAAAAGGGAACAAGTAAAGGCCATGCACATACAAGCATTGCCCGCCTTGGCAGGCAACCCACCAACTAACTGGCAACTGCTGTTTCTTTCCCATCCCCATGTGGATCCCACGAGAGCCAAAGGATCATTACCTTACCCTCACCTTCTTTAGCCCGAAAAGAAACAAGCCCATGTTAGGAGGGTAACCAGATGCTTAGAATCTTATGTAGAGGTGGAGCCCTCCTTTGGGTTGGGTTGTATTTCTTTTTAGACTATTTTACTGATTACTATCTAATCTTTTCTTTTTTACAGATGTGGGGAAGGAGAGTATTGCAAAATGAACCTTTTTATACCTCACAATCTCAATCAACCACCTTGACCCCAAAGACTGATTTCTGATAAATTAACCAATATAAAAGAATAAATTATATGAGATCTAATTGTCTCTTTGTTAGCACTGTAGATTTAATCAAAACAAGTTTACGTTTAAAAGCATTTTTATCCTTTTACGACAAAATATATCGGATTTTATCCATAAGTCGACTGTCTTATAATAGTTAATTGAGATTGTTGGACTAATTGAGGTAGTTATCAGTAAAAAAAAATAAAAAAATTGCTGGTTATTTGCATAAGAATCCCTCTCTTTTAAGATATATATACTTTTACCTAAGTGATTTGGTGATTTGTGATTTGTGGCTTGTGACTTGTGAGATGTATACTTCGACCTTTTACAGATCACTACATTCTCCCACCTCATTTATTGGGCTGTTACAAAGGTAGTTTGAAAATAATGGGGGAAGGAAGGAGCAGAAGGACAGGTTTAGTTATTAAAAGTGCACCCTACTTATAATGGGGCAACTAGATTATTTTTAATTGATATTTTAAGTTTGTTTCATCTATTTATGCTCTTAAATTTGCTCCATAAAATAATTTAGATTGTATGTAGGTTATGTCGACCTTATCAAATTGCTTGGTTGGGACCCAAGATAGCCCACACATATAAGAAGAGTGGCATATCTAGAGTTCGATCATTCAGTAGCCCAGTGTCATGCAGGATTGCCAACTAAATGAGCAACCCCAAATTGTGGAAATATGTGTTCTTAATGGGAGAGGGGAGTTCCATTCTTTTGACAGCCCTTGCACCACAACAAACTCTATCATAGAACAAAACACAACCAAATTAGGTAATTGTCTAAATCATGATCCATCTAGTTTAGTTCAGCCGTACAAGGTTCCACCAGAGAAAAACTCATATCTAAAAGAAAAACCCATGGACCCCATTTACCCAATTGCCTTAGGATTTATCCTTACAATAATCAATTAAGAAATCATTCTTTCAAAAAATCACAAACTGAAAATCTTCTATTTGTTGGATAGTCAAGATCCTACAACAAAATCCACCAGCTTAGAGTGACTAGGATGATAAACCAACCATTTTTGCTGAAGGTACTAACCTGAAATTCTATAGAAAGCAAAAGATAATGCTTGTAATCATATTAGCATGGAACATGGATAAAAGTAAGGAATGACCCCTTTTTCCTTCCCAACTTTCATATGTAAGGGCCCATGAATCACTTCATCTAATGGCATTAGCTTTTGAGATTTCTATCATGACTATCTTTTATAGTTCCTTTATTCCACTTGTTTTATTTATTTATATACCAACCTCACAAATTTTAAAGAAAGCCCTTTTTTACCTAATTATTAAGCTATCATTTGGTGATCTTTCAATTAGGTTGAGATAATATATATGGACAGCATCATTTATTGAGCATCATTAATACCGAATAAACAGAAAAGTTGAATGAGATGACGTAAGAGGAAGAGAAATAATAAATCTAGTAATAATGGCTAGTAGACCATTCTAAGATATAACCCTTTTAGTGGTTAATCAGACACAGTAATGGAAATCTAAATAAAAGTTTAAGAAATTCCAATTTAGTGGTTGACCGTGACTGAATTTATAAAAGTTTCTGCCATGACTGATATAGATTTTTCATGTGTTTAGTCTGAAAGTTAAAATGTAATCGAAATCCAATTTTACCACCCTTAATTCTATTTTATTTACATCTCAGAAAATCTCTAAGATATTAGAAAAACTAAAGATTTTTTTTTTCATTTTATGATTATTTTTAGAATTTGTTTTTTCTAGTAAAGGAGGCTGAAATAAACCTCAATATAATTGAAATACCTGTTCATTGGCCAAAACAGAAAGGTTTTGGCTTTGACTCATAGTCTTCTAAACCTTGTTCTAAAACCATGCATTAAATACTAGTAAAAAGAAGGTGAACAAGCGGAACTTTGGATAGCTTTTGTTGGACCATGAATTTAATCAGATTCAGCTAATTATTAGTGCTACTCATGGGCTAGGCTAGCATGGGCCAGGTCTTAGCCCCTCCTACTCAGGCCTATTCCAGTTTAATAGCTGCCAAGATGAGCCTTTATTAGGACTCAAATAGACTGTCTGACCCAAAATAGAGTACTGACTTCCAATGGAAATAGGAAAGATATGTACCATAATATTGACAAAGTTGTTTGGTCCAATTCCATTAAAAGAGCAAGGGGTCCATGTTAGAGTAGGTGTTGGGTTAGATCAGGGACGGGCACTGTGGATAATTTGTAAAAATCAAGTCAAAATGTCGATTTGAACTTAGTTTAAAAGCCACAAGTGTCATCCTAATCCTTAATTAACAAGCCAGGTTCAGGTTGGGTTGGTGGATACTCATGCAATTGGTGGACTTGAGTCTTGTTAGCGGTCCAATAGGAAGAAGGTGGATTCAACCTGAACCCAGCCCATTTATGAAGTAGTTCAAATCTGTCGATCCAAACCCAATCGGAAAATAAAAATGGTCAACCTAAACCTTGAATCACAAGACTAGCTTCGGGTTGGATTGGTAGTTCAGGTAAACAATTAATGCCACCCGTGGCCCATGTGATATGACTTGGTTTGATCATGCCAGGGCACACACAGGGTGGATAGATCAGGCAGATAGCTACACAAATATGATAGTTCAGAAAACCAGCCAGCCTGAGCTTATTGAATGACATTTGAGATGAGTAACTTGGGATAGTCATGCACTCTCATGCTGAATTTTTTGCAAACTATAGTCAAATCTAGTAGACTTGGTGACCCACACTCTAGGCTAGCACTGGTCAAAATCTATTGATTGGATTGTCCAACTGTACCAAAAGGGCTATCCATATCCAAAAGAAAGTGAGAAGAGAGAGCAGCCTTTAAGGAAAGGGTCATGTGCCTGTGGAGTAGAGTGGCAGGAGATCCACTTGGGTCCGAACCTTCTTAGCATTTCCCATAATACATTATCATGTCTCCCTTGTAAGAATAAAGGATAAAAGCTAAAAAAGAAAGACCCAAAGCTCATTCGACCATGTGGCCCTAAAGTTGAAAGGACTGCAAGAAATCTTGCAGACAGAAAAAGACAACAGGCGAATGAAAACAGATCAGGTGCCCAAGTTATACACACCATAGATTTTTGGTGTTGTTCACTGTTCAGGATGGCTAGCCACATGATGTCTGAACTACTGTGTGCTCCTAATCATTAAGTGGAACACATTGTGGCCAGTCAGTCACTAATGGGAGACAGGGGTGCAACTTGGGCAGGGCCAAATCCAGGCCCAGATGTCTTGGCCCACATGAAAAATGCAATTTTTGGTCTTGGCTGTCAAAGTTCAGGCCCAGGCTCATTCTAGGGTCTGAACTTTGAAGCCTGAGTGGAGTTTTTTGTCAGTGTCCTGGGTCGAGCCTCATGTACTCGGATTAGGCATGGATAGCTGAATTACATGTTTATTATGTGAATGTACAGAAACATATTGTAAACGATCAAGTGAGCTACATAGCTCACCATCTTATCATTAGCTCCAACCATGTGGGACCCACCATCTGATGACCAATCAAATGGATTTATGATGGACCACTTTTCCAAGTATTACATCCCTGACGAGTGGCATCCACCCAATTAGGGGCCTTACAAGAGCTGTCACAGAACTCTGTGACAGGGTTGAGCTCAGCAGGTTACTTGGGGTTCAAGCGCAATTCTGGGTCCATGTAGAACTCAGACTTTTTTACATCCCAATTGAAAATCTTGAAAAAGTAAACAGAAGAGAAAGAAAAAGAGTAAAAAAAAAAGGCCCTATGGAGTAATGCAAATCTGAGGAGTGGGACCCCTAGAATGGATGTGGACCAAGTTGTCTTATCCTCCCAAAGTTTGGGCCTTTGGGGGTGTGGTGTTGACTACTGTGGCAACCAATTAGGACTGTAAACGGGTCGGTTCCGGTCAGGATCCATGGTGGAACCGGAACCGGAACCGTTAAGGAGAAGGCGGAACCGGATCCAGACCTGAAACCATTTTGGAACCGGTTTATTGGCTCCGGAACCGGAACCAAAACCATATATGGGACGGGTCTAGATCTGGGTCCGGGTCAAGGTAGACAATGATATTAAAAAAAGATGTAATTAGCGAAAGGTCCCTAGAATTGGATCTAGGAAGCCTCCAGTCCAACAAAAAACTTTTTAAGGGCTCTGGTCCATGCAAATAAGATGTTTCCAGCGAGAAGTCCCTATATGCACACGGTCTCATTTTTTAAGACTAATTTGCTCATGTAACTGTCACAGCACGTGATTAAGTGGTCCCCAATGTGCCACGATTATTTAGCCCCGAATTAAGAGCATAAGCGATCAGTTATTACTGATATGCCCCTCTAAATCAGCGCAAATCTCATTTTTTGAATTTGAAACTGCAATCGATGAAGATCTCCGAAACTGAATGTAGAAAGTTTACGAGGGAGAAGACACATCTATTCAGTGGCGCATAGTTTGGTAGATTCTTCGTTTGCGAAACAAATTGCTAATCGAACTGTTTGTGAAGCAGTTGTCTTCACAAAGTCTGGGAAGGAGATTGATCGACTGGCAAGTGCATTTTGAGATCCAAAGCCCTAAGAAGGAGTTCCATTTTTTTTTTTTTTATGTAAGCGAGTTCATCCATTCTCAGCAGAGAGTATGCAATATTTCTTATTTAAATTTGTAAATATATATATTTGATACTTCTGGTGAGTTTGATATATATGGATTCATATTATATGGATGAACTGATATGTATGTGCATTTTTTTAGTTTTTCTTTTCCTTTTTCTTTAAATTAGATTAGATTAGTTTTGTTATCCATAAACAATTCAATTTGTATGAATTCAACTGGTCAGTTTGATATGTGTGGATTCATATTGTATGGATGTTTGATATATATGTACAGTTTTTTTTATTTTTTTTCATTTTATTGGTAGATTTCATTTGTTTTTTTATTCATTAACAAATAGATTTGTTAGAGTTCAGTTGTTCTAGATTTGCTTTTTATATTTGGAATATTTAGTTATAGTTGTTCATGTATTTAGACTTGTTAGAGACTGATATATATGCAAGTTGTTCTGTGTTAGTTTGTTTTTGAGATTTCCTTTAACAGTAATAATTGTTGAAAGCTGCAATGTGGAAGAAGTCATGAAAACAAATATTTGTGAATGTACCATGAAATTTATCTGACTGTCATACGGACTTTTCTTAGTTTATACAACTTTATCTGAGTTCTGTACAAATTATCTGAGTTCTGTATTGAATTTATCTGAGTCATGTATTGAATTTATCTGAGTTCAATTGAGAAAATCTGAATAATTTTATACAAATTTGGCTCAAACTCAGATAGATTTGTACAGATCATGTGAGTGTTTTACATTCTGCATATGTTTTGCAATGTTGATGACCCTTTATATTCTTTAAATTTTGTAGTTTTATAGATGTCACAGCCGCTATTGCTTCTTTGTAAGTATGGCATGTTTACTGTCGTTATTCATTTTAGTCGGAGTATGGGTTATGATGGTTTGATGCGTCAAGTTTGTAATAAGTGAAAGAATCTTTCAGTGAACATAGTCTGCATGACCTATGCATTGCCTGGCCACCCAAAGTGCTTATTGGACAGCGATTTGGATCTAATGAGCTTGTCCATATTGGCGTCTTCAATGGGATTGGGAACTGTGGATGTATTTGTATCAGAATCGCAGGAATCAGAGAATGATGATCAAGAGGGAATTGGTGATGATTTAGCTGAAGATGACCTGGCATTAGTGGGCTATGAGAATACAGATATAGAGACAGATCTTCTTCCACCGTTTTGTACATACAAAGAGAAGAATTTGTTGTCTTCGGGCTGGGCAAGTGGTATTAGAGATGTGGGGCAGAGGTTTGAGGGAGGTGTTGCTGAGTTTAGAAGTGTACTGTGCAGATATTCGATTAAGGTTGGGTTTGAATTCGTATATGTGAAAAATGATAAGGTGAGGGTGACGGCTGAATGCTCTCGCAGTCATTCGATGGGATGCAAATGACGTGTTCATGCATTTATTGAAAAGTCCACTGGACATTTTTGTATTAAGACATTAAACAATGAGCATACATAAGTTGCAGCAGTTCGAACATCAAAGAACAAACGTATGAATTCTGAGACAATTGCAGAATTAATTATTGATCATATTTGTGAGAAGCCACTAATTAGACCTATTGATGTCGTGCACCACTTTAAAGCAAATTATGGGCTTACCATTACATATCATCATGCATGGTGGGGCGTGGAAAGGGCTAGAAATAAGTTGTATGGTGATTCGTCGCTGTCATTTAACCATCTTCGTTAGTATATTAAGGTGGCGGAGGAGGTAAATCCAGGAAGCTTTTTTGTTCTAGATTATGACCAATCAACTATGTGTTTCAAGCGTCTCTTTGTGTCGTTCTATGCCTCGATTGCTAGTTTTAATCATATTCGTCCTTTGTTATTTCTGGATGGTACTTTTTTGAAGGGGAGATACAAGGGAAACCTGTTGGCAGCAATTGGGAAAAATGGAAATCAAGGTAAGTTTTGATGCTGTTTTTTCTGATATTATTAACACATTCTTTTTTACTTAATGACCAGCATGTTTTGATAATTTGAATAGTATTTGAAATAACTTTTGTTTATTCTTGCCACAGGTTTGTTTCCACTCGCTTTCGCGGTGGTGGACTCAGAGACTGAGGACAATTGGACATGGTTTCTTCAGAACTTAAGGAAAGTTATTCTTTCGGATCGCAATATTACTTTTATTTCCGACAGAAATCCAGATCTGATAGAGGCTGTTTCAAGGGTATTTCATTTTGCCCATCATGCGTATTGCCTTCAACACCTGAAGGCAAATCTGAGGGACAAGTTGTCCGGTGCTTATACTAATGAATTTAGAGAGAGAATGGTAATGATGCTTCGTGAATGTGCGTATGCGCCGACCATTGCGTCCTTCCATGCAAAGCTGCAGTCATTGAGGCGTGAAGGTGGTTCTAATGTAGACAGATTTCTTTGTGGATTGCCACATGAAAGGTGGAGTAATGCATATTTTAAGGGTCATCAGTACGATGAGATGTGTTCGAATGAACAGCTAGACAGATCGATCATAGGAGTCAGCTAAATATGCATCAGAACTCAGATAATATTACCATGAAGTCAGATAATTTGAATTAGAACTCAGATAACCTTAGCCAGTACTCAGATAACTTTGGTCAGAACTTAGATAATTTCATTTAGAAGTCAGATAATTTTACCCAGAACTCAGATAATTTGATTCAGAACTCAGATAACCTTGGCCAGAACTCAGATAATTTCATTTAGATATTAAATAATTTGCTTCAAACCTTAGATAATTTGATTCAGAACTCAGATAATTTGAAACAGAACTCAGATAATTTCAATCAGGAGTCAGCTTAAATTAAACCAGAACTCAGATAAAATCATCGCATAGCGCAAATGTGTCACGAATACATTGACAAGAAGTTTTCATATACATTCATTCACAAGTGTTACAACGAATTTCATTCAGTCTTTGACAAATTTGAAAATGACAATGACAAGCTCTTCTCCAACATTCATTTGAACAAAAAAAAATACATTCACAAGTTCGTTGTACTGGTGCTTTTCATATACAGAGATTTGCAAAATAATGTTTCATCTTCTCTATGACATTAAGTTGATTCAAGACAACTTGCATCTCTCATGGCTGTAGTTTCGTCATCAAAGTTCGAAATCATCATCAGCACCTTGTTTCCTGGCGTGGAAGTTTTCAATAGTCCATGTAACGTCTGCAACCTTATTGGGTCGGTTGGGCCCAATAGTAGGCCCATTGACCCATTTATTTAGCTATTATTATAATTAATTGTATTTTAGATGTTTAAGTGGGTTTAGATCTTGAGCGAACTTCTTTTAATGTTAGATTAGTTTCTGCGAAGTTTCGTGCGATTCCGAGTGCGTTTGACCCTAGCAAGGGGAGTAGTTTGCTAGTTAGGGAAAATTGAGTGTTTTTCCGAAAATTCCAATCGCCATGACTTTTGTGTTCGTTGGAAAGGTCTCGTCGCGCTGATCGTTTTTGTCTCTTGGCTCATCTCGATCTGACGATTGCAAACCCTTCAAGTGGTCAATTTATTCACCGGACCCACTTAAGGGCAAATCAGTCTTTTCCCCCTCCCTCTCTTCTTAAGCAAGGATTAACCCTAGTTCTTTATTCATCCCTGCAACGAACGAAAGCTACAGCAGCCTTTCTTCTTCCTCTTCATCTTCTCAAGCCCAGAACTCCCTCAAGAAGAGATCATCTCGAAGATCCAGACCGCTCACTTTCATCCTCTCGATCTCCTCTTTCCATTAATCTTAGTTTGGTAAGATTTCTCTTAACCTCATCTTTTCAATCACCTTCTCTTTTGGTTAGATTTAGGTTGTTCATGATCTTTTTCCTTCCCTTCCTTCTTCTTTGCGTATTAGGCTGCTTTTGAGCAGGTTAGATTGGTGGTTTTCGCGGTAGAAGGTTTCTCCTCGAGTTTTCCCCAATTTCCAACTTTCTTCTTGATTGAAGCAAGTAGATTTGCATTGTATAATGGATCATGTGTGTATTTTCTTTATTGATTAGCTATGTTTTCTTGTTAGGTTACCTTAATTCCAAGCCTGTTTGTTATTGATTGGGATTATATGCTAGATTGGGTTTTTGAGGGTTTTGGGTTAAATAAAATATTGTAATTGGTAGTTATAGGTTGTACTTAATTTGTTGGAGATGATGGAAATGATGAATGTGATGATTGGGGAGCATGGTGGCTCATTTTATGCAGGTTAGCCATGGTTTGGCCGAAGGAAAAAGGGCAAGAAAAAACCATTTTTCAACCATTTTTGGGGTTCAGGTTGCATCGATCGGCACTGTTACTTACTGTAGCTGATTTCAGACCGATCGATCGGACCTTTTTGTCCGATAGATCGGACTGCTTTTTTTTACAGCACATGGGAACTTCAAAGGCGCATAACTTTTAATCCGTCCATTGAAATTCTACATATAATATACCGTGGGAAAGCTCTCGAGATGTAGAATCCAATGGTTCTAGTTTCATCACAATCGTAGGTCGGGAAGTGATGTAAATGTTCAGATTACTGTTTCAGCTCATGTTTTATTGTAAATGAGACTAATAATTTAGGTTTGGGCCTTAGATGTTGGAAACCATGCACCCACTCTCATTTGACCATTAATGGGGTTAAGATCGTAGCACGTGGCTTGGTGTGCTTCGATGGGTTGTCTAGGTATTCGTGTATTACACATGGTTTAACCGAATGCGTATGGAATTGTTTCATTAGATGCTTAATATGATTGTACACCAAGGAATTTTCCTAAAAGCATCGTTGATGCAATTTCCACACGTACTCCGCTAGAACATGTGGAATACAGGGATGACACAACTTGCCTAGGTTGGATTGTAATTCCCCCTTGACTTGTGAATTCTATCCGTTGATATTATTCCTTGTATACTCTCTTGGCATAAAACACTTAACTAAGTATGAAACATTAATTCTTGTAGAATTAGGATATGGACCTGACTTAGAATGTATCGTAGGAACCCTGTGTCATGTATTGATAAACATGACTGGCTAGTAGGGAAGGGATTATCATGTGTTTGACTTGTCTTGTATTGTTTTTTAATGAGATAATCCCTATGATCATGTCATGTGCATTGAACTAGCCAAGCTTGCTTGTCTTGGTCTATCCTTGTGTCAACACCACTTTTTTTTATTGCATATCATGGCCATCTGCAGATTGGGGGTTTATTGATGGGCCGGTTACTCGGACATCGGGGTGGGCAGTCGGCTTTGGACGGCGTCCATGACGTTGAATAGCTGGGAGCGGGCTTGGACCGTGCTGCCATTCCCAGGACCGGGAGCTAGGATCCCACTGGAGCCGGACTTTAGTATCAGTAATTTGGTCTAGATTGTTACTGATACCCCGGGAGGTGGCTTGGACATCCTCGGAGTCTCCCTCTTGTTTTTTGCATTGCACTGTTTGTATAGTGGTTATTGTTAGATGATGTTAGGATTCCCGTTATTGCTTCTGATGGTTATTATTCTTGATTTATGCCTAACTTCGTTTTTCTTGTATTCATATGATTATGTACTTATCATTATTCTATACTTGATGCATGCCATGCTAGATTATACTTTGCTTATCTTTTGCTCAACATGTCGTTGACTCTGTTCCTTGGTGTGCAGACACCTCAGGTGACTACTACTATAGGGAGCAGGCAGGTGAGGAGATCCCAGAGGATCTCTAACCAGCTGAGGAGGAACAGGAGTGGCGTGCCGATGACGTAGAGTAGCGTCATCAATCCTGGCACGAGAGAGTCATGGGGACTTCATTAGATTATATTTTATTCATTCTTTCTTAGTTCTCGTTGGACCTCTCATACTATTGACTTCTTTCTATTGTTTTTAATGGCCTTGATTATTGGGTTGGCCATTGTAATAATTTATTACTTTGTGTAGTTTTATTTTCATTCATTTGAAACTTAACATTAAATGAGATTTATTAGCCATTGTTGATATTCCATGTGCTTAAGATTGTATGAATTCCGCAATTCTTATTATACTTGAGGCTCGAAACATTATATCCTCACAGCGGACCTACAATCCTTGTGCCTAAAGGACAAAAAATTTTAATTAGTCCTAAATTTTACTCCCCGGATTCGGTTATTTCTCTAATCAGGTTCGGGGGACGTGACAGTCCAGCTGTGATTTGTGTCATTTAGGAACTTGTTTACTATCTCTGCCCTTAATCCATCAATGATGCACTGTGGCAGCTTTGAAGCAATTACTTGCTTATGAGTAAGTTGCTTCATGAGATAACAAACGATTACGCCGCAATCAACACTGAAACAAGACATGCTATTATTAGTTGATTAGACAGAAGTCAATGTGAAGTCAAAGATCATGACTGCACACGTAAAATGATACTTACGAGCCCATTTTCTGTTGTGTGGCGTCTTCCACGCTAATCAATGGAGCTCCATATGGTTGTGTCTCCTCCACATTAACATAATTGTAGTTCTCCACATACTGTTTCTGTAGAACAAGAAAAAGTCAATATTTTGGGTTGTTTTTTGTTTATTCTTACGGGGGCTATTATATAAGTAATGACTGAGTCAATATGACATACCAGAATTCGTGCATCCTCAAAGTAATGATCGACTGTTTTAGCTGATCTTGATCGTAAGGAGTTGTAATGTAGCCAATCTCCTTCTTTCTGATCCAGCACCAACAGATTCCAGTGGAAGGGCTCAGCATCTTTTCATTTTCCATTTAAATTCATTGGAAATAGCACGAATCTGTGGTTTGCAGTTTTGGTTGGGGAGATCTGAGGGTGCAGAAGCTTGTCCCTCATTTCCGATGATTTGGAAGTAACGAGTTTCTACATTAAGTTGATTTTAGTAATTGTTATTTCATATTAAAATAAAGTAAATGGTGACACAGTTAACACAGTAATTATCTTTTACCCAGCATAAACTTGTTATGAAGTATGTTTTTTCTTGAGGCAGCTGATGGACAGTTGTGAGTTGCTGTTGTATTTGTTCCTGCTCTCTATATAGAAACTCTCCGTAGCTGTCAATAATCTGTTGAATTTCAAACTGATAATGTTAGGCATCTAGTGTGAACACAACCATTTTATGTTTCTGTAAAAATGAAACAATATTCTGTCAAAGTTTATGTGTCGTGATGCTTACAGTGCTTGACAATTCTGCTCTGCTGAGAATACAATTATGTCCTCATAAGACACAGCATGCATGCCCTCACCTCCCCAAACAAGCGTTCTGCAAATGCAATTGCAGAAAGTTCTCAATTATTCTACATTTAGTTTAATGTAATTTTTAAATAAGTAGCTGTGTAGCTTAGTTGCATAGGTCTGTAACTTACGCATTCCCTTCAGCTTCATAAATCTACTTCAGCTTTTCAACATTAGATTCATTCATAAGCTTAGTGACGCTATTTTTTGGAGTGTGAAGGGGGCAGTTGTTGGGTGCGTTTTCCTTGACACTGTTCTTTTTTTAATTCTTTTTACCATAGAGGATTGTTTCACCTCCGTAGTAGGCTTCAATGGTGCGTCAGAGGTCATGATCTGTTCAAAATTTCAAATAAACACACATAGATTAAACAAATTTGAATTTATAAAATGAAAGATAAATTCAATATAACATCAGATAACTTTGTTGAAAGTCAATTAAAATCACATAAAAGTCAAATAAATTTAATGACAATTGTTATAAGTCCTTACAAAAGTCAGATAAATTCAATACAGAACTCAGATAAATTTTCTGAAAGTCAGATAAATTCATACATAATGCAGGTAAATTTAATTAGAATTGTTAGAAGTTCATAGAGAATGTGAGATTAATTTGATAGATACTCAGGTAAAACATTAATTGCATTCTAACAATAATTAGCAAAACACGCATGGACGTGTAAATGAATTACCTCTGGCACTTTTTCTTCAACTTTTTGATGAGTTGCAGCCTCTTCTGATGCTTTCTCTGCTACTCTAGTCCCTTTTTGTTCTAAATTGCTTTGTCTTTGAGGCTCGAAGATATCATCCAGTTTCTTCTGAACCCATTGCAGTCCCTTTTCTGTATAATCAATAGTCATCTCCTTCAAGAGCTGCTGCAGTTTCATGTTGTTTGATTCCAGATTTATCATCTTTCTCTTCAGGCCTTTCACCTCTTTTTCTGCATTTGCAGCTCTTGAGGACTGCATATCTGACACACTCATAGTATGTTTCAACTGCTCTTTGAGGGAGCTGACCAGTCGAGTCGTCTGCTACAGCCTGATTGGTGTCAACATGATGTCTTTCAAGGGAAGTCCTCTCCTTTGTCAGCTGCTCAACTAACAATAGAGCATCGTCCCTTTCTCTGAGCAAGCTGGTGATCCTAATTTCATTTTCAAGCCTTTGCTTCTTGATATTGTTGTTTTCTGTTGACGTCCGTTCAAGTTCAATAGTCATCCTTTGGATCTGTGCCTGTAACTCTGCCTTCTCCTTAGTTACTTGGATGACTAATGAAGTTGCCCTGTCATGCTCCTCAGTAAGATTCTTGAGCTCACTGTTTTCAGCGGATTCTGATTGGTGGCCAGGGCAAGGCACGGTGTCTACAGCTCCTGGTATTGGCCCAGAGTGTGCTTCAGATGTCTCCTTAGTTTTTTTGTTGTTGGTGCTGCCAATTATGTCAGCTAAGATGTTTGCAATGATCAGATCTGTCTGTTGGGACATCTCTTCAAAACCAGCCATCTCTTCACCAAATGACACAGACTTTGTTTGCACTCCAGTGAAATTTGTTTCTTCACTGTTACTTTTTGTATATGCTCTTCCAACTCTGATACAACGAATGTGTCTGGCATTACGTCTGTATCTGGTTGGGTTGCTTCAATATTTTTGTTCTCAGTTCCATGCTCTCCTTCTGGTATTTCAATTTTTTCCCTCATTTCCTTCATCTTCATTCTCTCCTTCATCCTCATTGTCTCCTTCTACATCTACTGCCATGGACTGTTCATGTCGTTGCTGTTCATCTGTTTCTGAATCCTCGAGTTCACATTCATCCACTGTCTCTTCTCCTTCACCTTTCTCGTTCTATGTATCTTCTTGCTTATCTTCAATCTCCATTATATTTTCCTTGTCACCACTGCCACTGTCCAACAAGGTCCGGAATCGCTACACTTCAAGCAGTGTGCTATCTAAATTGTCACCGAGGACCTGCATTAGGTAAGAGTGTTATGTTGATGATGCAAGATTAAAAACTTAGATAAAATTGTAAAGTAAAAAATGAGAAAAATACCTCAGTAGCTAGTAGTGAATGAAGGGGCCTTTTCCTAAGTGCCATACTGACTGCCCTTAGATTCCACTTCAGTATCCTTGGGAAATGCAGAGAATCATTTGGGCTGATAATTGTTGTGTGCTCACACAACCAGTACTGTTACACAATTACAAAAGACATGTATTTCAATTATTATTTGTAGATTCAAATTCAAATGTCTAAATTGATAGTTGTATATCGTACAGGTGATATAATGAGGCACCCAATGACTCTATCAGAACCACGGTCCCTATTGTGTACCGACTCCATCATAAATTTTGTAATCTCTTCTGACCAAACATAGTGCTTCATTTCCATGTAGTTTTCTACGTAGCCCACATATGACCACCCTATTGTGTTTCCATGGGTGGCAAAGAAGATTACCATAAGGATATAGAGGCACAATACCTAGCAACATCTGCAATGTCAGTTTCTGAATTTCCATTCAATGCTTGATGGAGCTATGCTTTTATTTGTGAAGCCGACACCCTTAAACCGCTCTGGAATCTCCTAGATACGAAGTCAGATGTTTTTCTTTTTGAATACTTCAAATCAAGTAGTCTTCTTCCATTTGGTATTCCAAAAATGTGAGATATGTCATCTGCAGTGAGTGGAACATAGGACCTCCCAATTCTGAATTATCTTCTCTGGTGGTTGTATGTATCAAGGATCAGCATTATGTCATTGTCATACTTTCTGCACATTTGTTCTGATAATTTTGACTCCAACATGCACTCTATGAGGCTCCAGAATGGAGTCTTCCTCAACTCAACTCTGTGGAGCTCAGTTATTGATGGCTGTATGCTCTGCATTAGTGTCACAGTTGACACCAAGTTAGATCTAAATTGATAATGATTTGTAGTCTTCTCAGGCTTTTTCTCCTTAATCTCTTGTGTATTTTTTGTTGGTTTATCATGTACTCTCTTTCGTTTGTTCCTTTTTCTTGCTGTATAGAGTAAAATAAATGAGATTCATATAATATAAAATGTAGATAATTGTCAACAGAAGACAGATAAATTTTACAAGTCAAAGATAAATTTTATATAAAGTCAAATAATTTGTATATACACATAGATACATTTCAAATAAACTCAGATAAATTAAACTAAAGGACATAAAGTGTCTACACAACTCAAAAAAACATAATAACAACTGGTTATAATCTCAAATAAAGTCATTTACTTCTGTTAGTAACTCCCAAACTTGAATAAGATGAGATAAAAGAAATTCAAAGCAAAACAAACTCTGTTATATAGTGACATTAGTTCATCTAAATTTATTTAGAACATATAATTTCATATCAGGCACATTTAAATACAATATAATTTGACTGAATTTTCATTCCAAACTCATATGCATTTGCTTTAATGCCAGATAAAGTCAGTAGATATTGTTCTAAGTTCAGCCAGATCACAGATAAATTGAATATTAACTCAGATAAATTGGTTACAGAACTCAAATAATTTGCATATAGAAATAGATACATTTGATAAAACTCAGATAAATTCATCATGAAGACATAAGGCTTGTATAATATTGATGAAAACATATTAGGTACTCATTAAAAACTGAGATTGAGACATTTTATTTGTGTTACTCTCTCAGAAATTAAACTAATATCTAATACAGTTAAGTGAAATCCAAACAAACTGGGTTGTAAATGGACATAAGTTCATCATATATATCAAAAAAAGATAAATTCAAATCAGGCACATATAAATACATTATATTTCAAGTTAATTTTCATTCCAAAATCATATTTATTTGCCTTAATCTCAGATAATGTCAATAGACATTGATTCAAGTTTACTCAGAACTCAGATAATTTTAGCAAGGATACAAAAAAGATTGATAAGTTCTGTACACAAATCAGATAAAATCACTAAGATAATCTTTCTTGAAATTGACAAAGTAGGAATGTCTGTTCGACATTTGGTTCAACATTGCAAATATATACAAGAGCATTCTCTAAAAAATCACACAGAGTATAAGGAAATCAAGAAACTGTTTAGATACCCTCTTCTCCATGTGTTTGTTGACTCTGTCGTTCCGAAATCAAAGACGACTTCGTCCTCGCCATTTCCTGAATATATTTTCATTATTAGAAGATGAAGCAGAAAAACAGGTACAGAAACCTACGAAATGGCGATTTACAGTAAAATAGGGTTCCGAAACTAGAAGATGAAGAAAGTTTGAACTCACAATGGAAGTTAGTAATTCAGACTATCGTTTACGGCTTTGGAAAAGGTTTTGCAGTTAAACAACTGTCGTCTACAACTAGGGTCTCAATCCACTCTTTCTTGTATTTCTTCTCCTCGAACTTGAAGTTTCTGGAAATGTTATCTTCGAAGTAGCGACGAACTTGCAATGAAACAGTTAATCTTTGGGAAGTTTTTGAAACGAAGCCCTAATCTGTTGTTCTTCGTAGCATGGAACCGGATACACTAAAACGTCGCCTTCTTCTTCGGTAGTTTCTTCTTTGAGACGATTCGAAATTTTTTTGATTGGGACAGTTATGGATTTCGTCGGCGTGATGTGAACAAAGAGACATTTAATGAAGGGGCAAATTGGTCTTTTTAGATATGGAATTGTGTGTGAGGGACCTTTTGCTGCATGACTTTTTTTTGTGAACTGTTTGTATTAAAGTCAATAGTTGAGGGACCTCTGACCAAAGCCCCCTTAAAAAAAATGATTTTTAGGAGAAATTTTAGAAAATTGAGGTAATATGTTCGATCTCGGATCCACGGGTCCGAACCAAGGTGGAACCAAACGCAGAACCATTTATTTATCGGGGCCTAAATAAAGACCCAGACCCGGTTTTAGCGCGTCGGAATCTCCAGATAATCGGAGAATCGGGGTCCCATTTACATCCCTACAACGAATGGATCATTCTTAGAATTTCTTTTGGAATACCTTCATACCCCCATTATATGGCTGTTAAGAAAGAAAAACAGGGTTGTTTTAGTAATCAGCAATATGTTAATACATTTATAAATATATATATATATATATATATATATATATTATAAGAAGAAAAATAAGCTGGCTCGGCCCGGTACTGTCCTATCCCGGCCCATAAATTAGCAGGCCTGCAGAAGTTTTGTCCTAGACTAACCTCAGTTTCCATGATTTTATTGGGCCGGGCGAGGATGGATACCCTCATACGAGAGCCCGATTGACAGCCCTAGGTTTCCTACATAATCAACTATTGTGAGATTCAGACCATTAATCAGCGGGCCAACTGAATGGGTCGGGTGGGCCTAGAATGATGAATTAATTGACCAGTTTTATGGGAGTAGGTTGCAACTATTCAGTAGCTCAAAAATCCGGCTTGATCATTTGTTGGGTGGGGCTGGATATCACACCCACCTTTGCCAGCTGTGAGGGTCCACAATCCAATATGAGGAGCACCATTATATAATGAAAATACTAAACTCGTTTGCCACCTAATTTTGAATGGCCATGGGGCATGTCCATCAAGGATCATGGCATTCTGGGAATGAGAAGATTAGGAAATGTGGTCGCTGCTAGCCTTAGAACTGCTCTCCCTCATGTAGGTCTTATTTAGGATAATGCACTAAACATGCTTCCATCAATCTTAAAACAAGTATAAGAAGCCTGATCAGGTAACAGAGTCAGTTTGGAAGCTTGGATCCTTGGAACTCAGTTGCACTGCACTCAGTTTACCTGTAAATTTAACTATAGGTAACTCAGAGTTAAAGAAAAGATCACATCAACTGTCAGTTGCAGACACACTCGGGGTTCGATCCTGGGTCCTCAAGTTGGAAGTATCATGCCTGATCCATAAAAATAGTGTCAGTTGCAGGAAGCTCAGGTCATCCGAAGGCATGAACCCTGATTTACATGTAAGCTGAGTTACGTGGATCAATTTACAATGATCCAAATGGGCCCAAAAATTAGTCACATTTTCAGTAGAATGGAAGGGAAACTCATTGGACTACTAGAGAAACTTAAAGAAGAAAGAATGAACCACATTGTCACATAAAGTCTCAATAATTTTTTCTTTCTTTTTTTAGAAATAAAAGTGTTTTTCACATATGAATAAAAAATGAAAAAGAGAATCTAGATAAAAATCAATACAACAAGATGCTTGAAGAGAGGAAATTCCAGCCTTCAAATGAATCCAACATGAATTTATGATTTTAAATTCTAACCTTCTTCTTCAGTAGATTATGTAGGGAAAAGAAGTGCAACAGCAGAATTTGTCAAGAGGTCAAATCTCCCATTTTAGTACTACTCTTAGACGAGTATGCTTAACTGCAGAGGTTCAAAGG
Organism: Umbellularia californica; assembly: GCA_028538565.1. Taxonomy (NCBI): domain Eukaryota; kingdom Viridiplantae; phylum Streptophyta; class Magnoliopsida; order Laurales; family Lauraceae; genus Umbellularia; species Umbellularia californica. The sequence continues at coordinate 20,923,302 of JAPQWN010000007.1, forward strand.
CATTGCTATAAATCTCCCTTATAGCTTCCATGTTATCTGTGAAGGAAACCGAAGGCAAAAGACACCAACCTTGGAGGTACATTATAAATCCTTTAATTTTAATTGATAAAGAACCAATCTTTGAGAATGAAAACACTGTCCTGCAGGTAGGCCGCTTCTTTTGATTGAAAGAGCATTCATGCCTCAAACTTCACTACGCCCATCCTGCGATCCAATGGGCTACAACATCTTGTTTATTTTTTATCACAACCTTTAGGACCATAATACTTGAGTCTTTAGGTTGTGCTCTGGTGATTTAATAGTCTTCATCAATAACTATGCTCCCAAAACAGTCCATATGGATGATCCTATCCTCCAATACCAAACCTTCTTTACAATGAATCTCAACCTTCTATTTGTGGTCTGCTTTGGATGGTCCCAGCAGGGAGGTTGTAGGCATGGCCCAACCAAGATGCAGCCATCAGATGAATGGCTAGAACACCGGATGACGCTCCAAATTAACAGAACTCAAGGCAGAAGAATACCATTGATTTGTCCATAATCCTTCTAGTATGGTTTAATGTTTCTCCAAGAAGATTCCTTTAGCTTCGAGAATTAGCCTCAAGAACACTGCTCCATCCAGCTTTCTTCCATATCCCCTCATCTTCCATCTTCTCCCTTGCTCTTTCGGCCTCAGGCCATTGACCGGCCGACGCATAGATATTTGACAGAAGGACATAAACTCCTGACTCATTGCTTCTCAACTCTACTATCTTCTCCATCACTTTCTCAGCCAATTCAGTGTCTCTTCTCACTCTACAACCTCCAAGCAAAGCTCCCCACACAGCAATATCGGGCTCAAAGGGCATTTCCCTTGCTAGTAAATGAGCCTCTTCAAGCCGGCCATTTCGGCCAAGCAAATCAATCAAGCACCCATAATGTTCCATCTTTGGATCAATACCAAAATCCCTCTTCATGCTATCGAAAATCTTTCCACCTTCGTCAACCAAACCTCCATGGTTACAAGCAAACAGAACGCTAGTAAATGTGAAATCATTTGGTATAAATCCATTATTTAGCATGGTCGAGAATAAGTCAATTGCGTCTTTGAACCTTCCATGTATTGCTGCCGATTTGATCATTACATTCCAACAGAATACATCCTTCTTATACATTTTAATGAAAAGGACTAAAGCTTTATCAATATCTCCACACTCGGCATACATTTCTATTAAGGCAGTCCCTACTATTTCTCCCAAGTGAAGCTCGTCTCTTATCAAATGGAAGTGTATCCATTTCCCAAACTCCAGAGCCCCCAAATGGGCACAGGCTGAAAGAGCCGACACGACCGTAAAGCCATCTGAAACCACACCTTCTAACTGCATCTGAACAAAGAGATCTAATGCTTCTTTGAACTTCTCATGTTGAGCATACTTTGAAATCATGCAATTCCAAGAAACCACATTTCTTTCAGGCATTACATCAAAAATCCTTCTTGCTGCTTTAAAGTCTCCTGAATTGGCAAACGCACCGATCATTGCCGTCCATGATACAACATTCTTCTCCGGCATTCGTCTAAACAAGTCTTCAGCATTCTTTACATCCCCAACTTTTGCATATCCAGAAATCATTGAATTCCAAGAGACCATATCTCTCTCAGGCATTTCATCAAACAACCACCTCGCATATCCCACTTCGCCCATATCCACATACCCAGAGACCATCCGGTTCCACAATTCCACCGGTTTCACAGTCATCTCAGTGAGAACCTTCATTGCATCATCCAACTTCCCAATTCTAGCATGACCCAGTTCCCCAAACTTGCCAAAACTTCCACTCTTCATATAGAAATCAAAAACTGAATTACAAACAGAAGAAACAGAACCAAACCCAGTTTTCAAAATCCTACAATGTATCTTCTTTCCATCTCTTTCATAACCAAGATCCAAACACGCCTTCAGAACATACGGGTAGGTGTACCTATTGGGTTCGAGTCCTCTTTCAGGCATTTGATCAAACAGGTGGATGCATTTCTCGGATGGGCCGTTGTGAGCGTACCCTCGGAGCATGTTGTTCCAGAGGAAGATTTCTGGGTGGCATTTGCCACGAATGCTCGAGAAGACGAGCTCGGAGTAGTCCATGTGGCCGAATTCGGTCGTCCGGCGGAGGAATCTGGAGGAGATTTCGGTGGTTTGGGTGAGGGAGTTGGTGATGATGAAGCCATGAATTTGTTTCAGTTGTTTGAAGTTGCAATCTTGCAAGAGATTGCAGATTTTCTGCTCTACGTGAGGTGAAGCCATAGCTGTGGAGGACAGTGGGAACTGCTCATCTTAAGAAAATCCGTGGCCGTTGGTGTGGTGGGCCACATCTATCAGAGTCCAGATCCAACCCAATTTTTCAATTTGGGCCTCTCCTTTACGCCTGCCCTCAGACCAGACATTCGCCCTAAAAAGTTAAATAAATTCCCCCCAAAGTTGTTCATCCAATATATCCTAGGGCTATGGATATCACAAATACCTCAATATGCAATACAATATTTCAAGTCCGTACAATATCACACCATTTTTGTACTAACATTTCTTTATGCAAACTATTTAATTTTGATTGTTTAAAGGCAAACGTAAGACTAAGGGCAGCATCTAGAGTTGTAAACGGGTCGATTCCGGTCCGTTCCATGGTCAATCCGGAACCCAAACCGTTAAGGAAAAGGTGAAACCGGATCCGGACCTAAAACCGTTTTGGAACTGGTTTCTAGGCTCCGGAACCGGAACTAGAACCATATATGAGATGGGTCTAGATTCAAGTCCAGGTCTATGTAGATATTCATATTAAAAAAAAGTATGACTTTTAGGAGAGATTTTCGAAAATCGAGGTAATATGTTGAGTTCAGGTCCATGGGTCCGAATCAAGGTGGAACCGAACCCGGACCCATTTACTTATCGGGGCCTAAATAAGGACCCAGACGCGGTTTTTAACGGGTTAGACTTCCAGGTAATCGGATAATCGGGTACCCATTTACATCCCTAGCGGCATCCATACTGTCGAAATCCCCTTCAGTTCCTAATCAATTGGCGGGCCATGGGCCCAGCACACTTTGGGCTGGTTTTGGACCATAGTTTTAATACTTGGGTCGGATAGAATCTAGAAGTTTAGCCCGTTTAAGTTTGGGTCAGGCTTGGATTAAGATAGAAACCCAAAATCCGGCCTGACCCAGCCTAACAAGAGATATAGCTAGAACTAAGGGCTTTAGGTTAGTGGAGTCATTAATTTTCTTTATTTTTATTGCAGACAACCCAAGTTTTTGTACCTGTGATTTTTTTTTTTTTTTTGTCGTATAGTGTAACTTGTACTAGATATGAATATACTTTTATTTGTTTTACTATTATTTGTATAGTTGTATTTGAATTAAGGATTGTTATATATCTGAATTTATAACCTCTATACCATTTTTTTTAAGTATTAATTGTGCTTTGGCTCAATTTAATAAATGAGCTGGCTCGGGCCGACACGTTCGATGTAGGCCAGGCTCAGGCAAGGCACTTATGGCCCATTCAGCTTGGGCCAGATGTATCTCATTCCAGCCCGACCCAAACTATGAAATCACCCATCAGTCTGCATGAAGAACTCCTTCCCAACTCATTCATGTGTGTGTGCCTCTCTCTCGGGTCCCTGCCCCCTTGGTTGGGTTCCAAGAAAAAAAAAAATTCATTCTCAGCCACTTACCTCATTGGTAAGTGGCGGCAGTTCTCACGTGGCTGTCCAAGATTTCTCGTTTGTGGGACTACTTCCTATTTGTACGGGCTGTCATTCCATTGGGGGGCGGCTTTCTTTTGGGTCCAACCCCTTTGATTGGGTTACCAAGAAAAAAAAACAAAACATTTCTTTCCCTCGCACAATCCCAATCCGATAAATTCTAAGTTCGGGTTGTCATTTCTAATCCGATTATTAAATGGTCAGGTTTGAGGGTTCAATTTATCATTGTTAGCAGTGTTATTTGAATCACCAAATTGTAATTGGCAGACAACAGTTCTTTGTAATTTATAGGTGAGACAGGGATTTAGATCTACAATTTCAAACCATAGAAATGATGGGCCATGTTACAATCTAGATGTATTTGTGTTTAGGATATCGGACCATTTCAAGTTGATCAAGTTTTTACCCCACAAGCAGAAGAAATCTTTTAACCTAATCTTGCATATAATTTGAAATTGGAGGATGCATATTGCCGCGACCCAAATTGCAGGGCTAGTGAGTAACAAGTGGCTTATCATTAATCAGATTGAAATATCAACTTGAACCCAACAAAGTCAACTTATTTATCAAATGGGTTAGAAATATGAACCCAACGCAAACTAAACCTTAAACCATAAAAAGAATTTCCGTCATCATCACCACTGCGATCAAAGTCTAGTCCCAACTATGTTGGTGTTGGGGACATGAATTTTATTCCTCCATTCCGATCCTCTCTCTTTCATTTAAAACAAAAGGATCTATTTGAAATGTGACTGCCAAGTTGGATTCATATAAAGTAGGTGGGTCAGATCATAGGTTTTCACCCTAGGATTGCAAACGGGTATCCGATTCTCCGATTACCTGAAGCTCCAACCCGTAAAAAACTGAGTCTAGAACCTATTTTAGGTCCCGATTCATAAACGGGTCCTGGTCTAAAACCTAACTTAGGTTCCAATCAATAAACAGGTCCGGGTCCATATAGGTTCCTACCCGTGGACCTGGAACCCGTCATATAAGCCTTTAATATTGCAAATTGTACCTCAAAATCAACTTTTTTATATTTTTATGTACTATATTAGAGACAGTAGACTTGATGTATTGTTATAAGCTAAATGATATGTAAATTTTAAGAAAAATGAAGGCTAAAAATAAATTAGAATTGATTTTAGAACTATATTTCAGTCCTCTAGGTGTACCCAGTTCCAAAACCGGATCCGATTTTCCTATCAGAACCTGGGGTAGAACCAACTAAACAGGTTCCGAGTCGAAGCCAGATCTAGAACTGGAATCGATATTTAGAAACGGGTCCGGATCCACTATGATTCCGATCCGGAACCGTTCCGTTTGCAACCCTATTTCACCCCTAATGAAATGTGTCTATTTACCATACTTTATTTTACTCAATGTTGAAGATCACATTAACAAGTTTTTACATCAATAGAAGTCAATTAAGCAGGATTGACACATCTTCCAAATGATAGGAATAAATAGTGGATGGGCCTAAGGCCTTCCTTCTCTTACACATGGCATGGGTCTAATCGGATTGTAACATTTGTAGGTTCAACTCCAAACCAGTAATTAACAAGTTGTGTTCTATCCTGGCTGGAAGGCCCGGTCATGGTGTAATCCATCAGGCTAGAGTGGGTTTTGGCTGGATTGACAAGTTAAATAGAAACAATGGAGTCGACCCGAGTCGGACTGAGCCCAACCAAACGAGCCAGAAATGCTAATTCGAACCCTAAACCATGAATGACAGGTTATGTTGAGGCTAGCAGTCAGACCAAGAATTGCTATCCCCCAGTGAGTAGGGGTGCTTATGGGGCGGGTTTGGATATATAATTCAGCCTGTTAATATATTAGATGGGGGCTTGTATTAAGTGACAGAAAGCCCAAAGCCCGGCCCGGCCCAGCTTGAATTAAGGAATGCTGATAATTTAGTGATAATTTATCGAAGTGATTGCTAGAAAGCACATAAACTCATAAAAACCAGGTTCGATGCAACCCAATTGACCAAATGGGTGGGCTTGTGCCTGACATTTACTGCACATATGAGTCTTAGGCTGGATACAGACTTATGTTTTTAAAGTGGGATGAGGCATGGATATGCCTCGGCCCGGGCCATGAACACCCCTACCAATGAGGCATTCATCTATCTACCTCGCCATGATATTCAGATGGCTTGGATTCTTAATGATTCATGATTACTCAAATCAGATCAATCAAAAACATTCTTATCAATATAGAATACATTGAGGACAGGGCCCCGCTCCTAGCCCCTAGGCACAACTACGCAGGTGCTGTCGCACCCGTTAAACCACGGTGCGCTTCAAAAAATCCAATAAAAATTGTGGGTCCACCCTTAAAATCCACATGAAAATCCTCGGTTTGCCTCCAAAGCCAAACTACTTATTAAGGTTTGCACCCCTCAAACGAAAATCCTGGGTCCGCCACTAATTGAGGAGGATTGCTTGTATTTTCCAAACGATAGAATTCCAGATGGGATAGGCTTAAAGGCTAGGCCTACTTCTTCCATAAGAGGTTGTTAGCTCATGCATAAAAAAAGGAGGTTAAAAAATGGATTGCTGATAAAATGGGCATGGGCCTAAAAAAAGGGCTTTAGTACAATAGATATGGGTCCAGTCCTTTAAGGTCAAGGTCAAAAAAGAAAAAATTTCGACCACAGTGGGAGTCGAACCCACGACCTTTTGATCCGAAGTCAAACGCGCTAATCCACTGCGCTATGCGGTCCTCTTGAAATTGTGGTTTCTCTTTTAAACATATTACACGTAACCCCAACTCACTCAAGTTGTACACTTCCTACGCTAGTACAGTTCCTGTTGATTCGTTTTCACTTGGGCCAGGTAAAGTACACTACTAGTTTCTCTGGATTTGGATTTTTTCTTAACACACTTTTGCGTAGGACATTTTCCTTGGAAAGTTCCTTTGTTTGTGGGATTTTTCTGTGTGAGATAGGACTCTCTGGCTTTTGATTCCGTGGTGATGGCATTACACAAACAAGCCCTGAAAGTAGGACTGTCTAAATGCCACATGACCCATTTACATGACACGAACCCACACGATATTAACGGGTTCGGGTGGGCTCTTAATGAGTTCGAGTTGTTAACGGATCCAACCCATTAACACGTTAAGTTAATGGGTCATGTATGAATTAAACCAGTAACCCGTTAATAACCCGCTTAACCCGTTAAAAATGTTTCAGTCCCTAAGTATAGCTAGAATTAATTTATATTCTTGTTTTATAGTAGGATTTTAGGTGGGATCCACTCGAAATTCTCACTAACAGTTTCATGTGGCTTATATAATTTTCTCCTTATGTATGGATTTTCTTTTAATTTTCGAAATAACTTAATTACTTAACGGGTTAACGGATTGGGTCATGTAACCCATTAAGTTAACGTGTCGTGTTCGGGTTGGGTTTTTTTATCCGTTAAGTTAACGGGTCGTGTACGGTTGAGGTGCTTTTAATATGAATTCGTTAACCTATAATCCGAATTCGTTAACACGACACGATTGACAGCCCTACCAAAAAGCGGCCTAATCAGACTGCCCTTTTGATCTTTAGGTAGAGAAGTCCATTCCTGGTCCCATGGCTTATAAACACTTCAGTTTTCCATCAATTAATGAATCTTATACATTTTGTCTTGATGAGAATTTCCTAAGATCTAACTTCTTTTGAATGAAATCAGTGCGACAACATAGAAAGGTCATTAGATTTAGGCCCTCATTTAATCTAAATTAAATTAAATCTCGGACAGTTTTGATTCTTATGTCGTAAACTGTGTGATATTTTTTCTTTCTGTACTTTGTAGACATGCAACTTCGGATTAGTTATGTTTCCATTGCCATTCATGATCCTTGGTCTGCACAATGAAAGGGCAGGTGCTGGCTACTGATCTAACAATGGTAACGCAAATATGTCAGATTTTGCAAACCAATAGAAAACTAGCTTTTGGTTGCAAGTTAGAGTGATTAACTGAGAATTCTTTAGTTTAAAAAAGATGGTTATTTTTAAAAGTTGAAAAAAAAAATGTGGTTATAACTGCGATTGTAAGACAAACAGGTGGTTATATGTTATTTCCCAATTTTAAGACTACACTCCTGTGTCCTGTCAATGAAAGAGTTCAAACATGTGATTAAGACTATGATGGACCACAATTGTTTCATTCTTTAATGTAACAGCTCTATCAATCCTTAATGAAAACATATTAGTTTATTTCAAAGCTATCTTATTTTGATTGATTTTGATTTTCTTGTTGATTTTGAGGGCCCTAATTAATGTTTCTGTTCTTAAAGCGTCGCGATCGACACCAAAATTGACAGTGATAGTATCCAACAGGGAGAGAGAGGTCGACACTTCAAGGTCAGGCCCACTAATCACTCTTTAGATCATAGTTTAAGTTAATTATACTTAATCATAAATCAATCACTCTATTATATTGGCACAAGAAGACTTTTTATTTATACAACTGGCAGATTAGTAATGGCAATGGGTTGGTTCAGGTCCAGTACAGGCCAGGTTGACATGAACAGTTTTAATTCAGGTTGTCAACCTAAACCAACATAAAACTAAAAGGGTTCAGCCTCGACCCTGATTTATCAGGTAGGAATCCAGCTCAATTGGCATGTCAAATGTCTAATGACACAGGTCAGGTTAGGTTCTCTTTAGAAAAACCCAATCCGAACTAAAGAAGATCAACCCAAATCCTGAATTACCATAACTGATTCGAATTGGGTAGCATTAGTTTAGACACATCCTGAACCCAAACTATTTTTGGGTCTATTACGGAACAGCAACCTGAACTTTGATCAAAGTTAAAAGTGTCAACTTGAAACCTGACTCATTGGGGTGCGTGTCTTTGGGTAAAATTGGATGGTCAATGTGTATATTATTCGGGTTAGGTTGGGTTCATGTTGATTTGCAGGAAATAGACTTAGGCAGTATTTGACCCATTTATTAATTGGGTTAAACCAAAACCAACTTGGAAATTGAAAAGGACTCACAGAATTACAAAATCTTGAATTTTATTCCTGATCCAGTTGCATTGGAAGGTAGGCTCATAACTTCCTTTATTTATTTTTATTTTTTTTAAAGAAACATCTGGTGGCTCATAACTTAATGTTAATAGCCCAATGCAGTGGTCCTTTATCATGTATAATATTCCATAAGATCAAAAGTATAGAAATTGTCTCCATATGTGATGGACAGTCCTGTCAAATACACATCAACTGATTCTATCTCCTGTAATAAGATTATAATGCAATTAGATATTGATTCGAATGTTAGAAGAATATTCGGGGCCCATTTGTCTAATTTGTAATGATTAATACGTGCAGATTCAAAAAGAAAAAAAGAAAGATTTTAAAGAAGGGGTTTGGTAGGGTAAAGTGAGGAGCAAAAAGTACAAAGAAATCCACCAAGTTCTTATGGTTTAATTTCTTGGTGAATTCACAAATTAAATGATGGCTCCTCAACGATAAGGAGTAGGCCAAAGAGGATATGGATGAAATTAGGAAGGACAGATCCGAAGAAGCGTAAGATTTCTAGAAGAAACAGAATTCATGTTGCTGACCCAACGTAGTTTTGATGAGGTAATATAACACATGAAAACTGAATAGGAAGAGAAGCCGAATGCGTTTTTTATAGGTAGAGTCCATCTTGGGATCCAAATTTAACATGGATCCCATATTTTGGATCCAAAACCAAAGCAAAGATATAAGCCCAATCCAAACTCGAGGAAAAGAACTTAATCCAGTTAAATATGGATATAGAGCCTTAATAGCTGGATTCAAATAATAATCCTTACTGTGAGTTTGGGTTGTTGAAGGGCCTAGGGCTAAAACTTGGGCCAGGCCAATCTTGGACCCGCATGCCCCAACTCAAATAAGAACCAATTTGGCATGGGGATGTTTGGATCAGGCCTTGAAGTCTGGATGGGGTCTTGATCAGTCAAGCATCAAGGCTCAATAACCAAATTGGGCTTGGTGTCCGAACTATTATAATATATTAAGCTAAAAGATTTTGGATTTTAATTTTGGCATCAAATTATAATTTCGACTGATAGTTAACCCTCTTTATTAAAATGGTTCACCAAAAATAAATTACCTACTCATATCTTTATCTCATCAAATCACCCACGACTTTCCACTTAACTCCACTTCTTTCTTTTTTAAGCCTCTTGCTCTACCCCATCTCCTCTACTCCCTTTCTGTCCATTTTTTTTATTTTTATTTATGCAACTTACTTAATGGATGGAAAGAGGTACTCCATATAACTTTTTTAATGTAAGAATTTTCAATTTATAATGCAACCGTGCAGAGCACAGGTGGTTGTGCCAGTATATATTATGCTATCTGTCCATTTTTTTTATTTTTATTTACGCAACTTACTTAATGGATGGAAGAGGTACTCCACATAACTTTTTTAATGTAAGAATTTTCAATTTATAATGCAACCGTGCAGAGCACAGGTGGTTGTGCCAGTATATATTATGCTAATGTGTAGATATAGCTTAAATGCAAGAAGTTTTCTCAGATGAGAAAATTGCCTATTTGGACTCACCCTTGATTAATGCACCCCTCTAATATTGACTATCCCCCGTAATGTGGTACCAAACCTAATTTTACACTTGTCTAACCTTCACTCCCTTAATATTGACAACCTCCCCATGATTTTTTTTAAAGACCGTTAAATTTCATCTAGGCCTCGGCCCGAGCTCAAGGTCGATAATGTTATTAATTATCTTGAATGACTACTGAGACTTGACAGAATGACTACTGAGACTTGACAGAAAAGCTTTGGTGACCACATAATTACTCTTAAATATTCCCTCTCAAGTGGAACCCAATCTTCAACAATCCCCACCCCAACATGCATATTTTAGCACTGAGTTGTTCCTCCTTGAAAACGAAGTCGCAACCGGTTAACTCTTCGCACCAATATCTCGGTGTACGTAGAGGAAACATAATTACTTTTCAATATTTTCCATTCAACAGTTCCCTTGTAAACTTTTTGTGTGGTTAAAAGGAAAACAGACTGACTTGAAGGGTGACACCGCCCAATGACTATGATACACTGGTTTCCCTAGATCGTCCTACAAAAATACTAAGACAAGAAAGGATTAATTGAAAGAATTAGATCATCACTTACTTGATTGGACAGCTTGGGCCAAATCAGTTGATATTAGAAATATATAAAACGACTTGATCAAGATGTCATTCTACATTCAATGAGAGTTGGTGCTAACTGCTTATAGACTAATCTTTTCATTGGGCCAATGCAAGCTTATTGTCCAAGCATTTGAAAATCTTCCCCTTTCTCACTTGACAAAGAATATATTATTTTCTTCTTAATATAGTTCTTTTTTATGAATTTGGAAGGGCGATGGTAAAATATTATTTTCCTCCTTAGAAAGTGTTATGTAAAAATTATTAATAAATTATTGGTTTTGGGGCCAGGGGGTAGTTGAAACAAAATCTCTTTTAATTAAGATGGGTTTCCGAGGAGGAAGTTTTTTTTTGCGTCCACATTGCATCATGATGAGAACATATCCCTAATGAATTACATGATGCTATAAATATTTACATACCAAACAACCATTCATGGTGTTGGATCTAACAGCTATCAAATAACTCTTGAACACATGATATTTGGTGGATGGCTAATATGTAACTTCTTTACAATTTGATGAGCACAATGAGCTCTACAAACACACCACATATCCCATTTTAATGTTTGCTTATTTTACCATATTCATAGAGTCCCTTTCTATTATTAATTGAATTGAAAACCATTTTGTAAAAATCACTTACACCTATGCCACTGCCAAGATTTTGGCATTATATTAACAAAAAAAAAGTACAAATAAAAAATAAAAAATTTTGGCGGGACATTATTATTATTATTGTTGTTGTTGTTGCTGCTGCTGCTGATGATGATGATTATGACTCAACCTGTTTCGGAATTTTATGGATCCACATTTGGGAGCTTGTGTTGTATTAAATACAGGAAAATTAATATTTATTTTTATTTTCCACGTTATCCCATGGTTGTATATTTTGGGACGTGACAATTTTGGTTATTTTATTCATTATATATATAATCAAAACGTCACAATTGCTGCTGCTGCTGTTGAAGTTTGTGAAGAAAATCTTGGTTGTCCAGAGTTTTGAATCTACATCGTAGATGTTCAGATGAAAATAAAAATTGCACACATTCATGAGAAAATTATTAATAAATTATTGGTTTTGGGGCCAGGGGGTAGTTGAAACAAAATCTCTTTTAATTAAGATGGGTTTCAGAGGAGGAAGTTTTTTTTGCGTCCACATTGCATCATGATGAGAACATATCCCTAATGAATTACATGATGCTGTAAATATTTACATACCAAACAACCATTTCATGGTGTTGGATCTAACAGCTATCAAATAACTCTTGAACACATGATATTTGGTGGATGGCTAATATGTAACTTCTTTACAATTTGATGAGCACAATAAGCTCTACAAACACACCACATATCCCATTTTAATGTTTGCTTATTTTACCATATTCATAGAGTCCCTTTCTCTTATTAATTGAATTGAAAACCATTTTGTAAAAATCACTTACACCTATGCCACTGCCAAGATTTTGGCATTATATTAACAAAAAAAGAAGTACAAATAAAAAAATAAAAAATTTTGGCGGGACATTATTATTATTGTTGTTGTTGTTGTTGCTGCTGCTGCTGATGATGATGATTATGACTCAACCTGTTTCGAAATTTTATGGATCCACATTTGGGAGCTTGTGTTGTATTAAATACAGGAAAATTAATATTTATTTTTATTTTCCACGTTATCCCATGGTTGTATATTTTGGGACGTGACAATTTTGGTTATTTTATTCATTATATATATAATCAAAACGTCACAATTGCTGCTGCTGCTGTTGAAGTTTGTGAAGAAAATCTTGGTTGTCTAGAGTTTTGAATCTACATCGTAGATGTTCAGATGAAAATAAAAATTGCACACATTCATGAGAAAATTATTAATAAATTATTGGTTTTGGGGCCAGGGGGTAGTTGAAACAAAATCTCTTTTAATTAAGATGGGTTTCCGAGGAGGAAGTTTTTTTTGCGTCCACATTGCATCATGATGAGAACATATCCCTAATGAATTACATGATGCTATAAATATTTACATACCAAACAACCATTCATGGTGTTGGATCTAACAGCTATCAAATAACTCTTGAACACATGATATTTGGTGGATGGCTAATATGTAACTTCTTTACAATTTGATGAGCACAATGAGCTCTACAAACACACCACATATCCCATTTTAATGTTTGCTTATTTTACCATATTCATAGAGTCCCTTTCTATTATTAATTGAATTGAAAACCATTTTGTAAAAATCACTTACACCTATGCCACTGCCAAGATTTTGGCATTATATTAACAAAAAAAGAAGTACAAATAAAAAATAAAAAATTTTGGCGGGACATTATTATTATTATTGTTGTTGTTGCTGCTGCTGCTACTGCTGATGATGATTATGACTCAACCTGTTTCGAAATTTTATGGATCCACATTTGGGAGCTTGTGTTGTATTAAATACAGGAAAATTAATATTTATTTTTATTTTCCACGTTATCCCATGGTTGTATATTTTGGAACGTGACAATTTTGGTTATTTTATTCATTATATATATAATCAAAACGTCACAATTGCTGCTGCTGCTGTTGATTTTTGTGAAGAAAATCTTGGTTATCCAGAGTTTTGAATCTACATCGTAGATGTTCAGATGAAAATAAAAATTGCACACATTCATGAGAAAATGAAAATCTATATTAAAGATCCATTTGTCACCAATAAAATTTTCGAAATTTTAAAATCCAAAGTGTCCAAATTAACAGGAGGTTTGTACATTGGAAAATTTTGAGAAAATAGTTTCTAAAACTGAAGTTCATTTTTTTTTTTTTCCTATCTGAATTCTCATAACACAAAGTCACATCAAAAAAATCAAACAGGATCCTAGTTGAGTGAAGCCTTTCTCTATACAAAAACCTATTCTCTTCTCTACTCTTTTCTTAGTCTTCTCCGTCTTCATCACTAGGATTTCTGCTCAAGAAAAACAGATACCCATGAAACCTACTTCTTACCTCTTCTTCCTCTACAAACAAAGAAAAATAACAATTATTTTTATTGAGAGATCCCAGAGCCTTTCTTATTCACTAGTGAGAACACTTTGAAAAAAGTTCATAAAAGAAGGCCAACGTTTTCAAGGATCTGAAGAAATAGAGTGTTTGCTTAAACACAATGAGTTACAATATGATTTGTTTTGTTTCCTAGTCTTGGCAATAGATGACTAAACCATTTGCTTTGTAATGTGGGTCCTTTGCCATTACTTGGACTTTTCTTGTGTCGGTGTACAAGTGTCCTTGTCCTTGTGATTTCCTTTTTCTTTTTCTCATTCTTCCACTCATTTTGCTAAGCGTGTGTATAGATGAAAGATCTACAAGCATTTGAAAATGAAGAATGCAATAGAATACTGAGATTACATTAGTTGAAGTCCTATTATAAGTAATCTGTGTGCCCAATCTCTGTGATGGTGTGTGTTCCTCGTTGCGTTGCTTCTAAGGGGTGATGAACAGGATGTTAGGTAAAAGCATCCTCCTCCTTTGAACTACCACTTATTTAATTTTTCTTGGACATACTTGTACATTTTTATCTTATCTTCTTTTTTTTCTATGAACCTATGTATAATTTTTTTATTGTAGGAATTCTTTATGGTTAGATACAAAAACACACGCGCGCACCTGATTAGAAAGTGTTTTTTTTTTTTTTTTCCAGAAAGATTAAAAAAATTTGTTTACTCTTTAAAACATGTGTATAATATTTTATTTTGTTCAATGGGATCCAGCTAAGATCACCGTCGTAAACATCTGTTATATTTTGGGTATCTTGATACTTAAAAGGAAAAGGTAAAAAAAAGGTGATTTTCATGATCATATGGTGATATATTTAAAATAAAGGAAAGTCCAAAGTATCATGTAAATACTCCATTAATAGCAAAATAAAATAATTAGAATTAGTAAAAAAATTGTAAGATTTCATATTTAACCGTACTGTTTATTTTGATTTTTATTTTTGTGCATTTATTACTTAATTGAACTTATTTTCCATGACATTTTCCCAGAAATAAGTTGACAACAAACCAAAAAAAGTAAGTACTTTCTCAACATTTTCCATGGTAATAATTTTAGAAGAACAATTTTTGTGACACTGCCAAAGCCGTAGGCACACCCATGCCTGCAATTCACTATTAAGTAAAAGTAATGTAAAGTATCAAGTCAAGAAAGAATAAAATTTGATGGGATTAATTATGAAGGTACTTTGTCTTTAGTAGATTAGTAAGGAATATTTTTAACTTATTGTATAAGAAGTGAGTTTTTTTTTTTTTTTTTCTTTTAGTGGAAGAAGGGGGTTGCTTTTTTACTTTCAAAAAAATAAAAAAAAAAAAGGAGGGAACCTTGAGGATGTGTACTTTTGATGTTACCCCTTATCTAAAAAATGGAGGTTTTACATTACTTTTACTAACCTAGTAAAGTACCAAACGGGACCTATTAAAAAAGAAACATCTTGGATTGTTGAACTATGAAACCTAAACCTCAATGAGTATAAGTATTTACAATAAAAAAAAAAATGGTACCCACCAACACAAATAAATCAATAAATAATTGCAAGCGTGTTTCTTCTCATCCAAGTATATCAAGGAAGCTGTATGCACAATATTGGAGTATAGGCTGGTGGATGTATGACCAGGTTCATCTTTGTGCAAACATAAGAGTTTGGCCTGTCCATATATTGGCTGAATACTTTTGTTTTTCATACTTTCATTGAAAAAACTATAATATAAGACTTCCTCTATATCTTAATTTTTTTCTGAAATTCAACTTGATCCATCCGAACTCAATGGGAACATGCTCAAGAAGTCACTTCCAAATCACAAAGGAAGCTTTAGAAAATTACAAGGCTCTTTGAGAGACAATACCTACAATAAAGAAGGAAAGCTAAATGAAGTCTAGGGAACCAAACACCTCTCTCTTTCTAGAAAAAATAAAATGAAATAAGAGAGACAGGTGGTATATATTTTATAGTGTGTTATATAACAAATTTAGTTGACATTAGAAGCTTCTATGTATTTAGAATGCAAGTGCCACTATTCAAACAATGGAATGCAATATATATGTTGTTATACTTCACAAACTACTTAAAATAAGTAATCGGTTTGGTATTATCATTTAAAATGAAAAAGTAATCCAAAAGTACAGATACAAATCAATGGTGTTGATAGAGATAGAGGAATTATAGATCCTTCTGTATATACCTTGATGCACTACTCCAACAGTTTAGGAGGCCCCATGGTTTAGTGGTTGCAGTTGGCACTGCAGCAATGTCTATATCAGATACAAAATGGATTCAGGATACTGGCACAATATCGCGTATGACAAATAACCCATAGATATGTTTTATTCATTTCAGCCTTGTAATGGTAGTGATCATGAAGTTCTTGTTGATGATGGAAAACCACTTGAGATCATGTCTCATATTGGTAATGTATAATTTCAGCATTTTCTGAGAGTTTAGCTCTTGATAATCAAGAGCTGCAAGTGCCTGAAATTAAGAAAAATTTACTTTCATGATTTAGACAATTGACTGCAACGTCATGGAATTAATGGGTGTGTGGCCAATGACGCTCAAGCCTCGGGGAACGACAAATGAAATACTTTTTAAGTCCAACAAGAATTTACATCAGTTTCTCCATGTCTTGTTTCTTAAATTTTTTTAGCTAACTATAGAAACCAAAACTTCAAGGCATTAATAGAGAAAGTATAAATACTTTTCAATACTCCTAATCGAGTGGAGCCCACTCCTCAATACTCCCCCTCAGGTGAAACCAGGTCCGTGATCATAAATTGTCTTTGGACAAAGAATAGTTTGATGGTCTGCCTAGATGATTTTGTAAGATGCTTCTTCGGCTAGTTGTATCTCTCTCTCTCTAGCATTGAATAAAATCTCTCCTTTTACCCCAAAAACAAATGGAAAAATATAAGGTGAAAATATAGATGGGTTCTTATTGTCTTAGGATTTGATTTACTAATAGTAGGGAACTCATTTTCTACCAAAAAATGGTAGGATTCATTTTCCATTAAAGGGTGATTATTTGATAGCCTTCTATAAACTTCATCTTTGTTTCTTTAATTTTAACCAACTTTGGGAATACATTTCTTAGACTTCCTAGGGATGAAATTCTGTTTGACTCATTACTGTTTAGTTCTTACTATATTAAGCACTAATAAGAATGACACTTCATTCAACACTAATTTGAGCCTCAACTATAGATTTCTTGAAACTACATACTAACGTTGTTAACTTTAAATACCACACTTCTCACCATAAAATCTAAGATTTGCTAGGTTAGCAATCCACAATAGAATGGCCCACTGAACACCAGAAGACATCGATCAAAAGCAATAATTTCATATTGTTTATTTACTCCATATTCATCATCTACTTTCATTATCTTTGATCAAATTATCATTAAAGGATACCTAATCTAACAAATCATCTTTTCCATGATGGGGCCTTTAAGCAACATCTCCACCATTAACAATTCATGATTAATGAGTGTGAGGGGGTTGAATTTATCATAGGTCTCATATTGTGGTAAAAAAATCATCTCTCATGCGATATGTGAGAGGTACATCCCTCCTAGTAGAAAGAAATCCTATTTTATATATATATATATTATATTATATTATTATCAATAAGTTAGTGACTTCAAAATTTAATGGAATCATTCTTAGCGGCCAAAACCCTAACTAGATTCTAGAAAGATCTTTGTGCATACACACTACAACTATGTTGAAATTAACAACTACCAAACCTACTATAAGAAAAACTAGTCACCTCTTTTTGCCATCCATATAATGGACCCATATTCCATGAGCTGTGCCAAATGTATGGAAAAGTTGAGGTGCTATTCTAGCATTAAAATCATCTTAAAGCTTAATTAATTTGCATAAGAAAGTTTCATAGAACAAGACAATCAGCTTTACTGCTGTCCTAAAGGGCTTAATACGATAAGTCCTTTGTTATTTTATCAATGATTAGGATGCTATTAAAATTTGCAGCAACAGATAATATACTATTAAAAATAACAAATACAAAGAGAGGATTTGCTAAAACCACAGAATCAGTCTCAACTCTCAAGCAATGGACTCTATATAAATGAGCACATACATCAATGGAATAACAGAACTGCCCATGCATCATTACCCATAGGAAAGTAATATCATAATCATATAAGTACCTTCTCTGTTTAGCTCATTTATCATTTGAAACAGTGATTTAATTAGTAAAGAAAAGTGGTCCAAAATAAAAATATCTTGGTCAAAATTAAAACAAAGTCATTATTAAATGGCAATATAACTTTAAGACCTTGAATATGCCTTGGTCTGCTATAAAAGATGTGTAATGGTATGTGTGAAATTTTAAGCAAGAAGTAGGCACTTTTGACAAACTGGCTCTAATTAAAGTATGTGGAAGGATCGCATTGAGAATAGTTAGCAGATCGTGAGTATAATTATCCGACACTAGCAAATAGGAGATCGCATTGACATACCAAAACTACTTCAATATTCCCAACTCTTTATTTAGTGAGAAGTTTTCCCATTCATTGTGATTGATCAGCTTCAGTACATTGCAGCTCCCTGTTGCACCCCAATTGTTCTGCAGGCTCTGTATTTGTAACCTAAATCACTTTCGTATATTAAATTACCTAAGCTAACCAATCTTACCCTCGGGTGGAATCCAGTAAGATCATATTTTGTGACCCGCACTTGCCAGCAAGTCGCTCCTTCTAGAATTTGAACTTGTGAGTGGTTATTTTTGTTATCATATTAAATTTTCTCCGCCAACCAATCTTACGAAAATCTGTAGGCATTAGTAGAGACAGCAAAAATACTTTTTAAATGTTATTTGACAATGATTTTACGCATACCTAGACATTAAAAGGCATGTCCCTGAATGCAGGGCCATACATGATCAAAGTTGGCCCTAAAATCCTTGACGGTCAAAATCATCATCCTGTGGTAAGAGCTAAACCATCATCATATTAATCATATGTCACCTAGGTACAAAAAAACAATTGGGTGAAATCAATCTGAAAGTGAAATATAGAGACTTTACTTGACTTTTACTATGTTAGTAAAGTACCGAACTAGTCCAAAGAGTGATGATGTACCAACGCCAAATACAGCAATGCAGACCGACAAGGCCGCTCGCTCACTTGAAATTTCTAAGCCGACAATGCACGCGTGAAACACAAGAAGCCTCGTTATTCTTTGATTCCCGCCCATTTTTTAAATGGCACCAATGCAGGCAACTTGGAAAAAGGACAAGTTGATTTTGTCGAAATTATAAGAGGATTCTTGACAATGATTGATTAATGATGATGATATTCTGTCCGGTTGGAAGGGAGGAAAGCTGACCTTCATGGCTCGGCTCGGCTTCTTAGTAGTTCTCTTCAACATTTTTATCATTGATCTTGATCATTCATTTGGTAGGTAATTATCAAAATTGACAATACATCTAAATCCAATTGAGAATGGAGAGTTAGAGATTTTCCTTGCTGAATGTGGACCATTAGATGAATGGTCCACATCAATGCACATTTTCATGCAGTCATTGGATGGGATTGCTTTTTGTGACCAAGGTTCATTTTAACTTGTCCTAGCTTGAACTAAACTCATGTTATTGATCAAAGACGAAGTGTGCAAATTTGGATTAGAGTCAAATCTTATTTCTCAAGACAAGCCAAAATGAACCCTGAGCACAAAAAGCAATTTTATCCAACGATTACGTCACCTTATATGTGTGAGTTGTGTCTATGTCTCCTCATATATACGAGTTTTAATTATCTTATATGTGTGAGTTGTGTCTATTTCTCCTCTCATATGTTGTATCATGAGTATCAAAGTTAAAGCCCCTTGAGTTACCATAAAATAAAGTGAGTAATGTGGCTCAATGGGTTAACCCAAATTTGAGTTGCCAGTTTGTGATTTGGGTCGGGTGTGATTAATCATGTATTCATGTCTAAGTTCTGGTAGCCCATTTAATTTTTGGGTTGAGTCTTCATTGGTCTCCTAAATATTTGAGTTGACTCGCTCATATTCCGCTGCTGTCTGCCTTTTACCTTTTCTTGGTTCACTGTCTTTTGGCAAGTTAGTTTGAGAAGGATGTGGAAGCTTGAAGAATGGATCCAGGTAGAGATGGTTTGATTGATTGGACGAGTCACTTGCATTGCCGTTTAATGTTCATACAAGCCATCATTTCAATACATTATCCAGCAGCTGTACCCTCCAAGACAGGAACGTCCTTGGACCAACCAAAAGGTGCCACATGGGAAAGGAAAAAAAAAATTTCTAGAGGAGATGAGATGTCAATGATCTGACATCCCTCCCTCATGTGGCACCCCTGGAGCCGTCTCCTCCCAGCTAGGACATGAGCGCTCAATGATTCAATCATATTAGGATTAATCATTGAAGTTAGTTACTAATTAACATAAAAGAGTTGATAAACTCAATTACTCAAATCTTTTCAAATCGAAAACCACTAAGAATTATAAAATCTATAAGAAAAAACCTCATTAGAAACTATTCGTTAGAACCTAAAGAGGAAAAAAGATTTCGACGACTGAATTTTCGAATGCAGCGTGTAATTTAAGTTTTAGTTTATTGTCGGAGCACCTTTTTTCTTTTCTTTTTTTTTAATAAAGGAGGGTGTCTCAGCCCTTTGAGCTAAAGGCCAAGGGGAGCCGGGTAAATCCCCCATAGCCCCAATGTGGTAGTGCAGTTTTAAACTCTCAATCTTCGAGTACAAAACGTGGTCCTAACCCAACTAAGTTACCCCTATGGGTTATTGTTAGAGCACCATAAAAACACATATATAATAATTTTTAACTTCAAATTTTCATTGGTGTAATTATCAAAACAATTTTCCTAGAAAAGGATAGGGTCAAGACACATGATACAAATTAATACAAAACATTAAGGTCACGTTTGGCAACCCAATTTTAGGGGAAAAGATTTTCAGTTTCCCTAAAGTTATGGTAAATCCATGTTTGGCAATTATAAATTTTTGAGGATTTGGACGAATAAAAATCTTCATTTGTTAGGATTTTCATATCCGACCACCCTTCATAAGATTTGAAAATCCTCACTTAAATGAATTTGCACACTGAACCTTATTTTTTTCAGTTATATATATCGGTACACACCAATATCAAAATGAAATCATCAACGATACAAATCTCCAGAAAAAAAATTATTATTCTAATAGTAATGAAGACTCATCAAATTCATGAATTCTACGCTTGTTTTCAAACATGTTCTTGGAAAGATAATAGAGTTTCAACGCAGCCGTGGATTTTAGAGACACTGGTGTGGGACCAACCACCAATGCACAATTACAAAACAAAAAAGAAAATCATCAATTACCAATGCACAAGATAAATGACACGTGTCGACCAATCAAAGAAGCACATGGGGGTGTCAGTGACATGGCCCACCCAAATCACACTCACTACTGACGCATCTTGCCCCCCTTGAATCGACAGACCTGACTTGCGAGGTGCATGCTGTCCAACACGTGGCCAATTTCGAGGGTTTCCTCCAATGATGTGGGACCAATTATGTTATAAGGAAAAAAAAATGCTTGTTCATCTTTAACTAACCTGAGAAATCCGTTAGAGATTACTATTTTAGATAAGGATTAGTTGAATATGGGGAGGATTAGCAAGCATAAATCCATTTAATGGCCTTAGGAGTTAGGAGTGACCCAAACTTGCCTGAGATCATCAGATAATTGAGGATTTTAGACTTTCCAATGAGCATAACAAAATAACATGATCTATTGCGGGGATGTAAATGGGTCGGTTTTGGGCCAAAATCATATGGAACCCAAAATTGTAATCATTTCCAATGATGGTTCTAATTCCTATTTAGAATCTATTTTGTTGGTTTTATACCCGATTCCTGTAAGAGTACCTAGTTCCAACTAGAGGACTAAGATCTAATATTCTAGTTCCAAAACTAATTCTGCGTTCTTTTTATTTTTTATTTTTTATTTAAAAAAAAAAAAAGAGATCATTCAACTTACTACAATGCATCAAATCTATTACCTCCAAGGTTAAACATAAAAATGACAAACCAAAGTTGATTTTAAAGTAGAATTTATAACATTAAATATATAATAAACCATGTATAAACCCAAAAGCTAAAGCTGATGGTGGAAGGCTCTGGGATAAGAACAACAGGATCGGAACCTACTCTGATACTATGTAATAAACCATGTACCAACCCAAAAGTTTAACCTGATAGGTAGAAGGCCTTTACAGGTATATTAAAACATGTCAAGCCTATTACTTACGCGATGTGGGATGTGCGACTTCCGAACAAAATACTCGTATGTTGTGTCCTAGGTCTGCAGGTCGAAACCTATATGGATCCGAAACTGGACAATTTATCAAATGAAACCTAAATTGGATTCCGAATTTATGAATTGAAACCTAAAATAAATTCCAAATCAGTTTTTTACGGATCGAAACCTCCGAGTAATTGAAGAATTAGATACTCTGTTTGCATCCCTAATTTATTATTAAGGGTATGTTATTTTAGGTAATTGGATATTTAGGAATTGTAATGCTTCTATTTCTAAAATTGAAGAAACATATGTTGGTTTTCAAAAACATCGGTCAAATTATCTTCTCTCTAATAAAAAATAATAAAACAAGGGGGGGTTTGAAACATGAACGTTGAACCATTACGCAAGGGACATGTTTGTATATAGCCGCAAGACAGGAAAACCTGTTTTTCCTCTTCCGCAGACACTCAAGTCCAACCTCATGGGTAAGAACAAATCATCTTCACTTTCCAAGAAATGTAAGTTTAAGGCCACTTTCGTTGATGATTTTCTTCCATACCAAACATCAAGTCTTTTCGTCGGCAGGAATATGCACGATTTTCCCTCATGTTTACTTGACAAGTGATCTACACAAACGCTTCCCTATAATTTAGGTGCTATGAAAGTGAGAGTTGAATCTACATTGGTATCTTATGACCTTCACCCCCCTCAAATCTTTAATAATCCCTCAATGGAGCTCCTTTTGACCATGAATTCTCATGCATTCAAATACTATATATTCTATGCAGATAAACAAGCACTTAGCATTGTCAATGAGCCTTATTCGTGCTGGCCTATGAGGCATGAGTATGAGCCTAATGAGGACTGAAGATTATGAAACCAATACCAAGCTTAGATCATAATTTGTAGTTTCGTCGACGAACCCGAGAAAAAATATGTGAGGCTCAAGCATGCTCAATACCCCCAAGGGCTAAAATCTAAGGATGGTACCAGGGCGGGTTTGGTATGGGTTGTAGTACGCCCAAATCATTCCTTGACGGGTCACTGGTATGTGATATCAAATCCACCTGTTTGAGTTGGGGTCAAGTTAGATTTAAAGGTTATAATTTTTTAAATTATAGAAATGCATGAAAATGAATCTATAGAGATCGAATACACCACATTTTCTTCCCACATGTATTAAGTTAATGCCCAGCACCATTTGAACCACATTAGTTTTGTTTATAATTTTAATAAAAATAAATATATACTATATATATGGGCCAGGGCAGGTATAGCAACAAAACCCAAATCCGCCCCAAGAAAAAGAAACACTACCAAACTCGCCCCTAATAAGAGCGGGGTGAGGCGAGTCCCGATTTAAGCCCAACCCATTGCATCCCTACTCAAATCAGATAAAAGCTTGCATCCAAATACGGCTCTAGTCTTATTGGACGCTTGTTTTCAATCAAAGATATCTCTTTAGACATTCACTATTCAAATATAATAAACACTCAAAATTTTGCAGGAAATAATCAGATATAAATATATTATATTAACAAGAATCAAACAGGCCCTAATGCCCGGAGTATGAGTTCAACAAACCAAAGATCCGAGTCTGAACTAGTCCTATCCTATTACACTCATTGGACAGTCTTCAATTAGGGTTGTAAACAGATCGGTCCCGATTAGGGTTCATGGTGGACCCGGAACCAAAACCATTAAGGAAAATGTCGAATCGAATCCGGACCTAGAACTGTTTCGGAACCGGTTTCTTAGCTACGGAACCGGAACCAAAACCATATAGATATGATCCGGGTCCGAATCTAGGTAGAGAATAATATATTAAAAAAAAAAGCATGAATTTTAGGAGAGATTTTCGAAAATTTAGATAATATGTCAAATCTCGGGTCCACGGGTCCGAACCAATGTGGATCGGATCGTGACCCACTTACTTATTGGGGCCTAAATAAATACCCAAACTCGATTTTTAACAGGCCAGACCCTTCCAATGATTGGAGAACCGGAAACCTATTTACATCCCTATCTCCATTCTTCAACTCAGGCTTCTGGGACTCCATGTTCCAAAAGCCATTTATTCACCTGTGGTTGAGAAAGTAGCTAGTATGAGTTACTGAGAGAACCCATGAAAGTGCACGTCCTTTCACAACACAACTCACACTTTCACAAAAACAGTTGTTCAGAGCCGAGCCTGAGTCATTAATTAGCCAAGCCATCAAGAGCTAGCCAACTCGCCCAGCTCATAGGAACTGCTGTGGCTTTCTACGTCAGAACAGAACCGTCAGTTTCCAGCTACTTTCCAAACTCCATGGCAGCTTCGTAATTTCATTAACAAAAAGCAGCAGACGACGACGACGACTCTTCGCTTGAGAGGCTCCTCGGCCTTTAAAAACCCGACGCTGTCTATTCCAAACTCCGCTGCAGAATAATCTCTTTTTTCAAACCTCAAACGCTCCAACGGCTCCTTTCTTCCGTCCACATCTATCGGAATCTTCCCAATCCCCGGCCACCGGACGACATGGGTTGCAAGAAGTGCGACGGGCAGAAGCCAAAGTACAGGAAGGGCTTGTGGTCGCCTGAGGAAGACCAGCGGCTGAGGAACTATGTGCTCAAGTATGGCCATGGCTGCTGGAGCACCGTACCAACCAAGGCCGGTGAGTGTACCTTCATCACTGCTACTCTCCTCCTCCTCCTCCTCCTTTCTGATATGGATCATCTCTCTATGACTATGAGGGGTAGCAGTAATGGGTCTCGTTGATCGGGTCACCCACCCCGATACACTCCTATTAGGGACATGTTTGGTAGTACCGGTAGATATATCAAATTGGAGCCGACGTAGAATTTTAGACCTCGACCTTAGTCGAGTTTGGGATATGTTCAAGCTTTGATTGCCTCTAAATCCCATTACTCCACTAATGACTAGTTTACATATTGCATGTCGCTCATTAGAGTCTGTTTGGTTGAAAGCAATATTTCTCTTTACATAGAAGTTGTCCCTGAAAAATCGCAACTTCTTCTTTGATTGAATTTAGGTGATTGATTGGAGTTTGCTAAGTTAGCTAGCCAAGTGAATTCTATGAATTATGGAATGTAAAATTCTCTTTTCCTATTAGGAATTCTACTTGTTGGGGGACAGCATTTAGGATTTTCCAAAATTTCTACACAGCATAACACCAAATGCTTAAAACTTAATAGGCCGGCGCGCGTTAAGGTTCATACTTTTGTAACACTGGTGATAGCTAGCTAGTGGAATAGTAAATCAAATTTACTTTTAGATTCCAAAATAACAACAACAGTTTTAAACCTAGCTCTTGCAATACTTACCGCAAGTAAAATTTGGTATCATAAATTATAAACCTATTTGAACGGGGACATCGTGAAGACAAGGTACTTGTGTCAGTTGGGTTCGGATATATGTAAGGGGACCTGTTGCATACCCCCACATGTTCGGTCTCTACTTGCATTGAGGCCACCAGGGGATCACATTTTTTGGAGAATTACTTGAAAGAAGGAAAAAAGAATTTCCATTTCTTACTCTTGAAGTTGTTGAAATGACTGAATTTACCCATGTCCTTGTTTTTTTTTTTCTTTTGTTGTGTGTGTGTATAGGTTTGCAACGGAATGGGAAGAGTTGCAGGCTTCGTTGGATCAATTACCTGAGGCCAGGATTGAAGCGTGGAGTTTTTACCCAAGAAGAGGAAGAGACCATCTTGGGCCTGCATTCCCTCTTAGGCAACAAGTAAGGAATCCCATCCAACATGCTGAGGGTAATTTGGTCAAAATAACTTCTCAAGTGAAATGGCCAAATTGCCCTTGTCCTAAGTATGGGTTTTGAGTGGATTAAAATTGAGCTTAGCTTGAACATTCAAAGTGTCATGTCATTAAAATTATTCTTCTTAGTGCTTGAAAAAAATTTACAACAAAAGGCATCTTGCTTTTCCATTTCTACTGCATGCACAAACATGCTTTTGAGTTGCATAAAAGAGGTTACAAACCACTAAACACCGATGGCATGTGGAAAATGATTTTCTGCGGAATCAGAGACGGAGTAGGTCAAATTTTCCCTCCTTACGCACAGAAAAGGACTGCATGAGACCGCAAAATTTTTAACCTACAGACAAAATCAGGGTCTTTTCCATGACAACAGCAGAATTTCAGCTTGACACAAACATTCTCTAAAGCTTCTAGTAATTGAAACAGTTGTGGAAATTTAAAAAAAAAATACAGAAGAACTCACAAAGCAGATGAATTCTACAGTGGACAAAGATACACTTCAAAAAAGTACAGGAGGAGAATTCTCAAGTGTGTAGATGAAATTTTAAAAATCACTCTTACTGCCAAACAGAGAATCAAGGAGACATGAATTTAAAATTCTGTCACATCAGACCTCTCCTCCCAAATTATAATACCAATGGGGCCTAATGATGAAAGTCCACTTAATAGGTATTGTCAACTGGTTGATCATTATCAGCAAAAGTAATATTGCCAGCTATTAAGCTAATGAGCTTTGGTATCTTGCAGGTGGTCCCAGATAGCAATGCATTTGCCAGGAAGAACAGACAATGAGATAAAGAACCATTGGAATTCCTATCTCAAGAAGAAAGTCATAAAGATGGAGGAATTTGAATCCAACATAAACGTTAACCCATTGCTCAATTCAACTCCAAAGACCATAGAAACCACACCACTAATCAAAGAACCCAACACCATTTTTTCAAATTTGGAGTCTCTTGAACAGTTGGAAGGGTCCATGGACACTGATCAATCAGTCCCACAGGCTTCAGACTGTTGCTCCAACAAAGACACACCCAAAAACACTCTCCCCAAGCTTTTATTCTCCGAATGGCTATCGATCGACTGCTTCGATGCCCGAAACACAACACAATCCGGCAATCTGCCCATTGATCTAACTACTTCCATGGCGAATTTGAAGACATCGAATGCGGATGGACAGTATTTTGGGCATGGACTAGCACATGTTGAAGGATCATCAACGGGGGAATTTGGTGTATATGGGGAATTAGCTTCACAATTTGACCCTGAAAGTCAATTTTTTGGAGGAGGGATTTTCGATCTTTTGTCGAATGATGAGGTCTACAGTAATTTCTCCATGACCCATGATGTGGTTCTTTGATTAAACAGGGTAAAAATTATAAGGGTTTGTGGAGATAGAGTGGGTTTGAAAATTGGAAATATATGTTGTGTCACCTTCGTTTATGTATAGTCAAAGCTTCAGTGTATGTATTGTGTGTGACTGTGAACATCAAAAGGATAAATTGAATAACATAATAAGGACATATTGAATTATTCTTCTTGGGTTTTCATCTTGACTAGTTATTGGCTCTTGCTGAGGTTGTATGGTTACCTTTTACTAATAGTATTTTCTTCCAACCTAGGAACAAAAAGCACATTCTAGAATCAATATGTAAAGAAAGAAATGAGAGTTAGGTAGGTGACTTATACCTAAATGTTTTAATTATTCATAAGGTAAGTAGTTTAATATGCTAAACTGGGAAGATTAGTTATGAATATTTTAATCAAGCTGCTAAGTCTGCAGTTAAAATGTTTATTTGTGGTAATCGCTTTGATGCTAAAGATGCAACGTCAAGTGCCTCTCTCTCTCTCTCTCTCTCTCTCTCTCTCTCCCTTCCTTTTCTGCGATTTCTTATTATCTTTATCAAGAACGGCTATGGTAAAAGACATCCTTCCATTAAGTTTAATGTGTCTTTTCTCATTCACTTTTTTTTTTTTTTCTTTTTGAAACAGTAATGAAAGAGTTCATTAAAATAGGAGCATCAACTAAAGAGTACAAAAGGAACACAAAAAAATAGGAAGGGGAAGGTGCAATAGAGATGCAACACACCCAACCTCATAAAACAAAACACCTAATTACAGATATTTGTTTTTTATATTGTTTCTAAAGACGCAAAGAGTAAAGATCCAAAGTAAATATACAAGAATGACCATAAAACAACCTCCCCTTTGAAGGAAAGTGAATCTAGGAAAGACTGGATATGAATACCCAGTCATTACCCTAGTAATTCAAATATAAGGAAAGTCAAGTTCCCATCTACGTTACCATTGCCCTTATTGAAAAATATTTATATTGCTTCTACTAACACCTCGATAGTATGAATGGTTAGTCAAAGAAATATAATATGATATCAGAGCCAACCGATCACGAATTTGAGTCCTAATAGGAACAAGGAGACTCCTCACATCTTATCATTTATGCATCACCTTTTTTTTAATAATCCTTTGTAGAGAACATTTGACCATAAATCCCGATATATTTTAGTGCAAACAAAAGGGCCCTGGAGAAATGCTTTCTTAGTCATAATACTTATGGCTTCGATATGTGCGTGTATGTAAATGCTTTCTTAGCTTGTTCTGATAAGCGGCAATATTCAGCAAATACTGTTATAAGTCTCAATTCATAAAATTTGTGAATATTATTTTTAGCCCTAGTGTGAATATCATTTTATCCACATATATATATACAGTTCAATCATTGATCCCAACCATCAAAGTCTTCTAGATTATTCTTCATTGTTGATCAAGTCAAACTCGCAAATGACTTGGTTCCAACCATCTTTTATACCTAACAAATGTTGTGGCTAAGGCCTTCATGGAAATCAGTCCATTGGGTATTCTTAAGTCCTAACCATCTTATTTATGAAAGTCAAACTGATGGATAATATTCAATATTAAATAATTGATTTAATTGTCCATTTTACTCTCTTATGAGCCAATGAACCCCCACCGTCATGCTAAACATCGAGAATTCTTGATGTTTAGGTGAAGAAAAGAGAAGGATAGATTCTGCCAAACAATTGCCAACTTTGGGGCATGTTTATTTAATGCAAAAGGTGTCCTCATCTTTCATGAATTTCATTTTTCATCATTTGGTGCAAACAGTTTTCTACGAGCAAAATCAACTCTTTCAATTTGATTTTTCCAAATCTATTAAAAAGCTACAAAAGTACATAAAAAAAATAAAAAATAAAAAATAAAAAAAACAGTAATAAGTAAAACAGTCTTTGCAGACACTACACAAACATGTCCTATATTTTGTTATAGGATTTCTACTTGGAAACAAGAATTTTAGAGTTCGACACCTCAAGTATGGTTGAGATGGCACACTTTCTCTCATTCATTTGTGGCAGATTCTCAACTCAATATATGAACAAAAAAAAAAGCATGAAATGAGTGAGAAAATGTACTCCACATGAAACCAAACACCACTGCTTTTTGCATAACTTAAAAATAAGGTACATTTTCGTAAAAATAAAAGTATCCGAACTACTCAGAAATGAGATTTACAGATTACAGTATTTGTGCACATGTTCATTTTAAACATAATCTTATAACATCTCTACCAAATCTATAAACCAACTATATATAAAGATTTGCATCTTTGGTCATTTGCAGTCCCGGTGACACGCACACATTGTCATTGTCTTTCATCAATTTCTTATTCTCTCCAATACATATGTTAATGAATCATTGAGGTAGGTAAACATAAGAAGGACGTCGACTGGGGATGGAATAATATTTTACAATCATTTAATACGAGGAAGATTGTCTTTTATGTGGACTTCCAACGGTCTAATCTCACTTAAATCTTTCTCCAAAGACATTGGCATCTCTCTCTCTCTCTCTCTCTCTCTCTCTCTCTCCATTGAAATGTACAATCATAGAAATACATGGACTCTCTCACATTGAAATGTATAATTAGGGATGTAAATGAGTACCCGATTCTCCAATTATCCGGAGGTTCTGACCCGTTAAAAACCAAATTTTGGTCCTTATTTAAGCCCCAATAAGTAAATGGGTCTGGGTCCGGTCCTACCTTAGTTCAGACCGGTGGACCCGAGACCCGACATATTACTTCAATTTTCTAAAATTTCTCCTAAAAATCATTTTTTTAATATCATTCTCTACCTAACCCCGGACCCGGATCCAAACCCGTTCCATATATGGTTCTGGTTCCGGTTCCGGTTCCAGTTCCGAAGCCAAGAAACCGGTTCTGAAATAGTTCCGGGTCCGGATCCAGTTCCACCTTCTCCTTAATGGTGTTGGACCCAAAACCGGAACCGACCGCTTACAACCCTATGTATAATCATTAGAATACATGGCATTGGAATACATGGACTCTCTCACATTGAAATGTACAATCATTAGAATACATGGAATGGAGGACTAATTTACAAAAAAAAAAAAAAAAAGAAAAATCTTCAACTCGGCTTTCACAAAATACTTTCCATTTCTTGTGGGGCCCACTAATGTATGATGATCTACAAAAGGATGGAAAGGAATGAAGCAGATTAGGGGATGCCAAATATCACATCACTCAAATCATTTCAATCCCTTATTTTAGGGCCTCCGAGTTTAATCTAGCCGCTTTTTTTGGCCAGTGGTGTCCTCGTGGAAAGGGGGCATGCCTTACCACGAATTCAACACTGGGTTGGCAGTTTAACTGTCTTCTTATGTACACTTCGTCAAGTCAATAGGGAATAATAGTTGGACTAGTGTCACATTTATCTGCCTTCCAATTCACAGAAGCAAGCAAGCCCAGGATTTTTTTGAGTTCTGTCATAAAAGTTGAAATTGTTTGTGTAATTTTGTCAATGGTCCATGGCATGTGACTTCTTAGATTCCAGGATTCAGTAATGACCAAGTGCTATTGTGTGTCATTCATTCAGTGGTATCCATCAGTTTGAAATTTGTATTCAATCAGTATAGATTTAAGAGCAAGATGATTGACATAACAATTAACTACTTTGAGATAAGATAAATCGTGTCCAAACCAGGATCACTGGATTTAAAGGAGTGGTTTGGTAAGGTCTCCTCTTAATAAATTTTTACGTTGAATTCTTTGTAGTGGGCAGGTAAGAACCACTTTCAATACTTCATATGGAATGAGAAAAAAGGGTTCCACCATGGATTTCAAAAGGTTCCGCCTGACTCTCTGATTGTGATCTTAACCATTCATCATTTTCCTACAAGATGGACTGTTAAACCAGTGTGAACTATCTACAATTTTTGGAACAATTACCGTACAACAGGTGTTAAACCTAACAATCGCCCCAGAACTGCCGGAAAAGGTGCAATTACCGCAGAATTGTTCGTCTGCGGTAATTGCACCTTTTCCAGCAGTTCTAGGGCGATGTGCGGTAATTGTCCCACAATTTTTTATAGACTGAAATGTGAGTACTTCAGTGTTATTTTTCTTTCTTTCTTTTCTTCTTGATGTCGAGTCACAATCCCTGGCTTTTTGCATATTTGTGAAAGCGATCCCTTGTAAATCAACAACCGCAAATTGCTTGTTTCCTTTCGATGAAATGCTCAAAAACACCTCCTGGACTGCCGAATTTTGTTTTTCAACACCCGAGCGTCTATAGGTATGCTATTTTTGTTATCCAAAAAAAAAAATTGCATCACAACAAACAAAGGATTGAAAAATTAGAACAATTTTCCTCTCCAACGTGGAATTCTCTTGTCGCACAAACAGGATGCTCGGTATAGAGTCCAACACCATTGCTTGAAGGATCATTTAACATTTTTTCATCTTAATTCATTGATGCTTGTGTCTGCTCGTATATGCACTGGTGTAGATGAGAGCCTGGAAGAGATCTCCCATAAAACCTTTGATGAAATAAGAGCATCTTGGTGGTTCGGGAACAGCAGGGGCTAATGTTGTCTTCTAGTTAGTCATCTTTCCAACAGAGGCAATGGAGGAAAGATTAGAGGAAAATTAAAAAGCATATGAAATTTGTAAGCAAGGGAAGAAGCAACATATGAGAGAAACTGGCAGACGATGAATTGTAGAGTATGCTCTGTATAGTTCTTACAAAATGCACATTTATAGAAAAAAGACGATTAAGCATTGACTATCATCCTATTAAAGTTAAATTCCACCTGCAAAGTGCTAAATTTTATGTAGGGGCCACATCATATTGTGGTGTTGATTGTTCATAGCCTGTAATTGGGTCCCGGCCAATCCCAAATGCAACTAACCAAAGCACCAACTTGGATGGGGTGTCTCCAAATTATCCTAGTTCCTTCTTACTTTTCTAGAATTTCTTACAAATGAGCTTCAATCAAAGGGAAAGAGGAGTGTAAAAGGCAGAGATCTACGACGTACAACCCAAATAACCCATGTTTGATTCGAAATGATTGTCCAACTTTAGCAATCATCTGTGAAACTAAATCCTAGGAATTTAATTGTCCTTTAGATCTCCAACCTTGACCCTTTAATTTTTACCCTTTCCATTAAAGCCCCTTTCAGATCTCCATCCCTAAATGGAATCAATTTATCAACCAAATCATGGAAGAAAAACAGCGCTACCTAATATGAGCAGGATTGGTGGCTATGAAAACCATCATCAACAGCAACAGCAGCAGCAGATCCTTCCATCACTACGAGGATGGTGGTGGTGGTGGTGGGGCAAAACTGGATGGTTAAGAGCATCCAACCAAAATTGCTTTTGGGCTATGCTCCATCCAAAATAGAATTTAGGATTTGGAAGGCTTGGATTAATCTACACTTGTATATGGATGAAAATAAGAAGAGAAGGCAGGCAAAAGAGAAAAAAGTACCTATACCCTCACTCTTCATGGTACTTTGACTCAAACTATTCTTCATAGATTACAATTTTGATTTCCAGTCTCAACTTTGCATCAATAGAAAGGCAACAACATTTTCCATCACTACAATGTATATAAGAAGAATATTTTTGTAAAAAAACAAATAAATAAAAAATAACTAAACACAAGATAGCCAACACAGCCTCACCCCCTACCATTATCAGCACCTAAATTCCCTTCTACATTTACTGTCTGAAGTGATTCGGAACCCTGTGAAGTTAAACTCTCCTCTACCTCATCCTTTAGGGAGGATGTTTCCATCACTGCAACTATTGTCTTCGTAATCTCCTCTTTCAATTCCTTTGCCTCCTCAATCAAACCACTTTCAATCTTCCCCTTCAACGCATCTATCTTACCACTCAACTGTGCTGCTTCTACTGTTCTTTCTATCTCCTCCAATGTTACTTTGTTGATCATCCCTTCCTTCTCGGCCAGACCTGGAAGAGACGTTGCCTTCTTCCCCAGCCCCACAAACTCCAAATTAGCTGATTCCAACATCCCCTTCAATTCAACCTTCGCCTGTTTGACCTCTGCTATTTGATCCTCATTCAATGACTCTCCTTTTGCCACCCTTTCCCGCGCATTCTTTAAAATCTCCATCTTCGGCTTTGCTTCTGTTTCGAATTTCTGGTTTATCTCTTTCTTTAATTGCTCCCTTTTGGCTTGCCACTCAACCAGCCTGTCAACCTGGGTCAGCATTTCTAGCTTCTGGTTTAACTCAAGGAATGATCCGGGTCGGGATAAGCCATGCTTAAATTTCTCCAAAAGCCGGTCTACCTTTCCTTTTAATATAGGATTAAGGGGCTGATCAGGTGATTTGGATAGTTCCATTTGAAGGGATTTCACCTCCTCCTGCAAGCCCATAGAAATAAAAGCATTGGTTATCTCCTTGTCGACTTCTTCTCGCAGTTTCTTAACTGCCTCCTCAGAGAAAATGGGGGTGGATGACGGCCCCTTGACTTCCCTTATGTTCTTTTTTAGCCTTTCGATCTCAGCTTCTATGGTGGCAGTTGATACAGATGAATCATTGGTGACATCGGATGGCTTCATGTTGCGTTTCTTCTCTGGATCTGCTGCAATGCCTTCCTGAAAGCCACCAAGAATCCGGAATTTGAGGTTGCGGTGATGGAGCAACTTTTCAGTGTCCATATCTGACAGCTCCTGAATTGGATGAAGGAATTATTTACCACAGGGAAAGCATAGGGAATGAGTTTTTAAAAGCAAGCCAGTATCTATCGAATGACAATAGATACTCATCAAGAGTTCAATTGTTATACTAGGGAATGAGTGGCAGGAAGTTATTAAGAGCAATCCAGAATGTAGTAGAACATAAAATTGTTTTAGAAAGCTGTTATTGGTATTGAATTCTCCTCAATCAATGTTCTTTTTCTTTGAAATCAACCAAAAATTTATAAAAGCAATGCTCGAGAAAACAAAAATTGTTTTTTTCTTTCTGGAATCTTAGGTCATCTTTTCTTCCAAATACTAGTTGTTCAAATTGAAGGAAGAAAAGACCAATGTTGCAAAATTGGAAAACAGGGCTTTAAAGTTTTATCTGAAACTGCATTGTTTTCTTCATCCAACTCAAAACGTGAAGTCATTTTGCAAGTAGACCTGATTCATCTTCAAGTAAAGCAAAATCAAGATTAGGATTTTTTATTAGATTTACAACTTTTTGTTAAAACAAGCACAATTACAAAAATAGTGTAAATGCATGAATTACTTCTCCAAGAAAATTAACCAGTACCACTTTCACCGCTCGAATCCACAAACTAAGTAACAGAGCATGTACGAAAGGGTAGCCACACATTGACAATAATATCATTATAATTATTTAAGGAGGCTTTTTTCTCTTCTCAGTTATTACGATCAAATTTTGCAAGTCTGTCTGGTCAAACCCTAGAAATTTACAGAAGTTTTCTCAGTTTTTCACCAAACTGCAAGGTTTAAAAGAAAAAGGTTGTGTTGGGCCGTTTATTTGTAAGGTGAAGTAAAATTAAATTGAGTGTCAAATCAAGAAGGAAAAAAAGAAAGTGGAGGGAGTTGGGAGTGAAAGCACCCTTTTTGTCATTTTGTGCTTTTTATATGTATATTTTTTGTCATTTTGTGCCTTTTTAGAGCATCTTTTTTGGTCATTTTTGTGCAATTAAAAGTAGCTTTTTTGTCTTTTACAACCAACTCCCTCCACTATCTTTTTTTCTTGATTTGACACTAATTCATTTCATTTTACTCTACTCTGCAAACAAACAGGGAGTGTAAAAAATAATAATAATAATGATGATGATGATGATGATGATGATTTAGACATCATGTTCTTTCTTTCCATTAAGTTTTAAAAAAAAAAAAGCATGGAGTGTAAAAAACATGGAGTATATAATATTAGATAGATTAAAATAGAAGTAGGAATTTTCTCTGAACAAGACAGGGAAATTTTAAAGTTTAGCAATTACATCCATGGCCTTTAGTAGCATAAGCTTTATTTGTTGGGAAGTCCACGACGGATCAGTGTGTGCACCACCAAGAGGTTCCTGCAATAAATAACAAGGATTTAAAACATTATCAAAGCAAACACAAAAAATAGTCATAATAACACATCGGAAATACCAGAGGAAGCCTGACAGGATGCCAAAAGCAGATATCATTTGCATAAAGATTTCCTTGCTAATAAAACCAGTTTAGGAACCAAAAAAAAAAAAAAGAATACTTCGGTGATGACATATATATAAAATCACATCTGCAAGGAATTTTATTCCAGATGCTTTAGAACATGTGAAGAAGCATAATGCCCATTTGGAGTGGGGCTCATGGTCTGATCAACTAGACCATCAGTTTGACAGACCACATACTTGATGGAGGATGACTTAAAAGACCTCAAAATTGAATATCTTCAACAGTTCCAAAAATAAACAGTGAAGAAAAGGCCAAGATCGGATGACCGCCAATTTGTGGGAATCCAGTGTATCCGTCTATGGTGGGGCCCACAGGATTAGACGTTTGCATCAAGAAATTACGCATGCTCTAAAGTAGCATGCCTTAAATAATAAGGATTAATTTTGATTTATGGGCACGGGAGAATCCACCAGTAGGAAACGATTCAAATCAATCCACCATCAGGATGAGACAGAAGGTCTGGGTGTTGCAATAGCAATGTGATATTTGTAAGAGGGACAACACTATTAAGATGATACGAAAGGTCTGCATGATACCATAGCAATTTTGTGATTCTTAACAAGGACAGGGTTCTGCTGACCAAAAGCAACAAACGCTTGTCAAAGCAGAATCTTGTGTGCGCGCGCGTCTATATATATATATATATATGGGAGATGCTCCTATGAGAGCATCTCTCACCTTACCATGAGAGATAAGGTGGGGGCCCTTACAAATATATATATATATATATATATCTCAAAAACTCCCCTTGTCAAAAAGGGACATAAACGCCCCTTGTCCATATAAATGATGCCACCTCACAAGTTACATGATTGGATAACTCCTTCCCTCAAAACTGAGAAACAAATAATTTTTTATTGGAAACTAATAAGAAACAATCTCCCATGTGGGGCCTAGGATTTATTATAGGAATGTCATCAAAGAAGATCTAAGGGCTTCATGCATATCTCCTTGAATCAATGTTAATCATTATGGATTAATGACGTGGGGGGCCACTTTAAGTAGGCTTCAACCCTTTGTGAAGTTATTATCTCCCATGTGGGGCCTCTAGATTTATTATAGGAAGTCATCAAAGAATATATAGGGCTTCATGCATATCATTGGGTTATGAATTTTTATGGATTAATGTTATGTGGTGGGCCACATCAATTAGAATTCAAGCCTTCATGAAATAGCAATGTTCCATGTGGAGCCTAGCCGCTAGGATTTATTAAAGATTCCCATGAAACAAAATCGTTCTGCTTCCATGCATATGTCGCATGAATCCAACCCAAAAAAAAAAAGAGGAGATAAGATTTACTACCAAAGACATTGGATAGGATATTTAGCTAGTTTAAGGGAGGAGTTAATGGAAGTTGGGAATGGGCCATTAATAAGATTCTTAAGCTAGATGCTTATGTCAGCATATAATTATCTTGATTCTTAATTCTCATTGGATGTTGGGAAGGGGCATTTTCTGAGTTTTCTAGCGTCCCCCTACATATATAGAGGAATCCTCAAAAACTCCCTACTTAAAAAGGGGATTTTTGCCCCTTTTGATCTGTCCAATGTGATAATGCCAACTCAAATGTGCAAAGCAACCCCCATGTAACGTCCAATGAGAGGAAGATTTCCTAGAGACTTTTTCTCCTTTAAATGCAACATTAATTACCTTACCCAACTTTTTCTTCTCTTCAATAGCAACAACGATTCCCCATGGCTAAGAAGTGATTTTTAGATTGTTTAAACATGGTTCGCATTATTAAGAAAGGTACCTATAAAATTAGTAGATACACGGTTCTTACAAGTGGGTCCAATTAGTTATATTTGAGATTAGAGGATATGATTGGTAAATTGTTATCAAAAGTGGGTTCAACTGATTGTAATTGTCTATAATCTTTATATTTGTATATCCTCTTTTAACCGTGCATCCCACTATTTAGAAAGGTACTTATAAAATTGGGAAGTATATGGTCCTCACATACAAGTGGGTTGAACTAATTTTATATGTAAAAATTGCAGGGTGTAATTGATACATATAAAATCACAAGTGGGTCCATTTTATTTTATTGGTATATCATCTATTAACAGTAGGTCATATTGTTTCAAAGGTACTTATAAAACTAAGTGGTGTGGGTCCACAGTTTCTTTTAGGACTCGTGAGGAATTTTTCAAAATAGGGCCCACCTACAAAAATTGAAGCTGGTCAAAATAAATGGAAGGATTGGTATGTGCCCTCACAAAAATAATTGCCAAACATCTTGCTTTTAAAAAGGAGAATAAGTAGGAAAGTTAATCTATCTTATCTTATTGGAAAGAGAAAAAATAGGTGGTGGTTTCATTTGTTTCCAAAGAGGATAAGAATACACGTGAGCAACTTCTCATTGGTAGAAGAGGGGGGCGTTTTTCACTTCCAAAACGCCCCGGGCGTCTTCTAGATTACCTCATATATATATATATATATATATATATGTGGAGGTGCTCTTGTGAGAGACACTCTCACCTTACTATGAGAGATGAGGTGGAGGCTCTCACATCTGTATCCAATGTCCACAACTTAAATGTGTGGGCCCCCACCTTTATCTCTCGTAGTAAGGTGAGTGTCTCTCACAAGAGCACCTCCCATATATATATATATATATATATATATGTGTGTGAGCAGGACTCTCCTAAGCTGCAGCTTAGCTTATCCTAAGCTTGAATAGTGCTGGTCCCCCAAATCAAAGTCGATTATATCTGTTTTTTGCACGATGGAACTGGAAAATCCAGTTTTGATTGGATTTATCTTGCTTGTTTTTTGCCCCTATATAGGGAGATGCTCTTATGAGAGTATCTCTCACCTTACTATGAGAGCTAGGGTGGGGGGCCCTCACATCCACATCCAATGCCAACAACTTAAATGTGAAGGCCCCCCACCCTTGCTCTCATAGTAAGGTGAGAGATGCTCTCATAGGATATATATATATATATATATTTATATATGGAAATGAAAAGGAAGATAAGTAAAATAGCTGCGAGGAAATCACATTTAGGATGTATGATAAAAGGAAAATGCTGCCAATGCACAACAGTGCTGATTGAGATGAACGCTACTCTCAAGTTCACTTGTGAATATTCAGTTAATGCAAATGAGGAGGCTAACTAATTACATAAACCTAGTTACTGGAAGTAGCAGGAAGTGGAAGCTGATGGGGAGGTACAGCAACAACCCAAAGTTAAATATAAGCTTTTACTAAATCATGTAAAAAAACTGTAAAATCCCCAAGTGTAGCTCACGCGCACCACACACACACACACACACACAGAGAGAGAGAGAGAGAGAGACCTAAATGCAGACATTGCAAAAAAAAAAAGTAAGAATCTCGCAACAGAGAATTTTGTGGTAACTGATGCAATTGTACAGCTAAAAGAGAGAGAATCTGACGGTGCCTTGGAGCCACAACCCTCTTGCTTAAGGTGGTTGTCTTGTCTTCTGGAGAAGTTATCTCCCAGTGTTCTAATGGAGTTAAATGTTAGAAAACCGGTGCTGTTGGGTGGATTATCAACTTAATTATCCAATGGGTCCGAGATTCCATCATTTCAATGTGAATCGGGGAATTGTTCACCAAAATACAATTAAGGTAGAGATGATGGCGAGATTAGAGGTTTTTGTGATCTGCCTTTTTCTGTTCACAGGAGTGGCAATGCTGAATTATCTTCAGTATCTGCTCAGGGCTTGGCGCTGGATTGAGATCAATCAGAGGAAGAAGTACTTTATAGGTTTATCATTTGAAGCCATCATGTGGCTTTTCCGGAAGGAGAAGAATACTAGATGTTCTTATAGTAGAGCAGTATCAGAGGCTGCTTTGTGCTCCAAAGTGTGCAGAGTAGCAGCTCTTTGGGATGTTGAACTTCCTTGCTTTCATGGAGGTCTATCAACCGCAATTAACATGTGTTGGCTGAAGGTTATTTATGACCCTAGGCATCAAGAACCCATCCTCTAATCGTGGTC
Organism: Umbellularia californica; assembly: GCA_028538565.1. Lineage (NCBI taxonomy): Eukaryota > Viridiplantae > Streptophyta > Magnoliopsida > Laurales > Lauraceae > Umbellularia > Umbellularia californica. The sequence continues at coordinate 20,962,798 of JAPQWN010000007.1, forward strand.
CCTGCCTCAAGAAGGGCAGTTAAAGCTCAATTTTTATGGAAGTTTTATTGGAAATCATGGGCATGCAAGCATAGGTGTTTTCATTCAGGATTTCCTCATCAGCTCCTCTGTGGTCCTTTTGGGGCTCAATAAGAAGAACAGTTAATGACGCAGAAATGACAGCTATGTTAATAAGTATGAAGGGAGAGACACTAGGATTAGATTAACTACTTCTAGTTTGAAAGAGATTCCAAGGGTGTGATCATGTGGGCATTAAACTCGTCAATAGAACCATGGAGATTGGCAGATGTCAGAGGAGATTGACGGCATAGTTGTTAATATCGTTTCGGACCTCATTTCGCTCTGGCCTGCAAAATGAAAAGTTTCGGCCGATTCGGGATTTCGGTGAAACTTATCGGAATTACATTTCGGGGAAAATATAACAAATATATATACATATATAAGTAAAAAAATAGAAAAAGTAATAAATATAGATTTACTCCATTATAGTAATTTTTTTAGAATTATATTTTGTGAAAATATTAGAAATAGAAAATGTGTAAAAAAAGTAAAAAAAAATAAAATTAATTTTGTAAAATTTCATTTCGATCGAAAAGTCACATTTCGGCCGATATTGACCGAAATTCAAACCGAAAAGTTTTCGGCCACTTGACCGAAACGAAAAATTTCGGCCATTTCGGCCGAAACGAAACGAAATTAATAACTATGATTGACGGTCTTAAAGACATGATCAGTCTCTCATTTCATTATGTCCAAAGAGGAATGAATGGGAAAGCATATGCTTTAGCAAAGGGGTTGCTCAAGGTATTCACAAGTGGATATGTTAGTATTCGGCTGTTCCTAGTGTTGGTTGTTCCTAGTGGTTCGCTGATCCATGTTTTGAGTTTTTTTTAGGCTGTTTCTTGCTCTTTGGATTCTTTGCTCCTTTCCCTTGTATACACCTTCTGTGCATTTAAAAAGTTTTCACCATTCATATATATATATATATATATATGCAAGGCTCTCCTAAGCTCAAGCTTAGGATAAGGTAAGCTCAAGTGTGTGGTGGGGCCCACCTGGGGACCCACATGGGGATGGGGGTGGGGGGGATTTCAAGGACTCCCTAAGATCTTCCTTGCTGCAAAAAATCAGCTCCAACCGTGATTTCTATCATCTCCATATGGGCCCAAAAGTTTAATGGTCAATAGTCCATTCCGATCGATACATAGTCAATCCAACGGTTCAGTAAATTCGGATTTGACCAAAAGTTGGTGGACATGTGCAATTTAGAGGGGTCATGTGTTTGGTCCATTTGGATGGACCAGCGGTGGGCCCGACAAGCATAAGCTTACGAGATTTTATCCTAAGCTTAAGCTTAGGAGAGCCTTGCTCTATATATATATATATATATATATATATATATGAGAAATTTTCAAAAACGCCCCTTTTTGCGCCCCTTTGTTTTTTTTGTTCATAGGACCCATATTGTGTCAATCAAGTCTTTTCACACACACTACCCCCCAATGAATAGTCACAAGTCCAAGTTTGACATCCATCCAACTTTTTCTCACCATTGGATTGACATCATAATAAAATGATGCCTCTAAACCATTAAATTTTAGGGCCATGGATCAAAAGGTTAGGATGATCTTAAGGGCTGAAGATTTTGCATGTAGGTACGTCTCATATGGATCTTTCCATCCAATAAACTTCCATGATCATCATGCATCCTAATGGGCCAAACTAGGAAGTGTGTTTTTTAGAAAAAAGCGCTCGGGCGCTGTGTCTATATATCTATATATATATATATATGGGAGATACTCCTATGAGAGATATCTCTCACCTTACTATGAGAGATATGGTGGGGGCCCTCACATTTAAGTTGTTAGCATTAGATATGGATGTGAGGGCCCCCACCTTATCTCTCATAATAAGGTGGGAGCATCTCTCATAGGAGCATCTCCCTATATATATATATATATATATATATATATATATATACACACACACACACACATATAACTCCACCAGTATTTTTTACTGCCAATCCCAAGTCCAGGTAAAGGAGGAGGGTTGCGTAGAGTAGGTTAACAGTAAGCGTAAAAATTTGTCACAACCCAAACATGAATTCTGAGATTACAACATTCCGAGATCAAACATGAACACGATATATATATATGGGAGATGTAAATGTGAGGGCCCCCACCTCCTCTCTCATAGTAAGGTGAGATATGCTCCTATGAGAGATATCTCTCAACTTATATGAGAGAAGGTGGAGGCCTTCACATCCATATCCAATGCCAACAACTTAAATGTGAGGGCCCCCACTCCTATCTCTCATATAAGGTGAGAGATATCTCTCATAGGAGCATCTCCCCCATATATATATATATATATGGATCAGCTCTTCTAAGCTAAAACTTAGCTTATCCTAAGCTGAAATAATGCTAGTCCCACGAATCAAAATCGATTATCGTTGTTTTTTGCATGATGATCGTCTCCAAAATCAAGATAAATCCAATCAGAACTGGATTTTCCAGTTTAATCATGCAAAAAACAGAGATAATCAACTTTGATTTGTGGGATTAGTATTATTCCAGCTGAGGATAAGCTAAGCTGCAGCTTAGGAGAGCCATGCTCATGTATGTATATATATATATATATATATAAATGCTTTTGTGCAGATGTCGCATGGTGCAAGACAACCCATGGGTCCACCTGGGGAGCCACATGATCAATCTAATCCCACAACCCTAAACCAAATGTAACACCCCCCTCCCCCTTTTTCATGTCACATATCCGATAGCTTTTACACCAATCCAAATGAACTGAAGTGTTGGAATGGGGAAAAAATGGTGCATTCTAAACGGTTGAACTTGAGGGCTACAAACCAACGGGTTAGGAGATTGACTAGAAATTTTATATATGCAATGGTCACATTTGGATCTTTCAATCCCCCACTTCAACCAAGATTGGTGGGCCCCACATGTTGTCTCAAACAGTCTCCCATGTGAGACATCTACACAAGAGCACACCCCATACATATATAAATGGTAAGTATAAGCAATTTATGGTTAGGAAACTTGGGATTAAAATAGCATTTCATTTGCTTTGGAATAGCAATATATTCATTTCATGAAACATATATATACACATTGTAAACCCTTTCTTAAAGTATTGAAACACTAGAGAATTTGTTCCAGTGATCTCCCTATCACGACTTCTCTCCCTCTAACCCTGTTTTATCGCTTTTGACCTCAATGTATTCACCTCTCTTCGTTATCTCTTTTACTTTATCCTTCATCTGCAGTTTCGCCATTTTTCTCTTATCATTTTCTCCTCTCATTTACAAATTCTGCATCCATCTATCTTTTAAAAATTATAAATGTTGGCTGAATACTCAAGATTTGAATCATGTCTCTGACTGAATTGGGATGCAATACGAGGATCAATTTGTGTATAAAGCATCAAGGAGTGCACAAATGGAAGAATCTTCTAGTCAAAGTAATCAATGTTAAATCGATATGATCATGGGGTAACTCTTCGTGAGAAATGGTTGGAGGGTTTGATAGAGTCCTGCGGCCAGAAAGAGGCCCCAGGTGGTAATGGAAATGTAGAAATCAGGCCTTAAATACATGGATAATGGTTTTGATACAAAGATAAAGTCAACGCAGGCTGTTAGAAGGTTTCCTCCACGTGTTGCACACAATATTTGACATGTGGGCAGAACCTTGGGAAAAAGTTAGGAAATAAAACAGAAGAAATCATCTTCATGATTTAGCTGTGTTGTCCTACAAGTTTCAAGGAAACAATGATACCGGAGAGTTAAGCTCTTGGGGATAGCAATCATTGTCTCAGCCTAATGATATTATATCTGAGACTCTGAGAGACAAAGAAGAGAACATTAGACATGAAAACAGGTCCAAGTTATGTAAGCGCACTGATGATGGATAGGTATCTAGCATGCCACCATGATTGTACTTTGACCGTTTAGCAAGCAATGAAGTTACAGATCATGACAGAAAATATGAAATCTGAGCTTAATAAATCTTAACACAGCGATATATCCAATCTGACTAGAATTAGTGGATTTAAGCAATGGAAAGATGTGCTCATGATCAAATAATAAAAGTATATCACAGGTTGAACATGTGCTGAGAGAAATGAAGCAAAAGATCAGAACGCTCACCGGAATTATTCCATCTGCAATTTTAAGCTTGCACAGTTGCAAAGCTGTAATCTTTAGTTTCTCAGCTGCCTAAACAACATCTCAGAGAATTCAGGAATGAACACAAGACACATTTGAAGGAGCTTCAACAAGCACATTAATTAAATACCTTAGGAGCCGCTTGCGCACTTTTCCACAAGATCGCAGCACATGCTTCTGGGCTGCTCACAACAAACAAGATTACACAAACGCAAAACATATATAGGAAATCATTATAGATATACAACATGAGAGAGTAAAATTGCAACGTGTGATTTGTACAATAAGGGAAACAGTTATAGTCTAGGAACACAATTTTTTCTTGTTCTAAACCAAGAAAGCCGCAAAATGATACCCTTGTCTGGAAGTGGAAATAAGTAATCCCTAGTCTCCAAACTAAATGGAACAAATGCTCATGCAGGAATTCAACAGAAACTCTGTGCAACACTTGATTTCTACATGAAAGGAAACACTAATAGTGTAGGAACAGAATTTTGCCCATTCTAAACCAAGAAAGCTGCAAAATGAAACCCTTGACTGGAAAGTTGAATTCAATAGAAACTTTCCCTCTCCCTCCGTTCTCTGAAAGAAGTGATTTCTACAAGAAAGGAAACACCTCTCTCTGATTTTTGAGGCTTATGGTGGTAATTCTAGTAATAGTAGAATTCTAAAAACAAGGGAATAACTGTTTCAGACTTCTGGTGGTAATTCTAGTAATAAAAGAATCCTAAAAGTAAGGGAAGAACTGTCTCAGCTCCTGAAACGACAAGAAGCCAAGCAGAGACTTAGCTATTAATACTTTTTATTTGCTTCGTTATGACTATAATTGATATACAGAAAGAACAAAAAAAATATTACTAATTTTCATTGCCATGTTCCTGTCTCAACATGTAAAGTTAATTAAACTATAGTTTTCTGATCCAGCGGGCCAACCAGACTCAACCACCTACCAGATTGATACTCGAGATGACAAGGAAAACCAATGATGATATGAAGGTAAATAATTCTTAAACACTTTATAAATACATTTATAATAGCTCAATATAAGGGAAATGTAAGAGAGAAAAAAAGGAGGAAGGGGGAGGGAATGGGGGAAGCAAAGCTCCATAAAGTGAGTCCAAGGCAAGTAACACAAAGCTAGACGAAAGCATAAAAGTGTACTGAGAGCAAGTATAAGGAAGAACAGTCCTGGGGAATATCTAGGAGAAACCAACTGCAGTAACTACAATTGCTCCTTCAGATCACCAAGGAAATCCTTGATTCACGCAATTCAATACTTTGGCACCAAATTGAAGAATGACAGCTAGACAATGCTTACGGCAAAAGCCATGGACTACGCCTTCATGGGATCCCTTTATTTGGCTAAAATACCACCTCTGGAATTCCCCCCATCTTAAAGCAGCATAGGGAAGGGGGAGATAGCCAACAGGCTACTCTCCAAGCCAAACGGCTTAGGATAGGGATCCTTACAGATCAATAGTCTTGGTCTCACACCACAGACAAGAAAACATCACAAGAGGAAACTCAAATTCTTACTTAATTACTTCATATTGAATGTCCCCTTGGAGAAGGTTACGGCTCCTTATATAGGCAAGCAATCATTGTTCTATCCTAGCCCGCTAACCAAAGCTAAGGAAACACTCCACATAGCATAGGATGGTGCAATATAGGGCAGTGCCGATTTCTTCTTCTATTAGAGACAGGTTGAAAGATCAGTTGTCTTGAAAATGCAGCTGTAAATGTGGACTCAGAACTCCCTAGTGAGCTTGGGCCTTCGGGTATAAAACTTAAGACGGGGCCCAATAGTTTGGCCTGCATCAACTCTCCCCGGATTGGAGAAACTCGACTCTGGCGACTTATCAGCTTGGTACTTCTCGTACAAATCCGGATTGAGTCGTTGAAAGTATGTGGCGGTGATCCATGTAGCTTCAGAAAAATTTATGCTTTCCACTTGGCCAAGAACTGGTAAAAACCACCATTCTTTGTTGTACCGATTGATCATCAAAGACATCTTCAATTTCTTCGAGGGGAGCTGGAGCCATGGGAAGCCAGATAGCTTGCTCTCCAAATGATTCATCTTGATAATGCCCATGATAAATTGTGAGATCTTCGACATTGAATGTGGAACTGATATGCATGTTAGGCGGAAGATCAAGCACATAAGCATTGGAGCTGATTTTCTCACTTCTTGGGTGGAGTTTCTTGTAAGTACCTGTGGGGAACCGCTCGGGCATCATTCGCACCATGACCATATCTCCTTCATCAAATTCGACATGGGGCCTTCGAGTATCCGCATGCCGTTTATAAATCTCATTGCTTTTGGCAATTTGTTGGTGAACCTCATCATGAACGTCCTTCATGTGGAGTGGGAATTGTTCAGCTTCTTGGCTAGGCCTGACTTCAACTGGTAAAGGACTCGGATCAATAGGGAGACGTGGCTTGACTCCTATGAAAACTTCAATTGGCGATCTTCCCGTTGTTCTGTTAACGGAATTATTGTAGGCAAACTCCACCATTGGCAAAATAAGATCCCATGAAGAGAGATGTTCTCCGACGAGACATCAAAGAAGATTTCCTAAGCTTCTGTTGATGACCTCAATTTGACCATCGGTTTGAGGATAATATGCAGAGGATGATATGCAGTTAAATATTGAAGCTTAGTCTGCATCATATGCCATAAAGTCTTCCAGAAAAAACTCATGAATTTAGTATCTCTATCAGACACTATAGTCTTGGGAAGACCATGCGGACGAACAATTTCTTTTGAAGAAAAGAGTAGCAATCTTCCTTGCATCTGCTGTGTTAGAGCATGGTATAAAGTGTGCCATCTTGGAAAATTTATCCACCACAATAAAAATAGAATCTACCTTCCATGTTGTTTTTGGTAGGCCCAAGAAAAAATCCATGCAAAGATCTTGCCAAGGCACATGTGGGATAGGAAGGGGCTGATAAAACCCAGTGTTCTTCTTTTGACCTTTTGCAAGCTAGCATACTCTGCATAGTTAACAAATTCTTGCAACATTTGTCTTTAGGCAGGGCCAAAAGAAGTGATCTTCCACAATAGCCAATGTTTTATCACACCCTAGATGTCCACTGCATCCACCACCATGTAACTCTCGTATGACAAACTCACAGATAGATGTAGCTGGCAAGCATAACTGATTCCCACGAAAGAGAGAGCCATCATGTATGGTAAACTTTGGATGCTCAGAAAACTCACCATTGAGAAGATCTTTGTAAATGCGTCCAAAGTCATGATCATCAAGATATTCTCTGCGAATTTCTTCACAACCTGGTACTGAGACAGAAATTGTTGTGAGAATGTGAGAACGACGACTTAAGGCATTTGCTACTTGATTTATGACGCCAGACAAATGTGAATTCCTATAGATACGCACTTCATTTGACACGGTTGGAGCTCATCTTCTCCTGTGAGTTCATGTGCTGCAGAGCTTCATGATCAGAGTACCGCACAAATTCTTTTTTGATTAAATAGTGACGCCAATGACAGAGTTTGTACTACTGCATAGAATTCCAGGTCATATGGTGAATACTTCTTGTGAGAGTCACTCAACTTTTCACTAAAGTAAGCAACTGGATTCCCATCCTGACCTAAAACTCTGCCAACTCCCTATCTGCGAAGCATCACAACTGACTTCAAAGACCTAGTCAAAGTCTAGAAGTTTTAAAATGGGTGCCTCGGTTGTTTTCTGCTTTATATGTTCAAATGCCCGAGTGGGTACCTTGGTTCAATTGAAATCTCCTTTCTTCATGCAATTAGTTGTAGGAGTCATAATGGTACTGAAATTGCGAATAAATCTCCTATAAAAATTAAAAAGTGGCCAATCCATGAAAACTTTGTACTTCATGGAAAGTTCTGGGAAGAGGCTAATCTATGATTGCTTTGATCTTTTCTGGATCAGCTTCTACTCCTTGGGCCGATACAACAAATCCCAAAAATATGACTTTGAAACTCAAGAATGTACACTTCTTTAAATTAATGCAAAAAAATTCTTTGCAAAGTGCACGCATTACGTGCCTTAGATGATCCAGATTGCTGAAGATCAAAATGTCATCAAAATACACGATGACGGCCGTAGCTGTGTCATCACCCTCATAAAAGAAATGGGAACATTGGATAATCGAACAGCATGACCAACCATTCATACAATCCATCCTCAGTCTTGAATGATGTTTTCCATTCATCTCTTGGCCGAATATGGATTTGGTGATATCCACTCCTAAGATCAATCTTTGAGAAGACTAATGATCCGGCCATCATATCAAGCATGTCATCCAACCGAGGTATTGGAAATCGGTACTTAATGGTGATCATGTTGATGGCACGGCTGTCGACACACATTCGCCAAGAACCATCTTTCTTAGGCGTTTGGAGGGCGGGTACTGCACAAGGACTCGTACTTTTGCAAATGTAACCCTTCTGGAGGAGTTCTTCAACTTGCTTTCTCAATTCTGTATGTTCTGTAGGGCTCATGCGATAAGCAGGAAAATTTGGAAGTGAGGAACCGGGGACTAGATCAATAGCATGCTGAATGTCCCTCATAGGCGGTAGCTCTTTTGGAAAATCTGCTGGAACCAAGTCTTTAAAATCATGCAACAAGGACTTGATTTTTGGAGGTGGAGAAACTGCTTTATCTTTTGCCTCTCTGAATTCTTGTGGCTTAAGGGCATAGACGACTCCTTGATCTTTGCTTTCTTCTTCATATTTTCGCCTTAAGAGAATGCGGGAATTTGGCTTGGATGCAGTTTGCTTTGATGGGACTAATGGCCGATTGCTTTGCTGAGGCGATAGGAGGCTTAAGGGGAAGAAGAGTAATTTTGCGACCCTTATACTTAAAAGTATGGGTATTGGCATCTCCATCACTTTGGACCTTGTTATCAAAGAACCAAGGTCTTCACAATAGAATGTGAGTAACATTCATGGGAATGATATCACACCAAATTGAATCTTCGTAACTACCAATTTTAAATGTTACCCAACACCATTTGGTTACTGGAATGGCTGCTGCATTCACCTAAGAGACTTTGTAAGGCGTCGGGGGTTTTTCTGTTGGAAGCATTAATTTGTCAACTACTTCTTGGAACACCACATTCACCTCGCTTATTCCATCAATGACGAGATTGCATAGTCTGTTGCGACATTTTTCCATGAAGCGAAATACGGTGGTTCGTCTCCAATCTTCAGCTTCCCCCTTCAGTAGTGATGAAAAGGCGACGAATGAATAATGTCTTTCCTTCTTTTTCAGCTTGATAGAATGAATGATCTCCTTGCTCAGGTGGAACTTCCTGCTCTGCATATGGGGTTTCAACTTCATACTCTTCAACAACATGCTCCGATCCATAGGCATCTTCTTCATTGTGGGCATAACGAAGATTCTTTGTACCTGGGCATTCAGAAGCATAGTGTCATTTGCCTCTACATCGATAGCACCCGATATCCTGCCTTTGCCGCGAAGGATTGACAACATTCTTCCCTTTATTCGCATAATTTGGAGGGGGCCTTGCTTGATTCTGAGGCGGTACTTGCTTGTTAACATTTTAGGGCGGAATTCGTTGGATGGGATTTTGTGATGGAACGACCCACTGATAAGTCGAATCGGAGTTTCTCCTTTGAAGAGGTTCTCCAAAACGCCTTGAATATAGATGCTTCAACTGATCCTCGATGCGAATTGCCATGCAATGAACTTCTTCAATGCCTTGAAAATTGAATGTAGTCAATTCTCTTTGAATCTCTTGACGCAATCCTCGCTTGTATCTGGAGATAGCCTGATGATCAGTCTCGGACACCTTGCATCATACCATGAGATAAGGGAACCTTTCTTTGAAGTCATCCACAGTGGAGGTCTATTGTCTACAGTTAACTAGTTGATTAAAGAGGGAATCAACATAGTCAACCGGCAGGTACTTGTCTTCTAGTTTTCCTTTCATCTCCTCCCATGTGCTAATAGGAGGTCTTCTGTGATTGGCGTTCTTTTCATCAACACTCCACCAAACACGTGTTGCACCCTTCATCTTCATCTCCACGAAGGGAACACACTTGTCTTCCTCCATGTCGTACCAATCAAAATAATCTTCAAGCGCTGTGATCCAATTAGTGAAGACTTTCACATCCATGCGCCCATAGAAATCGGGAACATCACAATGCAACTTTTTGGTGACATCGTCTCGTCGACCCTGATATTCATTCGTAATCAGTTTCTTCAAATATGTAATGCCTAAAGCCATAAACTGCCGTAAAGTTTCTTGTGGTTCACCATTGACAAAATGGTCTACAATTGCATGGTGGTCGCTTCCTCCCTGTCCATTGTTGCCATCATTGTTGTTTGAAGGTCCTGGATTGCCATTGTTCCGGGTGCCCTGAGGACCTGGAGCTTGGGAGAAGTCCCGAAGATGTCTTTCAACCCTGTCCATTAATTCAATGATATAAGCATCATGTTGGCAGTCTGTAAATTTGCCTCTGAAGGGTGCTCCGCTACGGGTAGACATGTTGTTGGGAATGTTGTATTAACTACTGCTGGATTTATTTTTTCTGCTGCTGCTTTTTTCTGCTTTTTTTTTTTTATTATTTTGCTGCTGCTGCTTGTTTTTTTTTTTGTTGTTTTTTTTTCAGTTGGGTTGGATCTAACACAACTAAAGCCCATAAAAGGGCCTGTTTGTGCCACGTGAAGAGGAGGGCTGGGGGAACACGTGGGAGCTTGTCTCCTCAGGTTGATGCAATGGAGAAAGTAAAGGGATTTTTACCCTTTCGTTGCTGCAAGACTTGAAGAAAGGATGGAAGGAGTTGAGGGCTATTCTTGGAAAAGTTCCTTGGAGCAGAATTTGGTGGGGGGTGGGGTTGGGGGTGGGGGTGGTTTGGTGCGGGGGCGATGTTGGCTGTGACGAGTTATTGTGTTCGTAGGGGGCGGTGCGTGGGGGCGGTGTTGGCTGTGACGAGTTGTTGTGTTGGTAGTGGGAAGCAATGGCGAGGTGGGAGATGGTGGCGGCACTGTGCATCTGCGACGGCGGAGCTTAGAAAAAAAAATTGGATTTAGGGATTTTGGGTTGGGCAGTAAACAGAGGTTTAGGGGTTGGAAATTTGGGAAATGTTTTTGGGTTTTGTGTGTTCCGGATGTGTAGGGTCGTGATGGGGTTATGGTGATGGGCTGAAAATGACGATGATGAAAGATGACGAGAGGGATTGGGGTTTTGGGAGAGAGGTTCGATGGCTCTGATGGGTGGATGGGAGGGGCTTGGATGTGATGACAGAAGATGGATGATGGTGAAGGATGATGGTGATAATGATGGATGATGATGATGATGGATGGGGATGATGATGGATGGACAGAAAATAAATAGAAAGATGGGATACTGGGTTACCTCAGAACGGCGATCCATCTCTGATACCAATTGAAGCAGCACAAGGAAGGGAGAGATAGCAAACAGGCTACTCTCCAAGCCAAACAGCTTAGGATAGGGATCCTTACGGATCAAAGTCTTGGTCTCACACCACAGACAAGAACACATCACAAGAGGAAACTCAAATTCTTACTTCATATTCAATGTCCCCATTGGAGAAGATTACATCTCCTTATATAGGCAAACAATCACTGTTCTATCCCAGCCTACTAACCAAAGCCAAGGAAACACTCCACGTGGCATGGGATGGTGTAGTATAGGGTGGTGCCGATTTCTTCTTTTATCAGAGATGGGTTGAAAGATCAACTGCCTTGAAAGAGCAGCTGCAAAAGTGGACTCACTGCTCCCTTGCGGACTTGAGCCTTCGGGTATAAAAACTTAAGAGGGGGCCCAATAGTATGGCCTGCATCACATTCGAGGCCTCCTTTGAAGGCCCCAAACTCTACTTCACAAAAAGGTCATTCCCATGCAAGTAAAATATGAATAAAATCCCCAGCAAATTTTCATTCAGGTTTGGTTATGCTGTAGCTCTATAATTTGGATTGGGATTATCATTTATGAACTGCATAGGTGATATTAGTCCCAAAAATAAACAAAAACAATAGATACAGCTTGTCTGTGAACAGCCAACCATGAACCATCAACCTGTGAGAAAGGTTAATAATCAATGAAAAACTGGGCAATACACAAAAAACCTGAATGATACTAGAGAGAATGAGAGATGGTCATTCTAAAAAGATTCATAGAATTTGAATTTCTGTTGGATGAAATAACAAGCAAGCACCTGGAGATATAGAGATAGAAGCTTCGCATAGGAATCCACAAAAACACAATACAAATGGTCTAAATAAACAACGAAGATGTATCCATATCACTTTACATTTCTCAACTGATGGAAAATCTATATAAATCTCATATGAATTGAAGTTCTAATTTCAGTAATTATTTGCGCATATTTTAACTTCTACCACTCCATCAATATAAGTCCTATGTGCAGCCGCCTTTTATATGTAACGATGACAATGCTTTGATCTGGTTGACCTGGACAAACAAAGGCAAGTTCACCCAAGTCATGAGTCAACCAGGTGGGTTGATTTTTTCAATAGAACTCATCCAAACCGAGTTGAGCCTAACCCAGTCAATCAGTTTGTGACCTAATCAAGCCAACAAAACTGAGTTCTTAGTCAACACAATGGGTCAGAAAACTATGAATCAGGCAACAAAATAAAGACAACACAGTTACTGTGTTGCTCAAGAAAGAAAGAGTTTATTAGGTAGAAATTCTTGAAGATAAAAAAGAAATACCTGGCAACATAAAATACGGAATTCTCCAACATAAACAATTTATTTGCACAGCCAATAGCAAGAGCTCCACCAGAACCACCTTCACCAATTACAACAGTAATGATTGGAACTTTCAGGCCAAACATAGTCCTCAGATTTTGGGCTATTGCTTCTCCCTGCATGCAAAAAATTGTAACCAATCAAATATCTACCTAATTAATTCCTAATGATGAATCACAAAGGTATATGTAATATGGATGCAGTAATGCAGTGCCAATGAGCCGTTGGAAGGAGACTTGTGGTCCACATACGAGGCCCGAGAAAGTTTAGAGATTGTCCAATCTTATTTCTTTAATTAATTGCTATTAGTTTTTTTTTTTTTTTTTTTTTTTTTTTTGCCAAGTGTTTTTAATTCTATTTAATTAGTTGCAATTAGAGCGGTTTCCAATTTTTTTTTATTTTCCTAATTGGAGTAGGAATCTTAGCCCCTAAGGTTTCTTGTTCTTATTTATATGCATATTATAGAGATTAGATCTCAAATTTCAGAATTTGAATAATATTCGTGGGATTTTGTTTCCTTTGAGGTGTGTCCTCATGTATAGTCTAGATCATTATAGTGCTCCGGCACTTGTCACGCAAAACCACAACCCTAGAGGCCTGCATTATGCATGAACAATATGCACAACTACAAGTGGAACACTAGGGCTCTGATGCATCAGGACGGAACCATGGTTCAATTCTAAACAGATGATGCATTGAAATTCTGCAACTGAATAATCCTTTGAGCCATGTACTATAATTTAATGGTCAAGGAATATAAAGCTTTAGCGGATAAGGCCAAAATACTGGGGGGCTACAACTTCCAGCTGAAAGTCATCACATTCCTTATCCAACATGCACCCTCATTATATCAATGTTCTGGAAACCAACAACGGTCTCATATACAACATGGATGCAACAAAGCACTTTACATGTTCCAACTTCATTAAATTATAATATTTGAATACATACATACTTGACCAAGCTCCTCAGATTTGAGATCAGCATATGCCCCTGGTGTGTCAATGAATGTGATGATGGGAAACCCATGATGATCTGCATATTTCATCATCCGCAAAGCCTTCCGATAACTAACATCATCCAATTACTTTCAGTGAGAAAATATCATATTCCAAGTTCCATCCAATATAATCAGACAAAAAACAAGAGCAAACTACCAGTTTGAACCCTGGTTGAACATAGGTAATACCAAGAAAGAAGCTTTATAAGTATTTCCTTTTTATATACAACAGTACGTAATTTGCCATGGTCATAACAGGAAAAATACCGTTAAAAGAAATGGTCTTATAGCAGGTAAAAGGCAGTGGAATCTAAATTGGATTTCCCAGCTTTCATACATTTAAAGTAGAAACAGTAAATAGCATCTACTATTTTACGATTTCATCAAATTTGTGCACTTACGAAGACTATAGTGTATTTCTATATTGAATGCCATTTAAGCAAGTAAAGCTTACCACATAGCTTTTTTCTTGGATGACTTCCCGCATAGCTTTTGGCACAAAAAAAAAAAAAAAAAAAAAAGCACCATGGTTATCAAAATCCTACGATTAGTATCCCGGCAAAAAAAAAAAACAGTACGCACAGCTGCTTTCTTTTTTTATTTTTTTTACTGACAAGTGTATCCCCGTGGTATCATACCCAACAAGACTAATCCCCTAGGCACATGCACGACCCCGTATCACACATGGTATGCTACCAAAAGATGAAGTGAGTTTCAAGACGTAGTCCACTTTGCATTTAGGTGACCTATAACCGAGTCCACATGCTTTTGCTTCCAAACAGGCTGTGTATGTCAATATTTGACTCGATCCTCCCACTAAATGTGTACCACACCCGCCTAACCCGTTAATAATCTGGTCGGTTGTCAGGCTGACCCGTTCAACACATTAGGTCATCATGTGTGAGCTATATCAGCTGTCAAATTGAGTTTCCTTTCAAATTACATAAATATTACATATTTAAATATAATACCAATGGATTGTGCGTGTGGGGGGTGGGGGGGTTGGATGTCAGGGGGGTATGCAAGGAGATCTTTCATCTTGGACGGGGTCTAGCTCACAAGGCACCCAAAGGCTGCATAGAGGTGTCACTCTCCTGAATAAGACAAAACACACTACTCTGACGAGGAACAATTGACAAAATTCCCAAAAATTCTCTCCTTTCCAAATTCCTATAACAAGTAACAACTGGTAACATCCCAAAATCTCTCCGTTCCAAATTCATATAACAACTTGCAACATTCCCAACATTTCTGTACTCTCCAATGTCCTGCAATGAGTGACAACTGTAACAGCTTACAGCTTCCCAAAGTTTCTCTACTTTCCAAAACAGACCCCCTAAGAAAACTAGAGTAGTTTCCTGTAAAAGAAATTACCAATTAAAAAGGACAGGACAAATCACAAAATTTGTGGGGCTCACTTATCTACCAAATACCAAAGGCCTATAGGATCCAGCCCACAGTTACCTGGTTCTCAATTCGACTGATTCGAATTCGAGTTCGTAGTTCACAATTCAGCATTTACTTTAATTTGGAAATTCAATAGAGTAGGTTCACTTAATTCGCTTTTTGATTCACTTGATTCGCGGTTCGAGTTCGATCAATTTGGTATACTAATTCGAGCATATAATTTGATATAATTCAAGATTATTTGAAGGTTGAGTTCTCTCTCTCTCTCTCTCTCTCTCTCTCTCTCTCTCTCTCTCTCTCTCTCTCTCTCTCTCTCTCTCTCTCTCTACATATATAAGCATTTCAATAGAACTTTAAATAATTTAAGATATATGAATCTTCACATACCACAAGGAATACGGAAAAAAAGATATTTAAACTCCAATCATACAAAAGAAATAAATATAATTCCATCCATATCAATATATATATTTTTTATCATAAAGTAATAGACTTCTCACATTTAATTACCAATGCAAAATAAAAACAAGTTTCAAACTCCAAATGAAAAACAAATGGATGTGCTCGATATCTGATCAACTTGATAGTGCACGATCTTCTCAGTTTTTAAGTAATTTGAACCAATACCATGTCACTATGAATGCAAATTGTGAAGGATTTAGATTTGATAAATGGGCCACACTTATAGATTGAGAGAGAGAGAGAGAGAGAGAGAGACTACTACACTTGCATCTACACATCATGATAAAGAGAAAAAATTCCACTAGAAGGAGATACAAACGAAAAGAGTGGGAAGGTTGAAAAGAGAGAATTAAAATTTTGGGTTTTCCATGGCCCCCATCCACTATGTCTAAAAATTCGTAGTGGCTCACCGGCAAATAATCTGAATCAATGAAGACAAATGACTCTCGCTAGTATTAGTGTTGGAGAAATTTCACTTTAATAAAAGGAGGACCCACCGTCAGATTTAGTGAGTGTAAAGAAAAAGTATATTGCTTTTAATATTTTATTCATTAATTTATAAGTGAATAATCCTATGGTGATCCTAATTCTTGTTTACAGTGAAATTCTCCAAAATCCTATAAATGATGAGAATACGTATTTTGATTGACTTAGATTTATTATAGGTGCGACCCACTGTAATTTTTTTACAAATATTTATATTAATATTTCAATGGGTCAAATAGAGGAAGAAAAGACAACTCTTGTCTTTTTCAAACCAAGTTTTAATCGGTTTCTGGAGGTGATTTGATAGATAGAGTGGGGTGGAAGATTTATTCCTTGTAAAAAGGACAGGATTTGATAGAGAAATGAGGAGAAGACTAAGGGGGAGAGAGAGATGGACTACTATCGTCTTATTTCATCTTCCCTTCTCATCACTGAACTGTGACGAACTAAACCATACCATAATTTCGAATTTGGGAGAATCGAAACACCAAGTATTCAATTCGAATAGCACGAAGTTTGAATTCCCTTTCATCAAATCAGGTGACGATGATTTGGCCATCTACAAAAATCAGGCCCATTAAATTTTGCCAACTATCCAATCAAAGATCATTATGGATGGTTAAAAAAAACTCCGTTCACCATCCATATCACGGCCTTAGTTGAACCAGCAACATCCAATGGACTTGATCTTTTTAAGATTGCCAGATTCTAAAGCTTTCTTTTATCTAAGGGCCAGTTGTTCCCACAACTAGGATGTGTCCAATTCTAACTTAAGTTTAAAATGAAACCACGATAGTTTCCTCGCAAGTGTTTTCGTCGCCCTGTTCCTCATTCACAATGCCATGCCCCCACATTCCCGTGGCCTTAATCCCCCTACTTTTACAAGGATCCTAAAGTTTCTTTTCATTGCATTTACCAACATACAGGCTACATGTATTAATAAATGACACTCTACCCTTAAGCTGAGAAGACTCTTCTTTCTCTCTGTCCCCTCCCTTTTTCAGTTTTCATTACCTAAGTCTACCTAAAATTCCACTGCCATCAGCGAGATATGATCAGATGGTCGAAACCACTTGAATGTGTGACTTTTTGGGCTATTACCAATCATGTGACCCACTGAACGACATCCTAGACTCTTGATGATGTGGTAATGCGTTTTGTCCTTCTGAATCGGAAGGAGTGCAAATCATATGAATGATTTTGTTTAGTGCTGTTCTTATTCAAGCCAGAGTCCAAGTACAACAGGCAAAACCTCTTGCTAAGATAGTCGGAATTGTATAGTTGCAAATGGCTAGAATAACTTTGAATCTTTTTCCATAGGATTCGTATCCCGAATCGTAGGAGTTTAACAGCAATGAACAAAACAACTAATATCAGTATTTGAGAATCCCTTACCATCACATACATTATGACTCTTCTAATACTAACACCAATACAATAGTACAACTAAAAAGCCCATGATATGTCCCTCCCCAGTAGCCTACTAGCAAATGAGATCTAACTTTCTAAATCCTTGTATAAGTAAAATATCAACTTTGCAGCATTTCAAACATTTTGGGACTCAAAGTATCAATAATTAGATGATGAAAAATAAGGTCCTGAAAAAGGGTCATATAAAAAGCTAGAAGATTACACCTGACAGTGTTCAACTAAAACAAGAAATAGTCCCTAATAATTAACAAATTTCCTCCTAAGAGATTCATGGGCCTGATCAATCTCCCGACGACTTATGGTCGCAGAATCAAAACCCTGATGGATTCTGGTGTATCAGTTTCTCTACTGGTAGCATTTTCAAAATCAGGTGAACTAAAGGAAGCTTTTTTGTGGTATCAGTAAGAACTCAAGGGAGCATATAGGGCCAACAATATTATACATAGACATTTAACTTTATTTTACAGTAAGTTTTTCACTAGAATATTAACAAAATATGCAAGGCTATATTTGGAAGACCTAGAAACATACCCATGTGGAGTTGGCATGCCGAAGTTGCGATTAATGTTTTCATTTGTGTTTCTACCTTTCTGATGGCCAATGAATAAATAACTTTTACCATCAATGCTTCCGATGCCAGCCACAATTGCTGGATCATCATAACCTGCACGATCTCCATGAAGCTCCACCCACTTTAAAATATAGCAGAACAAGGAGTAAGAGTTTTTTCCCTTTAGTCGGTCAAGTAGAAGAAAACAAAACTGCAATTAAGAAAATGTAAGGGCAAGGACGCACCTTGTCAGTAATGTTCAATACATGGTCAAGAAATGTCGGCCTGTTAGGATGCCGAGCAATACTCAGCCGTTGAATTGGAGTCAAATGTGTGTACAGATCTTTCAGAGCCTGAAAGGACAGTTTCAACAATGTTGGAGTGAAGTAACTTAGAAGTCCGCACTGACACAATCTTTTTTTCTTCTTTTTTTATTTCATTGAATATAATTATATAAGTTCAGCTGCCTGCATTTTGATGCCTGTACTATCATTGAAACAATGGCCTGCATTTTGCATCATTCAACAGATATCAACAAAGAAAAGACAAAAAGGATTCGCCAATTGGGCTCAAAAGATTAATAGAAAGTTTTGCCACTGCCAAACAGTAGATGGAACAAGAGCTAAAGACAGTACATATCATCAGAACCTCTGGATGTAATCATCTACCTGTCCTTATTTTTATAATTTTATGGCAAAAAGTCTAATATAACATAGTACTATTATGCAGCTGCAAACTCCAGCAGTAATGAAAACATTGGTATAACTTTCATAATCATGCCTCTAGGTGTAATCAATCACCATATAGATCCCAATGCAGAAAGATTTCAGGGATGCATATCTTCAGTCATCAAAATCAATGCAAATCAAAAGTATAGAACAATTAGCCAAGGTAATGAATGGAAGCAGAAGTTATTCATATTTCAAAAAGACGAAATTCACAAGTTAATCTTATTAACCACTAGTCAAGAGGAAGATATTAGTTTCCTGAGAACATTCACTAATTAATCATCTCAGCTTGAGCAGAAATGTCAGAAAAAACAGTGTGATTCTTTTTCAACAATGAAACAGTTAACTTGCTGTTTGCAAACACTAATTAATTTTATCAGTGAAGTTTTCATGTCAGGGTCAATTGTTGGAAACCCGAGCATTCATTATATACTTCTTTTAAAATGTTTATTGTGTACATATTTCATAACATAAACAAAACATATCAAAGATAGCCAATGTAAAACTTTGTCACAACTAACAACCCAAACAAGAATTCTGACAAAACAACAGCAACCTAAGGAGGATTTGGCTCAAGATATATCAGAATGGAGAAACATAATTCATGTCGTTGACCCAGCATAGCTGGGACAAGAGTAAAACATATCAAAGCTCAGCTTCTAAGTTGAACCCAAAACTTCTTTTTCTATATGTACTACATATAACAACAATGACAAGGATGGCAGCATAATAAGAAGCCCCTAAAAATTTACTTGTCGATATTTGCTCTCCAGAGAACTAATTTGATCACTGAAATCAAGGCCAGTTTCATCAGCCATTTTGCGTACCTGTATACCAATACACAACAACAAAACAAAGTCTTAGTTATATAACCGCCAAAAATACAACTATGTAATTCAGCACACCTAATTTTCATTTCATATGATAGTACTACCAAACTAGATGAATATAACCAAAAGAATTTGGAGAAAGGAACATATGTGATTCCCTAATATGGACACTATAATTCCTAATGCAAACCCGCATTACTCACCTTGAAATAAAAGGAATTGTAATACCTTGGGCCAGGTTAGGCCCAATTTGTTCCAAAACTTTAAGGCAATGAGTTAGGATAGGACTTTTTTTACCTGGTCTCAACCCAAAAGGGGCTTGTTTATTTGAAACAAGAGGATAAGTTGTTCAACGATATTCCCTTGGGGGGCATTTCCTTCGTAGAACCTGGGAGTGATTTCAACGACTGGAATTTGGGGTTATCCCCAGATTTTGCTCTCTCACGCCCCTTTTTCTTATTTAGTTTTTCAGTTATATTTGGGTGCTCTCATTTGGTTAAAGAGGAGAGGAGAAACAGAGTGGAGAAGAGTTTTCTTTGAAGATTAGCAGAGATGGGCAAGACTCGCGGGAAGGAAGAAAAGGCCGGAAGATCTAGTGGATGCATTACACAAGGCCTCATATCGATCGAGCCACAGTTTTCTACACAAGGAGGTGAGTGAATCTTCCTAGATGCTTTTACACGATGATTCTAATTGAAACGTAAAATTGTGAATTCTCGTTAATGGAGGTTTGGAGAGGGACTGCTTATATGCCATGTTCATATGATGGTACTGTCATTGTCTACATGTTGACCAGCTATATGGATGAATTAGTGTAGAAAGTATTGTTAAACAATTGTATTTCAATCTGAATAGAGCTTGTCTTCGACATGTTATTTTTTTTACTTTAGGAAGTTAGGTGCTACACTGCCAAACAAACCCAAAATATGGTGTTCGGAGTTTAAAACCTTTTGTAATGGCAGAATGATATATTAATCTGTATCATATCCATATGGGAATGATGTGTAAGCCTCTCCCATGAAGATCGTCTTAGTAGAATGAAGAAACCATAGCAGAACCCGGATTTTTGGGTTTTTTGGTCGTCTGAGACAAGAACTGTAGGATGAGGTAGTGGGGCCCGGTGGGCCACATGATGGAGGATCAGCAACATGGATCTGAAAGATGATCCATGGGAGACCTTGGTGATGATGGACCCGTGAGGAGTGGACCCAATCTGCTCTGCCATCCATCAGCCATAGAATTTCAGGCATGGGACCCTTTGTATGTGACAACTGAGGTTCTTTGGGTACTGTTGACTCCAGGGATCCATTTGAGGATGAATCAAATTTCCATGTTATGCAACCACACCCCTGGACGACCCTGAGGACCAGGTCTGATTTTGTAATAGGTCTGTGGGGCCCACTGTTTGGTGTACCTCAAATATGGATAATTGATACTCTTCTTTAGAGTTCTATGTGAGGAAGGATCTAATTTCTGATACCTCGCTGGTTTAGAGATCATGTCAGAACTGGGATTTTAGGAATATGTGTTGGTGTTGTGATCCAGACTTATGGGACCTTTTGGTCTATCTAACCAATAATCAGGACCAGCCATGTGACGTTTTAATATATATATATATATATATATATATTATTTATTTTACTAGTATTATGTAATTGATTGTATTTTAGTTAAATACGCGATTAGTCTAAGTGGGGACCACGTTAGGCTTAGGTTTGGTGAGTTAGGCTTGTTGGCTAAGTGTCTTATCCATAGTTAACCCGGGCCCAGTTTAGTGGTTTAGTTCTTCTCAAACCAAAACTCTAGTTCTCTTCCAACCCAAACTCTATTCTTTTTAGAATTTAAGTTAGACTACAACTCTTATTCTTATTCCCTATTTATACACCACCGCACTCTTTTATTTTCACACACAACTCTCTCTCATCCAATTTTTTTATGGGTTAGCACTTTGAGCTTTTGCAGTAGGAATTCTAGACCGTCTCCCTCAACCTCAGACCTCAGTCAAGTACCTAATCATAATTTGTAAATTTAATGCTTGTGTTCCTCTTTGATTCATGTGTGGATGCATGTAGAAATCCCTTTATGCCCTCGATGTTTGATTTTCTCTTTTTGTGATGAGGCCTTGCACATATATGGCCACCATCTTTTGATTTTAAATTTTGGGGCGTGAGTTACCTTGAAAATATTTTAATTGTATCTAATCATGTTGTGGGACCCACTGGACGATCTGATCCTTCGATCCGAAGGTGAACCCACGGGCGACCCTAGAGGCTTAGGACCCATGAGGAGTGGGGCCCATCCGGCTGTCATCCAGACCTTCATATTTGCTGGGACGTGAGTCCCCAATATGGTATCTTTAATCATGATGTGGGGTCCGTAAAAAGACCTGATCACAGATCTAGGCCACCCCGCTAGCCGTATAGGGTTGGGTGATCCTGAAGTTGTGGTTAATCTTTGGGTGGGGCCCACTATTCAAGCACCTTAGACTTGTAGGCAAGAAACCCATCTTTTCTGGGACGTGTTCTGTGTGAGGTAGTTTTGTTCTCATCGTGTAATGGGATAAAGTGAGTTCTGTTGTGACAAAACATTGATTTCTTTAGGTTACTATCAAGCCCTTTAAGTTTCTAAGAATTTGGAAGAAAAGCCCATTGCATTTTCAAAATGGGTTGTGTGAGTGTGAAGGTGAGAAGAGGTTCTGTGAATGAGTTGTCGACCTGGACTCATTTTGGAGAAGAGAGTCTCATGTGACAAAAGTATTTGTTTTTGGGAAAAGAGCCTTGGTTGTTTTATAAATCCAAATTAGACCCCATGGCTTATTTTACAAAAAATTGAATTCGGAAAATGTTATAGGTGGAATCCTCGAGTTTTCTAAAATTATAACTAAGATTATTATTATTTACAAATTAAATATTAAATGATATTTTTGGTTTTTAATGTGTTAAAATTATATTTTTGTACTTTATTAATTGGATCTTTGGACCTGAGTAATTACCGTCCGGACAAATAATATCTTACCAACGTGGGGTTTAGTACTTTGTATGACCTTGGGGAAATCCTAGTGGATTCGAGCTCAACCCATCTCTATTGGAAAACCCTTAATTGGGTCTATGCACCATTAATTGTGAAGAGATGCGTTGATCTTTTATCTATTTAGAGATTCATGTGGTTGTCGGGTACGAGACCTTATATTTGACCTTAAGATTGGCTTGTGATTATCCTTTAACCTTCGGGTTTGCATACATGATTGAGATTGATGTTGGCCTATTACACACAATGTTGATTGGATATGGACCATGATGTGGCTTGGCAATTGATTGAGATATTGTAAAGGTTTGTTCGAACGATTTGATTGGTATTCGATTGTGGATTATTGTACAGCCAACCCTTCACTTTGACTTAGCTTTCTGTGTCCGAGCTTTACAGATCATTAGGTCTATTATACTATGATATGTATATATATGGGTAATATTCAGGTGAGAACTTTTTTATGGAGCCCACAATTGGGCCCCATTTGGGGATGGGACCAGGGGGATGGAACGATCTATGTGAGACCACCCTAAGTATCAAGTTTGAACCCAAACCCATGTCCCTAACCCCTTCATCTGTGGCCCACGAGTTTAATGGCTTCATATTCAAAAAAAATATTCAAACTTCGATCCAAAGGTTCAGTCCATTTGGATGTGTGCCAATCTTTGGGATTAGTAACTATCAGGTGGTTCCCTATTGGTTGCTAGGTTTGGATGGGTTGCTAGTTGAGCCCTACAAAAAGGTTATCATATAATGGGTGAGAACTAGTTCTCACTTGAATATTCCCCCCTCTCTCTCTCTCTCTCTCTCTCTCTCTCTCTCTATATATATATATATATATATATATATATATATATATATATATATTGATTGGGTCATATTTCGAACGACTGCAGTTGTATTTGGACGGCTGATCACCAATGTATACGGACACTGTAATATCCGGATTTCGAACCGGTTTATCCGGCCTACGATTTCGATTACGAACCGGTTTATGACCGCCGGCCTTCGAATGGGTTTTCCCGCTTTATAGTTAGGGCTAACCACCCAAAACAGTAGCAGTACTCCTGTGTGATTATTGTATTGCTCTATTATGTAGAATGGATATAGGTTATACGTTCTTTTTATCATTATTCCATTGTTAATCTTGTATAATCTATACCTGTCATTACTCTCATAGATCTTGTGTTTTATTTATGAATTATGCTTTCGTGCTTGCTGTTTACTTTGTCTTTTTGGTGCATAGGTACCAACCCCTACCCTACTGTGGAGACGAAGGATGGCCGAACGTTTCAAGCGTTTGAACCAGTTGACGAACCTGAGTAAAGACCCAGAGATGGCTACGGAGCCGTCTGAGTCCACGCATGAGATATTGACATCTTAGAGTCCTTAGTTGATTTAATTCCATAATATATTTTATTTAGTTATTTTATTTAAGTTATTTTGGAAACTTTAAACCTTAATATTCAGTAGTTATGTGTTGGTTTAATTTTTGGATATTGATACCAATTGGTTTAATGCTTCCGCAAATATTTTATTATGACTCATCATGTTTTGAAATTTTGTGAGTCCATATTTGGGAGCTTGTGTTGCATTAAACACAGGAAAATGAACATTTATTTTTATTTTTCACGTTATCCCATGGTTGTATTTTTTGGGGACGTGACAAGCCATCTAGGTGGGCCCTGATGGCCGACCATGATGGGCCTGGTCCCAAGTGGATCCGCCTGTTGGGGGTCCATCATCATCTTTCCTAAGATGCTTTAGGCATAAGACAATTTATGTGTTCTTCTCGAACAGTGCAATGCACATTACTGTGTTCTGTGTTAGTGACAAGGATGGGGCGGTCTTTTTTTTGGTAAATTTTTATCAACTTTCTTTTGGGTTGAAAATAGACACATGTACCCATTATTGAGTAGGGGACATCATACTGTTGGATAAGGATGTTCTGACTAATAGTGTATAACCACATAATGATATGGAATTTTGACTTTTCCTTATGAATTAAGAATTGAAGTTCCCTGAGGTCCTGAGCATTAGTGCACCCTTTAATCACATAAAGAATTATCAAAAAACAACATTATAGATTATTCTCATATGGCTAACGTCACATGCACGGGTACCAATCCTTGATTGAAATGGGGCGATAATAAATCCCCGGATCATGTGGGAATGGCCATTTATATATATATATATATATATATATATATATATATTATTGAATTGCTCTAATGAGTAGGGTTATATTCTTGATATACTCCCCTTACGTTACGAATAAATGGTGAATTTGATTATCTCATTGCAAATACTGTACGAATTAATGATGTTCTTTCTAATCTTCAATAATGATCACTACTCTGAATAGTGTCTTGAATAGTGAAACCTTGTGAAATTGGAGAGATAAGGTTGGACAAGGATTGAATATATGAATGATTACTGAGCAAATTCTCCGGTGGGAGATTTTATCTAACATGAAAATAACTTCTTTTCTAGAAGATCTGAACCACTGAACCTCTCTTATGAGAGAGTCTTATTGGACTCAGTGGAACCATCGATTGAGAAATCTCAAATTTAATCAGTGTTATGACGAGGCTATGAACTTTATGTTAGAAAGACTCTAAGAACATAAGAGACTCTATAAGATACTTTTCCTTAACATATGATCTTACTTTTTATATTGAAAATCATTGTTCTATCCGCATATTTCAAAATTATGAAATTAGGAATATTTGCTCACTAGTTTTTTGATAAGTGGTTCGCCCCCACTTCAGGTACAGGTCATTTGGGGGAGCTTGGTAACCATAGAGATCAGCCATTGGATTTCCATTTGCGTGGCTGATGAGAGAGCGTCACAATCGGATTGAAAATGATATTAGGATTTCAGAAATGGATTACTTTCAATAAATGTTGAATTTGTGTCTTTATGAATTAGGAATTATTCGTTAGTGGACTCGTTATCACTTCTCTTATATGTAAATTGATCTCTTAAACAAATTAGTAGCATTGCTCAATTCTTTGTCATAATTTGATTTATTGTGGTGATCTTGACCTCCTTATAGTAATGTCCTGGGTTCTGATGAGCTCCAGATTTCGGTACATTACAGGAATAAGTAACAAGGACACTCTACTTTTCAACAAATTCCTGTATTGGACGCATCATATCCATATGGACATTACTAGTAGGAGAAATTCTCAATTAATCTTTAGTTCTGTTACCCTGTGATACAATCGTGTAATAATTTTTATTGGTGAAATTCTGTACTCTATTAATGAGCATTGGGGTTTTTTTCTTTGAGAACTAGGTATTGTATTAACGAATGTTATTTGCGCAAATATGTTTTCTTTCTACGGTTTCATTAATAAAATATGACATTTTTAGTATGATGATGGGATGAGGCTTGGTAAAACTAGGAAAGATTTAATCAGAAATGAGCACATTCAACAGAATTTAAGGGTAACATCAATTTTCAGATTAGATAAATTCACATGCATTGGTAGATCTTCAACTTACTGAAGCTTCCTTCGCATGGTCGAACCATCAGAACCCACATATAATATCTAGATTGGACAGATTTCTGGTCTCCATTGAATGGATGGAAGTGTATCCTCATACTTACCAATTAGCTTTGCCGAGACCTGTTTCAGACCATTGTCCTATCATGCTGGATTCTAAAAGTGAAACATGGGACCCAACTCCATTTAGCTTTGAGTTAATGTGGCTCGAGGAAAAGAAATTCCCCAAAATGATTGCAGAGTGGTGGAAGGAAACACAAGTGGAAGGATGGGCAGGTCACAGATCAAGCTTTGGTGATGCGGCTGAAATTAAGGAAGACTTTTTTAGGAAGATTCAGGAATTGGACAAAAAGAAAGAAGAGAGCCAGCTCTCTATAGAAGAGGGGAAGATTAGAGTGAATCTTGAAGAAAAATTTCGCAGAAAGGTTAGGGAAGAAGAAATCAAGTGGAGGCAGAGATCTAGATGCAAGTGGCTAAAGGAAGTTGATAAAAGAGGAGAACAAACAGGATGTCCTAAAATACGGATGGGGACAAAAGACTGGAGAGGAAGGAAGAGATTATCAAACACATAACAGAATATTCTGTTTCTCTCTACTCTGACGAAAAATGGGACATGCCAACTTTGGATAATAAGGACCATTCAAAAAAAAAACTTCGGATACTATGGTCTTTGATGTTATTGGGGAGGAGGAGGCATGCTGGTTGGAAAGGAAGTTTGAAGAAGATGAGATCAGAGAAGCGATTTTTGCCTTAGCAGGAGATGAGGCGCAGGGACCAGATGGGTTCCCTAGGATTTCTTCTAGCGCTTTGGGAAGGCTATGCGCTTATCCCCAAAAAGGAGGGGGAAATAGGAGTTAAAGCTTTTGGGCCCATCAGTGTTATTGGAAGCATGTACAAGATTCTAAGGTTCTTGCAGGAAGGTTACAGAAGATCTTACCAGGTATAATATCCAAAGAGCAAGGGGCCTTCGTGAAGGGGAGATGGATACTAGATGGAGTCTTCGTGGTGAATGAATGTGTTATTCAAGGAATAAGGACAACTTCCCAGGGCTTATTTGTAAATTGGACCTAGAAAAGGCTTATGATAGAGTGGACTGGAAATTCCTTCAGTATCTCCTTTGAAGAATGGGTTTTGGCAAGAAATGGAGGGGGTGGACTAAGGCATGTGTATCCTCAGCATGCTTCTTTGTTCTCTGATTAATGGGTCTCGTAAAGGCTTCTTCCCCGCTCATAGGGTTCTAAGGCAAGGAGATCATTTATCTCCTTTTCTTTTCAATATAGTAGCTGAAGCCTTTAGTAGAATGGTAAAGAAGGTCTGATTGAAGGTTTTAAAGCGACAGGTTCTTCTCTGGTGATTACTCACTTACAATTTGCTGATGATACTTTATTTTTTGTGGAGCAAGTGAAGACCAAATTAAGAATGCGAAAGCCATCAAATTTTGCTTTGAGGTATAGTTTCTTTGAGATTCAATACACAGTCACCTTTTTCTATTAAAAAAAATCCTTATTTTGCTTTGAGGCAGTGTTTGGTTTGAAAATTAACTTCTTCAAAAGCGAGCTGATAGGAGTAAAAGTGGGGAAGAGGTGATGTGTAACCTAGAAGATTTCTTGGGGTGTAAGGTGGGATACTTCCCGGCACCCTATTTAGGGCTGCCTTTATGTCTGGGCATGGCTAAAAAGGAGGTTTGGAATTCGATGGTGGAGAGGATGGAGAAAAAACTTTCTAGTTGGAAAGCCAATTACTCATCCATTGGAGGAAGGGTTACTCTTATTAAGGCAGCCTCGGCAAATCTCCCAGTTTATTACCTTTCTATTCTTAAATGCCCCATCCTTTCTTAAATGCCAGTTTACGGCATTGTAGAAGCAAAGAGAGGAAGCTCCATCTAGCTAATTGGGCTACCATCTAGACCAAAGGAAGAGGGAGGCCTGGGTATAAGGCCCCTAAGACAAATGAACCAAGTCTTGCTTGGAAAATGGTTATGGAGAATAGGTGAAGAATCAAACAATCTTTGGCATCAAATTGTGGATAGGAAGTATGGGGTCTCAAGCGGAGGGTGGGATGTTCAGGAGGCTAGCTTAGCTATAAAGCTTCAGCTATTTGGAGAGGTATCCTCTCCATTAAAGAAAGCTTTATGGAGCATATCAGATACCGTATTGGATCGGGGGAGAATGCAATCATCTGGCTTGATAAGTGTATCGGTGATCATCCGCTGGCTGTTCAATTTCCAGATATTTTCAATTGTGCTATTAATAAGAAGGCAACGATACAGTGTTACCTATTGGGATCATGGGAGCAAAGGAATTGGAGCCCTATTTGGAGGAGAAATCTAAAGAAAGGTGGATCAATATATATCTCTTCTAATACCCTGAGTAGGGTTTCTATTTCGGAAGGAAGGGATGAAAGGAGATATAGTGCTTCCAACGATGGCTCTTTCTCGGACTCCTCCTTCGTAGTCATCGCTAGAAGGGCTGGTAGGAGGAGCCCGATCACAAGTATTTGGAAGCTGAAGGCTCCTCCAAGGGTAGTTATTTTTGCATGGGGGAGCTCCAAGAGAGAATTCTAACTATGGACAACCTAAAACGGAGAAGGATTATAAGGGTTAATGGTTGCCCTGTGTGCCTGTGTGAAGAGATGTCAGTTGATAAACATCTTTTGAATTGCAAGATGGCTCAATCTCTTTGGAGATCTTTGGTGGACTGGTTTGGGTGCAGTTGGGTTTTCCCAAATTGCATCCCGAATCTATTCCGGGCCTAGAAGTGCCCTCAGGATCTCCAAGAGAAAAGGAGATGTGGAGGTTTTCTTTTCTAGCGACAATTTGGATAATATGGAAGGAGAGAAAATCAAGATGCTTTGAGGGGGTGGCAGCAGAGGGGAATACTTTGTAGGAAAAAATCATGTTTGTTGTCGCCTCTTGGGCTCTGGATAATAGCTTTTTTAAGGATTACTCTTATCAATCAGATTATGAGGAATTGGAACGAAGTTGCTGATCTATATTAGGGTATTTTCCTTTTTTTGGTTTCGGCTTATAAGCTTGTCGGTATATTCCTCTTATACTGCTTGCGTCAATGAAATTTATCATTCAAACAAATATATATGTTCTGCAATATGCATACATTATGATTTAATATCTAAAATAGGAAAAAGATTTAATAGTATTTATGATTCATTTTCTTTTCTGTATATTTTAAAAAGAATATATTTTTAAACAAAGTATGAATCTTAAGAATTTAAATCATACAATTTATGATTCGCAACTAGGACCCCTAAACAATATTATGATGTGATTCAATTCAGAACATTGATAACAAATATTGGTAGCATATATTGCAGAGGTTTTCCAAGGTTCTATGTCTGAAACTGTGTCCATCTCCGACACCGACATGTGCCATTTAAGTCACAATCATATGAGTGAGCAGATTCCCTTTTTTCTTAAATAAAAGTGGAACCTTTTTTTTATGAAGACATGAATAGGACCTCAAAATAAGTGATTACAACCTATGATACCTGGATATTTGTACATGACCATTCAGTGTCGGACTGATACAACATTCATATCCGTACTTGATACTACATCGACAGTTCCAGTGTACAAGTTTAGCATATGCTACTTACCAAGCGCATCTTTCATATAGTTCTTTTAGTCTTCTTACTTTTCAACATAAAAAATATTAGAAAGGAATGTAAACAATGATAATTTCATCAATTCACGTATGTTCTATAGAAAAAATTAGGACAGTTGTATCCATATCCACGTCCTAAATTTCCAAAATTGCATAGTCATACCCCATCCCTATATCTGTGTCTGTATCCGCTGTATAGGCCTCATAGGTTATAAATGATCACCTTCTACAAGGTTCTACTAAGTTTTTTTAATAGTAAAAGAGCGGGGTGTGGGTTAAGCTGGCCCAGACCTGCAACTTCATGTTTGCAAGAATGAGCAGCTTCCAACTGTGCTAATGGCACCTATCTAAAGATTCACATGTTCACATACATGCTCTTGTCTAAGGATACATAGGTCCTTCACATTCTCCTGTTATCCAATTGTCATACATAAAAACTTGGGAGTGAATGGTTATAGCTGCTGTTTTCAACACAATTTCGCAAAAAAGAAAAAACAGATGCTTTTTATTTGTGTATCCAACATATAATATACAAAGAACAAGTTAATATATATATACAAATAGCAAGCTAAATTTGACATGGATGTGCTATGTGGGGCCTACAAGCAAACCTTGTAGCATATCAGGTGCAAAACTAATATGTTATTGAGTTAACTTGAAAACTGTAAAACAGAAAAGATGATAATTCATAAAGAGTTCCCGCAAGATTTACAAAGTAAACATCCAATATCACATCAAACTCACATCCATGATTTTCTTTTCCAAATCGACTAGCGGCATCTCAAAAGGAAGTGTCACCAGCTTGGGTTTCTCCGAAAGTGGTTTGAAATAAGAAAGGTAACTCAAGTGCCCGCTTTTGATGCCTGGGTCAATATCCTCTGGCCATGGATAGTCATGCTTCTTTGCGTTCTTGATCCTCGAAACAACATGGACTCTCCACCCGCTCCTGGACCTAGCTCTTTTCACCTCCTTCAACCAAACTCCATTAATCCCTTTCAATGAACTCCCAAGCAGACCATTGGCAAGGAAATCAGTCTTAAAACAAATATGTCTTCCGAAAACAAAACCTTGACCTTCTCCTACACTAACTTTAAGTGAAAGGGATGGAGAAGGAGAACTCATCTCGCAGAACTGGAAATTTATTTATGCCGCTGAACAACAAAATTCGACTACTTCATCACCGAACAAATGAACCCACCTGCATAATATTACATTTACAAAATTACACGTCAATTCAGAAACACTAAAAAAACTCCACATACTAAATAATCTCTATGATTCAAATTCCAGTCCCTAAGCTACCTCAGATTGGACACACTAAGACAAACCCACTAAACCACTAAAACCAGATGTCAATGAATTGAATAAGTAAAATAAATACACTTACCATTCTTTTCTAAGTCCATCTCTTGCTAGTTTCCAACTTACTCACTTTAATTGCCATGGTGAGACAAGATCCAATTAGGCATATCAAGTTGTGATTTTTTTTGTGGATTGGAACAAAAGATGAAACGCAATATCATAT
Organism: Umbellularia californica; assembly: GCA_028538565.1. Classification (NCBI taxonomy): domain Eukaryota; kingdom Viridiplantae; phylum Streptophyta; class Magnoliopsida; order Laurales; family Lauraceae; genus Umbellularia; species Umbellularia californica. The sequence goes on from JAPQWN010000007.1 coordinate 20,994,323, forward strand.
AATCGAATGGAATCGGGAATATAAGCCCACTACGAATCAAAAAAGATTCGATGAGTGGAATCGCAAATCAATAAAATCAAGAACAGCTTCGATTACTCCAAACTACTAAAAAACTGGGACTTCTGCTACGAATCAAGAGAAGAAACAGATATACATCGCTTCCGAGACTCAAGAAATGGAAATTACAAATATAGTGAACTTAACAAAAGCATTCTCTACTAGGTGAAAAAAAAGTCAATAAACCCTAAAATCAAATCGAATCTGATCGAGTTTGAATGGAGTTTCTGATTACCTGAAGCAATGCAATTGCCATGCTCTTTTGCTACACGAACATCGGATTGGAAATGGAATGAATCTCGAGATTTCAGGATTAGGGGTTTTGAGATTGAAATTCTACTTCCAGTTCAAGCTTCCAGTCATAAAACGGAGAGAAGAAAAAAGGGCTCATGAACGGATAGCATCGATTTTCATGGGGCCCACCACCAAAGTGGGATCTTACCTCCACGTGGCCAATGCAAAGGCTGAAAGTGAAACTGGAAGCTACGAGACAGGGAAACGGATCCTCCCTTTGGACGAAACAGAGGATCCGGATCCACGAGAAAGACCTTGAATTAGTTCCCGGGACCCACTTTCAAAATCCAAACTACTTGGTATCACTGTTTCAATTTTTTTTTTTTGGACTCGTCCTTTTTGGGCCGTTTGGCACTTTACTTAGTTTAGCCTCCATTTTTCGAACAGGGTCATATCACAAAAGTACATATTTTTAAATTCCCTCTTTATTCTTGAAAGAAAAAAAAAAGCCTTTCTTTATCTTCTAAAAGACAAAAAAAAAACTCCACTTTCCTGCAAGAAAAGTTTAAAATACTCAATATCAAATAACTAAAATTAAAATACAATCATAACTCATATATTTTATTCTCTCTTGATTTAATTTTTTACTTTATTTTTATTTTACGATAAAATTACCAAATGGGCCATAAAAATAAAGCATCAAATTAAGAAAGAATAAAATATAAGGGGATTATAAAAGTAAAGCATCAATTCTCTCTTTATTTTCAAAGATTCTATGCGTCAGACCTCCCCTCGTCGAGCAAGGAAGATCCGAGCATTTGTGAAAAGGCGAAGGAACAGCAGCTTTGGTCGTCCTTTTAGAATCATCGTTCATTTGGATTTTTTGGTTTTTTTGGACCCCATGATCAAGATTTGATACGGTAATAATGTTTAAAAGGCCAAGAACAGCTGACAGGCGAAAACTGAACCGTTGATTTTTCACACATTTTGAGAAAATTGGATCATAATTTTTGAGTTTTTGTGGGGCTCATTTGAATAATCCGAACCGTTTAAACTCTTTAAGAAGTCCAAAATAGCTAGTGATTCAATTTTGGCATTCAAATTCATTATGGATCATTAGAAAACGGCAAAAAACTCCAGACTGTTTATATGCTACAATGCAAAAAAAAAAAGGATTACATGGGCAGTCTTTTTTTATTTTTTATTTTATTCTTGTGGGCTCTAAAATGATGATTCAAGCCGTGCATCATTTCCAGCATACCAAAATCGTGTAGGAGAGCAAATTTCAGCCATAGATCCATCGTGGATCTTGAGATATTTATAAAAAAGAATATAAGTTTGTAAATATTATTTTTTAAATTTTGCAGGCCCCATTTGAAAGATCTGACCCATTCAAATTCTCCTGAGTGCCAAGGAAGGTTATGGGGCGAAGGCCCAGTCCTTGACTTTTCATGGGCTTTGAGAAAATTGCAAAAAAACTATAATAACAGCCTATAACCACTGGATTAAATAGAGTGTGGGTTATAGGATTCCTCCCTTCTGCCAAATTTGGAACTCTCCTAAAAAATTTCTCTTTGAGGATGGCTCAATTCTGACAAAACAAATGAATCTTATAAATAGTGAATTCCTCTCTATTTGTCAAATGTGCCCTAAGGTCATGTTTGGCAACCAATAGGAAAAAGATTTTTTGTTTCCCTCGTGTCTTGGTAAATCCATATTTGGCAATTGTAAATTCTTGATAATTTAGACGAATCGAATATTTATTTGTTAGGATTTTCATATCCGACCACCCCCATAAGATTTGAAAATCCTCACTGAAGTGAATTTGCACCCCCAACCCTATTTTTCTCAGCTATATGCATCGATACACACCAAAATCAATGTGAAATCCTCAACTATATAAATTCCCAGCAATGAATCCTTATTCCTTACTCCAGTGGTGGTGAAGAATAATCGGATCTATGAATTCTTCGCCTGTTACCAAACATGCTCTACTTGTTTTTTTGTCATTTAGTAAGGAAAGGAAATTGCTATTTGACTTTGTTTTGAAAAAGGAAGAGGGAATTTTGAAAATGTGTAATTTTAATATGATCATTGTTTGAAAAATGGAGGTTTTACATTACTTTTACTAACCTAGTAAATTGATTATGGTTAAACATATGCAATTAAATAAAACAATAAAGGGAGTTGTGATATGCCAATTTGGCCTAACTTTTTTTTTTTTATTTGGCTTTAGCTCAAGTTGATTTTTGAGTGGTTTAGATTTCAGACATGGGTCCTAGCCTCCCAGGTGGATTTACCGGTATCGTTAAATTCCTTTTATCTCTCTAAGTCTGAATCGTCTTAATTTTGAAAAATCTTAAGTTAAAAGAGCGAAACTCTTCATCAAAGCTCGCCTATTAAAATTTAGATCAACCAAAATAAATATCTCCAAATACATTATGGTGTCCACACATTTTAAGTCAATCAATATTTTTAATTTTAGAGTCAATCCAAAAGTGGAAAAACACATATAAAAACTAGGTTTTGAAATTACCAATACAATACAATCCAAGCTGATTTATTTTAAACGATTTGGATTTCAATAAGTGTGGGACACTTTAAAGTTCTACTTATTTAATTTTACTTAAACTTCTCTTCTATAGCGATGGTGTGTTGGTGGAGCAGGCCACCAGATATAGGACACGTGGCATGGCGGTGATCCATAGGCTCGATGAAGCTGTAAGGGGACCGTCGAATTTCCACCTGCTAAAGCCAACGGGAGGTACGTCAGAGACGTGGACAGGCATGTGATTCCAGGCTTCTTGGGATATGTACGGATGGAGCATTATTTTAAGATGCTCCCTCATCTTCTGGGCCCCACCAACAAATCACGTGAGTATGGTTCTTTTGGACCGTTAGTTTGTGAAAGTGGGGCCCAGTGTTCAGGACCTGAGCCGATGATGTGATGGCCATACTGTGAATTATCTTTGTACAGAATATTTCTCAGAGATCCAACCAAGCCTTCTTGATTTTGACCCTTTCTACTGGATATGTAGAATTGTTGCATTGTCTTTTTTAATTGACTTCTTTATTAGTTGACCCATCTGACCAGTCTAATGGGAAAAGTAAAAATCTATTGAAGAATGGGTCCCACTTGTGCAAAATGAAAGACCTAATGGTTGACTGCAGGGATCTAGATGGGCTGGGCTTGCATTAGACTTTGAACTGGTTTTAGCTGCGCTTTTCAGGTTAAGTTTATTACGGGTGCCTATTGGAAGAGTCCGGTCTGACCCGAATGGAAACTATACCTACCGACCTAAAACCGATTGTAAAATTAAATTCGCACAAGTGTGCAATTATATACCAAAGAACTTATTCAAGAAGGAAGTAGTGATGTAAGATTATATAAGGTACAATTAAATTTAAAATGATTACAAAAATAATTTTAAATTGAAGAAATATGAATCTCGGTAATGTCGTATTTAAATGTAGGAAATTAAAAATATATATATAATGTCACGTGAATCCCGAAAAAGTTGGTATCTTATGTTGTACTAAGTTTTTTAAAATATAAATATACATATATATATATATATATTTACATATCCAAAAGGAAAAAAAGTAGTATCGGCTGACTTACATAAACCACAAGTTAAAAATGAATTTAAATGAGAGAACTCTTAATCGTTTCCAACTTTTATATATCTACACCCCACGTATACCAACCACCTGATAGTATCTTCAGTTTTAAGTATTTTTAAAATTATGCATATCAAAATTTATTTAAAAGGAGAAAAAGTATAGCTAACTACATAAACTCCGAATCAAAACTATATTTAAAATTAAAGAAATCAAAATTACTAAAATGAAATGAATAATACATTTATGAGTTTTAAATTGTCTTTAAAATTCATTAAAATGACTAAACTACGATTATATAATATGTATCTAATTTTCCAAATAGGCCATGTAAATCCGGCTTGCTAACTCAACATACTTTTAGTGACTCTCTAATATGTTTATTTAACTTAAATATAATTGTAGGTCATTTAGAATTTAAATAAATACCAACATAATCTGTATAAGTTCTTTAGATTGGTCTAAGCCTTTTCGGGATGTATGGTATCTAACTAGAAAATAAATATCTAAAGTTTGCTTGGAAAAAGCTTCTTAATTTCCTTAAAGCCTTTAATACTTGGGAAATTTGCAAGAGGACCTGGAATAAAGTAGTTGACTACTTGTTCAAGTTGAATTGACCCAACTTTCAAAACTTTTGCCTCCTTCCTTCCGTCAATAGCAAATGAGTGGTACAAAAAAAGAAAAGAAAAAATGTTGTCAGAAGTATATAACTTAAATAAAATGAGGAAATCAATAGCTCTAATTTCAACATCCATCCTCGTGAGGCTGATCTTCAGTTTCATCTGTTCTTGTAGCCAAGTGGAGTGCTTGCAGTTTCGTGTGGTTTTTTTTTTTTTTTTTTTTGTTCTTTCTCACTTTCTGTTTTTGTGTCCTTTTTTCCTGCTCTGTTTGTTTCTTCTATTGCCATGTAATCCTTTCGATGTAGAAAAAAAAATTATTGAAGAGTGATCTCAAAAGAAAGTTTTCAAGAAAGTACTTTCTTTTTTAAATGAAAGCACGTTTAATGGTGTCCACGTTCGATGAATCCAAACCTCACATATATCTACCACTTGATGAGTTGGTACTAACACAAATTAAAGTTAATGCTGTTGGATCTGATATAAACCATTAAATTGAAAAAATAAATAAAGAAATGACTTGTTGCAAAGTTGGAACTTTAAAGCCAAAAAATGAAGGACTACTATGATTTGATTAGAACCATTTTGCATGAGATACATGTTGGCTTGAATAGCATTTTTTTTTTCTTTTTGAAATTGAAATAGCCAACACTTTAAGTCCAGATCCTCTGAAGTTTTAACGTCAAATAAAGCTTTACCTTCTTTGCTGATGTGGATTGATGGATCAAAGTCAGTAGTTGTTGTCCATGCATCTCTTCTATCTGCCTCTTCTATATGACTCCTTCATTGCAATTCTTCCAGATATCAACCATAAAGACACAGCCGTTGATTTAACAAAAATTGATGGAACCATGTTAGAAGCAAATAAGTGTGCATGAGGACAGAAAAAACAAAGAAGAAGAAACCAAATATTAAATAAAAAGTTACAAATTCATTATGCCAATTTTATGTAACAATGGATAAATGATATTTGCACTAATGAAAGAAACTTCAAAAAAGAAAAAGAAAAAGAAGAGAGATATAGATGAAAAAAGCTACTGGAGAAAATTGTTTTAAGGATACGATGTCAATTTATATGGCTATAATGATCGAGGCAATCAAAGACTAGGGATCGTTATAAGTTGGACATGCGATAAATAAGTTATTGAGGTGGGGGTTTTAATTAAAGGATATTAAATTACAAAAATTATATTAAGTGTGAGTGGATGGAGAATTATACATGTTAATAATTGATTCATGATTAGCTGGGCTTGCAATTATAATGTCAATAAATGTAGTAATTAACAGGGGTTCAAAATCTATTGTGTGGAATCAAAATTAATTAAAGATTGATTTCAATTGAAATCAGCCCCTTTCATACATATATATATATATATATATATATAATGATCAATGATTATCTATACATCATATATGCCCTAGTACCTTATGTTGATTCAATTTGGATGATTTCATGCATATTCTTGGGCAAGACCAATCATGGTCTTCCAATTGTATTGTTATTCATCGTGATCTAGGGATGTCAATGCACATCCTGCATAATGACCTACATCACATCTTTTCAATATGTCTAGGTTAATGGTGAACTCGCAGATGAATCACTCCCATTACATTGGTGGACTTAGGATTTTTGTTTAAGGGGGGTAGACCTAGATTAGGAGTTGGATTTTGGGAGTCCAAAATTATCATGTGGGTTTTGAAGTAGACTCGGGATTTTTAATATGGGCTTTGGAAGCGGATACAGAATTTTCAAGTGAGTTTTCGAAGCAAACTAAGGTCCAATTGGGGTGATTGTTAGCACCATTTATGTCGGTCAACCCTTCCTCCCAGACATGGCCGATCTTCACTAATGGGATCCCCTCGTCATATATTTACACCACCTGTGAAGGATTAGGATGTAAAAGACTCTGACACGTGGCTGGAGATTTGTAGCGTTCCCAATAATGGAAAGTCTCCACGGATCTTCTACGTCTGGACCTCAATGCGATGATGATTGTGATGCATGCTCTAGAATCCCAACTCCCATATATAACTAATCTTGATTAGTCATGCTTCCTAAAGACTTCTCAAACCCATGTCCCCTAATCCTAATGAGATTTTATTGTGCGGCGATTAGATAAGTTCTTACTGATCTATTTGATTACTGCAAGATCCCTATCTTATTTATAACATATAAAGTACTGTGATCATAGTAGGGCTTTTATCTCTATTGGCAAATGCCTGACATGGGACCCGTGGTATGTGGGCCATGTGATCTCCTACAATTTAGAACGAGGCTCGCTCAATGCATGACCCATTTGAGTCGATTTTATTAGGGTTGCAAATAGGTCAAGTCCAAAACCATGCTCTATTTGCATCCGGATCCTATTTGTAAAATGATGGAACATATCCGCACAAGGCTAAAACTACTTCTTGGCTTCATATCCGGATTCGATTCCACAAAAAAATTCTTTAATTCTTAATCACCAAGAAAAAAGTAGCAACATACCAACTTGATGATTATAATAAGTCCACCCCCCTTATCGATAATTCATACCCTCGAAAAGAAATAGTGTATTAATTTACACCGACGACCACGAAAACAAAAAGTGCATTAATCCACACCCAATTAGGTTGGGTATCCTCCAAATTTCAACTAAGTGAATAGTAAATAGAAATATGATATGACAAATTTGTTTAATATGTCCAGACCAAGCTCAAATTTAGATTGCAAGCAGCAAAAAAGGAAAACACAAGTGACGAAAACACATAAAATCTCTAGAGTGTTTTTTTAGTATGTATGACCACTTGGCTAAGGCCTCACCTTAATGATTTTTTAGTCCCACCTCTAAAAGCCCTAGTCAAGTCGGTCACTTGAAACAAATAAAAATACAATAATCTTGTCGTAAAAGAGAAATCTCACCCAGATTTTTAGGCAATTAGAGCAAGAGTTACATAAGTCATTAAGCAATCAAGGCTCGTCAAGTCACTACTCTCTAAAATTAACTAATAAAAAAAAGGTCATTAGGGACCCCTAACGTTAAAAAAAGGTCGATAGGGACCAAAGTAGAGAATGTTAACAAAAATTACGTTTTTAGGCAAAATGACTGATTTGGTGCAAGGCACTTAAAATTATCTTTTGGGTATGGAGGTCACTTAATCTGTTTTTTCGGTAAAATCCTCAAGATAAAATGTTAACCTTTCGTGTCTTGTAAATTCCGCTAATAGTAGTGGCATTAGCTTCATAACATAGACGGACGAAATTAAAATGAGAACAAAACTAATTGAATCTGCCAAAATACTCCACTGCTTGTACAATGAACCAACATGCCTGCAAAACCTTGCAATGTTATCATCATCATCAACTTAATATCTTATAAAACGAATCAATGTGCCCACAAAAATGTGAAATTTACCATCGATGTCATCTCATCCTTACCCATCAATCAAACATAGGCAAAAAGCTTGCATTATTAAAGCATTCGAAGATTCTCAATATAATAGAAGTACAAGCAAATATATAAATCAAATTCCAACTATATGTAAATGTTATAGTACAGAAAAAAAAGGCGATCTGAAAACAAAATACATAGATCAAAGGATCAACAAGGTGATTATAAGTCGTCCTTTCATACCTTGCATCTTTATGTATCTCAACGTTAGCTTTTGGGGAAATTCTAAATGCACCCTCTATTTTTGCTGAGTACACCCACCTTAAAAAAAAGATCACGGTCGATAAAGGAATGTGGGTGTACTCAGCCAAATGGGTGGGTGCATATAGAATTTCCCTAGCTTTTGTTGAACTCATACCTTTCTACATATTCATGCAAAAAGTCAAAAGAATTAGTAAGTGGCAATGTTTCATTTACAAAAAGGCATGTTTGTTTAGCAGGGATGAGAGTAAAAAAGTGCATGATGCATCATAAAATTTTTACTTCATGTCATTTGGACAAAGTTTTACAAAAAGAAGAAGTTATTTGGCTGAAGTAGAATGAGAGAAAAAAAAGGCGATATAATTGTTTTACTTGATTGTTGTTTGAATGGTTAAAAAGGAAGGAAATAATAAACTTCAGCCAGTCAAAAAGCAAAACTTAAATGTGCATTTTTTTTTTTACCCTCCCCAAGTGTAATAACTTAGGAATGAAAACCATTCATCTAGCACATGAACTCACCTTATCGGGAGCTCACTATGCCAAACACATAGTGGGGCCCATACGGTGATCCATCTATCTGAATGGACCATAAAATAGGGATATCCTCTAATAGTCATTGATCCTTGGATTTGGCATCCATTCAAATGGACTAGATGGTTACATTGATTGTGCGCACTCATTTTGGATGGTGAAAACTTTTGGGTCTTTAATAAAGTGGTTAAGATGATCAATCAAGCCTCCGTTATCAAACAAAGGTATGTAGGGAGGGATTGTCCCTCCAATTGCATCCCATGGTAGATCCCCAAACAGTGCCCACAAGAAGGCGAGCCCATGATAGGATGAGCTTATATGCTTGGCAAATGGTGCCGGACGGAGAAGTAAGAGATTTTTAGTTTAAACCCCCTACTAATGATTTGGGGAGGAGCTGAGTTTTGTCTCATGGGTTAGGTTTCATTTCTTTTCTTAAGTGCTAAGAAACTTAAGACAAAGACCAAAATGCCCTTGAAGTTTAAATTAGATCCCGATTAGCCTGGAAAACTAATCCGATTAACCCATAGTACAATACATATAATCTAATCATGATTGGTATTCATTTCCCATATTCCAAGAGGATTAGTATTTGATTGTCATTTATGTAACTTCACCTTTGTTAATTTAATTATAGCTATTTTTATTGTTAATTTATTGGGATTGCTCGGGACTTGAACCTGACGCAGACAAACTCGGCCATCATAATAAATAGGCACGAGGGAAAATGTCTAATATCGAAGCAAACCGGTAACATCTAATGTAGCTGATTCTTTCTATTTTCGTAAATCACTAACATTAATTCCGTCACATCAATGAAACCAACCAAACTTGCTCATTTATGCTACAATACGGGTTCCATACCACAACCCAGCTATTTTACAACTCAAATATGGTTTGCTCAAGTTTGGCCGAGTCAACTCAGAAGAATAACTCAATGCTTCAGCTAATTGAACTAGCCTAAACTAGAAAGAACTCGGTCCTTCCGAGTCTAAACCAACTTTTTCTAGTGGTCCGTGCCTGACAATTTTCGCTCTAAAATGCAAATAAGCTCTAAATTATAAAATAAGAGTGTATTCTTAAAGTTCATCAAATGGCCCAATGTCTCATTTGCTCTATCTTGACCAGGTTGACTCAGATGAACAAGCAACTCACTGCATTAGCTGATTGAACTACCTTGGACCAGAACGAACTCGGTCCTTCCTGGTCTAAACCGAGTCATCTACATTTAGAAAGATGGCTCAGGCCCAACAGTTTCATTATTCCAATACTTGAACACCAGGCCTTCACCATTGTCATGCAGAAGGATCCATCAGTCAATTTGGACAAAATCCAAGGGCATTTCCGTAACTTCACCCCTCCTCTTTCCTCGTGATGCCCTAAAACGCTGCCCTTTTTTGTCGTCACCCCAACCTCTAAATCTCCCTCTTGCAACTTCTCTGAAACTAGGGCACGCAGACGAAGAAACCCCCGCTCCTCACCGAACGAAACCCTAAATCGCCTCCGATCATGCATTTTCCTTCATGATCTCGTTCTTGCAATGTTTCAGATCGATTCGAACTTGAAAAATCATCCAACCAGCGGTTTTTCGGTGAGAAATCTCTTCGATTTTGCCCTGTGATCTTAGAATCCTTTGCAAGTTGGTTGTTTGTCGCTGATCTCTCGAGTTTTGGAGCGAAAGGTTGTCATTTGTTGATTTTCTGTGATGAATCCGAGAGGCCGGTATCCGCCCGGCATCGGCAATGGCCGCGGCGGAAATCCGAACATAAACCCTAATTTTCAGGGAAGAAACCCTCCTCACCAGCAGTATGTGCAGAGGAATCCTATGCAGAATCATCAGTTTCAGCAGCAGCACCAGCAGCAGCACCAGCAGCAGTGGCTGAGAAGGAATCCGATGGGTGTGGATCTTGGGGCTGGTGAAGTGGAGAAGGCGGTCGTACTTTCGGATGGCGTCGATTCCAGGTAAAATAGAACTTTAATTTGTTTTTTCTTTCCAGCCTAATCAGTTTTTTAGTAGAAACCATGTCTTCTTACAATATATCAGTCACTTGGATTAGGATTTACTGTTGCAATCTTTCAAATATCATATCAGTCACTTATAACAAAATTATTGCCTGTTATAATTAATATACGATGCCAATGAAAATGTTGTTTTTCTTCATATGTTAGATAGATACATTGAATGATATGAAGAAAAACATGAAAAACACCGATCAGTTAATGTTTTGGAGCCTGATTGATGGAGTTGTGCTTAAACCCTTTGATGCTTGGAGACAGGCTTGACACTTTACTGATTTTGCTGGATGAAAAATCGGGACATTCTAATATGCCTTTATCCTAAAACTCTCTCATACGTGCAAAGGGTTATTTAGGGCCTGTTTGTTCGCATAGAATACCGAGGGATTCATGCCATAACTGGTTAAAAATGAAGATAAGTGTGAATATACAAAAAAGACCATTAATAACCTCCCATTGATGGAAATTGAATAAAGGGAAGATGGGAAATGATCACCCTAGTAATGCAATACCATTGGAAAGTCAAGGTCCCATCTACATGATTACATCACTACCTACCTTATATCCTTCACACTTGACCTCTTTAATAATCCTTTGGTGGGGCTCATTTGAACATGAATTCCTATGTTTGCAAACAAATGGGCCCTTGGTAAATAGTAGATTGGCGAGATATCCCTTTGTTCTTAACTCCCAAGTCATGTGGTCAACAAATCTGTTGGATGCCCTGGAAGTGGTACACTTGCAATAAAAAAGGGGGAAACCAGATAATGTCCTCATTAACACGTGATTTCTATTTTCTCCACTGCCGTAAACTTAGTTTGAAATCAAGAAAATAATATCTGTATATTTGTGAATCATTAAATCACTTGCGATGTACGGCACATTATAATGGTTATCAACTAATTGTAAGTGAGTGTAATGAGCTTCTTCTAGCCATAAATACCGGGGACTTATTATATGTTGAGAATGAATGCATAGCACATGAATCTAAATCCAATTCTATTTTTAGTTTTTAACATTTGAACATATGTTTTTACTTGCAGTAGCACAATAGACGTGCATTCGATACAAGTCCATTTTTGTATAAAATTTGCTGAAACCCACTTCAATATAGCCTACATTACAAGTTATTTGGTGATTTTTAGATGGACGATTATAGTTTATTCATACCATTGCATACCATTCAAAAATAATTATAGTTTATTCATTTAACCAAGTTTCGGTCGATAGAGAAATTTGAAACCATGTTTTCATGTATCTGTTTTTCATTTTGACTCCAAATGGATTTGTATCATTTACAGAAAACTATTATGGTACAAGTACAGCAATTGGTTTGAAGGCAAATGCATTCATCTACATAATAACAGAGGGATATCTTATTCTTTCCTTGATCCAAAAGACTCCTGCTATTTACTAAATACATTTGCACACAGACAATAGCTTTCTTCTGCCTTTCAGAATAAAGTGTTGAAATAATAAAGAGAACGTATAATGCTCAAATTTTTTATAGGTCAGATTCAGCCAACTGTCAGACCCATCCTAAATCATCATTGATCTCATTTTGGGGTGATAAAACCAAGGAGTAAGTATAGGTGTATGTGTGCATGTTCGCCGACCATCGATACATTTTTAGAAGATGACATATATGAAACAGCATCTAATAATTAATATATTGGTTTGTACGATATCAATCATAAGTGAAATGTATCATCTTTTGAAAAATTTGTCTGGTACAATGGCATCGATAAGCCATGTTTAAGATGAGGGCATTTATTTAGATCAGAAACAGGTTGGATGCCATGTTAGGTGGGCTCGTTGTATATAAACAAGCAATGAATTGTTGAAAATTGATCGGCAGCGGTACACATTGAACATTTGGTCCCACATGATTGATGGCGGGCCTTATTTTTGCACAAGGTGATCTCATGCACAGTGGGCTCTTTGTAATTGTACGCATGTTATTGCTGGGACATGTGCAACAGTATTAGGTATGGCTGGCTGGATGTTGTAGACATCGAAACCAAAAAAAAGTGTGATGCAGTTCACGGAAGCCCGATTCGATTGATTGTGGGCCCAATAAACCCCAATCTTTGATCAAATAGAAAATCCACTCAAACAAGGAGAAACAGAGATTCGCCTACTGTTGATCATGTAAACCGCCATAGAGATCTTCAATCCAATGGGAGGTTCTCAACTAAGAGGAGAAGAAATATAAGTATAACAATGCAACTTTATTCAAATTTCATGAAATACAGTATACATCCCACCTTACCTTGATCGTCTCTTATATGTTTTATATATTGTTTTTGGACTCTTAACCCTAAATATGGGACTTAATCTTAGCCATCCATCAAATTACTAAACCATTTGAGAACCTTACGCCTACAATGATTTCTAATACGATCCAAATATGGAAAGAAAATAAAACTAATGAAAGACAAGAAAATAATGATTCTGTCCATTTGGTGAATTTTCTGCCATGAGTCCCATGTGGCAATTAATGAAATCAATGAATAAGGAAAGAATCAACTTAATAGATCAGAACAAATAAAGTCTTGTGTGCTGTCTTCTTGGAAGAGACTTGTACACACGAAGCCTCTTGGAAACTGTAGGCCAGATATGCGGTCCTTTAAGGTAAATCTCTTAAATGTTTTCTTAACTTCTCATCTGGGGGGCCCACCATGCGGTTTTGCTGTGCCCATCAATTTTAACGTAAGGTCTTACTTAAACCCCCTTTTAATGTTAGCATCTTTTCTGTAGATTTGTGGCTTATTTTATATCCATACTGACTGTCCAATTTACAATTTGAACCATTCCTTTTAATTGGCCCTCATAAAGGTAGATCGAGACCCCATTTGATTGATCAACTTGATCTAAATATTTTAGGGCTTGGTTTTTTACATGATCCACTAAATCCCAGCGATCTGCTACTGCCTCAAAGCAAGATTTAAAATATAGTGAAATGAAAGAATATAGAACGGATAAATTTATAAGTTGCAACAGAGCATTTCCTTAAGAAACAAATCTGTAGTCAATCCTTTTGTTTTGGATGGGTTAATTCACTAGTCAATCTTTATCAACCTTTCAAATACTGCTGAACGTTTATGTGTATTGTATCTCCCCTTTGAGTGGTGGCTGTATTTTTGGGGGGTTTCCCTTTGCTGCTTCACGGTACAATTCTTTTTATTGTAAAGCTTTTGTTCAATACAATTTACCATTAAAAAAAAAACTATTTATGTGTATTTTCTATGACATCCAAATTGAATTTCTTTTTTCCCCTTCTTTTCGCTTTGCATTTAGTTCTCAAGATTGGAAGGCACAGCTAAAGATACCACCCCGAGATACACGTTACAAAACAGAGGTATGATTGCTTATTGCAATTACTAATGTTCATGGTGATATTTATGTAAGTGAAGTGAAACATACTTACTAAATTGAATTCTGAAACTGTTTCAGTTCTAAAACGTTCTGTTTATACGGAGATCTTTCTGTTCTAAATTGAGAAGTTGTTTACTGTTTGTGATGGTATTTTCAGTTTAAGGGATTGTTTGCAAGTGGTATATATGTAAAGAACAATCAGTGTGTAAATATATGTAAAGATTTTACTATATATATCTAGTATATTAGAATACATTCTACCCTTTTAAGAATAGATGGTTGGCTAACTTAGGATGTATTGTATGATATTCCAATTTCTGTTAAAAGGCTTCATAGTTAAGAAGTGTTGGAAATAATCTTTGGTATAAAAATATATAAAGGCATGGGTGAGAAGTTCCAGCACAATTTCTCCGTATATGAATTCATAAAACTATTTATCATTGTTGTCCCACTATGATTTCTAACATCGATGGTTCTTATAGTGATTGCAAGCAAATGATTCCCAATATGGCTCTTAAAAAACATTAGATTGGTCCATAGTGACCACAAACATTATGTGGGTCCTACCATGATTGCCAACATTTGGTAAGCCCCGTCATAATTACCAACACTAGATAGGCCCCTTGCTGATTACTAATTGGGTCCTGCAATTATTATATTAGATGGTCTCCATCATGGTCACCAAACATTGTTTGTCCCATAAACATTATATTGTGTGACAATAATTACCGGTTTACCATGATTGAATGAGTCCCATTGTAATAATCAAGATCTATTGTGTTGTACCAAAGATGATTCCCATAATAATTACTTTGGTTGTTATGTTACTGATGTCAAATGGGTCCCACATGATTTTAACATTAGATAGATCCCTCACCAATTTCCAATATTCGATTGTGATGATCATGATAATCACCACTAGATGTGTTATACAGGGGTTTCTAACATTTGGTGGGCCCCAATGTGATTAAACAAAATTAAACAGAGCTCATGATTTTATTTGGTCATTTGATATTCTAAAATTAGATAGGTCCTATCATGATTACCATTTACCAACACTAGATGGATCATACTAGTTGGATCCTATCATTAACACAAATGTTAGGTGGATTCCATCATGGTAAAAGCCTTTTTATGTGGCCATTGTGATTTCAAATATTAAATATAATTCAATAATTAAAACATTAGATATGTCCTACTATGATATTAACAATTGGTGGGGCCCATTAAAACTACCATAAAAGATGAGTTCTATTATTTTTTGGATTAGTTAATTTTGAATTTAATTACCACTATTAGATGACTCCACTATGATTACTGATTAGTGGGTCAATGGATCTTTTTTTTATCTGTCATAATATTTAGTGAAATTCTTATAAGTTTCCAAGCACTTCAATATAAATTTGTAGAAATTGCCAAACATCACGTTTGACTGATAAGATCATGTTCTATTCTAATGAAATCTGACAATATTGAAATATGCTAAAATTGTGTTCTGCATATATCCAAACACCCCAATTTAATGGATTACATTATTATCTTTGATGGTTCTTTGTAAATACTGTAAATATAGACTATCAACGACAGTGAAAATGAGGGAAGGGGGCATTTCTATTTGGCTCAAGTTTTGTGATGGGCTTTATAGTTTTATCTCTTTTGCTTTTCTTTTTCAATTATGGGGTATTTTAAGGCATAGATACCGTCTTTGTTTCTTGAATTGCGAATGCTTCGAATTGAGCAATTCACAGTTCCATTCCTTACAATATGGGTTTTTTAAGAACATTTCAGCGCAGTACGAAGTATGGTGGATTTGTTTCTTTTCATTTAAACAATACCTATATATATATGTGTGTGTATTTGAATGGTAACCAATGTTATTAAAGCTAAGCAGCATAAGAGACATACCTATTATATTTTCATTTAAAAATATCTATTATATCTCAGATATCGATAGAGGAGGAGCTTTTTTAAAAGGGGAAGCTTTGTGGAAGAAGGAAATTAGCATGAGATTAGAAATAGAAATTTGAGTGTAACTTTTTATTCTTTTGAAACATTTAAAATCCCAAAAATTAGAGTTGAGACCTTTTACGGGAGTTGTTCTGTGAATCAGCAGTTCTTGAACAGACTATCGACCTTTTTTTTTTTAACTTTCTGAAACATGGCTTCTGGCCTTCAGCTTGCTTTATCAATTTCTCTCTTGGTCTTATAATGGAAGGAGTGCTCTCCCAACTTAAAAAGTCAGTGCTATGACTGTCTCTTGTATCCAAGAGTTGATGGAATAACACTCTCTTGGCTTTTGTTTATTTATAATCAAATATTCATTTTCTAATACTTACTATGACTACGAGAGGTTTATTTTCAAATCATTTACTCTGCCCTTCCCTTTTTTTAGTTGACAATAATTATAATACTCTATTTCAATAATTCTTCCTTCCATCAAGGACGTTGAATCCACCATTTTGAGGCCACATCTATATATCCATTTGTGGAACACAATTTTTAACTAAAGGCTGTTCAAAATATATTCCCCATGTGTATTGTTGTTGGGTCCAAATTTACTTTTTGATGGTGTTGGGCCCACCATAGATTGATTACGCATTAGATATTGATTCCCATAAGATGATAAATTTGATGTTGGGCCAATTTGATGGTGGGCCAACTTTGATTTTACTGAAGTTGGCCCTATTATTATTATTATGATTTTTTTTGGGGGGTTGGTATAGTTTGTGGTTTATGACTGATAAATCTTTCTATTAATGGTTTATAAAAAGTAGAATTAAAAGTGGGCCCTGGTAATGTTAGCCTTTCCTGGAGTGATCTATCCATGTAGCTTACACTTATAATTTGAAGTTGCTTCACAGCAGGGTTCCCCATGTCTTGGCACTTGCTAATTGCTATACAGTTAGTTCTGGGGTCACGTATAAAACTTCTATTAATATGTGATAAATCAATGTTTCCTGTCCTTCTTTTTTCCTTATTGAATGGTATTGTTCTATATGATATCATATTTGTACCTGAAAACTAGGTTGTCCTTTAATCCCATTTAATGTGTATAACACAATAAATTGAAGTTCTTTTCTTTTATTTATTTATTTATTTTATTTTTTATGGTGTGCCTGCTATGTTTTTTTCTTTACTGAATCTGTTGATAGAAGAAACTTTATACTTTTTTTTATTGTAATAATAATATAATAATAATTATTTGCTGTTTAAGTGTCCTTTTTATTCTATTTTTCTTCTCTGCAGGATGTAACTGCCACTAAAGGAAATGAATTCGAAGACTATTTTCTGAAGCGAGAGCTACTTATGGGGATATATGAGAAAGGATTTGAAAGACCTTCTCCAATTCAGGAAGAAAGTATCCCAATTGCTTTAACTGGCAGCGACATTCTCGCTAGAGCTAAAAATGGAACTGGCAAGACAGCCGCATTTTGCGTTCCTGCACTAGAAAAGATTGATCAGGATAACAACGTCATTCAAGGTTATTGTCTTACATTGTGCTTTATTTGATTTATTTATCTACTTTCTTTGAAAGATGATTAAGGTTATAGTGTTTTTTGAAGCAAATACTGCACCTTATTAAATCTAGGATCCTTTTACAACCATTTTACTATTTACATAGCTGCTGTAAACACAAGTGATTCGTTTGTGAATATGTATTTTATGTTTGAGTTACTTTATGTTTGCCTTTTGTATATGCAGTTGTGATACTTGTTCCCACTCGAGAGTTGGCTCTTCAAACATCACAGGTCTGCAAGGAACTTGGGAAGCATTTAAAGATTCAGGTCATGGTCACTACTGGAGGAACCAGCTTAAAAGATGATATCATGCGTTTATATCAGCCCGTTCATTTGCTTGTTGGTACACCTGGTAGAATTCTTGATCTTGCAAAGAAAGGTGTTTGCATTCTAAAAGATTGCTCGATGCTTATTATGGATGAGGTATGATATAAACAATGCTATGTGCTCCCAACCTTATATCTGATTTAAAAACTCTGCAAGATCTGTAGTGAAAAAAAACTGACAACTGTAGATGGATTACTGCTGGCTCAAACTTATCTGATGCTGAAGCTGGTCATGCATACTTTATGAACATGTGGCTGGTGACTTTGGTCTAATTGGGCACTTCAAACTTTTAAATGATTCCATTATTGTAGTTTCAGTGCTACTGTTAGGGATGTTTGCGAGTGTTATATTTTTTTGTTTATTGTCTTTGCAATTAAGTAATGCAACAACTAGTAGAAACACAGGCCACTTTGGATTCAGTGTTATTTAAGGGTCGTTTGTCATTTTCACATGTGATAAGAAAGTGGTTCACATGCAAATGAGTCACATGTGAAACACATTCCATTGTTTGTCATTTTCACATCTCTTCACATGTGAATGAGTTCACCCAACGGTTCACCGTTTTTTGCAAATTTCTCAAAATCAATAATGTATCAAGACCTGAAACTAGACCCCACGGCCGTTTTTAGCCTTCCAAATAAGATGAATGGTTCGGATCCACAATGCTGGGAGTGGGAGCGCCTAAGCGCTAAATTTTAAAATAATTATATGTCTGGAGCGCATAAAGCCGTAAACAACACAGTGTTTGTGGGTTTATAAACAATTAACTGATGGGCACAAATATATCTTATCCATATATTCAAGTATAAAAAATGGAGAAAAAGTTTGACTTTGCAATTTGATCTCATAAAATAGACAATAATTAATAAGTTAGAAGAAGTTTCTTTATTCAAAAGATAAATGTCAAGCTTATAGAAAATGAAAATGCACATAAACCAAAGATTCTGCACGGTTTGCTCCATATTCGGTTGATCTGCGCTTTGAGGACAGTCGAACCGTGCTTCGAAGACGGTTCCGCTCCGAAATGCCTGCGGGATCGAGAAGGCTAAGGGGTGGTTCCGGGTACTAAGTTCGGATCGTGAATTAGGGGCACACAAAAGTCCAGAGAAGCAAATCTATGGGTATGTGATAGAGCCGTGACATCTATAAGGACGACTGGCGGAGAGACTAAGGAGTTTCCTATCACGATTGGTCTACACCAAGGCTCAGCGTTAAGCCCGTACTTATTTGCCCTAGTTATCGATGAGATTACAAGACATATTCAGGATGAGGTGCCGTGGTGTATGCTATTTGCAGATGACATTGTTTTAGTAGATGAGACGAGAGAAGGAGTGAATGCTAAGCTAGAAGTATGGCGGAAAACGTTAGAGACAAAAGGGTTTAGGCTAAGTCGATGCAAGACGGAATATATGGAGTGCAAGTTTAGCCAAAGTAGGACACTTGGTAACATAAAAGTAAGCTTAGGCACACAAAAGATTGTAGAGAAAGAAAACTTTAGGTACCTTGGATCGATGGTGCAACAGGATGGAGGGATTGATACTGATGTAAGTCACAGGATTCAGGCCGGGTGGACCAAATGGAGGAGTGCTTCGGGGGTCTTGTGTGATCGGAAAGTCCCCCTCAAGGTTAAAGGAAAGTATTATAAGGTGGCGGTAAGACCAGCATTGTTATATGGATCAGAGTGTTGGGCAGTAAAGCATAATCATGTTAAGAAGATGGAAGTTGCGGAGATGAGAATGCTAAGATGGATGTGCGGGATCACAAGGAGAGATAGGATTAGGAATGAGGAGATTAGGGGCAAAGTAGGAATAGCACCGATTGGAGATAAAATGAGAGAAAATCGACTAAGATGGTTTGGCCATGTTAGAAGGCGTCCAATGGTAGCACCTGTTAAAAGGTGTGAAGGCATAGAGATTGCCAGGAGTATGAGAGGGAGAGGGAGACCCAAGAGAAGTTGGAAAGAAACTATTAAACATGACCTTGCCTACATGGATCTAACGGAGGACATGGCCCTAAACAGATTTGATTGGCGTCGTCAAATCCATATAGCCGACCCCACCTAGTGGGAAAAGGCTTGGTTTGGTTTGGTTTGGTTTGGTTTTGCAAGTTCCTCAAAATATCTGATGTATAAATAGCTGAAATTTGACCCCCAAGCTATTTTTGGCCTTCAAGGATGTAACACCCCGAATCCCGGAGCTCATCAGGACCCGGGGCCTTACTATAAGGAAATTATAATCGCCACATAAATCAAGTAATGCCAAGGAACTGAGCAATGCATTTAATTTCAATTTATTTAAAATATCAATTAAACGGAAGTGAAGTAATAACAAGTTCAACATCATTAAAGAAGTAAACAGTCACTAAAATTCTAAATAATATTCTTCCATCACAATTATACGCTCTCTCATCAGCCACGCATATTGAAGTCCAATGGCTGATTCCCATCGTTGCCAAGCTCCCCCAAACATTGCGCACCTGAAGTGGGGCAAACCACTCATCAGATAACTGGTGAATAATATTCCAAATACACAGGTCATAATTAGTATAATACATTAACAGAAGCGCTGAAGAATTCACGAGGTGACAGATTTCATATAGAGTTTCTTATTATTTAATGAGGTTTCATATTCAGTCCTTAATTTAGGTAAGTTCAGTAATCCCAATTACAGGTTCTTATCGTACAGTGGAACTCTACCGCAAGAGTTTTCAGAGTTTCAAACCCTTCCCCAAAAGGAAGTCCTTTCTATATAATTCATTCAAACTCTCCAAAGGAGATTAATTTCAAAAACAGTCTTTCAGTCCCTGTCCAACCTTATTCCTCCTGGCCCTCAAGGGGTTCATTAATAAATCCAATATCCCAAAAGTAGGGATCCTTACTGACATTTCATATGATGTTCATATCAAAATACTCTCATTACAAAGTTGTTTTGTCCTTTATATTCATTATGAATTTAGTAGCACTATAATAGAAGTATACACACTAATTACATTGTTATAAGACTAGTTCCACATATTCGGGTTTACATACGCCCCACTTAAATTCAACATTTGGTACCCATCTCTGTGATACTACTCTTACAACATTGGGTCCCCTGCTTTCACTATAGGTCTCATCATATATATATATATATATATATATATATATATGAGTTATGTAATACAGCCAGGACTCACACTAAGATTTAAGTCCATAATAAAATCAGTCAAGAAACTAACTAGTTTATATCTTCTAGTATAATATATGATTCAGGTAAACATTTCTGTACATAATCAATTTAAAGGAAGCCTATGGAAGATCCAAGAAGAAACTGTTTCATATCAATAGTGCTCAACAGTGTAATTTATATACAGAGAACAGTCCAATCATCTCTATAAAATGGGTCTCACGCCCCATATTTTGGATGACAGGAGATTGTGGGTCCCTCATGGTTTAAACGTCATGGGTCCAGACCATCTTGGTCTCCCAATAGGGACCAAGATGATGGCTAGTACTGATCCTTGATCAGATCAACAGTACAGCAGTACATGTATTATTTATGCTCAAACATAATGATATAAAAATCCAGTGGGTCCCACTAATCTGATTTAAGATCAGACCTAACCTACAAGGTCGTCTAGGGCTAAGCTGTCATACTAGTGGTTTGGATTCACTGTTAAACATCCTTATTGGGTCCCACGGTCTCAATAAAATTCATATATAACCCTTATGGTTAACAAAATTGAAGCTTCTGGATAACTAGGCAAATGTGGCCCAGGTCTCATGGGACCACCACCATTCCGATCGTCACTGGGCCCTCTTCGAAATGTGGGGTCTCAATCTATGATTGGCTTAGTTAGTGGGCCCCACTGTACATGTCGACAAAACTGCCAGTTGACGTGTCTGGGCAGTGTCTGTTACATATAAGTGAACAGATGGGGCCAGATGGGACCCATTTTCTCATGGGTCCACCTACACCATGGTCGCCCAGGGGTCTGCTTCCAGATCCCTGGGTCAGATCCCTGATCAAGTGGCCCACTTGATCTCACTGTCCCATCCATCGATGGAACCCAATCACGTCAAAATGACGCTGCAGTGACAACTTGGACTCAGATGGGGCCTAATGGGGCCCAATTTTCAAAAAGGGCCAACTACACCTTGGTCGCCCATGTGTAGACTCTCTGATCCCTGGGAGTGATCCCTGATCAGATGGCCCATGTGATCATACAACTCAAAACGACAGATCTGTGTCTGTCGATTTGGTTTGAAAATGGCTTTATCTGATTTTTCTTCCACATTTAAGATATATATATGAAGAAAGGAGATCCAATTATGATACCCAACAGATAAAAACGATTGTAATCTAATACTAATTTGATGAGGGGATCACAGATAACTAGATCTGTCGTCAATTTTCAAGATCTGTCAATAACCAGATCTTCATTGATCCCCTTTCTAATTTATGATCAACGGAAACACAGAATCCAATCATCATAATTAAAATTATCTGTATAATTGAAATACCACTCACCTCCTGGTGTAGCAAATCGTGGCGCGGTCGATGTGGGATCTCGAGTACTGCATCCACTGGTATTCCCGCTTCTTCTGTCCTCCCACCAATCTCACAGGTCTCTATTTATCCTCCAGGGAAATCCTCTCCACTCCGGTTCTCTCCTCTTCTTTAATTAATCAAAGCATTGGAAGAAATAAGAACTAATAAAGAGAAGGTAACAGAATTCTGGGGATAACCCCAGATTCCAGTGGTTGGAGCCAATCCCCAGATTCTACGAAGGAAATCCCCCTCCTCAGGGGAATATCATTCTAACAACCTCACCAAAACAAAAGGCTCTAATGGGTTGGGGCAGGTTAAGAATAACTAATACAACCCAGCCCAACCTATTGTCTTATAGGCCAAACGAATCTGGGCCTAATCTGGCCCAGGTATTACATACTCCCCCCCTTAGGAAATTTGGTCCTCCAAATTAGTACATACCTGGTGGAAAAAGGTGGGGGTACTTCTTCCTGATTTCACCGGCTGCCTCCCAAGTAGACTCAAGCTGATTATGATGTTCCCACAGAACTTTGACTAATTCCACCGTCTTGTTCCGCAGAGGTCTCTCCTTAGTTCCTAGGATTTGCACCGGCCGTTCCTCGTAAGACAAATCTGGCTGCAACTGAATCGACTCATAGTTTATCACATGCGAAGGGTCAGGCTGATATTTCTTGAGCATGGACACGTGAAACACATTATGTACTCCAGCTAGTTGGGACGGCAATCTAAGGGCATAAGCATTACCATCGCTGACACGCCCAGTTATTTCAAATGGTCCAACATAACGAGGGCTCAGTTTTCCCTTCTTGCCAAACCGCATAACTCCCTTAGTCGGAGAAACCTTAAGAAAGACATAATCACCCACAGCAAATTCTAGTTCCCTCCGACGATTGTCCGCATAGCTTTTCTGTCGACTTTGAGCAGCTCTCATTCTGTCTCTGATCTTCTTGATACTAACGGTGGATGTTTGAACCCAATCAGGACCGAGTATTCTTCCATCACCGACCTCTTCCCAACAAATAGGAGATCGACAGTTTCGACCATAAAGTGCTTCGAACGGTGCCATTTTGATACTAGAATGATAGCTGTTGTTATAAGCAAACTCAATAAGTGTTAACTGTTCATCCCAACTATCTTTAAAGTCTAAAGCACAAGCCCTCAACATATCTTCAAGAGTCTGATTCGTCCTTTCTGTTTGCCCATCTGTTTGCGGATGATACGCTGTACTGAATCTCAACCTTGTACCCATCGCAGTTTGCAGTTTCTTCCAAAAATTCGATACGAATCTTGTATCCCGGTCCGAGACGATAGATACAGGTACCCCATGTAATCTCACAATCTCTTTTACATACCTCTGTGCCAAGTACTCCATAGTTGTTTTGTTTTTAATGGGAAGAAAGTGTGCCGATTTTGTCAACCGGTCAACAACTACCCAAATAACTTCATTGTTTCGAACAGTCCTTGGAAAACCAGACACAAAGTCCATTGAGATATGTTCCCATTTCCATTCCGGTATAGGTAACGGCTGAAGAAGCCCCCCAGGCTTCCTGTGATCTGCCTTTACTTGCTGACATGTAAAACACCTACCCACGAATTCAGCAACGTCATTCTTCATGCCGACCCACCAAAATCGTATCTTCAAATTTTGGTACATTTTTGTGCTCCCCGGATGGACGGTGTAGCGTGTGCAATGTGCCTCCTTCATAATTTCATCCTTGATTTCTAGAATGTTTGGAACATAGAGCCTACTCTTGAAGTACAATGTACCATTGATGATAGAAAAATCTGGCTTGTTGTCCTTCCTATTGAATATCTCCATTAATGTGTGATCATCTCTCTGGCGATCTTTGACCCTTTGGATCAACTCAGGCTGGACGCTGAAACTCCCCAACCATACCTTAGTGTCGATCGACTTTGGGTTTACATTTAAATAGCCGACTTCTTCCATCGATCTCTTCTCAGCTGATAACGAAGCCATTTGTGCAGATTTCCTGCTTAAAGCATCAGCAACAACATTTGCTTTACCCGGATGGTAAAATATAGAAAAATCATAATCTTTCAAGAATTCCATCCATCGCCTCTGTCGGAGATTCAAGTCCTTTTGAGAGAACACATATTTCAAGCTCTTATGATCTGTATACACCTCAAATTTTTCACCATACAAATAGTGCCGCCAGATTTTGAGTGCAAAGACTACTGCAGCCAATTCCAGATCATGAGTGGCATAATTCTGCTCATGAGACTTCAATTGTCTAGATGCATAGGCAATCACTTTGCCATGTTGCATAAGCACGCACCCCAAACCATGCAGTGATGCATCGCAGAATATCACAAAACCCCCGTTGCCAGAGGGGAGGGCTAAAACTGGAGCTGTAGTTAGTTTATCCTTTAGCATCTGAAAGCTTGCTTCACACTTATCATTCCAAATGAACGGTACGTCCTTCCGAGTAAGTCTGGTTAATGGATATAGAAGAAAAACCTTGCACAAATCTTCTGTAGTAACCCGCTAACCCCAGGAAACTACGGATGTCAGATACAGTCGCCGGTCTCTTCCAATTGGTAATAGCTTCGATCTTGCTGGAATCCACAGACAAGCCTTCACCTGAGATGATGTGGCCCAAAAAACTGACTTGTTCTAGCCAAAAGTCACACTTACTCAGCTTAGCGTAAAGCTGGTTTTCTCTCAGCAGACTGAGAGAAGTGCGTAAATGATCCCCATGATCTTCTTTCGACTTGGAGTAGATGAGTATATCATCTATGAATACTACGACAAATTGATCCAGGAAGGGTTTAAAAATCTGGTTCATTAGCGCCATAAACACCGCTGGCGCATTGGTTAGACCAAAAGGCATTACCAAAAACTCATAATGTCCATATCTAGTCCGAAAGGCTGTTTTAGGTATATCTTCTTCCTTTACCCTTAGCTGATGATATCCCGACCGAAGGTCGATCTTTGAGAAGTATTTCGCACCTTGCAGCTGATCAAACAGTTCATCGATGCGTGGAAGTGGGTACTTATTCTTGATGGTAACCTGATTCAACTGGCGATAGTCAATACACATTCGTAAGGACCCATCTTTCTTCTTAACAAATAATACTGGCGCCCCCCATGGGGAGACATTGGGTCTAATAAACCCTTTTTCCAGTAATTCTTGCAATTGTTCTTTGAGTTCTTTCAACTCGGTAGGTGCCATACGATATGGAGCTTTGGAGATTGGTGCAGTCCCCGATACCAATTCTATGGCAAAGTCTACTTCTCTAACCGGTGGCAAACCGGGCAGGTCATCCTGAAACACATCAGGAAATTCTCTAACTATGGGGATTTCTTCCAGTTCAGGCTTCTGCTTCTCTTCTGTAATAAAAGCTAGATACCCTTCACATCCACTCTGCAATAGTTTACAAGCTTTGACTGCTGAGATGACCGCCATGCGTACCGACCTTCTCTTTCCTATGACACACATGTCCTCGAACCCTTCTAGATTAAAGCGAACCAGTTTGTTAAAACAATCCAGTACTGCTCTATACTTTGCTAACCAATCCATTCCCAGGATGATGTCAAAATCATTCATAGGTAGCATTATCAGGTCAACCGGCATGTTAGCTTCCCCGATTCTAAGTGGGCATTCATAAAATATAGTGCAAGTGTTCAAGTGTCCTCCAGTGGGAGTTGATACTGTGGATGTTTGATCTAATGTAGAGGGTAACTTATTCATTTTGGAAGCAAAGACATGTGACACAAAGGAGTGTGTAGAGCCAGAATCAAATAGAGTATAAGCTTTAACATCGGAAATTAGAATCATACCCTCTACCACATTATTGGCGGCCTGAGCTTCTTGATGAGTAATAGCAAAGACTCTGGCCTCGGGTTGCTCTCTCCTCTGATGCCCGCCATGATTGGGTCGACCACGATTGAAGTTCTGTCCTTGAGGCTGGTTTGGTGGTCCCCTTGGCTGATTGTACTGGTTCTGAGCATTGTACTGATTTCTTACTGGTGGGTTCTGCTGATTTGCCGGGCGGGGATTGCCTTGGTACCCTTGCTGCTGATTCTGCCGTGGTGGCTGCTCTCGCTGTTGCCGCCTATCCTTATCTTGTTTCTTTGGACAATCTTTGATAAGGTGGCCAACCTGGCCGCATGCAAAGCACGCACCTGTAGACCAGTGGCATTCTTCGGTGTTATGGTTCTTTCCACACCGTTGGCATTTTACCTTTCTATCCAATATCTGCTTCTTTGGTGGCACACGGTTACCCTGGTGGTCCCTCTTGGTCCCTGTCATCTTAGCCAGGACTGTCCCGTTCATTTCAGCCGTCGTTTCCTCCGATATAAAGGCTCTTTTCAAAGCAGCTGCAAAGGTAGTAGGTTCACCCAATTTCACATCCTTCTTGATATCTGGCCGTAGCCCTTCAATGAATCTGTTCCGCTTCATCGCATCAGTGGCTATTAATTCTTCTGCAAAGTGGGACAATTCTGTAAATTTGTTAGAGTACTTTGCTACGGTCATATCCCCTTGCACCAAGTTCTGGAATTCCCTCTTCTTTCTTTCTCTGATATGCTCCGGAATAAATTTCAGAATGAACTCTTTCTTGAAGAACGCCCATGTGATTTCATTTTCCGGACCATTGTAGGTTTTCTTAGCGGCTTTCCACCACTCCTTCGCATCTCCTTCAAGTTTGAAGGCAGCCAAGATTGCTTTCTGTTGGTCCGTGCACCCCATTACTTCGAATATTCCCTCCATGTGTTCCACCCATTTATTAGCATCCCAAGGATTGGTCGTTTCTTCGAAATTCTTGGGGCGGAATTCATTGAACCTTTTGTATAAGGTGTCTCTTTCTCTATCTCTGCCTCCATCACTACTTGTGCTTGTTCGAACCTCATTGTTCCCTCCCTGATGTGCTGCCAAGGTCGCGATCTGCTCCTGTACTTGACTGTAAGCCATCATGAACGATGCGAACATTTGTCGAGCATACTCCGGCAGTTCAGCTTGGCCTCCAGCAAGGTTCGGGTTGATGCCCTGATTGCCATTTAAGTTCGCATTCTCATTCTGTCCATCATTGACGTTCTGAGAATTCTCTTGGTTGTTCATATTCCTTCTCCTACAGAAGATTCACAATTTAGCACACTATCACAAACAATGAACTTCTATTGTACTAATCCCCCCTTGTAACGTCCTCACCACGTATCCTAAGAGTTGCTAAGTCTTTTAAATTGCTCAAGACCATGCTCTGATACCACTTTGTAACACCCCGAATCCCGGAGCTCATCAGGACCCGGGGCCTTACTATAAGGAAATTATAATCGCCACATAAATCAAGTAATGCCAAGGAACTGAGCAATGCATTTAATTTCAATTTATTTAAAATATCAATTAAACGGAAGTGAAGTAATAACAAGTTCAACATCATTAAAGAAGTAAACAGTCACTAAAATTCTAAATAATATTCTTCCATCACAATTATACGCTCTCTCATCAGCCACGCATATTGAAGTCCAATGGCTGATTCCCATCGTTGCCAAGCTCCCCCAAACATTGCGCACCTGAAGTGGGGCAAACCACTCATCAGATAACTGGTGAATAATATTCCAAATACACAGGTCATAATTAGTATAATACATTAACAGAAGCGCTGAAGAATTCACGAGGTGACAGATTTCATATAGAGTTTCTTATTATTTAATGAGGTTTCATATTCAGTCCTTAATTTAGGTAAGTTCAGTAATCCCAATTACAGGTTCTTATCGTACAGTGGAACTCTACCGCAAGAGTTTTCAGAGTTTCAAACCCTTCCCCAAAAGGAAGTCCTTTCTATATAATTCATTCAAACTCTCCAAAGGAGATTAATTTCAAAAACAGTCTTTCAGTCCCTGTCCAACCTTATTCCTCCTGGCCCTCAAGGGGTTCGTTAATAAATCCAATATCCCAAAAGTAGGGATCCTTACTGACATTTCATATGATGTTCATATCAAAATACTCTCATTACAAAGTTGTTTTGTCCTTTATATTCATTATGAATTTAGTAGCACTATAATAGAAGTATACACACTAATTACATTGTTATAAGACTAGTTCCACATATTCGGGTTTACATACGCCCCACTTAAATTCAACATTTGGTACCCATCTCTGTGATACTACTCTTACAACATTGGGTCCCCTGCTTTCACTATAGGTCTCATCATATATATATATATATATATATATATATATATATATATATGAGTTATGTAATACAGCCAGGACTCACACTAAGATTTAAGTCCATAATAAAATCAGTCAAGAAACTAACTAGTTTATATCTTCTAGTATAATATATGATTCAGGTAAACATTTCTGTACATAATCAATTTAAAGGAAGCCTATGGAAGATCCAAGAAGAAACTGTTTCATATCAATAGTGCTCAACAGTGTAATTTATATACAGAGAACAGTCCAATCATCTCTATAAAATGGGTCTCACGCCCCATATTTTGGATGACAGGAGATTGTGGGTCCCTCATGGTTTAAACGTCATGGGTCCAGACCATCTTGGTCTCCCAATAGGGACCAAGATGATGGCTAGTACTGATCCTTGATCAGATCAACAGTACAGCAGTACATGTATTATTTATGCTCAAACATAATGATATAAAAATCCAGTGGGTCCCACTAATCTGATTTAAGATCAGACCTAACCTACAAGGTCGTCTAGGGCTAAGCTGTCATACTAGTGGTTTGGATTCACTGTAAAACATCCTTATTGGGTCCCACGGTCTCAATAAAATTCATATATAACCCTTATGGTTAACAAAATTGAAGCTTCTGGATAACTAGGCAAATGTGGCCCAGGTCTCATGGGACCACCACCATTCCGATCGTCACTGGGCCCTCTTCGAAATGTGGGGTCTCAATCTATGATTGGCTTAGTTAGTGGGCCCCACTGTACATGTCGACAAAACTGCCAGTTGACGTGTCTGGGCAGTGTCTGTTACATATAAGTGAACAGATGGGGCCAGATGGGACCCATTTTCTCATGGGTCCACCTACACCATGGTCGCCCAGGGGTCTGCTTCCAGATCCCTGGGTCAGATCCCTGATCAAGTGGCCCACTTGATCTCACTGTCCCATCCATCGATGGAACCCAATCACGTCAAAATGACGCTGCAGTGACAACTTGGACTCAGATGGGGCCTGATGGGGCCCAATTTTCAAAAAGGGCCAACTACACCTTGGTCGCCCAAGTGTAGACTCTCTGATCCCTGGGAGTGATCCCTGATCAGATGGCCCATGTGATCATACAACTCAAAACGACAGATCTGTGTCTGTCGATTTGGTTTGAAAATGGCTTTATCTGATTTTTCTTCCACATTTAAGATATATATATGAAGAAAGGAGATCCAATTATGATACCCAACAGATAAAAACGATTGTAATCTAATACTAATTTGATGAGGGGATCACAGATAACTAGATCTGTCGTCAATTTTCAAGATCTGTCAATAACCAGATCTTCATTGATCCCCTTTCTAATTTATGATCAACGGAAACACAGAATCCAGTCATCATAATTAAAATTATCTGTATAATTGAAATACCACTCACCTCCTGGTGTAGCAAATCGTGGCGCGGTCGATGTGGGATCTCGAGTACTGCATCCACTGGTATTCCCGCTTCTTCTGTCCTCCCACCAATCTCACAGGTCTCTATTGATCCTCCAGGGAAATCCTCTCCACTCCGGTTCTCTCCTCTTCTTTAATTAATCAAAGCATTGGAAGAAATAAGAACTAATAAAGAGAAGGTAACAGAATTCTGGGGATAACCCCAGATTCCAGTGGTTGGAGCCAATCCCCAGATTCTACGAAGGAAATCCCCCTCCTCAGGGGAATATCGTTCTAACAACCTCACCAAAACAAAAGGCTCTAATGGGTTGGGGCAGGTTAAGAATAACTAATACAACCCAGCCCAACCTATTGTCTTATAGGCCAAACGAATCTGGGCCTAATCTGGCCCAGGTATTACAAAGGATGAATGGTTTGGATTGTGATTTAGGGGCCCACAGGAATGAAAAAAGAAAACAAATGATTGGGCCCAAAATATGTTTTAATCTTGTCAGTTTGATTGTAGTACATCCAATGGTTCACCGTCTTCCGAACATTTCTCAAGACCCATGATATATCAAGATGTGAAATTTGACTCCTCTAGTCGTTTTTGTTCCTTCCAAAGAAGATGAATGGATCAGATCATGAATTAGAGGCCCACAAAAGTCCAAAAAAGTAGATCTAATGGTCTAAAGCTTTCATAAATTTCTCAAAATTCATGATTAATCAATGGCTGAAATTTGACCCCCTAGCCCTTTTTGGCCTTCTAAAGAGGATGAATGGTTGGGATATTTATTTTGGGCGGGGCTTCCAATTGCTCAAATCTAATTACAATAGTCTGAACATGGCCTTCCTAACTTCATGCTTAATAGATCGCTGATTCAATAATGTATTCTTTTCCTGCAGGCTGACAAGCTTTTATCTCCCGAGTTCCAGCCATCAGTTGAGCAGCTGATTCGTTTTCTTCCTGCTAATAGGCAGATTTTGTTGTTTTCAGCAACTTTTCCTGTAACTGTCAAGGACTTCAAAGATAGATATTTGCATAAGCCTTACATCATTAATCTCATGGATGAGCTCACTCTTAAGGGTATAACCCAATATTATGCATTTGTAGAAGAAAGGCAAAAGGTCCACTGCCTCAACACACTTTTTTCAAAGGTTTGACATTGAGTTGTGTGTTTTCTTTTGTTATTTTTTGCAGTCTTAAGCTTCTAGATCATTATTTATGACCACAGAATGTGTTTATTGGTTTGGTTTCAGCTTCAAATCAATCAGTCAATTATATTTTGCAACTCAGTGAATCGTGTTGAACTGTTGGCAAAGAAAATTACAGAGCTTGGCTATTCATGTTTCTATATTCATGCGAAGATGCTGCAAGATCACCGTAATCGAGTATTCCATGACTTCCGTAACGGTGCTTGTAGAAATCTTGTTTGTACAGGTATGCATGTGATGTCTTGCAAATTTGTACTGGATTGAGGGATTTGTTATCTGATTTACATCCTATAAGTCTTGGCCATAGTCCTTACATTACAAGTGAGAATGATCACTGCAAGCTGTTATAGGAGTTCATTTCTTCCAACTCTAATGCAGGTTTTCCTTCTGCTTTTGTTGTGGATGTGATTTTGTTTAATCAATTATTGTTACTTTTCTGGCTATTGTTTCATATTTTTTCCTTTTCCTTTTTTTTTTTGGGCTGTGGGGTGTGGGATGGGGGTTGGTTCTTATGGAGCTTTTTGTAACATCACTTTTCATTGTTTGTTTGCTTCAACACTGTGAAGCTTCACATGTCTTGTCTTGTGTTTATAAATGATTGCGTGCGCATGTGCATACACAGAGAAGTTATCCTATACACCTTTTTTTGGTGCACACCTCATAGTGGGCCCACCTGATGACCCATTCAAATGGACCACACACATGGGACCCCTCTAAATTATACCTCTCTCTCTAAACACATCTGAATGGCCGTTGGATAGACGGGTGAATTTTTAAAGGGGTGAAAATTGTTGGCAGTTGATAAATGGGTTAGGATGATGAAATGGGGCCCATATTTTGTACACAGGTATGCCCCAACCAAATGGAGAGATCCCTCCAAGTCCATCCCTAGGTGGGACCCACAGTGTGGCGTGCATGGAAGCTTCCATGCACACCGTGTGCACTGGATATATATATATATATATATATATATAAAACTCTTACTTTGAGAGCAAAACATCTCATTAGAGATCACCTCCTCTGAAGCATTGGGGCCTGCCACACGTTAGCTCGGTATGCCTTTTTCACGTTAGCTTGGTATGCCTTTTTCTTACCGCCTTCCCCCGCGCGCGTTCTTAAACGCTTGCTTTGAATCTGCTTCGCCTTCTTTCTTAAGAAAATAGATAGAAGATAGTCTTAGAGACTCAAATCTTTTCTGTAATGAAATCTTAACATGTAACTGGCCCATCAGTGTTTGGTACTCACTTTCACCCAAATGATCCCCAATATATATATATATATATATATATTTGAGTAATGCTCCTGTACAAGCTTCCCTTACCACCCTACAGTACAGGGCAGCTAGTTGGGGCCCCCACGGGGGGATCAAAAGATCCAAGTGGGGCCAACTTAGATATCAAATTTGAAGTCAATCTAATACCTTTAACACATTCATCCGCGGTCCACAAGTTTAATGACTTTATATAAAACAACAAAATTGACATTTAATCCAATGTTCCACTCCATTTGGATCCATCAAAACTTGGTGGGATTGGTGTAAATAGGTAGGGGGTGGTGGTGGTTTGGATGGACTGCTTACATGGACCAGTAGGCGGCCTTACGAAGTGTCTTGTACCGTGTGTGTGTGTGTGTGTGTAGGGTTGTATTCATGTGCATCCATCCCTCATCCCCATTGATCATGGAACATAGGGGGATGGAAAGAGTCATCTTGGATGAGCCCATACGTCAAGTTTGGGGTCAATCCCAAGTTTCTAACCCTTTCATCCGTGGCTCACAAGTTCAATGACTTTATATTAAAGAAAAAATTTGACCGTAGATCCAATGGTCCAATCCATTTGGACTAGTGAAAACTCAATTGATGCATTATAATTCAAGGGGTCCAATGTGTGGATGGTTCGGATGGATCATAAAGTTGGCCTCACTGTTGATGGATGCGCATGAATATTTCCCATATATATATATATACATATACATATACATATATATATGTTGGGGGATATTCCTGATATATATATATGTAGGGGGATATTCCTGTGCATCCTTCCTTCACCATACGGTGAGGGACAAACTTAGGTGGGACCCACTGATCATGGGACTTGGGACTTGTGGGGGATGGGAAGAGACACCTTGGATGAGACCATATCTCAAATTTGGGGTCAATCCCATGCCTCCAATCAATGGGTCTAGTGTACTTAAGGGGGTTCCATGTGTGTGGATGGTTCGGATGTGTTATGAAGTCAACCCTACTATGTTGTCCCTCATCATAACATGAAGGATGGATGTGAATATTTCCCATGTATATATATGTATGTATGTATGTATATATATATATATATAGGGAAGTGCTCCTATGAGAGACACTCTCACCAACTTGGTGAAAGATGGGTGGGGGCCCTCACATTTAAGTTGGGAGTCCTTGCATTTAAGTTGGTGAAAGTGGATATGAAAGTGAGGCCCCCCACCCATCTCTCATAAAATTGGTGGGAGTGTCTCTCATAGGAGCACTTCCCATATATATATATGAGTAATGCCCATTTAAAAGCTTCCCTTACGGTCTTACGGTACAAGCTACCTAGTGGAAGCATTAACTCTCACCGTCTTACAGTGAGAGACACCATGATGGGGTACACTTATCACCGATTTGAACCAACCACACGTGGGACCTCCCTGCATTATTCCGGAGCCCATGGGCTTGCGCCCATCTGAATGGACTGGACCGTTGGATCGAGGGTCAATTTTTTTTCTTTAATATAAGTTGTTATACTTGTGGACCACTTGTCAAGGGGTTAAGAGGCATGGGATTGAATCCAAACTTGATAGCTGGGCTCATCAAGGATGTCTCTTTCCACCCTCCCTGGTCCCCATGATTAGTGGGCCCCATGATGGCGTCTCTCACCATAAGAGGTGAAGTTAACTCTCGAAGGAGCGTTTCCCCCATATATATATAGGTAATTCTCCAAAGCGTCCCACTTTAAAAATGCCCCCTTTTCTGCCACTTTTCTTGTCATGCCCCCCACCTTGAGTCAATCTAGGCTTTCACACACTACCTCACCATGAATAGTCACAAGTCCGAATTTGACACTAATCCAACTTTTCTTCATCATTGGATTGAAATCATAGGAGAATGATGCCTCTAAAAACCATTAAATTTTAAGGCCATGGATCAAAGGGTTAGGATGATCTCACGGAGTCCAAATTTTGCATTAGTTTAGGTCTCTTAGTCTCATATAGATTTCTCCTAAGAAAAGGTTGGGCACTGTCTTGTGCATATCATCATCATCAAAGTCTTGTCCCAATTATGTTGGGGTCGGTTACACGAATTCTGTTTATCCATTCCGATCTATTTTGAGCCAAATCTTCAGATAAGTTATACTTATTCATATCTATCTTTACTGCCTCCATCCATGTCCTCTTAGGCCTACCCCTCGTACATACATTATATATATATAGAGGGATCTTCATATGCATCTATCCCTCACCATTTTTGGTGAGGGACACCCCTTTTGGGGGTGTTTCAAGCACAAGAAGGAGGTACAAGAGAGGTACAAAGTACCCCTTTTGTACTTGAAACACCCCCAAAAGGGGTGTCCCTCACCAAAAATGGTGAGGGATAGATGCATATGAATATTTCCCATATATATATATATGTATGGGAGGTGCTCTTGTGAGAGCAACTCTCACCTTGCTATGAGAGAGGAGTGGGGGCCCTCACATTTAAGTTGTTGGCATTGGATATTAAGGTAAGGTCCCCCACCTTATCTCTCATAGTAAGGTAGGAGCATCTCCCTATATATATATGTATGTATGGGCAAGGCTCTCCTAAGTTAAAGCTTAGGATAAAATTCTGTAAGCTCACGCTTGTGGGGCCCACCCTTGGTCCATCCAAATGGCTTCCTTGCATGTTGCATATGCTTGTCAAGTGGCTTCCTTGCATGTTGCATATGCTTGTCATGGCTATTACTACAATTAAAATTTAAGAACTTTTGAATGGGGTTCTTCAAACTTGGAAGAGAAGAAATTGGTTTTTGCAATTTTTTGCCCTGCTGATCTGGTTTTACTTGTTACTGATAAACTCTCTCCTGCTTGACTTGATATTAGGAAATGTTTGTCAACTGTTTGGGTAAACTCGGAAGTGATCTATATATGTTTAGGTTGTTACTAACAATTGAAAAACATGTATAGGTTGAGTTTTGACACGCATACACATGGAGGTGCACACCTGACCACGTCTTTCCATCCCCTACCCCTGGATTGAACTTACAGGAACCTTGCATAGGTGTCACCATCTCACCACCCAATTTGCCACTCGACCAGCCCCTCGCAGTTACCCAATTACAATTTGTTGCCTGTCCAACTCCTACCTCAAGAGCTCAAGCTCGTCTCCTCAAAGCCTTGGCAAGCAGCCCTCTCATATCGATATCCACGTGTTCTTTGACGGACATGTCTTTTGCTTGCAGAATTCATATAATTTTATTTTTTTTCTAGATTGTGTGTATAATTGTTGCCACTTGCCAGCATGGCCAACTGGATGAGCTTGCAGATTTGGGAAAAGGAATTGAATTCAACTGATACCAATTCTTAAAAAAAAAAAAAAAAAACTAGCGCGACCACCGAAAAACTAGAAAATTTGCTGGGTCACAATCTCTCCCTGCATCTCTTGCTGTATGTATGTCTGGGAGAGGACTTGACCATTGTTTCAGAAAATTGAAATCTCATCTTTGCTTAAAAGAAACTGAAATCATATCACTAGTCGCTCAAGGGGAGAAATCGTATCGTATCGTGAATGGTATTTTTTCAAGGAAAATTGAACAAGTTGCAGTGGTATTTTTGTATATATAAATAAAATCCAAACCATCAACCTTACATAGTTAGGGTTTCTCTCGAAGTTAAAAAAGTGTTCAATTGAAAAAAGAGAAAGAATGTAGGACAAAAAAAAAGGAGAAAGAATGTAGGGCGAAATCCATATTGCACATACAGTCAAACACAACCACATGCCTGATTCTTATTTATCTCTAGATCTTGATCACGATCATGATCATCATCAAAGCCATGTTCGAACTATGTTGGGGTTGGCTACATGAATTTTGTTTCTCCATTTTGATCTATCATGTTCCAAATCCTCAAATAGGTTGCACTTGTTATTTATCTCTAACACCACATCAAAATTGCACAAATTCTTAAGAGGTTTTGTTAACCTTAAGATAACCTTTTGAACAATAGTAACACTAATAAAAAAGAAAGTAAAAAAAAAAAAATAGGCTGATATTATCTGTTCGGCCATGGCTATTTACGCTTAGATGCATCGCCTAAGTAGTAAGATTCAATAAGACAAGTATTGTACGCAAGATTCACGCCCAAATCTTAAGATTCACCTGTAAATGAGATTTGTTGCTTAGATTTGAATGTTTTTCCTTAGGATTTAATACGAGTTGTAGCGCTCAGAATGTGAATCCTAAGATTCTGACAACAATGGACTAGACGATCCTCTTCAGCAGTGTGGCACTGCACTGGCAAGTTCTTAAGTTTCTCCATGTATTCTTCAATGGTATACTATATTGTCTCAAGTCTCAACTCCTTCTGCGAACGTAAGCACTGTATCCCCCGGTTCCCATCCGCAGTGGGGCTATATTTTAATGACTCCATATTCTGAAAGGCAAATATTTTCCCTCCAATTTCTATTTCATCTCCACATACGCTTGATAGGAGATTGTGAGATTCTCTAGAGATGCTCTTCTATGCTTCTCCGTGGTACGTGTTACCTTTTTGCTTCGTGGTGGCATATTGGACTCATCTTGCGTTACCCTTGTCTCTATAGCATCCGGCCAGTCTTCAAATATGGTTGGGCTTTAAGCGTCCAAAAATATTTTGATTGGCATGCTCTT
Source organism: Umbellularia californica (assembly GCA_028538565.1). Classification (NCBI taxonomy): domain Eukaryota; kingdom Viridiplantae; phylum Streptophyta; class Magnoliopsida; order Laurales; family Lauraceae; genus Umbellularia; species Umbellularia californica. Next base: position 21,031,447 of record JAPQWN010000007.1, read on the forward strand.
CTGTAGATCATTGGCTTGCTCCTATCAATTATCACAAGTATCCGGATGGTTATATTGTCAAAGTCTTCTCTCTATATATTTCCTTCATTATGATGCCCATGCAGCAGCATACTTGAGAAATTTGTTTCGGACGCCATTTTGGTCCGGCTTCCAAGCCGAAATATTTTGGCCGATTCAGGATTTCGGGGAGATATTTCGGATTTATGTTTCGGGACAAATATTATATATATATATATATAAAAAACAAATATTTAACTTTAAAAATAACATAAATTGGCTAGGGACAATTTTTTTATTAGAGAGAAATTTAGCTGGAGCCCTATTTTTTAATAGAATGAAATTTGGCAAGGGACTAATTTCCTACTAGAGTAAAATTTGGGTAGGAGTTCCGTTTGCTGTGGTCGTCAATAATAGGTATGCTGTCCTCTTCCTCCTCTTCCATGTATTCTACTTCTTCTATCAGCCTTTTTTTTTTTTTTTAATCTGCACAATGGTCTCTTTCAGTCGAACAAAGAAGGGAATGTATGGGGCTAGGGTTTTTTTCCCTTTTAAGCCAAAAGCCACTATTCGGACGTTTGTAGTATTTCGCCCAGTTTCAGACGAAATCAGACATTTTGGACTGAATTGACAAAATTCGTCCGAATTTGACCGAATTTTTCTCTGAAGTGTTCTAGGGATGGTATTAGGTTCGGTTTAAGGACCGAGCCCAAAATTATTCGGGAAATTCGTCTGACACAAAACGAATTTCATAACTATGCCTTGCAGACTCACAACTGAGCTATTCAGATCATCCTCATTGTTCTCTCCATTATCTTTGCTATGAGAATCATCTCCAATGTCTGATTTTCACTGGCCTTGCCTCTTACAGACGCTAGCAAGTAGTTAATTAATCTTTATTTGCTCTTGCATCAGACAAGGATATTTTGTTGCTGTTGATCCGACTTTTTTTTTTTTTGATATCTAGTCTATTACTTTTAAGTAGACATGCTGGGGTGTATACAATGACAACAATAAGGTTGTATGGGCCATTTTTGGGAATGGGGAGGTCTCAAGTTGGGTGTAGTAGCCTTATGAAGGAAGGTATAATGTGGCTGGGGATGTGCTGTTTTTTTTTCTCTTTTCTTTTTCTTTTTATTTATTTTTCATTAAGTACTGTTTGGGCTGGCTGTCTTAGGTCTAGAACAACAAAGTATTACATCATCTTGTATATTTGCTGTTGAATTTTCCATAATCGAGGTGACTACATTGTTCTTAGAGCTTCAATGCAGACCATTGGTGCAATCCAACGCAGACCTTACAGTCATTTCATACATGTCTTGCATAATCTCGATATTACCCGTTATGAATTCCTTTATTCCTCAATTTCTACAAAACCAATTGCTCTGACACCCTGGTGTAATCCTTCTCTGAATCAATAAAACCATATGTAAGCTTTTCCTCTTCTGTTTGAACTTTTTTCTCTTTCACTTCACATGGGATTCAGCTCACACCCCCCTGCACAGTCTACGTCCCTAACCAGCTGAGCAACAGCTGGGGGCTAAACTTTACCCTAGGCTATCTTAATAAGAAAACGGCTCTTATAGCAGATCTTCTTGGCATATAACTACAAGTAAGTTTTTCGTCCTCTTGGCTTTTATAGCATTTCTTAAGGGCACATTAAGATGAGGGATATAAATTGAATTCACTTGTAATCGTCAAAAATCTTTTGAAGGCTACATTTGGATCTCTGAAAATAATCTTGAATCCAGTATTATATTGGTAGATTGTAGATTTTACTTATAAAATTCCTGGTGCTGATAAAAAAAGGTTGTGGGACTTATTTATTTAATTAATCATTTTTTTTTGGCAGATCTTTTTACGCGGGGAATTGATATTCAAGCAGTTAATGTAGTTATCAACTTTGATTTCCCCAAGAACTCAGAAACGTATCTTCATCGGGTATGATAAGTTGCTGTATTTACGTGGTTGTGAATTGTATCCTACTCTTGCTTAAATGGTATACTGGTTGTATATTTTCAGGTGGGGCGCTCTGGAAGGTTTGGCCACCTTGGCTTGGCAGTGAATTTAATCACTTATGAGGACCGTTTCAACTTGTATGTGATTTTTCCTCCTCCTTGTAGAATCTTATGCCAGCAGTCCTTTTTTGTTCTGGTAATCCAACAGTTTTTGTTTAATGATAGGTATCGAATTGAACAAGAGCTTGGGACTGAAATTAAGCAAATTCCTCCACAAATAGACCAAGCTATCTATTGCAGGTGATCTGTAATACCAATTTCTACATGCTCAATGATGGAGAATAAGTGGGAAGATCCGGCTACATGTACATACCAGCTTGTAGAAAAGTGCCCCTTCAGGTATGCAGGGTCGTGGAAACTGGGTTCTGTTCATTACAAATGTTATGCAAATTTTAAATGCCCATGTAGCTCTAAAATGTTCTACAGATATAAAAAGAGTGTCATTGAGATGTCCTTGCAATTGCATTGCTGAATCTTCCTTTGATCCAATATTGCTAGAACAGTGGTGTGTGTCAAAAAAACAAATCTAATATACTGCATGGAACAGGGTTTCGGTCTCTCATGGCGTGCAGGATTTTTGGTTTCAACCTTTAATTCAGGGTGGTCTTGCTTTGTGCATGGTGGAGGTTGAAAATCCTGCACATGTGCGGGGTTTTTGTAGGTGAAATTCTGTGCATGGAGCAAGTGTGTCAACTAAAAGAGTGAACCCCACAAATATTTTTGATCGTAACGGGTAAAACTTCATTAAAAATAAGAAGAGTACCATCCAGAAGGAGATACAACCCAACAAGGGATACCACAACGAAAAGCATGATATAAGAGCATTATACCCAAACCAGAAAACAACTATATAATAGGTGCTACCTAGGGAGAGACTTTATTCACCCTTTTTTTTAGCAAATGAATCCACCATGGCGTTGGTGGACCATCCTGGATGATGACAATCCACTTGTATGGATGAAGTTCAATGAAAACCCACCTAGATAAATGAAGGCAAGGCTTTGATCTTTGATCTCTTTGAGGTCAAACTGCATCCTCTAAGGCTAAGACTCATGGGTAACCCATGAAACCGCATTAGCCAAATTACTCTCCACAGTGAGACTGTCTTGAAATGCCCCTGAATGTATAATTGATTCCAAAATAGCCATAACCTTTAATTCATTAGAATCTCTAATCGCCACCTACTTCAATAATTAAAAACAGAATTCCCCTTCTACTCTTATCAAGTTTCCTCTAGCTACTCCATTCATGTGAAACACTAGCACGTGGGGGGAGGAAAAGGACCAAGAAATGACTTTCCTCACCTTAGACGACCTACACTTCATACAAGCTTCCTCATTATGCAGATTATCATTGAGCTTAACAATATGGAACTTATTCCTAATTGAATATTTCGCCACTCCTGCCCACCATCTTCTCTAGAAGAGGAGGCTCCCCTAATGATCCTATGATTACTTTCTATCCAAATAGACCTTAGGACTGCAAGCAGAATTATCCTCTGAAGCAAAATATGGCATCAATGAGAAGAGCACTGTTTCAACTCCACCATATCCTGTAGAGAGCTTGAGATGCACCACACCAACCCACATCTAAACAGAAAGTTGCTCCATATAGAAGCAGCAACATCACAATGTAAGGAGAGAAAACTAATCGATTAATTCAATTCACTCTTTCCCAGATAGCAAGAGTGTATCCGAGATGTCATCCTCTTATCACATTCTTTTTCCTCAAATTTGTTTCCAGTAGATACCTTGCCAGCCACAGGTAGCCAACAAAACCCCTCCACTTGGGGACGTGTTGTACCCAACCCGAACGGAGAATGCTTTGGAGTACGAATATTCTTTTCATTCATGCAAATAAAAATGGTAGGTAGTATTTTCTCAAAAAGAAAAGAAGGTTGATAGTAGACCTAGCAACGACTGATACTGAATGTCCTTGGACCGAGGGAAGGACCCTTTTGGATGACACTTACCATGACAGACACTGAGACACCCCTACCGACAACACAACATAATAGTCCCTTGTTAATGACTCTTTATTCTACACAACCCTAAACAATCATGAGAACATATAGAGAACAAACCCAACTCCACCCAGTCATTGAGCTCAAACGGACACACTGACCATCCTTTATTAAAAAACCCGCCCCCTTGCGACGGTCTTCTCTCACTTTAGACTCATCCGCTACACTAGCAGTAACACCCCATGCACCGAGCAGCATATACCCATGGACCACTCTGGTCACCTAGCCGGTTACCCAGTCCCACTCGTCTACCATATTTAGAAACAATGACCCTTCACAAAGCCTCTTTCTCTTCCCCAAATCTCCCTTGCCACTTTGCAAGCAGCGCTAATTCTTAAGGTCAAGGTTACCAATATCTGATCCGCTTCCCCTTTAGGCGTTTATTGCTTCTCTGTCTCATTAGGTGCATTTTCTTCTTATGCAAACAATCTATCTGCAACTGCTTCGTCATCTTAAGGAGAGATATGTTGTACACTGGCCATTGGACATGGTGGCCTTAATCAAGTAAGTGACCCTCCCAAAGACAGATATTGGCCTCTCCACTTGAACAGTTTCTGTTCAAATTTTTTCTATCATAGGATCTCATGAAGTCTTTGGTCTTGGTTTGGCCCCAGTCAGAACTTTGGCAGACCCAGATACAAAGTAGGGAGCTTTCCCACTCCACAGTGGATGCTATTAGCTAGATACTGGGTCGCCTTCTCGAAGCATCTGACACTTACTACATGCTTTTTGACATATTAATGTTCAAACCTATGGACAGCTGGAAATATCTCAAAGTCTGCTTTAATGTGGCAATCTCCGTACTCCTCACTGTGCTGAGTAAGATAATATTGTGTGCAAATGGAAGATTAGTAACCTCCAACGAGTTTCTACCTGCTTCAAACCCCACGAGGTCATTGTGATCTCCTTGGCCTTTACCAACAAAGCTTCCAGAGGCTTCTGCAGCAAGAGTGAATGGGAATGGAGAAAGGGGATCTCCTTTTCTTAGACGGCAGACTTCTGGATGCTTTAAAGAGCCAAGTTAGAGGAACATTCACCAAGACTAAAGAGGAAGTAGTTGATATATATTCTTGAATCCACCCTCCATTTCTCTCCAAATTCCTACCTATATAGTCAACAAACCCCCATTCTACTTTATATATAACTCTCTCTTTGGAAGATTGCTTCCTAGAATCAATGAATTCATTTGCAATCAAGACCCAAACAAGAATATGCCTTTCACTTACAAAAGCCCCTTGAAATGGACTTATAATAGGGGGGATGTTCTACGGGCAGACTGCATTCTTCTCATATGCAGTCGAGCTCATGGGGCCCACTTAGATGCCTACTTATCAATGGGGCTGGTGCATATGGAAAGGTCTCTTTATGGATGAGGGATAACCAAAACTCAGCCCTGCCAAATCATTCTCACCCTTTATTTAATAGCCTTAAAGCTTAATGCCATTTTGAATTTTTAACCATAGACCTCTGATATTCAATCCAATGGTGGATAAAAAATTGATTGTAGAGAAATTAGGCCTGGTGCCAGATCATGGGGAGATAATAATGTGAAAGGGACTTCACTGATCAAAGGTTGACCCAAGTGGGCTCCACAAAGCTGGACTGCATATACTGCTGCTCATAGGAGAACATTTCTCCTTATTATAATAGAAGACCAATTTTCCAATTTCTCATACAATAATTTGTGCACATAACCCGTGTCCATCTGAAATCATGCGGTGACTTTGTATTCAGGACTTAAAGATTAAGAGTTGAGAATGCAGCATTCTCTTTATTTAATCTAACCTGCCTCTGCAATGAAACTCGAAGAGCATATCATAAAAAGCATATCCTCAAGGAAATCATAAAAATCATACAAAGCATTGAGGAAATCTAAATCTACCTTTCAAAAAATAAAAAATAAAATCATCCTTGGAAAGAGAGCCTAAGGTTAGCATGTTCCGCCCACAGGATCCACAACCTCAAGGCCACTCTTGTTACATATTGTTTATTTTTAGTTATGTTACATATCTAGTGAAAGAGTGCCTAAAGGTTTGAACTCCCTTTTACTACTAAGATAGCATGTGGCCACTCCTGTCCGCACCAAACGAAACTGATTCTGCTTTTATTTTGCGAAACTCCTATGCTTTTGAGAACTTAATGTTCTTGGCCGTAATGAAATGGATTCACAATATGGTTAAGTGTGTCAGGTGGGTTATGACCATAACCAGAACCATTAAAATGCAGGTCAGATTGTTTTGACCCTTGACTGACCCATATACTGTCATTTGAGTTTGGCAGTCAAATTCGGGTTGGTGCAAGTAGAGATGATGTGTCAGGTATCCTTGAGGTGTAGATTGACTTTACAACATGATATATATGTATATAATACTGTCATTTGAGTTTGGCAGTCAAATTCGGGTTGGTGCAAGTAGAGATGATGTGTCAGGTATCCTTGAGGTGTAGATTGACTTTACAACATGATATATATCTGATGTGGGTATTCCTTAGGTCTTTGACCCGATAGGACTAATCCCTGGGTGGCGCCCGCCTAATCTACACAAACACACACTGGACAAATCTGAGGTGGTTTCAAACACGACGTGGGGAGCAAACCTATGCCTTATGCCACTCCACAAATTCCCAGGTGGGCAAGACAAATGATAATTAGTCTACAATAACTTAATTTAAAGTTTGTATACTAATATAAAGAAAACAGTGACTAATTCTGAAATTGTAATGAATATAGGCAGTAACTGATCGATCAAAATGCTGATTTGTCACCTGTACTTAGGATATTGTCAGCATCACACAAGTGATTGTATCCAACCTAATACAAACTGATGTGGTTGCGAAAATACCTTTTTTCCCCTAGAAATGTGAAATTAGGCCATATATATGAGGAAAGGGAATTGGCCCTTCATTTTGGAAATGGCATTACAATTTACACGGGTGTCTTTTCCTTTGTACAATCCTTATCATCTTGCAGTCCTTCCTCGTCAAGTTTCTTCTGCCACAGCTATGGACCCAATTACGCATTACCTGTTCTTAATTTCTTGTCTTTGCCTTCACACTTGTTTTTTGGCCTTACTTTATGCTCTCTCTCTCTTAACCATTTTTTACATGTTCTATTCCTTTTTCAGGGCTATTTCAGGGGTGGTGGATTACCTACCCTTCTTTTCGAAGTAAGTATCTGACTGTTTTGTTGGGACATTAGCAAACTGAGGTATGGCAATGCCACACTTGGATATTAAATGCTGGTTCCGCACACCGTGACATTCTAAATGTCACTTATTAACTTTTAGTCGTCCTTATATTTTCGTATGCTAAACGCTCATAGGTTCACTAGAAAGAGCGTTATAATTTGGTTAGGTAAACCATTGGTTTGGATATGTCCTGCTTACTATTGGTTTCATCGTTACTTTTGTCTTAGTTTTGGTTTTGTGTGCTAGTAATTATACTTGGTAGAGACGTAATTTTCAATGGATCTATTTAGTTACAACCTTGAGAGGCCTTTGTGCATGTGGCTTGATCTTTTAGTTAACACTCTTTTGCTGTCACCCTAAAAAGCCTGTCACATAGGGTAAATTGGTTCTGGGACCCTTTAATAGCCATCTTATCTGGCAGATAGCATAATTTTGAATAAGCAAATCTTTTTATGCTGCCAGTGACAATTTTCATCCATGTGGGCACATCAGATCGCTGATCATTTTGTGGGCCAGCCCTATTTGAGATGGTATTAACTATTTCATTGGTCTCGCTTGAATATTGGATTGCCGTGAGTGGGGTGAAAGTAGTTCAATCACCAATTGGGGCCAAATAGCATCTGGTTGCTTATGGGCCAGATAGCTGTCTGATTGCTTATGATTTCCTAGGAATTCATAATAAAGGAGCTGGTATGGAAAGGTTTGGTGTAAAAATTGGTGCGGGATGAAAGGAGATTTACCAGGGACTACTTAAATCCCATCTTTTAAAATTTCTATGTCGTATTGCAAGTAATCGTTTCTCATCGGAGTGGATACTGATGGTCGATTGTAGATCTTTACATTTATATTATAGCTTCTTTGCAAATACTGATGGTATTCAATGCCTGGACATTGAATGGGGCTGCCAGTCATGGATTAGGTACGAGAGACAAGGGCCTGCAAAATGAAGGATTTCATTTTGTTAGGAAAAAATTTACCCAAGGTTTTTCCCATCTAAATCTTCTCATACCATTCACAGGCCTCTTAAATACTCCTTCCATAAATCCCGTTATACTGCGAATTCCGAGATTCAGAATCAAATGCCCAGAACATGGCATATATTGGTTATCTGGCATCCATTTGTAAGGCCAGCAAATGATTACCGTGCCAAAGATTACCTTCATGTAGTTACTGCAACTCCATTATTTCCCCTACCATACCTTGGTGGCTTACATGCACATCTGCTTCCATACCATGGGGAATGCCATGCTTTATTTGTGTTCTGTGGAGGGTGGCATATGAAAAATCTTATCCATGTGTGGAGGAACCTACAATCGTCATTGTACATTTGCTCGAGTTTGTAGGGTTTTTTTTTTTCCGACATGGGCATAGAATTTGATCTTTTCATGTAAAATAAAATATGATAAATTCGAATTAAACTTGATTTTTTATTACGTCCAAACCAATTGGACATTCCCTTGGGCGGGAGGGAGAAAATGGTTTTATTAAAAAAGTGAGACCATTTTTGCTTCTTGCAAATGAATCTCTCTTTTGTACGGTTGGTGTGGTTTGTCTTGAAGTGCCCTGAAGAATCTTTTCCTCTTGATACTCTTACTTAATCTTTCCACCAAGTTTCATGGTATAACCTGGTGCTGCTTGTGAAGTTTATGTATCCCCCAACGTACTTGTGATTAGGTTTTTTTGGTTGTGTGGCGCCAGTTGGCATGGACGACATTGATTTGGGTGTGGTGGACCTGGTGGTTCGAAATCGTTTTAATCACTTCTCGTCTGTGTACGGACTGGGATTGGGGGGCACTAAAATGTAACTTATGGGGACTTAGCCCTAACTTGACTACCCATTTTATTAATTGGGGTGGAAATGTCAAACCTGTGTCCAATCGGGTAGTAGTGTTATTGATTAATAAATAACACGACTGCAATCAGAAGTGAGCTCAGAAAAAGAAGAAAAAGTCAGAGGCAGTAGATCACATGCAAACAACTTGTTCAACATTTGACCAAGTAGTGATCAATCTATGGATAATCTGGTCGAGATGTTCTCTTGGGCTGTTTGGATTTAATTTGGGTTCCGCGTAGAACATTTATAGGCTGACTTAAATTTCTTTCAGTAATAACATCACCTGTCCATATGTAGAGAAAATTCTCCTTGGACTATATGTAAGACAAACTTAGTAGGGAATTTTGCTTGGAAATTATTCCGGGGGTTCTGGTAAGCTTTTATAGGGTGGATTTGTGCAGTTAGAATATTCCATTCTCTGTTGAGTTTTTATTTCCTCATTAGAGCAATTCAATCGAAATATTCTCCACCAAGAGAAAACAGTGTCACTCTCTCTCTCTCTCTCTCTCGAACTTTTTCTTTAAAGAAAGTAAGCCACAACGGGCATGTTTGGATAATGGCCTATGAGAGGAGAAGAGGAGAGAGAAAAAGTGAGGATTTTTTAAATCTAACAAACCTATCAAAAATCCTCTTTTACACTGATTTATGGTCTCCACCTCCTACATCGGATTTTGCAAATCCATAAGGGCAAAGAAGTGGAGTTATAAGGAGTGGCTTATCCTTGGTGTTTCCGGCACATGGAATGCAATGGCTATTTCCATTAGGAGTCATCATGGAAGATATCATGGTTTCTGGGAACGAAGGAATCCTCTACCCTGTTTTACCAAACGTGCCCTTTAAAGAGACGGCTAAAGAAAGAGTTGCATCTTGGCCAGAATTAAAAAAAAAAAAAAAACGTTGCAAGGAAAATTCAAACAATCTTCTTCTCGCACGTTTCTTTTGAAGAAAATTCCCATCGAATTAAATCAACCATCCCATTCAAAAGGTTTCCGTCTTGCCACGTGCAAGTTGGGCATTTGTCGAGAGTATATTTTGGAGTGCTCTCGCGGATTTGCAAATATGCCTGATTCAAATTTTCAGAGCGTACCGTCTGGCGTTGCGAGTGACCGCCACCGTCCGTGCGTGCATCACGAGGGGGCGGGCCCCGGCTTTGAATGACGACACGTGGCATAGGCACTTGAGCACTTGAGCGGATGAGGATCATTCCCAGAAAAAGACTCAATTGCCCTTTCCCCTCACTATGTCTGTGAATATATCTAAAGAAAGATACAATACAAGTTGGAAAACTTTCTACATACAAATCATGAAAGTTATGTGGAAAATATATTATTTTTAAATAATTGAAACAATGTACAATGGGAACACTGTAAAAAATGTTTTTACAGTGTTCCCAGAAAAAGACTCAATTGCCCTTTCCCCTCACTATGTCTGTGAATATATCTAAAGAAAGATACAATACAAGTTGGAAAACTTTCTACATACAAATCATGAAAGTTATGTGGAAAATATATTATTTTTAAATAATTGAAACAATGTACAATGGGAACACTGTAAAAAATGTTTTTACAGCTTCTCCTCTTTTTCCCTCTTTATTTGTTAATTTATTTGTAATATTCTGAGAATACCATAATATTTTTGCATGTTTTTTTTTTTTTTCATGCAATTAAATTAGTAGGCATCCTAAGAATAACAATTTTTATTTTTACAAGTTGAATTTATAGATAATCAACAAACAACTTTCTCCTTTAATAGAAATTGAAATTTTTTTTTTTCTAACGGAGGACTCCTAACCCTTTGGGTTGAACTAATCCCTCTAAGTGGTAGCACTAGTGGACTCAACCTTCGGTTCTTGAAGAGGGGGGAACCGGGGATAGATATCAGGACCTCTAGCTTCGGAGGAGAGGGGAACTGTGGTCCTGACCACTCGGCCAGCTTGTTGGGGTTGATAGAACTTGAATAAGAAAAGAGATAGGAGAAAGATATATTCATCTAGAAGCTTAAAATCCAGAAGGCCAATGTCCCATCTACATCTTTATCTCATATCATTCACCCCCATTTCTTTAATAACTCTTATTATTTAGAGCTCATTTGTCTATGAATTTTTAATTCTTGTTAACAAATAGACATAAAATATCTTATATCCTTTACCCATATCATGAATTCCAAAACCATTTCATATTTAGCCGGTGTGTATTTGTGTGGGTTTATTCGACACCACCCCAAAAAAATAGTCTTGTTGGATTCAAGGCCATAAAAATATCCATGTTATTGGTTTGCCTTTTTAATATGAAGCATCCATTTTAACAAATATATATATATATATATATATATATATATATATATATATATATATATATATATAAAGAGTGGTGGTGTATTGCTTATAATATTATGACGATATTTACAAAATGCCAAAATATACCGCCACTATGCTTGTCACTGCATCTATTTTGTCTTTAAACTTTAGTACCATTGACTCAATAGTCGTGTACTAAGTAGAAGTCCTTCCAATTCAGAAAGAGGGCCCACTCATTTATGGGCTATGCGAAACAAACAAGTCCTGATCCTACTTAGGCTTTAAACCTAGTTAAATAGTTAATGTGTGTTTCACGAGGGTAGTAGAACTCGGGTGAGAAAAGTAGACTTTATGATGGCATAATAGAATTGGATAAGCCCATTTCAATTTGATTTATATTAACATGAATTCACATCTCTTCCAATGATTCAATTCGACGCAAATATCACCTCAACCAATATAATTTGGGATTCGAACTTCTACTGAGGAGTGAACTTTATATCTGAGGGGAATATTGAAAAGTATTTTTGCTACCTCTACTAACATCTCAAGTTTTTGATAATAATCGCTAGCGAAAGAAATTTAAGAACTTCTTCTCGGGTTGTTCATGACAGTATGACACTATTCCAATACTTAAATTCAACAATAGCGTAAATTTAGTATGATGTTATTAAAAAGTTTCTGTTTAGTAATACCCTCGATAAAATAATGATATAGATCTGTAAGCACTAAGCACCAACACTGCCATTTAAAACCCTACCTAGTAACTCCCCAAACACGGTACAGTACAAGGAGAAAGTTGATTCAATGGATTAAAAAACCGAACAGAAGAAGAAGAAGAAGATGAAATCGCAAGTGTTACAGTACACACATCACCACCTTCTATTTAATGCATTTGGCAGCACAATGTTTCCTCTCTGTCTTCTGTCTCCTCACCTTGCCGTAGAGGAATGGATAAATCATAAATCTTCTCTCCCTGTCATCTTTCTCTCTCTTCTTCAATGTCTTCATTAATGTCTTAGAAAAAGGATGCAGGAGGAACATGCACATACAGAGCGATGGATATAGACATAGATATTCAAGCCAGACATTAGAAGGAGCACGTCAGGCAGCCAAGTCATGTGAAGTTGACGACTCCTCTATTAAGAGAAAATATTGTTCTCCAAAAGTTACAAATATTGAGATAAATTGAGGCAGATGATTATTGCCAATATTTTGTGACAATGAATTGACAGAAATATCTTTGGACCTTGGCCGGCTAATTAATGCTCAATGGGATAAAGACGAATGCTGAATCAATCATCAATAAATTTGAATTCACATGCATGTCTATAAGTTTACTTAAAAGAATTATGCTACATGTACCGAATTCGATCCCCAATTTAGCACTCAACATCTCTCTCCCCCTTTTTATCTCTCCTGCTCCCCCAAAACATCTCTTTCATGCTTGCTCACATCATGTCACTTGGGGGTTCGGTCCCAAAGTCGGGACCAACACCGGTTCTTTTAGACTTTTTGTTACTTAAATTCTCAGGAATGGACATGGACTAGAGGCAAAAGGTGGGGGCCACCTGCCTAATTTAACCCCAAGCAATATTTCAAACTCCATTGGAAGATTTTAAGGCACATTCCAAAGGTAAGTGTCAGGCAGACCCTTTTAACACATTACCTCTTTTGCGTATGACAGGCCCAACTAATATATAATGGGGTCTCTTTTTTTTTTTTTTTTCAAAAAATAAAGCATGGTTTCAATCCTTTGGGCTAGAATTATCTCTACGGGCCAAGGAGAGAAAGCCGGGTAAAATTTTTCTATGGTCCTAATGTGGTATGCAGTTTCAAACCCATAATCTCCGGGTGCAAACCCTGGTCTTAGGCCAACTGAGCTACCCCTCAGAGTAAATATATAATGGAATCACTAAATACTACTAGATACTTTCACAGTTTTAGCTTAGGACCCAGGGAGATGATCTTTAGCATGGGTGTGTGACTATATTTTTTTCCTGAAAAGGGTGTGTGTAACTAATTGAGTTGTGTATGCACCATTCCATTTGACACAAAGTGTGGGTTCAGACTTCTGAGTTTTTGACTTGCTAATTACCGTGTCAACTTCTATGAGTCCCTACTGGCAGATGCTATAAAACAATGTTTTGAAATGTGAACCGGAATTTAAGCAAGAGGAATGGATGGTAGGGTCCAACACAGTTCTACTGTCCACTTTAACCAAACTTAAAGTGAGTCCGGATCCCCAGTCATGTCCATTACAAGCTTTATTTTTATTTTTATTTTTATTTTTTGTCTGTGTGATAGATGTGTAGAACTCCACCACGGGGCCCTCGTAATGATAATCGTGATCTTTCAAAAAAATTTTCCTCAATTTTGACTTCAATAGAAGCGGGTTGTACCGTTTAGATTGAACACATGTATGATAACATGATTTGCGTTTGTATCATGATGGGAGACCCACTCTTATTAAGGTGAAATTTGAGGATATCACACCCAAGGGGATAACATTCATCTAGACATCTGATACATACTAGAGGGAATCCTGACACGACTCAACTGTAGGATGGAATGCAATAGAATTTTTAAAAGTATTTGGATCCAACCAATTCAACTGCTAGCTTTTAGCCAATTTGGCTGTGTTTTTATCATTTCAGCTGGTCCTCCAGTTTGAATTTTAAACACTCCTAGTTTGAACTACACAGCAACAAATCAGCCTCCATCCAAAGTCAAGTGTAAAGGAAGTATGCATGATATTGGTTTGATTTGTCTTCAAGAATTTTGGTTGGGATGAAGTTCCATGCAATTTTGTCACAATCCTGCCAATGTAAAAAATTCTCATCCACAACGTCTGTTAAAGAGGTGTAGGTCCCATCAAAAGATCAGGGTTTCTTTTCCATGAATTCACCAGCAGCCGTCGATCTCCGCGCCTGGTGATCAAAGCTGAAATTTCATTTTTGTAGCATCGCAAAACTTTATTTTGATATTGTATAACTTTGTTAAAAGTTTAGTTTTAAGCGATATCATATAATTCAATAAAGAGTTTTGCAATGTTGCTAAAATGGAGCAGTACAAATAACTTTTGGGAAAATATCTATACTTTGGTCATTAGGGAGCAGAAATTGATGGCGAATGGTGACCGTACATGAAAATTTCCAAATTTCTGCACTCATTGCACAGAACATATTATTCATTTATTCTAGAGATGGCACTCTATGGTTAATTTTGTCAGGAATTGAAAATAATAAATATAAGACTGACATATTAATATCCATGCATCTCCTTCAAGTTACAATTTTTATAAAATCATAATTTCTTCTATCATTCTAAATGTGTGGAATTCTACAAAATGCTCTTTTATTTAAATTTATTTTTACAGGATGTGGGGACCAGTGTTAATCGAACCAATTCTTTCATCTCCCACCGTCACGAATCAATTGGTACAAAAAGAACAAGTTTTGCATTGTTTAAAAAACTATTGACAATTTCATTTTTATTGCAATAGTAATGTATGACAAATAACCATCAAATAACCTTAAGGGGTAACTTAGTTGGCCTAGGACCATGGTTTGCACTTAGAAGTTGTGGGTTCGTAACTGCACTACCACACTGGGATCATAGGAGAATTTTACCCGGCTTACTCTACTAAGCCCTCGTAGAGATTATTTTGGCACAAAAAGCTGGAGCCCCGCGTTATAAAAAAAAAAAAAAAAAAAGCCATCAAGTTCTAAGGACTTAAAATTATGGGTTATGATCATCTATCTAATAATATCTCGTATTCCTCCCATCGTATTCACACCCTTTCATTAATACCCGTCCTTTGTTGATTGTCATAGACTCATACATCAAGGTAGGCCCAGTCACGAGGGGTGTTTTATAGTCCAGCCCATTGGTTTATAATCTAAAAGAAAAACCAAACTTTTAAACTCTCTAACCACCACACTATCAATAAATTGTTAGCTTTATTCATGACCATGGTATAAGGTGTGCGTTTGCTCCTTATATCTTGTGCTCTAAACAACCCCAAATTACCTGGTGTGTGTTTGTTTGAGTTTAATGGGCACCACTAGGGGAGATTAGTCTTGTTGCATAAAATACCTTAGGGATATCCACGATTCCACGTCATTGAGAGAGAGAGGAAAAACAGGACATGGCAAAACTAGAGATGTTAGATGGGCCGGGCCAGCACAACACGGCATGACACGACCTAGCACGGCAGTCTACGTGTCGTGGCATGGCCCAGGGCCCTTGGGCACAGCAATGCTTGCCAGGAGGCACGACATGAGATATTTCATATTTTTAATGTAACTATAAAAAGCACCCCTATCTCTCATATCATATCCAATGCCTACAACTTAAATATAAAGGCCCACACCCCTATCTCTCATATAAGGTGAGAGATATCTCTCGTAAGAGCATCTCTCTTTTTAATGTAACTATAAAAAGCACGGTCTTTTATTTTTTTATTATCCAAAAAATTGTAAAGGTTTCAAAGGCGAATCTATTAAAAAATCTTCAAATAGAAAAGATCCAAATAGTTATCTTCTTAATCAAGTAGGTTGAATTTGACAAAACCGCTTTAATTTGTGTGTCATGCTCTTCTTTGTGTCCATCTTTTGACTATTTAGCATAGGACCTTTGCTTTTTAAGCACAAAAGGTAAAAACCACATAAAGCACAGGCACAAGGACACGGCACGACCCAGCACGACTTGGGCACGACCCGCCCACGGCCCATTTGACATCTCTAAGGCAAAACCCAACCCCAGGGGCCTAACCATGTTACCTAACTCAAACGGACTCCTTCAGTTGCAACGGGCTGGAGTTGAGGTGTGGGCTGGAGTCTTATATACCATTCGAGTGTAAACTATACCTAGAGCTAAACACACCTAACCCAAAAGCCTAAACTAAGCTAGATCTAGCCATTTGCAGCCACTTTGGATCATGCAGACTTGATTCATTTGGACTAGAGTTTCACTTGTCGCTCATATTCGGTCATTCGAGCATCCCTATCTCTAATTCGAAAAGAATCAAATATAGAATCAATTTTGTCACTTTAAATATTTCTACGGGAGTCATTTGCCTTTTACGCATGAGACAAGGAAATGAATGAATTTACATATGTAAATGTTATATATCTAAATATTACAAATATGAAGAACATTATCATATTTGTCAAAATCACTATTTTTAAATAATTAAATGAGTACATCCAACAACTTTAGACATATTTGGGTGTTTTGAATGTTTTTTTTTCCTACCAATTTCTCAATATCCATGAATACTTAAGACAAGCATCTTGTAGGTTTAAGATTTATTAGCTCAAAAAATAAATTAAACGGTTTGTGAAAAAGAAAAATTGGCTGATAAGATTTGATCTCTTATCCAATTTGCATAACTGATTTCATTAATCATGCAAAAGTATATATGGGCACCCTTTTTTTTGCTAGTGTGGACTATTGGTGAGAAGACTACCATAAGAGGTGAGCATCTAGAGATTGATACCGAGGCGGCTACTAAACTGAGAGGCCTCTTTGCCCCTAGGTTGTAAGATGTTTTTTTTTTTTTTAAGCGGGAGATGTGAAATAGTTTTTCTCATCTGTTTTACGTATCACATGTATGATTCCCAACAAATGCGATGATATATAACTATATTCAGTGGTGTACTCAAGATTTTCATTTGGGTGGTGTTAAAATATTGCTAGACTTTACATTGGAAAAAAATAATTTTGCTAGACTTCTCCACATTACCAAATCGCACATATAAGTTTTTCTTTAGATAATGTCTAATTCGTGGAACTCAACTAGATGCATGATAATTATTAAAGATTATGCAATTAAGAGGTTAGGAATTAGGATGTTAGTAAGAAGTACCAAAAGACATTAGATTGATAAAAAATGATTCTAACCTTAATTTTAGATACCCCAATTTACATTATCATGTTTCACTAAATTTATATGTCAATATCAATGCCTAATGGAGATCGCTGCAAGTTCAAGGTGATCAGTGGGAGTGTGAGAAAAAACTAAATATAAGAACATTTTTAGGGAACCCATCATTTCCCTTTTCACTTTGTCAAAGCCTCTAACCTTTGGATAATGAGAGTGGAATTCTATCTTTGAATCATAGTGAGGGGTAAGAAGAGATGATAACAGAAATGGATTTGGTCATCTTTGGATTTGTAGATATTCTCAGATTTTATGGTTTAAGGCTTAGGGTTTGGGGATTTAGGGCTTGAAATTAAGATTTAGAGATTAAGCATTTAGATTTAAGTAAATCGTGATTATGAAGGATTATATTAGATATATTTGACAGATGAAGATGCAATAGTCTATATATACAATACATAGAACTGGCTATGAGGAGCTTGATCGACAATCGACATGAAGGGATTCCGAAAGAAGATGTTGAAGAAGAGGGAGTGATGTGTTCCCACAGGTGGGTTTTTTTTTTTTTTTACCAACGAAGCTTTACATATGTGGCGCTATCTTTAGATATATGTGGAGCGACAAGTTTAGACATGCGGGGCATTCTCTAAGGCCCATTCAACTCTATGGGGGTTTCAATTTCGACCTGGGGTAACTTCCCATATCGCCCCAACATAACTCCACCCCTGCTCCGAGGCCCAATTCAAACTCTATGGTTCTGCAAAATAAAAAAAAAAAAAAACTCCATGGGATTTAATTCTCGATCTGGGGCGGTCGCCCTAGGTCCCTATAACCTAGGTTCGCCCTTGAATATTTTGCATGTTAATTATTATTCATTAACATGTATAAATCAAAGTTGGAATACGCGTGACTCGATCTAGACTCGTCTAATGCAAAAGAAATTGACTTGATAAAGTCATGTTTCTTTTAAGATAATTTAAAAAATACTTAAAAATTAATTCATTACTTATAAAATATAAATATACATTTATTCACATGCATTCATGATAATTAATTTAAAGTAATAAACTAAAAAAGCTAGAAAAGTACTATAATAAGGGAAAAAAAGATAATGTATATCACATAATTTGTTAGTTCATATATTGAATATAAAATAATAAATAAATATTTCAAATTACATTCAAATCATCATTTTTGAATTGCTGGCTCCAAACCTCATGTATAATTATTTAAAAATAAACATTAATTGTATAAAATAAGATCTAGTTATAAGATGGTTTAGAATACAAATAACTTATTAAGATGAGATGATTCAGACAAATCTCCTTGTATTTGACTTGGTTCTTCTTCAAAATGTGATGATTCGGGAGAATTAAGACACAGTTCAAAGAGTTTTTCGGCCATGGTATAAATGAGTAAACTAAAATCGTAATATTGTTATTTCTAGAGTCAGGGCTTGTTTATTTTCCTAAAATTTCTACAGGAATTTGGGATGGTGGGATTTTTGAGACATGATGTGAAATCTTGTTCCCGGCATTTACAAATGCCTTGTTTCTTGCCAAATATTATAAGATTTAGTCACTTGAAAGGTCCCAAATGATCTTTGGAAACTCAAAAATTCCACCTCCTCTACTTTTTGGTGGAATTCTTGAATGCTGAAGTACAGGAAGGCATCTAGGAATTCCTCTCTGTCTGGAAATATAGAAATTCTTCGGACAAACATTCCTTAAATCTTAGTAAAGAAACATGCCCATAGGGGTCATTTATTTAGGGCTATCTACATAAGTAAATAAATCGCATGGGTAATAATTACGTACCATCATGTTTGTTTGCGTTGATTTGCACATGACATGTGTAAATGCATCCGTTTTCACACAGAATTTTCCCACCTCACATGATGGTCAAACGTTACATACCTCCACTATGCAAAGGCGCTGCTACAGTACTATACTAATATGGGCAGTCTGCCTTTTGTAAAAAAATTTTAAATTTTTTATAGGCCCCACGTGTAACATCAAGACTGTTAATGTTCTTAAGAATATCAAACACGGCCATGTCCAATTTTCGGCCGTTGATGACAATGCTTGGCGGTTCAGATATCATCAACACAATTTCAGCCATTGGATTAATCTATTGTAACCAACATACCCATTCTGCCTTTTATGATTTGTTTATTTTTCGGGGCTCCACCTGTAGCATCAGAACCGTTCATATTCTGCAGAAGTTCAAACCCGACCAAGTATCCAAGTTTCAACCATGATGGTGATTGGATGTTGAGATATCATCAAAACATTACAGCTATTCGATGTATATTGTAAATGGCATACACCGTCTGCGTTTTATAATTGTTTTAATTTTTGCAGGCTCCACATGTATAATTAGGACCGTTCATCCTTTTTATAATATCAAACACGGCCATCTATCCAATTCTCAACTGTTGATGATTAGATACTAAAATATCATCAATTAATATACGACCTATTTATAGGTTCACATATAAAATATTATACTCACCAACAAATGGTGAAATCTAATCTACACGTGGTCATTTTATACATGTGAATCAATTTGGCACCAAACAAAGGAGGCCTTAAATAGTCTACACTCTAGTCAAGACATATACCATTGTATTAGGCTTGTAACTTGTAAGACCCACAAACTAATGCAACCTGAACTTCAAACGCCACCTGTCCATCCATTCCGACCAGTGTCAAACCAATGCCTTCGCCTCGTTTCTTCCATCCCATCCCTCCCACCACCTGCTCCAAATAAAAAATCCCCAAATTCCGCATGAGTGCCGTTTTCGTCTTAAAAACAAAAAAACCCCTCACAACTAGTACTCTCCCCTCCTTTTAAATACTCCACACGATCAAACTCTCAAAACAAACCCTCCTTCCTTCTCCACACCATCTCAGCTCAAAACCCATCCACACATCTCCCAAAATCCTAATTCTCTCTGTTTCTCTCTCATTCTCCTCATATTCAACTTCCTTCAAAATCAGAAGAAGAAGGAGAAGAACAAGAAGAAGAAGAAAACGCCGTTTGCTGTGTTCGAATCAATCTGTACTAGAAGCAAATCAGAAATCCTGTCTACGCTACGCTGCAACATCTGTGACTCTGTCATCGACATTTACTTCACTCTCTTTAATAATATATCCTTTCTTTCTTCTGACACACAGGTAAGAATCGCATTTACTCATCCGCATTTCCTCCTCTCCTCCCTTCGTTTTCGTGCAATTCTCAAATACCTCCAAAGAAGAGACATACATAGGAAAGAGGAACTGGAACTCCAGTTCCCTCGCATTTATTGCAAGAGAAATCAGAATCGTTGGTTGTATTGTACGACCTTGTGTGTTTTTTTTTTTTTTTTTTTAAAGCTTTTCCAGCTCTCCAGCTTTTCTTTGATTTAATTCAATTCTGAGTGTGTTTTTGGTTTTCTTCTGTTTGCTTCGATTTTCGCAGGTGAGTTCGTCGATCCTTCATTTATTGCTTCTGCCATGGTCTGATTGGACGGGTCGACTGATTTCGATCTTCTTCAACTCGTCTTTTGTCATATCTCGTTGTGTATAAAAGATCGGTGGAGTTAGGGTTTCTGGCTTGAGAGGGATTTGAGAGAGGGAGGATGGGAAGAGCGCCATGCTGCGAGAAACAGGGGTTGAAGAAAGGGCCTTGGACGCCTGAAGAAGACGAGATCCTCATAGATTACATCAAGAATAACGGTCATGGAAGCTGGAGATCTCTTCCCAAGCAAGCAGGTTCTTCTTCTTTCTTTCTTTCCTCCTTCATCTTGTTATGGAAATCGGTGACTCGGCTGGTGTTCTATAGATCGTTTGAGTCGACTCGGACGTGAGATGTTGTGACTCGTTCGAGTTCAACTCAGTCCGGTTTGCTTTCCTTCTCTTGGTCTGTTTGCAGTTTGTTTTCGTTGTAATGCCGGGAAGAAGTTGTTAAATGACACAAATACCCTCGGTTTTGTAACTATTTACTACTTCCTGACCTGATATGATAAGATCCTCTACTTCCATCATCAGTGGGGCCCACTTTTGAAATGCCGACTGCCTAATATCACCGCTCTCCATTTAATGGAGAAGGCAAAAAGTACATTGACACTCTGGTGGTCATCGTCAACTTGATGACGAGTGAAAAACTAGATGAGGTTTTATTTTAGTCACAATACAAAACTAGATGGATTTAATATGTGGGCCCTACCGATGATTTAGACTGGCCCCAATTGGATCCATACCACGACTTTTGTGTCATGTAGCAAAAAGCATTGAAACGTGTAGAGACCAGAGAGAAAAAGGTGTCTGTGGATAATTCAGTGATAGTAGTTTTAGTGAGGGCATGTTTGGATAATTCAGTGAAGTCTCGAATTAAAGAGAAAATCCCTTTCCAGCATATGGTGGATTTTAACTTTAATGACTATGGATGCTACCTAATTAATTTAATGACTACGATTTTTTTTTCTTTTTTTTTTCCGGTGGTTTCCAACTTTTTCGATCGGATTAATCCCTCAGCCTCCATATATGAAAGCCGAGTTAGCTCTAAAGTGGTAGCACTAGTGTACTCGATCTTCAATTTCCAAAAGAAAATCTTCAATTCCTGAAGAAGCAGGAACGGAGGTCGATACCAAGACCTTGGCTGACCACTTGGACAACCCTCAATAAGGAGTAGCTCATTTGGTCTGAAACCACCATTTGCATTGAAAGGCAGTAGGTTCACATTCAGGCTATCTGCCAAACGGATAGAAAACGGATAGGGGAAAAAAAGAAGACCATGGAATCTTTAAGCTTTGGATGCGTCAGAGTTGAGATTTCATTTCAGATTTTTACGTACTTGCAGGTCTAAGCCGGTGCGGAAAAAGCTGTAGACTGAGGTGGACGAACTATCTTAGGCCTGACATAAAACGTGGCCCTTTCACTCCGGAGGAAGAAAAGAGCATCATCCAGCTACACGCCATTGTCGGTAACAGGTTTACTTCTCTGTCTGTCTCTCTCTTCATTCATTTCTTTTCCTTGTTCAGTCTCGTTTCCTGCACATGAGTAAACTTAGAATTTGGAATTTTGCGTACTTTGGAAGCGACCCAGGGCCATTTGACCTCGCGTTGCATCCTGCCCTTTTATTGCTCCTATGCACGGCACTGTAGCATCTTACTACCTTCATTGAGTTATGTTTGGTTATTGCTTTCACTGTTTGAGTCCTCTCTCTTACTAAATCCAGCATACGTCCAACACTAAAATCTCTCGTATCTTTATCTGATGCTATCTGATGGGTGTCAAAAAAGGCTGCATGGAACCTAGTCTATGGATGAACCATAGTCTATATGGCACAAGAAGAGGACCCAGGTGGTCTGATTCTGTGATCAGATTGCCTTTAAAATGACGAGGTGAAACAGTTAGATATAATGGGCCAATGAGGGTTGGGCCTACCGAGGTCCAAATGTGTTGGTACCCTGGCCGGTTTGTCTTAGGCATAAAAAACTGGGAGGCCACTCTGAAGGCCCGACAGTTGGCTCACCTATTTTTTAATTTTGAACTAATCAAAGAAAGTTCTTTTCTTTAGATGTGATAAGGTGTGATTTAATATGTTTTTGAGTTTCGGCACATTTAATAAAAAAAATAATTATTTTTTGTGTGATTTAATATGTTTTTGAGTTTCGGCACATTTAATAAAAAAAAAATAATTATTTTTTGTGTGCAGTTTAGATTGTTAAGTAGGTTTGCAATATTGTGGAAAAATTAACTGATGAAATTTTCTTGTGTACTTGGTAAATTCTACTATGGCCCCAAAACATATTAGATTGAAGATTTTTTCATATTTCTTGTTTGAGAAGCATTTGATGAGCGGTGCAGATTTTAAGCAGTTGAGCCTCACTAATTTTTTTGTAATTTTTCAAATTTTGTTTATTTATTAAGTCTAATTTATTATATTTACTAAATCTCACTGTGGGCTTCAAATATACTTAGATCTTGGTGTATCCAATTCAAAAAAGAAGCATCTACTTTGGATGATTCATATTAAAGTAGGTGGGCCCACTGTTGTGCCTGAAGGCCTTGGATTTTAAAAGATTTTCAATAGATTCCAGATTCAGATAGTATGCCAAATAATGCCAAAAGTTTTTCGAAAACCACTATCGTACTTTTTGTTCACTTCCTGAAATTAGGTTTCATTTGCAGTCCAAGAGCTCTAAGATAGTACATATGATACGGAAAGAGGATAGGTGGCACTTTTCCAACCAGACTAAAGGAAAAAAAAACCACTTTGGTTGGTGCCCCAGTTGATCTCCTTGGCTGGACATTGGTGTATTCTAAGGTCTCTACCATGAGCTCAATTATTTAAGTTGGCCTGGATCTAGTCCATAGAAGTTGCATGAATAGCATACAAATACTCTTTGAGAATTATTTGTAATACTCATACAGTTGTGATTATAATATCTTATCCGAGGAGGACTCTTTTGAAGATTCCCACTCAATTGTTTGAAATATTGTTCTTTGGAAATGTTTGTCTCTTGACAATTGTGTTATTTTTTTTAATATACTATTTGTAGAAGTCACATAAAGCAGTTAATTTCTTTTTTGAAATCTTGGACTGATAAAATAAAAATCTTTTATAGATTTATCCTTTCTTTTATCTCTCGTTATGTTTGCATTCTGAGATTGTAGGTTCGAAACTGCGCTACTAACTACTACACTAGGATTATAGGGGAGTTTATCCGATTTTCTTTTAAGTCCGGATTAGTTCAACCCAAAGGTTGGGAAGGTTCCAACCCTCATGATGTTTGTCTCGAAAAATTGTATCTTGAGTTTCACAAATTACTAGTTAAAATCTTTTGGTGGGTATCACTTTGGTCAGTATGATATATCGTCTACATCTAAACTATACAAAGCTTCATTCAAGCGGCTCACATAAGCATCAACAAGATATTTCTTCTTCCACTGGCCATGGTGTCCTGCCCGCAAACTTGTACCTTGAAAGTTCTTTGACTGACTCGAAAGTATCAAGTCAAATGGCAATCACATAAGCATCAACATCATCTTTCTTCTTCCACTGGCCATGGTGTCCTGCCCGCAAACTTGTACCTTGAAAGTTCTTTGACTGACTCGAAAGTATCCAGTAAAATGGCAATTTTATTATGGTCCGCTGGGTTATAACATGTAGTTGTCCTCACCAAGCCATTCAATTTTGGTGTACAGTGTGCCCCCTTTGAATTCAGAATCATAACCCACTTTCTCTCTTTGGATACTTCTTTTACTGCAAGATCTGCTCTACACATGTCAGAATTTTTTTTTTTTCACATTTATGACTGGAAAAGGAGCAGGCCATTGTCATATCGACTGACATGGTTAATAATTCTTCACTGGTTTCCTTTTGTATTTTCTCCGCATCTATTATTTGGACGACCATATAGGCTTTTGTTTTTCTAAATGGAGAAATGAGCCTATGTGTTCAAGAATGCAAGTAAAGTTTTGCTACATGGTTTGACTCGAGTGGTCCTTGATCCCAGCCATGGTTCATTAATCTCATTCTTAGGTCAAAGTAATCCGAGGGGTAAATTTAAAACTACACTAATATATTGGGGCCATTGGTGGATTTTATCTGGCTTTCTCTCTTACGCTCATAGGGATTATTTTGGTCTAAAGAACTCGACCTGCATTATAAAAAAAAAAAAAATTTTTTTTTTTTTTGGGTCAAAGTAGTTAGTTAAATCAATTCTTAATCTTATTTTTTCGCTCATTTGTCAATTTTAACCTTTGGGTATTACTCTTCTGCACTTCACATTGGAAAATGGGGCCAAATTATGATTAATTTTTTTTTTTCTATTTTCTTTCTAAAATTGCGTTTTGTTGTGAAATTTTTGAAAAGGTGGTCAACGATTGCATCACAGCTACCGGGCAGAACAGACAATGAGATCAAGAACTTCTGGAACACGCATCTGAAGAAGCGCCTCGAGCGCAGCGGCCAGGGCTCCACCACGTCCAACGCCTCCTCCGCTGGGCCCACTGCCACGTCATCCACCTCCACCCGCCACATGGCGCAATGGGAGAGCGCCAGGCTGGAGGCCGAGGCCCGCCTCTCCAAAGAATCCCTCCTCTTCTTCTCCTCCCAGTACGACTCAGCTTCCGCCCAGGCCGCCGCGGCGGCTGGCAGATCCGATGCTGACTACTTCCTCCGCATCTGGAACTCCGACGTCGGAGAATCTTTCCGGAGGCACGGGAGATCGAGCGGGCGAGATGAGCCCACGTGTCGCCAGTCGGAGAACTCGATCTCTCCCGCTTCGTCCTCGACCTTGATGGCGGCGGCTGTGACTGCGACGGCGTCGACGATCACGAGCGAGCAGAACGAAGTGGTGGTGAAGTCTTCCGACGACTCGTCGAGCTCGAACGAGTTGGAGGATGAAGAATCGCATGAAACGTCGCTGAGTCTGCTGCTTGATTTCCCACCCAGTGACGAGATGGGCTTCTTCGAGGGACAGATTGGTAACTTCCTCCACGCTTTCTTTTCTTTTGAACTTATTAGTGCATGAGCTTGTAGATTGAACCATTGATATGCGTACTGAGAAAGTCATAAATTAGTAAAATATAGGACAGAGAATACAGTGGTCCTGAGTCAACTCTAATTCGGGACATACCGAGTCGGGTCCCATGGGACTCAGATTGATGTAATAAGACTTGGCCCTTCAACCATTTTATTTGAAATGGGGGTCAAGTCCCATGCTACTCAGCTGAGTCTACTTGGGCTCAGCCATGGCGGGGTCGAATCCGATTTGTTAAACCTTGTGTCGGAGTCATGGGACGTGGCGACTAAGATAATTTCTATCCTTCCTTTCATGCTCTTTCCAATGTCTTGTACTTAAATTACAAACTAAAGACTCTTAGTTTTTTTTGGTTGCATCGGAGGGTTCCCAAAGGCTTTCTGGTCCGGAGGGAAGTCGGGTTAAAGACACTTAGTAGGGTGACTGAAAGTAAATAATATAATTATCAAAGTTAAACTGTATCATTAAAACTAGTGCTATTCTATTGTTTGTGAGCTGCTTTCAATAATTAGGTCCTATTTATGCATTGTGATTAATTTTTTGATCTAATGTAATGACTTGATGTTATCTTTAGGTAGCCGTCTGATGTGTGGCCTACCTCTTGGGCTGTTCTGATCAATCAAGTACCTCAAAATGCGCTCGGGCTACAATGTGTATTCTATTTCTTGTCGCCTACCCTTTGGCTCTCACAGCTCTTTTTGGGATCCTTGGCATTTTGTATGTCTTCCGTCTTGTTTTTGGGACCCTCTCAAATGGGATGGTTCTTTTTTGTTTGCCGGATCTATGACAAGGGTATTTGATCTGCGATCATCGTGTATACTTTTGTTGAATATATCTAGTTTTGTGATGATGATATTCAATCCTATAGGCAGTCATTTGACTCTTCTTTTATGTGTTTTGTGTTGGTTTCTTTGATCTTGGTGGTACTGACCATTCTTTTATTGTCATTAAATCATTATTATCGGTATAATTATCGGTATAATCATATTCATGTTTCATGTGGGGGGGTTTGTTTTGAATACATAGATTTCACATGCCATGAGTAGTTAAAAATGTAAAATGAATCAAAGTTGAGTTTAAGAAATTGAGCATTCAAATAACTATTTTTTTCCTCATCAAAGTAGAATAAGGGAAGATGAGAAATAAATGTGCTGCCATAACCCTAGTATTTTTTTTTTTAACTATAGGAGGGTTCTCATTCTCTCGACTAATCTCTCTAGGCCCAGAGGGAAGCCGGGAAACTCTCCTGTAGCTCGAATGTGGTAGTGCAGTTTAACTTTCATGTAGTCCGAGTGTGGTAGTGCAGTTTCGAATCCACAATCTCTGAATGCAAACCCTAGTCCTAGGCCAATTGAGCTACCCTTTAGGGTTATCATCTTAATTCAATATATTGAAAAGAGAAGGGCCAATTTACTTTTTCACCTTAGATTATCACCCTTAACCTATTTGATACCTTCGTAATGCAGACAAATAGGCCTTTAGTATGATAGGGTTAGTATATTACTAATATAGTTTTTTTATAGGGTTGTACATGGGCGGTTCGGATTGGTTTAATACTAAAACCAACAAGTAAATCGAACTTGTCGGTTTTTTAATTAATTGATCCGATCCGACCGATGGAGAAGGCTTAAATCAAACTGAATCGAACCAAACGGTTCGGTTCGGTCGGTTAAACCGTTGTTTTTTATTTATTATTTTTTGAAAATCAGATATTGAAAATTTTAAAATGATGATATCCCGTCCTTTGCATTTATTCCAATGTTTAGTGCAAACATAAAAATCCAACATTCCAAACTGGACTAAACGTATATAAAAAAATAATTCTACTCCAAAAAGAGAGTTTAGACTAGACGCAAGCGCAAGAAAAAAAGAAATCTTGTAGTGAAACATTCATTCCACATGATACCATTTGGAATTACAATAAAATAACAGTTCATGTCAAGAAAAGTCACACACAAACAGAATCTATATCAGAGCCTACTGTATTTTCCAGAAATGAAGGTTTCTTAACACATTGATTAGGTGAGATCAAAACCAACCATAAAAAAGCTAGGCTTTACTGGCTTTTTTAGCATTCTCAAAAGTGCAGCTTTCTGATAAAAACTTCATTGAAACGATGTAAGAATTATGATGGAAGAAAAACACCCTGTATAGTAATCACTCCATCTACAATGAAATATCAAAAAACATTTGAGAGATTAGAGGAGATGCACTGAGGTAGTGTTGACGGTTGAGTTCATGTAAGAATGGAGTTGTTGAATGTAACTTTGAAAGTTGTTGAAAACGAAATCTAAGGCTAAAATAGTAAAAAAACAATATTAAGTTATTGCATACGGTCTGTTCGGTTTGAGCGCTTAATCGTGGGTTCAAATTAATAACCGACCGATGTAAGTGGTTTTTATGATTTTCAAACCGTTAACCGAACCGATCTAAACCGAACCGAACTGCCCGGTTCGGTTGGTTCGGTTAGGTTTTACGGTGATACCGGATTTTTTGTTTAGCCCTAGTTTTTTACTAGGAAATTTAAAAGAAGTGTAATCTTATATATGGCTGAATCAAATTTTTGCATGAGTAGGATTCAACTTTTGTTTAAAATATATTACTCCATGATTTTGGTTTACTAATGCAATAGTTATTTTTTTAAAAATAAACATGTATATGTTTTTTTTTTTTTTCAAAGCTTTTGGTTAAGTCATGTATTAGTCCTATATTCATACCAATATCAGATTTTTTTGTACAGTATGGACTGTTTGTTCGATCTAATGGCTAAAACTCTTAGTTAAAATGAAAATGCATTACAATTATGAAAAAAGCTGTGCATCTAATTTTAGTCTTAAACTATGCATAGAGGAAAATACAACTTTAATCCAATGGATCATATAACTTATTTTAAGAAGAGATCAGCCCTGGAAAGGGCTGCAAATTTAATGGGTTCAAACAGTTATAGAAATGTTCTCCTACAAAGTACAACATATGTAATACAAGCTAAAGCACTGACTTTTGATAAATGTAGGCATATAGGTAGGGTTGTAAACGATTCGGTTCTAATCCGGATCCATGGTGGACCCGGAACTGGAACAGTTAAGGAGAAGGCGGATAGGATCCAGACCCGAAACCGATTTCTTAATTCTGGAATTGGAACCAGTACCATATATGGGACGGGTTTGGATCCAAATCCGGTTCTAAATATAAAATGATATTATAAAAATATGAATCTTAGGAGAGAATTTAGAAAATTGAGGTGATATGTCGGGTTTTGGGTCTACGGGTTTGAACCAAGGTGGAACCAAGTCCGGATCAATTTACTTAGTGAGGCGTAAATAAAGATGTAGATATAATTTTTAGCCGATTAAAATTTTCAGGTAATCCAAAAATGGGGAACCTATTTTCATCCACGTCCTGGTCCTTTGAGGCACCTTTTCATTAGTTTGTTTTGGTAAATTAAAACATGGAGCATTGAAGAATTGGTATTTGTTTGGTCAAATGGGCGGGCCACAGTGAACAGAAAGATAGTGGAGTGGAGATGAGAATGGTCGGTTTGGAGTTTGGACACAAGTGGGTTAGGGGCAGTTGGTATACGTCAATCTGGCAAGTGGGACAGAAGCATTGATGTTGGATTAAATGAGAGTCACATGGTTGCATTAAATGGGCGTGGACTGTCCACTGCATCAAATTCAAAAGTGTATGGTTCCCAACAGGTCAAGTGTACCGCGCCATGTTTCATCTGTTTGACCAGTAAAGACATGTCAGATCTACCACTGGAAAAGGCCAAATCCGATCCTATGCGAGTTTGTGTCCAATAGGGGAGAGTAAAAAAAAAAAAAAAAACAAAAGGAAAATTACCATTAGGACGGTGTGACAATTGCCCGTAAGAGTCAGAAAATATATATTTACCGTAGGTTATTCAATCTGTAAAATATTAAAGATTGCGATATCTTAGGGATATAGGATATTCCACAATCAGAAGCGGAAAGACTTGGATAGTCCATTTTATTTTATTTTATTTTTTTATTATGGGATCACCAAACCATCATCCAAACCTTTAGATAGTTATATTAGTGTAAGAACTAATATCGCACCAAATTTGAACCGTTGAACTATCACGGTTATCGAGAAATCTTCAAGAAAGTCACTTATTATCAAGAAAAAAAAACGTTGCTTATAATTTAAAAAACAATGTGACTTTCTTGCAACTTTCTCGATAACCGTGATAGTTCAACGGTTCAAATTTAGGGCGATATTAGTTCTTACACTCATACAACTATCCAACGGTTTGGATGATGGTTTGGTAATCCCACAGTTAAGAAAAAAAAAAAATACACGGATTGTTCAAGTGATTGTGAGGTATCCTACATCCCTAGGATATCGCAGCTTAGATATCTTACGGATCGAATAGTTCTGTAGTAAATATATATTTTTGGACTGTTCTGGAGCAATTGTTAGCTTTAAGACCGTATGGTAAGTGTCCCGAAGAGAAATTAGGGTAAAATAATAAATAAAAAGGAAAGAGGATAAGGTTAAAGTACACAGTCCTTCTTGCCCTCTTTCAATTTTGTCTGTAGTAGTGCAATTAGGTCAGACATTTGCCTCAATAGAAGTTTATAAATATTTTTCTTAATGACCTTTTGTACAATAATGGTGCATAGCCTTTGGTACTGGTATATTATATGAACGCATTTTAGGGCAAGTATCAGGTATAAAGACAATTATTCAATAATATTTTTTAGAGGGAAATCTTCAAATATAATCTTAAGTTTTTGCCTTATTTTGAAAAAAGACACAAGTTTTAAAACTTTTCAAATTAGTCCCTAAGATTTTCAATTAAGGACATTCGGCCATTTAAAGGTATTTTTTAGTGAATTTTTCTCTCAATATTTTGACAATACCCAAATTACCTTTCATTTAAAGCCATAATATTGGTTTCGGCAGCCACTACATGCAGCCAATTGCTGTAGGAACACTGGGTGTCCTTGATACCGTGAGGACATCGACGAGGGAAATGTAGGAGAATAGAGAGGAAGTGAGGGACAGTTTTATTACAATGAATGGTAATTTGGGTACTTAAAAAAAAGGAAAAGAGTTGCCGAAAAATAACTTTAAATAGATGGATGTCCTTAATTGAAAACTTCCTTAAAAACTTAGGGACTAATTTGAAAAGTTTTAAAATTTGTGTCATTTTTTAAAATAAGGCCAAAACTTAAGGACTTTTTTTTTAAATTCTCCCTTTTTTAATGGACAACATCCTTGTTTATCCTCCAACTTTGCTATGACTCAAGAGAGTCTGCACAAGTGGAAATGATAGCCCACAATGGTGGGAACGGCGGCGCACTTAGAGACCGATCTCTATGTAGCAAGTTGATAAACAAGGTCGTCAACCAAGTAACCCTTAGTTGTCTACTTCTGTCTAAGTTAGTATAATTTTTAGATAGTAAAGAGGTGAAGAAAGGTTGGGTGGTGAAGGCAAATTTTGTATCATATCAAAGTTTACATGTAGATTTCTTACTGTCCTTTTTCTCTCTTTCTTGCTAAACAAATAAGATTGTGTTTCGGTCATTATTCAATGAACGAGTGTCACTGTACAGCGGGGCCAATCTATTGAAAATCCCAACTAATCGGTCCCCTCTTTCCGTGTTGTCTCCCAAAATTAAACTTGGGCATGATAAAGTGAAGGAATGGATATCTTTCTAACCCTTGTTCTTGATGAGACATTTTCTTCTCTCTATCCCACAAAGAGACACCCTTTTTGAAAGAAATGATCTTCTCTTCTTTTTTTGAGTTGCCAAACGAATAAAATTTCTTTTTAGAAAATGAAATGTTATATTCTCTAAATATCATTATCTTATTATATTTTTTCTTTTCATCTAAACAAGCCTAGTAGAGGAAATATTTTTTTAAATACTCCCTGTACCCCTTTTTTTCCACCTGATGATGCACATTCTGCGACACGCCCATTCGAATGTCGCGTCGTTCTTTCTAAGATTCAAACTCGTAAGTGTTTGGCTGTCATACCATGTTAAAATTTCTCTACTAACTAATCCTACCAAAACCTTAAGAAGATTAAATAGTCACATGCGAGAATATTTGAATGGGCCTTTTTTGCTTGGATGTCCATTCCAATAGCATAGCTCTAACCAATAGATGTTGTTAGAAGAAAATTATCAATGATAATAGGCTTTGATTGGATGGATTGCCTGAGTCACGGGTCACACTCTCTTTAAAATGTTTCTCTTAAACATGAGCCCACCATCTCCCTAACCAAACTTCTAACTCAAGAAGTAGATTTTTCCTTATGCGCCAGCATAAGAAACACATCAATACTTCCACATCTACCACATTCTTAGCTCTCAACTATGGGCCTAGAAGGTTTGCTCTTAAAGACTCGTAAAAATAACATGTGAAAATCCGGTCTCAAATATGGACCTAACCCATATATGATCCATTACAGGAACTACAATGGACTTGGCTTTATTGCTCTGTTCTACCTGTACCTAAATGGGTTGGTCCACTCATAATGAGACAGAGGGCATGTTCTTCTTATTATCATGCAATGTTGTTCTAATGGGACCATGAATCACTTGATAAACTTTGGTAGATATATTAAGGGAACCTACTGGCTACTTGTGGCCTCAATTACAATGACTCATTACAAGTATTATATTAATTGGCCCAATTCAACTCTTATCATAAGGAGAGCCCCATGTGAGCCCTTATTTTTCTTGGGCCCTTTATCAACTCAGGTCCAAATCAACCTATATTATATTCTTAATGTGTAATGTATCAAACCCTATGTGGACTTTACCCTCCGAGCCTGTTTGGATGCACTGCCTATAGATGGGCTTTGACCCTATAATTAACCCACATCCAATTAAACCTTAATATAATATAAAACATATTGGTCTCAAGAAAATGTACTGATGGTCCCAAGAGTCTCATCAAAGGTTGGTCCCTATGTGAAATTTTTGCAGGAAACTAACAGTGGTGCTCATTTTACCAAAATTTAAGGAAAAACAGTATTTCTTTTTCCAAATCAATGAGTGGGCCTAAGATCGAAGAATCGGGCCTGAGCTGATGCTACTTATGTGGGTCTTTAGATATTGGCCACATGAGCAGATTAATGATATCTGTGACACAAGACCGATGAATTGGGTCAGGTCTTATTAGGTTTTTAACTTTATCTAGCTAGGAGTGCTCTAAAAACAGTAGTCTTTACACCCCAATAAATTGAGCATCAAGCTTGGTCCTGAAACAACTCAATTTAGGGCAAGACAGGCTCTAGAATGTGCTTTGACCAAGTAGAATACTTCTAAGTTATATGCTCATCAGTCATCATACTACATATAGTAAATGAACCACTTTTCAGTAATATATAAGCCCATGTGGTTTCAAGCAAGAAAGACAGGACTAGACTTATAGCTGGCCAATCAATCTCAGTCCAATTATCCTAGCTCTCAAGACAAGTCATTTTAAATTTCATCCTTCCATCTTCATGGAGGTTTATGAGTTTTGGATGATGTGGCCCACCCTACACTAAGTGTGAGGTTTAGCTGATCTTTGATTGGCTGTGTAGTCCACTCAACGAACTTTATTACTTGTATGCTGATGCACTTAATGGGCTTAGGGATAGATAGATAGGACCTAGGGGTCGTTTCTTTACGCCCCACTTCTATGCTGAGGCAAATTTTTTAATCCGAACGGTTTAAATTTTTATGACCCATTAAACCCCAAATATTTTGGTGGCATTTGGCAAGTCCTATATTTGCCTCTACTTGTCTAAAGGTTTGGATATTTAGACAAACAAGATTGTTTGAGATATTTGTAGAGAAGCGTGAACCCTTAGATCCAATTTTCTGAAATTTTTGGGCCCCAATAATAAAATCTGAACCATTGGTACTCTTCCTAAACTCAATAACTTTTATGAAATAAAAAAAATCCAGCGGTTTTTTTTTATAGTGAAAAATACGATCTAGAAAAAAAAATCCAAAGCCAAATGTTTCACGCTTTTTCCTTATACAAACCTAAACAATAAGAAAACTAGGTAAATAATCAAACTAACACCAACCAACATCAAATTATACCAAAAATATAAAAAAATCCTCCTTTAGCTGTTTTCCATTCTCCGAATTTGATACCTTTGAAAGACTCCAAAGCAACTGAATATCTTCCTCGGCACAAACCCAATTGCACGATACTTTGAAGCTATTTCTTCTGTTCTCAATAAATCTTCAGCACGCTGAAGTTCAATTACTGCCCTCTTTTCTTCAGCTTCTTTGTGGATCATAGCTATCTTATTTTTCATTTGCTCTCCATACTCAGCCTTCTTCTTTTCAAAATTTTCCTGTTGATGTAATAGTAATTAGACAAATTACAGTAGAATTTAACTATCGGCACATTAAAAACTGATAAATATTATATAATATAGGCATCTCATCTACTCAAAAAATTGTGTACCTCATTCTTCTTAATTCGAGCTTCCATAGATGCTTTCTTCGAGTTCTCCCATGAAGCTATTGATGACTTCTTCCTGTAAGCCCTATGTTATAAAAAAAAAAAAAAGCTTTAGTAAATAATTTCTAATATGAATAGTTATCAGGATGTTATAAAATTGAAAATTGTGTCAGGCAGAAATATATACTATCTTTACAATATGATAAATATAAAATGTGGTTGTGTTGCATCATTAAAAAATTAAAAACTTACCTGTTCTCAGCTTTACTCTTTTCACTTTCTTCCCATGCTTTGATTAGAGCGATTCTCTTCTCAGTTTCAAGCCGTGAAAGAATGACATCTAATAGCAAATATTGAAAAGAAAAAAAAAATTATTAGAATAGGTGAGAAAGTGATCGGCACATTTATGTGGCATTAATTAAATATTTACCTTTCTCTAACATTCCATCTGAGGGTGTTATCACTGTAGAAGAAAACACAAATCTATCAACAAAATATGAATATTCATAATATTAATTGAGTGGTACTTTTAACTTGTAGACCAAGGATTTATAGTGCAAGGATGGAATGTATGGAAGAGTTGAGAAAGGGTAGGTTGATGACGGAGGAATTCGAAAAAAGAGGTCATGCTGCATGAGATTTGTAGTTAGTTCACCTTATTAGATTTGTAGTGAGTTCACAGTTATTGGAATTACCTTATAATGCAGTCAAACAAGTGTGCCACACTTAGTAGTCAATCTTGGATCATAACTAAACTGTTAATAGTCAATCTTATATATATTTTAATTATTTAAAAATTTCCAAAATGGATCTCGAAAGTAAAACACCACAACCCCTGCTCAACTTATGACTCAATTTCTTACAGATGATGTAAACATGAGCATAATTTGAGAAGTGAAAAGGTTTAATTGTTTGAAATTTTGTCATTGGGTTATTAGTGAAATACAATATCCAAAGAGAGTGGTATAAAGAGGCAATAAGATCTTTTGTAAACTCCCAATCCTTGTGTTTAAGCATGGTTTAAAATAGAAGTTGATACCTACGGCTGATGACTAATACAGGTAACTAAGATCATTTTCTTTAAACTTGATTTCCACATTTTCTTCTAAGAAACAGTTGGTGAAATATATCTTAGGATGTTAAGGTAACTTTCAGCATAGAAAACACAATTACAAGTTTCAATTCTTAAACCTCTGCATTTTAGTTATATTTTAATGTGTCCAAACAGTCAGCCTTACTTCTAGATTTCATAACTAATCATTTTATTTCTTAGTTTGCTTAACTTACTATTTAAATTAATTGAGATCACTTTTCATATGATATATTTGATATAACTTCTATTTGTATTACTGGTAGACAATAGAGTGAATAGAATGTAAACCAGCAAACTTCATAGTCTAGGATCAATCAATGTGAAAATATTTCTGATTCTTTTGGATTTTTTTTTAGAAATCATAGAAGATTGTATCAAAATCACTAAGAAGAGCTACTAGTAGGACTTGAATCCAAAACTACTGCTACTCATTGAATCCGCACCCTATAGGTTGCAGCAGCTGCACCCCAGGTTCTTGTCCATAAAAGAAAAACAAAAGTTCCATCATCCAACCAGAAAGAAAGAACTGTGAAGCTAAGGGAACTAAAACTACAGTAAAACTCAAATTTCATTAAGGGAAATGACAAAGCCAATATCCAAAGGTAAAAAGACTTATATTTTGCAAGATGAATATCACATTGATCATTAAAGCTGTTAGAGGCCCACAAAGTACAAGGAAAAATGACAAAAGTAAAACATAATAGAGTTGAATTGCCAACACACAACACACTCACGGTTGAGTGGTGTTGGCAACTTAGTTTCAAAGGCACGCCCAATGATCAAACCATGGGTAGTACCACTCTTAAACCATTTGCCCAATGTGGCAGAAAAAAAAAGTAGTTCGAATTGTACCCGTACATCTACAGTGGAAAACATGGTAGAAGAAAGGACAAATAACAGACAACAAAATAAAAAGAATTGACATCCTCAAATGTCTACTGAGATGAAAATGGAAAGGAAAATAAAAAATAACTCTAATTTTCCCTGTTCAATGCTTTTAAGAAAGAAAAAAAAAAAAAAATTAAAACTTCCTAAAAGCAAGAGAATTGCCACCAAATAAAGCACTCTTTAGTTTTTCCCGGTGCAAATTGTTCGCATTTTTTTAAAAATAAAATTTCCTCTTTTCTTTTGAGAAGCCCGTAATTACATTCAAGAGGCCTTTAACTGCTTTCCACAAAAGCAGAAGTGAATCTAATTTTCTATTTTTTTCCTTTCTTTAAAGAAAGGTTTCAAAATAGGTTTTTCTCTACGTGGCTTCTATCATTCATATTACTACAAAAAAGTTTAAAAATAGTTTTATGCGAAACAATAACTAGCCTGCAACCACTTTTTTTCATACTACATGGCTTTTACCATTCAAATTACATAAAAACAGTTTGGAAATGATTTTTTACTATGTAACTTTTACCAATCGGATACCAAAAAGAAAACAATACAACAAAGGGTTTTTACTACATAACATCTCCTTGGGGTACTAAGTACCCACTCCAATCAGTCAGAAATAATAAAAAGACAAAACTGGTGGAGATGGTCAACCCACGGAATTTGTATTCTGTAATTTATTGGCATTAGACCACAACTACTAAAGAGACATGTATCCCTGAAAAACAAATGAGTAGGGAAAGAAGAATCCAAAAAACCAATCTCCCAAACCACACAACCTGGACGCAGTTCGAAAGAATCTAAAAAAAGCTTACATTATAAAGCCAATAAAAATCATCTAAAACACAAATAAAACATTAGAATACTTACCATCTGCAACAACAAGAGCTTTGGAATCATTAGTTTTCTTTATCTCAGCAGAAGAAGGAGACGGATATTCAACCACCTTCTTCTTAGATTCTTCTTTTCCCATAGTCTTTCCTCTCATCTCAGATGCAGAGAGAACAACCCCTAGACAAGAAAATATATAAAAATATAAAGAGAGAAGAGAGGAAGTATATTTCAACAGAAGGATGAGAAAGAAGTGCCGAATGAATTGAGAGATTGAAAAAACTGGTAAATTCAAAAGAGGCCTATCTCACCAGAAGAAAGAGATAGGATTTGCAACTGAAAGATAATTTTCACCTAACTGTGGGACCTAAACAGATGAAACTTGCTGTCATAAAACCATGGGTATAGATTAGTAAAAGAGAAAAACAAATTTTCTTCAGTACGCATATTTTTTTATCTTATTCGATTTCAAGCAAATCCGGATCACGTATGGGTGGAAAAATATAGACAGACC
This sequence comes from Umbellularia californica, assembly GCA_028538565.1. Taxonomy (NCBI): domain Eukaryota; kingdom Viridiplantae; phylum Streptophyta; class Magnoliopsida; order Laurales; family Lauraceae; genus Umbellularia; species Umbellularia californica. Next base: position 21,068,985 of record JAPQWN010000007.1, read on the forward strand.
CGCACACCAAACTCTAACCTGATCCACATCGAATATGGGTTGGAAAACCTGACCCACGATAGAACGGGTTAAAGCCAAACTCGAATGAAATCTGTCAGGTAGTCTTTGTTTTACTTTTGCTTTCTCTTTATATTTTTATTTTACCATGCATCAAGTCTAGCCTTTTTATAGTAATCTGAGGCCTATAATTATATCCTTTTAACAGCCCATATTGAATAAAGACTTCATTAGATAATAAATTCACAAAAATCTAAATCTGTGTTATTACTTGTTTAACAGAAGCAACTACTGGCCCATTAGATATGGAACACCCCCGTTTATTGCAAAATTTTAAGGGCCCATTTAAAATTGAGTTGTTGATGATAAACAATTATAGTGCTCATCAATTACAGTGATTAAAACTAACAGTTTCTTAATGTCTTTCTAAAGAAAAATCAATTATAGTCCTGGTGATTAACATTCAAGTAGCCCATATTCTATATTTCTCCTACAGTACTTATTAGGCACTATTTAAGACTTGGAAGCAATGATTTGGTTTTGTAGGATGTGAGGAACAAAGAAAGTAGATGAGCTGTCTAGTGTTAGCTTTGATGTGTGGTGGGGATCATGGGAAGAGCTTGAGGTGGCAAGCTGGGGATGAGTCCTGCACTCATAGGAGCATGGGACATCAGAAGGGAGATGGGCTAGAAATTCATGTTAAGTGGGTCAGTTCGGATTGATCCTATCCAACCCACATCAAAATGCGGGTTAGTCCGATCGACCCGATCCGACCTACCACTAAAAAAGGGGTCGGACACAGGTTGAAGGGCCAAGTAGTGGGCCACATGCTGGCCATACCCGTTTGCCATCTCTAAATCTTAAAAGCAAAGAGTGTTGGAAATCAGTTTATGTATTTATTGATGATTGTTAATTTTGACAGTCACATAAGGATTCCTATGGGAAGAGTTGGCATGAATGGGGCTAAACCCAAATCCATTCCCATTTACATGCATCAGTCCAAGCTTGTACCAACCACTTAGAACATGTTTATAATTTTCGATATGAAACTCGCCCCCGTTTGGTAATTTAACTTATAAAGTCAAGTAAAATTAAGTCAATTTAAACATCCCATCAAAAGCACCTTTTATCAAAATCCCCTCCATCTTTTCCCAAAAAAGTCAAAAAGCAACTACCTTTACTCACTAAAAGACAAAAATATTCCACTTTTCCATACAAAAAGTCAAAAAGATTCCATAACAAACAACTAAAAATAAAATACCATCATAACCCACTTATATTTTATTCTTTCTTCAAAATCAACTTTACTTCACTTGACTCAATTAGTAGAGTTACCAAACAGGCCCTTAATAGGTATAGGCCGGGTTGTATTGAATATTAAAAAAAACATTCTATCTTAAAAAACTATTATAAAATAATATATTTAAAGGATTTCAACTCACAGCACTTGCTTCTTAATTTTCAAAAGATATACTAGTTCTATTGCACTACCTAAATTTTCATGTCAAAACTCATAAAATAATATCCAAAAAATAGTTATAAACAATGCAGTTGGGTTACAGTTTAATATATAATAGTTTTTAAAAATATAATAATACAAAACTAATTATATGCATTTGGATGTAGGTAAACACAAGTTTCATGAGTAAAGAATTTTACAAAAAGAAATTCATTATATAAAATTCACCATACTGAGGAAATAGTCTTAGTTTTATACAAAAAGAATAACATACGGTAAGATCTAAAGCCTCACATCTTTTTTAACAATCCTAACAAATCTTTATATCTAACAAACATACCGTTTCACTTCTCTAACATCCCAATTAATTACATGGTACTCTTTAGAAAGGATTTATAACTGTTAACATAAATAAAATAAAATTCTTTAATTTCTAAATTTTTTAAATAAAGACGATCTCCATTTATTTTTGGTGATTACTCTCTGTTCGTTACTTTATCGCTTTCCTAACCTGCTCCTCTTTTAGATTGATGGTGCCAGTGTCTCAATGGATCAGATATATCGTGATTTCTTCTACAAGCTTAATCATACAACTAGCATAATAACCCGTGCTGAGCACAGGTATGACCAGTATTTATGCATTATAAAAAATAGCCATAAATCATAGAAAGAAAATAAATGAAGAAAACCGAAAAGATTCAAAATCGTAACTGACGGTCAAAATTCAATCCAAAAACCTTTTAGCTTAATATATTATAATTTGATGAAGAGGGTGAGACCATAATGCTTGACATTTGAATTGATGAGAGAAGATGTTTGATTTTGTTGGAACAAAACAAAATTAACAGTGATTATGGGTGATAAAAATAAATTCTTTACATAAAATTCACCAGGAAGAAAATCCACTGAATTATATAATAAGAATAACATATTTTATAATCTAATCTTTCTCATCTGTTTCTTTAACAATATTAACAAATTTTATCTCTAACAGATTTTCTCTTAAAATTTAACATTGAGCCAATCACTTCTTGAACCTCTTTAAAATCTATTTTTACCAAAAAAAAAAAAAAAAACCTCTTTAAAATCTATTCCTACTCTTACGTCAAGCCTTACGCGATCATTGCAATGTAATGATTGCTGAGTAATAAAAATAAATAAATAAAATCATGCAACGAAGTTGTTTGGTATTTTCATTGCATCAAAGCGGTTAGAATGATTGAAAGTTGGGCCTCTACGTACTTTTTATATGATAATCAAATAGTCCAAACTATTTTACTTCTCAATTGAAAAGTAATATATTTTTTATTTTATTAATAAAATTTTAATTCCTTTTACATATTTATTCACTATTTGTGTAGCTACTTTCATTTGTTTTATCCACAACTTAACAAATAAAATGTTAAATAATAAATATAAAATTCTCAAAACTTCGTTTTATTTTATATTTCTTTCTTATTTAGAGTTTTAGACTTTTTTCCTAATTAAAATAAATAAAGTGCTAAACCTAAATAAATAGGTCAACCTATCATAACAAAGAGAATGGATTTAAATATGGAAATTGTTTAACTTTTTTTTTTTTTTTTTTTTGTATCAATAGAACCTCATGATTAGAAATAGATTTAATGATCTTGCTGACTAGTTCTAAATAATTTCTTATTTTGTTGACAATTTAAATAATATTATGAAGATTTTGTCAGAGGAGTAATACAGTGCTTTTAATTAATCATCACAATTTTTTACGATGATATTTTATTATAACAAATCATATTAACATCCTTAATTAAGTCAAATTAAATGAGAAATTATCTTTTTCAAATGAGAATACAAGTATATTGATATTTCAAGATGTAACAATTACCTTATTTCTTTTGGTTTTCTTCCAATATCTCAGTAATTCTCTGATATTCTTTAATTTAATCTTTATTTGACCAATTCAGAAATTCTTTAACCTGTACTTATGAATATAAGATAAAAAAAAATATGTTTTTATATAGTGTTATGCTATCATTCATAAATCATGCATAAATGTGATTTTGTCCTAGCACAATAAATTTATTGACTGCTATCATGCATAAATCATCCATAAATGTGATTTTGTCTAACCATATCAAATTTATGACACTTTTAATATAATATGACTTGGTTATAAAACACTTATTCATGGACTTTCTAAACTCTGAATTATCCAATATTTTGCTTTTATAAATTCATTAGCTGGCCGCCCTTAGAATATAAAGCATTCAAAATCACTACCCCACCTCTTATTTCTATACTATAAATCGATAAATGAGATCACTAATAAAATCTATATCATTTGGAATCTACATACCAAGTCAAAAAATTTGATATTTAAGATCTCTTAATGATTTTAATTGTATTTTACATTAATTTCACATCCTCATTTTCAATTTCGTAAATATTAATTATTTTTCTAAAAAAGGCTCAATATTATATATGGCCAATAATATTGATAAAGAAGAGTATAGATTGTTGTTGATAAAGAGGAGTATAAATTCCCCATAATCTCTACAAAAAAGGGGCTAAAAAATAGTTTTTTTTTTTCAAGCCCTATCTACCGTTTGTCTTTCATCTTGTCTTTCATCATGTGTGGTTGATATATAAGGCATCGGCTATTAGAATACAAAAACTCTAAATGGACATATTCTATGGACAGAATTTGGGACAAACTATATAGACTTTCTTTTCCTTTTTCCCGCTATCTCAAAAGTTGAATGCATTGTCCCAATCACGTTGCGCCACGTGGACAGTTTGTCCTAAATTCTGTCCATGAGTTTGTCCATATAGACAAACTGGTTAGAATATGAGAGAAATGCACTCACATCTCCCTGCAATCATGTTATTTTTTTATTTTTTATTTTTGCTATGAGGGTTCCCAATTCCTTTAGGATAGACTAATCCCTCTGGGCCTAGAGGGAAGCCAGGTAAACTCCCCTGTAGCCCCAGTATGGTAGTGCAGTTTTGAACCTATAACCTTCAGGTGCAAACCGTGGTCTTAGGACAACCGAGTTATCCCTCGGGTTTCTACAACCACATCATGGGAAATGGGATTATGTGAAAATAGATCCAAATATTGGCTGCGCATAAAAAAAGCCAGAACATTTTCTTCTTGTCTCATATAAAAATTAGCTGTGTTGTCAAGAATCAAATGATGGTAACTTAGAGAGAAATGGACGGTGATGATGTTGACAAAGATGCTTTATATAGTTGAAAGAGGCATGTTATGATATAAGAGTGGGACCTTCAAGGGTTTAATTAGTCTCAATTCCACGTCACATTGATGGGTCTAATTCTAAATGGCAATTTTCTTTTAAGTTTTTTCACATAGGAGAGCCGACCCTCTACTTTTCACGTGGTCCAACTTGTGATACTCGCCTGAATGCATGATGTATGCTTTTTCATTGTGGTCAAGGGGTATCAAAGAAGGGTTTAAGTGGGTTGGGACCAGGGTTGCAAAGGGACAGTTCTGGATCGAAACCATAGTAGACCCGGACCTATTTATAAATAATGGTTCCGGTTCTGGATCCGGTTATGAATTAGAGCATATTTTATTGGTTTCAGACCCGGTTCCATTAAGAAAACCTGGAACCGGGTCCACCTAGAGGACTAGAATCTAGTTCCAAAATCGATTTTAATTTCTTTTAATTCATCATTTTTCTTAAAATAAGCATATCATTCAACTTATAACACTGCATCAAGTCTACTACCTCTAATATTATATATAAAAAAGTTAAAAAAAAAGAGTTGATTTTAAGGTACAAGTTGCAATATTAAAGTCTCATATGCAGGGTCCTGGGTCCACGGGCCGAAACCTATATGGACTCAGAACCGGACTCGTTTATCAATTGGAACCTAAATTGGGTTCCGGACCTGGACCCGGACCCATTTATGAATTGGAACCTAAAATAGGTTCCAGACCCCCTTTTTTACGGGTTGGAACTTGCGGGTAATCATAGAATCGGGTACCGTTTGTTGCCCTAGTTGGGACCGATGAGAATACCCGCACGCGTGGGTCCCCCACTAAATACCAGCATGCTCCCCCTGCTAAGCAGGTCATGAATCGATCCGTTACATGGACATGGTTGCCAACCAACTGAGCAAAAGTCTTTTCGCTGTACATTCTTTTCTATTTAATCCAGTGGCGGGAAGAAACTTTGAAAGCTATAAGGTGGGCTCAAGCGGGCCCCATATAGCGAGCGTGTATATATTAAGGTGGGGTAAGGACAACCTTGAGCCCTGACAGCCCCCCTACGGCCTCAATTTTCAGAAGCAATTGCAGGAGATAGAAAGAGAGGAAGAAGATTTTGTCAGTTGGGTTTGGGAGAAAGCACTAGATTAGACAATAGAGAGGAATAATTTGAGAAATCATCGAAGATCAAACAAGGAATCAGCATGGATTCACGTCAAGGTGCCTTCAGAGTTTGGAAACTCAGGAACCTAAATGGAGTTCTAATTGGAGTGATTTTAGAGTTTATATTACAGAGTTTTTTTTTTTTTTTTTTTTTTTTTCGCTATCAGGGTTCTCGACCCTCTGAGTTGGACTAATCCCTCCGGGCCCAGAGGAAAGCCGGGTAAACTCCCCTGTAGCTCCAGTATAGTAGTGCAGTTTCAAACCTACTACTTTTGGGTGCAAACCGTGGTCCTAGGCCAACTGAGGTATCCCATGGGGTTTATATTACAGAGTTAATAGGGGCGGAACCAAGAAATATATGTTGGGGCCCACTTAAAAAATTATTGAGGGGCCAAAAATGAAAAACTTCTAAGATTTTGATTAAGAATATTAAGTGTTTTCTTTCCTCCCTTTTTTTTTGGAAATTTCAAAGGGGGACATGGCCGCCCCCGGCGCCCAAATTTCTGACTGGAGTTATGAGAACCTAATTGACAAGTTTGACGGCGGTGTTGACACCTAGTTTCACATATGCCAGGGAGCGATCTCTAGGTCTAGTATCACTCAAGAAAATGGCAAGTAATGTGTTTGAAATAAAGTTGATTCAGTTAGACTCTTATTAAAAAAGGTAGATTTGTGCTATGACGAAAGTTACAAGGGAAAACACGCTTGATAATATTATAGAGATTTTTATATACATGCCTGAAAAGGTTTATAGAATTTGTAAATAGGCACATGTGGTTTGAGTGTTTAGCAAGAAAAATTATGCTAAGTTGTGCTTTGAGAAGACACCTCCTCAAATCTCTTTTATCGTAGTGCATGTGAATTCTCAACGGGAGAGTTGCTGCTGCACCGGAGTCCAGAGAAATGAGAGGCAGCTCCACGGTTCCACCTCGCTTGCACTTTCCGGAGGAGAGGCACAACCAAGAAAAAGCTAACCCAAAGAGGCAACAAAGCCAATAACCACTAGCCCACAAGCCGGGCCAGCTAAAACCAAGAGCACAAACAAGGCCCAAACTGGCCCAAACAAAATGATTCCTACAAGCCAGGACTAAACAGCAACTGCATAGGAGTTAGGGATGTAAATGGGTCCCCGATTCTCCGATTACTTGTTCCGACTCATTAAAAACTGGGTCTGGGTCCTTATTTAGGCCCTTATAAGTAAATGGGTTCGGGTCTGGTTCCACCTTGGTTCAGACCTGTAGACCCGAGACCTGACATATTACCTCAATTTTCAAAAATCTCTCATAAAAAGTTTTTTTTATATCATTCTTTACCTAGACTGGACTTGGATCCAGACCCATCCCATATATGGTTCTGGTTCCGGTTCCGAAACGGTTCTAGGTCCGGATCCGGTTCCACCTTCTCCTTAGCGGTTCTGGTTCGGACCCGGACCAGAACCGACCCGTTTACAACCCTAATTGCAGTAGACCAGCAGCCCAAAGAATAGCAACACCAGCAAGAGAAGGCAGAACATAACTTCTAACTTTAGTGAGATTACTCTGCATAGGGAGAGATGCTGCACCAGGTCGAGCCCAATTCTCTTTTCCACCCTATCAGGTTTTTATAATTTTGGATATGTACCAAGAGGACACATTTCCTTTCCAGCTCAAAATTATGATTGATTGTTTTACCTATGGCCCATAAACATCATCAATTTGTTGGTGGGCCTGAAACAGTACTGGATAAACCAACTGTTAGGGACCTGTGTGCTCGTCCAAGAATCCAATGCACTTCAAACCATATCTTTCTCAGAACCCGCCTTTTTTTCTTATCAGTAACAAGAATAGTCATTAAAAGGAGAAAAACAAAATACAAAGAAAAGCTGGGAAAGGAGAAAAGCAAAATACAAAGAAAGCAAGGGAAGAGAAACAAGAGGGAACAAGAGAATTGAACCCATCCCTAACCCTTACAAAACCACACTGACCCAAGGAGACAACCTATCAACCACCTTAATTGGGATCAATTCTCATTAAGCTTTCAGTGAGGATGCATCACATTTGTGGGTGGCAAACCCAGCAGGTTTAACCTACCTTTAATATTTCGTGTTAGTAGGTAGACATTTTTGACCCGATCAATAAATGGTTCACAGCTCACAAGTGCATCGACTTATGTCTTTCCTGTTAATCATATTATTGACCAGCAACCCAACCGCATATCTGACTTGTTAATGAAGGGTTAAAGTTGACCCTTTTAACTTCATGGGCAGGGTCCAGTTGATATTTTCAACCCCACTAATAAATGAGTAAAGGTTCAAGCTGTGCTCACAATGCTCAACCTAATCGAAGCCTGACCCAAACCACTGCCACATCAGACTGTGGCACAATCTACCATTTAAAGATTGATCCCATGATATTAACCATGGATTCAGGCATTCAGGGTGGTTTGGATCTTCATAAACAAAGTGCAGATAAATCAGTCAGATAACTAGTAAACAAAGGTTCATGATATTTGGATAACCTGAGCCACTTGCTACAATTGGCCGTTCCTTGCCAAGCATTCCAGTAGAGTTGCAAGAAATTAGAACTACGAGTGAAGGTCAGCTGAGTTCCAAGAATGAAAATGGGGCCTTGTGGTTCCACCTGATGGCTACAAACAAAGTCAAAGTATGTGATGCAAGGGTAATTTCATCTATGCTGACCAGCTCTTTATTGTTTCTGCTAGAAGACCATCTCTTCATTTTTATCAAAATCTATATCAATCAATTATATTGGTGAGAGAAAGAGGACTCCTTGTGACTGTTTTATAGGGAGAAAAAAAAAATCATATGCAGAACAAAGGATTGGCTTTCATACATGAGGGAATTGATGATGTTTGTGGTGTTCTGTAATTGAAACGAGACATGGAAAAATTGAGAAAAAAAAAGCAAATTATTTGTGGGTCGCTGAAGAAAGGATTTTTATCCTATAACTTGTGTATTACTTATGTTTGAGAAAAAAAAAAAAATAAATGGAACTAATCATGAATAAAATCCATAGAAGTAGAAACAAATATTTACTTCTTTCATATTTATTAGATAGATATCCCAGATTTTTAACGGTTATTCCTGTATTAATTATCGAATTGACAAATTCTTGATCAATGTCACAGAGTGAAATAAAGAATCGACAGAATCTTCATGGTGAATTCTTCGTGACACAATTGGTAGTACTGCTCTTAACATAGTTTGTATTGGACAAAAATATGGTTTCACTTTTTTATTCTTTGAGGATTTTAAGGGAAAAATCCCGGAATTTAACTATTCCTCGTGAAGGGTCCTTGCAGATTGTACAACGCAAATGAAGTCCATCTGGAGCTCTTCCGGTTTTTTTTTCTTTTTTTTTTTTTTTTTTTTTAATGATGAAGATGCGATGCTAGAGTCACTCATGTCTGATAGGAGCAATGCTAGCATCGCTCTATGCAATTTTTTTTAAAAACATAAAAGCACCTTTGTTTCCTCTTCCTCTTATTTGTTCCTCTTCTCCCACCTATTTCTCTATTTCCTCCACTCCATTTTCTCCTAATCATCTTGGAAAAATAGTATCACATGCTTTATAAAAAGATAACTATCGACCGACATACATTTTCTTTCTTTCTTCTTTTCAGATTCTCAAAATTTATCTTGAAAAGTAAAAGAGACCAGAAAAAAAAAAAATGATAAACATAACATGGAAGAATGGTTCCAATAACAATCTTATGTTCGTACATTATCAGGTAAAGCTTACCCTTAATCTATGAACCCATCAATGAGAAAACGAGAAAGAGAGAGAAAGGCCGCTCGATAGGATAGACCTCTTTTCGCAATTTTTCCACCGAAATGAATAGTGGTAAACTTATATTCGCAACTAGACAGCCAAATTTCTTTGGACAATGCTATCGTCGCTCAAAAAGAAGTATAAAAAAATAAAAAAATAAGTTGTGGCGGAAAGACCGAATTTGTGCTATACAATCTGCAAGGACCCTTTGCAAGGAATACCAAATTCTGGGATTTTTCCCATAAAATCCTCTTAATTCTTTTGAAATCCAAATGACATATTGAAGGGTTAGTCATTGGCACCAAACTTTTATCTTGCTATTTGAATTGACTATCTTTGAATATTATTTTAAATCTCATGCTTGAATCCCTTTCTCCAAGAAGCGTACAAATTTTCTTGGAGAATTTTACAATTTACAGCTTGAATTGCAGTAATCAAGTCTTGCAATCCCTTCTAATTACAAATGTCAGGATTTCGATCAAGGCTGAAATCAGTGGATCTTTTTTTCAGAAATGGAAAAACCAAACACTACACACTAGGCGAGGGAGAGATGTGAGCAACGAACACTAATTTGTTGGGGTGTTCCACATCTACTGTAGGGCTATCATTTCATCTCTATGAATCACTAAAGCATTAATCCAAATAGCCAGGAAACTATACAGTCGCACAATTTCGAAGTTGCAAGCATCATTGAGTGCTACAGGCTCCACATTTGTAGATATCTCTTTACCCACTTCTAATTGTATTTTCTCACAGAATTGTCTTTCCAGATCTCAAACCAATCAAGAATCAACCGTTAGTAAGCTTACCACCAAAAGAACTGAAACTATGCGGACACCACATTAAGGCCATGGATACAACTGATCTCTGTACTCCCATCAAAACTTTAGCTGCAAGTCTTCCAAGAGGGAAATTCAACCAAGAACCCACCACAAAAGGAATTGGGCAAACCCATGATGCAGGGCCCACCTAAATGCATGCCAATTAGTGCAACTATTCTCTAAGCACATGCATGACCATTAAAACTTGAGACCTTTAACGGTTACAATCATCATATTAGAGTGTCATTCGCCCCATCTCTCATGCATCCAGGTGGGCCCACATCAAGGGTTCACATTATTCTTTTTGCCATCTGGTTCTTAGCCTATCTTTCCTCATTTCTTGTAATTATAGTGCAGTTGCTGCAATTTTTCATTCAAATTATTGAAGAACTGATGGATATCAGTATTTAGTAAGTTTTCCTCCAAAAGAACTGAAACAAAGTACGAGAGCAACACATGAAGGTCATGAATACAACCAATTTACTCTTTCATTAAAACTTTGGCTGCAGTTCTTACCATCGCATTACGACCATTGCAAATTCACAATCGTAGTATGGAAAAATAAGACGGCTGTGGATACAGCAAGCAATGTATTTCTTCAATGGAAATTTCGGCTGCAATACTTGCAATGTAATACAAACAAATGTAATTACACATTTCAAACTAATGTACAATTCATAGTTGTCATATACTTGTGGAATGTGCTGTGGGTGATAATTATTTACACTACAGTAAAAATCAAAGCAAGAAGAAAGGTTTGCTCTACTTGAAGAAAAGACCCCGTTTCTTCCCTTTCCTTTTCTCAAGGGCCTGCAGTATATATTAAACACAAGAAAAGGTATGAATGGAATTTCTGTAAAGCTATATGAATGGAAATTTTAAATGTAAGAAATCATCCTGTTGATAGGTTAAGACTGAAGCACACAATTTCAGGTAAATTTGACTTTTCCTCCCAAATTGCACGTGGTTTGAATAATTTTACAGAATAGATAATGATCTGAATACTTGGTGTGGAGTGGGTATATTGAACGACTTTATATGTGACACTATTCTCTACTTTTCCCACCCGTTTCGGCTATCAATCATTGGTATCCTACTTTCACCTACTGTGAGATTTAAGATCTGACGAGACAATAGCCACCCATCCTACAACAATGTTCAAACCTATTGCAAGTTATGTAACATCGAACTGCATTCTCAAATTCATTTAGAGAAGCATTATGAATGAATTTGTTGGGATTTGTTTTTCAAATTGTATGGTGGCAACAGTAAACCAGTCAACTGCTGCTGTTGCTTGACGGAACTCAAAATTGAGATGTTCCCAGGGAAGTGCAAATGTTACAAGAAACACATGCCTGGAATTTGGCTTTAGTATGTCTCTTCATGACAAATTTTGGAAGGTTAGTTCGATAAATGGATTGTTTTGGTTTTTACAAATTGGTTCCAACTTGGGAGGGCTAAGTTAAATCTCCAAACTAGAAGATGAAAGACATTTCACTTTCCTCATGGACTTGGCCTTACTCCTTAGGTATTAGGGAGAGCCTTATTCCAATCCAGTGAACCTTCTGCCTTCAGGATTTCTATGCAAGCCTCGAGTTTTCCTCAAGTTCACATTCAAGATGGATGATTAAAACTCAATTGCCTCTGGTTTCATAAACATAACCAAGGATCAAAATAGCAGTTGCGGCAGGCGTAGCGATCAGTGGCCAAAACGCGCTACGCAGCGGTTGCAGTGATACGTAGCGGTGTGAATTTTTTAAATGGTCAAATTTTTTTGAATCTTATATAGCAAACAATATTGTATTTCTTTAATGATTTGAAACCATATAAGGGTAGAGATAACTTTAGGAAAGACTGTTGAGGAGAAGTAGTAGGAAAAGCAGTGTTTAAAACTAATATTACTTGGCTCTATTAGGTTTTAGACCGTAGCGCCGCTATTTTCAAAATAGCATAGCGGCCTCGACCGCTACGGCCAATATTGAGGGCGCTACGCTACGTAGCTATTTGAACCATGAACATAACACCAGAAGAGGAAATGTAAGACAGCATTTTGCTTGTGAAAATCTTATTTTTTGGGAGAATAATACATCAAGACACATGTAAGAATCTCCACCCCATAAATTAACTCGAATGCATAGAAAACAGATATTAATATGCTATCTCATAAATTGGATACCATATGTTAAGTTGTCAACTGAAAGCGTTCTCTGTTTTTTTTTTTTTTTTTTTTTTTGTCCTTAAATCTTTCTCCTATATTCAGTAGTTACATGGATTTGCAAGTTACCCTAGATTAAGCGTTTTCTCATTGCATTTGCATGTATGGTACACGACTTACTATTAGTGAGACATAGGGACTACATCAATGCAATATAATTGCATGAATCAACTGGAACTTCGAAATGCTAGATTTATGTAACAGGAAAAGTTGGAGTTTTCTTTAGGCGACAAAGCGAGAATTGAGTGGGCAGGTCAATTCTATTAGGCCATGTTACACGAGTGTACTTAGGGTGCTCAAAAGTGATTAAAATTAAAGCCATTCTATCAGGATTGAGAAACAAATAATGCAGATGCCTATATGACATGAAATAGGTACTTTATTCACAAAAATCATAAATAATGTGCAGGTGCACATTTCAAATAGAATAGATACATTGATTCAAGGGGATCTGCAGGGAATTTGAGCATTAGTAAATCCACAGGTAAATGCAAAGTTTGATGAAGCACTGAATTCCATACATGTGGGGCCATCGTTTGCGGACAGATAATCAGATCAAGGAATCTCCCTATATATATATATATATATATATATATATATATATATGGAAAGTGCTCCTATGAGAAACACTCTCACCAACTTTATGAGAGATGGGTGGGGGCCCTCACTTCCATATCCGCTCTCACCAACTTAAATGCAAGGACCCCCAACTTAAATGTGAGGGCCCCCACCCATCTCTCACCAAGTTGGTGAGAGTGTCTCTCATGGGAGCACTTCCATATATATATATATATATATATATATATATATATATATATATGGTGAACAAAGCATACAAAAACAGTCCACATTTGAAGGGAACTAGGCCAAGGATCAAAGGATTAAAAATATCCCATTACAAAAACAAACAAACAAAAAGGAAGGGGGAAAAAGAGAGTTAATGGTTCAACAAAGTTAAATTTTAGCAAAGATTCTACTTGTAAAAGTGGCATACCCTCATAATAAACAACCTCATGGTAAGCACAATCGTATCTCTTAACCTGTAAATTCAGCAACAGAGAACATTAGATACATTATATTATTGAATGTAATGATTCCCATCAAAATGGAGTGGCAGTACACACTAGAAATATATCCTCTTAAGAACTTCAGACTGATGTTCATTTACCAAATAATGACCAAAACCAATATAATATCATATGTCCATGTGATTACCATAATACAATTTTGTAGAAATTGAATGAAGACTAAGTGAGTCTACTAACCGTTGGATTGATGGTCAATTTTATTGTTTGATATCAAGTTGTTAAACTTGTGGACTATGGATGAAAGGGTTAAAGGTATTAGATTAACTTCAAAATTGATATCTAGGTTGTCCCCACTTGAATCTTTCGATCCCCCTCTACCCCATGATCAGTGGAGTCCCAAGGTAGGCCCCACTAAGTGGTCTGCACCGTAAAACCATGAGGACCGTCCTCAAAGATATATATATATATATATATATATATATATATATATATGGAGATGCTCCTATGAGAGCATCTCTCACCTTACTATGAGAGTTAGGGTGGGGGCCCTCACATTTAAGTTGTTGGCATTGAATATGGATATGAGGGCCCCCACCTTACATATATACATACATATATATATATGTATATATATATATATAGGGAGATGCTCTTATGAGAGATATCTCTCACCTTATATGAGAGATGAGGGTGGGGGCCCTCACATTTAAGTTGTTAGCATTGGATATGGATGTGAGGGCCCCTGATGCAACCTAGGGTTAGGATGCAAGTGCCGGGGCACAATTAGGATTCCGAAGAACAATCAATCGAAGAAGCAACAGTCTCCAACGAAAAAGTCACACGGGGAATTTTATTAATCAATTCTAATCTCCGAGATCATTGATCTCTACAATGCTATATTTATAATAAAATAAACTTAAGCCCTAAGAAAGTATTCCTAATCAAACTAGGAAACCAAATAATAATCCTACCCAAATTAGAAACCTAATTCTAATTACACTCTTTACTAAAAATAAAACTAATAACAATTAAAAATCAAGATTTCATGGGTCCCACATGTGGCCCACGATTCTTGTTGTAATAAAGTAGAATTGCTGCTGCATCATTCTACCCGGATTGGAATAGAGTTCGACCTCGAACTCGGCTTTTCTGCTTGATGTTACTTCTGTAGATAGTGTGCACGTGAAGCGCTTCCTTGGAGAGATGAGAACGGGACCCTTTCTTTGGTGGCTTCGGCATCAGAGGACGGAGTGTGACTTGCTTTGCACCATGCATGAAAGTGTAAGTGTTGTTGCGCATGCCATTAGTTCCATTCTTGGACGACCCAACAAGATATCACAACTATCCATGGGTTTCATATTACACCAAAATGTATCTGTATAATCTGCACCAATGGAAAAGGTAACTGGACATGCATATCGGACTTGTACTTCATCACCTGTCATTAACCATCTAGCAAAATAAGGACGATAATGATTCCGAACTTTCAGCTGTAAGCGATCCACAAAAGCTTGGGAGATAATATTCTGACAACTGCCTCCATCGATGACGACTGTGCATTCTTTACCATTGACTGTTCCTTTGGAGTGGAAAATATTTTCTCGCAACCATTTCTTCTCAATAATCGATTTAGTTTCTTGGATGACCATGAGAGACTCAAGACCCTTTTCGGGCGGAGTATCCACAATTTCCCCTGTTTCATTCTCTTGAGGATCATCTGGAACATCTTGCACATCACTTTCATTCTCAATGAGATGGATACGTTCTGAACATTCTGCTGCACGATGCCCCTGTTGTTTACAATTAAAGCATGTGAGTCTATTTTGACCTGTGGGCTTGTTGAAAACTGTCTCCGATGATGTACTTGGTTTAGAACCTGCAATGGAGGAATTCTTCTGCATAATCCATTTAGCTGCATTAAATTTCTGGGCTTAATGATTTGCAATTCCCTCGGCGTTGATAGCATGCTGAATAATCTCATCAACATTATCAAAATGCTTGAATGCGAGGATATCTTGAATGTCAAGCGTAAGCCCATTAAAGTATCGGTCAACTAATACTTCATCATCTTCATTCAAACCACAACGGGCTTGCATTGTCAGAAACTCCTCAGAATATTCAACAACTGTCTTAGATCCTTGTTTCAAGTATTAAAAACGTGAACGCAAATCTCTGGAGTAATTGACAGGCAGGAATTTTTGCTTCAACAGATTTTTCATCTCAGCCCACGTGTCAACATGGTCAATTTGCTGGTATCTCCTCTTCTTTTGCAACTCAGCCCACCATACCGCAGCATAATTGCGAAATCGAGTTGCCACCAATGTAATTTTATGACCATCAACCATTGGTTTATGTGCAAAAATATTTTCAACACACACTAACCAATCCAAAAATTCATCTGGCTTCAATTTCCCATCATATTCTGGAATCACAAGTTTAATACCCAAATCTCGATCAACATTGACGGCATGTGGATCTCGTTGATTCCGAATGTCCTTTATCATCTCGATGGTTATCTTCATGTCGATTAGTTTCCAAATTTGTTAATCGGGTTTCAATCCTATCAAGAGTCACTTGCATTTGAATTTGCATTTGAGCCACCATTGTGGATAGTTGATTAACAATTACTGATAATTGTGCAACGGATTCTCTCAATTCATCATCATTGTGAGAGGAAGACTCCGTGTCAACCTGCCTTTTGGGAGGAATCTTTGGTTAATGCAAATTTAAAATTTGTAACTAACCTGATGTGTAGATCTGCTCTTAACGATCACACAGGTGAAAACGGATCTGAAATTGGACGGTGGATGAGCATGATATTGCAAAAATTAATCTCAACCGTTGATCAGATGTGTTGATGTCTGCACGCTGCTTGAGATTGAAGGTTTTGTACTACTATGCTCTTCAAAAATAAGTTGGGCTTCAAAATTAATTGGGTCGGATCCACCTGATCCAAATTTGCAAAAGATGTACAGCAAAAAGTGGCTGAGCGGATCCAAACTAGAGCCTGGGCCAATAACACTTAAGTGGGCACGTTTCGCTGCACGAAGAGGAAAAGGGTTCCTTTGCCCTTTTCGAAGAGATGGAGCTGTGGCTCTGGCGATGGCGAGGAGGCGGCGACACTGCTGGAGATGGTGGTCGTCGGGGAAAAGGCAGCGACGACTCGTGGTGCCAGGTACGCTTTCCTTTTCCACTGCTCCTCTTCTTCTTCTTCTTTTCTGCTTTTCGTCTCTGCTATTTTTTTTTTCTCTGAGTTGGGTATGGGGTTTCGGCGGCTGGAAGGCGAGCAGTGTAGAAGATGGGGAGTGGGGCAGGCTGAGAGGGTTCTGGCGATGATGGATTTGGGGATTGGGGACGACTGGTGATTAGGGTTTGGCAGTGGGTCGTGGGGACTGTGCTGGTTGGGGGCTTTGGGTGTTGAGAGTTGGGCTGGAAGAGTTGGGTTGGTTGGAGATGGGGACGACAGCGATGGACGATGGTGGGTTGTCGAGGGTGGAGCAGGGAATTGATGCAACCCGACAGAAGACGAGGGCCCGCGGGCCCCCTTGATGGACCATCTGATGGGGTCCACATGATCCCTGATTCAATCAGAGATCCCTATCTATTTCAATTAGTAATATCAAGTAATTGCTTAATAGGAATTGATTTCTACAATTCTAATTTCATTAGGAATAGGTAAGTTGCTATTTCCAATATTAAGATGTTCTATATAAACAGAGGAGATCCATTGTTTTATCATGCTTATTCAATTAATAAAGATTATCGTCAGTTTTCCCCATGAGTTCATGACTGTGAGTGTTCTTTTGTGTGGAGTCCCTTTGTTGGATTCGATCAACCTCATCTGAGAGGTTGGTCTATTCGATCGAAGGTCCGGGGCTGCGCCAGATTAGTATCAGAACCCAGATCTGGTCGCCGGAGAAACGATCGTCTTCTCTGGTTCGTCATCATCCACCCATCGACATCATATCCGACACCATCCAACCCAATTCCCCTCCCCGCCGATCCAACCCTCTAAAACCTAGCCACTGCCGAAGACCCCAGCACCACCACTCGCCCAATCCTCAACCGAAAACCTCAAATCCCAAACCCAGACCTACCGAAACCCTAAACCACCTATCGAAACCCCTTCCACCACGTCCCAGCAAAACCGACAACCAATCCCACCTTCCCAAACCCTAATCCACCGTCCACCACTACCCAAAACCAAATCCCAAAAAAAAAAAAAAAAATCCCGAACCCTAATTCCCTAATCAGAAACCCTAGCGCACTCCCTCCATCTCCCTCCATCTCCCAGCAACAACACACCCCACCCAGCAGTCACCCAGACCCTTCGATAGAATCCACCACACCAGAGAACAAAAAAAAAAAAAAAAAAAAAATAGAGAGAGAGACAGAGAAGAAACAGTAGAAGAAAGAAGAAGAGAAGAGGAGGAGATCTGAGTCCAGGCAGCACACCTTACACCGACGTCGAGCAATCCCCTTCATCGCAGCACGCAGAGAAGCAATCCCGCAGTGCCCTTGATTTCCGTTGCCACCACTCCATCTTCATCGCAGCACGCAGAGAAGTCCGCATCGTCAGTCGCTGACTCCGCCTCTGCGCATTCCCTCTCCATCGTCAACCGCTGCAGCCTTCGCTCCTTGCTTCTCATTCTCAAATCGAAACAGTAAGCTCTCCACCCTTCTTTTCTTCTTCTCTGCGCCCGGGACCCAAGGAGAATGAGACTTTATTTTCCCCTCTGCTCCACGTGTTCTGTCTAAACACTGGACTGGGCCTAAGTTTTGGCCTGACCTGCAGTCTGGGCCCGATTTGAGTCCAGACTCGACCCAGCCCACTTAAAAAAAAGAAAAAAAAAAACTTTTTCCAGCCATGCCTAGAAGAGGTGACAATCTCAGTCATTGGCTCACGGACAAGGAACGTGATGAACAAGTGTTCAAATTGGGCCAAGATATGGATGAAGTAATAGATCGTCTACGCACAGCAGAGACTGCACTTATTGAATTGCAAAGTACACAATTGGTTGCAAAGCAAGGGTCTTCCGCTACCACACAATTAGTCACACCCATCCAAACAGAAAGGCCTGAGCAACGTGAATCCATGCGTGACTTTGTACAGCGTCTCATCGCTGAACGAGACACCCAGGGTCCCATGGTTACACACTGCACTGATGATATCACAAAGAAGGTTAAAATTGATGTGGCTGATTTCTCTGGAGATGTCAGTCCGAAAGTTTTTGTTGATTGGCTTAATTCCCTAGAAGACTATTTTGTTTGGTATAACATGAATGATGAGCAGCGGATAGCCTTTACGAAGGTTAAACTTAAGGGTCTTGCTAGAATCTGGTGGTATGGTGTTGAAAATAATGAACTTGCTTTGGGGCAGCCCATTACCAGATGGTTCAACATAAAAGAAAGGCTCAAAAGCAATTTCCTTCCTTCTGATTACATTGACATACTGCACCAAGAGTATCTTACTTTTCAGCAAGGCAATCTATCTGTAGAAGAATATACAAACAAATTTCGCGAATATATTGTTCGTTGTAATTTGAAAACAGATGATCGTCTCACTATCACTCGATATAGAGATGGATTGCGTAATGATATCAGACGGGAAGTTGCTATGTTTGATTACACCAGAGTTGATGAGGTATTTTGTAAAGCCCGGAAAGCTCAACATGAACTTCAGTTGCGGAGACGCAGCACTTTTGAAGTCGGGGAGTCTTCCACTAGAAGAGGACCTGAACCTACTTTTAACCGTACTCAGACGCAAGGTTTTCGTCCTCCTCCTCCTAAACCATTCCAGCAAGCACCATAGAGGCCACAACAAGTCATTCAGCAGAGGCAAGCTTTGCCACAGCCAAATCAATGGGTGCAGCAGAATCAGAATGATAACCGTGCCCGCGGAAGAATAGATAAAAGAGAAATTGTTTGTCATGCCTGCAAACAAAAAGGACATTATGCAGCTGAGTGTCCCCATAGAAATTTATATGCTACTAATGAGCCAGAAGATGAAGAACAGTATGATGAGGAAATAGAAGTAGAGCCGTTCAATGCAGAGCCTCAATATGAAACCACAGTCGCTCCATTGCAAGATACAGAAGCTGATGATGGCACCCCACTGCTTTTCCTTGATCGTCGTCTCCTAGTAGCTGATTCAGTGGAAGAAAATGAAGACTGGAATCATGCATCCATTTTCCGGTCACGCGTTAATTGCAAGGGCAAGTCTTGTAACATGATCATTGATGGTGGCAGCGCGATCAATGTTATATCTCAAGAGGCAGTCGAGAAACTCAAGCTACCAACAGTGAAGCATCCAAGACCTTATAAAGTTGCATGGGTCAATGATTACTCCATTCCTGTCCGTAAGCAATGTGTCGTCCCTTTCAGAGTCAGCAATTATGAAGATACAATTCGTTGTGACGTCATTCCCATGAACGTTACACATATTCTCTTCGGACGGCCATGGTTAAAGAAGCTTAAGGTTATCACAGATCATGAGCACAATACTTATACTTTCAACTGGAAAGGAGGTCAGATTAGATTGCTTCCATTGCCCGCTAAATCTTCCTCCTCCACATCTAATGCAGCTCCAGCACTTCTTATATTAACCATGCGGAAGTTTGAAGATGAAAGCAAAGAACAAGGCGTTATGTATGCATTGATTGCTAGGCAAGTTCCAGAAGAATCTCCTGCTACATCTATCCCACAAGCAGTAAAGCCACTTTTGAAGAAGTTTGCTGATCTAGTTCCAGATGAGTTGCCTAAGGAGCTGCCTCCATTACGTGACATCCAGCATGCCATCGATCTTGTCCCAGGTGCCTCTTTGCCAAATTTGCCTGCATACTGGATGAGTCCTATGGAGCATACAGAATTAAGAAGGCAAGTTGATCATCTTTTACAAAAGGGTTATATTAGGGAAAGCCTCAGTCCCTGTGGAGTACCTGCACTTCTCACTCCAAAGAAAGACGGAAGTTGGCGTATGTGCGTGGACAGTCGCGCCATCAATAAAATCACGGTAAAGTACCGCTTCCCAATCCCCAGATTAGATGATATGCTCGATTTGTTGACTGGTGCATGCATTTTTTCTAAACTTGATCTGCGAAGTGGTTATCATCAAATCCGGATAAGGCCAGGTGATGAATGGAAGACTGCATTTAAGATCAAAGATGGTCTTTATGAATGGATGGTTATGCCCTTCGGGTTAACCAATGCACCTAGTACTTTTATGCGGGTCATGACACAGTTATTGCAACCTTATATCGGAAAGTTTGTCGTCGTTTACTTCGACGATATACTAATCTACAGCAGAATAAAAGCGGAACATCTTCAACATCTGGAAACAATTTGCCAACTCCTTCGCCGGGAGCATTTCTATATTAATCTCAAGAAGTGCACTTTTCTGAGTGATTCTGTTATCTTCTTGGGATATGTTGTGTCGGCACAAGGAATTAAAATGAACCTTGAGAAGGTCAAAGCAATTCTGGATTGGCCCATTCCTACTACACTCACTGAAGTTCAAAGTTTTCATGGTCTTGCAAACTTTTATAAGAGATACATTCGAAACTTCAGCAGCATCATGGCTCTAATCACAGAATGCATGAAAAAGGGTGAATTTAAGTGGACTAGTTCTGCCACTAGAGCCTTTGCAGAAATAAAGCGTAAAATCACAGAGGCACCAGTTTTACAAATTCCAAATTTTGACAAGGTCTTCGAAATTGCTTGTGATGCCTCAAATGTTGGCATTGGATGTGTTCTTAGTCAAGAGAGGCACCCGATTGCATTTTTCAGCGAGAAACTTTCTGATGCCAAGAAAAAGTACTCTTCTTATGACCTGGAACTCTATGCAGTTGTACAATCACTTCGTTATTGAAGACATTACTTGATTGGCAATGAGTTTGTTCTTTACTCAGACAATAATGCTTTGCGACATCTACATTCACAACAGAAGATCAGTGCCAACCGTGCCAAATGGAGTGCATATATACAGGAGTTCAGTTTCAGCATTCGCCACACAGCAGGAAAGGATAACTTGATAGCTGATGCACTCAGTTGACGAAAGCATTTGTTGACAACTATGTCTGTTAGTGTACCAAGCTTTGACCAACTCAAGCTAGATTATGCGGATTATCCAGACTTTGGTTCTATCTATGCAGACCTCAATAATGGTGATCTGGGTAAGCATCCTCATTATAGCATTCATGATAATTTTTTGTTTAAAGGTAAACAACTTTGTCTTCCTGCCACATCTATTCGTGAATATATTGTTAGAGAGTTGCATTCAGGAGGATGTAGTGGCCATTTGGGATGCGACAAAACTCTTGCTCTTGTCAGCGATAGATATTATTGGCCCCGAATGAAGACTACCATTATTCGCATCTGCGAAAGATGTTGGACATGCCAGCTAGCCAAAGGAAACAAGAAAAACACTGGACTTTATCAGCCTTTACCTGTTCCTCATTCTCCATGGGAAGACATTAGCATGGATTTTGTGCTAGGTTTGCCAACGACTCAAAGAAAAGTTGATTCTATTTTTGTTGTCGTTGATCGCTTCTCAAAGATGGCACATTTTATTCCATGTACTTCCACTAGTGATGCCTACAAGGTTGCAAAGCTCTTTTTCAAGGAAGTTGTGCGTCTACATGGTCTTCCAAAGACTATTGTTTCGGATCGAGACACCAAATTCATGAGTTATTTTTGGAAGACTTTATGGATGCTGTCCAATACCAAGCTCAAATTCTCTACCGCTTACCACCCTCAAACAGACAGCCAAACAGAAGTGGTAAACAGAAGTCTTGGACAGTTGTTACGATGCCTAGTTCGTGATCATATCACAACTTGGGATCAAGCATTACCTATGGCTGAGTTTGCTTACAATAATTCGGTCAATAGGTCTACTGGTACTTCTCCATTTGAAGCTGTTACAGGGGTTTGACCATGACTACCTGTTGATCTTGTTCCTTTGCCAATAGATGCTCGGATAAGTGCTGATGCTGAAAGTTTTTTTCACCACATGCAACAAGTACACAATGAAGTCCGCCGCCATATCTTTGCCAGTAATGCCACTTATAAACAGTAAGCAGACAAGCATCGTCGATTTTTTGAATTTGCTGAAGGAGATATGGTCATGGTTCGTATCCGTCCAGAACGTCTGCCTCTAGGCGCTTACAAAAAGTTGCATCCACGAAATGCTGGTCCCTACAAGATTCTCAAAAAGATTGGCTCCAATGCTTATGTACTTGATCTACCTTCCGATTCCGGAGTCAATTCTATCTTCAACATAGAGGATCTTACACTCTATCATAGTCATGACAATGATGGTGAATCTGAAGAACAAATTATTGCTCTCCCGTCGAATCTTCCACCTGCTGACGAGATTATTGATGTGCTTGATGATCAGATTGTTTCCACTCGTCAAGGAGGTTTTCAAAAGTTCTATGTCCACTGGAAGAATCAACCTCTCCCCGATGCTACATGGATCACTGTCACATATTTTCAGCGCTTAAATCCAGATATTTATGAGCGCTATCAGGCGATTAACTCGCCGGAGTCGAGTTCTTTCAAGCCGGGGAGAGTTGATGCAGCCCAACAGAAGACTAGGGCCCGCGGGCCCCCTTGATGGACCATCTGATGGGGTCCACATGATCCCTGATTCAATCAGAGATCCCTATCTATTTCAATTAGTAATATCAAGTAGTTGCTTAATAGGAATTGATTTATACAATTCTAATTTGATTAGGAATAGGTAAGTTGCTATTTCCAATATTATGATGTTCTATATAAACAGAGGAGATCCATTGTTTTATCATGCTTATTCAATTAATAAAGATTATCGTCAGTTTTCCCCATGAGTTCATGGCTGTGAGTGTTCTTTTGTGTGGAGTCCCTTTGTTGGATTCGATCAACCTCATCTGAGAGGTTGGTCTATTCGATCAAAGGTCCGGGGCTGCGCCAGGAATGGACAAAGTGGATGGCGATGGATGGGTAGGGGTGGGGATAGGGGTAACACGCCGACGATCGAGGGATTGTTCGACTCTGATACCAATTGATGCAACCTAGGGTTAGGATGCAAGTGCCGGGACACAATTAGGGTTCCGAAGAACAATCACTCGAAGAAGAAACAGTCTCCAACGAAAAATCCACACGGGGAATTTTATTAATCAATTCTAATATCTGAGATCATTGATCTCTACAATGCTATATTTATAATAAAATAAACTTAAGCCCTAAGAAAGTATTCCTAATCAAACTAGGAAACCAAATAATAATCCTATCCAAATTAGAAACCTAATTCTAATTACACTCTTTACTAAAAATAAAAGTAATAACAATTAAAAATCAAGATTTCATGGGTCCTACATGTGGCCCACGATTCTTGTTGTAATAAAGTAAAATTGCTGCTGCATCAGCCCCCACCCAATCTCTCATTTAAGGTGAGAGATATCTCTCATAGGAGCATCTCCCATATATATATATATGGAAATATTCAAGTGAGAACTAGTTCTCACCTATTACATGAGAACTTATTTGCGATGCCCAACTAGCAACCCATCCAAACCTAGCAACCAATAGGGAACCCCTTGATAGTTACTAATCCCAAGGATTGGCACAAATCCGAATGGACTAAACCATTGGATTGAGGGTTGAATATTTTTTGGAATATGAAGCCATTAAACTTGTGGGCCATGGATGAAGGGGTTAGAGGCATGGGTTTGAGGTCAAACTTAATACTTGGGTTGGTCTCACATAGATCTTTCCATCCCCCCGGTCCCATCCCCAAATGTGGGCCCCACAAAAAAGTTCTCATATAATATGTGAGAACTAGTTCTCACCTGAATATTAACCCCATATATATATATATATATATATATATATATATATGGGGCCAGCTCTCCTAAGCTGAAGCTTAGCTTATCCTAAGTTGAAACAGTGCTGGTCCCACAAATCAAAGTCGATTATGCTGATATTTGCATGATGATCGTCTCCAAAATCAAGATAAATCGAATCAAAACTGGATTTTTTAGTTCCATCATGCAAAAAACAGATATAATTAACTTTGATTTGTGGGACCAGCACTATTCCAGCTTAGGATAAACTAAACTGCATCTTAGGAGAGCCCTACTCTCTCTCTCTCTCTCTATATATATATAGAGATAGAGAGGAGGTGCTCCTGTGAGAGCATCTCTCACTTTATTATGAGAGATAAAGGTGGGGGCCCTCACATTTAAGTTGTTGGCATTGAAAATGGATGTGAGGGCTCCCACCTTATCTCTCATAGTAAGGCGAGCGCATCTCTCACAGGAGCATCTCCCTATATATATATATATATATATATATATATGGGGCCAGCTCTCCTAAGCTCAAGTTTAGGATAAGGTAAGCTCAAGTGTGTAGTGGGCCCACCTTGGGGCCCACCTGGGAATAGGGATGGGGGGGATTTCAAGGACTCCCTTGGATCCTCCTCTCTGCAAAAAATCAACCCCAATCGTGATTTCTATAATCTCCATATGGACCCAAAAGTTCAATGGTCAAAGGTCCATTCATATCGATACATAGTCGATCCAATGGTCTAATAAATTTGGATTTGACGGAAAGTTGGTGGACATGTGTAATTTAGGGGGGTCATGTATATGGTCCATTTGGATGGACCAAAGGTGAGCCCACAAGCATGTGCTTATGAAATTTTCTCCTAACCTCGAGCTTAGGAGAGCCTTGCCCGATATATATATATATATATATAAGACCATGAGGACCGTCCCAAGGTATGTCCAGTTGGTGGGCTTAGATGGAGATGATAGAAACCACGGTTGGGGCTGATTTTTTTGCAGGAAGGAGGGTCCTAGGGAGTCCTTGAAATCCCCCCACCCCCATCCCCATGTGGGACCCACCACACAATTGAGCTTACTTCAATTTATCTTATCCTAAGCTTCAGCTTAGGCAGTGGAGCCCACCTGGGGACCCACACGGGGATGGGGATGCAGGGATTTCAAGGACTCAATGGGATCCTCCTCTTTACAAAAAATAAACTCCAACCATAATTTCTATCATCTCCATATGGGCCCAAAAGTTTAGTGGTCAACCGTCCATTCGGATCAATACATAGTCGATCCAACGGTCCAGTAAATTCGGATTTGACCGAAAGTTGGTGGACTTGTGCAATTTAGGGGGGTCATGTATTTGTTCCATTTGGATGGACCAAAGGTGGGCCCCACAAGCATGATCTTACGAAATTTTCTCCTAAGCTCGAGCTTAGGAGAGCCTTGCTAGGGAGATGATCTTGTGAGAGTTACTCTCACGTACCTATGAGTAAGGGGTGGGGGCCCTCTCCGGGGTCCAACATGTGTCGGACACGGACACGCTCCGACACATGTCGGACACGCAAAAAAGAGTGTCTTGTTTATTTTTTTAATGTTTTATATTTAGGACATGCTGGGGACACGTTCCGGACCGTTTGCCTCTTTTAATTGGAAAATAAAATAAAATTAGAGTAAAAAAAGAAAAGCAAAGCGTGCTTTTTGTAAAAGTTCATAACTAAAAAGCAAAGGGGCCACCCTTCCGCTGCCCTGACGAGGCTGGGCAATGGGTTTTTGCTGTTTACATGAATCTAGAAAATTTATTTTTGCTGTTTATATATCAAATATGTCCTTTATATCAAATAAATTTTTTTTTTTATATTTATTTATCAACTCTGCTTCTTCACCTCTGCGTGACAATTTGGAATTTAGGAATATGAGTTTACACCCCTCCAATGAAGAAGATATAAATAAGCCTCTGTGGAAATATGTAACCAAGTTTGAGAAAATTAATGAAGGAGAGGGAAATATTACTTGGCTGTGGAAATAGTATCTTTTAGTATATGATTAGATTTATTATTATTATTATTAATTATTAACGTGTCCTCGACGTGTCTGTATCCTACTTTTTTGAGAAATGCCGTGTCGACGTGTCCGTGCTTCTTAGCCCCACCCTTGCTCTCACAGTACCATGAGAGTTACTCTCATATGAGCATCTCCCATATGAGTTACTCTCGTGTGTGTACACACACACACACGTGCAGAGAGAGAGAGAGAGAGAGAGAGAGAGAGAGAGAGTAACCCATGTGCACCCGTGCACACCTCATAGTGGGGCCCACCTGATGGTTCATCCGAATGGGACCCATAAATACACACAGAGAGAAATTAACCCATGCGCACCCAAGCACACCTCATAGTGGGGCCCACCTGATGGTTCATCCGTAGGGGGAAACCAAACCCAACCCCCACAAATCCCCCACCCCCAAAAAACACAAAAAAGGAAAAGGTCACTGGACCCCTGAGCTTGCACCCATCTGAATGGGCTAGTTGAATCAACTGTGCACCTGTTTTTTACGGAAAAGAAATTATGGGTTGTTGATCAAAGGGTTAAATGATTGGGTGGGGTTCATTTTTTATACAAGGGGAGGCCACAACCAGATCTTTCAATCCCCCAGCCCCAGGCCCATGTGAGCCACCGAATGAGCCCTACAAAGAGGTGCGCATGGAGGCCTCCACACACATGGCATGCATGGGATATATATATATATATATGGGAAATATTCATATGCATCTATCCCTCACCATTTTTGGTGAGGGACACCCCTTTTGGGGGTGTTTCAAGTACAAGAGGGGTACTAATGCCCCTCTTTGTAGAACCCATCAGGACGCATGATGATCACGGAAGTCTATTGGATGGAAAGCTCTATATGAGACCTACCTATGTGCAAAATTTAGACTCCATCAGCTCATCCTAACCCTTTGATTCATGACCCTAAAATTTAATGGTTTTACAAGCATCATTTTCTTATGATTTCAGTCCAATGGTGAAGAAAAGTTGGATGAGTATCAAATTTGGACTTCTGACTCTTCATGGGAGGTAGTGTGTGAAAACACCTGATTGGCTCAAGGTGGGCCCCATGCCCAAAAATAAAGGGGGTGGAAAAGGGGGCATTTTTAGAGTGGGTGTGTGTGCATGTGCACACCTCATCACCTTCCCCCCACCCCTCTCCCATCTCTAATCTGATTTGTCACCCAATTTTTTGTGATATGTAGAAAATATTATGTATTATGAAAATTTTATATTACAAAATTCCACTAATAATATTTGTTTCATCATGGACAAGCAATAGAGAATAGCACTAATGGTAGAAGCTTGGGAATGCAACCTTGTAGTTAAAAGTTCAACTGGCAGCGCCAATTTAATATTGTGTGATTTTTAGCTAGGCTTGGGCTCGACTACATTCATTTAATCAAACCCAGGTGCGGATCATGGTTGACCCTACCCTTTTGCATCCTTGTGCGAGATCAAACAATGGAACTCCATAAAATGATCTATACTTCTATCCACTGCTGTAGAGATTGCAGTTGTTGAAAGAGTTGTTACACATCATTGTGTGCATGAAATTATAATTCATCTGATCTTTTCCTATGTGTTCTCGTTATATGCTATTGCTCTCACAATGCTGTTGCATATCCCTCGAGTTTTAATAGGGACAAGCTTCACTTTCTTGAAGTCGCTTCGCTCTTTATAATAAAAATATGCTCCAATTATCGGCAATCAAAGAGCTCCTCTCCAGTAATCCTTCCATTATATTCAAGAGTTCTAACTTCACATCCAATTCTCAATCTCTATCCTCAAGATAGTATTGCATATTTGGTAATTAATCAATATTGCAAAGAACGCTTGTAAAAATCATTAAGGTTCCTTTTTTTTTTCCTTTTCTGTTCTAAAGATGACCAGCTCCGTTTCAGGAAAAAAAGAAAAAAAAAAAAAAAAAAAAAAAACCTTTTCTAAAGATGACCTAGCTCTGTTTCAGGAGAAAAAGAAAAAAGAAAAATGAAAAAAAGATGACCCTAGGTCAAGGTTGCCACTATCTTCATCACAAATTTGAGGTTCTAGCTCTGTTTCAGGCATTCGATAAGATAACTAACCTGCCTTCTCAATCCCAAATCTCCTGATATTATGAGTTTAGAAGTTGATCTTCACCATCAGCACTAACTCCTAGTGAAATAAGCAGACACTATGGACTTGATAGGATTGACCTTCGTATAGAAACTACTAAGTGAAAAACTCCAAATTCAGAGAAACCTCGGAATAGACATGGGCAATCCCGAGCCAAATATTGTTTTCAGAAAACAAGGTTTCAAAAGTGTGAATCATAAAAGCGATAGGTGCAGAGAATCAAAGGAAGCTGTTCTAACGAATGGAATTGATTAACATTGGTATAGGAATCCTCCTATCAAAATTCCAGAAAGGATGGCCCTATCCTATACAAACTGAAATATCGAACTATTAATCACGATCTGGCTTCACTTTTTTTACAGATGACAATTTTAAGAATTATTGTTAATCGATTCCAAGTTAAAGGAAGAATCGGAATATTTACTGAGCAAATCAGTCACTCCCAGATAGATCTTGTGAAGAAATGATTAATCAGATGAGAATAAAGATAAGAGTCTATTCTAATCGGGGACACATATTTCATTTTTTCTTCTTTTTGAAAATGGTGATACATATTTCATTACGAGGAACAGCACTTGAATCTTCAACAGGTACACAACACAGTGGCTTGTGTATCAACTAGCACTATCCCAATG
This sequence comes from Umbellularia californica, assembly GCA_028538565.1. Classification (NCBI taxonomy): domain Eukaryota; kingdom Viridiplantae; phylum Streptophyta; class Magnoliopsida; order Laurales; family Lauraceae; genus Umbellularia; species Umbellularia californica. The sequence goes on from JAPQWN010000007.1 coordinate 21,098,252, forward strand.
AAGAAAATCGACTAGATTTGTCTATAACGAACACCAAAAGTCAAGAAAACCTTCCGAGAAAAAATCAAGCAAACTTACAGGAAAATAGAAAGTTAGTGTTGATTTCCATGCCCAAAGTTAATCCGCATCAAGATCTTCATGTCGAACCCTAGATTCGTCAGCTCATATAGGGAATACAGTGTTCAGAACATTTAGATGCCTTAAACAGTCTTGTCATTGGACACATCAATAGATGTTTTATCCTAGCCAATAGCCATTAAAAACTAATCTAATGCAAAATGACATGAATACGCTTAGGCATTATATAATGACGCGGATACATCTACCATAAGTAATATAAAATAATAATGAAAAAAAAAAAAAAAAAAACTTGGCGAATCCTATAGCAAAATAGCAAGTAAATCAATCCTAACCTATCCTAGATTACAACAGAGTTCCTTGCTTACCGAAGACCACAAAAAATAATTAGATAAAACAGTTCACAACACAATATAAAATGTTACATTGTTTTACAGGTCAATCCCAACCTATCCCAACATCCGCATAGCAATCTGCTCCCTTGTCTCTTCTTCACCTTCCTAGTGTTGATTGTAATTGCTACATCCAAATCAAACCCTTCGTTTTGCTCGATATTTTCTCCCAAGCAACTAAATCCATCACTTTATGACAGTAAGTTTTCAATTTATAGCAAATCTTCTTTCTTACTCTCAAATCCATTAAACCAATCATCCATATATTTTGGCTTAGATCTACTAATTTTCGACTCATTCTCTGAAGTTCTAGCTTATGATTTGTTTGCTTTCTTGCATCACAAGTGACAGTGAGTACTAAGTCGTCACTAAACAATATGCATCAAGGAACTACATCTTGTATATCTACCGATGTTCACAACCAAGGCAAATAAACAGGGGACAAAGCATGCCCTCGGTTTAATCCAACTCCAATTGGAAGCAAAAACATCTCCCTTCTTTTTCCTTGCCCTTGTTACTACCCCAAAAAGCATTTCTTGTACAATTTCAATTTAAGTATTAGAGATGTGTTTTTTCATTAATATATTCCAAATTAACTGTCTCGGTGTCCTATTGGACCTTTTACCAAAAAAAAAAACACTTTTATGTCAACTTCTCTTCCTCTATTAACTTTTTCATGGGTTGTCTTGATATGAAGATCGGCTTATGTAATACATCTACAAGTATAACCATATTGGTTCTATGAAACATTAGATTATTGCCATAGTCATTGCTTATTACTCTGCTGAAGTTCCACTGTACGGCTCACAAGTTTGATCGCATGGTGGTTTGCATGATTCTGAATATCCCCTATATTCTTGTAAAGCAGGGCCGCAATGCATCAAAAGATCAAGTACTGCTAAAATAAAAATACACAACAATAGTAACATACACAACTGCAAGTACATTTAAAGGCTTAATAAAAATTGTCACTTACAAGCTATTATCGGCATCCCGTAAAAGATGTTCATCGCCACTTGAACTGTGTATTACAAATCCAGTATGGAATCCATAGGGAATCTCAACCTGCAAAAATTATATATTAAACAGCATACCAGCTGTCTCTACCAAGCACATATAATCTACAGATAAACTACAACTCATTTTGAAAATAATCCAAATAACTCTACAGAATTAGTGTGAAGACAAAGGTCCCATATAAATAAAATGACAAGCAGAAGACGTGGAAAATCATAATGCTAATTACAAAACCAGATTATCATTCTACTATATGTATCATCATCATCAAGGCTGTATCCCATCAACCTACGCCGGCTTGGTGAGTTACACCTTTACACGACCCTTTTAAAAGTCATTACATCTCAAACTACACAACCTAACATGTCTTTCCCTAGTTCCTTGAACTTGTAACCCTTTAATACTTTTTAATGGAGGCTATTTTCATCTTCTATGTACATACCCAAACCACGTCGAAACAACATTCCTCAATTTTCTCTAGTATTGATGAGAATGAAATCTAGCGTGATTGTCACCAGGGCCACAATATAGATTCCTAGAAATATAAAGCCATTCACGATGACAAGATCCCATGGCACAGTGAAAGGTGCTCACTATTGCAATCTTGAGGTTGTGAGTTCAAATCATGTTACCTACCAAAAAAGAATAAATAAATAAAGCAAGCCACAACAGTGTTGAATACTCGAATGTGAATAAACATATCCAGTTTCCTTCAATCCATAGCTTTTATACATGTGGCCCACCTATTAGCATAGTGGCCTAAGAAGATCTACAAGTTCAAAAAAGTGGGGCCCACTATCGAGTGAGATGGAATCATGGTTGAAGATCCAGATCACAGTGGACAATGCGACCCGTGCAGTAAATCTCATAAATTTGAAATGAAAAATTGGTGACTATTGAATTTTCGTATACAGCACTTTATACACACATGCCGGTTATCCAGTGCGCCCAGTGCGCAAGTTGTGCACCGGGGGTGGGGCGCACCAGGGCATCCATCCAAGTGGACCAAAAAAATCCCCCCCATTTACACGGGTCCCACTGAGTTTACACCCATCCGAGTGGACTGTAAACCGTTGGATGGACTGTACACTGATATGAATGGATTGTAAACCGCTAAACTTGTGGGACCGGATGAGGATGATAGGATGGTCAGTTGCGCCTGATTTTTTGCAAAGAGGCAGAGACCAGGGAGATCTTCAAATTCCCCTACGTCCCAGCCCTAGGTGGCGCCCACAGTCAGGTGTGCACTCACTCAAAGTTCATGAGTCGCGCACCTGAGAAGGCGGGGAGCAAAAGGGGGATTTTTTAAAATGGGGAGTTCTTGAGAATTCCTCAAATATATATATATATATATATATATATATAGAGAGAGAGAGAGAGAGAGAGAGAGAGAGAGAGAATCTTGTGATTCAACTTGGCTGTGACTTACTAAAAAAAGTAAAAATGACTATGCTCAAAACTACAATAAAACACAAAAATAAAGTTCTAAAATGACTCAAATAATATATATTCTCTCATTGGACTAAAAAAACCTGAAAATCTCGAACCTACAATAAAATAATAAGTTTGACAAAAAAAAAAGAGGTATGAGCACCAAAATTATGGAATTTCGCTATGACAATGACCTCAAACTGGCTTAACGGTTTCCCAAATACATACCCTCGTCAAGAGCTTTCCTTCAATATACAATAGTTGAAGATCTCACGCTCAAATTGAAAGGTATCGCTATCAGAAGTTAGGGTGCATGCCAGGCCTAATGGTTTGAGTTCTGTTGATATTGACACTCCATGAAATTATTCGCGACCTCTTCTACACCAGTCCCATTTCCTTATTCTAACTTGTGTTAAAACTTTATTACTTTAGCCTACATATGGGATGATTTTTTTTTCCTTGACTTGTTAACAAAATGAAATAATATATTAAATACATGTGAAGTAATTAAGCCATGTCTGTCCAGAGTGAAAATGATGAATTTACCTCAACGAATTCAACAGTTTAAGATCAAATGGTGATCCATGAGGTACATGGCATTTAGTGTTTCAACACACTATGAGCAAGCCAAAAGAAAAGGAAATAAAAAAAGTAAATAAAAATAAATTATAAAGAAAAAAAAAAGAAAGAAAGAAAGAATCTTAATCTACCACCTCCCTATATCAGGAGAATGTTCTCCTACGAGTGGACTACATGTGCAGCCCAGCTCAATGGGGCCCACTTGGCCCACCTTTGATTAGTGCATCCCCTTTGATGCTCTTATCATCCCATGATCAGGCATCAGGACCAATTTTATATTCATTGAACCTTCACTCACTGTTGGATTGAATCTTTTAAAAAAATCTCCGGTTAAGACACCAATATACTTTAAGGCTGTTAAATCAAGGGCTAGGATAATTTGATGGGGCTGATCTCTCTGGCAAACATGTATCTAAGTCGTACCCATGAGCTAGACTGCATGTTAGCAATAGGCAGTCTGCTCGCCATAGAATGTTGCCTCCCTAAATCATGTATCTTTCGATTTATTTCGCACTCTTTCAGGGGCTTGAAAAAGATCGTATGACTGATGCAAGCGTTGTTTGATACAGCTGCCAATATTTTTTTTAAACCTGTCACAAGGTTTTCACCAATTCAATCGCTGATACATAAATTTTGATTTTCTGTAATAATTGGGGTTTTGGACAATATCATCTCCAGTAAGAATTGATGCAGCAGACTTCAAATTTCTCTAAAGAATACTATCCTTGATCACCTAAAATGGAATAGAAACCATACATATGTGCTCTGTGAAAACTTTTCGGTCACAACAACTCCACGTGTTCCATTGCACTTGATACTGTACCCTTCCCTCTTAATGGCCAAAATAGCAGGTTCCCAGATATCTAGATGTCCTGCCTGTAAAATAGAATAAAACTTAGCAAGGTTGATTGTAATATCGAAAGGAAAGCTGCATTCTAACTACAATCCAACTAACTGGTTGTCATACCGACAATAAAACTTCAAATGATTTTTGTCCATCAAACAGGGTTTTCTCAATCTGCTCTTGCATTTCAGAATCTGAAATCAGCAAAAGTCGATTAAAACCAATTTGTGAAGTGATCTGAGTTAAAACAAGATGGCAAATTAAAAAAAAAAATGCATATGAGGAAGCTGAGGTTGCTTATTACAAGACTACAATGTATCTGTGATAATAATGGAAATGTATATAGGAACTAACTGACAACTTCAAGGGGCATGGAAAAAAAATACATCAGAAAGAAAAACTGTACATATCCCAATAGTAAACAAGATTCAAATTGTACGACCATTAGATCTCACCTTAAACAGGCTAAGCAAAATTCAAAAAGATTTAATTTTCCAGAATTGGTTGTGTAAAAATGGGCAGTAAAAGAAAAAATAGCATTTGTTAACATTTTTCACTTAGCCCATTCAAGGTGATGATTGGATAAATAGGATTATCAGAATTTGATGATTGAAATCAAGGGTTAACTCCATGAGATAGAGTGGATCCTCACATAAATGCCAGATGTATAGTAAAGAAAGTAGTAGCAAAGATTTTTCATTCCTTGAATAGAATGAATCCACTGTCGTTGGGAGCGAAATCCGTGAACTTGGTTTCCCATGTCAAAATCCGAAAGGGAAAAAGGGGCAGCAAGGGGATCAATCAAGCTAGCCAATGAATAAGCTATAAAAAGAAATACGATTGGAAATTCTCTACTTTGAAATGGTGGATAACAAATGGGCACTGAGAAACAAAAATATAGATGGCTTGTGCACAATGAGCAAAAATATATCTTTTAGATGATTAGGGTCATCAAACCTTAGCACGCCTTTTCCAGTTACCAACAAAAAAAAAAAAAAAAAAAATCCTATTTAAACAGTGGCAAGTAAGAACATTTCTTCTTCTTTTTTTCTTTTTTTCTTTTAATACCTTTCTCAACCTTTTTGCAAAGAATATTTCTTTTTCAGCAGTAGCCAAGTATAAGAGAAGACAACAAGATACATGGTTTGGATTCTCATTTATGTGCGTGGCCTACATCAAATAAAGTGGAACTGGCAATGGGTCGACCAAAGAGATGGTGAGAGGTGAATCATCTAGACCTTTTTTGATGCAATCGTAGGGTTACGATCGTAAGTGCCGGAGCACAATTAGGTTCCCACGGGAACAATCACACGAAGAAGAAACTCTCCAATGATAAAGCCCACACAGGGAATTCTATTAATCTCCAAATCTCTAATTACCAATCTCTACAATGCCATATATATATATAAGGGGGATCTTCATGTGCATCTATCCCTCACCAAAAATGGTGAGGGACACTCCTTTTGGGGGTGTTTCAAGTACAAGAGGGGTACTTTGTACCTCCCTCTTGTACTTGAAACACCCCCAAAAGGGGTGTCCCTCACCAAAAATGGTGAGGGATAGATGCATATGAATATTTCCCTATATATAAAAAATAAAAAGATACTTCAGCCCTAAGAAACAATACTAATCAAACTAGGAAACAAAAATAAGAATCCTATTCAAATTAGAAACTAATCCTAAATACAACATTTGCTAAAACTAAAACTAATAATAATTACGATTTCATGGGCCCCATATGTGGCCCACAATATATCTCACATCAGGTATTGGTGCTGCTACATCATTCTCCCCGGCTTGGAAAGAACTCGACCTCGAGTTCGGAAACTGTCCACCTGGATCAAAGATCAATTTGATGAACTTTCGATTCGTTGGTAGATTTGCAGCTTCCATATATAGCTTCATGCATAACTGTTTTTTATGGTTGAGATTTGTGTTGATGTGCCTTAATTGTAGAACCTGCACCATCAAATCATAATCTCTGACCATCCACTGGTCATCTCCCAGTTTACATTTTTGATCCCCAAAGGCAAAATCAATACGAGAATTAATGTGGGGAATTTTAACAACTGATGGTTCTTCTCTAGCCGCCTGTATATCACCATTACCCATAGAAGTGTCTTCCTCTAGCTTTTCAGATTGAATATCTTCTGCCACTGGTTCGCTGTTTTTTGAGTTAACTGTCCATCTTGAGGCATAACTTTGCCCATGTAAGATCGTTTAAGCATGCGCTCCACATGAATTGTTTCCCAATATGCCTCATGAACGGTCAAACAATCATTTATACTCTCCACTATATCTGGTCTCAAGCCTCTTACAAAACTTATTAAATCATGTTCCTCATCATCTTCTAATCCACACTTGTCATGGAGCCATGAAAACATGTCGCCATAGGCAAGAATAGATAATTCTCCTTGTTTCAAATCAAGAAAAGACCAAAAATAGACTTCATTTTGAAAATACCATGAGCCATATTTATCTGCATATTTGTATCTTTGAAGTATGTTGAAGATTGTGGCATCACGGAGTTTCATCCTGGATGAAAGTATGACGAACCTGATGTGTAGATCTGCTCACGACAAATACATTGGCCAAGACGGATCGGAAATCTAACGGTGGATGATTCAAACGTCGCAAAAAGGAAACTTACCCGTTGATCGGGTCAAATCTGCCGTTGATCAGATTATTCAAATGCAGGATAATGTCAGCACAACTCTGTTTTTTTTCTTCTTTTTTTTTTTTTCTGCTGTTGGGTCAAGCTGACCCGATCTATGCCTAACTAGTGCAGGCCCAACTTAACACCCAACTCTGTTACGTGTCACAGTGGGCTGTTTGGAGCTGCCTGGGGCTTTGTACAGAAAGGAAAGAAACAGAAAGGAAAGAAAAAGGCTGAAGCTTTTTTGTTGCTGAAGAGAGAAGAGGGCTTTGAAAACCCCTTTTTGCTACATGCTCCAACGAAGAGAAGGGGGAGATGGTGATGGCGAGCAGGCGAGAGTGGCAGTGGCGAGACGCAACGGGCAAGTGGCATCTGCAAACCAGGTATGCCGCTCTTTCTCTCTCTGTTACTCTTTGGCTTCTCCTCTTTCTTCTCCCTTTTCTATTTTCTTTCTTTTTCTCTCTCCTGCTGCTTTCCTGTTCTTCTTCTTCCTTCTGCTGTTTTTTTTTTCATCTGTTCTTTTCTTCTTCTTTTTTTTCTTCTTGGTTTGGGCAAGGACTTGCGGTGAGGTTGAAAGGCTGGGTTGTGGCAATGGGATTGGCTAAGGTTCGGGAGCCGGATTTTTTTTTTCCTGAGGGTTGGGTTCTAGATTGGGAGATCAGAATGGTTTTGTGGTGGAGACTGCTGGGACAGTGTCAGTTACGGTGGGGACTGGTTGTGCCTATTGGCAGGGAATGGGGCTACTGTGTCTATTGGTTTGGAGTGATGGGTGAATATGGCAGATGGGTTCGATTTGGGTATTCGGTGATGGTACGTGGATGGATGGGTAGGGGTAATCAATGCCGACAATCGGGGGTCATTCGGCTCTGATATCAATTGATGCAATCATAGGGTTACGATCGTAAGTGCCGAGGCACAATTAGGCTCCCATGGGAACAATCACACGAAGAAGAAACTCTCCAACGATAAAACCGACACAGGGAATTCTATTAATCTCCAAATCTGTGATTACCAATATCTAAAATGCCATATATATACAATAAAAAGATATTAAGCCCTAAGAAACAATCCTAATCAAACAAGAAACAAAATTAAGAATCCTATTAAAATTAGAAACTAATCCTAAATACAATCTTTGCGAAAACTAAAACTAATAATAATTAGGATTTCATGGGTCCCACATGTGGCCCACAATATATCTCATGTCAGGTATTGGTGCTGCTGCATCATTTTTCTTCAACATAGGAAACATTCGATGGTATATAATGTCTATTATAGCATAACAATTTAAACAAAACTTACAAGTGTACAATCATTTGAAATTAAAGATCGGTGTTTCTATGCCCAGGCATCCACAGATTCAATAGTATACAAAGAAATGAGTTTTTGTGTACTACCTTTATATCCACCATTACAGTAAAATGGCAAGCATCCATATCCTCACTCTGTGTGGGTTAGACATCCATAGACAGACAGATATGTGCACTATCTTATATTGAACATTTCAGTGAAATGGAAAACATCCATATTCTAACTCTGCGTGGGTGAGACGTCCATATAGCTTGATTGGTAACATGACTTGAACCCACAAAATATGATGCCCAGATACGGGACATGGCATGTGATGCAATCGTAGATACGATCGCGAGTGCCGGGGCACAATTAGGGTTCCCACGGGAACAATCACACGATGAAGACACTCTCCAATGATAAACCCACATAGGGAATTCTATTAATCTCCAAACCTAATCTGAGATCATTGATCTCTACAATGCTCTATTTATAATAAAAGATACTTCCCTAATAAACAACCCTAGTCAAAGTAGGAAATAAAATCCTATATCCAAATTAGAAACTAATTCTAAATACAACTTGGCTATAATTAAACTAATAACAATTAAGAAACTCTTAAGCATCAATTACACTAATAACAAATAAGAAACTCTTAAGCATCAATGGGTCTAACGTGTGGCCCATGAATGTCTCAAGGTAGCTATTGTTGCTGCTGCATCATTTTCCCCCTGTTGAAAAAGAGTTTGACCTTGAACTCGACTCTTCTTTTTTATGTTGCTTTCGTAGATAGTGTGCAGTTGAAGCACATCCTTAGTGAGACTAGAACTTGACCCTTTCTTTGGTGGTACCAGCTACATAGGACAGAGTGTTACTTGCTTTTCACAATGCATGAATGTGTGTGTTGTCACACATTCCGTTAGTACCATTCTTGTCATACATCCATGGATGACCCAACAAGATATCACATTACACCAAACTGTATCTGTATAATCTTTGCCAATAGAAAAGGTAACTGGACATGCATGCCGTACTAGTACTTCATCACCTGTCATTAATGATCTAACAAAATAGGGACGATGGTACTTCCAAACTTTCAACTGTAATCGATCCACAAGAGCTTGGGATATAATATTCTGACAACTGCCTCCATCAATGACTACTATGCATTCCCGACGTTTGACTATTCCTTTTGAACGAAAAATATTATCTCGCAGCCATTTCTTCGCGGTCGCAGTAGTTGATGTAGCCTCTTGGATGACCATGAGAGACTCAAGACCCTCCTCATGCATAATGTCCTCCACCTCCTCTGCTTCATTCTCTTTAGAATCATCTGGAGTATCAATCACATCACTTCCATTCTCAATGAGGTGGATGCGTTTGGGACATTCCCTTGCACGATGCCCATGTTGGCGACAATCAAAGCATGTGATCCTATTTGACCTTCGGGCTTGGTGAAATCTTTCTCCGATGAATCACTCGGATTCTATGATGCACGGATACTTCAAAATGGGCAACGTATCGTGTTGTATCGTATCCGATACTGTCATTTGAGAGAGAATATTGTTGTAAAACTGAGTGCCTCTTATGGTCGACTCTGCTCATATTATATAAGGGCTGAATGCCCTGATTACATGCAATTAGAATCTTCTCTATATCTAGATCCTAAAATTTAGTATTACAAACTAAGTATGTACAGTTGCCTTTTGACTAAGTTAAATATACAGACTGGGCCTAAATGGGCCTGCTAGTGTGGGCTTGGATTGACACCCCCCCTCAAATTGATGCTGGGGAGTCATAAAGCAGCAATTTGGAGACAAGAAATTGATGTCGAGGCCGAGGAAGTCCTTTTGTGAAGATATCTGCAAACTGAAGCTCTGTAGGGACATGAGGTAGACTAATGACATCCCGTTTATATTCATCCCTAATAAAGTGGCAGTCAACTTCGATATGTTTGGTGCGTTCATGGAAGACGGGATTTTCAGTGATTCGGATAGCCCCAGTATTGTCAGCATGCAATGAAGTAGGAGAGGTTTGAGTGAACCCAAGTTCCGAAAGAAGTCCCCGTAGCCATAAGATCTCAGAACAAGCAGAAGACATTGCCCTATATTCAGCTTCTGTGGAAGATCTGGACACACCGTCTTGTTTCTTGCATTTCCAAGAAATAAGGGAATTTCCAAGGTACATGCACCAACCCGTAGTAGAACGACGTGTGTCTGGACACCCTGCCCAGTCAGCATCAGCATAAGCGGTCAGGTGAAAAGGATTATCCTTTGGATAATATAAACCACGAGGAACAGTTCTCAGCAGATAGCGGATAATGCGCTTCACAGCTGTCAAATGAAGATGTCGAGGAGCGGTCATGAACTGGCTCACAAGATTAACAGCATAGGATATGTCAGGTCTAGTGATGGTGAGATAGACAAGACTTCCCACAAGGCGCCGGTAGATATGAGGATCAGGAAGAAGATCGCCATCATCTTTACTCAGCTTGAGATTTACCTCTACAGGGGTATCAACAGGCGAAGAATCATGGAGGTCAGCCAACTCGATAAGGTCGGATGTGTATTTGTGTTGATTAACAAAGAGACCTTTGGGAGATCGATACACCTCTAAGCCCAAAAACTAATGCAAGGGGCCCAAATCCTTCATATGGAAGTAAGTCCTGAGGGATTCTTGGAGAGATTTGATCATAACATCATCCGTGCCAGTGATAATAATATCGTCAACATACACCAGAAGCACAGTAACCCCAGTAGATGTGTGACATAGAAAGAGAGATAGATCATAAGAGCTCTGAGTAAAGCCACTTTCGCATAAGCGACCCCTGAAGGTTTCGAACCATGCCCGAGGAGCTTGCTTGAGACCATAAAGCGATTTTCGCAATCGACAGACAGACTGCTTGGATGGAGATAGGACTCCTTGTGGTATACGCATATAGACTTCTTCTTGCAGATCCCCATGGAGAAATGCATTTTTGACATCCATTTGGTATAATGGCCAAGATTTAGATGCAGCAATTGCGAGAAGTAACCGAACAGTTGTCATTTTTGCCACAAGAGCAAACGTTTCCTCGTAGTCAATGCCATACTCCTGTCTGTTTCCGAGTGCCACAAGTCGAGCTTTGTGTCTATCCAAGGACCCATCAGATTTGCGTCTATCCAAGGACCCATCAGATTTAAGTTTGATCGAGTAGATCCATTTGCAACCAATGGGTTTAACTGCTGAAGTACACTCCACAATATCCCAGGTGTGATTCTGATCCAATGCATCCAATTTCTCCTTCATGGCCTGGTTCCAACAATCTTGTTGTACAGCCTGCAAATAAGAACTTGGGATAGAGACAGAAGATAGGGTTGTCATCAAAGAAGTATGGGTAAATCCATACCGCGCAGGCGGTCTAGAAGGTCTGGAGGAGCGACGCAAGGCATGAGTAGGCGTGGAACCATTTGCCGGTGGAAGATCAGGAGGACGGCCATCTGCAGTGGTAGGTTTTTCCCGTCGGTGATATACAAAATCAGGATTAAACCTAGTAATGGTTTTCGGATCCGAAAAACCAGGTAAGAGAGCTGGGGAAGATGGTTGATGACAGTCCATGTGAGTTTGGAAAAAATATTGATTTTCAAAGAAAATAACATTTCTAGAAATCCTGACACGACGACCAATGGGATCATAACAAACAAAACCTTTTTGATTAGTAGCATAACCCAAAAAAGCACACCTGCGAGATTGCGCTTTTAGTTTCGTTCTCTCTGTGAGAGGTAGATGAACGAAGCAAACACATCCAAAGGTATGTAGGTGATCAAACACAGGATGATGACCAAATAGTTTAAAATGAGGCGTGGAATGCGCAATGGTAAGAGATGGAAGGCGGTTAATGAGATAGATCGCTGTGGTGAGAGCTTCAGTCCAAAAACGAGGGGGAACGGATGATTCAATCAGAAGTGTTCTAGTCACATCAAGGAGATGTCTGTTTTTCCGTTCCGCGACTCCATTTTGTTGTGGAGTATACGGACATGTACGTTGAGAAATGATCCCTTTATTGTTTAGAAAAGATTGAAAATTATTGGAAACGTACTCCCCCCCTGAGTCTGAGCGCAAAGTTTTAATGCATTTGGAGAATTGGGTGTTAACATAGCTAATAAAAAATTTAAATGCATTAAGAACATCAGACTTCGAATGTAATAAATAAATCCAAGTAAATCTGCTGTAGTCATCAATGAAGGTTACAAAGTACTTGAAATGACTATGTGAAAGAGTCGGAGCAATGCCCCAAACATCACTATGAATTAAGTCAAAACATGCAGTGCTTCGTGTTTTAGAGTGTGGAAAAGGTAAAGTTTTACTCTTTCCTAATTTACAAGCATCACATTCAAAGGAAGCAGAGTCAACAGGTTTATTTAATAATCCAGATTGAAATAAAGTAGACATTGTACAGGCATTCGGATGACCAAGCCTATTATGCCACAACCGAGAATTATTCTGAATGAAAAAACAAAATAACTGATGTAAAGTTTTATCTTGAATAAATAAAGACACTGGTAAGGAAAAAAGTCTTCCACGCTTAGGCCCCCTCGCGATCACTTCCCCCGACTCCTGGTCCTGCACAACACAACCAGAAGAAGAAAAGGAGACATTGTAATTATTTTCAACAAGTTGACCCACAGAAACCAAATTGGTAGCAAGATGAGGAGAAACTAAAACATTGGTTAAGGGTAAGGGGCCAGGGGTTTCACCAATAGAGGTGATGGGAAGATGATCTCCGTTGGCAGCTTGAACAGTAAGATGACCAGTGTATGGAACGACATTTTGTAATTTTATGGGTGAAGAGGTCATATGGTTACTTGCACCAGAATCTAAGTACCATGTATTGGAAAGAGATGAAGCAATACCTGCGATGTTCATGGATGCTAAGGCATTGATAATCATTTGGTTTACCATCTCAGGGGTGAGAGGAGCTGGGGACGCAGATTGTGTTGAGGAACCAGGTTGTGAGGAAGAATCATACTGCATAGAACCACTGAAGTCAGAGGAGGCATATCGTGGAGTGGTCACTGTGTAAGCACTGGGAGCTGACGGCACTGCGTAAGTACCAGGGGTTGACGGCACATAGTTGCGGGAAGTAGAATTGCGACCCTTCTTCCGGCATTCATCAATAACATGACCAGTGGCCTTACAATATCTGCAGATCTTTGCCTTGCATTGATTTGCATAGTGACCATATTTCTTGCAGTTATGGCATTGAACTTTACTGATATCCCGGGGAGGTGGTCTGGTGGTAGCAACATAGGCAAGCGGAGCCTCAGTAGATCCCTGTTGGTCCAGAGTAGTTTTAGTGACCAGACGTTGTTCTTCCCGCAGAAGCTCTTGAAGACAGTCATCCAAGCTGGGAAGAGAAGCCCTGCTCATCAAGTTAGATCTAACTGTCTCAAACTCCTGACGAAGTTTCATGAGAAACTGATCCCGATGGCTACCTTGCTGTAAGAGAAGTAGTTCAGGTAGGAGTGCTTCAGACACCGTAGCAAACTTAATCTCATCATATTCTGACCACAGTCTGCGAAAGCCATTGTAATACTCCTGAATAGACTGGGTGCCCTGATTAAATTGAGAAATGTCGAGTTCCAATTGAAATTGGCGAGCAGCATTGCCTTGTTGATAGATCTTTTTAAGATAGTCCCACATTTCCTGGGCAGTTTTGCAAGGTCTGAGGTTGAGGATAAAATGTGGGTCAACCGAGCCCAGTAACCAGGTTTTGATTTTAGCATCCTTAGTCTTCCAAGCTAAAATCTTCTTGTCATCTTCCTCCGGTTTAGATTCAGATCCATCAATGTGTGCCCAGAGTTCCTTTCCTTCTAAGTAAATTTGAAATTGGAAGGCCCATGAGGTATAATTTTTCCCATCAAACTGAACCATTTTAATTTCAGATTTGTCCATTACTAAAGACCAGAAGAAGCACAAACAAATCAATCTTGTGAAGATATTGGCAAAGAAGATCAATATGATGGATCAGATCATAAGCAGATCAGGTGTTGCAGTAGACATCAACCAATCAGATCACAAACCAATGATGGATCAGATCACCAAGGATGGATCCGATCACAGCAACCAATAAGATCGAGCAACCAATGATGGATGGATCAGATCACAAACCAATCAGCAACCAATGATGGATGGATCAGATCACAAACCAATCAGATTACAAACTCACCAATGATAGATCAGATTACAAATGATGGATTAGATCACAGTAATCAAGCAGATCAAATGTCCAGAACTGTTCCCAGAAGACAGAAAAGGAACAGTGCACAAATAAAGTGCAGACAGAGCCCAGACGACCCTGTCGTCAGTGTGTAGATCTGCACGTGGGGCCCACCAAGTGATCTGTATACAGATCTGAGGATGGGGATGGGTGAGCAGCAAAATTCTGCAACTACTGGAAGTGGTCTTAAGCAAAACGAATCCAAATCCAAGATTTTGGACGGCTGTGATGAAAAGAAATGGACAAAACGGATTTTCCACAAAAAATGGTAGATGGCCTACCTCTGATGATCGATAAATCTTGAGAAAATCTTCATAAATATGTATATATCCAGTCGACCAAGATGGGCTGATTCCTCTGAACTGTTGATGATGATCTCAGGTGGGCCACGTCTGATCTGAGACGATCAGGGATGATCAAAGACGATCAGGCTGGAGAGATGATCTCTGAAGGGCTTCCAGATCTTGGAAGATGACTAGGAGAATCCACAATACTTTGGATCTTGAAGAATAAAATTAGCTAAAGCACTAATTTTTGACGACCTGTCTCTGATACCATGTCATTTGAGAGAGAATATTGTTGTAAAACTGAGTGCCTCTTATGGTCGACTCTGCTCATATTATATAAGGGCTGAATGCCCTGATTACATGCAATTAGAATCTTCTCTATATCTAGATCCTAAAATTTAGTATTACAAACTAAGTATGTACAGTTGCCTTTTGACTAAGTTAAATATACAGACTGGGCCTAAATGGGCCTGCTAGTGTGGGCTTGGATTGGCAGATACTTCACTTTTTATGTGTAAAATCCGTGTCCTTGCTGTGCCTATGGTGTGTCCTTGTCGTGTCTATGCATCATAGCTCGGCTTAGAACTTGCAATTGAAGAATTCTTCTACATAACCCATTTATATGGGTTAAGTTTTCTGGCTTGATAATGTGCAATCCTCTTAGCTTTGATATCATGCTGAACAATCTCATCAACATTATCAAAATGCTTGAATGTAAGGATATGTTGCATGTCAAGTGTAAGCCCATTAAAATATCTATCAACTAATACCTCATCATCTTCATTCAAACCACAACGAACTTGCATAGTCATAAACTCCTCAGAATACTCAACAACTATCTTATAGCCTTGTTTCAAATATTGAAAACTTGAACGCAGATTTCTGGAGTAATTGGCAGGCAGGAATTTTTGTTTTAATAGATTTTTCATCTCGGTCCACGTGTCAACTGGGTCAATTTGTTGGTATCTTCTCTTCTTTTGCAACTTGGTCCAACATGTCCACCAAATCTCAGCATAATTGCGAAATCGAGTTGCCACTAGTGTAATCTTATGACCATCCGTCAGGGCTTATGTGCAAAAATATTTTCAACACACTAACCAATCCATGAATTCATCCAGCTTCAATTTTCCATTATATTTGGGAATCACGAGTTTAATACCCAAATCATGATCAACATGGATTGCATGTGGCTCTCGTTGATTCCGATTATGTCATCCATCATCCCGATGATTATCCTCACACCGATTAGTTTCCAAATTGGTAAAGCAGGTTTCAATCCTTGCGAGAGTCTTTGCATTTGAACCATCGTTGCGGATAGTTGATTAACGGTTACTGATAATTCCGCAACGGTTCCCCTTGAATCATCATCATTATTGGAGGAAGACTCCGCTTCTACATGCTTCTTGGGAGGTGTTTTTTTTTTTTTTTTTGTTGTTAATGCAAATTCAAAATTTCTTACTGACTTGATGTGCAGATTTGCTCTCCACGATCACGCTGGTACACACAGATCTGAAATCTGACGGTGGATGGGCCTGATATCGTAAGAAGAAGTCTCAACCGTTAATCGTGTCCAATTTGTTGTTGATCAGATTCTGTGAGGCAATGATGATGTAAGCAAAATCTGTTGGGCCTCAAGAAGGGTCGGATTGACTAGAGTTCAACCCTGATCTGAACCTGGCCCGAATTGAACCTAAATTCAAGCCCACAAAATAACTTAATTTGTGTCACTTGATAGACACGTGTGCCAAAGAGAAAACTTCTCTTTGCTTTTGTTTTGCTTCGGAGATTGTGCAAGCAAAGAAAACAAAGGCTCTTCTCCTTCGCTGCGTTCTGCTTCAACGAATTGACAAGCAATGAGATGATGGGGTGATGAGATGATGCGGACGACAGTCGTGGAGACGAGGTTTCGACCGGCAATGACTAGGTGGCGTGGCGAAGGCGAGGGTCTGCAACGAGGTGGAGTCGGCGCTGTTGCTGCTTAGACTTGTCGTCGATGAAGCGCAGGGTTCCAAATGGTGCACGGTATGCTCTCTTTCCAGATACTTCTTCGTTCTACTCTCTCTTTCTATTTTTCTCTTTTCAGCGCTTCTTCTTTTTCTGCTCTTCTTTTTATTTTTTTTTTCTCTGGGTTCGGGATTTGATCGAAGAAGGGGGAAGGATTTCTGGGGTCGGGTATGGGAATTTGGAAAAGGGCGTTTGGCTGGGTTCGGGAATATTTGGTGTGGCTAGGCTTCGGGAATGTGAAGACACTGGGTCTGGGAAGAGGCAGGCTGGGACGGTAATGGTTGGGGAATGGTGGAATAGGGCAGCGGATCTAGAATGGGGCAACGGATCTGGAATGGATGTTTGGGTTTGACGGAAGGATGGTAATGATAGCAGTAGGGCATGTCAGGGATGGATGGATGGATAGATGGATAGGCTCCAATCAGTGACCGGAGACGAATCGGAGCGATCTGGATCTTCGCTCTAATACCAATTGATGCAATTGTAGATACGATCGCAAGTGTCGGGGCACAATAAGGGTACCCACGGGAACAATCACACGATGAAGACACTCTCCAATGATAAACCCACATTGGGAATTCTATTAATCTCCAAACATAATCTGAGATCATTGATCTCTACAATGCTCTATTTATAATTAAAGATACTTCCCTATGAAACAACCCTAATCAAAGTAGGAAATAAAATCCTATATCCAAATTAGAAACTAATTCTAAATACAACTTTGCTATAATTAAACTAATAACAATTAAGAAACTCTTAAGCATCAATTAAACTAATAAGAATTAAGAAACTCTTAAGCATCAATGGGTCCCACGTGTGGCCCATGAATGTCTCATGGTAGCTATTGTTGCTGCTGCATCAGCATGGATATGGATTTTACATACAAAAAGTTTTAAGCGTCAGATATGATACACGGTCTATTTTGAAGTATCCGGGCATTACAGCCCACAACCTCGAGGTTTCAAAAGTAGCCTTTCCTCCCTCTCTTGTGCTCAAACTTTCCCATATGAAAGTGATGAGACATCCACAGATGTAAAGTATATAACAAAATGGAATCTTTTTATAATGATCTAACAAGACATTGGTAGTATCCTGAAGCAACCATGTCTAACAATGTAGCAATTATCAATCTAATGGGCCCAACCATAGATGAATTGATGCTGCAGGAATATTCCACATTAGGAGATCCTAATCCTTGATCACTAAGAAATAGATGGGTAGGAAAAAAAAAAAAGCATTACTCCAAAGTAAGGGTTTTGATATTTGATGCTATGATACCCGAATAGTTCAACTTGGGATACATATCCATATAATTATCAAATCATATCCGGCACTGAAAATTTATATGTAAAAGCCTTGCCCCCAACATATCCATTACCTTGGTATAAAAGACACACAGAACACACATTCGCTTTCATTCAACAATTTACCAATAAAAAAAAAGTGGGCAGCTTACCACACGTTATCTTCCTCTGTTCATTGGCGAAGACTTTAACAAGTTCACCCTGTAATTTTATAAGAGGATTACAAGAAAATCCAAACAGGTACCTATAATTCCAAGACAAATTTTAAGAAAATCTATCAAGCAAAACTACTTTACCATGGTAAACATGTTGGAGAAACCCAACCTAAACTCACTTCCATAAATAAGCATTTTTTTCCTTTGTTTTCTAAAACAGTAGTTAAAACATAAAAACCATTTCATAAGTAAATGTAGAAGACTCACAAATGACAACAATGTGTGGAGTTTCTATGAGTGTCTGGAAATGGTTGGCAAGTCTCATACTTGCACACCCTTCCAAAAGGCCCACCATGCATGATAATCACCGAATTAAGGTCTGATTGGGAGCTCTTTTATGGATTAAAGGTTGGCCACATACCAATTTGATTGTATGAGCAGATTATTGTAAGTTCATAACCATCTAAGGACATAAAGTAAAATAGTTTAACAAGTGCCAAAATAACTGCTGAACTTTGATGGTTGCAATCCTCAAGATCAAGGTTATGCCAACATTCTATGTGCCCCTTGTAACATTCTCAACTTGGCGGGGGGCCCAGGTTGGGGCGCACCCTTTGTGGCTAGGGCTAGAGGCTTAGAGATTCCATTGATTGTTATTAAGAGTGGACCCCAGGTCTGGTGAGCAATTTATAAGAACTCTCTTGGGACCTTGGGCCCTTAGTTTTGATTTATTAGGATGGTGGAGCCTACTCATAGGTTTGTCTTATAATAGAGAAAGGACCAAGGGTGGTGTACGTCAATTTTAAGCAGGGGAGACACTTGCGCAAGGCTCCTAGTTGGATTCCTTTTGTGCGTAAAATAGTTTGAGTAGGACCCCACCACCGTCCTATTTATGTATATATTCCATTGACCCCCTTACTTGTTCATCAACTTCCTTGTTATTCTTCTTTGGGAATAGAGAACCCTAAGAGATTTTGGTGCTTGAACTAGAAGGAGAATCAGATTTTTGCATAGAGGAAGAAGACGACCACCACGGGTGCGAGTAGCGGATGTCCTACTCCCGACCACACATTGCGAACACGACGATCTATTATAAGAGGTGAGTAGGTTTCCTCAAATACAAGTTGCAGTGCTATTCTATTGTGGTGATGTTTGAATCAATGGATTTAAGGAATGTGTTTTCTGAGCTAATTGTTGTTTCAGTCCTGTTGAAGGCATTACATAATAATAAATGAAAGTTTCCATGACTAATTACGTGCTTCAGAACCCAAAAGACACTGGCGACAAACACAGTGCATGTTTAAACGATGGAGAATGATCTGATTCTAGGGTTAGATGGGATGTTTGGGTTCTTATAGATGAGATGATTCTTAGATGATGGTTTCCTGCATAAAGAATTAAAATTAATTGGCTATTCTGTGCCGTAAGTAGAATTTTTGAAGTGCAGGTCGTCAAAACAGTTTTGATCGATAGTGGCCCACCTGATCGATGATCAGGACTCCACATTCGAATGTGGATCCATAGGCAACCACAGGGGTGGGGGACCCATGTGGAGTGGGCCCTGTTTGGTCCACCATCCAGCAACTCCAAATACCTGAGGCCTGAGATCCATATGCATGTGTCGCATGCTATTTTCTTATATTCAATTGTGGGCCCCGGTGGGGCACCAGATGACCAATCAGAACCATGGAGTTGGAAGGGGGCCACTGGGCGACCCTAGAGATTTGACCCATCATGGTGGCCCACTATCCAGTCCACCCTTGACTGCAGGGCATAAGCTCTTGTTCTATTCCGGGAGAAGTTCTGTTGGGTGTAGTGAATCTGATATGGACTTACCAAAATTGCATTAAGGACCTGACCTTTTTATAAATTACAAAGAGCTTTAAAAATATCTTAATTAATGGAGATTTCTTATGGAATGTGGAATATACGATGCAATTATATGAGAAGGACTGTTTTGTGAGTATGTTAATGATAGAAACAGAGGGTGGACCACTCCTACACAAACAATCACCAGTTATATCTAGAAGTGGGGCATGAATCAACAGGGTTTTGTGTATGGGGGCTGGTTCCACAACAATGAATGTTGTGTAATTAATATATACTATGATTAGTGCTCTGTTAAATTTATATATTATGAATGGAATGGTTAAAGGAATTGGATACGATGTACTCTGTGAACTACCAGCACGGTATGAGGTGACAGTCATACAAAGAGTCTGTTGTGGTTATGGAAAGTCTGGACCATGGGGTTCAGGTTGTGATATGTATGAAAGGGGCAAATTATGGATGTGGGCCGTGGAGCCCGTTGTGTTGGCTGGTCCTTGGTGGACGTTGATAGAGAAATGACGCTTGAGTGGCATCTTGAAATATGTGCAGCCTTGGTGGCAGTGTGTTGTGGACCGGGTGAGAGGATGTAGTTCAGAGAAATGATTTGGGATGGAAATTGGGTTTAATTTTTTATTTCCAGTAATTGAATATCGTATGTTATTGGAACACTTTGTGGAATATTATTTATTTGATATGTTCAGCATCATATTGCTAGTATAGGAAATTCATTCACCAGTTTTTACTGATGTTGGATTGCCCCCTTCAGGTAACCGTAAAGCAGGTGGGCAAGTGAACTATGAGGATCATCCCGTAGAGCATAGTTATTAGAATCATACGATTTGTATCCTAAATCTTAAGGAAAACGATTTTGGGAGCATTTGGTTCGCTTGAATGGTTTTAGGCAGGAATGGAATGGAGAGTGGAATGAGTTTGGAATGGAATGAGGCAGGAATAGTCAATTCCATTCCAGCGTTTGGTATGCTGAGGAATCAACCCAGCAATAGAATTCTGAATTCTTATTATTGCATTTGGTACGTTGGAATGATGCCCGGAATGGAATAAATTTTGCATAAAACTGACCAAAATACCCTTGAATGAATTTTGTGAAAAAGTTGAGATTTGGATTGCTCAGTTTCCATCTCGATTGACGGAATAAATCTCAAAGTTGAGATTGATCTTCATTTCAAGAGGGAAACAGAGAAGAAGGTTGATCACAATTGATCTTGGTGGGCCACTTGAGTTGCAGCAGAGAGGAGATTAGTTTGTTGCAACACCAATCGGACTGCGGGTCATGATCAGATCATCGAGGAACTGGTTCAGGCTTCAATTAGGCTATAGTACAGAGAAGAAGGCATGAGGGTTGCGTCGGTTTTATCGGTGCCGATCAAAGGGGAGAAATCAGATTTTCGGTGGGCCGCACTCATATCTGAGCGCAGAAGGTTGGGTTTACATTATATTGTGAAAAAGAAGGATCCTGGTCTATCGCCGACCCCGGAGAAGGAGGTCGGCTGTCGCTGTGTCAAGTTCTGCTGATTTGTAGATCGTCTGGATAGAACCCAAACCTCGGCGACACCCCCTCCTGATCAAAATTCGACGGCCTCGACGACGGTCCGACGGAATACACCTCCCCCTGTCCGAAATTCCACATCCTCCCGCTACCGGCACCGGAGAAGAAGTCAAGAGTATTTTAAGTTCGATCCCGGCGGCATCAGGTTCCTCGACGAGCTAAGGCTGTAGATCTCAACTCCGGTGAGGTTCGACGGCCAGGGTGTCATGCCAGAGATCGACCGGTGTGAGGAGGTGGACTTCCGAAAGGTGACGTGGAGCTTTCCGTCGTCCCCGACCTCGGCTTCCGTCTAGAGAAGGGTTTTTAGGGCTAATGTGAAAGGGTATTTTTGTCTCAACCAAAACTTAGGCAAGAATGGAATGGCCATTCCTCTGCCTCCCCAGTGGAATGACCATTCATCTACATAAAGGAATGGTGATTCCGGAGGTAATGGTCATTCCGGCACTTTTTTGCGAACCAAATGGGGTAATGATCATTTCGTTGGAATGACCATTCCAATCCAACTGTCATTACAGCGAACCAAACGCTACCTTAGTATCTATACAATGAATCCCATTTATAGATGAATCTTACGATTCCGACGTGAATCATATGATTCGATACTCGTTTCATCAAATCTTACGATTCAAGTGATTCGGCTAAGCGAGAATAACTACAACCAATAAGTTAATATTAATAATCTTTTACCTTTTTTCTTTTTCTTTTATCGCTTTTATTTTTAAAAGGTTATTTAATAGTTAACAAAACCTCATGAGAATTTTTTTCGACTTTGATGAGGTTTTAAAGATAAATCAAGAACACGCATTTAATTAAAGCTTTTGATTGTCCGTATGATGCTTGTCTATATCTTCTTCTTCTTCTTTTTAATCTATTTTGGTTTTTTTTATTCTTCATAAATACTTTCTTAACTTAAAGAGAGATCCTACCGATTAAGAATCAAGATTGATGACTTGGATTTTATTTTTTGATTTAAAGATAATAAAATATATATTGATACCTTAAAATAATTTAACTATTTACAGCTACACATCATTTATTTCATTTATATATAGATATATATATTAATATATGTTATGAAGTTCTTGATATGATTGTTTGATAGGCTTTCTTGTTATTGTATTTATACCAGGGTATTAAAAATCGTCCAAGTCGACTAGGACTCGGTCTTTAACGATTCGAGTTGCTAGGACATGGTACCGGATTCGATGGGCTGAGTCAACTCACTGACGGACATGGGACTTTAAAAAGCCCTTCTAAACCTAAAAAAACTCCATTTCCTTTGTTTCAACTTGCTAGAGAAAGGAGAAAGCAGCCTCCAAAGCTCTTTTCTAGCAACTAACATCCTCAAATCCATCCATTTTGAAAGATCTAGCCTACCAAAGAATCCAACCACTATTCACATCAAAGAGGGTTTTTCTATTTGTCAACTTTGAGGTATGTTTTCTTGAATCTACATGCATATATGGTTTAGGGAAGATGCTAAGATGAAGATATTGATTGAAGATGGTTTGGAGGACCATTATTTGTTCTAAAAATGCATTTTTTTGTATTTTTGGGTCGGTTTTTTTTAATTAAAAGGTCCGATTTTTTTCATTATTTACTATGATTTTTGTATGAAATTATTATTTTGGGTGTGTATAACATGGATCTATGGTTCTAACCCTAGATCTATGCATTTATGTGCAATAACAATATTTTCCTTACTTTTTCTTGTAAAAATAATTATTAATAATATATATATATATTTTTTTTACATTCTTAAATTATGTAGAATAGATGATTACATGTGTGGGTTGTTTGCAGATGATATTTCAACGCTTGTTTGGTTAAAAGAATGTGATTTTCTTGATTATGATGTAATTTTTTAAAAATAAAAATAAAAATCTGAATTCTTTTTCATCATTTATTTATGTTTTTTGTATGAGACTATTATTTTGGGAGTGTATCTAACATGGATCTATGGTTCTAACCCTAGATCTATGCTTGTATGTGTAACAATAATATTTTACTTACTTTTTCTTGTAAAAATAATTATTAATAATATGTTTTTTTTTGCTTTTTTCATTCTTAAATTATGTAGAATAGATGATTACATGTGTGGGTTGTTTGTAGATGATATTTCAACTATTGTTTGGTTAACAGAATGTGATTTTCTTGATTATGAGAAAACTTTTCATTAAAATATTAAAAAATCAGAATAGTTTCATTATTTATTTATGTTTTTGGTAAATGGTAAGACTAAGAGACTATTATTTTGATTGTGTATAACAGTCTATAACATGGATCTATGCTTGTATGTGTGCAATAATAATATTTTCTTTAATTTTTTCTACTTATAAGTATTATTAATAATATGTTCTTTTTGTTTCTAAATTCTTAAATTATAATCATTTGATTGTGTAGAAAATCTTGAATTCTTGATTGTGCAGATTACTGTCACTTAAATTAGATCACAATGGCCCCAAAAGAGAGAGAAAGAAGTTGACCCCGGATGGGAACATGGGGAGATGGTTGCAGGAGACCGTCATAAGGTCAAATGCAAATGGTGTCATAAGATTCTCAGTGGTGGGATCCACATATTTAAACAACACCTAGCAGGTATACAAGGGGAAGCTAAACCATGTGCAAATGTCACCACTAAAGTGAGGAAACAAATGAGAGATATTTTGAAGGGAAAGAAGAATGAGAAAGAAAAGAAGAAAAAATTTGATGAGAGGGTTGCAAATATGAAGAGGATTGACACTTCTGAGGATGACTCTGACAGTGGTGGTGATGATGAGGAGCAAGAGTTAAGGAGGGCTATGAGAGCAAGCCGTGAACAGTTTGCTTCTGATCAGGCTCGTATGGATGAGACACGGGCTGGGGCCGGTTCTTCAAGAGCTCCTCCTAACCCTTATCAGGACACAGCGAGGAGAGAGGGACATTGGATCCATTCTTACATCGGTCCCAAAGTACGAAACAACCAAAGATCAGTAGCTCTATCATGGGTGATATGAAAGTTAGAGGCATGAAAATGGGGAGAGCCATCTCAAAGTTCTTCCATTATAATCAGATTCCACCGAATGTCGCTAATACTATTGGGCCATGGTTAAAACTATAGATGAGGTGGGGCCTAGACTTAAACCTCCATCTGCTTATGAGATTGGCGGAAAGTATCTTGACATGGAAGTTGACAATTATTGGAGATAATTGGATGACCAGTTCAAAACTTGGGAGGAGTATGGGTGCACACTTATGTGTGATGGGTGGACAAACAACAATAGGTGGCACATTATTAATTTCATGGCTTACTGTGTAACGGGAACAGTTTTTGTCAGGTCTGTAGATACAAGCGGGCATAGAATGGATGCACAATATTTGTATAGTTTGATTGATGATACCTTGTGTATGGTTAAAAATTGGCACAAATATGTTGTTGCAATTGTGACAGATAATGAGGCTAACTTTAAGGCCGCGGCGAAGAAATTGCGTGAAAGGTATAGGAGTATTATTTGGGTGCCGTCCGTGGCACATTGTAGTGATCTCATTCTAGAGGACATTGGCAAATTAGACAATGTCCGTGATACTATTGATGAGGGAAAGATGGTGACATCTTTGCTCTATAACCACCAGTTCATGACCAATCTGCTAAGAGAAATGAATGAGGGTTGTGAGATTTTGAGGCCGGGTATCACACGCTTTGCTATGCACTTCGTGGCCCTTGAGAGTCTTTGTCGTGCCAAGGCTAACATAATGTAGATGTGACGAGTAGAGCACGTGTGAATTCAGATTTTTCACGTCAACCTTTGGCACGCTGTGTACAACATATTGTCCTTGGAGAGGATTTCTAGAACAGGGCACAACGAATTACTGACTTTACTTGAGCCTCTTGTCTTGGTCTTGAAACTAGTGGATGGTGATACGAAGCCCACAATGGGCTTTGTGTATGATGCCATAAATAGAGCAAAGGTCCAGAGGAAAGTATGGGACTTATTATAAGAAGCTTTGGAAAATTATTGACAATCGATAGGACAACCAGATGTATCAAGACATACACGCGGCAGGTAAATTTTGACTATTATGGTTATTAAAAATACTAACTAGTTACTAGTAAGTTACTGTTTATTTTGGAATCCAATAGTCAAATACTTATTACTTAATGACGTCATGGCATGCAGCATACTACTTGAACCCAAGCTCTTCTATAGCAAACACTTTTCCAAGCATGAAGAAGTTTTTCGTAGCTTGAAAAAAACGTTAGAGACCATGACATATGACCCGCAACATTAAGTTACAATTCTTAACCGGGTAAGATGTCATAAACTATGACATTGTTATTCACAAATTTGTGGGCTAAGTGCTAACTTCTAAATTTTAACTTTTATAGTAGTTTTGGATTTAGACGCAGCCATATTGGGTCGTAAGCAAAAGGATCCAGGTATTATTTCAATACTTAAATTAGATGAAATATAGAAATTTATGAATTATGACAAACAATTGACTTTATTGTTTTGATTTTTTAACACAGCTGAATGGTGGGCAACATTTGGCAATGAGGTTCCCCATTTAAGAGCTTTTGCAGAAAGAATATAGAACCAAACAGCCTCATCTTCGGGATGTGAAAGGAATTGGAGCACAGTCAGTTTGATACACACTAAGACCCGTAATCACCTTACTATGCATAAGTTGGATAAGTTGGTCTTTGTCCATTACAACATGAGGTTAAGGGCAAGGAATCTAACAATAAGAGACAACGAAGACTACCAACCGATTAATTTGGATTATATATTCGAGGAAGATGACCCTCTTGATGAATGGTTGGCTGAAAGAGAGGATCCAGTATTGAATGATACAGCATTCCTTGATGAAGCAATGGCTGATGTTGAAGACTTCCAGTCGGATGAAGGATAGAATTCCCGACCACAACCTCCCACTCGAAGATCTGCTACGCCTACTTCTACAACGCCATCAGCGCGCGATAAGGGTAAGGGTGTAGCAGCGTCGTCATCGCAAGGCTCACAACATGGTCATAACTGTGAGCTAGAGTTGACACATTCTAATTCGGAACGTGTTGCGGGGGCCAGAGATAGATCAACATCAACTGGTTTAAGTGGCCCAGTCTCTAAATCGAAACAATGGATTAAAGACCCAACTTTCCAATACATGCGAAAGTCGAAGGATAAGAGCACCCATGAAAAGACAAGTCAAAGCCAAAGGTTGGCCACTCATGAAGAAGAAGAAAAACAACACAAAACATCATCTTCTAGCAAAAGTGGCTCACCAAAAGGAGGTGAACAGGGCCAGAACAAGGAGGCGGCATACGAATGTAGTGATGGTGGTGGTGGTGGAGATGACAACATTAATGTTTATGACCTGTTACATGGTGGTCCAAGTGAGTCTGCCGATGGGTCACGTGGGTGGGTCAGAGGTGAAGGAAATGAGCCATTGGATGAATATCCTCAGCCACATCAAATCGCATCAAGTCCTTGGATCACAAGTTCTGATAGTTCATACAGGTATGGTCAACAATATGGACACTCACATGATCCTTCGTCTGAGTATGGGCAGCTGCAGCAGTATGGTGGATACGGTGGTCCTTCACATGGGTATAACAGTATGGAGTATTACTGGTACCCATACTCCCACAAGTGCAACCACCACCATATGCATATCCTCAACTTCAAGTTATGGCTCCATCATCAAAATATGGAGAAGGTCCTATAACTCCAAGAGCAGGACAAGGGTTCTTTCATTTTGACATTGCTCAATACTATTGTCAAAGTCAAAATAACAATGAAGATGAAGATCTAGAACCTGCGAGGCATTCAACATGGAATTAGTATTTAAATTTTAAGAAGAAAGAGCTAAGGTAGGGTTTTACATTTTTATATGTTATAAATATAATTGAAGCGTAGTTACATCTTTGATCTTACTAGTTGACTTGATAATTGAGTGGATATTGAAAGTTGGAAACATGTATATTGTATTTTCCACTTTTTAGTTTTAAATTTTAATTGCAATTAAATTATAAAAGGGCTTGCAATTATGTTATTATTGATTTATTCTTTTAAAAAAATGGCAAAATCTATCGTTAACGTACAAGAATGAAGAGAGTTAAACTATATACATGGATGGATGGAGGGAATAAAAAGAATAAAAAAGGAGAAAACCACTTTTTTCCTTTTTTTTTTTGGCTTTTCAGGCGACTCAAGCCGACTCGACTCAGACACGGGGTGGGCCGAGTCGAGTCCCGAGTCCGTTTTTTTTTTTTTAACCTTAATTTATACTGCTATAAATGGGAAAATGGATGGTTATGAATAATTACTTTTTTCTTTTTGTTTTAATTTTTAATTATTTTTCATTTTTATTAGAAAAAAATCCTACGAGTCACTATACGATTTGTGATTCGATTCGATTCATGGGTATGAACGATTTGCGATACAATTCCAATTATGAAAACTATGCCGTAGAGTTTGGCATGCGTGGCTGAGGAGAGAGCGACTCAAGAACTATTGTTAAAGGGACTAGCCCTCGGATGGAGATTTATTTATTATTTTAAAATTTTGCTTTTATTGCTGAAAGTTAGAACATGGAACCTCTTTGTATCAAAGGCAATTATTTCTTATTCTTGATTTTTCATAATTTTAATTAGAATATTGATTTTAGTAAATGCCCATTACTTTAATGAATTTATTTAATTTATGCTTGGTAGTTGTGGCCAATAAGTCACAATCCTGAATCCGACGGGCCCCGGAATTTGGGCCGTGACACCCCTAATCCTTCCAATCCCACCCTAACTCCACGACTCTCATGCATCAAGGTGGGGTCCAAGTGAAGAGTCCACAAGTTTGAAGCTTGAGAACCATTCACAGCCGAACTTTCCTCAACAAAATTATACGTAGGAAATCGCCTTAAAACAATACATCCAGTCTCCACTTTCTTGCTGTGGGTTGCGACTAGTACTCCATCAACAACGCCATCTAAAGATGCCAACACACTCCTGGTTCGGTGGTGTTGGCACGCTAGTATCACACAACTGCCCAGGGGATCAATCGTTGGGTCTTCAAGTTTCTACCATCACCCTAACCAGTAGTCCAACTTAGCCACACACACACACACACACACACACACACATATAGACATGGGAAATGCTCCTATGAGAGTAACTCTCACACTACTGTGAGAGTTCCATCAATAATATCTCATATGGATGTATCATTGATGATGTGACTTCACGTTTTACAACTGCTTGTGGTATACAACATTGACATCATCACAACCTAACATCCTACATGGACCATGCATTCTTTTTCTTTTTCTTTTTTTTTTTTTTTTTGAATGGTAACCGTGCACTCTTATTCTACTGTAAAGCATTACTTTGAGCTCTATTTTCAATGATTGCTCCTCAATTCATCAGCGCACATGACATGCTCAGAACAGACAATATGATTAAATAAAAAGAAATGGAAAGAAAATAGCTCTTTACACAAAATGTCATATTCAATAGACTAGTGCAAAAAATAAAAAAAATAAAAAAAAAGGAGTTATGCAACTGAAATACCTTCCTCTTTCTATCATCCAGGGGTTGTACTTCAATAGCAAGATATGTATCAACGTCATCAGCGGTAACCAAATATGTAGGTTGCTTTGCTCCTGTTTTCAGGAAGATTTTTAGAGGCCAGATGCCAAGGTAAGAGCAACACTCAAAATTCAAAGCAAAACAATATATACAAGATGATTACCAGCTATGTAATTTACAGACCCATTTTCCAAATGCCGTACCCACTGGTAGTGCAAAAAGAAGCCACAACTGTGAATAATATTCAATGGAAAGCCAATGGAAATACTCTCTCACATCAGGCATGTGAAAATATATTCAAGTACTTCAACAACCAGAATCTGCATTAACATACCTCAAAGTTGCAACTGGTTGTTCCATTAATTGAGTATCCACATGCTAGGATTTCTCTTCCTGGAAAAGCTTCGCCTGTTATCTGGAGATCTTTGATAGCTGGTAAGGGATCGTCTTCTGCCGCTGTCCATTGAATCCTCATTATTGAGAAGCAGAGAGAAAATAACTAATAATAACTAAAGGCTTCAGTTAGCTTTTTACCTTCAGAAAAAGAGGAACTAGGTTCCTCCAGTACTGGTGGCAGATAAGGAGAAAAAGAGGAGTTGAGATCATCATGTGCAGGTGTCAAGTAAGGACTTCCAGAACCCCAATGGACTGAGGGTTCTCTCATATTCTGGAATCCAACAGCTTCAGGATCATCTATTTCGTTGCTACTAACAAGGTCACTGAAAGCTGGATGTCTAGAGTTATCTTCACCAAAATGGAAAGCTTGCAAATTACCCTGTGTGACTATAGGCTGTGCCGGTGCATCTTGTACAGAATTTCTGGAGTTAAAACAGAAAAATATTGACATGGGCACCACGTTAGACGTCATCAATTGAATAATACAAATACGCTAATAGCCATTAAAATGTTCTTAGAAAACAAGCTACAAACAACCAGCATATGAACCTCTGAACAATTCTACAAATTTGATGACAAAATAAAAGCATTGCCCATCTTTTCACATGCTCAGCTCGAGACCATGCAAACCAGTACAAGAGGCTTTTAAGCTATGATGCCCAGATACGGCAAGGATACAGTAGGGACATGGATTTTACATATAAAAAGTGATGTATTGGATATGATACGACACAATACGTTGCACATTTTGAAGCATCCATGCATCATAGCTTTTAAGGGTTTTTTTATTACTTGATTAAATTCTTATGACTGCATTATAGTAAGAGGATCGTACAGTTAGACCGTTCTTTACAATCAATCTACAGTCAAAATATCCGTTCCTTAAAGAACTGCATGCAACAGTTAGGGATCAGAGAACATTTGAATCCTCTTCATGTCCACAGTAAATTGGATCGTGTGAGGTAGAAATCTGAGCCTTCGGATCTCAAATATTAAATTGAAGGAGATCAATACTCTACCATGCCTGTATCCAGGGAAAATGTTGCAAGGACAAAAGGAAAATGAGGCTATATCAATGGAACAACGGTTAACCCTCAGTCCAGTGATACCAAATACCCCAATAAGGAGCCTAATAATTTTTTATACATGTCCTGGATCCTAAATTATGAGGAAAGTTTAGCAATGGGTTATGGTACAAGAATTAGTTTAGTAATGGGTTATGGTATAAGAATTCTGCCAAGGAAGTTTGAAACATGACAATCAACACAATCCCAAAAGAATAATATTGCCCACAAGGGTAAACTTCATCAAGAAATTGCTTGTCACAGACAAGGATAAAGGACTATTAGTGCCTATCATTCAATTTTTCTAGCCTTGTGGGAAGAGTTGGATCGTTGTGAACCCATTGTAACTCATTATACCATGGATGGTAATGAACAGTGAGGCAGGCAAGAAAGCAAGAGGGTGTTTGAGTTTATTGCTAAATTAAATTAATACTATCAACCATTGAGGATTCAAATTCTAGAGCATGAGAAGCTTTCATCACTTGGGAATTGGGATAGTGTATTAATTGTTACAAAGACAAGAGGAGAGGCTGACTGATCAAGGTTTGAAATCACAGTTGTGAGGGCATCACAATCATCCTAGAAAAGAAAATACATTGTGGCAATACACAGCCATCTCAGTCCGTTGCGGCATGAATTCTAACTTGACCCCAAAACAAAAGGATTAATAAAAAAAACTAAAAAATCAAAAATATTTAAAAATGTTAGAAGTTATTTTATTTTCTTTCCCATAGGGGGACAGTATAAAGGTATGTAGCGGACCCAACGTCTCATAGGTCCTATGCCAGTACTTTATCTTTAATTGTTTAATCTGTTATAGTTTCATGATCCAATAAAATGTTATCCAAAGAATTCAGTGTCACTCTAAGCTTTTCTCTTTTTATCTGAAAAGATAGCATATATACACATGAGCTTTATAGGTAGTTCTTTTGATCTTTGATATGTTGTCTCTATGTGTTCTTCCTTCTATGTGTTCTTCCTTTCGCCCATGATGAATCCTTTCCATTCCTCACTGTACTATATTGGTGAAAGTCTCTATCAGGCCCCACCAAGTAAACTCTAAAGTGTACTCAGATATAATTGGTGCTAAATTACATTAGAAGCAGGTTAGGCTAATTGGTATTAAATAAGAAGGAATTCATAGTAAAGGCGATTTTATATTAGGAGAAGAAGTGAAGAAGAGTGAAGAGCCAAAAGGACCATCACTTCCTTGGATTTAATTTACTAAAGCGATGAATGATGATTATATAATCATTTTATACCAAGTAGGAAATGGCCCCTTGTGGATCTTCACCCTTTGTCCTTCACTTTGAGCCCCTTCAATATAAGGCCATTGTTAGAAATCCTAAAAATCCAAACCTATAAAATAAAAGGAGAACTTATTTAAAAATATAGATATCATGTTTGTAACAGCCAATAATATTGATTGCAGCAACCTATTAGAGACATGAACTGATGCAGAGTTATGATCAAAATAGTGCATCAGTTGCACCACTACATGGTTTGTCGCAGCCAATGCATATACCATATCAGCTGATATTTTAAACCACACATCTGATTATGCACAACAAAGTAAGGTTGATAGATCCACCTTGGCAGCAGAAGTCACAAGGCAGTCAAGAATGATAACAAAAATCAACGATGTGACCACGGTTGTGGACAGGAACAAGATCATGGTAATATAAGTGCACATAGTGGCAGATTGAATCATAACAAGTTGAACTGAAAGGAATTTTGATCAAAAGAACCCCTCATCAAATTGAGACTAATGTTGCTATCTCTGATATAGGAGAACCAACAACTACTGTTTCTGAATCCATCAAAATAGTGCAAAATTGACTCCCAAGAACTGTTTTTCATTATATGGTTTACATCTCCACTTCACATGGTCCAGGAACTCAAGGTATTGGGAGCTCAGCATATGATACAACTTTTGGATACTTGATTAGGGGGCTACCCGCCACATGGCAGGTAAGACGCAATAATTATCTAATTATGTAAGACCATTCTATGTGAGAAAATCATACTGGACAGCGTATCATACAACTTTTGGATACTTGATTAGGGGGCTACTCGCCACATGACAGGTAAGACACAACTATTATCTAACTAATGTAAGACCATTCGATGTGAGAAAGTCATACTAGCAAATCGCTGTTCTAACCAATATCTTTCGTAAGTGTTATGCAATTTGTCAAGCACTTAGAATTGTCAAGGATAGATTCTCAAATGAAAAAGTCATCGTAGAAGGTGACTGATAACTAAGGTGGGGAGCAGCCCCAACATGAATATATAAATTGAGGAGAAAAAAAAAAACCTTAATCTAATGATTCTAGGCAATTAATTTCATTTACAACTTTTAATCCTAATTAAATAAAGAGTCCAAATATTAAAAAAATGAGATAGATAAAAAGAAAAGAAGAATTCCTAATTAAATAAAGAGTCCTAATATTAAAAAAATGAGATAGATAAAAAGAAAGAAGAAACTGGTGCAGACTTGTGCACTGCATAGGATATGCGCAGGTTGGCAGCTGGAGTGGGCTGTTGGGTAAGGTCAGAGCCTGGGTTATTGACTTGCAATCAATCCTTTAGGACATGTCGCAGGTTTTTGGTCAGTTTGGCCCAGCTCAGGGCCTGTATTTTGGGCCCACAGCTCTATGAATTTATCCAAACAATTCTGATAAGGGACAGTTCCTTTTGGAGTTCACCTTCCTGCAGCAGACGACCTTCCTAAGATATCATGATCAGAACTTTTTGTAGCAACTCCAACTGAAATATTCTGATGGCTACGGTGCCCTAATGCCTCCCAATCAGCTCCTACTGTCTGAAGATCAGAATGAGAAGAAACGGCCACCTGCGGATGAGAATATACCAGATGAGACACAATCAAGAATGTTTTTATTCTCACATTAAGAAATAGCAACTCCGGGAACTATTTTGTAACAGAGAGAGAGATACAAAAGGCTTTGATCATACTTTAGTCAGTGCTGCACCAAAGGAATGTGATGGAGATTGTGGAGCTAAAACAGAGCTGTTCAATGCTTCTGAACGCCATGGGGCTAATTGATACTGAGACTCAGTTAACCTAGCCTGTAAAATTTGAATATAAACTACAATGTCATAGTGTATGTGAGGATGAAAACTAGTTGCTGCACAGACAAGATTTTGAAAAACAAATGACTCCTGCAACTCTTATATCAGATAAAAAAAATAAACAATTTACCAAACTTTTTTAATAATTAATAGACTGCTACACATCCTACCTCAACAACACTGAGCTTTTCCTGGAGATGTGTAAATAAAAACTGCAAAGAGCAAAACAATTAACCAGCAAAAATTAGAAAAATTAGTACACAAAGAAAACAGTCCATGATGCATCCCTTTTGTCATTTATACATGTAGAAAGGCATACTGAATTACAAAACTTGGCATTACCGACACTGGACTGAGCATCAAGTGCTTATGTCCTCATCTCATTTTTCTTTATGTTACATGTAGGCAGTGTTTAAAAACACGGCCAAGTCAACTATCGAGTCAGGTTGGGGGTTGGGCCAGAGACTCCTATTCACAAAAGTGATGCTCTCCTTCTTTCCCTTTCTCCTGCCATCCATTTCTTTTGAGAGAGAGAGAGAGAGAAGGGCAAAGTTCGGATCCAAATCTCGCCCCTCCACAGACAGCTCTCCCCCATCAAAGCCCTTGTGTCTTTTCTTGAAGAAAGCAAACCGCATAAGATCCTCTTCAAAACCCAAATACTCAATCAAACCCCTCTCGACGACAATGATGAAGAAGAAATACAAAGAGGGTTTTTATATGAAATTCAAATGGGTAAATCTTCATGAAGTATCTGGGTTTGAAGATTTTCCTATTTTTCATTTAGGCGGATCAGGGTGTGAAATTCATGAGGGCCTGGGTTTCTTCATCCGTCAGCTTTCTTTTAAACAACTCTCCTCCATAGAAAGCCCATCTGTTTCAGGCCCCTTTCACTCTCTCTTAAGTCAACAACCAAAGCCCGACAGATGAAAGGGTTGTGCCCTCTCTCTATCACATAATGCCTATGATTTCCTCTAGACCAATCATATTAGCCCTTCTCAGTAGCTACTGCTGTTGCATCTGCTTCTTGTTGTTCCTCCTCACCACCACAAATGACCAAAGCCCGTCGAGTCGAGTTGACTCGATGGGGGCCACATCCTATTTTTAAAACCCTGCATGTAGGGAAATGGTCCCCCAAACAAACCTTAAGATTACCAACAATAGATTGAGCATCAAGCACAGCAGGCTGCAGACGGTACTCCTGCAGAAGAGGAAGCAAGGATGACAAAAATGTGGATCTTTCTTGTTGTGCAGCCTGAAAAAAAAAGTGAGAAGAACTTAAAAGTCTCTCTCTAATTTTTATTTACAATAGTAATTCACTGAAATACTTAGTAAAAATTCAATCGTGGCACCATAAATCAAGTCAATGACGAGCATTAGTGGAGGGAATAGCAGTAACAAACTGGCAAAAATCTTCAGCATGATTAGTAGATTAGTAGAAGTAGTGGTAGCACTGTAGCAGTAGTAACAAAACAATGCAGCCCCCAAGGGCTTGGCCCAAAATGGGCTCTTGGATCATGGACCAGATCCATGTGTAGGTCCATTGGGCAAAAACCTATAGGCCAGCTCAAGGCTCATCTGACCCAATACTACACCAAAGGAGGCCCATTGTGCCCAGACTTTTGAGAGAATAAATCAGTTAAGATTTTGAGTTTATCTTGGTAAATTAGTACATATTTAGTTTTCCTAAAGTTGCTTCAATCTAAGAATCTGGAAACTTTCCTTTTGCACTACGTGCTCCATGGGAGCACGCATCCGGGCCATCTCCAAAAGTGGGGCCCACCTCTGAATTTCACATGCTGCAAGTGACAACTGGCACAAATCTGCAGGGATGTAGGGCACAGTTGCATGTGAGAAAATCCTTCCTTAGAGTCGCATCATAATTAGTTGTTCAAAGAATCCAATATTATCATGACTTAGAGAGAGACAAATCAACGAGACTTGCGCAACACCCTGTAACTAAAATTTAGAAGGAAGATCAAAACAATTACATGAAGGACTCGCTCAATCCATGTAGACTGTCATTATAAAAGGAAGCACTCTCTTCTTTCCAAGTCACTCAATGAAATACAATTGCTCTCTTCCTACTTTGGTGTCAAAATGTCCGTTGCTATGAGACTTAGACATGTGAATGGGCTCATACTTTTAAGCCCCAGCTTAGAGAGTAACATTGGCTACTCTTCCTCTCCCTTGACTGGCAGAAATCTCCAACATGATTTGCTGTTTCATTTCAAAGCACTGATAGTCATGAAGATAGCAGATTGCATATAGTTTCCTCTAAATTTTAGAATTTAAATATAGTTTCAAAACAGAATTCAGGAAGATCAATTCTGAGAAAAGAGAAAGGCTTTTAGTTTCACAGACAAGGCATATTAGTCCAGTACAATGATTAGAAAGAATAGTACTTGCAATGCATACGTAAGACGTATGTTTTCCTCAACAATATCCTGTCTGTATGAGATGGATTTTGATGCAGCCTCCACCAGGTCCTGCTGCTGCTGGTCAAATGCCTGCTTGTAAAATCAAATCAAAGTTAGGAAAATCCCAAGTACAAGCCAATAAGAAAAAAAACATAGTACAGAGGGTTCTACTGACCATGCGCATATTTGCAATGCGCTTTTCGAGAAGAGACTTCTCATTGTGTGTTTGTATTTCCTATCAATAATCAAGACATTAACATATGTTCACGGTCAATATAAAAATTCATAGGAGTGAAAGACAAATTGATATACATTGATCAAGTCAAGTAGAAATCAAGATCAGATAGGCATCTCGTGCCTTTATTTTGTAATCAGCAAGATGCTGCCTTAGCTGCAGAATCTCCTCTTCACGTTCTCTCACCTTAAGAACAAGATCCTGCAAGAAAACATTTGGCACACCACCAGATTTACAGGTTAGGAGGAGTATGACAGGATATAGTCCAATGCAATAAGAAAAGGTACCTGCTTCCAAAGACTAGTTGGATTATTCGTTTCAGATATCTGCATGAGCCCCTGACCAGATAAATTAACCTTAGGATCATATTCTTCTTCCCTCTGGTATCTGTATAAAAAACGGCAGATGCTAATGCATTTCTTATATGGTACAGATACAGAATATCTCATATGCAATTTAATAGATTTCAACTCCAGATTCTGAACATAAAGCACCTGCTTGGAGAAAAGGGTCTTGAAGATGGAGAGATCTGAGAAAAGCCAGTGTTATCAACACCTGCTAGCCCACCAGGAATTACCTTCATTGTTTCAATTACTTCACTATTCTCAGAATAGTGCTGGATTTCCACACTAGTTGATAAACACAGGATCTTCATTTTTAGGAAATGGATTTTGATGGAAAAGTACAGTACCTCGAGGAAACAGTGTGGAACTACCTTCATTCCTCGCAGGTGAAACCGGGAAATGTACATTATAAGGTCCTTGGATATGCTCATCTAATGAACCATCCGCAGATGTTTCTTGACCAGCTGAATCATCTAATTTCTGTTTCAAAACAAACAGCAGGGTTCCTCATAAATAATGGTAAAACACTTTTAGAAAACTGCCACTCTTTTATTCAAAGAAAGCGCCAGAGTTCAAGCCCTGGTCTTCCCCATGAAAGGGAGTGTGCCTTAGTCCTTACTACTGATCCAACGGTGGGTTGTCAGCTTTAAAGAACTGCAGCTAATGAAAGATCATACCAAGCACACCAATCTATCATAGAACAATGTTAAAGTAGATTCTGCTGCCAAACCACTGATAGCTTTGTGGTAGAGGCACCTCATTTTCTAGGGACGAAGGGTCAATCCCTGGTATCCTAGTTAGATTCACAATATTGTACCACCAATCCAATGTAGCAAAAAAAAAAAAAAAAAAGATTCTACTTCTTAAGAGAACATACATATTTGTTCAGTTCTTGAGTTGTCCTCGTAAGTTTTGTCTTCAAGCGGTTGTTCTCTTCCTCCTTAAAATGAGCAACAATGGCAATGAAATAATAAGAAACCCTTGAAGACCAGTAAAAAAATATCAAGGAACAGATGTAATGCTAAATCAACAAGTACTGAGGTGCAAACTACCCCCCATGGAACCGGCATCCATATTTGGAATGATTAACTAATCAACCAACAAATATTTCTTTATTTGGAATGGTAACAGATTTTACTAAAAATGACCACAACATTGCATCACAATGAGGCATCTCAATACCAAACAGCATGAAGATCTCAACTGAATCAAGAGAATGCAATTGCCAGAAAATCAAGTATTGATCAAGGTGATCGAAGTCCCCCTTCATATAGCCTCTGTATTTTTCATTATGGAATGTTTACAAGTGTAAAATCCCTTGAACTCATGGATTATCCTAATCTTCACCCTAATACAAAGATTACAATGATTATACATACACATGAGATCTAATCTTATGTGGGTCCCAGATTACATACATTGATAGAAGATGGCCCATGATACAAAGCAACAACCAAAAACAGACCAACCTAATAGAATCCTAAGTGCTAAAATAGCAATATCATCAGGAGTAACAGTCAATCTGGAAAATGATATATATCAGCCAAACCATACTGGCTACCGATGATATGTATTGTTATCGAAGTCTCAAAAGAAAATTAGTCCAAATTTTCTTAATATTAGGAATTGTTAAATTTGACGTTTATTTACGTTACCCAGTAGCACATATATTCATGCAACTGCTAGATGTCTGGAAACCCTATATAGCCGATTAGACCTTACGAAGCTAAACTGTTTAACCTGTTGAGGTCTAGTCATTTTGATTTTGATCACTCTATTAGCTTTCATACATGCAAGGAGAAGTCAAATGCATGTAACTTACTTATGAATGATCATGTAGCTCGTTTGGTTAAAGCATTTAATTTATAAGACAAAGTTCACAAGACGGAATCTATAACATCCCGAAATTCCAAGGTTGTAATTAGCTTAGTTAATTGTGTTTTTAGATAATTAAGCTCGTTTATAAGCAAAACAGGTCCGATTAATCTTTAGGATCGCACGTACGAAGTTGGGTTGAGATCCGAGCCTGTTTGGGTACAATAGGGGTGTGTGTCGCTATTTCCGGAAAGCTCCGAGGGCTTTTTAGCATTTTTCCGCTTTTCGAAATTTTGGCACCATCGGGTAGATTACATAATTTCCCGGACTTTGTACTTCTGTTGCATCTTGATCCAAACCCTCAAACCCGACCCAAAACCTAACCTGACCCGAACCCACCTAAACTTATTTTATTAATTCCCAAAGTCAAACCCCTCCCCACTTTTATCCCATGTGAACCCACCTAACCTTATCCCATCATATCCCCACCCCCCCTAACCCACGTGCAGAACCCATTTCCCATTTCCCATTTCCATTTCCATTTCCATTTTCCCCCCTTTAGGGCATGATGGACCACCTCCCCTTCATTCCATAACAGCACCCCCCCCTCTTCTCTTTCTCTCATCCCTCTCGTTCTTCCCCTCCCTCACTCCTCGCTGCCTCGCCGCCGTCGGACGACGCCGCTTCCATCACCACCAGCGGACTCCTCTCCCTTCTCCACTCTCTCATCTCATCCCTCAATCATCACCCCCTCTTCCCAGCTCCTTGCTGCCCCACCATCTTCAACCCATTCTCGTCCCCGCCAAGCCATCACCGTCGCCGTCAGCGACCCACCTGCACCACTACTGGCCAGCGCCGAACCACCTCTCTATTTCTCTCTATTTTCCTATTTCATATCTCTCTGTTTCCTTTCTTTATTTCCTTCTCCCCACTGCTGCCAACATTAATCAGTCCCAACCCATTTCATTCCTCTTTCTTTCTCTGTTTGTCTTTCTTTATTTCTCTTCCTCCCTCATTCTCCTTGCTGCCCACATGACTGATCTCCCCATCCACTTCATCCTCTCATTCTATCTCTCATTTCATCCACTGCCAACGTGGATCAGCCCCACCCATCTCACCCATTCGGGCCATTCCACCATTTCTCCCTCTCTTTCTTTATTTGTTTTTATTTTCTCCATTCTTGCTGCCAACATGACTAACCCACCCCACCATTTCAATTTCCCTCTCTCTCACACTCCTTACTGTCAACGTGTGTTAACACCTACCCATTTCACTCTTTCTCTCTCTAATTCATTCTTTCTCTCTATTCTCTCTCTTTCTTTCTCCATCCTTTCTTTGTTTGTCTCCTTCCTTCTCCTTGTCAATGGACCACCAAAAAGACCCTCCATCACCACCAAATCAGTGGGCCACCAATCTAGTGGGCCCCACAACCTCCCCATCTCAATTTCAATTCTTTTTCTATCTTTCTCAATCTTTTTCACCCACCTTGCTGGAAATGGATCTTAGAGGCAGCCCCATCACCTCCGATCATCACTATCATCTTTGCATGGACCCCGCGAGCTCAACCATCCTCAATTTGCAAGCCACCACTCCATTCCCTTCACTGTTTGGTAAGCTCTTCTTCTCCCTAGGTTTGGTTTTTATATGTTGGGTGTAGAAATGTGTTAGGTAGCTTAGAGCTTCCCCTCTAGTGATTTTATATTTAATTTAGTTTTATTTTGCTATTTATCCCTTAGGCTTGGTTTGTTGGGCTATGGAGCTAGGATTTGTGGATTTGTGCAATTTCGACGAAAGGCAAGTAGATATTTATATATTTATATATATATATATATGCTTAGATATGTTTGTCTCTCCTTTGATTCGATGATTTAATGATGATTTAGATGACCACATGCTCATTGACGTCTTTGATTTTGGAAAACATAATAATTGGATCTATATGTTTAATGAAATGGATTCTTAAATGGAATGGTTCGAATGGGATGGATACTGGTTTGAATGGATTGGGAGGAGGTTGGATGTTGTATGTGAAGAGGGCTAGGCCCTATTCTTGTGTTTGTCTGCGATTGTGTGAAAAGGGAGTTTCTCCCCAACTCAGTTCGGTTACAAAAGCTTAATTCTGTTTTCTGAAGCCATGCGGTTGACAGAGTGGGGTCACCCAGTCAACCGGCAACATTGGTTTATAGTCAGGCTTCCTAAAGCCTGACAACTTAGCCAATTCCCATTTATATTTCAACTTTGACAGTCTACACGGTCGATCCGGTCAACCGGCTATGAAGGAGGTCGACCGACATGTGTGAGGTTGACCGGATGAACTGGGGTTCTTTCTTAAGGGCCTCTTTGATTTAGAACTGGATGGACTTAGGTGGAACCTTGGCTACCTTTTTGGACTCATTTGACTTTGTATGAGGACCGTTTTTAGCTGATGATTCCTCGTAGTTATTTCCATTTTCTCGG
Source organism: Umbellularia californica (assembly GCA_028538565.1). Taxonomy (NCBI): domain Eukaryota; kingdom Viridiplantae; phylum Streptophyta; class Magnoliopsida; order Laurales; family Lauraceae; genus Umbellularia; species Umbellularia californica. Next base: position 21,139,327 of record JAPQWN010000007.1, read on the forward strand.
GTTTCAATTCATCTCAATCTTGAACGGAATAGGACAACAGGATACCCTTTTTATATCTATGCACGAAGAGGTTTCGTCCGGGTATCGCGAACCCTAATTCCTTTCGTTGACTGAGTAGGGTTGTATGAGACTCCGAGGATAACAATTGACTTAGGATTGGATTGTTTATCGCTTCTGATCCCGAATTATACCTTCCGGTATTGTCTACATGTAATGAACATGTCCCTTAGCTCTGTTTACTTTGATTTGTTTGGGATCACATTGAGAACTTAGATGATGGACTTAGGATCCCTTTTGATGTTCCGTCCATTCTGAAGTTTGTTTGAAGTGTTGAGGCTAGGGGGCTTTGAATGTAAGGCTTGAAGAGAACTACTATTGAAATCTGTTTGAAGTCTGATTTGATATAAGGCAAAGTAGTTTCTTTATTGTTAATAAATCTTGTTCGCACAAGAAAACCTAGCTCCTCACTGAAGTCTGTTAGGATTCTCTGTGTCGGGCACCACTCAGCTATTAACGTTCAACACAGCTGGGGCACCACCTGTGTGAGGACTCTGAATTTAGAACCTTGAGGCAAGATTGGGCCAGAGCCCTCGGGGACCGAGCCGCATGAGCCAAGAGAGGCCCGTCTGCAGTACGGGTTGGTGTAATGGACACCAATCGATGCCACAGCTGGGCATCACTCTGAACACTTTGAACACCGGGTTTTGATCCCAATTTACTGATATCCCCACCACGACTCAATGTGAGTAAGGGAGGGCAATGAAACTATCTCGTAGTAATTAACATATGTGGACCACCTACTTTGATAGTTTGTTTATGATTCGAATGCTATGCATTTCTTATAATCAAAACGCTATGCATTTCATATGATTTTGTCTACTCATTTACTCTGATTCGTTATGCATATCTGTTGATATATTATATTTATATCTGCCTACCGACCGTCGTGTCTGATGTTGCACTTGGTGCATAGGTACCGGGTACATCTACCTTTGGGAAAGTGGAGGCTTTGTTTCAGGCAGTTTAGCCTGATGGTGAGTACGAGTTACGTGTCGACGGTATTGTCGTCGTGACCAGCACACGAGTGCCTTCATAATTTGGTTAGTTCATATTTATTCTCTTTTAGCTTAGGTTTTGTTAAAAGCCATTAATTAATATACTTTTGTTATCTTTTGCTAAACTTAAACTATAGAAAAGAAAGATGTGCATACTCTGAAATGTTATATTGTAAAATTTGTTATGATGTTCCACTGTGTTTTACGGTCACCAAGGAAATATTTATACCTCACCGCGGACTTCGATCCTATGGGACATGATTGGGGCCAGGTTGCATTTGATTAACGTTAGAAAATTTTTAATTGGCCCTAATCTCACGCATAACCCCGGTTTCACTTTTGGGGGCACGACAGAATCACAACATGAGACACTCATAGCCATTATATAACATTTGATCAACTTTGCAAAAAAAAAAAAAAATCAAGGCATTATCATCTTCAGGAAAGCTTTTAAGCCAAAAAAATAAGAGAACCTAGCAAGTAGCATAGTGGGATGTAAAATTATATCCTACTAATGCCACATTTAAAAAAAAAAAAAAACCACACTCATTTCAGCTGTGATTATTAAATTGCAACAGTAGTAATAGACAGTCACAATATTATTTTTGCTCTTAGAAATCTCCCATTACACACACGGTAGTGACCAACTCTGTTCTTTTATCTTAACAATCAATTACAACTGCACAAAAGTAACTGCAATTATTTGCGTCAAGTCCAGTTTACAAGGAATGCAATCACAATTTTGAACAGCTCGCCCAATATCCTCTCTAAGGGCATCTTTAAATGTACAGCAACACAAACTAAGCTTTATCATTAGGTAAAATAGACAGTTAACATTTTTATTATGTCTGGTGTATGTACCATGGCACAGAGATCAGAATGCACAGTTAACAAGGTGCTAACTTTTTGGCCTTTTCCACCCCAGATTAATATCATGATCAACTCTACTAATGATTATCGATGGGAGAACCAACTAATGAGAACAAGTAAATAAAACCCAGCACCAATTGTGCACAAACACCTCTACCAATTCCTCTCTATTCTTCTTTTTCTTTTTTCAATCCCCTCAACTTCCGTTCATCCCAATTCGCATTTACTAGGACACCCAAACAGGACGCAAACTGAATTGAAATTTCCATCTCAACTCCACCCATCTAATTTCCTGCAGCTCAACTATCAAAACCTAAACCAATTCGTTTAGCACAAACGAATCGAATCGAAGCACAGTGACGACACTCTAATTCTCTGAGTTCTCATACAGAATTAAAAAAAAGATCTCAACCATTGGAGAAGGCATCACAAACACAAAATGACTAGAAACAAAAAAAAAAACCCTAACCTGTATCCTGATGGTGCTCTCAGCAGATAAAACCGCATCCATCACCTGAAACAAAGTATCCTTTGGCGGCTCGCTGCGGATGGCGATCTCGGAGAATCGATCGACGAGATTATCGGCTACGCCATTGATCGGAGGGTTATTCCATGGAGATCTACGCTCTCGGTCGAAGGCAGATTCGATTCTAGAGTTTTCATTGAAAGATCCCATCATCGAGTGGATCAGACGATAGTAGCTTGGAATTCTTCGATGATCAAGGATCCAAATCCATCTAGATGGAGATGTTAGGGTGTTTTAGGGTTCGAGAAAACGAAGGAGAGAGAAAGACTTCGAAGCAGAAGAGAAGACGAATGAAAGAAAAAGGGGATTTGAATGGGAGCGGTGGAGGGGCTGCTGCTGCTGTGTGAGTGTGAAAAGGAGTTTTTGAGTGGCGACGGATGTTCGGGCGGAAATGCCGATCGGTTTACACACTTGCTGTTTGTCGAACGTGAGGAATCCATGCTTTACACGGAAAAGAAGAATCCTGATGTCCCTTTCATGTGAAATGGCAGTCAAATTGGAAATCCTTTCTATGGAGAAAAAATAATTTTATTTTATATTTTTTAATGAAAAATAATAATAATTGCAGCAATTGCTAATAGAATAATAGCTGTATTAGCTCGGCACACGGTGAGCTTTTAGGGGCACATGGTACGTAGGTGAGGTTGGAGTGGCTGAGAGACATATTTGGACAGGTTTCTGATGCGGACCGAGAGCCGAAGATTAAGAATGCAGCCAGAGCATTATTGCTATACATATTGTGTGGCACACTCTTCACTGACAAGTGACAACGTTGACATTACAACTAATTCAACTCCATCTATTACCTCTTGGGTGATAAATTCACTACTATAGTCTACCGAACATTTTAATTTAACCTTATTATATTGAGTAGATGCATCACCGTATAATGGTTCAATTTTGTTGGTATAACAACGACCCGTTCGACCTTGACAGTCCAAACAAATACCATATGTTCGGCCCGGCCCTGAGTCACCGAACATATTAACTATGTTCGGCAGTGAGTGATTGGACGTAGTAACTTTGTTCGTGATTATGTGGCCAAACATGGTTAATTTGGTTGGCTACTTATGGCTAAATAGATTGCATGTGTTTGGCCTTGCAGTGCCGAATTGGTCGCGACATAACACTCCTTTCCAGTGTTTACTCTTGAAAAAAATAGAAAAACAATATGCTTGCATACCTCGTCATTGCTAAAGCGATTGGAAATAATGATTTGCTTTTCCATTGCTCGAGAATGGAAAATGATAACCCCTTGAGACGTTAGTGAATGGAGATGATGAACTAATGAGATGAAGAGTATGAGGCGAATGCCAACTGACCGGCAAGAAGAGTGGATGTGTGGTCTGAATGCAAAGAGAGTAGAAGAGAATGGAGAAAGAGAAGTAGGGAGGGAAGATGTTGAAGGAGTAGATGTGGAGGAATCGGCTGACTGGGAGGGAAACCCAAATATTTTGTGAAGATATATGTGTATAGAGAAATTGGATGACCTCCTCAAAGTATTTGTCATGTCCAACTTGGTCATTTCGCAAATGGGTATACTGATTTTTAAGAAAAAGGGTCGTGGAAGGAGCAAGTAGGGAATGTGGCAATAGCAGCTCTCCAAAAAACATCTGGATAAGACATTTGCCAGATTAAGAACTGATCCAAGATCCATCAGAGTCCATACCCAAATATGGCATAGCACATTTTTTTCATAAAAGGAAGAAGAAAAAATAGTTACCCTATAGCAGAGTGATATATCCGTTATATATAAATACCCAAAATATGCATTAAAATAGTTGCATGCAACAACTAATAGAGGTTTGGTCCAAGTAGCAACTGTGGCTGATGGCAAATGCATGAGTTCCATTCTTGTGCCCATATTTGTTTTGTTTGTTAGTGTTTCATTCTGACCAATTCAGTGTTTTTTCAAAGGTACGTCCAATGTACAAAATAATAATAGAGTTCAGCAACGTTGCTAAACATTATTTCTTGATTCAATTCCTCGGAAAAAATTGTTATGATGTTACCAAACAAATTTTGTACAACATATTTTCACAAAAATTGTTTAACATGACATTGCTAAACAAGTTCCGCATAGCCTAGTCTCGGTAAAACTCAGTTCCAATAACTTGATTTTAGCACAACCTGATTTAGAACAAAATTGAGAACAACAAAGGAATAATGCCAAACGGGGCCTAAGAGGGGAACCATAGCCATTGATTAGTTGGAGACGGCGTCTACTACATTCCTTTAAAAAAAGATGATAATATTTCTTAAAAATGCACCTAATTTTCTTTCTCACCTGCTAAAAAAATTAGCTTAGGTCTAGTACTTTGCATGGGTATTGAATTCCTAGGAATTCATGGCAGATGGACTCTAATGAAAGAATATTAGAGAGGTGAGGTATGAGAGATATAGGGCAAAGCTGTATATAAGACTTTCCTAGATTTTGATTTTCTAGGGTTATCCAACCGAAGGGAAGTTTATTTGATGGTGATTTGCAAACACACACCCCAAAGAGAGAGAGAGAGAGAGAGAGAGGAAAAATGACCTTTATAGATTATTTGATAGCAAGAAATTTAGAAATTCTTTGGCAGATGATTTCATAAACGGTCAATCCCTCGAGACTAATTAAATTTAGAATGCAAGTAAACACTTGCATTCAACTTTGGAATGACTAAAAATATATCCCTATACTCTTGTGCAACGAGTGGATTTCCCACTCAAATTATGATCTAGGGAAAAGAGTTCTCGTTCCTACCCCCTCTTACAAGAAATTAAAAATCCTCTCTAGCAAAGAAAATTGTTCATGTTTATCCTTCTACGGAGAAGAAAATGCCACTCCAAATAACAGAACAATGGGCTAGAACAATTTTTCTAATCACAAAATCCTCTCCTGGCTCAAAACCTTGCTGTCTGAGGAACCTGTTCCTGCAAAACTGTCACCACACAATACACAACAGCAATCCCAGGAAAATTGAGGCATCTCCCCGGACTTCCACATTCAAAGAGGATCCCCACACACTTGTTACTAATAAGGCAGTAACTCTAGCTACTTCATAATCCACAACCGCCCCCATCCCGCCCCGCCCAAATAGGTTTTTTTTTTTTCTCTCTTGGCCAAGTTTGTCTTGAATATCAGCTTAGATAGAAACCTGCGAACTTCTGTGGAAGCAACCCATCTGCACCATGGGTTCATCAATCATCATGCATCTCCATGCTTGCATCTGATTGAAAAGGTTCTTAGGACCTCAACCATACCACTACTGAAGAGTAATCTGGGTCAGCCATGTGAAAAGGGTATGATCCGTGGCATTGTTGCTACATGTAATTAACTTACTCGTAACACCAGATGTGCTGATTGACCATTGTTAAAGACCCAAACATGCTGAAAAGAAAATGCCAAATACAACATGAATATTTATATTTGCTAGATTTCCCAAGCATTAATCCTTCACTTCTACTTGAAGTTCCAAGATTAAAGTTCATTTTCACCTGCCAACTTCCTTCCATTAGCAGACCTTGAAATTGACATATTAGATATTGCAAGAAATGCAATTAACCCATTAAGATGGTTAAACCATAACACATAGTTCTATACTTTACCAACTCAAGAATTGTTTACAAGTGATCTACAACAGTTCATGAAAAGTAAACCCAAAAAAGCAACAAACCCTGCCCCAGGAACCAAAATTTGTTGAGCACACCAGACACCATGGCTTGATAAAACCCATGCTTGATGGGAACTGACCATACCACTGCAAACTCCTACAATGCAAAACAAGAACTGTTGTGTAATCATTCTCCCGTCTTTACTCTGGAATCATTTGCTCATTATCTGCATCTCCTTCCTCCTCAACTTGAGGCTTTGTTGGACCTTGGGTTGATCCAGGAGCCTGTTTCTTCTTGATCCCACTCACTATATCATCGATCCTCAACAGCATGGAAGCAGCTTCGATAGCCGTCTTGAAGGTCTGTGCCTTCACATTGTAAGCATCCCAAATCTGAAGGGGGAAATACATAAAATAAGATTTCTTTTTTTTTTTTTTTTTTTGAATGGTTAAAATAAGAATCTCAAGTACTGGAGAAAACATATAAGCATATCACTGCCAAGCAATAAGAGCAGCTGTGATGCCAGATCAAAAGCAACAGTCCGTTTAGCTGGCAATAAATGCAAGGCCCAACATCCCCAAGCTTGTAGTTCAGCTAGTAAAGAACATGTGTGAGTTAAAGAGTGCATGAGTTCAAGTTCCCAATGAAGCCCAAAAAAAAAAGATAGAGAAAAAGGAGAGGCCCAACATTCAAGAATTGAGAGCTGGTATATTCATGCATCCCATCACTTGGTTTTAATTTTAAACGATAATTATTAGCAAAGAAAGAATGTACAGATCAGGACTACACATAAAGGTAATTGGAAATTTGAAAGTGTCCCTTATATACATAAAATACAAAGAAAATTTACGACAGCAGTATGTAGAGCATACAAACGGATCCAATCGTGTAATTGGCATACCCTCTGTGCATTCAGATGATAGATGCTCAAATGGTGGCCTACCAAAGGGCAATTACAGACAAAGGTGCACATCTTGTGAGGCAAAATTGGACAGTAAAGAATCATGCCAATAGAAGCACGGCACTAGATGGCAAACATCTCAGGTCCATTAAATGCCGCCCACCATGCATGGCACTAGATGGATCACCAAAATGTAGAGCCTCATACATACATTTGTAATAGGGATGGCGACGGTTTAGGTTTTATTATGGGTTGAGGTATAACTCGAACCAGCCTCCTAAACTCATACCAGTCCTGTCCTGTACCATTGATGGGTTCATGATATGATGTGAAACCCAACCCACGATGGATGCGGGACGGGTGTGGCTCAGTATAGGTCATCTTTTACTTATTTTTATATAAAAAATGGATAAATATATATTTCCTCCACTAAGGGGATCCATGAAACTCGCAACCTCACCAGACCCACTGTTTCAAATATCCAATGCTAACTTCTATAAAAATAATGTTAATGATGATTCTATTGAAAAAAATATAAATTAATTATATAAGGGGAGGGTCAACAGAGCCAAAACCCAAACCCAACCAGTACCCAGCTGGGGCCAAAATTTATAACCCGCACCCATCCAAGGGTCGGGGCGGGTCACCCATTTAACCTTGGCCCATCACCATCCCAATCTAGTCAGGCTCATAAGATGACAAAATCAAATGCATAAAACTTCTACACCAAATAAAGGGGAGTTGTGTTAAAAAAACAAAAAAAAAAAAAAAGAAATCACACCTTCCGCTCTTTCATATCTGTGATTTCACCAGTGTTCCCATCAATGCCAGTCCATGCATTTTCTCCATTAGCATGCTGTAGGAAAGAACTATTCATGTTAGATAAAGAAAAGTAATTCCACAAACTTTCCTTAATATCACAACATCAAGTGGCAAGAGCAGCTTCCTACACGGACAAGAAAAGCAAATATATAAAATATGGGTGACTAAGATTCAGTTAAGCTTTATTACCTTTCCTTGCAATGCAGTCATTGTCCGAATTACATTAACCCCACAGTTCTGTGCCAAGGTTCGTGGGATAGCCTCAAAAGCTACAGCTGCAGCTTCATATGGCCACTATAAAATAAAATAAATAAATAAAAAAGGTGAAGAAACAGAAAAAGGAAAATTACAATCTAAAGTCCAAAAATGGTTCTATGTCACAGGATAAAGGGTGCATTTGGTTGTAACCCAGAACAAGTACTTTGACATGATGAGAGAGCTTATGTGATGTGTGATGAAGCAGCAATCAGAAACAATAGGTGCAGATATTCAGCCTTATCTTAATAGGCACCCTAAATCATCATCATTCCTCAGCACTACTATCTGACCTGGAGTTGAGGCAATAAGTCTACCAATGACCAAATGGATCAGGCAACTATCAATTCTGATAAACCGATCAATGTGACTAATTTGGAGTGCACCCAAACAAATTCTCTGTTTCATTAAACTGAACCACACGAAAGATACGAGAAGTTATTTTACCTTTTCGATGCCTTCTATGGAAGAACTCTTCTGCTTTAGTGTTGCGGATACAGTTAATTCTGAAGCACCACCGCCAGGTACAAGTTTTGGATTTTTTATGATGTTTCGTGCTACAGACATGGCGTCCTGGTCAAAACATGTAGAACATATAGGACCTTTTAATACAAAGAAATATTTGATCGTTAGCCAGAGGATCATTAACCTTCATAATGAATACCAACCTACCTGCAAGTTCCTCTCCACTTCATTTAAAAGATCCTTACTGGCACCTCTCAAAAGAACAGTGCATGCCTTTGGGTCTTTGCAGTCAACAATAAATGAAAAGAATTCATCCCCGATCTTCTTGACCTCATAAAGCCCTGCCCCTGTCCCAACATCAGATTCTTGAAGTTCCTCCGGTCTATTGACGATGACAGCTCCACAGGCCTTCGCAATCCTGTTGTTGTCAGTCTTCCTCAATCTCCTGATGGCACTGATCCCGGCCTTACTCAAATAATGGCACGCCAAATCACTAAGTCCCTTTTCAGTGATTACCAAGTCGGGCTTCAACTTTATAATCTGCATACACAGGCTTTCAATGTATTCTTCCTCCATCTTCAGCAAGACTCCCCTGCAAATGGCATAGTAGTTAATGAGCAGAGGCAAAATGAACTATGGTTAAACTCTATAAGGAACCTAGATTTATGCCAAATTAGGATGTCCCAATATTCATGCAGAAAGTATGACTGTTCATACTGTCATGCGTTTAAGGCAGCATAAAAATGGGAAATTACATTAGTAGAAATATGTTTCACGTATCCTCCATGTAACTCATAAAGTTGATCCCACTGAGGGAATAAAGCTCAGAAGAAGATCATGCAATTAAGTGGGATATTTTTCATCCCCAAGCCAATATTGTTGTCCATAGTTTATATTTGATCCCGAGCAGAACTGCCAGCTAATTTGATTTCCCACTTCTGCTCCATCCCAAATGCACAAAAAAGCAGATAAAGCTCCGTTCGCAAAATATCAACTACTGGTGATTCAGAGTAAGCAAACTGATTATGGTTCTAGGTTAGGGGATGTGTGAAAACTATATTATGCAACAATTACTGTAGTTTGACAGAGATGCATATGCTGTCAAGGGAAGTGAGAAATAAAGACAACAATTATGATTTTACCAAAAAAAAATATTATGATACAAGGGGATGATTCCTCATAACTACATAAGAGTCGCCATGATCCTTTCTTTGCCACCTTATGCAGGAGCTAAATCTATTCAGCAAGCAAGCCAATTGTTTGTTACATGCAGTCTGCTAGAAAGATGCTTCAATGCATTTTATTTTTATTTTTTAATTTCCTACTGCCTTATTACAAACCCCCTCAACTTTTTTTTCTTTTACACAGCACCACACCCCAAAACCAAAAACAGGAGGAATTTTTTTTTGGGGTCCCCCAACGGCCACATTATGAGAGGTATGAGTTTCACTATCATCTAATGAAAAGTAGAGTACGTTTTGGATCCAGTGTGAGCTCAATTCCACTTATTAAATATCAACCCCGAAAAGCACATGATTAGGGCATTTAGTCATGGATCCAGAGACATTTGGTCACAGATCCAGAGACTTTCCAATTAGTATATTACCCTCATGGGTTAACCATGGCAAAAAATTAAAGCCGAGAGGAACTACTGTCTGACCCATAATCCAATAGCAATAGTCCATAATAATATATACATCAAATTTGAAAACAGCCAATAACGACTTTATAATAACCAAACCATTACGAAACATCAAATTTGAAAATAGCCAATAACAGCAACTTTTTAATAACCAAACCGTCCAAGAGGAAAGTGTAGGTCGGCCTCGACTGATAACCATAATCACCAATCTCCCAAGTTAAAAGGTTAATGCTACTCCTTAAAAAAGCCAATGCATATAGACTCCCAACCTAAGAAACCCCAAGGGCAAAACAAGGCATATGCACATATGGTTTCCCTAGACCAAGGGCAAACAAGGCATACAAATGGCCTCCCTAGTAAATAACATGCTAAAAATAAATAAATAACATGCTGGGTAACAGGGAAGGTCATACCAGTCCTCCTCTTTAACCAACTCTGCATTCGTCTGATTTTCTCCTTTCTTATATTCAAGAGGGCAATCAAGAAGAATAATGCGTGGGTTTACAATCTTCCTTCTCATTTTGCCAGGGGCAACAACATCCTTGTTAAACATAACTCCTTTAAGAACCTTGGAATCTTCCAACTGACCACCTGGAACCTTCTCGACTTTTATGTACTTCTTAATGTCCACTTCGCGCAACCCTTGACCAAGGTCCACACCAACCGTAGTTGTAGCATCAAGTGCCATATCCTAAAACACAGAAGAGCCGCTTCAGTATTAGAATTATCAGGTGAAAAGTGCGAACCAATAGGAAAGAGTCAAGAAAGGCCATCGCAAGAAAATATATTGAATGACCAAACACAAGGATATGTACAACATCCTCTGGCCATAAGTTAATACATTTTTCACAGATGTTTCAGGGGTACAATTGACCTGATGGAACCCACCGATCGAGAGCTTTCATTATAAACAATCAGGATTTGGACAATCTACTCATACAGTATCAATTTTCTTTTGATTGCAGCAGTGCTTCATTCCTCCTTTCTTCTCCTTTTTTTTTAATTTATTGAGGTGCTCTATATCATTTTTCCCTGAAAATATTTTATGTTAATCACCTTTTTGCAAATCATCAATTGAAGGTTAGGCTCATTCTTTTAGATTTTTGGTGGATAGTCCAAAAGGTGGGGCCCATCAGATCACCAACCTGACATTGGTACACCCACCATACATTTCTTCAAGTCAGGATCATATCATTTGTCTTGCAAACATATCAATAATATTTATAATGACGATTGTTGTCGACTAGAATAGTAAAACTTACAAAATCATTTTTCAATTCAAAAGACAATATCGGATTATCAGTATCCACTTATCAAATATGAGATCGGACAGGGAAAAGAATACTCACAGCAACTAGATTGCCAAATTGACTTGTGAACTTTGTACCAATCGAACTTTTAACCAGACTCAGCATCTTAGCACCTGCCAAATATATTCATTAGGGTTTCCACATCAAATAGAGCAACAAGCATAACAATTATAAGTGCAGAAATCAATAGGAGTTGCAGCAATATGGAAAGGCTAAACAGAACAGGCAAGCTTTGTAAGTACAAAATTGCAGAAAAGTGAGCAAAGAATACAAAGCCAGGGCTATGGCAAATACAAGAATCAGGGAAACAGCTCTACATTTAAGTTAAAGCAATGACAAAGAAATGTACTTATAAATAAATAAATAAAAGTTAAATGAAAGCTATACAGGATATACATAGAGATGGTCAAACTTCCAGAAACAACCAGATCGTTCATAGCTACGAAATGGTTCAGACTAAGAGTCCCACTGTCCTATGATCAATTGCAGCCCATCACACTCATCTACCTCCTATGATTTACACCAACCAAAATTTGACACTCATCCAACTTGAGTAGACTCTCCAATTGATCATGTAAATTTTGGCACCCATCTCACTAACATCTAGAACTTGGAAAATTTTAAAAGCCTCAAAACAGTACCTCTTTTGATCAGATTAGGTCCCATTTTTAACACACGTAAATTGTAAGGAGACCTTTATTTTCTGCTAGGAAGAATGATTATATTTAACAAAGCAAAGTTCAACATACAGCATCCAGACAAACAACACCAGTAACAGCAACAACAAACAGTACGGCAAACAACATAAACTACAAAGCCTCACAACTCACCGAAGACTACAGACTACGAACACACCTATTGACATAATACAGCCAAGAATCAAAAGACAAGTATGCGCATGTTCTCTCTTAAGTTAACTCCTCTTGGCTCCTCCCCTGTATGAAGCACTCCAGATGAGTTTCTACTGCTCGCTGGAATCTATGACCTCTGGCAATCCTGAAGTTGCTTCAGATAAATATGCTACATGCAAGAAGGGAGCTTAATTGCGAACTTTATGAAGTTGTGAGGCCATATAACTTCATCAAAGAATCAGCTAATTCATTGGACTCTTCTACAGAACTAAGCTTCCTAGCTATTTAATGATTTAAGCTATGAAAGAATTTTCTCCCATATCCACGAGATGCCATGAGTCATCCATCTCCTGTTGTAGTTCCTAATGATCAGAGAATCTCCTTCGAAGATTAGTCTTCCAAACTGGTACTCATGACATGGGGAGTCTCAAAGCAAGAGCTTTTACCTCTGATTCTAAAGGTATAGATGAGCAATCTTAAGATTAAAATACAACAATTAAATCCCTTTTATAATCTCTAGTCAACCTCTAGTCTCTACTGATTCCCCCTAATCCTCCATTCTTGCCATTCTGGTTAAAGGATCCATTGAAGTTCAATTTTATGCCAGCCTGGAGGAGGTGGACTACATCTTACTTTAGGAAGGCCCAATGTTTGAGGATTCACAGAGATCTTAGTGGCCACTATTCATTGGTGGGCCATGTAGAAAGCACGGATAAGAGTTCGATAAGGGCTCACGGCGTAGCTTAGGATAGTATGCATTTCTAGATTTCTATAAATACCATGAAGGGAACATTCCACATATTCCGTCTCGAACTGGAGGAGACCATAACCACCGAATAAAAGGTAGTTAGCTGCTCTTGTTTGATCAAGTTGGGACTCAGAGAAAATTCTCCATACAGTTTTAGTGAAAGGGCAAGAAGTAAGAAAATGATCACTCGTTTCCACGCTCTCTCTACAGCATACACATAAGTTGTCCATATTAGGTATGAACCGTGCTAGATAATATCTCATATTAAGGCAACTTTGCAAAGCTCTCCATGTGAAAAAAAAAAAAACCTTGAGTTTTGATGGACGGGAAGAGTCCTAAGTTTCCTACATAGAAGATGAGGTTTGATAGGGGAATTATCTACAGATTTATAAATGGCCCTTACAAAACAGGTACCAGCCACAACAAGTGATATCCCTTCGTCCTAATGCTACGCAAACTATCTAGTTGACGCATTAGGATATATAAAGATCTAGGTTTAGGATAATCCCATTGAAGTCCTTGAACATACTCATTATTAGCTCTGGAACATATTGCAGATCAGCTTTTGTTTTCTTAATGATTATTGCGGAGCATGATAAACTATTTGGCAAAGCCCCAGATCCTCAATTGGTAAGATAGATCAATCTCCCAAAGGATTGATCGAATCCAGAGATGGATTCAGCCACCAGTGCATACTCAAGATAATGATAAACGCCATAACTGAAGAGAAAACTCAGAAATATTGATTAATTGATAATACACATAAAAAATACAATGAGGCATATCCTCAATATATAGGATCATTCCTATTACTTGGCAATCGAGACTTTCCTAATGATTAAGAAATCTAAAGAAAAAGAAACATTAATATTCTAGTAATCCTAAATTACTGATAACAATTTCTAATCAAATAAAGATAGAAATAGAAAGAAAATCCACAGTAGCTAACAGTCAAATTGGGCCTGTGGCTGAACCCAACGGACTGGGTAGACTCATAGGTCAATCGTTTGGCCCACTTGACTTGAGTATAGTGTCACTCTAGTCCATACTGCATCACTGTTATTTCTGGATGAAGAAAATCTGATAGGTTTGAAAATACCATTAGCTTAGGAAGCCATCTATCCTTTGGAGTATGAATATTTGATCCATCCCCCACTCCCGACGAGAGGTCATCCAGGATATTCTGTTTACTCGGGAGATTTGGTCGGGGCCCATACGAGAGGAGGCAGTTATTCTGAACAGTTTAAGTCTTAGTCATGTGGGCACACTCTGAAGCAAATGAATTGCCACTCAGCCCCTGATATTACATTATGGAGAGAGAGAGAGAGAGAGAGAGAGAGAGAGAGACCTTAAATGGATATTTATTTTGAACAGTTTAGGTTTTAATCATGTGGGCACACACTGGAGCAAATGAAATGCCACTCAAGCCCTGATATTACATTATGGAGAGAGAGAGAGAGAGAGAGAGAAACCTTAAATGGGGCACTACTCCCTTTCTTTTTGACCGGAAAGAGGTTAAGAAAAACAAAGAGGCTACTAGGTACGCCTTGCTCCCTCCTCTCTCCTATTTGTTTTTTTTTAAGGGAAAGAAAAAGGGAAAAAAATTCAAGACTTCGGCCATTTTGGCCTAAGTCTGGAATTTCAGCTGAAACTATACGAATAGGTTTGTCGAACCGAAATTGTTCAAACAGTTCAGACAAACCCAACCAATTCCGGAATTCAGTTGAAATGGTCTGAAATCTGGACAAAAATTCTTCCAATAGGTGGTTCAGTTCAAATCACTGGCCAAACCTGTTCGGCCAATTCAGTAGAACCAAACCAAATTTGACAACCATGGTTAAAAGATGAGTATCCAACTTCTTTCCTTTCCATAATAATGAAGCATCTAGATAAGCTAACCTTACTTTACAGGTTAAAACCTGATGAAGCAACCAATAATTTGGAGAGAAGTAGATACTGACTGGACCAAAACCTCCCTCTCCACAACCCTCTCCACAAGTGAAGATGCAGTTCCATTCCAATTTGTCATTTGTGGTTGTAACTCAAGTTGGATATTATTCCAGACTCTCCTGGTGATTTTTCCTACAGCCAGGGTCATTCCTAAGCATATAAAGGAATCAACAGATCTTTAAATCTGAAATATTGATTTAATTTCATCAATTAGTTAGTGTTGGTGTTTCGGAGACCACTATAAGGCATTTCTGAAAGTCATTCTTCTGGCCTGGTTTTCTTTGGAACTGATAAAAGATTAATCCAGAAAGAAAGAGGCCGATTTCCTGTCTCTTTTGATGAGGAACAGAAGATCATATACAAATTGAAGAAATGGACCTCTATTAACTTCCAGGGCTACCCCTGCTAAAATATATAAACAAGGAGATACCACAAACTGAAGACGTAGAATTCTGTAAACTCCCAGGGCTTCTCCCGCTAAAATATATAAATAAAGAGAAAGTGGGTCTCCTTGTCAGCAACTCCGTTGTGGACTAAATTCTTCAGTTAAAGATCCATTTATGGCAATGCAGTAAGTAACAAAGGTAACATGCAACATGATTCATGACATCACAATTTGAATAAAGCCAAGTCTTTTAACGCATTCTCTTAAAAAATTCCATGTGTCACAAGGAGACCTTTAAAACTCCTAAACCTCCCATGATTTTATTTATATATAAATATATATGGCCCATGGCAAATCTTCCTGCATCACTTCTCACCATATTACAGTGAGAATTTCCCGCAGGCCCACCTTATGATCCGTCCAAACCATTCACACAGGGGACCACCCATGATAATCACTAGACTCCAAGGTTTGCACCCACCGAATGTACTAGAACGTTAGATCAAGGCTCAATTTTTCTTAAAATATAAAGCCGTTAAACTTGTGTGCCATGGATCAAGGGCTTCGATGCATGAGTTGACCCCATTTTTTATTTTTGGGTCCATCATGAGTGGATTTTTCCATCCCCCCATCTCCCATGATCTGTGGGCCCCCAGGTGAGCCCCAGCAGCAGTGTGCTCGACACTGTGCGCACCGGATGCACAGGAATATTGGCAGCCTCTAGCAAAATTGACCTCAACCTCATTTCATTAGACGACCTTGGAATGCGATGGAATGAGACATTCCTAATTAATATTGCCTTAATTTTTCTAACTCTAGATTGAAACCTCCAAGGCTTCCTCAACTTCTGCCTCAACTTCTGCCCAAGCTAAAAGCATTTCTTGAGTGGCCTAGCACACTAGCCTTGCTAAGTACTATAGTTTTACCTGAACCACTTGACCCATTCCATGGTTGCTAGTATATTAAATTTCTTTAAGTCCCTGCATATATTTTTCTAACAGTAAATCATACTAATATCTAGATCACAAACTTAATTTAAAAAAAAAAAAAAAAAAAAAAAAAAAACACACACACAAAGGAATGGAAAGAATTTTTTTTTTATAAATAAACTATAACACGCATAGTAGAAAAGAGTTCGTAACAGGCATATCTACAGCAATCATCTGATTATTTGGCATCAGTGCACAGGATTCGGTTGGCCATATCTGCACAGTGGTACTGTTCAATTGTGTCATCTCAAAACAATAATGCAACACCATGAGCATATAAATATATTTTGAGAACCCCATGAACCCTAACCATTTGAAATATATGCACATATATGAAGCAATAACAGCAGAAGAGAGGTAGGCCACAGTTCCAGAAATTAAAAAAAAAAAAAAAAAAAAAAAAGAAGATGCAAATACTTACGATCGTTCACATCAATATCCACAGCTATCTTGTCAAGCACAGCAATAGCATCCTCAAGAGCTTTAGTGTAGGCTACAAAGCATATTAAATTTGCGATCACCAAAGAGTTAGCAATTGTGGAAAACAAAAACACCCTACCATGATAGCTTATCCTTAGGGCATTAGATATTACCTCGGCAGATGACTGTGGGATGGTAACTCTTGTTAAGAAATGCTTCAGCAACATGGAGCATCTCACCAGCTTCAAAGAATTCCACCCAAAACATGAAAAACCCAAAATTGACAACCATCTGTTAATTGACGTTAAAACTATAGCATAGATCAAGGTAGAGAAAAAACTGGCTGAAGTTTAAAGTTAAAGGTATGTGCATTTTAATCATTTGTTTTAAATGCATAAAAACTGTAATCTTATTTATCATTCTGCCAGCACCTAATAGATATGTCGCACTAATATTCCTTGGATTTAAAATTGGCAACTCTTTCATAAATAACAACTGTGAGGTTTAGAAGTCCAAGTGTAAGAACATACCAAGTACAATGACTGATGTTGTTCCATCTCCTACTTCTTCATCTTGTGTTCGGCTTAGTTCAATCATTGACTGTCATCTCTCAAAAAAGACCAAGTGTTAAAGGAGACAAATCACAAAAAAAGGCAATTTTTGTTGAGAGAAAACTGCAAAGTAATGGTGTAAAATTGAAACCAAAACCAAAGAAAATCATTCATACAGCCCTACACATTAATGAAAAACTCTATAGAGCCCAGGAAAGGCCCCGAGGGAGCCTTTCCCAGTCCGTCCCCCGTCCGACACAAGTCAATTCACTGTTGCAGAGAAGCAGCTCGAGTAGTAATCCAACAAGCCAACAGGGGTTTAGGTCCTTTAGGACATCCTCTTGCCCAGCCCCCAAATCCAATACTTTTCCCAATGATATGGATCCATCAGACACATAAGAACAATTCATAACTACAACCCACATAATACTTTTTAAAAATATTAATCCATGTAATTTTTTTTTCCTTGGCTAATGCAATAAATACCAATCATTGTGGCCTGACAAATGAATACATTAGGGCTTCACCATTGATCATACAACCGACTTGAGCAACCATATAGGCAGATACTTCATTTTCAACAAAATATATAGGCTCCGATCAGGTTGCTCAATATGCCAATAAAATTGGTCATTATAGACGATATTTGAGATGTATGGAAATTTTTATTTTTACAAGACATTTCACTCTGAAGCACACCCCTTTTTTTTTTTTGTTTTCAGTTGCAACATCGTCTCAATGAGATGTCAACCTTTAAATAAGTTCCAAATTATGCTCAAGGCACCCTTTTCTTTTAATGGTAAAATAACTTGAACCCACAGGGCACAACCTAATTATGAGCACAATGATCATCATCTTAAGTCATATCACATCAAGCTAGGTCAACTTAATTGTTCTACCCGAGAGACTGACAATGAATATCCAAAACCGTAGTAATGAAGTTGTACAAGAGTTGTCTGCGCCCCCGCCCCCCCGCCCCCCCCAAAAAAAAAAACCCCGCCTTCCCAATATTTCATCCTGAGGTTACACAAATTGAGGGCACATTAGTGTAACAGCTTTTTTGCGGAAATGCCACAGCAAAGTTTCTGCTTTTCCAGAGTTTGGTATGGCACATTTTCCTCAAAAGAAAAATTGCAAAAAATCAACTATTTTCTAATTTTCGGCAATGACGCAGAAATCATTACTCTGCAGATGTTAGGGCACATTTAAATAACACCACAAATGAGTAAATGCACATTTCCTCTTCCACATAATCGGTTTTCCTAGGGTCGGACTTTCATTTTCTCACTTACAAAGAAAACATAAGGGCACATTTGGTAACTCTCTTGAATCAATGGTTTAGATGATTCCTTACATCCCCTAGAACCAAGGCTATCCTCACCACAGATTTTAAGGGAAGAAATCATTGCATTCCACATTTGGATCGCCGAGCAGTATGACACCATTTACACTAGTACTAAAACCAACAGTTCACCACTTTCACAATTTTCTCCAAAACAAAAACCTTAATGAGGGGTTTCCTTTCAGTAGAATGAGTGGAACGAACTTTTCCAGCCATTTTGGCCAGAACAAAACGGAAATGACAACTGTGTGTGCATGTTTCAAGTTTTCCTCATCACTCAGTTTCACTCACACACGCTCAAGGTAGTGGCTATCAGGTGCGCATGTCACACACCAGGGGTCGGGCCCACATGGGGGACCAAATTCCCACCCCCCCCCCCCCCCCAATCATCCCATTTACACGGGTCCCACCGAGTTTGCACCCATCTGAATGTGTTGTACACAATTGGATCGGCCATACACCCATCCGAATGGACTGTACAATGTTAAGCTTGTGGGCCCCAGATGAGGGTGCCTAGTTGGGGCTGATTTTTGGAGAGAGGAGGGCCCATGGAGATCTTTCGAGCCCCCCAGGTCCCAGTCCCAGTGGGGCCTATATGTGTGTCAACATATATATATATAGAGAGAGAGAGATTACTATCATACAACTTAATCAATAGCATTTTGGTTTTTCACATTTAAGTTGATCCTAAGTTGTGCCTCATGCACATTAGACCCCACAACAAGTGTAAGTGTCCACTCGACACAGATCTTTGGGCTTTTTTCTCTGCAAATCTTAAAGGGTCTCCCATCGAGTCATATTTTCTTGTTATGTGATAGGGAAGTTAGTCACAAAGTCCAAGTGGCAAAATTGTATCCTTTTAAGTCCAAAAAAAGATCAATGTTTAGCTAGAAAGTATCTTAGATGATAGAAATTCAAGTGTCATGGGATTTTCAAGTGGTTCAGCAAAAGAAATCTAGAAACTCAAGTGGTTATCAAATATATATACTTATATATATAGAAGCTCAAGTGTCGAAAGAAATATAGAAGCTCAAGTAGCTATCAAATACATACATACATACATAGATATATATGTGTGTGTGTGTGGGAGATGCTCCTATGAGCATCTCTCACCTTACTATAAGAGATAAATGTGAGGGCCCCCACCTTATCTCTCATAGTATGGTGAGAGATGCTCTCATAGGAGCAACTCCCTATATATATATATATATATATATATATATAAAACTCAAGTGTCATGTGAATGAGATTTTCAAGTGGTTCAGCAAAAAAAATAGCACCCCTTTTTTACTGCACCCATTTACGGGGATGGATCAAATCATATTGTGAATTGTAGGAGTTTTTTTCTTATGAAAAATAAAAAAAAAGTATTTAATAAATTAAAAATGATTAAAAAAAACAGTTTTTCATGATCCAGCCATTTTTCAACCATAGCAACATAATTACAATAAAAAAAATAAGACTAGGATACAATTGTTTGAAGAAAGCCACGACCTGTACTAATATATCTCAAATAATGTGTGAATAGTTAAATTTGTTTAAGATATCAACATTAGTAGGAAAACTAAACAAGTTCTATTATTTTTTTCTCTTTAAATAATAATAATAATAATAATAATAATAATAAGAATAATAATAAAATCTAAATGAGCCACCTTACATGATTAGAATGTCTATTTCAGTTAAAAGTGTTTGTGAAGGGGGAAAAAGCCAAAAAAAAAAAAAAAAGATTAAATCCAATACATTCAGCTGAACGTTGTAGACTCGTAGTCACATGCGCATTCCTTATTAATCTCTAGTTCTCTACAATCGCCCCAAAATCACAAAAGCTTTTAAGAGGTTTCGTTAATTATTACATAACCTTTTGAAAATATAAATACTTACAAAAAAAAAAAGTGAAAAAAATACCAATACTAACCTATTAGCTATGGCTATTCTCACTCCAGCGAATCACTTGAATCATAGGATTTGATGAAACAAGTATTGAATCGTATTATTCACTTGAAAATGAGATTCGTTGTTTAGATGCAAATCGTTTTCCTTATATATAACCATCTGCCATTACTAAAGGATGGTCAATTTCTTTTTGTGGGAATAGTGGAGCTTCTCTATCTTTATCTTGGATGGTGTGAAATCAGCCCCCTAATAGTGTGAAGACTAGAAATTATCTCGTAAAAGAACCAAAGTGCAAAGTGAAAGATTCCTGCAACACTAGGATCTCATAAGTATTTAGCCTTCATTCTTGGATCCTAGCAGAGTCACCTATTCCCAATAGCCCCACATTTCTAACAGAGCTCCCATCTAAATTAAGGTTTCAAATCCCAAGACACCATAAGGTTGACTTGGGGCAACATAGGGCCTACCCATTGCCTACATTTGAAGAACTGACAAAGTCACGAACCAGATCATACCTTAGCAGCTGGGTGGGCAATATCCAACTCACGCAGTATAGCATTTCCATCATTAGTGACCACAATGCCTGAAATGAAGAGGGCATAGCTCAGAATATGACATGGAAGTAGAAAGTGGCAGCAAGAACGGGAGACAATCTGGACCTCAAAATTTTAAAAGAAATGGACCAAAAAACACATCCAAGAACCAAATTTAAGACTCATAAGAACTCCAAATTTAGAAAACAATGCCTGCAAAAATTATAATTTAGAAGTTAATAAGAGCATAATGATCTACATTTCGGTTAGAACTCACACCTGAACAATTCTGCAAAAACTATGTAACACGGCCCAGAAATAATTGAACATAAAAACAAAAATGAAGCATTCTTAGGGCCTGCTTGGCATTATTCTTGCACTAAGAATATTTTTATTCTGAAAATGAATTCTGCTGAGAATGATCTTATGTTGAGAATGAATTGTAGTGAATTTGTTTGGTAACACA
The DNA here is from genome assembly GCA_028538565.1 of Umbellularia californica. Taxonomy (NCBI): domain Eukaryota; kingdom Viridiplantae; phylum Streptophyta; class Magnoliopsida; order Laurales; family Lauraceae; genus Umbellularia; species Umbellularia californica. Next base: position 21,160,901 of record JAPQWN010000007.1, read on the forward strand.
TTCTGTCAAAACTGTTCCAGAGGAGAAGAATAGTAGAATCATGTTTGAAAACACTTTTCACTTTGAATCCTATTTTAAAATTCCAAACCACTCCCGTATGTTAAATTAAACGGGTGGGCGACACTTCGATACTAATTGTCTTATTTTTAACAGAACTCAAAATATAATAAATAAGTTATTTATTTTGCATAAAAAATAGGGGTAGGAAAGGATAAGAGGTATGTATGAGATGTGCATATCAATTTACAGAAGTGTGTGTGGCCTACCCGAGCACAGCACTTGACACATATTCAGTGAGGATGGAAGGTGGTAGGCAATGGAGAGAGTGACGAGAGATTCGAGCATAGATTTTATGAATGACCCCTAATAATTGATTTAAAAGTTTTAGCAGGGACAACTCTCAAGGATCCCCTTTACTCTCTTTCTCTTTCCATTTGCAAAGGCTAGATTTTGATGAATTGCAAAGAGAGGAGAGAGAGATGTGAATGAGGAAAGAGAGGGACTTTCCCTTTTGCAACTGCATACATTGCAATTTGCGTGATCATGAAGACAAGAGAGAAAGTGGGGGTGGGGGATGAGAGAAAGAGAGAAGAAGAGAGACATGACAGAGGAAGAGAGACAGGATAGAGGGGGAGAAAGAAAAGAGAGATTTCCACATGAGGGCGAGAGTGACGAAAGATTAGTGCGGAGGGACTTCAGAGCGATGCGGGCCTCTACGTTCTGATCTGAAAAACGAAGTTTTATTGTTCCTAAAATTTCATTACGTGAGAATGGTTTTCTAAAGAAATATTCTCTCAGCATAATTAGGAAACTGCAACCAAACATTCCCAGTATTTTTATTCCGTGAGAATGAAAAAATGTTCCCTCATAATGATGCCAAACAGGCCCTTATATGCCAAAAGTGGGCCCAAGAACAGGCCCACAGGTGGCCAGCACACTAGGCCTAACCATAGTGGGCCAGTTCATTGAGCCAAGCCCATAGATGAATGATCCATTGGACCTAATCATTGGTCAGCCAACCCATTGGCCCAACCATGCCTATCTTCATAAATATAAATTTCAAATTAAGTTTCTTAGATCTAGATTCTTAGTTTAGAAAATCCTAATTAAATATCTTGAATCTAGCAAGATAACTTATTGGCATGCAAGAAATAAAAGATAATTTGATTGACAAGTAATCAACAAAAATAGAAGAAAGAAAAACTTTTTAGGCAAAAAGATATAGTTGTGTACGAGAAACGGAATTCTATCTAGATCCCTGATAGGTGAGATTGTCATCCCATACTGTATAGATAATCGCTCATTTATGAATTCAATGAAAATTATCTCTTTCCCTCTCATTATTATGATTTGTGGTTGCATTGAGCAATGGTTTCCTCTAGTGACAATGGTGATGACTCCTTACATTGCGAATGATGGTGACTCCAAAGGCTGGGCATCCAAGATGCACATGCACACCCACACGTGCGCACACGCACAGAGAGAGAGAGAGAGAGAGAGAGAGATCACATATTTCAGTGATATTAAAATAATACATTAATTATACCCGTTAATATCTACATGCAAGTAAAGCATTGAGGTTTGTTTGTGATAGAAAATCTAACAAGAAAGGAAAAAATACAATAATTATTAATATCTACATGAAAGTAAAGCATTGAGACTTGTTTGTCATGGGAAATCTAACAAGAGTACCTCCACTGGCATCAAGTAGCATCTTCAACATGGACCGAGGACCCAAAGTGGTACGGATAATATCAGCCACAGCCTACAAGAAGGATTACACAGCCCAAAAAAAAACAGAGAATGAGGAGAATTATAGAATATCACAAACTTTTTTTTTAAGAAGAAGAAGCAAAATCAATAGACCAATTAAATTGTTCCATGAAGCATTGATATGTTCAGCAAGGCACAAAAGAACTGTTTAATCTATAGATTTAATTTGGGATGCAACTTAGTATTGAAAAATAACAGCCCCTGCAAATCTATAGAAAATCAAAACTCACCTTTGATGCTTGGATATTAGCATGATGCACCTTACTTCCAGATTCGCGAGTCAAAGAATCTTCTGCTCAATCCAGTGTGAATGAGCCATTAGGGAAATAAAAGAATTAAGTGGCAACAACATAATTCCGTTCATTATAGACAAGCAAGTATTAGATCAAATAGGCACTTCATGGTCCTCCAATTTGATAATGTGAAAGATAAAATGAAAATTCAGATTTTGACAAGTAATATATGAAGCAGCAAAATCGTTCTTGAATTTCAAAAAGAGAAAATTAAAAAGGACAACCACCTCATTTTGATCATTTGGAAATTAGGGAGAATTTCATTCCCTTCACAACATGACTCAAATTTGGTCCGTCTCTTCACGTACCTAGGGGAAGTTCAGGAAGCCTAAACGGTTGTATGTCCATTTTTTTTCAAAGACATACTACTAGATAATACATTGCCTCCTAAATGACAAATGAATTTAGAAAGAACTAGAATGCCACCAAAGAGATACTACAGTAAACATCAAAAGCCCAACTGCGAGTTCGAGGGTTCAATACATGTGCACATTGTGTGACATTAAGAGAGCTAAAATTATTTTAGCTTACAAGTTCCATGAAAAGAGAAAAAAAAAATTATGCTTCTTTCAGGCCTAGTGGAATATATATATATATATATATATATATATATATATGGTGGGACACAATCTTAAGGAACAGCTTAGAAATGCAGTGGCTACATCTTCCTGGTATTCCCAGGAAATAAATCTGCCCAGATATCGCATCAATTGATTTTCTCCCATTCAACGCTGTAGGGGGGGAGAAAACCAAAAAAAAAAAAAAAAATCACCTTTCAGATAACGGTACATCCAAACGCACCCTTACTCTTTTCTACACCCCACCCATCATAGCTTCCCAATAAATTCCCCCCCTTTCCACCATTTCCATGGTGATTTCATTTTCCGCATAAAATGAAAAGGGGGATACTTTTTTCTGTGAAATGTGTTTCCACCACCACCTCTGCTGAAAGGTTCTCTACCTCTTCTGTCCGAATCTTCTTTCCATATAAGATGGAGAAAATGCTTTCACATGAGGAAAATGAAGAAAGTTTCCATTTTTGCCGCTCAAAATGCACCCGGGCACAAAAACACCCGAAAACTAGTCCTCCTCTCCTCTACGGATTCATTCCAATCACCATTTCAAGTACTGGGGATTTGAGATCAAGCAATGTAAGAAGCAGATCAAGATCTCCAACACAATCTAAACCCTAAACCCTAAACCCTAGACCCTAGACCCTAGCAGTGATAAAGAAGGAAAGAAAGAAAGAAAGAAAGAAATGAAAGAATGAGATGAGCGATTGTTAAAGAAAACTTACTTAGAACGAGTACTTGCGAATGCATCTCTGCAGATGGCTAGATTTCTTTCGGCTTTCGTTTGAAAGAAAGGGAGAGAGAGAAAGTGGGCGGCAGATTTGCAGAGGACAATAGAAAACCCTTGCTGCTTTCGGGGGATATATAGAACGCACAATGGGCACGGGCAACGCGCACTCAGAGAGGGTTCCAGACATCCAGTACATTTATGGACCCAGTCGAGCTTGATTGAAGTGGGTCGGATCTAGCCGGTCCGACTTTCGCCCTCAAGGGTAGGGTAAATGGCCTAGATATAGTACACCCTTCGAGGGCTTTGGGCCTGTGCCCGTCCATGTATGTATTGAGGGTAGGATAAGGATAATCCCAGGCCAGCCTTGCCTTTTAACGTGCCTAGTCAGCTCCTTGTTACAATCCTAATAATCGTCCAAGCTTTATGGCCGACATCACTAAGGTTCGTGTGATGCAGTGCCGATTTAATATGAAGTTTTTAATATGAGAGCTGCTGATGCCATAACCCAAGCTTCCAATATATTCTTATATAAAATTACCTAAAAAGATATCTATTGAAATCTTTCCCTCTACAACTTCTTTCTACACTCACCCACCCCGCGCCTCAGCCACTACCATCCCCTAGCAACACCGCTGGAGGGGGAGAGGGCAGAGACGACAGCAGAGAGGGAGAGGGCGACAGCAAGGAGGGCGGCGACAGGGAGAGGGAAAGGGAGGGAGAGAGAGCGCCGGGAAGAGGGCGGCGGCAAGGAGAGGGAGAGAAATGTGGAGAAGGAGAGGGAAAGAGGGAGGGGGAGAGGGAGAAGGAGCGGGGGGGAGAGGGAGGGCAGCGATCGCAAGTAGAGTTGCAAACGGAACGATTCTGGATCAGAACCATGGTATAGATTCAAACCCGTTTTTAAGTAACGGTTCCGGATTGGATTTTGACTTGGAACCTGTTTTGTTGGTTCCAAACCTGATCTTGAAAAGAAAATTAGGAACCGGGTCTACTTAGAGGACTGGAATCTAGCTCCAAAATCGACTCTAATTTCTTTTTATTCTTTTTTTTTCTTAAAATAAGCATATCATTCAACTTATAACAATACATCAAGTCTACTGCCTCCGGTATTATACATAAAAATGTCAAGAAAAAAAAAAGTCGATCTTAAGGTACAATTTGCAATTTCAAAGGTTCATATGCCAGGTATTGGACCCACGAGTCAGAACTTGTATGGACCCGGAACCGGACCCGTTTATCAATCGAAACCTAAGTTGGGTTTCGGACCCAGACCCATTTATGAATCGAAACCTAAACTAGGTTCCACACCCAGTTTTTGCAGGTCGGAACATTCGGGTAATCGGAGAATCGGATACCCGTTTGCAACCATAGGCGCAGGGCAACGATATGGAGAGGGGAAAGAAGGGGAGTAAACTGAGAAGGGAGAGAATGATACTTTGGGAACAACGAGGCACGGAAAGAGAATGGATGTGGAAAGAGAACCATGGGTTGTGGCATTAGCAGCTCTCTATTAATAGGTGCATATACAAGGTTGTTTTTATAATTCAAACTTTGCAATATCCATTCAATTTAAGAGTTAGAATAAAAGAAGTATATAGTTTATATTCATTAAACAGCCAAGATCAACTTAGTAACATCCAATAAAAAACCATGGTTGAATGGAACCTTTTGTTGATGTTGAAGTTCTATGGACCAGATCCGGCAGAAGGAAGTGGAGAGAATGAAAAATCACATAAACTCTCGACTTGATTTTAGTTTAGCCCATACATGTAGCCTCAATTCTTGCACGGGTTATTACACATGGTGTTAGAGTTTGATGAGTTCCAATAAAAAAAAAAATAGCAGTACATTTTAGACTTCAATATCTCTCAAGTTATATTATGCTTTTCTACGCATTTGGAGAGTTAGATTACTATCCATAAGCAACGGTCGGCGTAGGGGATTCCTTGCGATTTTCCTCAGATTCGCATACAACCTAGATTTGATTACAATTCTCATTGTATAAGGTGATTCTTCAAAATACTCAAAAGACCCTCATAATCGAAGAGAATCCTGTTCAGACCTACCCCCATAAAATTGCAAAAATTCAAGCATGCAGAGAAAGGGAGAAAAATAGTGAATGGACAGTATCTCAGAGGTTACCGGTTTTTTCTTTGGGAATCTACCTTATAGGTCCCACAATTACAGTCCGAACTGTTAATCATGTTAAGAAGGTCCAAAATGACTATGTGGTCAAATCTCTGCGATTTATTCCTTGTATATTCTAAGATATTTGTAAAAAAAAAAGGTCCATACCATTCATAATGAGATCTGGAATTTTTTGGTCCCCTCTTGCAAAACCCGAACCATTCAATTTCTTCTTAAGGCCTAAAACAACTATGAGGTCAAATTTGGCATTATGATTCATCGTGGATAGTGAGAAAATGGCAAAACTCCTAGTCGTTGATCATCCATAGTGAAAAAGGAATCTAATTTGTGCATGAACAATGTTTTAGACGTGATATTACGGTATCCAATTTTTTCTTTAGGACCCTATCTTACGGGTCCCACAATCATGACCAAAACTATTCATAATGTTTACAAGGTCCAAAACGACTAGTAGGTCAATCTCCAGCCGTAGATTTCTCATATATTTTGGGATATTTATAGAAAAAAAAGAGTCTATATCCTAAAATATTATTTTTAATTCTTGTGGGACCCACAATGAAAATCCAATCTGTCTATTGTCTATTCAAGGCCAAGCGCAACCAGTGGTCCAAAATTTTGTACTAGTTCATTGTGGATTGAGAGAAAATTGGAAAAAAAAAGTGATGATTGGATCTAATATATGCAATTCCACTTCTTCCTTGGTGTTTGCCAAACGTGGTGTGAGGTGAACCTCCCAATGAGGATAGTAATTTATGAGAATAATGGAGGAGTCCAGTTGCCAAACGTGCCCTAAGTTCATAAATATATTTTTGAACATTCATGTCATTAAAACTCTTTATCCTTATCTTGTTTAAATGTACAATTCAAAAGAAAAAAAAAACAAAAATAAATAAAAGTTATTAGTTAATTTTTAAGAGTCCGGAAGCTCAACCTGCTTTAGCTTGAGAGAGAAAGGGGCAAATTTGTAGAGGGACAATGAAAACCTTGTTGCTTTTGGGAGAGGTATATAACCAAAAGGGTCATGAGCAACACGCACATAAGAGAGGCTCTAGAACTCTATACAAGATTTAAGAAAATTAATTTAATGCTTTTGAGAAACAAGTTGGCCTAGGGCCTTAGGCCCATCAATGGGCCGAGCCATGGCGGGTCAAAACCCTTGGAAGGCCTACTCTACATAGGCCCTTACCCTATCCTCAATGGTCAAGGTGAGGTTAGACCCAAGCCCAACGCTTGAAAACGAGAAAAATTACACTGCCATAAAACATTGAGTGTCAATCGAATATTAACCACATTCTTTATTTGGGCCCAGGACTGACAACCGTTAAAAGAAACAACACAAGCAGAGTTATAAAAAAACTTTTTGGGGTTTTATTGGGAAAAACCCTCATCGGCCTCCATTGGGTTAGTTTGAGCCCAATAAAAATGGGCAGACAGAAGGGTCCTTGTATTTACGTTTCACTTTTTTTTTTTTTGTCTTTTAGCGTTATAGTCGATATCGATGCTTATACAAAAGGCCGCTCGAAACTTCATCCATCTCTTCTTCTCTCTCTTGTTCTCTCTTGCTATTAGCAGCTGATCTCAAATCAATCTCATAACAATCTTTGAGAAGGAGGAAGAAGGAAAGAGAAAGATGGGTTCTTTTTTGATTTGGTGAGATAAAGATGAGTTCTCGAAGGGGTGCTTGTATTGGTGGGTGTGTGCAGATGAGATGGACGGAGATGGAGGTGTGCAGTGGGTGGCAAAGGGCAATGCAGGGAGAAAGGAGAAGAAGAGAGGGAGAGGGGGAAGGAAGAAAGAAAGAAAGGAAAAGGGAGGAAGAAGATGGTGTGTATGCGAAGAGGGCTATGCAAGGGGATGTGCGAGGAAAAGAGAGAGGGAGAGAAGAAAGAAAGAAAGAGGCACGTGTGGTGTGATGCCCTGAAGTCCCACATCGACTATAGAGAGGAAAGTGAATGGGGTTATATGTAGAGCTTACACCCTTACTTTGCATGAGGCATTTTGATGGGTTAAGGCCCATCAGAAGCAAAACCGTGAGGCCCGTGGGCCAAAGTGAATAATATCATGCATGGGTATAGGGTGGGGCGTGACAAATGGTATCAGAGCCAGGTTCTCGACTAGTTCGAGTGTGGGTCCCCTGCTGTGGTCTGGTGAAAGTGGGCGGATCTCCATGTGGGCAGGCCAAGAGGGCTGGCAGGCTATTGCACATGGACGTGCAGCCCTAAGGGGGGTGGAATGTGATTCCCTGGAGTCCCACATCGACTATAGAGAGGAAAGTGAATGGGGTTATATGTAGAGCTTACACCCTTACTTTGTATGAGGCCTTTTGATGGGTTGAGGCCCATCAGAAGCAAAACCGTGAGGCCCATGGGCCAAAGCGGACAATATCATGCATGGGTATGGGATAGGGCGTTACAAATGGCATCAGAGCCAAGTTCTCGACTAGTTCGAGTGTGGGTCCCCTGCTACTGCATAGGGACGTGCAGCCCTAAGGGGGGTGGAATGTGATGCTCCGGAGTCCCACATCGACTATAGAGAGGAAAGTGAATGGGATTATATGTAGAGCTTACACCCTTACTTTACATGAGGCCTTTTGATGGGTTGAGGCCCATCAGAAGCAAAATCGTGAGGCCCATGGGCCAAAGCAGACAATATGATACATGGATATGGGGTGGGGCATTACAAATGACATCAAAGCCAAGTCCTTGACTGTGTGGGTCCCCTACCGTGGTCTGGTGCAAGTGGGCGAGTCTCCATGTGGGCGGGCCAAGAGAGCTGGCAGGCTACAGGGACAAGCAGGCTACTGCATAGGGACGTGCAGCCCTAAGGGGGGTGGAATGTGATGCCCCGAAGTCCCACATTTACTATAGAGAGGAAAGTGAATGGGGTTATATGTAGAGCTTATACTCTTACTTTGCATGAGCCCTTTTGATGGGTTGAAGCCCATCAGAAGCAAAACTGTGAGGCCCATGGGCCAAAGAGGAAAATATCATGCATGGGTGTAGGGTGGGGGTGTTACATGTGGTGGGTGCTGTGCGTAGGTGAGGAAGCAGAGTGTGTAGTGGTAGCAGGGCGATGCAGGGTGCAGTGGCAGAAGGAGGAGAGAAGTGGGGAATGAAAACCCTTCGGAGCTAACCGAAAGCTCTGCCTCCTCATCCTTACCGTCCCTCATAAGCCTCTTAAAGAACCCATCTTTATCCGAACCCTCCTCATCCACTGATTTTCGGAAGAACAGAGCATCTCTCACCTTTGTACCCAGTATAAGCTTCTTAAATAGTTTATTATCATCTGGTGTGAGCTTATTACCACTTCCATCCTCCTGCAAATGGGTGATTACTTGGTGGTGGCGAGGTTAAAGACACTGATCGGGGCGGCGACACTGACGAGGCCAATGACAACAACTTCTGCTTCGACGATAGAATCCGATTGAGAACCGTCGACTCTTAGGACTATCTTGGGGGCAGGAGCGGGCAGGCGAACAAACGGGGGCCACTTGTCCATAAGCATGGCAGCGATCTGGCACTTCTCTTGGATTGATGATGCCTTCGTTGTCTTCGTCGTAGTCTTCGAGTTGGTTTTGGAGTCTGAGAAGCCAAGAAGAGGGTTCCGGAGTCTAGGTAGTGATAGAGACTGAGAAAGCCTGTGGCACTGGTAAGAAGGAGAGACGAATGGTGACTGAGATGTAGGCGCTGCATAGGGATGGATGGGGTTGTATCATAAATGCTGTCTTTTTGGATAGTCGATATTGACCATTACAGAAAAAAAAAAAAAAGAACGTAAGGGGCCCAAGGGATAATTTCTGTATGCCCATTTTTATGGGGCCCAAATTAATGCAATGGCGGTCTATGAGGGTTGTGATGAGTCCTGAAAAGCGCACATTTTCATACACATTTTAGACCATTTTTAAGGGCTTATTGATATTAAAGAGCTTTATTTAGTGTCAAATCATGTTTTTATGCATTTAGGGTCCATTGTAGTGCATTCATGCATAATTTGCTTAAAAATCATAGTTTTTGTATTAATTCATGAAACCTGCCTTTTTTTAGATTTAATATTGGAAAGTCGGTTATTTTGGGTGCATCAAGAAGGGTCCTATGCATCATCCATTTAAATTCCTTACATAGAATTACTCTTGAATCCATTTGTTTTAATTTGTGTATGAGAAATCAAGAATGAGACCCACATTTGTGAAATTTGAGAGAGATCAAGGAAAGGGCATCTTTCATAGTCGACCCACATATCTTGATATTTTTGGAAAGTTTGAAAGTCAACAATGGAAAGCACCAAAAATCTCTCACTCACCTTACTATTTCTTTGAAGACTTGTTGGCCAAGGAAGGGACTTGCCATGCAAAGAAGATTGCGTGCTACAAACTTAAAGCAAAGAAGGAAAGAAATAGAGCAAAAATCTATAAATTGAAGGCATAAGCATCACTCTCCTCTCATGGGAAGATAGACCAACTCTCTCTAGAATTACTACTACACTCCATCTTCTTCCTCTCTCTTTCTCTCCATTTGAGTCCTCAAGGAGATTTGGCCGGAAATCACACTACACCCTTGGGTTTTTCAGCTAAAAGAGGCTTCTCATCCTAGTATGTAATTGTCATTGTTTATTTTTTATATCTTATGTAAGACTTTGCATATTAGTAAAATTGTTTCTTACTCTTTCAATTTTTTTTTTTTTTTTTTTTTTTGTCCTTGGGTGATTGGTGCTTGTTTTTTGTTTCTTTTCTTGTCGGTGTTTGGATTGATGACCCAAAGGCTCTACGAACATGATTCAAATTACGACCCCTCTTAGAAAGGAATTTTGAAAGAGGAGAATACACTTCACACATTTAAATTTATGTTCTTTCACACATTTAAATTTTTGTTAAAACCACACATTTACTTTTCTTGTTTTCACCACACATTTAAATTCTTGAACTTTTGTTTATTGTCTTTATTTTTATGATCAATTCAATTTTATGTTTATTTTGCGCATAGTTTATAGTTGGAACTAATTAGCATTGTATGCATATTCATATTGGTGGAGTTTAGACATGTTTAAGTTGTTGGAATCGGAGTTTTAAATTGAATAAGAAAGAAAAATCAGAGATTTGAGTCAATAGTCTAGGACAAATAATTTTTGGAAATTCGGATCCCAATATAAAGTGCACAATTCAACACATTGATGCAGGAATTTCATGACAGATTTCGTGTAAAAAGTTTGCGATTAGAAACCTGATCAAAACACATTATTTTTCGATAAAATTTGGGGAAATTAAAGTTTGATTAGTGTATTTTCAAACCCCAGAATCTCAAGCAAAAATAATTCTGGAAAAATGGTGAAGCAGTGGCTCAAACATAGCTGGTCGGACTTACTTGTTTGCAGAATTTCTACACAGTTTTTTTTTAGGTTATGTTCATACACTCATATCTCCTTCGTTTTAAATCCTTTTTCACTTTCGCTTTTTTTTTTATTTGATTCATGCATCATTGTAGTTTAAATCTTATCCATAAAACTCAGTTTTAGGTTGCATTAGATTAGGAGAAATCAGGCATAAAAACAGCTCAACATACTAGATTTTTAGACTTAGAATTTTCAGCATCCTATGGCATGCATTGCATTACTAACTTTCTAACTTAGGTTTTTTTTTTTTTTTTTTTTTTTTTTTTTTTTTTCTACTTGAGTTTCTTTGTTTTATTTTTGGTATTTCTTTTATTCTTGATGTTCTAACTTGCGTGTTCTTTTGTATCAATTTTAGTTTTTAGTTTATGATTTTTAGATTTAGGAAGTTTTCTTTTCATTGGATTGAAATTAATTTAATTTTTGGAAAGTAGGAATGATGATTGTAATTTTCTAAGGAATGATGATTGTAATGTTCTAGTTTGTTAGGCTAGATTTAAGTTTTTAATTTAGAAGAGGTATAAGTTGAGAAGGAATCTTGATTAACATTGCTCCATGTGGATCGACCTGGTCTCACCAGTTTATTACTACATGTGGCTCTATACTTGGAGCTCACAATCAGGTTTTTCCCGTTAAATCCCCAAACTTTTTTTATTTGTTTGACTAATGGCATATAAGAAATTATTTATTATACAAAAATCAATAAAAATAATTTACATATGAAAGTGACCTTATTTACATAGCAATTTCATACCTCACATGCAAACAAACATCATGATGCATAGTTGTTACTCATGACAATCATTTTACATACGTAATGACTGCAAAGAAATGACCCATTAACCTTAGTATGGGTGGTAGATTACTATGTATGACACTCAAAATCCCAATTGAGATGGGGAAAAAGACTTGCATGATCATTCTTTCGAAGTTCGTTATTTTTAATGATCCAATGTTTGTTGAGCTTAAGGCACACATGGACAAGATATAGATCATTTTCAATATACTAACAAAAGTGCTTTAAATTATATTATATATTATATATATTAAAGCAAAAGGGTAGGTGGGCTATGAGGGGTGCCACCTCAATAACTCAATAATTCTCCTTTCAAATAAATATGAAGAAAAAACATATAGTGCTTTTCAGGTGTCGGGTCATCACATGCCACAACTTTTTCTCCAAAAAAATCTCTTTATCCATATCCTCTATCTCATAAAGTATCTCAATCAATATCCCCTAAAATCTCTATATTTTGCTACAGTTATTTTCTCTCTCCCAACACCATCTATCTTCCATCCTCTCAAGATTTTCATCTTTTTATATTAATATTCGGGGCCCACCTTTCTACAATTCACATCGATAAGTTTTTCATTAAAAATATCATTTTCTTTTAGTTTCTAAATACAACTCTACTCTATTCAAAGATTGTCATATATGAACGAAAATCAGACCCGACCTTCTGCTAGACCACGTCATGGATGGGTTTGTGATAAAAATATTTTGAGGTTGGAGTTTTTTTTTTTTGTTGAATCTTATAAGCATCATTTTCTGATCTGATTATACAGACATATGACCCTAGGTTTGGCCCACCATAAATTACGCTTCCTTGGGCCCACATGAACTCATAATTAAGAGATATATACGTTGATCAAAGGTGGGCCAATTATTACTGGGATCAAATAACATTAGCCTATGGTTTTAAAGTCTCATAATTTATGGATTTTAAAGCTAAGATGTTTATGCATTTTTTAAAAAATCTAGAGCTAAAAAATGGTTTGATCAGTTCTAAAATGGCATTGGTGCTACTTCAAAGGGGTAGAGAAGAAATTTCTGCAGAGGGATTGAAATGACCATTGGCCTATGTGAAAATAAAAATAAAAAAGTGATGCATTTGTGCAATGAGAGGATTATACGTTTTTATGATTTTCTTTGTTAACAATATTATGTTGTTTGGCTGATGTATTTTCCTTGCATAGAAGGAAAAAATGAATCATTTTTCCTTATTAGAGAAGACTTTGATTTTCTAAGAAAAAAAATTCAATTTTCATGAGGAAATAAAAATCTGCATAAACTAGAATCCTCTTGTTGCACAAACAAGTCCAAATGGGGTGGATTTGTTTTATTGAACTTTGAAATTATTAATAGGAAACAAAAACTTGAATGCATTTCTTATTACTAATAATATATATATTAACAAAATTTGCTTTTCTATATCTTCTTTAGTAATTATTGCTGTTATTATTATTTTTATGTTGTTGTTGAATAGATATTTTTTAGCTTTATCTTTATAATAGTTTATTGTTGATGTTGAACAATTGTATTTGTGATTGAAGATGTGTTAATTGTTTTTATATAAATATGCATAAATATATGTTTATATGTTTATAATTAATTTTGATATCTCATAAACTCAAAATGTAATAACTTATTTTTGCTAGTATAAACAACCCACGCGTAAGGTGAAAAATACATAAACAACCGACACGTAAGGTGAAAAATACAAGGGTTGAGTTGGGCCGGCCCTGGTCTATCCAAACTCGGCCCCCAAAATTAGCGGGCCTGCAAAATTTTATTCAAGTCCAACACTAGGGTTTTTAAAGAGAGGTAAAGCCCTTATTTTAAAAGCTTTTTGAGGGACAGCTGGCCCCCTCGTCAAACGGCTGGATCAACAGGTCTACAAGGCTAGAGAACAAAGCCCAGCAAGCCTTCTTGATGTCATTCCCAAGCAAGCAGCTTGGTCATATGGCTTGACAATTGACAATTTGACATGCATCAAAACACAAGTTGGGGCTAATATTTGTGGGCCTAATTTACAGCCCGAATGAAATTCAGGTCAAACTCGGTAATGGGCATTGGTTACCCAACTGCATTTTAGGCCCGATACATTCGTCATGTATTCTGCAGAGACTACATTAGGGGTGTCCATGAGTCGGGTCAAGCTAAACTTTTTCCAAACATGACCCATTTAGCTATCAAGACCAACATTAGCATGTATTCATTCAACCAGTCTGAAATGATGTTTGGGTCTACCCTATTAAACAAACTACAAAACCCTTTGCATTAATATGTCAGAGTTGGACTACTCTTTTGAAAATATATTGGTTTCTATACTAGCACACTTAGACCCTAAGGGGCAGCTCAGTTGGCCTAGGACCACGGTTTGTATCCGGAGGTTGTAGGTTCGAAACTGCACTACCACACTGGGATTACAGGGGAGTTTACCCGGCTTCCCTCTGGGCCCGGAGGGATTAGTCCAGCCCAAAGGGTTGGGAACCCTCCGATAGCAAAAAAAAAAAAAAATACACTACCTTTATCCGTCTTTCTCTCTTGGGCTCGTATGAATTATTCTGGTACAAAGGGCTAGGAACCCTGCATTATAAAAAAAAAAAAAAAAAAAGGAGTACCATTTATTAATCGGCTCAGAAAATTAGACCAAGCACTGCCCATGGGCTCAACTGTATAGCACAAATCCATTCCAATTTGACCATATATTCAGGCAGGTCAAAGGGTCTGGACTGCTAAGAGTCCAATTTAATCTAAACCCTCCCAGCTCACGTTTGATTGGCTCCATGCCATACTCAAAACTTATGACAAGTCTATGATTTGTGATACTAAACCCGCCTCTTAATTTGGGCGAGATTTGATATTTGATTGTTTTTATTTTAAAATATAAAAGATAATTTCATATACATTTCTTCACAAAGAAAGACTCAAACCTATAATCTGCTACTTTCACTTCTTTTTTCACAAGTGTTCATAAAGATTTTGCTTCTTAACTTACTGGAAGAAATAAATCAATTAGGCATGGAGGGGCGGGGACGATTGGGGCAGCCAAAATCCAAGCCCACCTTAATTTGCCATGATTCAACATACGTAAGAATCAACTAGCAAAGTATGCCCGCGCTAAGCCCGGGCCCAGAAATAAAAACATGTCAAATTTGTGGCTATTTTATGAGATATTAATTAATAAGAAAATAAATATAAAACAAACAAATATACCATTTATTACGGTTCGAAACATAGCCCAGCCTTACATTTATACAAAGTAAATATTACTTTTTATATAAATGAGTATGAAACTTCAAGTCTCATGTAAATTAACATTTGCAAAATTGCATGTGGCTCCGTCTTTAGAAATTAGAATATGAAGCCCACTTTTAAAAAATTTATTGTATGTGGAGCCCATATGTATAAATCACTATCAAGGATCCACTTTTAAAAATCACAAACATTAAGGATTTTCAAATAATAATAGATATATTAAAATTCTAAATCCACTTAAAGAACACTCATTTTAATTTGGTTGGATAGGGTTATTGAGCGAGATAGATTTTTTTGATATGGACTATTTAAATACCTATCCATAATAGATATATGTATTAAAATTTGAATTCACATAAAGAAGCTTAACAAAAGTGGACTTTAAATTGATTGATAGAGCTTATCTCTTGAAATTGATTTGAGATTAGAGTACAATTTTGCATTATCCAAACTCTTTAATCTCCTGGCCATAATTGATATTTTAAAATTTTAAACTTACCTAAAGAAGGTTAACAAAAGTAGACTCTCGATCTAAATCTTAATTGGAATTTCAATTTCACAATTGAAATTGGACTCCAATTTTGCAATCGATTAACAAATTAGACTCCAATTTCGAAAGTGATACCTACGTCTATAATATATATTAATTGATAGAAACTTTATAGCTCAAAGGTGATATTGATCTGGTTACCACCATTGATAGTAAGCGGCCATTGTAATCTATAACTGGTGCACAGAAAGAGTAAATCTGCCTTCTGATCTGAAAAACCTGATTATTGACTACAGTTGCAAATGGGCTATGTTGGGCCAGAATGAGGCTTGGCTATATCTGGGCCTATTAGGCTTGGATCCAGTGCATGAGCTTTAGAGTCACTTGTATCTAGGTATGTAAATGGGCTCCCGATTCTCCGATTACCCGAAGGTTCCGAACTGTTAAAAATTGAGTTTGGGTCCTTATTTAGGCCCCGATAAGTAAATGGGTCTGGATCTGGTTCCACCTTGGTTCGGACCCGTAGACCCGAGACCCGACATACTACCTAAATGTTCGAAATTTCTCCTAAAAACTATATTTTTTTAATATCATTCTCTATCTAGACCCGGACCTGGGTCCTGATCAGTCCCATATATGGTTTTGATTCCGGTTCCAATTATGAAGCCAAGAAACCGGTTCCTTGGTCACCATGGATTCGGGCTAAAACCGACATGTTTACAACCCTACTTCTATCAGGTACGTCCGGCTGATTTGGGTAATGCTAAGTGATCAGGCTTTTAGGCAGATGATGGCCGAGGCTCAGTCCTTCATCGGGCTAGGAATGAGGACCGTTTCCGAAGTAAGAGTCAATAGTTTATTAATATTATTTCATAACATTCTATAACTACTGACAGTTTGGCCGAGTGGTCTAAGGCGCCAGATTTAGGCTCTGGTCCGAAAGGGCGTGGGTTCAAATCCCACAGCTGTCAATTATTTTTATATTTTTCAATGCCACAATGAAAATCAATTATTCATGTAAGGCAATGGACTGTTTTTTAATGGAGCATATATCTACGTCAATTAGTTTTTTTTTTTTTTATAAATTTTATTTGTGTAATAAATATGTACCATTCAATTCTCCCTATTTAAAGTTTATTTACAACATTCAAATTAGTTTTTGTTTTTTAAGAGAAATTATAGTATGATAAACGCATTATTGCTTCTAAATTTAGATCATGTTTGTATGCAAATTTAATTTCTCGAAATCATAAGAAATGTGTTTCTAAAAATAGTTAAAGTCAAAGAAATATAAATGAAGACTCACAACTAGCATTGTCAGTGGGACCCTCTAATGAGGGTATATATTCGGCCTAGTCCAACTCTTAAAAGCCTACAAAACGAGGGGAAAGCCTGTGGATAGGGTGAGGCCCGTGTTTTTGCAAGCCCTCCAATTTGAGGGTTGGGATAGGAGACTATCAAGCTTGCAATACTTACAGAGCCATCTTTCTTTCTTTCTTTTTTTGTTTCTAAAACACGTACACTACATCAAAAGGAAAAAACGAGGGAAATTTGACTCATTGTGATTTTTTAACTATGTTAGAATCGATTACATGAAAGTCTTCTTATATGATATATAAAAATAAGTTGAGGTGAAGTCCGATAAGAATAAAAAAACTTAAAAGGTAGAGGACAAAATTGAGTTGAAAGCCTTCTACTATGTGGTGACGTGGGCCTAATGTGAGTCAAAACTAAGTTGAAAAGCTTCCGTAATAGCATGCAATGACTTTTCTTTTTTCTTGATACATTTTAGTAGACTTCATATTCATCAAAATAGATAAGATTGAATTGAAAGCCTTCATCCTCTATAATGTACAATAACAAGTTGTTTTCAGGTTTAGTAAGAGTTAAAAATTGAAATTTAGTAGTTAAAATGGAATTGACTGCCTTTCACCATCATACATAGTTTTCATTGATCGCAGGTCTTTGTTTGATTCCACTGCGCCACCCAACAAATAGAATTAAATACCAAGATGACTTTGTTTTCTGGTGGGAGAGTAGGTCATGCCAGTTGCACCCCTGTAAAAGGGTGTTGGGTCCGGCGAGCATCCGCCTAAAGAGAAACCTCAGAGTTGCTAGTCAATAATCCCAAAATCAATTGGTGATGGGAATCTGCATAAATAACTACTTAACATCCATCTCAGGTGGTGGTCCGGACCTGAAGTACACGCCTATACAAGACTACAACGCGGCATAGGGCCTTCTTGCCCTATGGCTTACGTACTTGTGCCAGCACAAACACACAATGCGGCATAAAGCATTTTTTCTGTCCTGCGTGGTTTTGAACTCGAGACGTGTTGGCTCTAATTATTACCATCTCGGAGTTATTAGTCAGTAATCCCAAAATCAATTGGTGATGGAAAGTTGTACAAACTAACGCCCTTTTACAGGGGTATCACAGGGGATACCCCCCCCCCCCCCCCCCCCCCCCCCCGAAAAACAGTGCCATCCTCGTTTGGGTGGCGCAGTGGAATTAAACGAAGACCTGCAATCGACAAATGCACAAAGACGTAAATCTGCACAATCACAAGTAGACAGTCATAAAGACGAAGACATAATCAATGTACATGGTTAGGTAAAACCGCCTACGTCCACGGATAAAGCTTGTCAATTCATTTCTGTTCTTCTTGTGCATTAGGGTTAGGCTTTCACTTATTGGGTGCCCATGAAGTTGAGATGCTTAACCCATACATCTATTTGGTTAACCCTTAAAGACAAGATAAACCCAACATTTTTTTTTTACCCCAGCCAAGGGAGTGCTACCCAAGTGAGAGACCGCATTTACTCGGGAAGGTAGCCTACTCAAGTGGGAAGGAGGCTCACACAAGTGGGAAAGGAGGGGCGCTAGGACCCAATAAGTTTAAGTATGGGCTAGGACCCAATAAGTTTATGTGGGTGTGCGTGTGGGGTAGTGTATTTATACTGTGTGAGAACAACTCTAGTTTGGATTTGGTATTTGGTCTATGGATATCTCCGCCTTCAACACTACAAGGACAAAGACATAGCAAAAAAATATTTCAGATTAAACATAGTAGGCCCAAACTCAAACTCTAAAATTAAATGGCTCCAAAGTAAGTACACATACCTTATTTTCAAACGTCAGGTTAGGTTGGGTTTGACAAATGGGTATACATTGCCATTCCTACCCTGGGGAAACAATCTTCTAAAAAAATGTCTAAAAATTTTCAAATTTAGGGTTTCATTGAAATATTATTAAGAAACTGTTGCAGAAAATATATTTTATAAATAATTAAAATAATAAATGAGTATTAAACTAATTTAAAATATTATAAAAAAACTATTTTATAGATTTTAAAATATTTTTTCTAATTTCATTCATTCCTTTTGTGATATTTTAATATCTATTCAACAAAAAATAATATTTCCTATAAGTACCCTGATACTATTATTATAATCTCAAAATATCAAAGTATTTTTCTTCTTTTGCGAGAATGCCCCTCTATTCATTCCGATTCCATGGATCACTAACGGCGATGACATGAGAATTTCTATGAATCTGGGAACTTTTTTTTAGTATTTTTGAAGATTACGACTTTAAGGGCACGTTTGGTAAACCACGAAGAATCCTCTATTAAGAGGATTCTCTCCATCTCCAAAGAAGTCTATAATCCTCAAGTAGGATTCTCAATGAATGTTTCATGTTTGGATGGAGGGAGGATTCCTACAACGAGTAGAATGTATGATCCAATTGATATTTTTACAAATATATAAGATACAGTAAGGATCAACGGTTGAAATTTGGTCACCTTACCGTGTTTGACCGTCCCGAACTAATGACTGGTTTCGATCATGATTTTGGACTCCACAAGAACCAGAAGATTTGGAAAAAGGACTGTTTTTTATTTCCCATTTTCAAAATTAGTGTAAACAGTAAATGTTTTGGCACATATCTCGAGATATAAGAGGAATCAATGGATGAAATTTGGTCACCTTGCCGTGTTCGACCCTCCAGAACTAATGACCGGTTTGGATCTTGATCGTGGACCCCACATAAACACAAAAATGAAAAAAAACGGACTATTTTTATTACCGTCTTCAACATTAGTGTAACAGTCAGACGTATTTGGCACATATCTCGAGATATAAGAGGAATTAATGGTTGAAATTTGGTAACCGTGCGGTGTTTGACCTTCCAGAACTAATGACCGGTTTGGATCTTGATCGTGGACCCCACATAAACCCCAAAAAGAGAAAAAAGGGACTGTTTTCAATATTAGTTTGAACAGTAATGACTTTTGGCACACATCTTGAGATATAAGATGATTCAACGGCTGATATTTGGTGAGGTGGCCGTTTTGGAGTTTTTAAAGGTGACTAATGGTTTGGATCTTGATTAGGGAATCTAAAAGGTACATTCCCAAAGCAAAAACTTATTAGGGCCACATTATCTTCACTGTACATTACTTGTACCTTATCGTCACTGTCGTTGACGGTTTTACAAATATCTAACGATTTAAGATGAATCAACGGCTGAATTTTTGTGACATAGCCGTTTTGAGCCTTCTTAACACTTTTATCGGTTCA
Source organism: Umbellularia californica (assembly GCA_028538565.1). Classification (NCBI taxonomy): domain Eukaryota; kingdom Viridiplantae; phylum Streptophyta; class Magnoliopsida; order Laurales; family Lauraceae; genus Umbellularia; species Umbellularia californica. Next base: position 21,180,912 of record JAPQWN010000007.1, read on the forward strand.
GATCTTGATTGTGGGTCCCATAGAAACCAGAAAATGCAAAAAACTGATCTACTCCATATTAACGCCCCAGAGCACTGTAGCTCCGCAAATCCTCTTCCGCGTGGATTCAGCGGATCCGATGGGGGGAGGTCTGACTCCTGAAATAATTGGAAAGAGAGAATCCCCACGTCCATTAGGCCCTTTTCCACGCTGATCCAAACGTGGGTTTTCCACGAGATCGCGGAAAAACGGAAGAAATCCTCGGCGAGGATGTTTACCAAACGTCCCCTAAGTATCTGTTTGGTGAAGAGAATTGTGAGAATTCTCGTGTAGTCGGATTATGAGAATTTCAACTGCCGCCTCCCAAACAAGAATTCTAAATGCTCAACCCCCTCTAGCATTTGGAATTACAGAGTTATGGAAAGTCATAAAGTTAAAAGTGCTTTTTTCAATTGATTTGGAATTTTGAATTCTTCCAATAAATCGAGCATTTGGAATGCTTAGGGTATATGACCGTGTCGTAAATCACCAACAAGCCCAATTATTGGTAAAAAATGCTATAAACCAAACAGGATAGAAAGGGATACCTACCATGAAGACTACAACTTGGACAAATCTCGTAGAACATGCAGAGTGCAAAGGTCAAACCGACCTTCTGAATCTGATATGTAGCTTTGGGAAACAAAGCAAATGCACCGATGTACGCACTCCGGTCCCGTGGATTACACTGGATGAGCAGCCCACCGTTTGTTTAATGGAAAGCCCTTGTTTTTGAATTAGAATAGGGATGTAATGAAGTGTTCCAAGCTTTGATCACATGGAACAAGACCCTTTATTTTCTCTAATCGAGAACGCCCACATGCATGCTTTTGAGCTTTAAGTTCTCATTTAGGTACGTATTTTTATCCAGCGATGTGCCTGGATGACAGCTATAGTTGTCAATGCCATCTCGGTATTTTAGAAATTCGGTAAAAACTTTCGGAGTAACTTTTGGAATAATAAAGAGTTTAATATATATATAATAGAAAATAATAAAATATAAATTATGCCTGTTTCTTGATCTGAATATTGATAAAAATTTTTTGAAAAAGTAAACATTATGCTATAAACTGAAATGGACCGGAATGGACAACCGATATGACCAAAATGGCCGGAATTCAAACCAATGTTTTTTGCCTTTTTCCGTTTCGGCCAAAACAAAACGGAATTGGCAACTATGATTGCAAACCCTAATAGACAGCCTTTCAAAATTTGTTTGGACGATAGGCCGATGCAAATGTCAACAATAGGATGCAATGGCTGTAGTCATTGGAAAGTTTTGTTTTCTATAAAACAGCACTGGTGCTAATCAATAAGAGGAGACTTGGGTATGTAGCTCTAATTTTTTACATGTGTGGGTCTCTTCTTCACACTTGTGTGGACTATTCTTTTCACTCTATAGGCTATCTCGTTCTAAATACCAACTGTATATGGAGGTAAGTTTGGTTCTTTGGCAGATCAGCAAACAGGATGGGGGATGGGCTTAAGCTTGATTATCCACTTATCACAAATTCGCAATGTTCCGACCATGTCTTCCTCCTTCAATCCAAGAAATTCACATGGAAGATTTGAAGATGCCAACACAATTCAGAGAGATACAATGGAATTCTCTGAATCAAAATGAATCCCCAACATCATTGGATAATGATTTTCATGCTAATCCTCAAGCATTAAGTCTCTCTGATGATCAAGAAGTAGGTGGCGGCCCAATTATAAGGGAATGGCATTTCATTTGAAGGGGGCCTTTCATTTTCTTAGGATGATAGTGACTATTTATTTATGCTCTTGGCTTGTCAGTGTTTGTTATGTATCACTGGCATGGGTTTCTGTTTGCTTAGGTTCTCCAGCTTTACTTTCCTTTGAGATAATAACAAACAAAGGGCAAATTGACATGTAGGGCTTCTCCATCTCCCAATCTTCCTTAATATAACCCCACAGTCAGGTGGGGGTGTTTATGGCCCGGGCCAGCCTGAGCCAGATCCGGGCTAGTTTGCTTTGGGCTGGGCTTGGATATGTAATTAGGGCTCGATTAATAATTGGTCATCACCCATTAGGAGTAATTGCCACCACCCAATCCAATAAATAGAGTGTTGCTTGTTGAATGTGAACTATGGAAAATGTTCACCTACAAACAGACCGCATATTGTATTTTGCAGTCTAGATTGTGAGCTCACTTAGATGCATTCCAATAAAAGGTTTCTTTTACGGATAAGGTCGTGTAAAATAGATTACTCCATCAAAGTATCCTAGCTCATAGTAAAGTTTAATGGTCAGTCCAGTGGTCAATAAAGGTTTTGATGAGCATAAAATTGGGCATGGTACCAAAGGATTATTAAGGGGGATAACCGGATAAGAGTAGGAATGTAAATTTGAGTGAAATGGCTCATCAACAAAAGACGGGACGGGCCGTGCCGTGTCGTGCGGCCTGTGGGGGGGCCGCCCCCCGCGTTAAGTTGGACTTGGACGTATGACTTAGACTTAAGACTCTTGGACCGATTCCATTAAAATAAATAAATTAAGAGAAATAAATAAGTAGAATAACACTAATGATGTTTTGAAAAAATACATCAAATAGATTATATTTTCTTAAAATTTAAGTTACAAAAGTTAAAAAAAAATTGCAAATTTAAACTTGGATCAATATATAATGAAATTCGAACCTTCCGGTTTCCACTAGAAAGGTCTAGACTCAAGTAAAGTTTATTATTTGAAAAAAAAACATATTAAACTCCAAAAGCAGAAAATATAGTGGGCTCCATCTCTAACCATCAATCAAAACACATGTACCCGGATCAAAATATATAATTCAATTGATGACATGCCTCCTGTCCAAAAATCATAAGACAGCGATCTAATTAATAAACTCAAACTCAACACCATCTAGTAAACCATTGCACAACAGCTTAAGAAATAAAAGACGGGTTCAGTAAAGTCATCTATTTAAAGAGAATTATTTTCAAATTTATGACCGTTAGGCCCGGGCTTGGGGCGCTGGCCCAGCAAAGCATGGATTTAATCCGTGCCGGGCCGGGCCACGGGCCTAGCAGCCCCAGCCCCAGCCCAGCCCAGCGGGGGACTTCCGGGCCAGCCCGTTGACCTGGTCAACGGCCCAGACACTGTTTTTCCTTGCTGGGCCACCCAGATTTACACCTCTAGATAATAAGAGTGTAAAAGGAAATACAATTATCAAAGGTGGGCACAGGTGGCCCCATAGGGCTGGCGTGTACATGCAATGTGATATTTGCACTTAAAAAAAAATTGCAAGGTTTCCTATGTTCTGGCCACTGGGCCACCCGAGCAAAAAATAGAAATGGGAATTGCAAGGTTCCTATTGATCAAATGATTTTGCGGCCATGATAGGTTTATCGTAAAAAATGGGGCCCAAGTAGATGTTTACTTAACCAACATAATTTACCTCCCTCTAGACTGTATACCTCTTCGTATCTCAAAGCACACAAGTTGGATATATCTTATTAGATCACTGGACAATGATGTTACTTTCAACATGAAGACCAATGATCGATCCTTGATTAGTCGTGCAAGATACTGAGTTGCCTTGCCACTCAGTTATTAACTAGCAAAAACATCCATGCGAGCAATATAAATGTAAAGGTTATGATATGACGAAAGTCGGCAATTTAAATTTTTTTAAAGATATGACATGAATGTATTTGCCATGAATTCTTATAAATAAGAAAATTATAAATTTATTTACAGGAGCTGCAGCCTTAGGAATTAAATTACATGGGGAAAATCTACATTAATTTTCACCTTCTGAGTGAGAAATGAGAGAGCCAAGAATTCAAACCTTTTCAACTTTGAGAAGACGACAAACACAAAAGTCTTTCAAATGCAAAGTAGTTACATGAGTGGTAAAGGATAAAATGAAAGAGCTCGTTTTACATAAGTAAGATGCTGCATGAAGTGAATGGAGTGAGATGAGAACTGAGAAGTTGGGGAGAGTAATACAAGTGAAAGATTTTAAAAAAAAGTTGTGTAACATCTAGTCAAAATCATAATCACCGGTCAAAATTAAAGCCAGTACCCTTCGCTTTAATATATTATAACCAGCAGCATAGCCTGTGCTGAGCACGATCACAATTTTCTACACCGTCATTTAAGAATTTATATATTGAAATAATGAACACCATAACTTATAAATTAAACACTCACTCAATTAAAAAATAGAGGAAGAGTTTAGTTGAGCATATCTGCAAATCAAGCAGTCATCTAATAAAACATAAACCAAATACTTAAAGTGTATCTAAATAAGAAATATTAATATGATATCCTCTAAAATTTGTAATAATTTAAAACTTTTATGCTGAAAATTTATTGTACAACTTGAGCACAAGGATTCAATGAAAGTGGATGTTTTAATTTAGTGACATAGTTGATTTGGCTAATCATTTTGATAGAATATGATTGTTTTTAGGGTTTTTTTTTCCAAAAGAGATTTAAAATGAGAAATGAAACTCCTTCATAGTGAATGTCAAGTCTTGTGTGCGACTACGTCATCTACATATCATATCTAGAAAAGAAAGTCAATATCAATATTAATCCTTACAGTTGATAGGTGTTAAGTACGTTTTTTACTTCTTTATCGAAAGAGGCAACATTTAATCTACTAATGCGATTTATTAATATGAGTCGCATGATAAACACAGTCATATGCAATGGAAATTTAGGTTTTATCACTTTTCTTGTAAGAAATAATATTAAACTACTTAATAATTAAATTTTTATTGAAATAAACTATTTGTTGTAAGAAATAAAGATATTTCTTATTAGATTATGTATCTTGTTTGGGTTGAATTGAGCTTCGAGCTCTTTGCCACCAAGTCTGGCCGTATCTTAAACCTACATAAATTTTTTTGTCTAAGTTTAACCTGTGTACTAAAACCTAAGGCTATAGCCCAACCCAAAGTTGGTTAGTCCTTAGTTTGGTTCGGGCTGGCCTAGTGCATCAACACCCTTTTTTGGATCATTCAACTTGCTTATGTTTAATTAGCACGGTCATTAGAATTCATACAAAAAATATATATATAATTAACTTTTCATAAATAAAAATAAAAATTAATTTTATTTCATATGTGTAGACTATCTGAGATTTAAAATACAACAATATTCCGTTAAAAACAACTTTGTAGTCTTAAATATAGTTACCGATAAGGAGGATGCTATCGTTATGTGCAACAAACATAAAATAGCGCTTTCATTGATTCTTCAGATAGAAAATAGGTTAAAAATATGCTAAATTATCATTCTTGAAATAAAATTTAATTCAAAATTAATACTAAAAAATATAAAAAAATTTACCTTTTTTTCTACTTTCCATTAATTTTTATATAGAAAAGAGATAAAAGAAAAATGTGCTAATTTATATCATTCTTAAAATAAACCTAATATTACCAATTGAAAACCCTATTCCTAATCTCATAAATCACTAGCCCCAAATTTTAAATCCCTAACTCGAGTTCCAGAAATTCCTAACCCCAAAATCAAAATATTTTCAATTCCAAAATAATCCCAAATTGAAATTTCTAACCAGAGCTGAAAAAAAATATATCACCAATTTTGGAAATCTCTAATTCCAAATCTGAAATCCCTAAACCCCAAAATCATAATCATAATACTTCCAATTCTAACCCCAAATTGGAATCCCTAATTAGAAATCCAAAAATTCCCTAACTCCAACTTCAAAATTCCTATCCAGAAATCTATAAAATTTTAGAAATTCAAATAAAAAAAATTAAATTCCCAATACAAACCAAAATCCCAATTTAGAAAAGAAAAAATAAAAACAAATATAAGAATATAAATCAAATAATAATAAAATAAATAGTAAAAATTGAGGCTCACTAAACTAAATTGAGTGTTGAAAAAAATATATAAAAAAGCGCTAAATACCTATTGGATTTGGAGGCTCGTTGTTGAGATGATGAGAAAAATCATGTCGAATTTTAGAGAAGAAGAAAACCTGAAAGAAGTAAAGCAACATTACATATAATAAGTAGGAACAAAATCTTTCATATATGAAAAATTTAGATTATGTGAAGTTTTGGTACTCAAAATTAAAGTATGAAAGGTTGATATAGGTTGGTCCGGTCCATGATCATTCTCCTTGATAAGGACTAAGGAATCCAAGCATGTATATGGCACTTTGTTTGATAAGATAATTTAAAATTTGATATAATATTGGGTGTTCAATTGAGAAATCAATTTCCAAATTGCACCTCAATTTCAAAATCAAACTGATCCACTCAATTGAACGGTAGATTGACGTCTATAGAAAAGAATTTTATTAAATATCATTGAATGAGTTGAAATTCATTTTGAACGGTTTGAATTATCATTATCTGGGCCCATGATAGATTCACGAGGATGTGAGTAGTGAGTTGTCATTGAATTGAGACGAGACTATCTTTTTTTTTTAGATGAGACTATTCTCAGCTGAAAAAGATGAAGTGAAAAAATAAAACAGTTGTAATTTTGAAACTATTATCTTATTTCTATAAGTTGAAATCAAAATTGAGAATGGAATTGCTCCAAATCGAGCCTCAATTCTCAAATCAAATTACCCAAAAATCATATATATAAACAGCGGGCGTCCATGTGGATGCACACGAATGTTTCCCTTTATACATTTTGCTCATGTGTCTATTAGTCTATTATAAAGACTTCGATTTCTTAAAAAAAAAAAATAAAAAAAAAATAAAAAAAAAAAAGAAAAGACGAATGTAACATTTTGGCCGACATATCGGCTACCAGAAACCCTGTAAAACTATGGGTCCATAATCCGGAAAGAGTTTACAACGCGTCATCATCTTCCTCTTCGAATAAAGCATACATACCATGTTGAAACTGGTGCATTTTCATTATTATATAACCTCAGGAGGCTTTAAATAAACCAGCGAGGCCCACCTCTGCCTACTGTATCCATCATTGGGCCCACTTTCAAATTCTAAAACCACTCAAAATGACTTCCCATCTTTTTTTTCTTCTTACTTTTCAAAGAAAAATCTACTTCTGCGAAGATGGTGGGGAAAGAGATTTTCTTTAAAAGGCCAAAGAATAGTTTGATATGTCCTCACACCACTGTGTGTCGAGAGAGTTATGGAACAAAGGTTTTAAGTAGTGATGTCAAATGGGCCGGGCTGGCCTGTTTTGACATGACACGGCCCACCAATTAACGGCCATTCGGCACGGCCCGTGTTGGACTGAGGGTACCGGGCATGGCAGGCACGTGGGTTGGCCCGCCCAAAAATGGTTATTTTTTTAAAAAGTTGTCCATTTTACCCTCATCAACTGCCATAAAACGGTCATATAAGGGGTATTTTGTGTCATTTTCAATTTTACAAAGTCTATAAATATTCTAACCCTCCCATTCTTCTCAATGAAGTAGGTCCCCTCGGCCTAGTAGGCACGTGGGTCGGCCTGCCCAAAAATGGTTATTTTTTTAAAAGTTGTCCATTTTACCCCCCACCAACTGCCATAAAACGGTGATATAAGGGGTATTTTGTGTCCTTTTCAAATTTATAGAGTCTAGAAATACTCTAATTCTCCCATTCTTCTCAGTAAAGTAGGTCGAGTTTGACCGAACCATTTAAATATTTTAGTCATTCTCCGTGCTTATGTTCTAATTTTTAGTTTTAATACTGAAAAGGAGAAAAAAATTATTCGAAAAAAAATTAAAAGAGGCACGTTGAGCACGGCACGGCCCAGCCCGTTTCTTCCGGCCCGCCCATGGCCCGTTTGGGCCTGGATTTGGGTGGGCCGTGCCGGGTTTGACATGCCTAGTTTTAAGCAACTGTGATTATAAAGGGGAGCCATATAGAACCCGGATTCTGAGAAAACATGTATCCACGCCCACAGAATCTGCCATTCCCTTCCCCCTATTTATATTACTATCCCTATAAATAGACCCACAACCCTTCGACCACCCCTCACGCCGGTGCCAAACTCAAAACTAGCTCCTGAAAATATAATCATTCTTCAGGGGCATTTTTGTCAAAGGAACATGGACGTCTACATTCCCGAGGAGTATGTAGCAATGCGCCGTAGAGAAAAAGAGGCAGCCGCTGTCGCCCGGAGGAGAAAGACGGAGTGCGTGTCAGATTCCGGCAGAAAGAAGAAAGAGACGCCGGAGCTCCAGCCTTCGTCGCCCATCCGAGTTCAGAAGGCGGGGGTTTTCTTCGCCGGAGATTATGGCAAAGAGACGGTTTTTAACTACTTATCTGCATAGTGAAATACTTACATTGGAAAGCAAAATTATTTATCTCCAAGGTATAGATCAGCTGGTTGGGACATTTGTATTTTGAATAGAAGTGCGTGTTTGGTTGATTCTTAACATGGAATATTTTACGTTAATCAGTCCAAAAGCTTGATTTATCAACAAGTGGGTGGAGCCCATTTGAACGCATGAGAATGAAGTGAGTGAGGATGATGATGGGTGGGATTGTAGATGGATTAAGGGTTTTCAAATAAATTATCATAGCTTTTGTTTAAAATCCTCAAAGTTCAATCATCATTATAAAATTCATGCAAACAAAATTTATATGTGGATAATATTTGGATTTGTGTAAACGAGGGCTAAATGGCTAATACAATCCAAGACTGGTGGGTGAGCGATTTGAATGGATTGACCAAAATAGGCTCATGAGTTGGGACTTGGGACTTGGGAGTGACGAAAATAAGGGCGTTTCGGAAAAAAGTTCAAAATTTAAGGAGGGTTAAAGATGTTGTATGAATGGATGGTTAATATAAGAAACGGCAAATATAATCTCAAGGGATTGGTAGAATGGTCAGGACCACAATTCCTTCCTTTTCTGGAACTAAAGGTTTTGGTATCAATCCCCAATTTCTCCCCCTTTCACAAATAGAAGGTTGAGTTCACTTATACCGCCATCTGGGAGCTATAGAGATTTATATTCGACTTCTTTATGGACCCAGAGAGATTGGTCCAGTCCAAAAAATTGAGAACCTCCGGTGACGGAAAAAACGGCAACATCTCGCAAATACAAACTAAAATCGACGGCTGCAATCGTCAATGGTATCATTTGATTCATTTGTAATTCACTTGGGTTTTAAGGGTACTTCTGGTGGCTTCTAACATGTACTTCCCTTTTTCGTGACACATCACATTCCATCAACACCGTCCGTATTAGGAGTTGTCGAGTGGAAAATTGTTTGGGAAAGTCCACGTGGCTTGTAGTGGGCCCACGAGCAGATGTAATGTAGCTTTGAGAACCTACCCTGGTTTTGGTAGGGGTTCATGGTGGATCTCGAATCGGAACCATTAAAGAGAAGGTGGAGCCTGATTTGGAACCTATTTCTTGGCTCTGGAACTGGAACCAGAACCATATATGAGACGGATATGGATTCAGGTAGAAAATTGAGGTAATATGTCGGATCCACGTGTCCGAACCAAGGTGGAACCACACCAGGACCCATTTACTCATCGAGGCCTAAATAAAGACTCAGATTCAGTTTTTAATAGGTTGAAACCTCCGGATAATCGGAGAATCGGGTACCCATTTACATTCCTCCTTTAATATATGCAGCGGGGTTCAGGGTGGGTCAAATTAAGCCCTTGGAGAGCCACCCTTTCTCTTCCCCACTTTTACCAGAAAACACAAGATCACTCATCCTCTTCCCTTCAAGCAGCAGGAAAAAAAGCTCCCACTCTCTCTTTTATCTCTTAGATCTCTTTCTCATTCCCAATATATTGTGGGTTTTTAAGTAATGTGATTTCAATCCAATATGTCTCAAATGATATTGGGGCTGAAATTCTAGATTTCCTCACAATGTATGCATTGATGTGCTAGGTGTATTGTGTCTGCACAAAACGACCTCAAACTGTGTTTATTGAGAGGAAAAATATTTCGAAAAAAGTTTTCTTTTATTTCTGTTTCAACACCTTCCTCATGCCCATTTAAATGCAACTTAGGGATTTAATAGTATTGGTCGTTGGTCAGTTGTTCACACACAACATGCAAGGAAAATGTAGCCCCAGCGATTACAATGTAGCCATACCGTTTACCAAAAAAGAAAAAGAAAAAAAAAAAGTAGCCCCACCAATTATAGTAAACTGCTTTTGTTGGATGGGTGACTTTATTTCTAGGTGGAGACGACTCTTGAGTCATACTAAAATTGAAGCTCTTAATTGGCCTAAAACCCAATATTTAAAGAGGATCAAGAGACAAGCCATGGATGGAATCAGTTTTCTTAGGTGTTCAAACATTCCAAGGCAGACACCCACAACCCACTAAAGGCCTAGAAACAACTTGTTCCTCCTCGCATTTATTTATGGTTTCTTTTACAGTCTATTCAATTATGTTCAATGCTCTTTGTTTGCTAAAGGGGCCGGTGCTGGAAACTAGTACTTCATTGTTACCTATTTCATTCCATAAAAGGCTGTATTCACTTTAACTCCTACACTGAATTATTTTTCACACTTTCACTTGAATGGATAAATCAGTATTCACTATTCCCACAACATATTAAACACTCTTGGACTAATTTCTGTTCTGCATTTTGAAACCTTTATCTAGGAGATAGAGGTTTCAAAATGCTATATATAATTGAGTTTTATAAATAATTATATTTTTATTTGTACTTTTAAGTATTTAATCTTGAGGGGCCATGTGTCTTTTGTTCAAAATTCTAGTATTTGTCATTATTTATTGAAATAAACATGTAGGCTATGCTCACAAATGGCCCATATAAGTATGCGGGGACTGCCTGGATGCTGGTGTTATGCTACAATTTATGCTGTTAATGCTTTTTATGCAGTCTAGATTATGATGTTCATGATGATGGTTGTTTCTTTATTCCTATACTTGGATGGCTCTCAACATGGAAAAAATATTGTCATGACTATACATTTTACTGGAATCTTTTATATAAGCATGGCTCTCAGTTTTTTTTTTTATTATTATGTGCTTGTTTATCGTGTCTTTATCTTGGTTTGTTGTAGGGCCATTTTATTTATGTACAAGGCTCTGAAAATTGTGTAAATTGTCTTATATAAAAAATTATATAATTATTTGATTATCATTGGAAAAGTTACTTTCTATATGTCTAACCAAACAACTTTAGATGCTTTTGCTATTAAAAAGACGTAAATGCAAATATTGATTCAACCAAAAACCATTTTCTCTTAAACAGCTACTTTGAAAAAGTAATTTTTTGAAAGTCACTTTCAGAAAAGTATATTTGAATTGGAAGAAGTCGAACCAAACACATCTTTAATTGGTGCATTGCAGGGGCTTTTTGAGAGTCTAACCTTGTAAAACTCTTCTATTTGGTGAGAGTATTGAGATACTCACATGCTACATGTTTTATATAAATTTGTCATTTCTGTGCTTTTAGGATGTATTTTATTTTTTTTAACTTTGTAGCTTGTAAAATTCATGATATACTTTTGGTGGATATTTGGGTGTAAAAGCCACAAGTAATGAAATACATGGTTTTAGTCTTTTACAGTAGCTCTCCTAATTAAGGATACCACACCTCCCTTGCACCTCCCTTGCGGGGCAAGAGTGCATGAAATTCATTGCCTCTACGTAGGAAAAAGAATTAAGAAAATACATGGTTTTATGTTTTGTAGAATGGATGAGAAAGAAAGTACACAAATTTGTAGAAGACAATTGCTGTCTAATCCCTCTCTCTAGCACTTCAAAAATCTTGGTTGGCCTTTTTCCATATCTAAAGAAGAGATTTACACATATTTGTTATAAACTTCACTTTTTTGAGAGGAATGTCTTTTTGTACTGGAGAACATGAAAAGCTCTTTTTTTTTCTTATAAAAGAAGGTGAAGTATCCTATTTCTGTACGTGCTCTGCCAATGTATCTTCATCTATGCTCCTGCTCCGCCACAGAGTGCCCTTCTTTCTTGCTTAGGGAGTGCCAGGGATCGATCCCTGGAGTTTTTAGTGAGAGTGAGACATGATTACCACTTAGCCATCTATTGTTTCTCAAAGCTCTAACCTCTATGTGATTTTCAATTGTAAAGAGAAAACCACTGAATGAGTTTTTCCATATCACCTTTGTTTTAGTTTATATTGTATATATTGATATACACTCCCTTTTATCTTCGGATCTTAAAAATACATAAAAATCTACTATTGCTATTTATGGATAGAGTTAACTTTGTATTGATATACTAGTTGATATGGGGGCATTGCCACCATTCTTATCATCATCTCCATTACTTTTGACACTACTGTTTTCTGTATTTTGTGTTCACAAAATGGGTTGTCTTCGGAAAAGGATCCCTTCTTTGTACCAATTGAGGGGTGTCACATGGGAAAGAAATATTTTTGTTTGTGGAGGAGATGAGATGCCATTGATTTGACATCTCTCCCCCATGTTGGACCCCCTGAGTGGTAACAGGGGATCCATTTCGGTTGTCTTCTAACACATTAGAATTGTCCAAGCATCTTTCTACAACCCAATCATTGAAAATAGAGGTGGCACAACCTGATTTGACTTGCTAACTTGACCCCTATGAAACTTGCACTTGACTTGCTAAACTCCGTCTTCATTGCAATACATGTAGGTTGATCGTTTGTTAAGTAAAATATGCCCGGCAAAACAAATTGTTGTAGTGAGGATGGGGGTGGCTTGACCATAAGGCAAAAAAAACCCTTGCTTTAGGCCATCCGAAAAATAAGGCGTTATAGTATCACATTCTATTAAAGTCATTTTTTTCACATTCTAAAAGGACATTAAAGCAACTGTCATTGTTTTTTTTTTCTTTCTCCAAAACATATGGCCCCATAATAGTAATTAACATCACATCTCACTAAAGCCATTTTTTTACATTCCAAAAAAGTATTCAAGCAATGATCTTCTATCTTTTTCTCTACATAGTATCTTTTTAAATCCCAATAAATTTCAACCTCTCTGCCACCTCACCAGTGAGATTTTTCAAATGAACGTTTCTCTTATACAAAATCCAAATTGATCTTGATGACAATCAACACCAATGCTTATAATTTATTATTATAACTGATCCAATCCATACATGACCCATTGTTGGATTGATGAAGGCTTCAAAATACAAAATCGGCTTCATGTGTATGACAGCTATTGAGAGAGAGGTCGTTGGGACTTTGGATACAATGGTATTGCTGTAAATAATAATATACTAATTTTTGTTTAATGGATGTAAGGGAAAATCTATCCTTCTTTTTATTTTATAAAATTCAACAGAAACCTCATGGTGGTTGCCCATTTTTATTAGGAATACTGATTTTGGGGGCATGGTAGGTATTAAAATGAAAAATATATAAATACTAAAACTACAAGGGCCTATTTAGAAATCCTATAAAAACTTACGGGGTTTAATATATAAAAACTATTACAAGTCTTATAAATAGAATGGGTCTGGATCCTCTGTCGCAGCTTTTACATGTACTGTGTAACATTTTTTATGTAACTCCATGATGGGGTCCACATAGTGGTCATCCAGACTATTCAAGTTGAATGCCTTCCTCTCAAATGACATATTTTTAGAGCTTGTTTGGGAAATTCACTTGTGGAGTGAAGGGTCACTTCAAAGAGATAATAAAAGAAGAGTGGTCTTATAAAAAAATTATAAAAAAATAGGGATAATGACCGTACGACTGCCTTTATACCTAATAACTCCCTCAAAACAGCTCAAAAACACATAATTTCTTTCGGGCTGTTCGTACAAGAAATTACACTCTAAAAGTGATGATTTTACGGGCTTGTTTGTTTGCAAAAGAGTAAAGTAAATGAGGGTTGAAATAAATCCCAACGGTTGGATTCTTTACCCCATGATGTGTTTGTTTGCATTAGCCCAGAAAGTAAAGTAAATAGGCCTGCCTAGTTGGCGGTTATTCCAACTTTACTTTTTCTCTCTCACAATTAATCAAAAATACCATAATAAAGTGGGGTAGAGTAACTCATTCCCCATTCTCTTTATCCAATCAAATACAAATTTTAAATCCTTTTACTTTACACCAACTATCCAAACGCATACAAAGTAATTCATCTACTAATTTATTTCAACCCACTTCTTTTTAACTTTATCCTCATGTAACATCCTACTCTTCTTTTATTCCTCCTCTAATGCAAACAAACTCGCCCAAACTTGCAATATCTTAGGATTATAGGATATCGTACAATCCTCCCTTTCCACCTAAACCCAAAGCATACTCACCATGAATTCAAAACTCTATTTTATCTTCATCGTATCTACTTATAGATTCCTGAGTTAGGGCTTTTCTTATACTTTTTTTATCATCCAGAGTTTATCCATTTTAGTCATCACAAGTGGTAGTGGGTCCTATCTTCGTTGTGCTGCTAAGCAATTGAAGATCACTGCATTCTTTGTAAAAGAAATTGCAAAGAATGAAGAAGGAGACTGGATTGAAAGTATGTCTTTATGCCATATCATAAGTAAGATGGTAAGATGAGAAGGGAGGAAAAACTAGAGAATCGAAGAAGATGAACCTTAATGAAAAGGTTTTTACCCCGTTGTTTTTCTTTGTTTATTGGAAAGCAATAGACTATTCAGTAGAAAAGAAGAGGGTAAAAGATATCTTGATTTGTGAGATATCCTACAACCATAAGATATTGCATTGTGCGATATCTTATAAACTTAGGATATTACACAAAATTAAAGGTAAAATCGTAACTTTCAGAGCGTCATTTCTTATACGAATAACTCTGGGGAATTATGTTATTTTTATTATTCTAGGCGACTATTAGATATAAGAGCACCCGTATCGTCATTATATAAAAATTGAAAATTCAGCTCTTGACATTTTCTCATCTTGTCATTTCATTTCATCCTTCACACAAACCAACATATTCCCATCATCCGATTGAACGGAAACATGATCAACACCATGTCACATGTGTGGTATAGACTCTTTCATCATGACGTTCAATCGGATAATGGGATATAATCTTTTAAGCTAAAGATCAACCTTGAGCCTGTTTGGCACTTTACTAGGTTAGTAAAAATCAAGTAAAGCATCTATTTTTCAGACAAAGGGTCACATCAATAGCACTTTAATTCAGAATTTCCTCCATCTTTTTCAAAAAGAGTAAAAAAGCAACATCCTTTCTCCAACAAAAGAAAAATAAACTCTATTTTTCCATACAAAAAGTAAAAAATGTTCAATACCAAACAAATAAAAAATAAAATACCATCATAATCCCATTATATTTTATTCTCTATTGATTTGATGTTTTACTGTACTTTATTTTACATGTAAAATTACCAAACGGGCCTCGTATAATTTGAGATGATGAGATTCATTTTAAACGGTGGGGATGATCTCTACGTCGGCCCCACCACGGATTTCAGAGAAAAATTGTCACACGTTACTAATAGCTGCGACAGAGGATCCCGACTCGATTTAGGATGGTCTCCAACTCCGAACTCTCGCGTGTAGTAGGTATCGTCGAAATTCGAAAGAGTCACTTGTGTTGTATGCTGCTGCTTCCCTCTCGTTCGCATTCTCTAGTGACTAACGTAGATATCGAAATTCCAAGTTTGTATGCGTCATGGAAGAAGAAGACCAAATTCTCTCCTCTCATCCCTCTCCAAGCCCTCCCCATCTCCTCGTCCTCCTTCTCCTTCCGACCTTCCAAACCTCCTCCTCGTCGCGTCCCTCTCCAAAACCCTCGCATCTTCAAACACCAGATTGCTCGACTCCTTCCCAATCCCCATCTCCCAATCCCTCGTCCTCCAAATCCTCCGCAAAAACTCGCTCGCCCCATCGATCAAAATCGAATTTTTCCACTGGGCCTCTCTCAGACCCAACTACAAACACTCGGCGGGCACTTATTCCCAGCTCTTCCAAGCCCTCTGCCGCGCCGGCCGCCTCGCCGACATCCCCCCTCTCCTCCGCTTCATGAAGCAGGATGGCGTCGTCGTCGACTCCCCCACCTTCAAGCTCCTCCTTGACTCCTTCATTCGATCAGGTAAGTTCGATTTCGCACTTGAATTGCTCGATTACATGGAAGAGCTCGGGATTCGATTGGACCCAGATATGTATAACTCGGTTCTTGCTGCTTTGATTAAGAAAAGCCAGGTGGGTCTTGCTCTCTCGATGTTTTATAAGCTTGTGGGCGGTTCGGATGGGGATGGGAGCGGTGGTTTTGTTGTTACTGATGTTGTTTCTTGCAATGAGCTGCTGGTTGCGTTGAGGAAAGCGGATATGAGGGAAGAGTTTAAAAGGGTGTTTGAGAAGTTGCGCGAGAAGGGGTTTCTTTTTGATACTTGGAGTTATAACATTTGTATTCATGCGTTTGGATGTTGGGGTGATCTGGGTCTTGCTCTGAAACTCTTTAAAGAGATGAAGGAGAAGGGTTCTTTCGCAAACCCGGATTTGTGCACTTATAACTCAATGATTCGTGTGCTTTTCTCGGTGGGGAAGGTGAATGATGCTTTGATTGTTTGGGAGGAGCTGAAGAGCTCAGGTCATGAGCCTGATGAGTTCTCGTATAGGACCGTCATCCAAGGATGCTGCAAAGCATATAGAATTGAGGATGCAGTGAGGGTTTTCAGGGAGATGGAGTTGAATGGCTTCCGTCCTGATACCATTGTATATAATTCTCTCATGGATGGGCTGCTAAAGGCAAGGAAGATGGCGGATGCGTGTCAGATGTTTGAAAAAATGGTCGACGATGGTGTGAAGGCATCAAGCTGCTCTTACAACATTCTGATTGATGGGTTGTTTAGAAATGGTAGGGCTGTGGCTGGTTACACGCTGTTCTGCGATTTGAAGAAGAAGGGACAGTTTGTAGATGCCATCACTTACAGCATTGTAGTCTTGCATCTTTGTAGGGAGGGCCAGCTGGAGGGAGCACTGGAATTAGTTGAGGAAATGGAAGCTAGGGGATTTGTTGTCGACCTGGTCACGATATCATCACTTTTGATCATGCTACATAAGCACAGTAGGTGGGATTGGGCAGAACGGCTTATGAAACATGTAAGAGACAGTAATCTGGTTCCAAATATTCTAAGGTGGAAAACCAATATGGAGGCTTCAATGATAACTCTTCGAAATAGGCGTGAGGATTTTACCTCATTGTTCCCCTCTGATGGTGACCTCAGTGAGATCATGAGTTTCATGGATTTGACCTCTGATTTGAACACAGATGCCAACCTCAATTCAGAGAGTGGGTCGCAAGATAAGGTGAATTCATTTTCCGGGTGGTCGTCATCTCCACACATGGATCGAATGGTGGATGGCTCTGAGCCTTTTAGTTCTAGCTTGTTTTCAATTTCTAGAGGACAAAGAGTGCATGGAATAGGTGCCAAATCTTTTGATATTGATATGGTCAACACATACATGTCAATTTTTGTTGCCAAAGGGAAGTTGAGTGTAGCTTGCAAGTTGTTTGAGATCTTCACTGAAATGGGCTGTGACCCTGTAATTTATACTTACAATACACTGATGAGTTCATTCATCAAGAAAGGCTATTTCAAAGAAGTGTGGGGTGTTCTAAGTGAGATGAAAAAGAAGCTTTGTCCAGCTGACATTGCTACATACAATATGATAATACAAGGACTGGGAAAAATGGGGAAAGCAGATCTTGCCTCCTCAGTTCTTGATCAGCTGTTGAAGAAGGGTGGCTATCTAGATATTGTGATGTACAATACGTTGATTCATGCATTTGGGAAGGCCGGTCAAATAGATGAAGCTAGAAAACTATTCAAGCAGATGACTGCAAGTGGCATCAATCCAGATGTTGTCACCTTTAATACACTCATCGAAGTGCATACCAAAGCAGGCAGAGTGAAAGAAGCGTACAAATTTCTGAAAATGATGTTGGACGCGGGTTGCTCTCCAAACCATGTCACTGACACAATTTTGGATTTCTTAGAGAAAGAGATTGATAAATTGAGATACCAAAAGGCATCAATTAAGCTGAAAAAAGATGATTTTCCTTAGAACCTTTTTGAATTATGACATCTAAATGATTTGCATTCTGCTTCTGCTGTTTCTTGGAAAAGCATGAGTCGTTGTCTTTGAATTACCTTCTTTTTGATAATTATTCATTTGAGAAGAATTTAAGTTGGAGAAAAGGATGGTTTTGTACCTTTTTTTCATAATGGCAGATACAGAGAAGCAGGAAACAGCCTTTGATGGTGATCTATAGGAAAGAGGGGTGAAGTTCCTACAAGGAATGGCAACTTTGATTATCCAATGGCGGATGCAAAGAAGCTGGAAAGAACCATTAATGCTGATGGAAGAAGAGAAATGTTTTTAAAGTGCACACTGGTTTTCAATTCTTTATATGGTCTATAGTGGGGGGAATGAAAGGGGAGATGAAGACTTAGTTTTGCTTGTAAATGGGTTGGTTGGATCCAGTGTCCCCCTTCCCCCCTACCCCCCAACCTTCCTTCTTTTTTCTCCTCTCAGATCCTTTGGGTAATTAGGCAGAGGAGATCCTTCGGGGTGCTTAATGAAGATGAGGTTAGCACGAGGAGTTAAGACCAAGAGGAGGGATCGAGCTAGGAAGAGGAATTCGGGAAAGTCTTTCTTTTTTTTTCTTTTTGACATTCTTCTACTGACATTATTCTTCCAAATTGCAAAAGAGGAAAAGCTGGAGTGACA
Organism: Umbellularia californica; assembly: GCA_028538565.1. NCBI lineage: Eukaryota > Viridiplantae > Streptophyta > Magnoliopsida > Laurales > Lauraceae > Umbellularia > Umbellularia californica. The sequence continues at coordinate 21,199,539 of JAPQWN010000007.1, forward strand.
TCCATATATCCAATGGCCTTTTCTTGGGGGATCATTGATTTTATGTTGATGCTGGATTTTTTTGACAACCATCAACGGCAACTTTGCTCTGATCTGGGGTTTTCTAAGGAATTAGGAGTTAAGGGGAAGAGGGTGTGGATAGTTGTCTTAGTGATCCATGCAATCAGGTTAGGGACTTTTCAGATTGTTTGATGATAGTGATCTTCAGGTTTGAGGTTATTTTGATAAATCTCTATGGTTTATCTGGAACTTTTATGATTTTGAGATGCTTGTGGTTTTATTTCAGTAATTCAGTCCTCTTTACGTGACTGATCATGTACCTTGATCATGTACCTTGTATTGTTTAATGAGATCTATCTAATTTGGATTTTTAATGGTAGATGTAAAAATATAATCGAAACTCAGTAAATTTTATGATCCTTTCTATTTAATGAATTTCTTTTTGTTAGTTTGTGTTCAATTTGTTAGCTTGAGTCCAAAATTGTAGTGTCTGGCAATATTTGAATAGCAAAAGATTTTCAATTTCTTTATGGCAGGAAATATTGCATGATTGGGTGTCTATTTTCCCAAATTGTTTCAATATTTTAAGTTTCGACTGGGAGTTAAAGCTACCAAAAAGTTTGGATCCCGAAACAAGAAAACTAAAAGCAGCAGAGTGAAGATCAAGGGTACTTGGATGGACAGTTTAGAAAGGTAAAAATGTTCATCGACTACTCAATGCCCAAGGTCCATAGCCCAAAGACTAACAAATTCCAGGTCCTGGGAAATCTTGATGGGGACTCTATGGCTTCTGATGCAGATTTTCAAGAAGCTAATGGCTTTGCCTGCAGATATATGGGTATTCGGATGGAGAAGTTCAGGCTAATCTTGACCAACCTAGGAGCAGCAGATCTCAGGAAATTTTGAACTATCTGAGAAACAATGCAGAGGGTGATAGCCTCACTGTTGCAGTGTTGTCATGAATTGCTCTCTTGAAATTTAAGAGGCCTGAACAGAGTCTCAATGCAGCATGAAATAAGGCACTCAATTGCCACATGTCATCTCCTTTTGTTGGTCTGATTGAAGCTTAAGTCAAGGACAGCGGCTTGCAGCATGGCAGGACTTGCATTTTGCCTGCAGGATTGTTATCACTCTTGACATTCAGCACAGTAGTACAGCTAGAATCTGGGTTTGTTGGAGCCCAAAAATTATTGTTACTGTTTTGGAGGAGTCTTCGCAGCGCATTCATTGCAGGGTTTCTCGTCTTTCGTATACTTTCATAATCACAATATGCTATGGTGATAATAGCATTCAGCCAAGGCAGGAACTCTGTGATTCTCTTTCGACCTGTGCTGCTTCTGTATCAAGTCTCAACTCCATTGATAGTCATCGGTGACTTTTAACACAGTGAGGTGTCACCACAGCTATTAAATATTTTAGCTAAGGCAGACTTCTCAAAAACGTAACGACTACTTTCTTGGCTCTAATTCCAAAACAGCCTGTCCAGCCTCTACATCTGATTACAGGCCAATTTCCTTGACCAACGAATTTATACAAAATCGTCTTTTAAATTTTAGCTTACAGGTTGAAGCATGATATGGACAAACTGATCAGCCCATGCCAATCAGCCTTTGTTCCTGGCAGACCCTTTAGTGATGACATTCTGTCATCCCATGACCTGGTTAGGGGAGTCCACCTGAATGAGGGTGAGCCACAAATGTGCCTGAAGATTGACCTCAACAAAACCTTTGAAGGCATTGAATGGGTCTTTGTAGAAGCAGCTGGTCTCTTCCCCCTTGCCACACCTGCTCAACTCATGGACTTATTTAATCTGGTATCCTCCTCCATGCGACCTTCTATTCAATTCCAAGATGAAGTCTATACCATAATATAAAAGCAGCAGTTTTACCTGCTTGTCGCCGACTCCTTCCTTTTGTCACACTTTCATCTGCGTGTCTCCTCCAGCTTCCAGCTGCTTCCCTCTTGCTTCCTTGCTCTTCGGATGCTTCCACCTCTGTGGGCCCCAAGCTTCTTCTTTTGCAAGCGGTTGCTTGTGGGACCCTTTGATGCTAGGTGTCGATTCGAAACATCAACACCCTGCCTATTGAACCCACCTCTAGACTCTTCGTTTCTCCTGTCCATCCATCTTCTCAGCAAAAGAAAATGGAAACCATCTATGAGCCTGCTCCTGTTCCATCTTCCACTCTTTGTAAAACACATCCGACAGTCAAACAATTTGAAACTGCTTTTGTCGATTCAGGTAAGGGCAGGAAACCCCATATGCAAGATTCTTGTTTTTTGTGTGTTTTTTTTTTTTTTTTCTCAAATCATTATAGGTTTTGTGATTGTTTTCGTATCTTGTTGAATTCCTCACTTCAGATTTCTGATTCTAGCACTAACCCACTTCCTAATTCCTTGTTTTAATTGTTTTGGACGTTCGTGATGGTTAATGGGTCATCCAGCAACTAGAAATTCACATTCTTGAAAGAGTAGCTAAAAATCTCTTTTTTTCCACACTTGTCTTTAACAGTTGTCTTGAATGAGTGTTCCAAGCCCAGATTTTTAAAATGATTACCAGATGAGAATGGGCAAATTAATTGAGGTCACTGCTTACCATGTGCTTGTGAAGAGGCCTTTGCCCACTACAAAATCAGATATTGTGGCAAGCTATTTTCCTTTTTTTTTTTTTTTCTTGTCACAGCTGTTAAAGAAAAAAATTGTATACAAATCTCATTGGCTACTATCTCACCCACCAAACCACAATCACTGCAAAATATTAGCCGTGTTGCTAAAAATTCACTTCTGAAATCTCACCAATCATTACCCAGGAAATATGAAAATCTTCTCGCAACCCTCATTCTCATATCACATTTACTTTCATATCCTTCAGGCAGTAGCTTGGATCTACACATGGGGCATGTCATTTGGCCACGGTCCACCCACTTATCTAGGCACCCAAAATGGAAAACATGTCAACAGTTGATTGTCCTCACTGTATCACCCTGATGTCTCTGCAAATGCTGCGGATTCTACTACTGGGAGGTTCCTCTTGATCAAATTGTAAGTGATCGGTGGCGATGGTGGAGCCAGGCGATTTTCACGACAGCCACACAATCCATGTGATTATCCACAGAAGGTGCTAGACCAGTTGGATCAGATAGACCCAGATAAAAGAATGCCAATTTAACCAAGAGGAGGACATGATCTAAGAAATTCAGTACATACACCAAAGGTTCAACCATTACAACCCCATAAGATGATAAGAAACACAAGTGAAACCGATGACAATGCAAAACTATCTAAAGTGAAAATTAACGATTTCATGCATGAACTTTGCATCATCATATCTTCTGGCTAACTTGGACATTGTTAAGCTTATGTAGATAGCTTTCATAGGCTGTTCTAGATGTCCGTGGAGTTGAAGAAACAAACCAGTCAAAAGCAAAAAAAAAAAAAAAAAAAACTGAAAAAGAAAGTGATAATTAGCAGCTCAACCATTTGTCCGATTAAAATATGGTACTTAAAAGGAATACAAATGAAATATATAATTAACATGTAACAATATAAGTCATGAAATTGAAAATCTCCATTGCATCTCTAGGCCTTGAGATTTATTAATGGGTCTATCTTTTGGCTATTCAAAACGTTCAACTGATGGGCCCTACCTTGAATATGTTATTCCCTAAACTGTTAGATTTGAAAATTATATCCAATATTTTTCCTGTTAAAATTATCTTGAAGACTTTTGCTGTTTGTTATCATCAACGAAGCCCATCAGAGTTGTCTTTCTAGATCTTATTAGATAGATTTAAAGGCAGAGAAAAGAGAAGGAAAAAGATAAATAGAAGAAGCAGAAAGAGAGAAAGAAGAGATACTATCGTTGTAGTTAGGGCTAGACGATAGTACATCCCATTTATTTTATAAAGATTTTTGGGTATTTACACATGAGACCCTGCTCATTTCTGGAACTTCAAATCGGTCCTACAAACGTGAACTTATTTTCCTACACTCCCCCTCAAGTTGGTGAGTAGATATCCACGATCCCAAGCTTGGAAAAACGCTTGTCAGTTGTTTCTTTGTGACTGATTTTGTGATAAAATCTGCCAATTGATCGGCTGTGTGTGTGGGCATCAATACTACTTCTTGTCTTGTCATTTTCTCTCGAATAAAATGGCAATCAACCTCGATATGCTTTGTCCTCGACAGGATTTGTGGCAATATGGCAAGTAGAATTATTGTCACAATGAAGAAGCATTGGCTTCTTGCATACGAATCCCAACTCTTGCATTAGTGTTTTAAACCATAAGAGTTCACATGTGCCACGAGCCAGAGCACGATATTCCGCTTCAGAACTTGATAAAGCCACAACACTCTGTTTTTTATTCTTCCAGGAGACTCAGTTTCCACCAACTAATGCACAATACCCAGTTGTGGATCTTCTATCCGTCAGAGAGCCTGCCCAATCAGCATCAGTGAAAATCTCAATAATTTCAATATCAACATTTCCATGCTTCGAATACTTTATACCTTGGCATGAAGCCTTTTCAGATACTTCAATATTCGATAGACTGCTTTTAGATGCTCTGTGCGAGGTGCATGCATGAATTGGCTCACAACACTGACAGCAAACCCAATATCAGGTCGGGTAATTGTTATATATATCAATCTCCCCACTAATCGCTGATACATTCCTGGATCATCAAGAAGTTCTCCACTATCCGAACATAACCTGTGGTTTTGCTCCATCGGTGTGTCACTTGGCTTAACACCCATCATCCTAGTTTCATCTAGTAGATTCAAAGTGTATTTTCTTTGACTTACGAAAATACCCTTCATGGACCTTGCAGCTTCTATGCCAAGAAAGTATTTTAATTCTCCGAGGTCTTTAATTTCAAATGCTAAGCTCAAATGCTCCTTAAGGACCTGCATTTCTTTTTCATTGTTACCTGTCAACACAATATCATCTACATAGACAATAAGAATAGTAACAGTTTCACCACTCCTCTTGATAAATAAAGTATGATCTGACTGGCATCTTTTGTATCCAATTCTTATCATAACTTGGCTTAATCTGTCAAACCAAGCCCTTGGAGATTGCTTTAGACCATAAAGTGCTTTTTTCAAATGACACACCTTATTTGCTTGACCATCAAGAACAAACCCAGGAGGTAATTTCATTTACACCTCTTCTTGTAAATCACCATGCAAAAAGGCATTTTTGACATCTAATTGATATAGTGGCCACTGGAAATTTGCAGCACTAGAGAGGGTGACCCTCACAGAATTCAACTTTGCAACAGGCGAAAATGTTTTAAAATAATATACTCCATAAGATTGTGTAAAGCCTTTTGCTACCAGTCGTGCCTTATACTGTTGAATGGAATCATCTGGATTATAGTTGATGGTGTAGACCCACTTACAACCTATTGCCTGCTTTCCATGTGGAAGATCTACAATTTCCCATGTACCATTCTTATCTAAAGCAATCATTTCTTCAAGCATAGTAGCCTTCCATTTTTTATTATTCAAAGCATCACTAACAGATCGTGGTCTACGTTTTGAGGACAACTGCAATACAAAGGCTTTATATGTAGGGGAAAGGAAGTGGTAGGACACATAATTTTGAATTGGGTATCTAGCGGATGGGTATCTTGTACGTTTACCTTTTCTTAATGCAATAGGAAGATCTAATTCAGATGGGTTGGGAACTTGAGTACTTGAATGATCAGAGAGTTTAGTGCCTACTTCTGTCTCTGGATTCGGGACTTTCAGATGGTAGTGTATCGAGAGTAGGTGGAGGCTCAAATCTGGTTCTCTTCCTGGAGTAAACTTTCAAAGGTGGTGTGTTTAATTGGGCATCTGTGCGCTGACTCTCACTAGGAACTGATGTAGGACTAAGAGGAGTTGGAAGGGAAGAACTTGAATATGACGGTGGGGAAACATTTTGAACTAGTGTGGGTGCGCTCCCCCCCATTTATTTGGTTCCAATATTCTTTTCCCTTTTGATGACTAATAGGGTGCATCTTCAAATAAAGTAACATCCATGGTAACGAAGTACTTTCCACCTTGTTGCGGAACATAACATCGATATCCCTTTTGAGTACTAGAATACCCCAAAAAGATACCCTTATGAGCTCTGGGATCTAACTTGTCCCTCTTGTGTTTTGTATATTCACCCCCATTGTCAGATCGAAGAGTTTGAATTTTGGCATTGAATTTGGTTGCTACCATTTTATGAAAGGTTTCAAATACGCAGAATACTTCATCACGAGATTTCAACAAAAACACCCAAGTGAACCTAGTGGCATCATCAATAAAAGAAATGAAATATCGATAGCCATTAATAGAAACAAGAGGAGCACACCACACATCGCTATGGACCAAGGAAAAAGGAGCACTGCTTTTATTTTTATTACTAACTGGATAAGAGTTTCTACAACTTTTGGCAAAGCGACATGTGTTGACCCAAGGAGGTCGACCATGTAGATTCCAACATGTATCTTTAGTATGACGAGTTCTCCCGCAATGAGTACAATGTAGTTTATCGTGGTCGACACCAAGTGGATCACCACGACCATGACCACCGCGGCCTCCACCCCTAATGCCGCCACCACGGCCCTACCACGACCACCATCACCTCTACCGGTAGGATTCGTCATAGCAAGTGCAGATCTTTCTGAATTAATGATCGAAGGAATAGAGTCTGACATTGCAACGCGTCTACCTTCCTCACACTGTACGAGTGCAAACACTGTCCCAATTGATGGAAGAGGATCATGACTTAAAATATGCGCCCGTACAGACTCATACTCTGGATTCAGCCCCCCAAGTAGATCATAAATATACTGAACTTCTAGATATTTTTCCTGTTCTTTCGCACAACAGGGGTTAAGAGGTTGATATATACTAAGCTCATGCCACATCCCTCTTAATATAGCGTAGTAGTCACCCAAATATTTATCTCCTTGTTTAAATTGAGCTAATTCTCTAGTTAATTGATAAATTCTTGCATGATTCCTTTTCTGAGAGTAAACTGTCTTGATTGCATTCCATAACTCAAATGCAGTTTTGTAATAGCGAAAACTCTTTGAGATCAGAGGTTCCATAGAGTTTAGAATCCAATTCATCACAAGCATATTCTCGGGCTCCCAATCTTCATATTTTGTGTCCTCCTTAGATGGCTCCTTGATTTGACCATTGATATAACCTAGGCCTTTTGCACCACTGATAGCCATATTTGCTGAATATGACAATTCCTTGTAATTTTTTCCATCAAACAACTCTATTGTAATCCGAGCATTTGGGTTAATGTTTACAACCGGGTTGAGCACAGTTTGGGTTCCATCGGAACTGCCCCCTTTAGAGTTGGAATCATCTTTACCCGCCATAATACCTCAGATTAATGATTTATATAACACACCGGTACCTTAGAACAAAAAATCAGAAATGTAAAGAGTGAAGAAATCAATATTACCATAATACGGCACTTGACACTGTGGTTGTGGATCACATGAAGTCACCCCCACTACCAATCACCACATGACACATAAACCCAATCGACCAGAGTTTCCATACAGAAGCTGGCTCCAACAGCAATCAGCAACCGCTTAAGGAGCGTCACAACATTTGTCTTCAACAACCGTCTCCACCCAACAGGTCATTCAACCCAGTCGAACCTAGGTACTAGTTCGACTGGGAATTGAAACCCTCACAACGCTGTTTTTTTTTTTTTAATAGATCTGGCTTGCTAGTCTTGCTTCTCCTTTGATCGTGTTCTTGAACCGATGCTCTGATACCAAGTTGTCTTTCTAGATCTTATTAGATAGATTTAATGGCAGAGAAAAGAGAAGGAAAAAGATAAATAGAAGAAGAAGAAAGAGAGAAAGAAGAGATACTGTCGTTGTAGTTAGGGCTAGACAACGGTACATCCCATTTATTTTATGAAGACTTTTGGGTATTTACACATGAGACCCTCCTCATTTCTGGAACTTCAAATCAGTCTTACAAACTTGAACTTATTTTCCTACAAGACAATCCCGGGCTTCAGGTATTCTTTTGCTACCTATTGAATATTTAGTGGATATTTTCAAGTACTTTGGTATTACCATCCATCGTCAGTAATTGTCCTTTATCCAGAATATGTGAAACAGTGAACTGTATGTTTTTATCCATGCAAATGATCCCTGCTATGACATAGGCATAATAAATTTATTATTATACTTAAATCATCTTTTTCAGTTATTTCTTGAATAGGTATGTGGTGCAAATGCTCGTTGTTACCTAGCAGACAGTGGGTCAGATCCTAGGGATGTTTTGCTTCTAATAGGCAGGTCACTCAGCCATGATACTTTTGGTCTTCGTCCTGCTGCCTCATATAGAGCTGCTTCTGCCTTTTCCTCCAGTGCCATTACTGCTGGAAGGTTTAGTATTTGCAAAGTTCATTTATGCACTCTGTCCATTTAAATTCATTGGGTCTTTGGTGTTAATTCATATTGGTTATATTTCTCCTTTTTTTTAAAAAATAATTTATATTGTTGAAAAGTTCTATTCAACTAATAGGGCTCTTACTGCATTTGCATTTTGATTTCAGGACATCAGTGGCATGTAAGCTCATGCCACAAGGCAATGCTATATTGGACTGTTCTCCAATATTTGCATCCGGCCATGTAATACCCCAAAAGCTATGTACCGATCTCTATAAGCCAGTTTATGGATGACCTTTCTGCACCATTATGATAATATTTATGCAAGTTCATCTTTTAGCTTCAAAATAGCACAGCAACGACTGATTTTATAAATTTTTGTTCAAGCATTTTTATCTTTTCTGCCTTGCTTACAAAGTGGATGGATTAGAATATTTTTAAGATGAGTTAATGCCAATTATGTATGGACTTTAATATTTTTAGATTGTAAAGATACAATTGAAAATTGGAAAAGTTACAATAGTGGGTATTCTTTGTTGCAGTTGCAAGTTCGAGTCAGCTCACCTTTCAAAAAAAATAAATAAAAAGAAGACTAATAAAGAGAACATTTAAATAAGAAGAAAATGGATCACATGTTCCTTGTTTTTTTCCCAAAATGTTGTGGCTTTCAATCTTTGGCAAATTGAGTAAATATCGTGTTCTGGTTCATCTTCTATCCTCTTTACTTGTTTGCTTGCTTTCTATAAGCATACATTATGTTATTCTATCCATTCTTAAATACTCTCTTGCTAATGAAAATTGTAATTTTCATATGATAATTTGATATTCAGGTCTGCTCATATACTTGGACGAGGCCTTGGTGAACAACTCTCTTCTGTCGTGAAGCATGCTTTGAGGTTGTTAAATTTAATGGTCAATTTACATCTTTTTAAACTCACCAACTTAGGTAGAATCTTTTTCAGAATGAGAATTATTCATTTCACCATTCATTTGGTGCACTGTGAAAAAATAAGAGTCACAAAAGGTGGGATACTGCTTTGGAACTCTTCTACCCCAAATACTTATTGGCATTTATTGTTGATTTTGTTTGGGGCTGAAAAATAAAATAGTAGCAGCTTCCCACCAGATGCAATCTGTGTTTTATGAGTTGTTCTAAATGATTTTTAGAATTGACAACAATCTTGTATATTAGTTTTTTTTATATTTAATTCAGTATGGAATTATATGTTTTAAAGGTGATTAAATCTTGTAGTATTTATAAGAGAGTTTGGTGCTCAAAGTATAGCTCTTGTTCAGAATTCTCATAGGTCATCAAGTAGAAACTTTCTAGAACTTAGGCTAGATTGAGTTCTCAAGCATGAAATTCCAGGTTGAATCAAACGTGAATTAGAATTCTGAAGGAGTTTAGCAGCATTTTGAATTATTCCAGCATTCCGAATTTCTGAATACTAGGAAAAATGAATTTGCCAAATTCTTATAACCAAATGGTCTTAAAAAAAAAGTGAACATCACCTCTTCTGGTGGTCCGTTTAATGATCTGATTTGGATTTTAGGTGTAAGGTGTCATTAGATTTGATTGGATTTTACTAATGGTATGGGGTTTCTGGTTTTAGATTAAATAGCAGGTTGTTTTCAATGGCTTTTTTTTTTAGCCGGATCAATGTTGATGATGCTTGTGATTTTTTTTTTTTTTGTTTTTGTATTTGGGATCAATGTTGGTATTTCAGATTTTTCTAATTGTTCTTATTTTCAATAATGTAGTATTATGAAGTTTTCACTGATATTCTTCTTTCTTTTTAATATTTACAATGTATCAAAACATGATTTTTAATCGTAATGATTTAGTCAATTGGATTTGGATTCTTGCTTTCTTGTTTGAATTTGTGGAACTTCTGATGTTAATGTTTTATTGTACCCATGTATATTTTCCTCTTTATTCTTTCTTCATTGGTATTTATTTTTTTTATTTTTCTTCTTCTTGATGTCTTGGCATTGGGTCTAATAGATTTGTGCCCATTGCAACTTTAGACCAGTGACTGGATATTGATCAGTAAATTACCTTCATCAGTTTCTATCATCCTATGAACTTCTTGTGAGTTTTTTTTTTTTTTTCGAATAGATCCAGGGCTCTCTCTCTTACATGCTTGCTTTTTTTTTTTTTATTATTTTTTTATTTGAGATACTTGCCTTTCTTAAGCTTCCTCTGCTTGTATTCTATAGAAGTTGAAGTTTTTTACATTTTTATGTTTGATATCTTTTATTAACTTTGATATTTGCAGAAAGGGAAGCCGTGAATGATTCAGCTTGTAATCTCAACTTCTGATTATTGTATATCTATTCATTGCTGCAAAAATAGAGAAAACTACAATTCCTAGGTCCCATGATTTATTGGTAAAGAAACATGGTTTCAACAGTTGGGCATTTTTTTTTGGTTTGTTTAAAGATTGTTGTAAATTTCTCTAATTAAAAATGTTAATCTGGGTTGATTAGGTTGGAAATGAAAATTTACATTTTGAAGCTAGAGCTGTGCAGAGAATGGAGCTTTTCATGCTAACCATACTTAAAATGGAGGACGCAGCCCATCAGAAATGAACAACAACAATGCTTCTCTAAAACCCTCCAATATCTATAGGCTTGTAGAACTTATTTCAAACTCAAATGGACCCTTGCTTCTTGTTATCATACTTTAATTTTCAACTTCTTTTTAAACATGTTGTAAAAGAATTTGTGAATTCAGCTGTCCAGCTTACTTTCATGTAAATGTAGGGACTGAATTCTTGGAATTCAGACTAGATGGCTCATTTAGCAACAACTACGTGCAATGCACGTGCCAACCACCACTAGTGATATGTAATGCAGCTGAGTTGGCAACTTCAGCTTGAAATCGGCTATTGAGAGTTTTGAGCCTAATGGAAATGCAGTGACTTAGATCAAACTTATTTGGTTTTGAAGTAGAATTAACAAGCATTCCTGCTGCCTGTGGTCGGTCTTGTTGCAAGGTCTAAAGACTAAGGCTCTTCTGTCCTCTAGGCAAATCCAAATATGTACCGTGTATTTTGCAATCACAACTTAGAATTTACAGATCACTTATTCCTTTAATGCAACAATGGGTGACTCATCCAGAAATCGATTACCTCAAAATTTAGTTGCAGCAGTCATAGTGGCAACACAATTGGAGCAGAGATTACTTCATTTCTTTCAAGCTGCTATGAAAGCAAGGAGGACAACTCTCTACTCTGGCAAAACCTTGTTTCCTAGCCTTTGCTTAAAACTTATGGAAGGAGCAAATTTTCTATAACAAGAAAAGACCATGGGTAATTGTTTTGAAGGACACTCTAAATCAGATAAGATCCAGGGCAATATACATTAATCTAGACATCTCTGATGATCTAGCTTCGGCCTAGGACTTGGCTTCTTTGAATTCTGCTAGTCGCCAAGCTAAAACTTGGATTTCTACTACGCCCAAGGACTATTAGAATTTCTCTCTCTACCCATGAAGGATCTCAGTTGGCTTGCTCAGGAACAATCTTCACCAAATTATCTTGGTGATTTTTTTTTGGGAAAATTTCAAATATCGCCTTAAGCTTTTGCCTTATTTCAAAAAAGGACACAAGTTTTGAAACTTTTCAAATTAGTTCTTAAACTTTTTAGTAAGTTTTCAATTAAGGACATCCGGCCATTTAAAGGTATTTTTTGGTGAATTTTTCCCTCGATATTTTGAAAATACCAAAATTACCCTTCATTTAAAGCCATGATATAGTTTCGGAAGCCACTACATGCAGCCAATCGCTGTGGGAATATTGGGTGTCTCTAATCACTGTGACGATACCGGCGAGGGAAATGAGGAGAATATAGAGGAAGTGAATGAGAGTTTTATTACAATGAAGGGTAATTTGGGTATTTAAAAAAAAGGAAAAAAGTTGCCGAAAAATAACTTTAAATAGATGGATGTCATTAATTGAAAACTTTCTGAAAAACAGAAGGACTAATTTGAAAAGTTTTAAAACTTGTGTCCTTTTTTGAAATAAGGCCAAAACTTAAGGACTTTTTTGAAATTCCTCCTTTTTTTTTTTCATCAATGACTGCCTCTCTGCGAGCTTTGTCCTGATCAATGAGGCTGCCATAATACAGTACCCACTCATTATCATCGCAGATAACTCTCACTTGAAATGTGCTATGACAAGTCTAAACTCCAAATCTTTCTCCATGGAGGATAAGGTTTCAAAGATAAGAAGCTTCACACTGCAGTTGCGCAGCTACACGTAATTATCTGTAGTGGCGGAACTAGGATTTTCGTTTTAGGAGTGCATTGGCAATTGGATTTTGGGAACAAAGCCAGGATTTTCATATGGGGTCTTGGGGGCAGGCACATGATTTTTATGTGAATTTTCAAAACCAAGTCAGGATTTTCATTATGGATCTAAAAGCAGATGAGCTCCAGCAGGTGCGACCGGCCCCACATGAGTGCACTTGGGTCCGCCTCTCGTTATCTGCCATTACATAGTGCCGAACTCTTGGTCCAAGGCTGCGAGTAAGGTGGCCCAAATGCAATCGGGTAGTGCTGGGTAGGTCTCTTATGAATTTGGAATTTGGGCATACTTTTGTGAACATTTGTTTGGTGGTCGCTAGAGTTTGAAGTCATCTGTTTGGAAAAAATTTGTAGGTTTTGATGCTTGTGAACAACATATAGGGAGTCATGTTAGGTAATCTTTGAGTAGTGAATGTGGGATTTTCTTTTAGGTATTGCATTGTTTATGTAAAGTTTTAGATCCAAAGAGTGTTTTTTGCTTCGTTAATCTGGGGTCTTTAAACAACTTTAAGAATTGATATATGAAAACCATTGAAGAAGAAGAAAAGTTGCAGGAAGTAAATGATATTGTTAACTGAATTGATGATATCGTCAACTAGGGTAGTCTCGTCCAAAAAAATACACGAACAATTATCTTGTAATTTTATGATTTTTCTTCATAAAATCGTTTTATTATTATTTAAGTTTGATTTTTTTTTTGTAAAAATCCATTATTATTATTTTGCCGTTCTCTTGAATTTCCTGATTTGTTCAGCTTATTATGATAATAATTGTATAGTTTTTGCTCCTGAGAAAAGCGAGTGTTGTCAAAACCTGCTAGCCTACCAGGAGTTGCCTTCATTGTTCCAATTACTTCACTATTCTCAGAATAGTGCTGGATTTCCACACTAGTTGGTAACATAGGATCTTCATTTTTAGGAAATGGATTTTGATGGAAAAGTACAGTACCTCGAGGATACAGTGGGGAACTGCCTTCATTCCTCGCAGGTGAAACCGGGAAATGTACATTATAAGGTCCTTGGATATGCTCATCTAATGAACCATCTGCAGATGTTTCTTGACCAGCTGAATCATCTAATTTCGGTTTCAAAACAAACAGTAGGGTTCCTCATAAATGATAGTTTTTGCTCCTTGGGTCTCGATTTCAAACGGATTACTATCTATATTTAATGCATATTGTTCTATATATTTGTATAGAACTGGGGTAAGAATCTGATTTTGGGACAAATTCGGCGTATGCTTCAAAAGAGGTAAGTTCCATTTGCATAAAATGATTAAAATCTCAATCCTCTCTCTCCATTATTATTCTCTGGCATGCCATGTAAAGGTGGAAAATTTTTGGCTATCATAAAGGAGCGCTAAAAAACACCTGGGTGTAAGGGAATGGGGATGTGAGAAGATTCTTTTCTTTTTTTTTTTTTTTTTTTCAAGTTAAGTCCCAGCTAGGGGTTGATCGTTAACGAGGGAAATCCACCACCATAGCCGTACTTTGTGGGGCTCTGGAAGCTTACAAACTCCCTACCACCACTTAGGGGTCATTTGTTTGCAACCATTTACGTATGTAAATGATGCACATGCGTGAATATTACGTACCATCACATTTGTTTGCACTATTTTACGTGTCACGTATGTAAATCTCATGTGAAAATGGTGTGAAAATGTACTCATTTTTGCACCTAAATTTTCACACCTTCATAGATGGTAAAAGAAATCTCATATGGAAATGATATGTAATGAAGCCCACTAAAAAAGGCGCCCGGTACGGAGATCATTCGTTCCGTCATATGTATCCCGGGTTCGAAACGTCTCCAAGACCAAAAAAAAAAAAAAAACAAGACCCACTAAGTCGTCATTTCTTTCTTTCTCTTTCCTCTCAACTTCCTCTCTCTCGTTGTCTTCTGCCTTCCTTCTTCTATTTCTACTTCATCTTCTCAGACTATGAGAAAATCGACCAAGGTAGAGAGAATAAAGCCTCTGAAGTAGATTACACAGACCCATTTGGATTCATCAGATTGCACCAGCAGTGGTAAAAGCGCGACTAAACAAGCAGAGCTTCTGAGGAAAGATGGCAACAAATGCTTTGAAAAACCATTTACACTCACATACCTTTTATCAACTAACATTATTTTTAATTAACACTTATATGACTATTACGCATTTTTGGACTTCAGTCACAAAAATAAATACATTTAAAAAATACTATTAGTTTAAACTTTTATGAATTGAGAGTTATAATTATCTAATTAAAAAGATGTTTGGATTACCCCATATCCTTAAAGTTCCATGCACATTCAAACTAACTTTATGAATTGACTGATATCCTAAGCAACTCTACAGAGGAAGAAGTGTATCATTATCAATAGAAATGAATACACCCCCTTTTGTACTAACAATGTTTTACAAAAATAATATAAAATACTTAAATAAGAAGCAATAAAACTAAAAGAAAGTGATAAGAACCAAATGTGCAACACTTATTGATTATGTATTAAGTACAATACATAACTTAAATAATTAAATATAGATGAAACGAATGAAGTTTGTATGGATTTTTAGGACATTTTTTAATGGGTAAGTGGGTATGAAATTGCCTTCATATCCCCCATATTAATGCAAAGTGACTATAATAAAGGCATTTTAGTATATATTTACATATATGTATATATTATATATAAAATAAATAAAAATAAGAGGGCCAGGGCCAGGGCCACTATTGTTCAAGCCCGCCCTCAAATCTCAGGGCCTGCAAAAAATTGTTCAAGCCCAGCCCTTAAATTTCAGGGCCTGCAAAAAATTGTCCAAGCCTGGCCTTAGGGCTTTTCGTTAAAAACAAAAGCCTTCATTTTAAGGGCTCAGGCCGGGCCCCCTTTCTCAGGGCCAACTTGACCGGCCTACCCGAAAGCCTGGACACCACCAAGTCGTCATCTGGAGCTTCTACTGGGATTCGAAGCGGACACCTCTAGGTTGCAACGAGGAGCTTCTACCATCGAAACATATAAGTGATGGTATAAAATTCAAAGTATTCAATGGGATGTGAGAAGAGTTGATTAGCTTCTTTGCTAATTTTTAGGAATTAAAATTCAAAGTAGTCAAATGGTTACCTTTTCTTACTTAAAAAGCAATCTTTATTTTTTCTCTTTAACACCAAATGACATTCAATACTTCCTTAATTCTTCTCCTTCTCAACAAGCTCTTTTACTATGGTAATTGAACTAACAATAATGGTTGGATGGACATGAAACTAATGCCAAATGATGAGGTTAGTCGTTGCTTCCATTATAACATAGCAAAATTAGAAATCCATCAATGGGCCCTCTTATTTTGTGAATGAATTCAATGACAGTTTTTTTTTTCCTAACGGATGGTTTTTGATCCTTTGGGCTATACTAATCCCTCTGGGTCCAAAGAAAAGTCGGGTAAAATCCCCATGGCTCTCAGGTGGTCGCACTAGTGGACTCAACATTCGGTTCTTGGAGAGGGAAAACCGGAGATCGATACCAGGATCTAGCTCCGAAAGAGAGATGAATCGTGGTTCTGACCACTCGGCCGACCCCTTGGGGTTAAATTCAATGACAGTTAATGGTTGGAATTGTGCTAATTTAGAAATAATGTCAATTCATAAAGATTAGGTAAATATGAAAGGCTAAGATTTATTTAAAAAGGTTGACGTTAAAGTAGAAATAATGCCAATTCATGTGTCTAGCCAACGTCAAGAGCTTGGCAATATTGAGGAGTGGGCTCGACTCGAGTGAGAATATTGAACAGTATTTCCGGTAGGAATGATTAGCTAAAGAAATTCAAGATGGTATCAGAACCAATCGGTCGTGAGTTCGAATCTAAGGAGGAATGACTCGACAAAAAAATAAAATAAAATAAAAATGCGTGTCACCTAAAGTGCGCTGGCTGGGTTTCACATGAGGGAGAGCGCCTGCCGGATTCCACTTGATGGGAAGTATTGAGGAGTGAGCCCATTTCCGCTGCCTAGGTTTTGATAGAAATGATTAGCTAAAGAAATTCAATAAGTATAAGCCATGAAAATAGATTGTGATAAAAACAATGGTAAATAATGTCTAAATTAGTATGAAATGAGATTAGTTCCAATCAAGAGCCTTGTTCTTGTGTGTGAATGGATTATTGGATTGATCAAAGTTAGGTCCCTGTATGAAAAGCTCAAAAAAGAGCGTTTGCGAAAAAGATTGGTTTTGACAAAATCACAATTCCGTTCTATTTAGGCTCGTCAATGGGCCGGGCCGGGCCGGGCCTGGCCTGGGCTTGGGTTGTCCAATTCCGTCCCGAAAATAGGACGGGCCTACCAAGTGTTGTCTAATCCCGGCCCTAAATTGAACGGACTTACATCAAATCCCGTCCCATACAGGGCCGGGCTGGGACAGGGCCGGGCCTGGGCTTAGCCCGATCTTGGACATAAGTAAAACATTCTCTAATTATTCCTACTGTTACCAGACACCCGGTGTGAACCGGATTTTAAACTCTCCTCCTTTTTTCCTGACTTAGGACCTGCATTGCAATGTAACAAGCAACATGGCGGAGTTAAAACCTTTTTTTTTTTTTTTTTGCCGATGACAGTAGAAAATCAAAAAATCAATAGAATTGAATGAGTATCCTATAGGCTATATAGGTCAATGCAGGAACGGTTAAAACCTTTTTTTTTTCTCTTTTGCTGATGAAAGTAGAAAATCAGAAAATCAATAGAAATGAATGAGAATGAGTATCCTATATGATTCAAGTTAAAATAATGTAGGATCGGTTAAAAACTTCTTTTTTTCTTTTTTCGGCCAGTGAAAGTAGAAAATCAGAAAATCAATAAAATGAATGAGAATGAGTATCCTATATGGGTCAAGTAATGTAAAAGAGAAATCAACAGAAATTATTTTTCTTTTAATATGTCTAAAACATCAGTTAGTGCATTCCCATCATTGTCTAAATCACCATCACTAGTTGGGTCATGAATCATGATTAAACTAATCTTGGGCACAAATTAATGCTTCTACCGTATCTGATTTCAAAGAAGTCCTATGTGGGTCCAGTACCCTCCCTCCTGTGCTAAATGCTGATTCTGAAGCAACGGTAAAAACTGGAATAGCTAAAATATCATGAGCCATTCGAGATAAAATATGATACTTAGTTGAATTTAATTTCCACCATTGTAATATATCTATAGTGTTATCTTCTTCATCAGACTTGTAATCAAAATATTGATCTAATTCTGTTTTTTCTTCTATAATTGCCTTATTGGTGATTTTATTTTGATACTTTAAAAAAAAGAGAACGAGCCTTTCCATGTTCATCATCATTAATCTTTTTTTTTAAAATTACCTTGCATCATTTTTATCTACTATCTGATCGCTTTCTTTAGCACCAAATCTCACACAATGCTCCTCATAAATCATTTTAGCATTAAATGACTTTGCAGCGGGCCGGGCCTGAACGGGCTGGGTTGTTTCTGCCCAGTTCCAGTCCCATTTTGGCCGGGCTTTAAAACGTATTGTCCAAGCCCAGCCCATTGGGCTCAAATTTTTTTAAAAGCTCTGTATTTTTGGGCTTGGGCCGGGTTGGGCCGGGCTTTCTACCCATTTCAACGCGTCCCATTGACACGCCGAGTTACATTGCCATCCTGCCGAAAAGGGTATTCTTATCTTGGTATTTTTATCGTAGCTGTAGCTGTAGCTGTACACCAGGAGAGATCAAAGAAAAATGGAAAACGAAGGAAAAGATGAAGTGTACTGTTGCAAGATGAAGCTGGTCAGTTTCTTATCTTTTTCTATCTATCAATCAAATCCCCTCCAATTTCATCACCCATGTATTATGATTATTTTTTTCATCTTCACGACAAGAACTTGAAAGCTTCTTCCTTTTCTTCTTCTGATGCTGTTGATGATGATAATTTGTAGAGAGAGAATCCTCAGAAGCGAAAAGACAAGGTTTTTATTGGTTGTGGAGCTGGGTTTGCAGGGGACAGGCCATTGGCTGCTCTCAAATTGTTGGAGAGGGTTAAAGAACTAGACTATCTTGTACTTGAATGCTTGGCAGAGAGGACTCTTGCTGATCGTTTCCAGGCTATGATGTCCGGAGGGGACGGATTTGATCCTAAAAGTATGTTGATTTCTTTCTTTGTTTCTTATAAATGGAGAAGTGGGTGTTGTTGGTTTTGATGTTTGGATCCCAGAAAAGTTCATTTGAGAATTGAATTTTGCCATGAAACCGCATTTCAATTTCTATTTTCCTGGGTGAGTTTTAGATGGTGTGGCTTCGATGAAAAATTGGTTTTTTAGGAAGGTTTGTTTTCAATACCCAGTTTGTTGATTCATGTTAAATCTCTGAAAGTAAGCGTTCCATGTGTTATTGATTGAAGAAGGTTAACCTTCTTAAATGTAGAAGTAGGTTTTGGACAGCTCAATGGAAAGTGATATCTCCTTGAAACTGCATTCGGTGTTCTGTTTTTTTTTGTGTTAACAATGATTGGATGATTAAAGCGGTCATTGAATTGTTTTTAGGGTGCAGTTGGGGCGCACCCGAAATAGAAAAATGTTGGTAAGTTTTGGCATAATGGACAGTTGTTAAGATGAGAAAAAATTTGTCCTGATTGGTGAGCACAAGCAGCAGTAACTGTTGACTCATTTCTTTTAAAAAAAAATTTATTCCGCGTATTTACAATCCCAAAATCCTAATCTACTTGGATAGCTTCAATATGACAGTAACCTAAGTTATACTTTCCTGGTTTCAATGATTGTTCAGTTGTGGATTGGATGACTTTGCTCTTGCCTTTAGCTGTGGAAAGAGGAGTTTGTATAATTACCAATATGGGTGCTGGTAAGATTTTACTCAGTCATCACCTGCAAATATCTATTTCCTGATCTATAGCTCTCTTTGTCCCTGATATTATTGACATGTTTGGGACCTTTGTTGGAACATGGAAGTGGATCCACTTGGTGCACAGAAAAAAGTCCTTGATGTAGCAAGCAGTCTGGGGATTCACATTACTGTTTCTGTGGCGTATCAGGTTTCTCCAACAGAATCAGGTGGGTAAAAATTGTCAAAATTCTAGTTCATCGAATCTGAGATGTTAAAGCATTGAGTGAAAGCGATCATGTTTTTCTAATGATAAAAAATTTTAAATGCAAGGAATATACAATTATCTGATGCCTCAGATTTTTGCATGTGAGGCTAATGTTTTAGTGACCCAACGGGTTGGTATCATGCCCACCTTGGATGAGATGATACTTCAAAACTATCCCAGAGTAGAAGATCGTAGCCATATGAATCTCCATTATCCCCTTGACTTGTCTTCTTTTGCTCCTGATCTTCTACCTGTTGGCTAGCCATCAAACTATCACAGGGTTGGAATCTTATCTTCAGGGGTTTTGAAAACCCTCGTCTTTGTTAGTGCATTTCATTATATTGGTATGGATGATGGCATTTCATTATATTGGTAAATGGTCTGGATCACTTTTATGATGATCATGCATGTATTGACGTTGTTCATTTCGCTGAGACTCGTGACCTAACAGGTCCTTTATGTTCTCTGAGCACTACAAATTTTGAGGACTTAATGTTAGTCATTATATACTCAGCATCCAATGCATCAAAAGTTGACATTGTGTAGTTTAAGATGCATATCATTACTTTAACATCTTATGTCCACACTAAACCAGTCCCTCTTGTTATTTATAGTAATTTCAGTTGGTTTATATATTTCAGGGTTGTTGTCTTCTATTGAGAGATCAAATACAATGGAAGGTGTAAGGATTTGTTACTCATTATTTTTGCTTTACACTTCTTTTTTGCATCCCAATTTAATAGGACAATGATATGGGCACTATCCTGCACAGTTTGGGAAATTCCAAGGTTTCATCTTGAGCATTCTTCACTGCCGGGCCCATAGTTCAGTGGTCCAGACTCCAGATAGTTCATCTGGTGGATTCCATTGTTGGCAATGCATAAGGATTCTACTGGATTGAACAATCTCAATCCACTGGATGAGTGTTACACTAGCCCCTAATCATATACTTTGAAACGATATCTATCCTATGCCACAAGTGTTTGTGATTAATGCATTTGATAAACTGTCATGGATTTTCATTTGTATTATCTTTGGTCCTGATCCTTCTGTTTTAATTCATGAAGGGTGTCAGCACATACATGGGGGCAGCTCCCATTGTTCATTGTCTGGAGAAGCACAAGTCACATGTTATAATTACCTCACGGGTAGCTGATGCTGCCTTATTTTTAGGTCCAATGGTATGGCAATCTTCCACTTTATGATCAGTCATCGATTTTGATTTTAAAATTTGAAGTTTCTTGATGTTGGCAAAATATCCCAACATGCTTTTCATAATGTCAGAGGACTTAATACTCTTGAAAGGCTTTTCTTTGATTCCTTTGTAACATTACCTACATGTTTTGGTGTTCCTGGAATTTTACCTTTTCAGCAACATATGTGAAAATGATAGGTAGTTGCAGTGAAATATGTTTCTTGGTTTAATTGTTTAAAACACTGTGCCTGACCATCTCACTCTACACATGCCTGACCATTTCATTCTACTTGTCCCAATGCTAGGGGCAGTTTCCTGTTTCCATTAAATCATTCTTTATTCCCATATTAAGGAACAATAGGACTCGAAGGGCCATTTTTTTAGCATAGAATACATAGCAATTCATTGTCAAATGGGCTCCACCGGAGGATTAATAGAGAGGTGAGGGGTAAAGGATATGAGGTGGAAATGTAGATGCAGCCCTCACTTGCCTAGGATTTGAATTACTAGGGTGGTGGCTTGATTTGAAAATTGATATTGTTTCTTCAATTTTAATGGTTTTTGGAAATAGATGTCTTACAATTCCTATAAATTAAATAACACAAAACAAACAGGCTCTAAGTGGGTTTTTTGTTTGTTATATTTGATGACTGTGATTAGGTTATAATTATATTAGTGGACTAGGTTTGTTTTAGTGTCTTCTATCTTATGTAACACATATAAATATGGTGTGATGGTTTCCACTAATTTTTTTAATGGAGAGTAAAATTTGTTTTACAGGATTCTCGTGAAAGGCCTTCTTGAGGGTTTTGTTGGAACTTTGAATCACTCATTGGGTTTTTTAACCTGGGTATTTTTATTTTCATCTTTCCTGCAATCGTGTCAAGGCTTGACGAAGGACTTGCTATCAATATTCTAATCACAAGGTTTGCTTCCAAGTCCATTGTCCTTGGTGTAATTCCGTGGTTCCTAGCAGAAGCTAATGAACCAGGGACTTGGTTGTTCCAAGATCTAAAACTCAGTTAAGAGGGTCCAATCCAATTCATGGAAAATTCGCATGCTTGAATTAAAATATGGGCACTTAGGTTTGGATTTATTTGGTTTTGTTCAGATCGTTGTGGATCCGAGTATGCAATCTGGTAGTTTCAGCCATACAAAAGCATTGATACTTGTCATAGTTGGAACCATTAGGTTGTGGGTTCAAGTCACTTCACCATTTAAAAAAAAGGAAAAAACATTGAATATCTGTGTTGTATTACTTAGATCCTGGCCCAACATTATTTCAATCAGGTTCATTTAGGATCCCCTAGCATGCATCACACATGGTATTAGAGCTCTTACCTACTTAAGAAGTTCATGTCACAAGTACAGGCACTTCATTGCCACGTATCTTCCTCTTTGTTATTTTTGTGATTTCTTTCTTTGTTCTTTTTGTTGATTTTAATAAGATCACAAATTTTTTGTTTCTAATTCAAACAAAAAAGAACCTAACACCTTCCTTTTTCATCAGATGGAAACAGGTGTGAATATATTTGTGACTCAGACCCCCAATTCCTCTTTAAATTAACATCCACATGGCTACATATGTTTTCTCCCCTCCATGCATTTCTTGTATTCTGCAGTTTGATACGTTTCTTTTTTATCAATGGTATAAACGTTTAAGAGATGCATGATTAGGTTTATGAACTTGGATGGAATTGGAATGACTTTGAAAAATTAGCACAAGGATCTCTGGCCGGTCACCTTCTAGAATGTGGTTGTCAACTCACAGGAGGGTACTTCATGCATCCGGGTAAAGTATTCATTTCTACCTATCATCAATGCAAATCTGTGTAGTACAGCTTAGTTAATCCATGAAGAGGAAGTTTATAGTTGCTCATTAGTACATGTGGAGGCCGTGCTTAGTGATTTAGATTCCTGATCTGATAGACTTTACCAAGGATGAGGTGCCCAAAAAATCTGGTAGAATGCAAGATCCTAACTGTGTGATATTTTGGCCTACTATTTATTGAGTGCCCCATTGTTTCATTGTTAACTATCATCTTAGGCCACCGGTTGATGGTTTAGCATCTCCCATTCTGGTTGAGCTTTGCAAAATCATATGCCTCAGTAAATCACTAATTTCTCACAGAATTAGTTCCATTGACTACTTAAAAGTCTGTGTAGTTCCCAGTTGCCATCTTGGCATACTCAGTGAACTTTCTTTTTTCATGTTTGTCCTATTGCAGGAGATTGTTTCAGAGATTTATCTTTCCAGAATCTATTAGATTTGTCACTTCCATATGCTGAAGTTGGTTTCCATGGAGAGGTATCCATAGCAAAGGCAGATGGCAGTGGAGGTGTTTTAAATTTTAATACATGTGCCGAACAGCTCCTTTATGAGGTTGGAGATCCCAGTGCCTACATTACTCCTGATGTGGTAAATGACAACAAAATATTGATTGCTTCTGTACTATTTACAACATGAAAATTAAGTCAGGAAAACATTTTATGGTCGTCACTTTATTTTCCTTGCGTTATCAGTGACACTGTTCTTATTCCTGTTGTGGACAAATCTTAGTTTTGAATTGTTCATATGGTTGATCCCATCATGGATGGGTCGTAACCGAACAATCACATTGATAAATAAAATCTTGGCCCAGTATTGTTTTGGGTTGAGAAATGCCAATAGAAAGAACTTTGGTGGTTGTTCTTGCCTTAACCATCCATTTTCTTTCCTCCAATTCAATGGGTAGAATTTTTCTTATTCCGATGATTTTTAGGCAATGGCATATTCATGGTAGGGTCTGTTGAATGTTTAGCTTTGAGTTGTTTACATGCACCAATGATTCCTTGGAAGAAGAGTGAATAATACTAAAGTCTTGTAATTGTTCACTAAATTTGTCTTTATTTTCTTCAAATCAGATTATAGATTTCAAAGATGTTTCCTTCCACCCAATATCAAACGACAGAGTTCTCTGTGTGGGGGCAAAACCATCTGCTCATTGCTTTCCCGAGAAACTTCTGCAGTTAGTTCCAAAGGTAACAACTTGTTTTCTTTTTGCCTTTTCTTTTGTATTCTGAGAGGACCATATATTTCCTGATGCATAAGTCAACCAGAGAAGTGAGCAACTTGACTTGTCTCAACTAAATTTTTAGTTGAATTACTTCTGGTAATCTTTTAGACTCAAGTTTGATGTAGGCCTGACCAAATGTAGGGAAAGTAGCTGTTTAATGCAGTATTTAACAGCGCATCCTTCTGCAAATTTGTTATATACGCCTGTACATGTATTTTATAAATATCATCTAATGCGTAATCAAGTCTTCAAGTTGACCTCATTTGGCTGGATTTAAGTGTTACTTTTGTTACTTGGTTATTGACCTCACCTGGTGTGCACGGGTGCGTGTGTATGTGTGTGATGGTGACTTATATTGAGATTAAGACTCTCAAGATCTCTCTAGATTTTAACAACTTAGCTCATATTTGGATGCCTTTATTCCATTTCTTCGGTGCTAACATGTGAATCATTTTGTTTTTTAGGACCGTGGATGGAAAGGTTGGGGAGAGATATCTTATGGAGGCTATGGATGTATGAGGCGTGCCAAAGTTGCTGAACTTCTGGTCTGGGAATCTTCCTTCTGTCTTTATCATGAAATGGGTGAAACTGTAAATATTTTGCAGCTCACAATCTTAGTGAAACTTATCCTAATACATGTGGACACATGCATACCAAGTGGCTCTATTGTGAGTTGTGACTCAAGCATAGCCGCAAATATGAGGGTCACTATTCCCACCATCCAATTTGTGGCCACCAAGAGTGAGTGAAATTGGTTGGTTTGGATCATCCAATCAGAATGACTTTCGACTGTACTCCATGAAGGATGGAGCTCACAGTATGGATAATCTTGATTTGCATTCACAGGAGGGTGGGCCAGCTAAAACCCAATCCCCTCAGGTCGTAATCTAAAACCGCATACTTGCCCCAAATCTGACAATCCCATTAGCAAACCTGCTTCTAGTAGGGTGTCACCTTTTTAACCTGATCTGTTGCTGTCCTTAACAATGAAAATGATCTAATCAGTGATTTACAAAATACAACTGGCCATTTTCAACAGGAAAAGCTCACACTTCTGTTAGCCATAAAAAAATTTGGGCTATCCTTCATCCACAGAGGCACGCTAAAAAGAACAAACCCGTTCGCCTTAGTTTCATTTCATATGTGGTGTTTCACATGCTTCATGGAGCTAAAATGCTACTTAAGATATTATCAGTTGTATGACAGGTGTCGGTCAACACGGTCCAATATCTCATATGATTGATTTTATAGAAAAGTTTTCACCTTTTTTTGTAGTTTTCCTGAGTAAGCGGAATGCTTAGGGGTGATTCAGGTAAAATTTGAGCATTATAACACTTCTATTTAATGGTAACATGACTTGAACCTACAACCTTGCAGTTGAAACACTGAACACCTTCCAACTGTGCCACCATTTCGTACTCCAACTATTGGACCTTCTTAATTTGATTATGGTCTAATATGTTTAAAACTCAGAAATCATGCTTTGAGCTAACATGTTATTTTTGAACTTCTTTCAATTATTTCCACACTATTATCTATTATGTCTAATGTTTCAAGTCACCAACTTTCCATTTCAATTCCATTAATCAAATAATAACTCTAGTTGCCTACTAAAAAAAAAATAAAAAATCATCTTCTTCATTTGCTTCAGTTTTTGTAATTTATACTTGAAATAATTTTGTACTTACAGTCTTCATCAGGTGTTTGTTTCTATTATGTTCATGAATAAAATGAAACATCGACAGTAAAAAATTCTAATGCAATTCCTGCTTGCATAAGTTTTACCAAATAGAGTGGATGGTATCACCAAGTCCAACAGTTTAGGATCACATGGTGATACATGATCTAAATGACTTTTGAAGTGCCACTTACGGCCTATTAATATGTTTCACAGAAATATGTGCAAAATCTAGGGGCACAAACGAACTGAGTTGAGAGCTAAGGTTGACCAATATCGAGCTCAATTGCCTAATACATTACTTGATCTTTTCTCAAGCTTCAATCTCAGCTCAATTGCCTAACATATAGCTCGAGCTCGGCTCAAGGTCGAGTTGGGCTCAAGCTTGAGCTTGGATTCAAATCAACTTGTCTAAGTCATGCATTTATGTACAGTAGAAGCTGGGTTTGGGATTGACGCTGGGCTTGGGCTTGTATTAAATGTTACTTAGTTGAGCCAAGCTTGAACTTCAGCTCAAACGAAGCTTTGAATCACGTCAAGCTTGAGCCGGTCCAAGCTGAACAGGCCCTAGCTCAAACTTGGCTTGCTTAGCTTATGAGTCGAGCTGGAGCTGAGCTGCCTGAGCTCATTGACAGCTCGCACAACAAGCCTTAAACTCTTGCCTAAAGTTTTAACCAAACTACCATCCACGTGGCATGCAACCTAATTATTTTATACTTTAACAAGTAGTAACCTACAAAAGTCTCAAGGCATTCGTGCAGTGTGTACTGTGTAGACATTCCCTCTCTTTTAGAGGGTGAGTATATAGGCTAGAACCTGTAATTGTTCATGCTTTTACTCTTGTGAATAGTCCCATTTCCAACAGGTTAGCCTTAAATGATATCTCATCAATCTAGGGTCGGCTAAAAAAGTTAACTCTAACGCACACTAAAGAACTACAAGTTAAGAAGACAACAATTCATCTTTCTTTAACTGTACTATTCAAATGTCTGTGGCTAACATTTGTTTGTATACTTTTTTTAGGTAAAGTCGTGGCTAGAAGAAGTTCTTCCAGGAGTGAATGATCGCATCATTTCTTATATTATTGGACTTGATAGCCTGAAAGCTACCAACCTATGTTCTAGCACATCACACATGAGAGACAGCAACGATGTAAGACTACGCATGGATGGTCTGTTTGAGCTTAAACAGCATGCACTTCACTTTGTTAATGAGTTTACAGCTCTCTACACAAATGGACCAGCTGGTGGGGGTGGAATCAGGTTAAAAGAATTCAGTATGTGATTTTTTTTCCCTTGTTTTTGCTCACAAGTAACTGGAGATGGGCAAGTGTATCTGTATACACACATATTTATGTGCAAAAAGTATCACATAAATGATAAAAGATTTATTAACCTAAAACTTAGTATAAAATATCTAAAGAATCTTGTAGATGTGTCAAATTTGGAAAACACCTAAAAATGCTGTCCTTTGTGCAAAGTATGAAACATATACCATACTGGTAAAAGGTGTACCTGAACTAATGTATACTCATGTGGAATGCATGCTCTCTGATGTAGATCCGAGTGGCTCGAGGGAACTAAGTGGTCCAAGCCAGGCCACAGGGTCCCACCACAAGTTGGCCAAACTAAGTACAAAGGCTTTTATTCAAAAACTCCTTTGGCTGATATATTTTATTTTTTTCGTTTGGTTTAAGGGTCCACCTTCGATAGAAGGGTGCTTTGATTAGGTGAATAGTCCTAGATGTAGTCTAAGTTTAATTATGAATTCTCTTTGGTTTCGTGTCATAGTTGTGCTAGGAGTTAGGGTATTTTCCAAATTATGTCAAGTCTGTGGAGTCCATTTGATGCAGGATGGGGGACTTGGATTCACACTTTCTGTAGATCCCACAGAATATCAAAGGGAGCCAGCAATTGAATCACCAAACAATTGTAGTAGCCTAGCAGGGAGAGAGCCAATTCAAGGAACAAAAAATCTGAATAACTATTGAATGTGTTGAAATAACATGTTTAAAGACCCCTTTCCCTTTATCAGAAGCTTTAGGATTTAGAAGATAACTCACCATCATCATCATCTCAACATTGTCCCAATTATGGTGGGGTTCAGCTACATGAATTATTTTTTGCCATTCTAGTCCATCTTGGGCATAGTTGTCAATTCCGTTTTGTTTTGGCCAATTTAGGTTAGAATGTTCCAGAATTGGGCTGGAGGGGAGTATTATGCCACAGTAGCCTCTCAGCCAATTGGGCCTATGGGCTGAACCCAATGGACTGGGTCCATCATGTGGGCTAAGACCTTCCGTACTGCATCAATTCTCCCCTGCTTGAAAAACCTAGACTCCGGCGAGTTGACAACGTGATAATATGGGAGAGAATCCAACCACAAGTTGGGGAAAGGTCCTCCAGGGTCAAAAATCAATCTCACAAACTTCAGAATATTCTTGCGGTCTGCATTTGCTTTGCGTGTCCTTCAAGCTTCATGTAGTATTTTCCTCCATTTAGAAGTAGATGGGAGGTGTCGTTTCTTCTCATGCTTGTATTTAGCTTGGATGTATGCTTTTCCCATGAGAGATTGCAATCGTAGAATCTGCCATATTTGAAGGCAATCTGCAAGCTGCCATTGTTGATCCCTCAAGATGAAGTCAATATGAGGCAAGATGAAGTCAATATGAGGGACGTCAACAACTTGATGTACTTGAGAATCCTCGAAAACAATTGATTGGGCTTCCGATGACCCAATTGGATTATTTGGCAGTGGCATGTCAACAAAATCTACCAAATGTTTACTCTGTTTGGTAACCTGGTCAAAGTCTTCAATGGATGCTTCTCCTTGTTCTTCTTCTACGCTTTGTGGCTCTTGAGGAACACGAACGTGATCATCTTGCACTTGTTCCAAATTGTCCATGAGATCAGCTTTGTCTTGACCTTTATCATCTATTGCGCGCTTGATGTCTGCTGGCATGACTTGTATCTCTTGTTGTGCAATCATGACTGCTCTTTCAAGTCTTTGCTCTTCCCGTAGCTCTTTCTCTGGTTCAGTGGAAGGAGATGATGTAGACAAAAATGAGGCTGGTGATGTCATTGGAACAAGCATAACTCCTTTTCCATTCTATAAAATGGTATATGTGTTCACCTCTTTATCATGGCGGGCACATTCAATGTTGCCGATCTCACTCTATTGTGGGCATGATAATGAGGACGATTTTGATGAGCAAATCATTACGTGGCTGCTCCGCCACTGCCTGCTAAAATCAATGATGTTATTGATGATCAGATTATTTCTACTCGTCGAGGAGGATTTCATAAGTTCCTTGTTCGTTGGCAAAATCGTCCTATCTCCGATGCTACTTGAATTACTGCTACCTACTTCCAGCGTTTGAATCCAGATCTTTATGAGCACTATCAAGCGGTTAACTCGCCGGAGTAGAGTTCTTTCAAGCCGTGGAGAGTTGATGCAGTACGGAAATCCAAAAGAGGCCATGGGCCCACATGATGGCCCTAGCCATCCAACCTAGCCCTTTGGGTGCAACCCACAGGCCCAAATTGGCTGAGAATGTTACTGTGGAAATACTTCTAAATTTATCTTAGGATTAATTAGGAATTGTTGCTTATTTTGATGAGAATTAGTAGCTTCTATTTTCATTATAATTCACTGTTTTAGTAGTCATAATACATTATAAATAGAGAAGTCCTTTATTGTAATAGGTATGCTTTACAATTAATAATAGATTTCTCTGAGGTTGCTCACTTGAGTTTTGGTTGTTTATGGTTTCGTTTGTGCCCTAGTGGCTGGAATCCATCTTTGGATTTGATCAATCCTTCGGGAGATTGATCTATCTACCCGATCGTTGCGTTAGGCTTTCTAACTAAACATTAGATAATTCTAGGACTTGTAACTAATAGACCATGTGTCAAGGTGCAACCTAGGCTCCTAGCCCTTCTGGAGCACGAGGTGCAAGTCAGACACCGGCCTAAAGTATTCCAGGTGCACTTCCAATGATGAAAAGCAATGAATAAACCTATATATTTGTTTTTTATTTTATTTTATTTTATTGTCTATCATTATGAGTGACCATTTTTATTTAAGTAAAATCCATTTGGCCGATTTTGTATTCTAAATCTACCGAGTACCAAGTATAAGACTATTCAGACAAAAGTTACAGAATGAGAAGAGGAAATGAACCACAGTACCAACTACTATGTTGATAATTCATAAATCAAAGCAATATATTAAACAAACAAACCAAAGTAAAATTTAAATAGTTCTAGTAATTAATAAAAATTCCAACTTTTAATGTAAACCGACAGAAGTAAAATGCATAGAATTTTGAGAAAATGGTTGAGTGGGTGCCTAAGAGAAAAAAAAATCTAGATTTAAGGAAAATCATGCAACAATATTAAAAAAAGAATCAGTTGAAAAAAATAAAATAAAGATGAATAAGATCCAAAAGAAAAAAAAATCATATGCTGTCGTAACAGTCAGCTGGATTTTTGGTGCTATAGTTAACTGGATGGTGACACTTGATGAAGGAGTACTGGAGTAAGAATGATTTTCTAAACTGTAGTAAGAAGAAATGATTTTTTAAAACCGTGTTTCCATTCCCATGCTGCCAAAACATTGGACTTGGCAATCATATATCCCCATACTATAAATAGTTTTTAAACTACAAATATAAGGATGGGGATACACCACCCACTCCATTTCTCAAAAGATGTATAGATGCAAGTAAAAATGTATAGATGCCTTTTATTTTTACTTCTTGGGTATGAGGTTCACAGTATACATCAATGTTATTCCCGTATGGATACTGTTAGTATCCTCGCTACCTCAGTCTTGTGTTAGCATATTTGAGGCCCTCGGTTCTGGTAATCTTTATATGAAGGCCTTCATTTGAAGGGTACAATTATCGCTGAAAAATTGTTTTCGAGATTATCTTATCTCCTCGGGGTCTTTTAGAATGGCCTGATTCAGAAGACCTTGATCATTACTTGTATGCAGTCAGGGTCTGAGGCTAATATGTATAACTTAAACTGAAGGTCATATAATTCCTTAGTCATGAGACTCATGACTAGAAATGTATAAGCTCAGTCTCATGTTCTGGTAGTGTTCACCTGTCTAATGCTTGCTAGATGCTGACCGTTTCTTTATTTCTGAAATGCAGCACTGGTCACAAGAAAGAGATAATTCTTCAAAAGGAACTGGTAAGGGTTTTCCATTCCATGAAACTACGGCAAGTTCCATTCATATTTTCAAGAACAGCTGGGCTGTTCCTATTTTAGGAACAATCCAGACTTTGAAACTAGCAAAACAGTGCCCCCTTGATGTAATGTTTCCCAATGTTTGCACATGGGTAAGTCATGGGAAGACCTTTCTAACCACTAAACTCCCCATAATTGCAATGCTTCAAGGTCCCTGTCTGATGACAAATATGTATACTTCCAATTCTAGTACCCTTGGCTGATCTTATGTCCATGACAACTTCATTTCTGTTTACTGGTTTAATATCAGCCCTTTCACATTCACTGACCCCCAATGAATTAGAACTCACCCTAATTTGACACTAATCTGAATAATAACCACCATCGGATTAAATTTCATGAAAAATGTAACTTAAGAAACTGTTGGAATTTTATCCGATGGTAATTATTATTTAGGTTAGTGCCAAATTAGGGTGAGTGCTAATTCATGGGGGGTTAGTGAGTGTGAGGGGGTTGGATGTGTCATGGGGTGTCTCACACAGTGGTAAAAATGTCACTTCTCATTAGGGCTGTCAAAATGTCACACGACCTAATAACACGACACGAACCCATACGATATTAACGGGTTTGGGTGACCCCTTAATGGGTTTGGGTCGTTAATGGGTCGGACCCGTTAACCCGTTAAATTAATGGGTCGTTAACGAATAAGCCCGGTAACCCATTATGACCCGTTACAATCCGAAAAAAATAATATCATTATTTAAATTATAAAAATGTATGACTGCACGAGGGGTCTTCTGGTAAATTTATAAATGAAGTGATAAAGTGAAAGTGTGAAACCCTAACCCTAACCCATTCCAGAGCTTCAGGGATCTAAACAGGCCCTCCACTAGATTTGAGTTACCATGTCCTTGTCAGCCTCAAACTAAGGTGCAGCACACATTTGTTGCATCAAGAATGGCTTGGGCAAAAAGTTAGCTGAACCTACAGGTTTAAGTTTAATGAATTTTTTTTTTCAAAATTAACGGGTTAACGGGTCGTGTTCGGGTGACCCGTTAAATAAACGAATTGGGTTCGTGTTTAGTTTTTTGACCTGTTTTCTTAATGGGTTGTGTTCGGGTTGAGGTGATTCTAATCCGAATTCGTTTGACCCGCAACCCGAATTCGTTAACCCGACCCGTTTGACAGCCCTACTTCTCATGCAAATATGTGGGAAGTAACTCTTAGAGAAAATCAATCAGAATGGAACATAATGCAATGAACCTTGTGGTAGTTCAACAATGAAGTTCTTGGTTGAGTCCTCGCCTGTGGTTGGATCCATATTTGAATTGACTAGTACTTAAATAGGTGACTGTATCCTGTTTTGCAGGGCCCAGAAACACCTAGCACTTGACTCTTTCTTCATTACACTGAACTGAACCCTGAATTTGGAACAACAAGAAAGAATAACTAATGGAAGGTTTTTTGCCATTCAGATTGATCGTGAATGTGTCTTCTGGCGAATGGAGGCTAAACAAACTGGAACCACAAATTCAGGCGGGCTAGAGGCAATTTACGTAGACAAAAAGAAGCTCCAGAAGGTTCATGGATTGCTTGTGTCATCCACTACATTGACAAGTGGGCATGATGAAAGCAACTTTAATTTGCTCTCACAGCCACCATCTGGCCAGAAGATCCCTCTCTATCAAGTAGCTCATAGCAGGGCTGGAGATAAAGGAAATGACTTGAATTTCTCTATCATCCCTCACTTCTCTCCAGATTTTGAGAGATTGAAGGTGATCATAACACCCACATGGGTGAAGGCAGTGGTTTCAGCTATTTTAGATGAATCTTCTTTCCCTGACTCGGATGCCATTGATAGGAGAAATGCTTGGATTGATGAACATGTAAAGGTGGAGATTTATGAAGTGAAGGGGATCCACTCTTTGAATGTTGTTGTTCGAAATATTCTTGATGGAGGTGTCAACTGTTCTCGTCGGATTGACCGGCATGGGAAGTGTGTATCAGATCTCGTCTTGTGTCAGCAAGTTGTGTTGCCTCCATAATTGACTTACCAAGGTATTATTAAACCACACTTCTATTATTTTTTAGTGTACTTTGAAATAATAATACATTTTTTCTATTTGGAGAATTAGCTGACTCACTTATAAAGTAGAGAAGAATGTTTTGAGTGGAAAAAAAATCTGTCCCTTGAAGTGTGTGGCTTATCCTTATACATAGAAATAAAGAAACTGCGAACAAAGTTCTAAACAACCAAGGCATTTGCAGTTGTGTTGTTATCCTGATCAACTTCCGCTTTCACCAAGCTATGTATGCATGCCTTCTTCACTATCCTCTTTCAATACCCAGAAAAGAAAAGAAAAATAAAAACCTTTTCTTACATGGCGGAAGCTTGGA